>OZ012668.1:39326701-41726701 GCA_963942505.1 Lordithon lunulatus
AAAAAATGTCTCAGTGGAAATTCGAACCCACTGCCCCTACTTTTGAACTGACAGCACAAAAAACATAAATGACAGGTTCGTGGACTTTGTCTTCGTTTTATATTATAAGGATGTTATCACAATCAATATAATGGAAAATATAATATTTATTCCTTATTTCTGATTGCTTATTTTATGTCAGCTTAATTATTATATATATATATATATATATATATATATATATATATATATATATAATATGTTTTGGCAAAACTACTGGAGAGGAATTATGAACATTAAATTCTACAACATTGGTCGTCTTCTGAAGCAGAAGAGCCAAATGTATCCTTCACCATTTTTTGTTCGAATGCCATACTTGTTTATATACATTATTCTTATTATTTGTATACATCTTATTATGTTGTTCATGTTCTTTGCCGCATCTACATTACAATAGAGCCGCAGTTTGCTGTTTCTAGACTCTTTCAGAACTTGTTTAAAATTATTATTATTAGAGTTAAGAAAAATCACTTATATACATATCGTCGTCTAAACAGCAACACCACACATCTAAAATTTTATTTGAGGTTCACAGAAGAGTGATTATAAAATGTTTATTGGAGTTATTTTACCCTGACAAGATATGTATTTTATTTATTTGAACCAGGAGCAATTTAATTACTTCAATCAACATTTTATAATCAGTTTTTCACTCTCATGTCAACCTCAATTAAAATTTTCTATGTGTGATGTTGCCGCTTAGTCGACGATATACCACTATTCGATGTCTAAATGGCGCGAGGTATAGGCTATAATATTATTATGAAGTCGTGGTGTATGTATATATTATATATTTATTATTATTTATTATATTTATACGATATAACAGAATATATTTTCTATAAAATAAACGTTTATTCATTACCACATATATTTATACCATATCAACTAAAGCGTAGACATAGGCATTACCCACTAAACCATCTCCGTTATACGAGAGAGTAGCGGGGGATAAGTATCCATTCATGAATATGAATCCACCCGGACCTCTGGTGGATCAAATGCAGCATATTTTGAATATTTATGTTTAAGTTTTCAATTTTTTTTAGAATATTTCAATATGAACTGTTGAGTGCTATGATTCCAATGTATATCTGACATCTAATGTAAACAATTATAAATAACTTGGCTTGATACAAATAATAGCGCAGCCGTTCGTGAATAATTAATGTTGTCATAGAATACGACTAGTGTCCACACTATTACTAAATCAGATGTGGAAACAATTTCATTGTTTGGGAATACTTTTATAATTTAAAAAATAAAGGTTAGTAACATAAATGGTTCCTCTTTATTTATTTCGGCTTTTCTCTAGCCTTTTTTAAGTAACACCAATCACTCGATATATGTTATAGCCTTGTTATTAGTGTTACTGGAAAATAATTGGGTCATCATCATAATCGTGTAAGTTCTCCATATGATATACGCCTCCCCTATTTGATTCCAGTAACTACGGTTTATAGTTTCTCGTCGGCTCCTCTCAGTTTCACGATGTCGTCATTCCATCTTGTTCTAGGTCGACCTGGGTTTAGTTTTCCAGTTCTTAGTCGCCATTCAGTGATTTTCTTTGTCCATCATCCATCTTTGCGCCTCATTACATACCCAGCACAAGACCATTCCAGTTTTGCTATATACTGAGTCGGTTAGTCTGATTTTGTTTCTTGCTCATAAATTGGTCCTTCGATAGTCCCAACATGAACCTTTTCATAGCTCGTTGAGTTTTTCTCATCCTTTCCATTCGCTGTTAAAGTCCATGTTTCAGATGCGTATGGAAGCATCGGGAGTGCACACTGGTTAAAAACCTTTGTTTTTATATTGCGGATATTTTTCAGATTTGATTACGTTTTTTAGTTTACCATATGTCATCCTATATTTATCCTGCGGGGTATTTACTTATTCTGGGCATCCTGTCCGAAAGAAATAAGCATATATAGTATATATACTCTTCTACCATCTCTATGCTCCTATGTCAACATTGTGTATTCTGTTCGTCATGATTTGCGATTTTGAGATTGAGTTTATTATTAGTCCTATTTTTTCAGTTGTGTTGTTTAGGTTTAGGTTATTTTCATTTGCTATAATGTGGTAAGCTTCTTGTCATAAGGATAGGATGATATCAAAGCAAAGCAACGCTAATCTCCGTTGATGTTAATTCCTTTCTCATTCCACTCAATCGTCATTAAATATCTTGTAGTGTGTTTGTAAATAGTTTGGGCGAGCTGGTATTTTCCTGTCTTATTCTCTGTTTTTATTGGATTCTTATTTTCAAAAGCCTGTTTTGAGACAGAAGCTTGGTCGTATAGGCTTTTAATTAACTATGTGTAACGATAATCAATTCTATATCTTTTTTGTGCATCGATTAGAGTCCATTCTTACACAGTGTCGAATGCCATTTCAAAGTCGATGAATATCATATGAGTAAGTGGTTGGTTGTATTCGTATATTCTTTCCATTAGTCTCCTTATTGTGTTATATGATCCGTAGTCGAGTATCGTTTTCTAAATCCGGCTTGTTGTATTACTTATGATCTTTGTCATTAATTTATATAGGTGTGATAGAACAGAGATGGATTAACAATTTTTTAGATGTTCTATTATTATTTATTTATCTTTTTGTAAATTATAAACTGAAGCATTTTTGCAATCGGTATTTCTCATGTCTAGACATATATTAAATAGTTTATCTAGAGTTATTAGTAATGGTTTGTCGGCATTTCTCATATGTCTAGACATTTATTAAATAGATTTCCTAAATATTAGTAATGGTTTGCCCCCATCTCTGAAGAGTTCTATGACTATATTGCCTATGCCTTTGGTTTTTTACCCTAGTGATTTTATATACGCTTATTTCCTGTATAGTGGCTCGTTCATTTTGATCTTCTTTCCATTGGGCTAACTGGAGTTTGTATGCCAGGATTTCTGGTCTTTCTGTATTTTTCCAGTATTGTTCCGTTCTCATCAATTAGTTTTATGTACTGCGTTCTTCCTGTAACTAACTTTTTCTGTAAGTATTCTTGGCTCTTCTATTGTTTTTAGAACAAATTCTTCATTGAATACAGATACATAGTTTCTTACCTGCCTTGTTTATTCATTATCTGTTATATGGGGTTTCGCGTGGTTTCTGTGATTCTATAATTAATTTGGTTTCATTTTTCCGAGATATCGAAAAACCCAAAAATGGGATCTTCTCCTTCCCTCCCACCATATGCTCACCTCCCAGGGTATGTTTACCTACCAACTAGTGAAGCCAAAAACTCTCGGATATTTCATGCACTCAACAATATATTCATTGAATGGACTAATATGCCACCGGGTAAACGTTGCAATGAAACAGTACAAATTGTACAAATTTTATCTAACGAAAGAATTAAACAAAAAGAAATTGCAAAACGTCTTCGTTTAAATCAATCTACAGCACCGGTAAATTCAATGTTACAAAAGAAGAACCAGTCAAGGACGTAGAAGGCGTACAGCAGCCATTGATGACCGTATTTTGCGACTTCAATGTTCAATAAATCGCACGTTGACAGCTACGTATCTGAGAAATGAGCTTCTAAAAGTAAGGCAAGTTACTATTAGTTGCAGTCGGAGGAAGACTAAAAGAAAGAAAATTTGACCCCAAGACGGCCTGCCGTAGTTCCGACTCATGCAAAATCATAACATTCTATGTTTTTCGAGACTTCATGTTGATTTGAATATCGAGCAATAGAATAATTAGTTATTCACGAATGAGACCCGAATTGAATTATGGAAGACAGATGGACGAAAGTACGTCTACAAAAGAGTAGGAGATATATACGCTCCTTGTAAAAGGTTACAATTCTTCTATTGCTCGATATTGAAACTAAATTGGAAATTTATTGGAAAACTAAACCCAGGTCGACCTAGAACAAGATGGAGTAACGACATCGTGAAACTGAGAGGAGCCGACGAGAAACCATAAACCGTAGTTACTGGAATCAAATAGGGGAGGCGTATATCAAGCAATGGAGAACTTACACGATTATGATGATGACTCAATTATTTTCAAGTAACACTAATAACAAGGATATAACATATATCCAGTCATTGGTGTTACTTAAAAAAGGCTAGAGAAATGTTATGATTAAGATCATTAGTTTTGGAGGTGGCGGAATCATGTTTTGGAATTAGTTATATGGGCAATATCGGGAACGAGAGATTTATTTTAATGCACGCTCTCACGCAACTCGAATAGTGACCGATTATCTCGAAGAGATTCAAATTCAACAATTAGAGTGGTCATCCTATAGCCTAGATTTAAATCCGATAGAACACATTTTAAAACGTCATGAAATCCCGTTCCAAATTCCAGAAACGAATTAAGAATTGCAGCACAAGAGGAATGGAGTGCACATTATTCAAAATCTGTATGGTAGCATGCCTAGAACGATGCAAGAAGTTATTAGAGCTTTAATAGTTGCACTAAATCAGATATAAAGACCACTGAGGCCCGGAACCCGGAATTTTCATAGAAATCCAATTCTTGACTCTAACGCATTGTTTCCGATTATATAAATAACTCTGTATCCACTAAAGTTTGGTTATAAAACCCATAGAATTCAATTTGACAAATAAGAATGCCTTAGAGAAATCTGAGAAAATAGCAGCCACTTGACATCTGTTCTCTAATCTAATAAGTATTCCTGGTAGACCATTAAGTTCGTTATAGTTGATTTTCCACTTAGAAATCCATGATGATCATCGGGAATTAATTGCCTGCAATACCACATTAGTTGCTGTACTATTAATTTATCAAGTAGTTTTAGGTTAGTTGATTGTTCTATCAGCCGACTTAAAGATAGGATATTAGTAGCTACGTTTCCACTCTAAGGGGACGAAAGCTGCTTTCAGTGACATTTTGAACAGTAAATACAAAAACTTGCAAAGTGTATATGTATACATTTTCAAGCAGTTAGGAATTCCATCAAACTTGTATAATTATTAACGTCGTAAACACCCTCGAAAAAGTCTGCGGATGAATTGACATTATCTCTACCCCCAACACTAAAGCATCCATTGAATGAGGCTGTTAGGAATTCCATTCTCCTTTTTAACCTGAGCAACATATTTCCAAAAGCACTTACTGTTAGAATTTATCTCAATTTCAATTTTATGTAAATAGGCATTATAACAAAATACGCAAAGGCGTTTGCACTCGCCCCGTAACGATTTGAAGATTTCAAAATCGATAATTTGGCCACAAACATTCTATGAGCTTCCTTTTTCTTGCTGTTCATATTGATTAACTCGGCATTAAACCAAACAAAGGAACAAAGGAACAAAGTAGCATACCATTGATGAATTGCTTCATTGAGATTCTCGATACAAATAACTCATCCCAATTTATACACAATAAGGATTATTTGTTACAATATTGATTTCTTTCTTTCAATAGATTTTTAAAATAAAGTTTTAACGCAACCTGTATTCCTATAGTTTCTGCTTGGATCACAAAGGTAAACCCGCCCAGGTATAGTCGTGTGCCGGAACCGTTTTCATATACTCCTATTCTTCTTCATTTGTTGGTTTTAGATCCATCGCTAAACCAGATTGATACGAGTTTTGTTTAAGAGATTATGTTCTTTGCTAGTATCCAGCTATTTTTTTATCCCCTTTTGAATGGATTGTCGATAGCAAATTATAATGTTCGGTACTAATAACTGCAGAGCCCGGGAAATGAGTTTGAAGTAGGAGCGATTCCCCAGCTATTCGGTTTCTGTATTGGATTCGTCATTTTTCGCATAGCTCCACATTTTCTTTTTGCAAGAGACTTTTGAAGTATTGACTAGTATGGTATTTTCTCAACCTTTTGGCAGTACTCTCTTTAGGTTGCTCTTTATGATTTCCTTTTTTTTTTATTGTATTCGGTCAGGGTTATTGCATGAGTTCTAGAGTTCTCACTTATTTTGTATGGCTGAACAGCTTTCTTGTCTTTGTCCTTAGAACAGATATTCCATTATGAAACAATCCTGCAGTTCTCTCTTATCTTTTCTGGACAGCTTGACTCAAATGCTGACATTATTCTATTTGTGACCATGTTATAGCTCCACTATGTTTCTAATCTTAATCGGACTTATTTCCAGGCCCTGTCGCAGGTTTTCTTTGTACATATCCCCTTGATAGTTCCTTGTATTCCTAAATGTCTGGGGGTAGTGTTCGTGGATTTTATCTCAAATTTAATATATCTGTGATTAGACAATGATGGGTAGTCTTATAAATTTTTTCACCATGGTTCCTGATTGCATCATCCCTATGGTCGATAAGTCGATAACTTAATCTCCGTATCGATGTTACGAAGATCGGTTTATTGTCGCGGTTGAAAATTTCTAGCATATTTTCTATTAAAGACTCACCTCCTACTGATTCCCTGCTCATTTGCGTCGCATCCGATAATCATTTGGGATTTGTTATTCTGGCAGTGTGCTGTCAGGGTCCGGCTTCTGGTGTCTGTATAGGTCCGGGTTGATCATATGGGAGGTATGCAGATCCTAGGAAAAATTCCGTCTGTTCCCTCTTTTAGCTCTAGTCTCTCACCACTGTAAGGTCCCTGGAGGATATGGGTACTAGTTAGACCTTATTTTTTTTGCAAGGATACAGGTTCACGTGTTATCGGTATGGGCACTATACAGTGTCCAACTTTTTCCTATACCTTGACCTCAGTTCCTAAAGTTTCTCTAGGTTTTTCAGCCACAAGCACCTTCTTCGGGGTGCTCTTGTCGTGTAGGTTCCATTATTGTTACTAGTCTGTGCAGCGTCTCCCGTCCCCATATGTTACTTTCTTCTGGACTCCCGATATCATCAGGTATTCAATGCCTTCTATTACAACTCTAGAGTTATTGACGCTGAAGTCTAGTACTCTTAGTACTGACTATTTATTATAATATTGATTTTTTTTCAATAGTTTCTTTTTAATACAATTTTAACGCAACTTGAATTGCGATGGTCTCAGCTTGGAAAACGGAGCCTAGCTGAAATCTTGCACCTCCAGCCGAGCCGTTCTTATATACTCCTATTCCTATTATGTTGTTCTGTTTGAGAAATTATGTTCTTTCCTAGTATCCAGCCATTTTTTGATACCCGCTTGAATGTGTTGTCTATAGCCAAATTCTCATGTTCGGTACTAATAACGGCAGAACCCGGAATATTGCCATTCCTCTAAACTTTTTTTCTTTCTAGACCCCTCTTCGGGGTGTTGTTCTTCTCGCCGTGCAGGTTCCATTATTGATACTAGGCTGTTAGGGTGTGTGCAGTGGTTTGGCATTAGACTGCTGAGATGAAGATCGTCAGTTCATATCTTACGTTGCAAAATACTTTTCCACTGTCTAGTGTCTAGTCACAGAAGGGTGTTGTCTACGAAACCCATAGACAATACTCTTCTCTGGTCCGAAGTAGATAATATTCTCATCTAAACGTACTCCTGTGGTTCAGAAACCACGTTAAACTGTAGGTCCAACATGCCTGCGGTGGCGTGAAAGATGGATACATTAAGCTGTGTGCCATAGAAGTTTATCTCCAGGTCCCTCCCCTCGACGTGTATTCTGTGAAATTCGCTATACAGGCCATTTCGCATGATTTGGTTGGAGTTTTGAATGAGGTTCCATGGTTCGCCCCTCGTTCATGTCTTATTTTTTCTTCGCCGCTCTTCTTTGCCCCGCGTAACTTGAAGGTTATTCGGGA
This sequence comes from Lordithon lunulatus, assembly GCA_963942505.1. Taxonomy (NCBI): domain Eukaryota; kingdom Metazoa; phylum Arthropoda; class Insecta; order Coleoptera; family Staphylinidae; genus Lordithon; species Lordithon lunulatus. The sequence goes on from OZ012668.1 coordinate 39,334,438, forward strand.
GAAGTTCAGTAGCGATTGCCAGTTTATCTCAAGTTGATTCTTCCATGGTAATGACCACTTGCTGACCTTTAGGATCAGGCTTGCTGTGGACCGCCTTACATGTAGCCGTGGTTAGTTCGGCATTCGGGACCATTAGTCGCTAAGGATTGTCAGTGGTTTTATTACTGGCCCCGGTATACACTTGGTTCTTAGATGCTTGGGTATGAAGCTCCCCTCAACTGATTTTAGCTTAGTCCCTTCCCAGGGTTGTCCCACTCTCGCATCACCTTTGCCAGCTAAAGTTTCGTGGACATGTAGGTATGCCGCCGTGATTAAAACTTTACTGAAGCCAATAAATTCACCGACTTTCAGTGTGTCATTTTTTTCGAGCAGAAATGTTTTAATACTTCCTATCTGCTCTTCGTTCAAGGACGACTCCGGGTAATTCCAAGGCAGTATTGCCATTTTGATATCCGTTGCGTCCCTATATGACTTTCCCTGCGAAGAGGAATTTTCTTCGCCAGTCTTTTGTCGTTCGATTCTGTGCTTCCATAGGAATCTCTTTTGAGTCCTTTCTTTGATCGGCGGTATAGCCACTCCTGCTTGGCAAGGTGCGCTTAGGATTGCAGTATGTGAAGAGGAACTGGTGTTTGGTGTTAACAGTACAATTTTTTGAAAAATAATTGGGTATGGAAGTCTCTACGATGACTCATAATAAGTCAACTGATACCAACAAGTGTTCTGGTGTTTTAAAGTTAGATTTGAGGTGACTTGGTCTATCGCAGTGTGATAAAGCGAAGAACAAAGATATATATATATATATATATATATATATATATATATATATATATATATATATATATATATATATATATATCTTTGTTCTTCGCTTTATCTAGTCTAAAGTTACGTCGTGAGTTTATGTGATTATATAAGAGATTCGTAATCAAATTTTATTCTGATTATAATAATAGAGATTATACCTCTGCAAAAAATATCATGAAATGACGTACAGTTAATACTGAAGTAATTCATATCTAATGTATACGTCATAAAATTTAAATACTATACTTATTTTGTCACAACTCTCTGAAATTGATTCCTTATTTCTTATTTTATTTATTATTTACGTCAGCATAAACCCAAATTAGTGGTACATGTACTGTTGTATGAATGTAGAATATATGAATATATGAATATGAATGTAGGATAAGATTACCGGTGTGAAGTTATCCAATTTCGAAAATTCTGCTATGAATCTTGTTCTGTAGCCATTGCAATTAAGGATTGCAATACTGGAGCAAATTTTTACTTCAAAATAATTGTTTATAATTATAACCGCAGGGTTGGTTGTCGTTATTTATGCAGCTTTAGATAAAGTTTGAATATTTACAATTAATTAATATTACTAGTTATAATATTCACATCGATATTAGCCGGAAATAAATTGAACCAATCGATTTTTAATGACTCCTTTCAATGTAATATTTTTGTAATTATATGTATTTTTAATTGTAATTTAAATAATGTAAGCACCATGTGATTTATTCAATTTAAAGTAATGCTGTAATATTACACATACTGAAATAGTCATAAAATTCTTTACAGTGTACAATTTATTTTAATATTTAATGCAATGCAATTCTACTGTCATACTCATATTTAGAGTAATTTATTTTCAATACCATTATTATTAATAGTAATTCATTATTTTGTAAAAATTACAGAGATGCACTATGAACCCGGGTTGTATTTTGTTTCTCCTTTATTGTAGTTATCATTCGAAATTAAATCTATACAAAATAGAGATATTTGGTTCCAGAAGGTGTATAATATTGACAATAATTCGAGTATTTAAATGGTCCGGGATCCTGGGATTCCGGTCTTGCAATCCCTAATTGCAATAGTTGCGCCAGTAATTCCGAAAGCAATGATTTTTAAGTCGAAATTGACGACAGGAAGCGATACATGTTAAAAGAAACACAATTATGTTATGTAAATCAGACATTAATTATTATTATTAATCTATAAAATATGATTTATTTTTCTCTGTAAATATTTAATTTATTATCAAATCCAGACATGTTTCTTTCCATCTCTGACGCTACATCAATCAGAATTTTCAATCTAAAACTACTCTAAGCACCCGCATCCTGAGCAGGAGCCCTTAGCCCCAGGATATTATTAGCCAGGTCAGGCGAGTCCTGGATTTATAACGAGGCCGTTACAACTCAACCCTTTTGCTATCTAACGTGGAACTTGCATTAGAGATTATACTAGCTAAATTGTACATGCACATTTGTTTACATTTGTATTATATTTTATAGCACCGTGTGTTACAAGTTATATTATGATTATTAAGATTGACATATATTTAATAATAAACATCAATTATGACACTTTTTTGTATACTTTTATACAAGACAATGGACAGTATAGAATCCAATGTATATTTTAACATTTTTATATATTTGTTTCCCAAATTATTATATCGTAAAAACATAAAATGTAGAAAATGACAAATTGAGTATTTGTTGTTGAGGAATTGGAGATTTTATTATTAACATTTTTATAAAATTTAAACATTTAAACATCTGTATAAACCCTGTTGCTAATGTTATTTCAAAGGTGTTTGTTTAAAAACATTGTTTTTTGTCGAGGATGGAAAACATGCGTTTTTATACTTGACAGATTCGGCAAATGTTTAATTATTATTTTGTCTGGAAGTGGCAAGGGCAGCACCAACGGTTGAGTATACTGCTTCATCAGTTAATCTATTAACAAGTTTAAATAATATTCTACTCTGATTTGAAAAACCCAACAACCTTTCTTTTCATTGAAGTTAAAGTTATATATCCAGCATAAATTCACGCAGGGGCGGGAATCCATTCATGATGATCCAAAGTGTAGGAGCACGAACACGATCACGAGGATAATTTATTTATTTTTAATAATAATAAGTTTTATCCCCAAATTAGTTTTGTGCAAAAAATATAAAAACAAAATCTAAATTAAAATTAGAAATATTTTTAAATAATTACATATTGATGTATATCAATAATATGTATATAATTTATAATTTCTTTTCCATAGAATTGTAACTGGGCACCCTACCCATAAAATAAGAGTTCATACAATACGTTCATAAAGGCTCTCCAACACCACAAGAAGACAAATAGTTTTTAGTTTTGATCCGAACTCAAATGTAATCCAGTTTTTTTGTATTATTCGCTTATTTTATATCATTGATAAATCACACAACAATAACACCTATTGATGTGTTATAACAACAAACTAAGCATTAATTTATGAAGATAAATATAAACATTCTTCTAGATCTGCATACACATATTATTCTGCATGTAGAATAAAATTTGTATGCAGAGCTACCCCAAAATGCAAAAGAAAAGAAAAATAATAAATAAATAATTGAAATAAATCACAATATAGATACATATGTTACCATATGTAATGTACACTTGAAAATGGCTAGTAAGTATTTATTAAAACAATCTTTTTCGCACATGCTTTGATCGCTGGTAAATGTTTGCGAACATTTGCTTACGAACAAGTGTATTAAGGTCTAGATTAGGCTTTAGCTTTGCCATAAGGTTTAAATTGTCAGTGTACTACTGTATTGATACTTTTATTTTCTTGCATAACCAGTGAAACCAATAAAAATAACTAAGTTTTAATGAGTGTTTAAAAAAATACATACAAATTAGCAATCGACGTTCATTCAGGCCAACATAGAAATCGCATCAAAGTAAACGAAAAATCGTTCTTTAAGAACACACGGAATATATCGCAATTTCAAATGAAAATGTTTACGTGTTATTATTATTACAGTTGAATGCGCGGTTATTGTATTTCTTTTGTTAAACATTGGCATCCGCAACCCAATTTTCAACTAATTTAGTCACAGATGGCGAATGATTTGGCTGTCTGCCAATAATGTGTACAGAAAACCATTGTTTTGCTTATATAATTTGTCTGAGAGTACTTTCAATGCCCCGCGTCTGCCGTTTCATGAAACTAACGAAGACACTTGTTTCGGAATAAATTTGTCAGTATTAGAGAGATGTGAATATGAATGAACGATATCAAATTATATTCGCTGCACGCCTCGCTGTAATGCCGACGCGGTGCAATTTCCACCAATAAAAACTTTTCCTTTATAGTAAAATAATACAAAGTATTATGATATGTAAATTATATGTAAATTAGAATGATCATAATAACAAGCTATACTGCTACGGTTCGATAGTCTAAATATTATCGTTCGCAGTTTTGTAAAACAGGAATTTTATGGTAGATTTCTTTCAGAGGTATACAATCAGACCTAGTTCCAGCACCGTTTGGGGGTACGTACGAACGAAATGCTTCTGATCCATTCCTTCAACGATAGATATATTTCAAATTTTCGCTGGAGCCGTCTAAATGATTTAGTAAATAATAAATAATAATATCAAATTTACTAACCTCTAGGTCTATGTAATGGTAAATATAATTATTATTTGTGATAATTGGAGTTGATGTGATTCGTTGAAACTATCTAATATCCACATATTGAGGATACAAACGATGAATTATATTACTAAAATCGTTTATTTATTATCTCCTCGATGAGCCTGGAATGTGTAATAATAATGCAAAACTAATGTTGATGTTTTTTATTACGATTTTGGTCTACTATGGTGGCCGTTAATAACATTATTAAATTTTAAATAATTGTTCTCTTGCACCAGTATTGTTTCATAGTTTGACTTCGTTGCCCCGTTAGTTCTTGCGAGGCGTGGTCTCCCTTTTTTCGTCGCAGGAAATTCAAAATATAAAAGTTTTTCTGTCTTTTCTAATTAAATATATATATATATATATATATATATATATATATATATATATATATGTTTGTATGTCTTTCTTGCAGTTTATAACCCAGACGTTGTTCGTTTTAGTTTTGAAATAAAAGTGTACTTAAGTGAACAAAATGACGTAGTTTACTCAGTTTTGTACTAAGCTTATTTACTTTGGAGTACATCGTGTTGGTATATTGCATTCTATGTTATCTGTTTTCCTTGGCCCATATATTTTCCGTAAAATTCAGCGTTTCATTATTTCAGGCTTTTCAATTTTCCTATCTTATTTAAATAAAGGCATTCTGACGCATATAGGACTGCTGGTTCCCATTGCCTTTCTCGAATACAAGTAGACATGAAGAATGTTACGACCAGGTGAACAACGCACACAAATTTAACACTCATGCAGAATCATATCGGATTCTGGGGAAGCAAAAACTCGAATCTAACCAACTAGAATAGACGGAAGACTACAATCTACAATCCAACTAACTCCCTGTACCCTCGTTGATCTGATATTGTATAAAGCAGCGCATTTAGTAACCAAATTCTACACCTGGTCGGACAGAGTTATTTACGTAGTAATCAAGTTTAATAAAAGATACAGTGCCCAATTCATACAGGGTTACACCCGCACAAGTAAACCAGAGCATGGAAAGATGGAAATATTTTTCGATGACATATCCGAAGTAATAGAATTAGTGTAATGCCAATACAAAATCATTAGCGACTTAAATGCCAAGACTGGCCAGAGAGGCAAAACAGATCCCAAGAAAATCAGAAACTTCGGAGTGTATACTTGGAGCTAACAGAGAGACATGCTAGTAAACTACCTAAACAAAGAAAATTTGTATTGTCTTAACACGTTCTTTAAAAAGCCAAGCGAAAGCCAAGGAAGAGGACATGGACAAGATCTGATGGCAAAATAAAACATGAAATTGACTACTTCTAGCAAACAACAGGAACATTAGTACATATGTCTCAGTTCTACACCGGCTTGATACAAGTCTGGTAAGAGCATTCAAAAATTCAAATTTAACCTGAAGATTGAAAGAAACAAACTAATACACACAAGACAAGTTCCTCACTTTCGTAGAGTTAGACCGAAACAAAGACGAATATCAGGAATACCTACGGAAAACGTCGGGTCAATTGGCACCGTGAGTAGAATTGAGATGAATGAACTACATGGGAAAATCACTTCTACTAGGAAAGTCTGCAGCAAAATCAGGTTCAAGAAAGATCACAAATTACAACTAAATATATTCACGCTTATAAGTCAAGGATGAAAATGGTAAGTGACATAGCAGATTACCGTTTATTAAATAAAAGAAGCAGCAAAAAACGTATAACGGATATTCCAACATATAACACCGGAATAATCAAAACTTGCCATGGACAGACATAAGATTACAAAAATGAAAAACCTAAACACCTTAATTAACAAAAGGAAGACATCGCTACATATGCTGAAACATTTTATACCCAACTTTACTCTTCCGAGCTGGTATCTTGGTATCCAAGAATATTAGAATCGCATAATTGCAATATAGGTTATATAGATAACAAAACAATAAATAAGAAAGGCCAGCCTATCCTGATCCTTCGCGCCAATGACTCCTCTATCGAAGCGGGTCACTCACTTTTCGCACCAAGCTAGACAAAACCAATCAAAATAACATACTGGCGACCAAGATAAACAAGACGCAGTATAGGCAGAACATATGGCTAGAAAGTAATATCAGGGAAAAGATCACGGCAGCACACGACAGATACACATGGAAAACAATGAAAGAGGCCTACATCCAGAAGTGAATAACTGATGGGCAAGAAGATGCTAATTCCATCTTTTCAGTCCTTTTACTTTTAGGTTTCCCCTAAATATAATTCGTTGGTCTCGTGTATAGTGCCGTATTTAGTTATTAGTTTTCGCAGGGCATCTTTGTTGTTGGTCATCCATTCTGTTTTTTTCAAATGAGATTCGTAGGCCCCTTTTTTTCTGTAGTTTCTTTTGACGTTTTAAAATATATTTTGGCTACCCTTAAATTGACAGTTAAAAATGCCATGTTTTCCGAGAAAGCGAGACATTGTAGTGGCATTCCCTTAACCTTATGTTGTCCGTGACTACCTTGTTCTGTAAAGCAATTAGTGTTACCCGGAACACCTTTTCTAACATACAAATGAACATCAATGATAATCCATTCCGTTGCCACACACCTGTATTTATTGTGAACTGTTCTAAAAGTTCTCCCAGGAATGAACTCTGGAGGTTGTTTCTGTAAATGTGTCCCTGATGATATTAATTGTGTTGGCGCCAAGCTAAAATTGATTGAAAATAGAGTTTGTTACCAAGAAACTTATTATTTATTAATTATTACTTCTATTTATGTCTGTTAAAATCTGTTTAGTGTTAAATATCTGGTCGATGCTTGCCCTGTCTGCCCCAAAGTCGCTTTCAACCAACAACCGATTGTATTGCGACCACTTCCAAAGACAATTGTACACTGTCGGTTGTAAGGATATAGTATATAATTATCCTATTAACGCTTCTTCCCAATCTCTTGGTACCTTACCAAAATATTGGGAAGCATACTTTCCAGGGTTTCTGACCTTTGCTTCTGTATGTTTGTGAAGAATTCTGCCATTACGCCATCAGCTCCCGGTGTTTTTTTTATTTTTGTTAAGATTTGATGAATTTCATTCGCATTTGCGGACCTTGATACTGGAATATATTGAGTGAGCAAGGTCGTCATTGACATTTTTTTCAAATGACAACCCTATTTTTTATTGTGGATTATGAAAGGGATTATTTTTGTGATCAGTGATGTATATTATGTTATAGGTCACTTAAGGAAATTTCCGAGCAATCATTTCAAATGTCAGAGTAAAGAAAAACAAGAAAACCCGAAATAATATTTAATTAAACAATAAAAAGCTAAAGTAAATGCTCAAGCAATGCACCTATCTACTTAAAGATATTTATATTTTGATAGACAAACAGCTGGCACTTATTTCTTGATGTTTTATTTTTTTGGGAGGTAAAAGGTTATCACATTTTAGTTAAAACTTAGCTTTTAGCTCTGCTTCTAGACTCGCAGAGCTAGAATATATATGTTTTTATTCCTACTGGGGTTAGTTCCATTTTTACTTCACATTTCCTATTTTTTCTAGGCTTTTATCTTCTCTTCTCTTCTCCTGCAGTGCAGCTTAGTAGTTGTTTTGGAAATGTAATGTCTTTGGGCTTTTACTACTCCTACTATAACTGGATCTTTGTATAGATTTTTTACCTCTTCATTGGTTTGCCTAGTCCATATGTAATATGTTTTCTTTCCTCCGAAAATTGTCCTTAATAGTTTTCTTTCCCATACTTCTATCATTGTTAGCTTCGATTTATACAGCGTCCACACTTCAATTGCATATAACTGTCTTGTGGGGTCTTATTGCAGTTCCTCTAGTTATCCATTTGCTTTTTAATACTCCATGGAGTGCAGTGTATGAAACGGTTACCCTACATAATCCTGCCTTGCATCTCCTCTGTAATGTTTGGTTTCCGTAAATGTAGGTCCCTAGATAGATTATTATTTCTACTTCTTCAAACTTATAGATTTTACCCCTTTCTATTGTTATTCACATGTGCCTCTTTGAATTGCTGGTCTGTCCACTACATCATATATTTTATATCTATTTCATTTATACATATAGTCCCATCTTTCCTGTTGTACTGGCCCGTTAATCACTTCTTTTAATTCTTGTTTCGTATTGGTATTAATAGGTCATTGGCAAAAGCTAGGCATTGGTGTTCTCTTTGTTATATGAGCCATGTTCTATTGATTGTTGTTTTTCGTATCGCACTTTCCAACACTTAACTAAATAACACTGATTATAGGGGGTCGCCTTGACATACTTCCTTATTCGTTATATGTTCTCAGTTCATTGTAGTGATAGTTTACCATCCTTATTAGGTTATGGTTTAAATTCAGACTCTTCAGAGCTTTTAATAGCTTGTTCCTCTCGACTTTATCATAGGCCTGTTCGAATTGATAAGTAGGGCTATTATTGAGACCCTATATTCTCTGTTTTTATAGCTCTCTGATTGTGTGTTACGTAGTATGAATGCTTGATCTATAGCTTCTGCCCTTGCTAAATCCACATTGGTATCTTGTTGAAGATATGCTACATTCATAATTGCTATGCCTTTGTAGTTATTACAATCGCCTTTCCTTTCTTATAGATAGGACAGAGTCTTGCCTCTGTCCAATACTCTGGGATTATCCTGCTCCCCTGGCGCTTTTATTTTTAAACTTCTCATTGCTTGGGGGTTGACCATCTATTTCGTTTGCCCTCATTGGTGTTGTTTGTTCGGCATCTTCAACCTCCGATGCCTTTGTTTCGTTCAATAAGTTGTCAAAGTATTCTATTTATCTTCTTTCTAGTACTTTCTAGTCTCCAGCTAGTATTTTCGCATTTTTGTCTTTGTAGAAGCTCTGTTTGTCATGGTAGCCTCTTTTTTTGTTTCTTATGCCTTGGTAAGTTCCGAAATTGGGTATTTTTATAGTTAGACATATCACATTATTTGAACTCCCCTTTGTGTGGTCAACTTTGCCCATTCGGTCTACGATCGACAACCTTCGCGCCACGTTGTATCCTACTTGCGAATCTACGGTCAGTGTGGTAAGCACGCGGCTTTAAGAACTGTAAGGGTTAGGCCTGCCACTTAGTTTCCATAGCTGTATTTACAATAGCGAAGATACAGCGATATACAGAACATCGACATCGGGCAGTTTGAACTTCCCCCCTTCGCCATCCAAAACCCTGCTTTGTTACAATAGCTGGTTTCTATTTCTTCTAGTAACTATTTCTTAAAAAATGTTTAGTTCTCTTCCTTTGTTCTATGTGTTTGTGTTTGTCTCCTTAGTTTCATCCGTTAACATCTTTAGTCGTAAGCTCTGAATTGTACCCATTGTCGAATCAAGATGCACTCACTGTTCGTCCTTTCTTCTAAGTTATTACTTTTAGCAGCTTTTTTCAATATTGTTTTTATTCTGTTTAAGGCTTACATTACCTCATTACCTCTTTTTCATAACTTGACTGCTCCTCAAGAGTTCTAAGACCTGCTGCCTGTGTTTCCTAGCTTGATATCTGCGCCAGTGGTTCTGTAATTGAAATCCGTATTTGGTTCTCCATATGCTCCTATGTGTTTATCGCATTTCCTTCATATTTTTCCGTTAATACGTGATGAATTTGGTATAAAATTCTTCCATCCGGCGACCTCCATGTTCACTTGCGAATTTCTTTCATTTCGATGTACGTACTTTTGACTATCAAGTTTTTTCATTTGCTAGTACATTATGAATTGTCCATTTTCGATTGTTTCTCTATGTTCGCTATGTTTTCCTACTATGGTCCTGAAGACTGCATATCTTCAATCTTCGCGTTGGATCACCTAAAATGATTTTAAGGTCGTTTTTCGTTTTTTGTATTTCCTTATTATTATTTTTTATATTATCCTTCCTTTCAGTTCGATATAGTGTTCCGTTTCCTTCATAGCTTTTTCTTCTGTTGGAGCGTGGATGTTAATAAATGTTGGGTTTGGAATCGCCTTCTAATTCTTAGAACACATATTCTGTATGATATGGGTTTAAAGTCCATAATGAATTGTTTTAGTTTTTAGTTTTCATTACTAAGAATCCTGTGCTGAGTATCCAATTTTCCCGCCGCTATTGAGGAATAAATATTCTTGAATTTATACCACGTCGGACGCCTGTCCTAGTTGTGGACTAGTTGTTTCTGTAGTGCCACTATGGAAAATTTAAGTTTATTGATTTAATTAACTATGTATATTCATTTATTCTGCTGGTATGCCCCTCTTAATGTTCTTACCAATACATGCGTTTTTGTGTTTGCCCCATTTTGAACATGGGTTTGTTCTTCCTAATATCGGGTCCGTTTCGTTTGCCTAGTTTGTTTTGTTATTATATTTTTTCATCTTCCTCTTGCAGTTCTATTAAGTAGATCTCTCCCCTATTGTTTGTGCTCTTTTTATTTGTAACGAAACTGTTAGCTCTTTGTTAAGCAAGTTTCCCTGATTGTTTTTGGTTCGAGATTTTTTATTCCTGACACCACTTTTTCCTTTTTTCTTGTTTTATATATTCCACTATAGTAGATACCTTCTATGGTGTTTTCTTGATTTCTATGTTTTCTTCTCCCTGCTCTATGTTTTCTCTTTTTATTACTTTGTTTTCTTGTCTTAGTTTTCTTAAACTCCTCCCTAATTTCTTGATGTTTGCGTATTAGTTCCTTACGTTAGTTAAAACATATGAACTTAATATTTTTGTTTATAAATTGATATCTTAATGTTTTGATCATATAAATTACTATTTGTTTCTTTTATAGGATATACGTTTCTGTATACATACTTGACTTCAAATATTGTCATTGTAATATTATTTTTATTACAAGTAGAATTTTAACGAAAATTTAAAACTAATAAAGGGCAATAACCCTGTATATAAAGGTCTCGAAACAGGCGCCGTCCATATGTTATATTCTAGTAAATCAAACTGCATTCATGAATTTAAAACGACTACTCTTTCACAATCTCTACAATAGCTATCTCCCGGGGACGCAATGGCGGAATCGTGTTACTCTCTTTTAACAGGGTGTATTCAGTTCTTATTAGGCTCTATTTACTACTGTAGAAACCAGGCGTGAAAGTAGTGAAAATGTTTTGTGGGATCGCTCTCAGAAAGCAACACACCAAGGAATTTCAGATTGCCGAATTTCAGTCGTTTTAGTCGTTCAGAACTGACAATGTTTTACTTTATGTAAGTATGGTTAAAGTATTCTATTATTGCAATCATTTTTAGATCGTCTCTGAAGAATGTCAATAGATTATTTATAACAGATTTCCACCAAGAACTAATCAACATTAAATTAACGCTATATGATAGCCACGTGCAAAATTTGGTTTTAAAATACACAGAACTTTATTTAAAAGCGGGCAACATTAATTCTCATTAGCGGATGACGGACGGGTAACGATAGAGAATCTTTTTAGAACATACTTTGGGGGGTTTTAAAGGGAATATATAAAATCATCGCATGGAAAGTTGAAAATGATAGTTGTTTAAAACATTTGTGGAGGTAAACTTAGTCCAAGTAGTTGTCATGAAAACCTATTTTTTCAAATAATTAATTTATGAATAATTATGTCTTGATCAAAAAGATAATGTTTTATCTCATACAAGTTTTAAGAATACAAGTCGGAATACGAGAGTAAGTCGGAACGGCGTTCTGCTTTATAATTGTTAAACGCCGTTTCAAAATACCTGGTTATTCTTATTATTATTATAACATTTTAATATATTTATTGGTATACAAATATCACTACAGCTTGCCGTACTCGTCAGCAACGTACAATTTGTACTGTATGTATGAAAAACGTTACATATATTTATTTCTGGATTTGATATAAATCTATCTAGGTCAGCAAAATAAGAATTTCTTAAATATCTGCACGCTAAAAACATTTATCGCGATGCATATGAAAAGATTCCTCTCTCTATATTTATCATTTAACAATATACGTATCCTATTTTCCCTTCAAAGTCGAATATTTCCGCATCCACTATTTCTAAAAAAACGTATTCTTCCAGCAGGAGCGCTTTATTCGGAATACCTCCACGCTTCGCTTTAAAGCTCTCAATTATTCACTCCCATTTAAAAAACTTCCATCCTAGAGGATTTTCACCGTGCAAGGCGCGGAATTGCTTTATTTATGAGATCGTTATTAAATGCACTACTACGAGACGTATTTTTTATTCTAGCGCATTTATTCCCATCCCACTTTCGCAGCTCGTTAATCAGTTTCGAGATTGAATTGATCTTCGGGAAGAAAAACATTTTTCGTAATTTATCTCCTTATTTCTTTTTCTTCGTTGCCCGTCCCGCCGGTAATCAATTTCATGTCACGCTGAGCCAGCGCGGGAATCATTAATCCAGAAAATGCAAACAAATGGCGGTAATTATTATGAAACTTAATGCCTGGACGAAATCAATTTGTAATGATTATTATAGCTGCGAGGATAATTGTTAATTAATTGTAAACATTATGGGATTAAATTATTATATGTATAGGATAAATACAAATATATTTACTTTCTTTTTATCACACTTTAGTTACACATTGCAAATAGTTTCGGCTAAGCTCTAGCCATTTTCGAGCTCCTCCGATGACTGAAGTAATTGTAACCGACCGCTCTTTATATATAAACATGCAATTAAACATAAAATATCTTAAAATTATTATTTATCCATTAAAATTAATGATCAGAAAGTAGACTCTAGAACAATCTAAAATTTCAATATTATATGTTTTTAATCAATATATCGTGTGCAAATAAAAAAAATGTGCACATTACATAATCATTCGTACCATAATAATGAAATTAAATTTAAAAATGATATTTTAGTTTTTCAATTATTTAGTATTTCTACATTTTTTGTGCAATTGATGTCCACGTAATACCAATCAAGAAAAAAGTGATTATCTATTCTCTGTTAAGCACAGTCCGTCTCGTACTGAGCTTTGTAGGTCGAAGGTTAAACCCCATCACGGTAAATTTTCAGCTTTTTTTTCTGCTGTGAAGTCATAGCAAACAACACAGCTATGTTTTTCACAGTTAAGACGACAGTATAGTCTCTAGCGATGTGTGGGTTTCAGTCTACCGAAATGTTGTTTTTCGGGTGTTTTGATAGTTTTAGTGGTTTTAGTTCCCACATGCTATGTAATGCTGGGCACTATCGAATACAAACATTCCACAATCAAGTATCGAGTTTTGAAACACTATCACGTACTATCGATAGTTTTTATTCGATACCTAACATTTAGGTACGAAAACTCGGCCATCGAATATATTCAGAATAATAGTAACAACATATACACATATTTGTTTTATAGAAATTGCATGTTATATATGTGAGAAACGTATTAATGGTCTGAATTTTTATAAAAATCATATATAAATTGTACAAAAATTATATTATAGTCTCTGCAGAAATGTATCAATTTGTCTCAATTAAAACAAGCAGAAAGCACTTGACCTGTTTATTATAAATACACATACTCCTCGCACATTCTTCGCAACAGACCAGTGTGAAGTTTCGAAAATGCGAAACGTACGTGAGTAATGCGAACAACACGTTTCGATGTTATTATTTATACCAAATCGCAAGTGCTGGCTGAACGAATCGTTTTGTTAGCGGCCTTAAATTTCAGACGCCGCGTGGGCGCTGAAAAACTGTTCTAAAAATACGCCCAAAACACAGATACCCGACAAATCGTCATAAATACTTCAAATTCCCAAGCGGCGATCCCAAGTCCGTCTTGCCGTGATGTACCGATTAAACGCGGAAATGGGGCCCGCGTAATGAAACGTTTTCCCTGGAGCGAAGCGCGTTCATAATTCATGGCGCGGCAGAGATGCGGAAAAATAATCGTGAAGAATTATACATGTGTTTACATTATGTTTTTAGTGTCCTTTTGAATAATGCGGTACGTATCATGTGGATCCGTTGCCAACGAACGAACGCGTTCGAATTATGTTGTATATTACATGCCAATAAAGCGGAAAATCTCATCGGCCTCGGCCCTCCCGACGGCAGAACGGGCCGATCTGGGATAATCTGGAATAAGTCCCCGAAACTGCAAGGCTAGAGGAAAATTGAACACCGGCAATATGACCTAGTCGTTATAATTTAACATATGTATTTAGAGATCTCAAATATACTAGCTCTATTTGGTCAATGTTTTGATGTTTGAGTTGTAAATGTTTTTACTTTCCAAATATTGCAGCTCTGTATAATGAAATTGTTGTAATGTCGAAAAAAATCTGCTAATTTTGACATTTCTTTTCGTTTCATTTCATGACTAATATAATATACTCGAAACAGACGACTTATACTTGTGTGTATGTATTTCTGTGAACATAATTTCGGGAATGGCTTTATGGATCACTATAGGACGAGCCGGATTGCATTTTGCAGGCTGTAATAGGAAACATAAAATAGTTTTCTTCTTATATTTGTAACGTTCTACTATAAAATGTGATTCCGAACAACTTTTATTAAAAATGGTTTGCGAAAAAATCAAAATAAATCGAGAACATTTGATTTATACCGTTGCTGACATTTTTTGAGAGCGAACAGCAGTTCAATAATGCATATTTTTTTAGGGGAAAATCTACCATATACGCGATTTTAAAACTAGTATATAAATGCAATAATTGTTTCGAAAACAGTGAATTTTGGTGTGTTGATTTTCTTGAATTGTCAAAAGCCTTTGACTGCTTGGCACACTTAGGCCTATAACAGAAACTACTTCTACAACATCCACCCAATAAATGGGAGTACCTCAGGGTTCAATTTTGGGGCCCTTATTATTCCCAATTTAACGATATACCAAGTTCTATACGATAAAGTATAAAGTCTAAGACATAGTGCAGGAAAAGAGTTTGGCAATGCAGATGCGTATTTGTGATTGGTTTTATTGCATAAAACTTAAATTAAATAAATCGGTACATATGACATTTACTTAAAGAAGTTAGATGACCTAAATCCTGAACTGGAAGCCACGTTTTTAGGTTTACATCTTGATACCAAAATGCAGTCGTCTATTTATGGTGAACAACTATCAAATAGGCTCAGTACCAATATATACTATAATGTAACTAGCCGCGCTTAAGTTGCCATCGATGAAGATCAATGGTGATCTGCTTGCATAACATATTGCACCCCATATCATCTTGCTCATAGCATGAGGTCCTTATGGCAAGCAAATATATATATATATATATATATATATATATATATGTTAATGTCATCTGTTATATATGTATATATATATATATATATATATATACATATATAACAGATGACATTAACATTCTGCGTCCTGCATTTTTCATCCAGTCTATTGCTATTGGCCGGTTTGTTGAAAATCTGCTTCTTGTGGCCAAAGTCTTAAATGATTCTTCATGATCTGTAGGGCGGCGTTGTTGAACCCTTTCATCGGACGACCTGGACCAACATCTTACCACCGTTGCAACATCACGATTTACATGGCCAGCAATATCTCTAAACGAAAGTCCGGCCTCATTGTTTGATCAAAATAGCAATGTTTTTGATAATTTTATTTAAATCGATCACCAACTTTTGCGTTTTTTTATGAAAGACAGTATATATCTGCTAAGTAATCTAGCAAATAAGGTTTCTAAATCCGTACTACCATCCAGCTTCTTCTTCTTCCTCCTTTCACCTGCCGGATATAGGCCTTTTTTTATTGTTTTCTATGCTTCTTCGTCTTGATTTTGCCTGGCTATTGGGCAAATCCATTGCAACTACGACGCGTCATATTATTTCGACGATCTTGTTTTTTCATTTAATTTCTAGTTTTATCTCGTAAATTATTATCGAGTATGGCGCGCTCATGCGCTCTATGCATCCTTAAATGATTTATGCTTCTTTTTATAATTGGCATGTTTTCTAGTACAATGGGTTGTCGTTGGTAGTATGCATGAGATTTTTCGATCCAGATTCATTGGCCACATTCCTGTTTCTTCATAGGTTTCCCTTTTTAATTGTATTCTACACTTTAACTCAGCTGTCTGATTCTCTTTGCCTAGGTAAATATATTCTTCTACGTTTTCCACGGTTTCGTGTTGCCCGTGAATACAGTTTCACTTGTACTACTGTTTACTTTGGTTATGCTAAGATTCATTTCAGTCCAACTTTTTTGGATGCTGTAGTTTGTTGTTTTGTCATCTCCGATAGTTCTTGAATATCGCTGATTATTAAGACGATATTGTGGACGAAAGGTAGATGGGTTAGATAGGTTCCATCGACATTAATGTATTTAGTGTCTCATATCAGTGACTTGAAGACGTTTTCAAGTGTCAACATGAACATTTTTGGAGAAATGGTGTTTCCAATACGTACGCCTATCTTACGTTGAGCTTTGTTAGTCGTTAACTAATATCGAGCATATCGTGCACATGCGCTATCTGCATCATCCTTACATGATTTATGCTCCTTTTTGTAATTGGCATATTTTCCAGGCCATGGGTTGCCACTGGTAGTATGCATGAGACATAGACTTATCGATTAAGATTTATTGGCCACATTCCTGTTTTATTATAGGTTTCCCTTGTTAATTGTATTCTACGCTTTATCTCAGCAGTCTGATTCTCTTTGCCTATTTTAATGCCATGTCCTAGGTAAATATATTTTTCTACGTCTTCCATGGTTTCGTGTTACCCATGTATTGAGTTTCACTTGTACTACTGTCTACTTTGATTATGCTATGATTTATTTCAGTCCAACTTTTTGGATGCTGTAGTTAGTTGTTTTGGCATCTCCAATAGTTCTTGAATATCGCTGATTATTAAGACGATATCGTGGGCGAAAGATTAGACAGGTTCCATCGACATTAATGCATTTAGTGTCTTCTATCAGTGACTTGAAGTCGTTTTCAAGTGTCAACGTGAAATATTTTGGAGAAATGGTATCTCCAAGGCGTATGCCTCCCTTAAGTTGAATTTTGTTAGTCGTTACGTTTTCGTTTATTTGGACATGAAGTGTGTTGTTTTCATATATGTATTTCAGGAGGTGGAGTAACTTGAAACAATTCTAGCTTGGTCCATTGCTTGTAAGAATACCCAGGTTTCGACGCTATGGCAATTTAAAACGCCATGCTTGACTACCGGTTTGGCGAGTGGGAGGTAGGTGGTTATAAGCAGGGACTTATTGGGCTTTAGGTTAGGGCCCGGTGGGGATGTGGGGAAAATCAGGTGATCACGTAGGGCAAAGGTCGCCAATCTCTTAAGTAGATCTGTTCTGTACTGGGTATGTGCAAAAGTATCTACCCGTTCGCTGTATGGTCAGCTTACTTTTTATTTAATGAGTCGTATATTAGATATGGTATAATAGCATGGGGTAATAGACTTACTTCAAGTAATAGAATATTTGCACTACAAAAACGAGCAGTACGTATCCTACGGGAGCATCGTATCGGGAATAATGTACACCACTATTTGAAAATTAAAATCCTAAACCTGCCTAGTCTTTTTATGTTTGTATGAATATTGCGTGTAAGGACGCTTACAATCGGAGAACCGTCCACCAACCATGTAATACAAGATGTACAAGGAATGTGTGTAATCCGCGTTTGTGGAACAAGAACAACGGACTACCATTGGAGTAGATTTTTTAACTTATTGCCCATTTAAGCACATGAAGTCATCAAGGACTACCTATTAAATGAATCATTCTTTTCAATCGATGAGTTTCTTACTTTAAAGCAATAACTTTTAATTATTTTTTTAATTATATTTCTATTGTCACAATATTACATGAATGTTTTCTGTAAAAAAATGACGCGTTTAAATTTCGGTGATAAATTATACTTATTATTATTAATATAGATCGTAGATTTGTATTTTGTATTAAGACGTTGTATGGTAGAAGATACGACTGAATCATGTGACTTCTGATCGTGTTGCAGTTTCATCAAGGAAATGTACTAGGCTCGGTTACCATTCTGATATTTTTTAATGATCTACGAAATGATGGCAACCATAGAAACCGTGTGATAACTATGTAATGTTTGGCGAACATTTGTTCCAGTCAATTCCTGTGTTTATCTGTGTGCCACCTTGGCATCAAAATTTGGACTACACACATGATAAATGTTAGGTTAGGCTGAGCGATCCTTCGATAGCTACCCCAGACTGTCCGCTATGATCCTTTCGAATATCTTAGTTACCCCAATGAGCATTTAGATGGGTGTGAATGATCTGTAGGCGACTTCCCGAGCTTTTGGATCAAGGCTAGCTTGACCCTTTTCCATATGTTTGGGAAGGTGTCGCTAGTTAAGCATTTGTTCAAGATGTCCCTTAGTTCTTTAGGGCGACTGTCTTCTATTGCTTTGATATCCTCATTCGGGATGCTGTCCAGCCCCAGAGCTTTTTTGTTTGGAAGCCGTCTCGCGGCTGATCTTACTTCCTGCTCGGTGATGGGAGGCACGTCTTTTGCCTGTTCGTTCCGTCCGGGTAATTACTTGGTCAAAGATGCAAAGTTTCAATTTTGTAATATGTGTAATAATTCTCCATTCGCCAGGGCAAACAAGAGCTTACCTTGCTGCTATCAGACCGCTGTTGGAGTATTATAGTGCCGTCTGGTCACCTCATAAAATCACTCTTAGTAGGGATATAGATGCTGTGCACCTATTGTAGCTCGCTGGGTGATTTTAAATTTCAACACAAGTTTTAGTCTCACTTCAGCTATCTCGCATCTAGACTTACCTTCTTTAAGTTACTCAGGGATACAGAAGCTCTATCGGTAATATACAAAGCATTTTGCAACTTCCCTGGAATTATATAAGTAGACATTGCCACGAAATTAAGCAACCTGTGAATTATTAACAGGTAATTAATTTTTATCAGATATGATCATGTTGTTTTAAGTTAAACCAACCGCGGTGCTGGATGGATGTGAGGATTAACTCCATATTAAGTCGGGGAGTCAAACTGTGGAATGGTGTCACTTCTTCCATATTTGTTAATGGCCTTTCAAATTTGGCTACATTTAAATGCGTTATACCTAGTTTAAAAAAATAATTGTTTTATTGTATTTATTATGAATATCAAATATGTTTTGTAATAAATAATATAATATTTTAAATATTGGATTGTTAAGGCGTCTACTTTGTGATAATTCATTTTAAAGGATAAATAAAACGATTTTTTACTATGTTTTTTATCACACTTCAGTTACACTTTGCAACTAGTTTCGGCTAAGCTCTAGCCATTTTCGAGCTCCTCCGATGACTAAAGCAATTGCAACCGATCGCTCTTTATATAATAAAAGTAAAAAGGAAAACTAACAATTACACAGAAACATATTAACTAAAATATATATAAAAAGGGGCTGGGGTGGGTTTTCTAAAAAATATGGAATTCCCTGACAGTCCCAATGTACCGAGCGAGGTCTGCGAAGTAATAAAATCTGAATTTTAATGCGACGCATTACTCGTATTCGAAATAAGAGAAAAATTTTAAATGTGTATATAAAAAAAAAAAATAATAATAATAATAATAATAAATATAAAATAATAATAATAATTTTTAAAGTAAAAACATAAAATAATTAGATAAAGGATTACAATAGAAATAAATAACAATAATAATAATAAATAAATGAAAATCATATTGTCTCTCAACTCCATTAAAACAGATTAAACAGGTTAGATCCCTTAAAATGAAGTTCCGTGAACTTAAAACAAATTAAATTAAAAAGAAAATAATACATTAAAATTATAAAGCAAAACCAAACAAAAGGGCAAAAAAAAAATATAAAAATAATAATAATAATAATAATAATAATAATAAAAATAAAGTAATTAACCGAATAAATGAAAATTAAATCAGATTTACAAATGAGCATGAAACATCCTTAGAAAAACAAAACAGTAAATTCACTATACCAACACGTCTTATGGTCCTATATTAACATATTAGCAAAACCGCAACGATACCCCTCCATTACGCACATTTGAATAATGGCGAGTATACGAGATCTATTTGATCGTTTAGTAAAACAATATCGTTGCGGTTTTTGCTCTTATGTATTTCTAGGGCTTCCAACAGTGTCAGTTTCCTTCCCTTTTCCGCTATGTGCAGGACCTTCAGGGCTGCTATATCCGGAAACGCATGTCCTGCTTCAATGCAGTGATTCGAGAAGTTAGAATTTGTCTTCATCAGACGGAATGATGTGGCATGCTCATTGAAACGTTTCTCAAAATTTCGACCCGTTTGTCCTATATATATGTTAGTACATTCTGGGCAGCTCAATCTATATACTCCCGATTTATGGAGAGGTGGGTGTTTTTCTTTTGCATTATAGATTATGGACGATAATTTTGTTGGGGTTTTAAATGCTACCTTTAATTTATTTTGTTTTAAAATATTTCCAATTTTTTCCGAGATAGGGCCGAAATATGTTAGTGAAACGAAAGGGGATGTTGGCTCAGGTGAAGTAGCGGAATAGATCATTTTTTGTGCTATTTGTTTTTGTTTTCTGTATATAATGTTATCAATCTGTTTATGGGAGACGCCATTTTTTGTTCCTATTGATTTTATAGTCTCTAACTCAATGTCCCGATTTTCAGGGCTCATAGGTACTACGAACGCACGGTGGATCATTGAATTGTAAGCTGCTAATTTGTGGGATATAGGGTGTGCCGAGTCTGCAGGAATAGTTATACCTGAGAAAGTGGGCTTTCTGTAAATTTGATACTCGAATGAATTATTTCTTTTTGTAATACTCAGATCTAGAAAATTTATTACATTGTTTTTTTCCACTTCTGCGGTGAATTTAATTTTTGGGTGAATTTTATTTATGAATTTTAGGAACATTTCCAACTGACGCGTAGTACCTAGAAAGCCTGCGAGAATGTCGTCTACATATCTATACCAAAATTTGATGTGTGTGTGTTGGCCAAGTTAAATGAGAGGATTTTTTCTTCGAGATGGGTCATGAATATGTCCGCTAATAGTGGACTTAGCGGTGAGCCCATTGGAAGACCAGAATTTTGAAAATAACATTTTTGATTGAATTGGAAATAGTATCGGTCATTCTATAGGTCAATAGTGCCAGGATATGTATATTTGTTTACTCTTTCAATGGGGTTTTGAAAAGATGACAATATGGGATTTGCTTATTAATTATTTATTTGTTTATTTATTAACCTATTCATGAGATGGTGGGTAGTTTCTCTATATAATCAGCAGAAATAACAGTATCGTCTGCGTAAAATATATAATTAATTATTTCACCGTTTAGGAATATGCTTCTCTGAATACGTTCTGAATAGATTTTGAATATGAATGCTTTACTTCTCGTAGAAACTTTACTTGTCCATTGTAGGTTCATGATAATTCATCTATCCCAACTTTCTTTCAAATATTAAGTTAAGACTTATGGTCCTAAAGTTTTCACATTTTTTGGCTTCAGTTATTTTGGGCAAAGTAATTAACTCAGGCTTTATCCACTCTTGTGGTATATTGCCAGAATTATATATATGGTTGAAAAGTAAAGTCACTTTATACTATCATAATCGAGAAGTTTAAAAACGCGGACTGGATGTTGTCAGGCCCGGCTGCTTTGCCTTCCTTTATTACTTCCTTACTTCTAGTACTAAGATTTTTGGACCTTCTTCTCTAAGGAGGGAGGTTGAGGTCTATTATCATGAAACAGTTGTCGGTATACTTTTCCAGATGTCTTTGATTTCACTTATGTCAATAATTATTTTCTCATTGTCCAAAGTAGTAGAACGACCTCCGATATTGATTTGTTTTTGTCTGTCACTTCTCTTGTTTATGGTGTGCGATAAAACTATTCTTTTCGTCATGCTGTACTCTATCATGTTGTAATATTTTTTAAGATTCTTCTCCGTACCATTTGTTCCAAATTCAGACTACTTCATCGTTATTAAGAGAAAGCATAATTAGGAAATAAATTCGGACTTAATTGGTTAGTAACACTATCGATTGGGAGAGCGTCAGAATTGACTTCCAAACGAGTATCAACCTGAATGCCTATCTAAGAACAGCCGATCAATTAGAAGCAAACACTAAGAGCTTCACTAGGCGAATACAACACGCAGATTATAACAACACAAGAGAAGTAACCAGTATAATTAAAGGAAACTATCCAATATAGATTAGTATAACCTATTTCTTCCAAGTTTTTTTTTATAATTTCTTCTGGTAAGACATTATACAATTTAACAGAAAAGTACCTAGGACTTGACAGAGATTTCCAGTCGGGTGTGTTCTGTGCGCAAATTCCTCTAACACCGTGTGTGTATGTATGTGATGACTGTGAATTAGTACTATTACTGAAGAATTTTGCGTATGTACACCAAGCATTCGAGAATATAGAGGCATGAACAGTTATTATATTTAATTTAATAAAATAATTCCTACAATCATCTATTTATTGCAAACCTGCCATAATAAGAATTGCGCGTCATTGCATTCCAAATAGTAGACAGTAGGGCCACCATCATACCGTAAAAAGTATGCAAGTGACAAAGGACAAAATAAGCAATTAACAGCATGTAACGTTACATTTCTAGCAACACATCTTAATAGGTAACTATTCTTGACTAGTTTCGAACATAGAGCATCCCTATGCCTCTCCACTTCAATGAGATTTCAGCGGAACAGAGAATACCTGATATTTTTTCAAGGTAAAACCATATTCACTGCTTTTTTGGGGTTTAGCTTCAATTGATTACTTTGAAAGTACTCATCTGGGGCTGACAGTGCATTCAGGTATGCAGCTTTGCCTTCTCCATGGTTTGACCTCTGCTAGTTAGTGTAGTATCATTAGCAAATAATATGACCTTTGTTTTTGAAAAAAAGTAACACAGGTCTTAAAATAGAGCCCTGTGGTACTCCCAGATTAAAAGAAAACTCCATGGAAGTTTTACCGTCATAGATAATCGTTTGACGTCTGCCTGAAATGTACGAGGACAACAATTTAATATTTTAGGGGTATAGATTGTAGTAATAGAGGTTCCATAGCAAACTTTCATTTCAAACGCAGTTAAAACCTGTGCTCGAGTCATTTACAGTTGCAAATGAGCAAATTGGATAGGATAACAACATAATTTCAGACCACCAGTTTGGCTTCAAACGCTAAGTACATCGAGGGTGGACTGAAAATCAGGTTTCTCGACGTTGAATAAGCATTCGATAAGGTCTGGCATGCAGGATTGATCTATAACCTGAATAAGATTCTCCCAAAACAGTATGGATCGACAGGAAAGTGAAAATTCTGACCTTAAAGTAATTCTTGAGGGCTGCCTCAGGGTAGTGTATTAGGACCAGTCTTGTGCCTGTTCTATACCGCGCTACCTTCGCTGACATGATACAGCATTGTTGGCAGTAGGTCAAGAGCGGCGGACGCAACCGAAAAACCAAACTGCAAACAGCTTGTGATATAATAGTTGATTTGACTAATAACTACACAAGTAAACGGAATCAGAATATAACAAGTCATATCAGTTTAAAATAAAATAAAAGAGAGATTAATCTAAGTTCGATCAATATTTGTACCACGACTGTCCCAATGGAGAACTACCGTGTCATACCAAGGTGCGAAACAGTACCATTGGCTCCTGGATAGGAACTCTAAGATGCGAATACAACACACGATCTATAACCCATCTGGTTGTATGGTATACAACTCTGGGAATGCATCAGAGTAACAAACATTAAAACATTTCAATATTCCAAAACAAAGTTCTGCATAACATGGTAAATGCACCATGGTATCTACAAAATAAGGATTTCTATTGCAATCTCGGCATTCTCCACGTCACCGATGAAATTCGAAGAATCGCAGGGAAGCAAGAAGTCAGACTTCAATCGGCATAATAATATGGAGGCATGCTGGTGTCAACCAACATTTAGCCCGCAAGCTGAAAAGGACTAAATCAAATTAGTGTAATCAGTGTAGCGATTAAAAACCGAGCACAGAGCGTGAGTATTTTTTAGGATAATTACAAGTTTACTTAATACACAGGACGTCATAGGATTTGCCTATGTAAATGCACAATTTAGTTTAAATAAATTATCAGAACAAACTTAAAATTAATAATGAGTTTTAATATAAAATAGTTGGTTTTATAACTTCTTCTTCTTCTTCGTCATCTTCTTCTTCTTCTTCAGCCTGTTATTTGCCACTTCTGAACATACACCTCCTTTAAACTCTTCAACGCGATTCTATTCTTGTTGTCTTTTGTTACACTATGCTTGGCGTGTACACTAGCACTAGCTCTGTTCTTCACGGTTCGCTACTCTAAATCGTGTGGTTTAACTCGTTTGAATATCGAATCATGTTTGGCCGGGAACTGGAGAGCCTAGACGTTCACATGATTATGTATTATATTTTGATGACCCTTTTGTTTGTTGTTGCAATTTTGTTAATTACTTCATCTGTGTTTTCCACTCCCAGGTCCCGATGGAGGCCTATATATCAATGTACCAAGGTGCGTCAACGATACCTCTAACTATTTAATTTGGAATAGTTTGTAATATTTGTCTATTACTTTGTTTGGTGTACCCTCATAACTGCGCACCAAACGTCCGTACCGGTCGAATCACCTCTTCCTATAGTAAAAGTTTATTATGTGGGGATAGATTGATAGATAGGCTTTCTACCAATCAGCCAGTATATTTTTCTATATTTAATATTTAGTTCTTCCTTTTTTTTAACATACGTTTTACAGTGTAGTTTAGCGTCAGGTGCTATGCCTAGATACTTAGCGTAGAATATGTTATTTGTACGTTATTTATATAAAAAGTGGCAAATATTTAATAACTAATGGTTGTAAAATTTATATGAACTGACTTTGTCGACTTTAATTAGTTTAATTATATTTTTCCACCTAGTCAATTCATATATGAGAGCGATTGCTGATTGTAGGTTTCATGTCACGTTTGCTTTCCCTACTGCTAATATTCTCGTATAGTCAGCGAAGGTAGCGATGGTATTGTTTTCTGGTGTGGCACATCACAAGTGTATAAGGGGAAGGTTGTAGTACACTCCCTTGTAGCAATCAAGGGTTTGTATATGGAACTACAAACATAAAGATATTGTTTGTGTCTTAAAGTAGTCGCGTTTTGTGTAAAATAGTAATTACTGTATTTATTACAATTTGTAACTGACTATCGACCTTCTGAGATCCTTCTACCGTGTGTTAGTGTATGCGTATGTTAGAGTTAGGACTTGCTCCTCCATAAAATCGTCCTCGTGTATGTAATATTAATTGTTTTTTTCTCGGTATATTATTCTGATCCAGCTCATTGGCCGAGTGGTTAGAGACGTCGTTCGTCGCGTACTGAGTATTGGGGAACCTGAGTTCGATCCCCAGCGGGGCGAATTTTCGCAAAGCACCTTTCACAGTTTTTCAGAGGTTTTCTGTGAAGTTAAAGTAAATACCGGGTGATTAAACTCCTCTGAGCTTCTCTCTTGAATAGTGGAAAAGCCTCATAGCTGATAGCCCTATAAAGATAAAATGTTTTTATATCATTCTAAACACGCACTTATCAGAAGCTGTACAAGTTAATACATTATCTAGGTCTCGAATAGGAAAAAGGTTAAAAATGCGATTTCAAAAATAATTCACAACAGAGCCGTTTTATCTAAGTAATATTATATAATGCGTATAGAAATATATAAGACTATTATTCTATTGTATTCTTCATATTCCATCTTTTATACTTTCTTGTCTCTGATTCCAATTGAAACCGTCCTCGCGTTATTTCCTCGAAATTGCTAAATTAAAAACCTCTTAGGGCCCACAAAAGCGCACATCCCTCCTCCGCGAAGAACAATGCCCGGGGTAACTAAAGCTAGAGCTGAAATGCGGGAATCCGTTCGATATTTCGCGGCGCCTGTATTTCGTCGTCAGGCCCACACTTTTCCTGTTTGTCCATTATTAATGTGTTGCACGACACGAAATGTGGAACGACGCATGCACTTGACCAAAAATCTTGACCCATTTGCCGGGAGCGCGACGGCCACAAGGTTGCAAGGAATGCGCGAAGAGCGAGAGCAGTCGAAAATAGACCGGATTTTGTTTACGCAAAATCTCTCTCTCCCCCATGTCGCATCCGATCAATCGAGTGCGAATAATATTATTCTGGCCCCATTGCAACGTACAACGCACGAGAGTAAAACTAAATTGTTGACTCAAAACTTCCTGTTGAGCCTTCAATCTGGGATTAAATTGATGTTATGAAATAAATTATAAAGTCATTCATATAGACGTAGCAAATTCTTTACATCTTAAAACTTTTAACTTAAATTATTCAAAATATAGTGTACACTGAAACTTGAAAGTCTTTTTACCGAATTTAAATTAGAAATTCTCAATAGATAAACTATTTACATTGAAGAACGAGTTTAATTATCCGAATACAGCAGTTACCGCGTAAAAATCGAATGCAATTTTGACATTTCTTTACGCCTGGTACTGACATAGTCGAAATAGAAAATACATGTTTGTGTCTATCAACACATTTGCTGGAGAATGGTTTTATGTATTAGGAACAAATTTTGAAATAGAGTTTGTAATCATCATAGGATGAATCGGATGAATTGTTATTGACCAAAATCTTACAACTAAATCAAACAGTTTATTCGAAACAAAAGTTTTTCTTGCATACAAGTTTGTAATGCTACATTTATACATTTTGTAAATTTAATTCGAATATTATTTTTAGCAAATAATTGCGTACCAGTTAAATTTTATTAATTCGTAATAATACTACAACTTTATTTCACATAACTTTTATTAGAACATTTGTTTCTATAAAAATCGAAAATTACAAAGTAATTATTATTTAAGTAAGTTAGCAATTTAATAAAAAGTTTAAAATTGAATACGCAAAACATTTATTTAAAATAAATGGTTCTTGCGAAATATTATAATTTCTGATATAATATTAATTTGTTTTGGTCGTATGGTGCCTACACCATATATTTATTATTTTAATAAATAATACAATTATAGACCTGTATAAATGTTTGGTAATATTTATAATGCAAGATATATTAATTTTGACGTAGAAAAATATATTTTTTTATAGATGAGGCAAATTCTTCGCGACAAACAACAAATCTATATTATTCTATTATTTTCTATTGAGACGTAATTCTCTAAGATGATAGATTATCTTCAGTTTACACAAAATTGTTACTTAATAGTAAGAATATTAAAACGGAAACAGATAACTAAACGGCAACGATAGTCAGAAAATATATTTGGAAATTCTTCTATAAACGGCTTACACAAAACCACTAACTGGTAGTTGAACAAAAAGAATTTTGATATATTTACAAATTTTTGGCTAAACCCTCGTATTTTTTGAAACAGTGATTTTGGCATTAAATATCATGTAATCTAGCAACAGAATAACTTTTGAATATATATATATATATATATATATATATATATATATATATATATAAATATTGTTAAAGCATTTCTTTTGAAGTTTGAAAAATCTCCATCAAGGAAATATTTTTTTAAAAAGTTGATTATTTGCATTTGAGTAACATTTGATCGCCAACTACTAAAATACCTACATACAAAGAAAAGTTTCACTACGTCATTAAATAAGAACGTGCTGATCTAGGCACAGATTCAGAGCAAACATGGGAAGCAATGAAGACTGCAATGCCAGAAACTGGATAAAGTCTAGAAGTATAGACTTACTGGAAAGTCTCAGAGCATAGAAGAACAGAGACGAAATCGAATATAAAAGAATACACAAGCTTATTCTTAATGGAAAGATGGAAGGCAAAAGTAGAAGCCGTGGCATAAAGTTATCATTGCTAAGCAACCTCAGACAATGGGCTATGAACGGCAGAAGAACTGCTGCACTCCGCCCAGGATCAAGGGAAATTGACAGAAATTGTGAACGCAGGTGTTACCAACGCTTAGGATAAAACAAAGGCACAGCATTTAAGAAGAAAACTACAGCTCTATGGTTACATGTGTATGGCTTATAAGAAATACAACTAAAAGTGTGTATGTCTGTAGTATGTATAAAAAGGTGCTGCGGAGAGGACAGGCAGGTAGAACCAAGGTGTGGATGTTGGCGTATGCGGATGACATATTGCTGGTAGTTAAGATACCTTGATAGGAGGGGGCTATTGGTGAATATGGAAAAGGCTTTAAATATTTGGGGGTGATATCGTAAATGGGATATTTACGTAGTATTGTTGGTATTGTGTTAGCTATGCCTAATAACGGCTTTTTTTGGTTCTCTAAAAAAATGAGATATATATTTGGCTCTTCCGTCACAAAACTTATATAGAAATATTACTTATATTCTATGATAACTCTTCTACTCCCTAAATGAATTTAACAATGATATTTTTGTAAATTGTATTATTACGCTATTTCGGATAAAACTTGTATGCATCCATTGTTAGTTTATAATGTAGCCCTCCGCGGGCTTTATAAATATTAATGAATACACAGTTAGTAACTATTCGGCTGTGACAGGTTGGCATTAATATTCTATTCACAGTAAACCATGTGTAAAATATGCGAAACGTCCAAACTTGAAACAGACGTTTATGGAAAATACAAAACTCGATAATGTACACATACTGAAATTATGAGTAGCTATAAAACGTTCCAGGGCATACAATTAATATGATACCGAATTATTTTGTAATATAAATCATAGAAAAGTTCTGCGAATATAGATTATTTTTTTGAGCGTATAAATCTGTCTTGCAAAGCCATAAATTCCGCGGATCAAATCCTCGCAACGCAACGGGAACACGCCAATTTAAAACGCCCCAACGAAAACTTTTTATCGGGCGCATAGATAAAAGTTGGGGGTTTTGGGATTTTGTGTTTGAATGGTGTTATCAAAACAGAAGTGTGAGTGTTATATAGATAGATATGAATAAATTTTGCTGTTTTATTGAGTGTTGGATTATATAATTATATGAATTTAGGAGGGTGTGGTATCATCTTTATTCGTTTTAACGGCGTTATCGAATGAGAATGAATTCAAGTGAAATAATGAATAAATAAAAATCATCATGTTTTACGTTTAATTAATGCAGTAATATTACTGTGAAAACGTTATTTGTTATTGAGGGGCATTTTTTATATGTACGTAGCCAGCATAGTCATTGATGACGAAATAAGACAATAACACAGTAGTATCAATTTGGTATTATTTATTTATTATATTATTACGCAGAGAACTAAAGGATAACATAACACACACAAAATTAAACATACATGACAAGAGTGCAGTAAAAAAAACATAAATACAAATGTTGCAAATACAAGAGCAAATGGAAGAGATTAAAAAACCGCAATGACTTAAACCCTGGTTTTCTTTTACGTCACAAACTATGTATATATAACGTATATATAAACGTATATAGTTTCCCATAAAGTCTAGATTCTAGACTCTTCGTAATGCAAAAATGCACTGAATTACTATACAAATTGTGAAACAAACAAAAATATCAATGTAGTTTGTAGTAATAATCGACACCACATAAAAAACACATTAAACAATAATGGATTAGTTTAATATCCATTCTCTTTCGTTTATCATTCGGTAGCTGTTCTGGGCTGGTCTTAGCTGGCTTAGAACATCTCGGAACAGCTCCTGGACAATAAATGAAAGCGGCTCTAGTTGGAGTTATTCATAATTATCAATATTTCACCGATATATTTCAGCGTCATTAATGCAATTCTACAATTTGTAAAGATTAGTAAAATATACTGCTAGATGTTAGTTCACTTAAAAATAGAGTATACTAAAAGAGTGCTCGCTAGAAACGACATCTAACAAAATATCGACAATGTTAAAACAGTGTTGTGTAATACACATTTAACATGTTCGATAGTTCGTAATGAATTGTACTTAAATTTTTAATAAATCTGAAATTAATTATAGCAAAATGGCCGAAGTATATAAAAACAATTGATTTTATGTTTTTCAATATATAAATGCGCTGAATATAATAATAATTATTATAATCCATCAAATATTGTTGAAAACAGGGGTGCGTTTTATGGCACACCTGTTGCCCGATAAAGCTGTACAGGCCAATAAATATTCTCGTATCGAAGGCAAGGGTTCATTTAATCAAACATAAAAAGAGTTTTACACGCCACTTGGCAGAGATTTAGTATTAGAAAGGTCCGTGTTTTCGAGGATTGATTGAGTGAAATGGGTTTATTGGGCAATTTAAATTAGGGTAGCACGATACTCTCAAGGTGAACACGTGAAATAAATGAAATGAACATCAGGTAATGCTATTAAATTCCAATCTCGGTGAATCAACTTAATTAGTTTCGAATTTCGCTTTTAATTTAATTTACATGGACTGATCATCCCTATAATTTAAAAACGATGACAATGCTTTTAAGCCGACCGACCTGGCATTTATAACATCTGTGCTGGCAGCGAATGTCATGACAAATATTTGTATGTAGTGACAGTTTTGGTCGTTAAACGGGTACAAAAATAATGCAATAGTAGGATAGTTGGGTCTATTATAATCTTAATTAGTTTAACATACATAGTTAGTAGAAGAAGAAGCAGGACGCACAATATTACAGTTGATAATGTTCTGAGATGTAAAATATACAAATTCTTCGGGCTCAGGGGAGTTGGTGAGATAGTTGATTCATCATAGGTCATCGGACAACGGGAATTTCACTTAAGCTGCTTTCGTTTATCGATCGGGTTCTGTACCGGAGTGATTGTGTAGCGTTAGTTTATCTGTGCAAGCCGCTCCTGGAACACACGATGTTCCCTGAGGTGCTTTCGTTTAACCACCCC
Source organism: Lordithon lunulatus (assembly GCA_963942505.1). Lineage (NCBI taxonomy): Eukaryota > Metazoa > Arthropoda > Insecta > Coleoptera > Staphylinidae > Lordithon > Lordithon lunulatus. The sequence goes on from OZ012668.1 coordinate 39,365,732, forward strand.
GTGGCGTGCTGTAACGCTTCACGTTTTGCATTCAATTCACGGTGCACTACTCACCGGTTGTAAGGGACGAGGTAGTATTGTGCGTAATGGGACCGACAAATAGAACAAGAAACAATACGCCCGAAGCAGCAAATAGTGATAAACGAAAACAGCTCTTATCTCTTGCCGTTCGGCAATGAGTAATTGCGGTGCAAACCGATCGATAAACGAAAGCAGCTCTAGTATACAATAATCATTCTGATCATAAACCGATACCTTTTATAGCGATGGACCAGTAGCATTAACTTAAAAAATAATGTTAAAACATAATTACTTTCAAGCGTTTGGTTCTGTCAAAGACATCCATCACCTTTCGCGGTGATGGGTCAAAAATGGATACCTTCCGCAACAATAACGTCTCTCTATTGCTATATTTATAACGACCCCTATATATATATATATATATATATATATATATATATATATATATATATATATATATATATAAAACTTACTGTATTCAATATTAAGTTCCTTTAAAAAGAAACGAATTTCTTCTAACAATAGTAACAATATGATTTATTTCAAACCATATAAATGTTGTACTCTTCATCATTATTTCTGTTTGTTTCCAGGTATTACGTGGATAGTTTTTTCTGCGGGTGGTCGTTTAAATAAATATGAACCTTTCGCCGCTCAAAGTTTGAAGTGATGAGTGCTTCGGAGTCGAAAAGCAAACAAAGTTCGTCGACTAGTTCGCGCAACAAGAAGCACCGGTCCAGATCCACCCCACGTCATGGGGACAACGACAAGAAGCCGCGAAAAAAGCGGCATCTCAGCGCCACCCATTCGCTCGTCAACATACCCAACACCATTAAGCTCTCGATGCTGAACAGCGGACTCCTGTCATCCAGTGAGTAAACATTAATATTAAATCAATACGTATTATTTTGTTCTGTAAATATTGAAGGAAGCAAAAATAGACTGGTGCTTTCTTGCTGTTACTATATGATTGACATTCGTTTTTAATCACGATTCAGTCAGTCCTGCATGTACCTAATAAATGTGCACATAATATGACAAAAACATATGTATAGCAAGAAAATATATCCCACTCACAGGTCGATATAGTGCAGTGATTAACACCCTCGCTTAACGAACGGGCAGCCCGGGTTCGAATCTTGTCCCGGGTGGTCGGTACCATTTGTCCTTGGGATACAATTAACGAGACTTTAGAATACTCGGGGACGATTTTCTAAAGTAACAAGTCCTAACACCGATGTACACAACACTAAAAGACAGCAGAAGGATCCGAAGGTCAATAGTCAGTTATAGAATTGTAACAAATACAGTAACTACTACAATATCCCAATCAATTCTACAGTAGAGAGCAGTACCAAGTTGATGCAAAATATATACTCGCAGAAATTACTCCCACCCCATCCCCAATAATATCTGTAATTGGTACCATTTCTATTTGATCTTCACTAAGTGGCAGTAAAATTTGTAAAATAAAAGGCACTACATTTTAGATGGCATTCACTATATTTAAAAGATAAATAATATGAGTTGGAGAATGTTGTACTTCGTAATTATTTAGAATTTTACAATGAAAATACAATAAAGCTTGATGGCAAGCTCTTTAATTTAAGTCAACGCCATTTATCTTGCTATATCCAAGTATGTATGTGGTGAAACCTTTGATTGCTATTGCTGTCGGCAAACATCAACCCTAAATCTCTTTTTGTTATCGAGATACAGATTAAAATATGCGTTTTAAAAACGAATTATCGAGATACAGTACAAAAATAGGGTCAGGGCCATAGGTGGTGAAAGCCGTTTTCCTTCAAGCACGCAAAATCTAGCAGGTTTTCTCTAAACCACAGTATGATTTTTATTTTTTTCTCTTGACGATCCTCGATAAAAATGTGGTCTAACCACGAGCAAACTAGGATTTCGTTGCAGGATTCTTCTCTTGTGTACGTGTCTATTATGGCGCGTTGGCCTGACAAAATGGTTTCGTAGATTTCTCCATTTCTTGAGTTACTCATAATGTATGTTTATATCGCAACACGAAACTCCGATTTTTGTTATGACATATAAAAGCATCTATTTCTTCTAAGAATATTTGGATGTTTTCGTTGGGTGGCCGTATAATACCAGAATATATAGACAGTGTGATATCTTAGTCTTTGCACTTATTATGATAGATTTATAATATTTTTGTTATGACCCACGACTTCAAAATCTACTCGTCTTTGACGTATAAAATAATGCCACCTCCTGATTTATCTTTTTTTTAAATAAATAGATAGAATATCAAATAAATATCTATGCCGTTATTTTACTTCTGCCAACGACATGATTTATACATTTTTTAGGTTTGATTTTATAATTGCGCATCATTGATCGAATTACCCATTAATTTGAGTTTTTATTACGATTATTAGTAAGCTATATTTATTACAGAAAAATACTGTCCATTCTGTATAGTTTTTTTTTTTATAATTTCACAGTTTATTTGAGAAGAATGTAAGATAGATAGCTTATTGTAAAATAATGACCCATGCTAGTAATGTTTAGTAAAAGCGGATTGTATACAATTTTGTATTATTAAATGAATCAATCATTATGATTTTAACTATTTGTGGTTATAGGTAAAGAGCTTTTATAGAGATAAAGATGTATATTTTTCTTAATCCGGGGATATAATTTCAATAAGAGCGTGATCCCGACCATGTTTCCTATGATCCCGACCTTTATAATTAAAATATCGATCGATGGTCCCGATGTACCGATGTACTCGGAACGGAAAATGAAATTTTATGTTGCAAAGTGGATGTGCGGATATGTGTCAATATGTGAGGTAATATTATTGAAGGTTTGAAAATAGTGAAGCTATAGCTGCATAGCAGCCCTATAGCTATATTCATACGCAAAATATGCAAGCTAAAGTGATATAAGTTAGACGAAATTTCTTTACTATAGCATGCAAAGTATAGATAAACAGCTATAATCGTGCAAACAAATATATGTTTATTTTAGCGGAAATCCACCTTATCAGTTACCATGATATCCCTGAACCGATCGGTCGTCTGTACCAAATTTTGTACTACGTGTAAAAAGTAGACGGCGTTTTAACTTACTACCTCTGTTAGCTTGGCACCTCTAAGTTTGAATTTTCGAAACAATTCTTTTATTAAAAATGGCATTAATTGGTCCAAAACAATTCGCTTGTCGACCCTTCAAAAAATAGTTCAAATAAACCTTTTGTGAGGGGTAGACAAAGGAAAGTAATGGTTGTACCAGTTGTACTGAGTTGTATAAAGGAAAATAATGAATGGACGAACGATTCTAATGCCTACAAGTTGAAAAATACATTTTGAAATATACAAGCCCGTAATAATCTATTTGACATTAAAATTGTTTATAATTTTATTCTGAAATGAATGGACAAATAATAATAATAATAAATGGATAAAGGCTTGTAGTTTTTATTTACATGATTGTGTCGTTAAAGATACATACATACATATCCAGTGTTATCTTAAATTATTTTTATCTCTTATGCAGGGTGGAGTATCGAACATTTTGGATGGGCAAACCTGGCCTTATCCGGGTATACCGCTTAGACATTTCAAAAATGTTTAATGGGCCTTCAAATTTTATTTTGGACATACCTTTTTTGAAGGGTGGACAGACGAATATGTTTGTTGGAAAAACGCGTTTAAATCGTGGACAGCACAACTTGTGATTACATTAAGATGGGTGGCCTTCTAGGACGTACACTACTGCGCCGCCTGTGGAGCTTTTGTGATCTACGGCGTTCTTAAAGGACTTCGGTGAGCTCGATGTGGGTTCCTTCATATTAAAGTTGAGATGGTCGTGGTTTGCGGTTCCCGAGTTCGTTGTACCGCACTGCACATGCGCCCCGCACATAGTATATGTTTTGTGGTCTCTTCCTCTTCCTGTCAGAACCTACTTACGGATTCTTCTGCCAGGCCTATCCGTGTCATGCGCTTGTTAAGCCTACAGTGCAGGGGACCTACTATCATTCTGACAGTTTTTCTGTCTTGGGTTAGTAAGTACTTTGAGATAACCTCTGTGACAGCGTTCGCTTTTATTGCCACTTAGCTGCCATTGTATATGGCAACTAATGTATTCGTTATTTTGCGTCTCAACACTTCCCATACACAGTGTTGTATAGCCACTACTTCTACCTGAAACACTGTGGAGAGCTTGCCCAGATTTATTGAAAATTTTTTCTTCGGGTTGACGCTAAAGATACCAGCTCCTGTTCCTTCCGCTGTTTTGAGCCGTCTGTGAACAAGGAGAAAGCTGATTTGAGGGGTGAGCCATTTGACCAGGCATCTTTTCCTGGTATTACGACCTCATATTCCATTCCATTCGTATTTCCAGGTTGATTGCCAGGAAAGTGGGTGTCTAGGAGTACCTCGATAGCTTGGAAAGGTGTTACCGTGAAGGTGCCATCCTCCCGTTTTAGTGAGTTGAGTTGTTGTACAGGATGTTTAGAGATTACTCTTTTCAGACGAGCAGTTGCTGCTGTGCATTCAATGCCATTGCTGTAGGCTCTCCATATATTTCTTTGTCGCTACCTGACTTCACTTTTTAATTGTGTAGGGGCTTCCCTAAAAGTTTCCCATAAAGCTATATATCATTACTGATTTTGGCCTTGTTTATCTCTGCACTTGGTGGAGGTGCAGAGGCTCTCCTGCCCGCCTTTCTTATACCACAAGGCCACCATATTACTGACCCATATCATATAATGGGTACCTTGGTGTATAGCCATAGGGTAATTTTGGGGTTCAGACCCCAGTTTCTCCCGCACATTTTATTGCACGTACCTAGGGTTAGTGAAGCTTTCTGAGTGTTTTTGCTTATGTGTAACTTCCATGTCAGTTTTTGGTCGAAGATGACTCCTAGGTATTTGGTCTCTGATGCAAATGAAATGTCAACACCTTTAAGTATCGGGTGTTTTTAGCCTGTTAGTACTTCTCTTCTTGTATAGTTGACTATTGTGGTTTTTAGAGGCTTTATGGACAAGCCTTCGCCCTCACTCCATTTGTCCATTACATTCAGTGCTCTTTGTATACGCTAGGCAGTGGTGCTTTCTGAGAATAACTTCTCCAGGAGATCGTCTACTAGGACTGTCCAAAGTCGCGGTACTCCGCCCTGTGGGCACCCCCTTCCAGTTCGCGCCTTTATGATGGCCTCGCCGAGTGTGGATATGATGATTCTGTTCTCTAGGCTGGCTTGTACCCACTGACATAGAACTTGTGGTATGCCTTCCGTATTGTCTCGACCTTTGAGTGTATTGCGGCATTGTTGAATGCAATGTCAACAAATTTAGCCATGACTAACTATCCGTCCTCTAATGTCTTTGCCAATATCCTATCTAGGTCATGGAGCGCCAAGTAGGTTGACTTTCCCGACTGGTACGCTTATTGTCGTCGATTGTTATGGGGTTAGTTCTCAGTATACCATCTCAAATATCTCTGTAGAGCCTTTCTAACGTATTGAGGAGGAAGCACGTACGGCTGATGGATCTATATGTCTTGGGTGTATAGTCGTTCGTTCTTCCCGCCTTTGGTAAAAGATGCTATTGGCCTTCCGCCACCCCTGCGGTATGTATTTCGAGGCTATGCTCTTAATATTTTGCTAAGGTAAGCTCTGTAGTAGGACTAGGTATATCCCATCCATTCCCGGCGATTTAAACGGCCGGAATGTATAGCCCACCTTATTTTATGTAGTTTTAAAATTTCTGTTGCAAGTACAATCATCTGCAGTGGGTCTTGTGGGCTTCCCCTGGGGGTTGGTTGCCCGTTCTAATTGTTGCGGCCGGAAAGTGCGCCTTCAGGAGCATTTGCAGGTTTTCCTCCACTGTCCGTATTAATTCCATCCTATTTTTGGGTTTCAGTACCTACTTTTGCCAATATTTTCTGTATTCTAGCACATGCGGAGTCTTCGTTTACCTGCTCGCAGAACTTCCTCCAGCTGTCTCTTTTGGCTCTACGAATTTCTTTGTTGTATTCCATTAGTTTACTTTTGTAGGTCGCCCAGTCTTGGTTTTCATTGGCCCTATTGATGACGGTTCTAGATTCTTTCTATAATTTTTCAAAGTAGCTGTTTCGCCCAGCTGTGAGGCCCCATCATTGAGTCATTTCGTCAAACAGTTTACCTGGTAGTCGGTGATCACCGCGTCATATACCAGTTCGACTGTCAGTTCTGTTGATGCCACCTCTTTCATCACTGAGGGATTTAAAGTATCCATTCCAATTAGTCGCCCGGGGGTTCCTAAAGTTGAACATAATGATTTGAGGTGTTATTACATCGAACCTGATGTGTCTGTGATCGGCACAGGACGGTTCGTCCAACACATGCCAGTTTTATATGTTGCTACCAATGGCTCTTTTGCTTAGAGTCATATCTTGGACTTCTCGGCGGACTACTGCGGTAGAGCTTCATCTCAACGGATTATATTCTATTCATTGATGCTACTTTCATCGTCCATTCATCCAAATCGCAGAGGAGCACTGATCATAGGAAGCATTTTATAAAACTTATTGTAAGGTTTAGATCAAATTCAGTGTTGGTAAGGACCTTTTTGAATTTCTTGAATGCATTACGTGCATTTTCAATTTTTCGTATAAGCTCGGTGTCTGATGACCAGTAAGCCATGTTCCCAGATACTTGAATTTGCTGACTTATTTTATTGGTAGGATACCAAACATCAGTAACGTGTCCTTTACTATGTTTACGCGTTCTTTACTATGTTTACGTGTCCTTTACTAGGAATATAACCATAAATCTTGTTGACGAGTTCTTGGAAGTCTTTTAAGTTATAGGCGATCAGTATTGTGTCGTCTGCATTTTTTTATATCCATTAACCGTTCACCTTTATGCTTTTTCTAGATTCGTGCCTTCTTTCAGGAATATATTCTCAGAATAAATATTGATAAACAAAAAAGGTGATATAGCACACCCTTGTCTGAGTCCCCTGCGGATCTTGATCTCACTGGTTGTATCATTTTCAATATTCACTTGGGCTGTTTGGTTCTAGTACAGGTTTTCTATGCATTGAATGTCCTTTTGGTTAGTGCCCAATAGTTTCAGGATTTTGTGGTGTTGGACTTCGAAAGCCTTTTCGTAATCTATGAAGCATTTGTATGCGGTTTTTAACAATTGCTTCTCTTGCTCCTAGCCTCTGCCGGAACCCAAATTGCTGATTTTATAAATTTCGGATTTACTGATTGGCGGACCCGTCAGATTATTACTTGTCCTTGTGTTGTTGTATAGTATTTCTTCTGCAAAGAGATTCTTAATATACCCGTGCCACACTTACCTTTTTTCTTCAGTATCTAGGACTATTTCGTTTTTCTGATTCGCTAGCATGGAGACGTTGGTTTTCCAGAAATCTCTAGCTGTTTCCATTAGTTCCCTGTATAGAATGAGGTCGTGTAGAATCTGTACTTGTTCTATTTCTCCACATTCCCGTGCCAGACAGTTGTTTTACGCGTTCCTTATTTTGGTTCTTATTTTCTTTATATTTTCTGAATATTTATATAGTTGCTTCCATCGCCGTTGTTCTTGTGTTTGTGTCATTAACAACAGGATCTCGTCCGTCATTTTTGTTACTTTTTTTGTGTGCTGTTTATTATGATACCTGTCATTTTGTCTCAAAGACGGTTATATCTTCATCTTCGATATTTCAGGGTATATAGCTTTTCAATTTTCGGCCGATATTATTATTGCTGATACGCTTTATATAATATGTGTAGAAAAAGGCAAGTTAATATATCTGGTGACTCGCATTTTATATGAACTCTTTCATAGTTGCTATGAAATATCAACCGTCTAGCTGCTATAACCTTAGCCTTGAATAATGTTTGGTGAAAGTTAAAAACTTTACAATATATACAGTAAAGGATAATCGGGGCCTGAAAATAATTCCGACATCGTCCCTCCTATGCCGTTTTGCATTAATAATTTCCTAGATTCTAGCTCACTGGTCTGTACAAGACAAAAACAAATATTTTTACGTTATGTTTATATCAAATGAACGGTAAATACAACTTTATAGTCACAGGAAATTCGCACCGAAAGGGCGTTAAATTACTTTATTTGGGTTAGTATCTATTGTAGCCGGACGCTGCGAGATGATTACATTTAGAGAGTTAAAACGAAAATTCTAAGTATATCTTCTTATAGATATGAATTTCTGGGAGTAATGTTATAATAAACAAACATATCTATAAAATGAACAGTTAACTCATGGTTTCGTCCGAAGCGGTCACATTAGTTTTTCATGAATATAAATGAATATGGTATTCCATAATGAGTAATATCTCAACTTAATGAACAAATGGGAGTTGTTATTACATTATATATACTTAAAACAATGTGTCTGAAGTGTAAATGAGATCAGAACCGGCCGCTTTTTAGCGACCACTTCCGAAGACACCAGAGTTTTACCAAATTGTTGCGCTGTCTAATATCGCTTCCAGCTGATATGTCAAAACTGGTAATTTAATAAACCACAATTATTCTGCTATATCGTATATGCGAAGGCAAATATTCAGATGTTGCAGCATCACATGACAGTTAAATGTACTATTAAATATTTACAGACACATAAATGTGATAACAGTATCAGCCAAGCAGAAAATGTAATGGTTGCGTCCTAGATTCGCATTCTTGAGGCTCGCTATACGGGAAACGTTTTCAAGTTAAATTAATTGTTGTAAAAAATCTGAGGTGGTGTTTTTCTATTCATTATTATCGTTACTCCTCAGAAAACATTCAACATAAATAATTAAGACCCTAAATTTGATATTTAAACAGTTACTTATTCCAGCATTTGATGTCTCTATCTCTTCATTATTATCATTTATACCGCCCATTATTTTCATTTGATCCACCTTCAGAAGAAAGTTTTTAACAAGGAAACATGCATAATAAATTATTCAGAGTGGAAACACGATTTTAAAATGAAAATCGTTAATAAATCGAACACATGAATATATACGAGTTTTTATGTTATCTACCGAACTTGTTAATTATATTATGAGGGAAGTTTTTTATGCTATCTACCTACCCATGAAAACAATATGTTATCGCGACAAAATTGAAAAATTAAATTGTTCCTCTCTCTAAAAAAACTTCCCTAATAATATAATTAACAAAATGCGCCCTTAATGTTTCTGAATGTATTTTGTTATTAATGAGCTGATCTCAATTTTTTATCGTTTGTCCACCACCCTTCAGAAAAAAATTATTAACAATTAAACATGCAAAATAAATAACTACGGCATTATGTGCACTGACTAGCCAAATCATATATTTTTTAGGCTTGGTTTTGTTTCCATATGTCTTTAGCTGCGTTTAGTTAATATTAATGTAAAACTGTGCTAACAAAAATTTCTTACTTACTTTTTTTTGTACAAAATAGAAATATATAGTTTTGTATGTTATTCCTTCTCACTTTTATGACCCTGTCGTCCTAATACACGTATGCCATAAAAATATAATATTCTTCTTTTAATATTTGCTCTTCCATCTTATTTCCAACTATAAGAATTTTAATCACAGTAACTCTTTACGACGATGCAAATAAAAGCGCATAATATAAGAACGCCGACTTTACAATAGGCCATAATATGACTAACCCCGCCCGGGCAAATTAAACCGCCTCCCATAAACGCGCATGATAATGAGGTTATCGCTATTATGATAAGCATCCAAGACTCCATTATTACCGTTATATAATACATAAGAGAATTCATTAAATTTCATATAAGATCCCACCAGACGAAGCCTTGAGCTGAATCAAATTTCACCATCCGGCGACGCCGTCAAGCGTATAATTAACAGAATCATCAAGATGAAACTTTTACCCGGCAACTTCACCAAATGTGCGATAAGAAGGAAATGGGGATTAATTTACTTCACAAGTTCACAGTAATATTCATATAAAAATTTGAATATTAAAATTATTAAACTTTTTTTAAGTTAGTTTTTTAGTTATAGATTCATTATTATTTGTGGCTGAAATATATAAAAATAAAATTATGCTTTAAGGATAGTTGATTATTCAATATATGTATGAAAAATGTTATATATTCATAAGTTATACTAAAACTTTCTTAAATCGTATGTTAGAGGATGAAAATCGATCCCAATGGATAATTTCCATATATGATCTAATGCACTATTTATTATTAAGTACCGAGGCAGTATGTAATTTGTACCCCAGGTAAATGATTAGCATTATCGATTTGACCCCGTTGCGTGGTAATTGCATGAATTATGGAAACGGTCCCAATTTACGTGCGGTTTGCCAATAGACCAAAAGGGGTGGCAATTAGTGCGGACCTGCTCCATTAATCAGGCGAGATTCAAGTAGAGCGGTTAGTAAATGAAATCCGATGTCGGCGCAATAACATTGAAGATAAGTTTCGGTAGCAGCCGGAAAGGAAAAGCTTGATGGCGAGGCGGCGGGGGAATTATTCGCAATCGAGATCAAAGGGGAACGAGAAACGTCTTTACAAAGTGCTATTTGCGCCGCAGCGCGCAGCCATCCATGAACATTGTATGGGATAATGAGTGCAATTCCACATTATTAGTTGTAGATAATAAAAATCATTTCGTAGATGTTTGAGATTTTAGTAATACAATAAACTAATAGGATTTGGTTCTGTTTCAGTGTATTTATGAAAGGATTCTATAGGATTCTTAAGAATATAATTAATTAACCTACTATTTACTTTGAAAATAGACATCTAGGAATTTCGATACCAAAGTCTTAATTTGTATGGTAAACTAATATAAAAAAACATCATTAGTTGTTATCGCGCCACATTGGAGTTTTGCAATTTTTTTTTTGTCGTATAACTTTTGATTCATACCAAAATATAATTTTTTGCCATGGGTAATTAACAATATCATGAAGCAGTCAAGATCCGATATCCATGTTGACGAACCAATTTACAATCATCGATTTGAATAATGCATAAAATCCTGGCAATGCAATTTGTAACAGCGTTTTTGCCCGTTGTAGAGATATTTTTGATGTCGCGGTAGCGGTATATCCTGTGAGTAACTAGTTCATTTGTCAATTGATTCAAGATACCCCGTTGAATGACGGGAATTTCATATAGTAAATAAATAATAATATGGTGTAATGGTAGTACTAAATTCGGTTATTCCTTCAAACTCCTTACTCCAGGAACTCGTTCGACAATTTGGTTTTGGAATTTTTAAGTTTTGTTGTTGTGTCCTCTCTTTTTATTTGTTTGTTGTTTTTGAATTGTTTAATATCCTTTATGTATTTTGGTAGTACCTATGTCATATATTTCATACGTATACCTAAAACAGTAACTGACCTATGACAGTAACAAATATCAAATATGCACAAAACTATAATATCTCCATCGACTCTACGTCGAAAACGGTTAACTCCCTCATAAGTATCTGACCGTAGTTCGCGACAATCCCCTCGTCCGGACCTCTTGATTTAGGCTTATACCTCGTCTTTACAAGTCCTAGAAGCTGCCTTGGGTTTCGCCGCCCTCACGTGCTTGTAGAACGTCATCCCGATGGTCTACTACTACTCCCAGGTACTTGATCTCCCGCTTGGGGAGACCCATGGTGGTGCAGATGATGAAGCGGATCTCGGGACACCATTTTCTCCAAATCAGTAGCACCGCCTCGGTCTTTTCCTCTTCGACTTGGAGGAAGTTGGAAGTTCTCCGTCAGTCAACATCTCCAGGCCTTCATTAACACGCAGTCGCAGTTGTTCGTCGCTGGTGACTAAGGTCACGTCGTCGGGGTATCCCACTAGATTGGCTCCTTCCGGGAGAGGTATTCGGACGATGCCATCATACATGACGTTTCACAGGGTAGAACCTAGCATAGACCCCTGCAGAACGCACGCCCCAGTTTCAGGCACCTTAATGATGAACCGGCGGCGCTCGAGGCAGCTGTCCATCAGCCGCATCACATCCTCCGGAAGCCCCAGATCTCCGAATCTCTCCAGGGTGGTATTGAAGGGATTCTTCACATATATCGTGATGAGTGCGCATAATTGACTTCTCTTCCAGTTTCCCTCTCCGGCCACTTTGGCAGTGTTCATAACCTCCTGTAGGCCTACCAGCCTTGAAACCGAACTGGCAGTCAGACAATCCACCCGGTCTTTCAGAGAGTTCAGGAATCCTCCTCATGATCAGGTACTCCAGGACTTTAACCATCGAGTCAAGCATACATAGAGAACTAGACACCGATGGGCTGTGGGGTACTCTAGGTAGTGCGTCATTAGCCGAAGCAATTGAGCTCCTCGATCAGTTTAGATAGGGGCGGCCTCGCATTTAGGAGTCTTAGGGTTATTTCATCGCCTGCCCAGACGTCTTCATCTATAGTCTCCAGCAGCTTCTCCCAGCACTTCCGCTTTGCGGCAATGATCTGAGCGTATGGTTGGTCTCCATGTAAGTAGACGCCACCTCTTCCCGCTGAGCCCCCCAACTTTCCACCTCTGCTGAAGGAGCGCCGCGCGGCGAGACTGGCTCGCTGCAGTTCTGCGATTCACTCGATCCACCAGTATTGCACCCCGCCGCCTTGATTCTAGTGGCCGCCGCACACGTTTCCTGGATTCTATCGACTAGCGACTCCCTCGTGCAGGTCCACGTCGTGTCCCCCTAACTCAAGGCTTCCGATAACCTGTCCCGATCCAGGCATTTCACGTTGAATCCTCCCCATTAGCCGGCAACCTACGCTCAGCTCCTATGGCGTCGCCGATATGGATGCTCATGTATAGAACCAGGACAACCCGGGTACTGTCTCCTGACGAAGGGAACCGTCGTTGAGATTGATAAGTCCGGCCCTCGTCATGAAGTCCGCTAGCGCTCGTTTCCGCTCATTTGTCGTTGTATACTCCCATTCAGCCGATTTAGCGTTAAAGTCCGCGGCCTTGACAACTCCGGCCGCTCTACTGTTGATCAACTTGAGCTGAATCCTGTATAGGCCGCCTTTGACGGAATTTATTTCACTATTGGGGACACGTCATGACGACCGTCCCATCTACCAAAAAAAGACCTTTGTTTGGCATAACCATACAAAAATTTCCTTCTACAACATTTCCTCAATAAGCAAAACTCTAACATAAATAACAGAAAAAGAAAAGAAAATATACAAATAAATTCGCTAATATGCCTTCTTCCTCCACATTGGACCCCCTCTGCCCAATTCTCCCACGACAGCCTCCTACATATTTTCCCGCCTTTCCCATTCTCTCCTAAATATTCAATCACCTTTCTGCAATCTCCAGCCCATTCTTCTTTGACACCCTCGCATTCTTTGCTAAGGTGTCACCATCTCGCTCACCTTACTACACAGCGACCACGAGGTGTACCCTAGCTCTATCTATAATTTTCTTCCTCTCGCTTCTGGCTAAGAGCTAGTTCTTGCCATGCAAACTATATCCTCCCTGCTCCAGTCTCCCCTGGGTAAGTATCTCGGGAGTTTTCCTTCCCAAATCCTGTAAACTTTCTTCGAACTTCACAACCTTCAAACACGACTCCCATCACATGCGTCGACTTTTCGAGTCCTAGCAGGCTCCAACCTCGATCCCTTTCTATTACATCCCACTCACGCAACTCCTACACTTCCACTCCATACACAGTACAGGTTTTACGCACGCATCCCAGATATTACACGCCATTACGAGGTTACCGCTTCACCTACTCTCCCATTTTCTGCTTGCTATCCCCCAAGCCATTCTCGCTTTCGCCTGCATACACTCTACATGCATTCTAAACCCTTCTCCCGAGTCAAACCAAAAGCTCACATATCTAAAGCCACTCTCTCAATCATCCCTTCTTTCCATTTTAGCTCTATCCCTCCTACTCCTATTCCTAAACATCATACATTTGGTCTTATCTACATTCACCACTAGCCCCCTCCAATCCAGGTGGCTTTCCATTCTTTCCAACTGTGCCACTCTCTTGGCCACCAGCACTACATCAGGTGCATACGACAACATCCACAACTTAGTTCTACCCATCGCGAGTGGAGTGGAGAGGCCACAGCACCTCCTCCTACTCGCTCGTATACAAATTGATCGTCCCATCTAAATAACATGTACCATAGCCGCCACAAAACCCAGTCCTCTCTTCAGCATCCTGGTTCAAGTGAGGCCGCCCGTCCACAAACCCGCCTGGCGGTTTTTAGGGATCAGCCATACATCTCGTTGGGTTCGTTGGCCGCCAAAACTGTGAAGCGGCTGTTGTTCGTCGTGGACTGCCCAACACCAGTTAAGGTTTATTTTCGAAGGCGAAGCTCCGTGATGGCTCAGCACTCTCACTGGCATCGGCGGGGTTGGGTTGGTATTTTCCGTCCCCAGGTTACGTGCATCTTCTTACGTAGGTGGCGTGTCCCTCACGTCACAAATAATGCAAAACGGCATATTGGCGGGGCACTTGGTTGTGTAGTGCCCCGTTTTCCCGCAGCGCTTGCATAACTACCATCTGTCTACTCCTCTGCATAGTCCAGTTTTGTAGCCCGGTTTCCACCACTTGAAGCACTCCCTCTGCCCTTCCGCGCGGTTGATGGTTCGGCAATGTACTAGCCCCACCCTTACAGTCCCCTTCTCGGAGATGAATCTCGCAGTATCGTTGGTGGTTCTGACAGTGACCGCCTGGATGTTACCGTAGAGGCCCCGGTGGTGAAGTGATTCAGCCCTTATTAGACTGCGTCTGTCCTTTAACGATGGCCGTCGCGCCAAGTACGAGTCCACGTCCCGGACCTGTTTGAGGAGATTGGTATAGGTAGCTGATTCCTTAGCCAGCACTATAATAACCTCCTTCCAGGTGTCTGTCCCCTTGGAGGGGGTCTCATCCTGTATCACGCCCTCGTTTCTAGCCTCCTTCCATTTCCTCTTCCTTTCTCTCTGTCCGTGATTGACGACGCAATAGAAAACCATGTCAGTATCGGTGTGATCGAAAACGCACTCTATCAACTACCTTGCTGTGGTAGAGTGAATCCCAGGGGACTTCACCGCCAGCGTCATGCCCCGTCATGCATTCCCTCAAGTCACGCATTCCATCGAAAAAAAGTCCTCTCTCTCTGGCCGTTTTTTCACGTCACTTCAATAGTGTGGATAAACAGTGTGCCCAACTGTCCTGGTAGAAGCTCCTGGTGTTGGAGGTCTTTGACTTCTTCCCGACTACTTCCTGCCACTTCTCCACTTCTCCGATCTTATGGTCCGAGTCCACAAGTCTCACTTTGTCGAATTTGGTGATCTGACAGCAGTACCCACGGGCACCCAAGTTCTCTTTAGTAGGTCTGGTACGACTCGTATTGGCCCTTCTTCTTAAATAGACTGCTGATTGCCTGCGCAGGCTTAACACATCCTCGTCGTCCGTTGCAGGCCGGCTAACAACTTCCTTGTCGATAGCTTGGTTGTTCTTGGACCTGCCGCTCCAGCATTATGGTGCGCTTGGTCAGTTCCCTGTTGATCTGTAGCATTCCATTACATCAATCCAAGCAGTATTTATAGGGTTTTGGGCACGAATAAGTTGGGGCGCC
The DNA here is from genome assembly GCA_963942505.1 of Lordithon lunulatus. NCBI lineage: Eukaryota > Metazoa > Arthropoda > Insecta > Coleoptera > Staphylinidae > Lordithon > Lordithon lunulatus. The sequence continues at coordinate 39,381,308 of OZ012668.1, forward strand.
TGAATTTTATTTAATAACAAAATCCTAATTTTGTATAATTGCGATTTTCCATCTGACAATAATTTAATGTATTACTTCAGATTTGTTTATAAATTTTACTATCGTTATCCTTCTCTACCCCTAACGAGTGTAACTATTTAGAATTTCGAACTTGTGTACTTTACTTATAAAACGAGCCGCATAAAAGTGAAGCCTCGAGACAGGTGCCCGAGCTTGCCCATCCGCCCCAAGGAAGGTATTTGCACTTAGTACAAGGTCTGCTTATTTCAGGAGGCATTGGGTCGCAAGTGCCTCATTATAAAAGCAGTTTGCCATGGGTAAAAGCAAATGGTCACGGCAACAAATCTATACTACTCGTAGAACCGAACAGTCTTTCTAATAGTAATAGTTTGGCTTTATTTCACCCAATGCCGAAATAGGTTGACGACGTCTATTTTAGAGACATAGTTTCATTATTCACAGCGGGTGATTTTTTGGCAGAACTCTATCCTTTCGTTTTCTTTAAGCAACTATTTTGCCATATCTTATAAGCTACTTGCCAATCTCGTATCATATACACTATTTTCTTCCATTAAATCTCTACTTTAAACTTCAAACGATCTACTTTTTAAATGCATGCCTGTAAGCGACAACAAACTGTCGAACAATATTATCCTATTACTTGTTCCGTACATGTACACAGCAAAGTTTGAGAAACTGATTATAAACTATTGCCTTCAATTTCAACAAGATTTCTGTATAGTACGACAGGGATCTAGTATGGGCGCAACCGAAACACGAATTACATTTCAGCCAGCAATAGCTTTCAGTGCCAATGAAATAGTTTAACATTCTCCCATATGTCGTTCAAATTAATTTTCATTGTTTGTATTAAAATTTAATATTTATTAAATTATGTAATAATATTTAATATTATTCGTATTTAAATTTAAATTAAATACGAGGAATATGTTCCATTATATTGCCAAAATATGTACTAGAAACTGAATAGTAAGAAGGTATTTTTATTTTATTGTCATAACCTTTTTAAAATACTCTATACTTTCAGTTAATTTCTGCTGTTTTATTTCTCATTTCATGTCAGCATTAACCCATCGTTATTAAAAAAAAATTAATTCTATTGTTAGGCTTGTATCACATATGTTTGGTTTCCCCAGGCGACGTCGGACCTGTCTTCCTTATATTAAACAATAAAATATTTAGTTCTAAAAATCAAATTACTAATCAATTACATACAACCTTCTGATGAATACATACAGACACAAGAGACACAAGAGAATTTTAAATTAAATCTTATGTAAACTATTTTAATTGTTTCCGTTGTGATTGAAATTTCTTTTATTTATCCTATTACGATGCCGAATAGAAATGTTCATTCATCAGACTCATTTCCCTTTTATTTTAAAATTAAATTAAATTTCCAAACTAAAACAAGATAAAACGCAAGCAAACACGAAATTTTAAATCAAGGAGCATCGCTGAGTTTGCGAAGAGAAGAATTTTATACACATTGTTTGATCAGCAGCAACTTAAACATCTTAACTTTAGAACGAGTTTTATGAACTTTAATTTGAAACTGGTGGGGGCTGCAATTCGCAGCAAGATATACAGAGAGAAATATTGTCTGAATATATATCTAGTGCTATTACGAATAATTAATTGATTGGGTTAATTTCTGTTGTAATATTTACACGTCAGGTCGTGAGCGGATGAATAATTCGGGCAGGTTTGTGTAATGCTAGATTAAATTCGCAACGCAGAGCATCCAATTAGTGATTGAAACGCTAATTGTGGCAAAATAACAGACACAGTAACGTTAGTATATCCACAACAAGTAACACGTTGTACACGTCTTATGGGGCATTTAATTTAACAGCTGTAAATCCCAGTCCACATTTTCAAATATTTAATTTGTGCTGTAACAATTTTTCTTTTACCATGTTAGTGTGTACATGTACATTGATATACCTACATTTGCATACACAAAGAGTTAGAAATGGTTTCACTAAAATAACATAGGGAGCAAATAATTGATAATTTGTAATATACATAATGCCAGTATAATCTTATATACATTTGCCGTCAGAAGTACAGTATTTTGAGTGAGTTATTTGAGAGTTGGCTTAATATCACTGATCAGTTCTCCGCCCAAGCCTATTAAAGATATTTCATTGGCGGCCCTCTGAAAATGTTTTACCACCACCAGTAACTTGTATTGAAATTATGTAATTATGATTTAGTTCTGTACGAGATTTAGACATTGTACTAGTTTCGTCAAGAAACTTGAACAACTTTTATTCAAGACTCTTCAGCTGGAGCTGAAACTTGAACTGTGTAAATCAGAAAAGGTTTCGTACAATAAATAATAAGTCTAGCCCCAACTTTTCGTTCAAGTTTCACTCAAGTAAAACGTGATTGGTCACTGCATGAGCTGAACACATATATGTTCTATCAACCCCGCACGTGTAGTAGCTCAGCGAGGGAATTCGAAAATGGCATGTTCGTCCGAACTAACTGGGGGCTCGCACAGAGGGCACTTCTCGGACTGCTCCAGGCTCATACGTTTCAGGTATGCCCTGAAGCCGCCACGCTCCGTGAGTATCTGTGTTAATGCACAGCCCACATCTCCGTGGGATCTCTATAACCATGGTGATATTCGCAGAATAAACCTACTGGTCTAACTGGCTTTATTCTCCAGCTCGTCCTATTTCTACTGCCATCTGGTAACGGTTCGAGTTCGTGCGGCCCTCACACTTAGGCCATCCTGTGCGCTCACAGGCGAGCAAAAATAGCTTCCCCGGTACGCCTTTTCTACCCTGAGCGCACTCTTCCTCTGAATTCTCGCAACCCAGAAGGGCGCTCTGAAGAGCAAAATGCTTTCGGCAACCCGAGCCAATATCATCCGTTTGTATTGGCCTGGGCCTTTCGTGCTAGGCATGATTGCTGCCGGCGCCGTAGCGCACCTGGCTGCCCTATCGCTCGACGACCCCACGTGCTTCTGAAGGTCAAGTCCTGGTCCCCGACAACCCCCAAGTCAATTCAAGTATATGACATCCTTTATTGGAATCACTTTCGTCCCACCAATGGTGAAACGGAACTCCGCACACCTCTTCTTGCCTATCAGGAGTAACATCTCGGTCTTCTCCTCGGAAACATCCAGAAAATGGTCGGTCGGTTTAGGCTGATGTTTAGTCTGGCCCTCAATTCGTCTTCACTCCGCCCCGTCGCTACAAGGGCCACATCGTCGGCAAATCCTAGAACTTTCATGTCTTTCTGGTAGGCGGACTCTTAGAATCATAAGCATATGCTTATACACGTCCGAGCTTTCCACGATTAGAGGGCCGATTGTCCTTCAGGTGCCTCGATGGTCGGCTGTTCCTCACCAAAATTAGGTCTCTAGCAGCTTGCACGTGGTCGGTATGCCGTTGGGCTGACCTGTGGCTTCCCTGGCTTGGGGATCAAAACGAATCTGGCCCTCTTCAACACTCTGGGAAAGACTCCCCTTTGCATCGCCCCGTTCATCACTTTGAGAATGGCGTCCGGCAACCGCTACGCTGCTAGCTTCCGGCATGATTCTATGCAGCCCGCGCCCTTCTGAATGTGAGGTTCTTAGCTGCCGCAACCAGATTATTTTCTGTGAACAGGGTCCTGCCCCGGGGATTTGGTCGGTGTAGATATCCTGGTACCCCATCCAAAGCCTTGGTATTGAAATCCTCGGCTATTAGTAGGTCTCCGCTTAGGTGCGTGGTTATCCTTTGTATATCCTCCAAGGATATGATGTCTATACCGCTGTTGGTGGACACGTACACGCTTATCACGAGAACTTCCTCAATAAGGGCCGCAACGTACCCCGCTCCCACTGGTTTGGCGCTGGTGTGGCTATCCACCCAACGGCCATTCCCCTATCCTTCGAGATCGTCCACCCGTTCATCTGCGCACATTTCGTTTGGCTCACTGGCACACACGACGTTGTACTTGCCTCCGTTGTCGTGGCCCTGTGGATGTCTTGGGCCGCCCTGCATCTATTTAGACTGATCTGCATGGATAGGATTTCCATGGCGCGTCTTCTCATTAGGCGCCTCCTCAGCTGCACAATGAGCGTTGGTTCTCAATTATGTGGTCGACCTGGGCCCTTTTACCGAACTCTAATTTTTAGTGATTTTGATAACCCTAGTTTCACCAACATCCATCTCTCGGACCTGCTTAAGCAGGCCGTCGTATGTGGTCTCTTTCGCTGCTCTAATCAGGATGGTCTCCTATTTCTCGTCTTTATTAGCTGCTCCTTCCTATGGTTGACTAGCTCCATTGGCTACTCTGCTGCATACTGCATACATTCGGTTAGCTTCTTAGCCACTGCCTGGTCCAGCCATGGGGAATCCACCGCTAGCTTGCTTCGGTCAGTGCCGCCGCAGATCCCCTCAGGCTGTGCATGTCCTGGAAAACGGTTATTGCCAACATTTCCTCGTCTGCATGGTCATTAATTAGATCGAAAAAGTACCTAGTATCGCCGACGCATCTACATTCCGGTGCTTTTTAGTGTAAATCTAACCCATTTCACAGAGTAGCTGGCCAATTTATTCCAGCATGTCCTCCCCAGGACGGTCCCCTGCATGGTCCGGAGACTCCTCGACCTTACATTTGCACAGGGAAATTCCCGTGGGAACCGGGGATCTGGCGATGGTGTTGCCCCTCCGAAATACTTCTTCTTCCTTGACCCAATCGTCCCCATTCTCATAATCCCCCTTGTCGAACTCCGGCCTTATATTGGTGGCCGTGAGCGTGGAGAAAATATCGTCCACAATCTCCCTTGTCCTTGACGAATATAGTGCAATGTAATTCACGCTTTAGACTATTGGTAATTAATAGTGAATTATTTTTTATTAAGCATGTTACAATATACAACTGTATGTATCTGGTGGTAATCTTATTTAATATTAATAAAGACTTGGAGTGTGTGTGAAGTGTACATGCCGATCCCTTCTTTTAAAAGCCAGCATAAATCAACAAATCTTCGGAAGAACTCACCGAAACAAACATGACTTCTACTTTTGTGTGTGTATAAATATCTAAAAAATCTGACACTATTATAATGCTATTTTTCTGGGTTGAAATATTTAAATAAGAGGATCATATTCCCATATTTCTATTTCCTATTATTCTATTATTTTCGTTGTTACTGTAAACATGTGTTAATATAGTTTTTATGTGTATAGAATTATGTATTTCAAAGGAAATAAAAGTCATTATTATTATTAGTATTATCTTTATTCTGTCCAGTATTATAATCATAATAAAAAATTTATTCTTATTAGCATTTCAATATCCGCTATTATATTTCTTTTCTTCTGAAAATCTGCAATCGCTGTTTCCATTTCGTCCTGTTGCAAAATATATCATTGTCTGATACATGTTTATACTGTTTTTGTAGTTACATTTTCAAGCCGGCTCGGGCTTTCTTTAAAGCGGTGATGACTCACCTGTATATGTATATGTGTTAGTAAACAGTACATATCCCACTTTAGTTCGAATAGTAGTACTTTTATATCACAGAACAATCAATAGACCCTTGATGAAGTCGACAGCTAGGGCTCAGCGTTTGTCACATGAAGGAAAAACGAGACGCCGTAAATCCGAGCGGAAACCGTCGCAATTACGTTGGCAAACACGCGAGTAAAACAGCCCCCAGATATTTAGAAGTGTTTGTCTTCTACAGGACTATCAGAGGCACTATATTCTCTCTCTATGCGTGTGTGCGTGTGTGTGCATGTGTGTGAGCGTGTGTGTGTACATACAAGAGAGGAGGAGTGGTTATTGATTTGTTTGTGCTAGCTATTTTGTTTTAGTGTTGAAGTGGTTGGTTGTAAAAGCAAATCAAGGGAATCTCAATGAAACCTTATTACCCGCATTATTTTTACGATTATGTTAAAAATAGGCATTAGGTCATAATAGATATGAAATAATGTTATTAATAAATGAACTTGGCCTGTTAATAACTTGCGTTATAAGATATTTAATATATTTATGTATATTAAATTAACGCAAATATTCGTTTAATATACTGGTAAGTATATATCGATTTTTATAAACATTGACAACACATAATAGTAGAATCAAGAAATATGGATAATTTATTCTAATCCTGCAAACAAATATGTTTTATAACGGAAATCCTCTTTATAATTTTAACTGATCATTTTAATTCCCATCTCTGGAAAAGGTCTGTCTGTTATCTGTCGTCTGCGACAAATGTTCGTGTCGCGTTTTCAAACACAACGTATTTATATTTTAAAACTTATGTATATAACTATTATTTCACATATATTAGCCTTATTAATTTTGGGTGGAAATCTTTCGGAGAAAGATCATGTTTTCTAATTGCAATTTTCCTTGTGCCGTGAAAACATAGAAATAATAATATAATGTGTAAAGTAAAAGTATGTAGCCAGAGCGTATTCTTATTTTGTTATCATAAAGATGGGTTTATGCTGACATAAAATATGAAACTAAACACATGAAATAAGTGGAAAAACAGATGATTATTCCTCAAATTCGGTTTGAATTTATACACAGGAAACCGTAAATAATCGGAATACTTTTCATTATTCATCCGTAATCCCTATTTCATTTGAGGATTATGGATGACTGTTTAAGCTCACAAAAATACGCACTTACCTACTCCATGTTGGATGAAAAGCTTGAAGCTTAGGCGTATGAGAAGTTTAGGTACTGATGTCAAGGGAGATAATGAGGGATGTTGAGTTGCAAGAAAGGCAGGAGAGAATGACTGAGGCCTCGTACAACTGGTTAGGTGGAGTGGCAAGTGAGCGGGGAAGCCCCGAGCGACATCACCACCAGGGGAGGGTGGATCAGTGAAAACAAAGTGTGCACAGCAAAAGAGAGATGCGGTTCGGAGATAGTAACGCGTGTATATTGTATAGTAAAGCGAGTGACACGTTTTAGAACGTCGGCAACGTATTTGAGGTAGTGCAAACAGAGTGGGTGGGGTATTACAGAAAGGAGAGTGAATTGTTAAGGAGGATGGGTCAGCGGTGTAAATCTGCAAAACGTGGACGAGGAATTGGATGCGAATAGTGGAAGGAGGAGGATTATATTTCTGTGTACGATATTATGATTTTATATGTGGTAATGCCAACTAAAGGTTATTTTTGGTACAAATTAGAGAGTGTGCGTGAAACAATCTATAATGACATTAATATCTATATAAAATATAATAGTAACAAATTATTAAAATAAATGGATACTGATGGGCTGTCGAACGTCGTTCTTTCTGTCTCTTTCTGTTTTTTTCATCGTTTTATGATTTTGGTATTAATTTTATTTATTTGTTTCTCAAAATAAACAATATGATGGATAATATCTCTCTAAAATGATTTCCTTATTTTTTATTTTGTTCATAAGTATGTTGTCAATTTAATTTCTTGTAGCATTTTAGCATATACCAACTTTAAAAGGTCCAAACGATTCCGTTTTTACATGATTTCTTCAGCCATATTTCTAATTTCTTATTTTAAGCATAACCATTCACTATTTAATATTATTATCAATCCATGATATAGCAAAATAGAGTAAAATAATCTTAAATATAAATGAGACCTGCATTATGCATTCTGATTATAATATCACAATAATATGTACGTGCTTCATTACAATTGAGTAGCGTCATTTGTAAGATCATTCAATACGTGAGGAAAGTAGGTCATACATTCCGTCTCTTAAAAAGCTCGAGAGCAGAAAAACAAACCGGGAAATTGAGATACATTATTTATTTCTTGTTGGAGCAACGAGCATGTCCTGATAAGTGCGCTAAAATTCCAAACCATATGTGCCAACCAGGAGTTTTAATAATATATTATTCCTAAGCACAGTTTCAAATTGCAAGAAAAAATTACCTATTCATTTCATAATGAAAACAAAAATCTTAATAATTTTTATTCCCAATTACATAGTTGTAGAATACATGTGATTCATAACTGGAGAATACAAATTAAATGTTATACATTGTATTGAATTTTAAGCTGAAAACATAAAAAAAGCTTTTCTTTAAATTAATTCATGTCGCACTGTAGTAAAAATTAATTAATTATTTTTAATCTTTATTGAATGAAGTAAAGAGACTAGGAATGTACCAATTTTATTTTACTAAGGAATATTCATAAACAAACCTTTGGAAATGACTAATATTGGAAAAAATTAAGGGGGGCCCTATGCTCCTAAGTAGGAGTTACAGGATCCAAGAAGAAGGAATATATTAGCAACTAGATAGTTTAATGACACAATTGCGCGTTCTTGTACCTTCATAAGGTGACTTACGAAGAAAACAATTCTTTAGATTTACAGTTACAGTTATCTGAACTGAAGGTGTGTGGGCTACTTCAGTATTCCCATCACTTTTGCTCTCAGTTTTCTCAGTTTTTTCGTGTTCTATGTATCTAAGTATTTTCATATGCCGCCGCTTTTTTCACACAATTTGAATACAAAGTACTAGAAATGACAATTCGGACAAATTATGGGAGGCCTCGATAAAGCCCAGAAGAGCATCATTCTTATTCATTATTGTGCAACAGCTGGTAAACACGCTCGGGCGACACAAACGTCGAAACTGTGCAATTAACTGAGGAAACTACCCAGTTTATCGGTGCAAAAGTAGAAACCTTTGTACGGGCCGCAGACCTGCACAAAAGTTGGTCGGTTTATCGCTCAGACATGACGTCGCACGTGATAAACTGAGCGTGTGTGGTCCACTTAAGACAAATGATGGAAAGAGCACGAGAAAATGGAAATCCGTTAATATCACCAATACTATTTAATATATACCCGACGTTCAGTATGCAAAATAAAACGATGGCAAAATGGAAAGGAGGTGCTACAGTAGGAGGAAAATATAACAACCGTACATTCGCCGATGATACAATATTATTTACCGCAGTGGTTTAAGACATTACAATTATTTTGTTCCGACTTAAAGAAAACAGCCGGATTCGAGATAAACGCGGCCATCGTAAAACAAAAATAAAGATCATATATCGAGCAAACGAAAACAGACCACAAACACGCGATAGAAACACTACGAGGTATAATTATAATAATTATTTCTAAATATTGAAATGTGTCCACCATTTCAATATTTAGAAACAATTATCTACGACAACGGAGGATGTGAATCGGGAAAGCGACTGCGAAAATATCTAGGATAAAATTAAACACAAAATATGAAAAGAACAATATTACCATAAATACTAACCTGGGACTATTAGGGTCCTTGATATCCCAATTGCGACTTATGAATCCGAAACATGGACGAGGAAAACAAACGACCGACGCAGAATAAATGCGTGCGTGCGATGTGGTGAAACGTGAAATGATGAGTATATCGTGGACGACACACCGCACATCGATTAGAACAACGTTAATAAACGCCATAGATGAAATGTACAGCAAAAAAGAAATAAGATATCGCTACCAAGGGAGTGAAATGGAAGAGAGATGGGTACCAAGCAAATCCAGTATTTTAGAAATATAAAATGGCACATCTGGTGGGAAACAAGAAAGAAAATATATTAAATTTATAATGAATACTTTGAAGAACTGCTGAATGGAAAGGAAGAAGATAACGAGACGAGGCAAGATGAGATAAACCAAATTGAAACAGAGCAACAACAACTTTCTGCCAAAAAAGAAGACAAGTCTGAGTGCAAGAATTTTCAAGATATAACTCTGTTATATCTCACCTATTAGGTTGTAAGTTGATAGAATATATAGGATTTAGTGCGAGAATGTCAGTTGCGGATTAGTTAGAAAAAACTCGGGAGGAAAACTATGAGCATGTAGACGACGTATGTAATAATTTTTTAGTAGTTGGAAGTCGTTCTGCCCCGGTCGGCCTTCACCTGTCGGTCGTTGTCTCGGCTCAGGGCTCAGAAGGCTGTCTGCCTCTTGCCTGACTTGACTTACCTGGTGCCCTTTCTGCGGCTTCTCTGTACTGTACCATGCCTTGCTTCGGTGAAGTCTGCGTTAGCTTTCTTGGTTGTTATCACTGTGCTATTTTTGGTAGCGTTCCGGACTAGTCTACGGTTCCTCTACCATGTACTGCTCCTTGTCCTTAATTACTGCCTTGATGCCTGTGTCAACCTCTATCTATGTTGTTAGGAAATTTAGGGTCCTTTATGGAGGGTTACGCCCAGCCTCTTGAGCCTAGCCTCTGTTCCCGGTTCGTTTTCGCTGATGGCCTCGTACAGTGTGTCGACTTTGGTGCCACTGCCGCTTGCCCTAATCCAGAAGTGGCCATTGTCCGTTCTCTCAAACCGGGTGTCACCACTGTCTATTTTCCGAAACTTCCAGACTTGCCCATGGTCGGTTTGACCAATATAGATTCCCTCCTGGTTTTCGATTTTGTGTAAATGGTTAATAAGTCTGCGAAATGGTATTCAATATTTATCATTATGTTCAGGAATGTCATTGTAGGTGTTTTCCATCATATTGTCCTCACTGGTCGTATTGCACACTATGTAATATATGTACCGCTCGGTGTTCCTCGATCGACCTTCACGACTGTGCATCTCCATGTTGTGGCATATTGTGGCTACTTTGCCCTCCTCCAGGTTTAGTCTTGTGAGCAAGCATACGTCCGGTTTTTCTTTTCCGGCAGCTGGTCACTGCTCTGCACTACATCACACATCTATTAACCTGATAGTACCAACGCTCGGGAAACAGTTAGATGCTTCCCTCCTCAACACCGTCACCTTCTTGAAAATGCCTTGCGTCCAGTGTTGTGCCATAGTCTCGGTTGCTTTCTTGTAGCTGGCATACTTGTCAAAAGAGGCCCGTATTTTAGCTATGGTCTTTTCCGTTATCTCCACTTCCTCTGGTGTAGGGGTTAGTGCCGTGCGGCATGTTAAACTGGTCAATTGGTCCAGCCGGGACTGTATGTCCCTCGTCTGTATTCTCATTGTCTCCATCTCCTTGCCCCACTCCGCCGTTTTCGCCTTCAGGGCCTCCAACTGGTGATTCCAGTGGGGTTCCTATTTTTAGATAAGTTTAGATTTCTTTTGCATGTTCCTTTTTGCCGCAGCCGTGTTGGTTAGCCTTAGCACTGTATCATCTGCCAGCTGTATGTAGGCGTTCTCTCCTTCGACTTTGTCCTCGGTATCTGTTCGTGGATGTTTTATCTGGTGTTCGGCATCTTCTTCTTTGTCTCTGTTGGTTCCGCCATCCCGTCTCCGGAGGCAAGGAGGTTTTCCTCTTGGCTGACTGAGTTGAGCCTTGTTCCTCTGTATTTGAATTTCCAGCCTTCGCTATTATCCACTCGACTAGCGATTCCCTACAGTTTTTTCCGGTTTACCAGTTTGTTTGTTTTTCCTTGGGGTCCTGGTTGCTTCTTCGTCCCTTCCTCAACTGGCTCTGGTTTCATATTTGCTTCTTCTAATAGGTGGTTGTTGGATAACTAGTTATGGACTTTTCACGGTATCAGCGTCTTCTCGCGTTAGTCTGATGGTGTTGCTACCCGACGGGGTACACGGCTGTCTGTCTGAAGGCACCGTCCCGTCCAGATCTGGTGAACCAGCCGTCCTTCACCTCGCCTCAGGAATTGTCTGGGTGTTCTCCCGCACCGTGCAACCACCCCTAATCTAACCCGACTCTCCAACCTGTCCTCCTTTTGAAACAAGAATAGTTGGCAACCCTAGTATGTAATGTGGATCGTATTCAAACCGGCATATTACGGAATCAAAAGAACTGTACTATTTAAAGCACAAGGAGAAAATGTAGTGAAGGGAAAGCTTTTAACCCTTAAATGAGGAACCTATCAAAATTATTCGAATACAGAGAAGGACACTTTTACCGATATTATTTAACTGTGCATTCTAATACGTGATAAGAAAGGCTAACATAATATAAATAATAAGTTTATTACAACAGACATCAGTGTTTGGCTCTTGCGGACGATTTGTCAATAGTCGCAGAGAAACAATTTGGAAGAGATGCAGCCTTAATGAGATTTCAGATAAATAGAGGAAAGATAAAATACAGGGTGAGACACGGGAACAAGTAGTTTTGAAAGGAGTGTTACTCTCTTGTTATAGAAAGGAGAGCGCACGCCTCTCTCGGTGGTGTTGCATTCCTTCGCTTATAGCATCTCACTATCAATTACTATCATGGAGCCGTAGACATTTGAACATGTTTGCGTACAAAATATATATAATCAATGTGCGTTTTGTCAGAATTAATGTAAATTAAATTTGTCGCTGTCCCCTCGCGTGATACAATCTTGCATTGGGTTAATAATCTTCGAGCTACAGGCTCAATAATGAAAACAAAACGCCCTTTCCTCAACATACTGCGCGTACTCCAGAGAACGTTGGAATGGTCAGACAAGCGATATTGCGAAGCCCAAGTCGCTCTGATCGCAAACATTGGAGCAGCACTTCGAATTATTAATCGCAATGTAAGACGGATTTTGCATACATGCTAATTGTAACGAAATACCTCCAACGAATACATTTTACGCAGGAAATGCTTGCTCTTTATGAGCAAAATAAAAACATGGTGGCAATGAGTGATTAAGCCCATTTCCACCTTAATGGGCTCATCAATAGACAAAATTGTCGGTGTTCGGCTACGGCGATCTATGAGCACACCACCGAAACCAATAGAGTCTTGCTGGTAAGAGGAGACCAATTTTTCATCAACGCCCTAACAATGTGTCAACGATAATGGTCATCATATGCCAAATTTAATTTTTCTGAACGTGAATAATAATGATATGCACTTATAATATAAAGATTTGTTATAAATAAATCAGTCTACAGCAAGATCTATTTTTTGTTATAATTATTCTAAAACAATTTGTTTCCTATGCGTCACCCTGTACATGGCATGCGCGAATAAGGAATATAACAAACTGAGAACCTTAAAACTAACCACAGAGGAAGGCAAGACCTATTAATTTGCAGAAATGGAACGGATGACGTACTTCAGCATGGTATTCTGTAGGACACCAGAATGGAAGTATGGGCAATGGGGAAACGGAACAGAAAATACTGCTGGTTTTGCGAGAGGTAGGTACTACGTAATATATTGTGGAAAAAAGTACTGAAAGATTAGCAGAAAAGAAGTAACATGGAATTGTACAAGTAACCAGATATTGTAGGAGCAGTGAAAGGGCGACGACTAAGGTGGTAAGGACATATGAAAATAATTGGAGAAACCAGAAATCCAAATAGACGGCTAAATGGACGGTTCAAATCAAGATGGCAAAAGAAAATAAAAACTACGTGACATTCACGTTTTGATTATTTGATACGTTGGTATACTTTTGTTGAACTGAGCTTAGCATTTTCTGAGCAATGTTATGTTTCTTTTGGATGGAATCAGGATATAAGCTTCAGCCATGTTGATGTTTTAAAATTGCAACCGCGCCCTTTGTGGAAACTATATGAAGTGTACAGTCCACTGTTAAGTTACTAGAGAAGAAAATACTCTTTCTAGGTTGGCATTGTGAGCTGGCATGCTGAGAAATAATTCGCTATTTTATTAACCTGGTAAAGGTATGAGCGTTAGGATTTAAAAAAATGCCATTGTTGATTCATATTTAAGAGTTTATTCTGTTCGTTGAGATTTAAAGAGACATTTTTCAAATTAATGCATTCATCTATCAACACGACACGAATCTTCGTACTTATAATGGACAATTTTAATTGAATTTAAAAAAATACGTTTAATCAAATATTTTGAACTTGTTTGATATACGAAATATAAATATTTAGAAACATTTGTAAAATTGGTCCCAATGTCTAAAAATCCGCCCGGACGTCCCCGGACTCCTCTAAGGGCCGGTTCTACAATTAACTTTAACTGGAGAATAAGGCTATTCATGGAATAACTTTGAGGTACTGGCCTTTAAAATCTCAAATTTATTGTACGAATAGCATTATTCTCTGGTTAAATGTCAGTTGCAGGACCAGCCCTAAAACTTGGACAAATCCGGGGAAATCTGGACGAATGGTAACTCGAATTGTATTGAACACATGTGAATAATGATTATTCACGCCCTGATGAATCACTCTGTGAAGAATGGATAGATTATTCAATAATCTTGGACATTCTGAATTCAGATTAATTTCTGCGGTAAAAGAGTTCCTCTCGCATTCAAGAAACCAAATTGTGTGCACTTTTAGGGCCAATTATCGCGTAAACCTTGATTAGTAAAGTAATGCAAATGCTGAGTGCCGTAAGAACATAACTTGGCGCCTGGCGGAGGAAATTCGAATGGCGCCTGTACCATGGCGTTGATTTATAAATAAATTAATAATTTAATGTTTGACTGAACGACCATACCTGCCTTCCGGGAATTATCATTTATTGTATCGGGCGCTACCTCACTGATGCGCCTGTTGCGCGAGCACTGTTCGCACTCCCTTGCCAATGCAATTACACTACAAACAGTATTGTGAATTTTATATCTTTCTTACGCCATTCGTCGTAAAAACTATTCAAAAAAAGAGGTGGACGAAAAATGCAAGTTACCAGAAAACATGTGCATTGATGATGAGTCTAAAAAGGGTTCGCATTTAAAAATGACGACGCAGTCACTCTTTCGTTAGTGACTGCGTCGTCGCTTCTGAGTGAATTACGTTCCACCCGTTAAAATATATCAATCGTTATTTATTAGATTTCTACTGCTATAAACGGTACAGGCAACCGAAACTGAAACAAAATCTCCTCTTCCCATAACAAACGATTTTCATAATATCCCTACGACTCTAATCCCATCATAAATTGTACATGTAATTTAATAGTTACTTTGTAAACCAATCCAATTTACAACGTCGTTTCGACTCACATTTTCAAGCTTATTACCGCTGATTCTCCTTCCCGCATTCACCCTGCCACATCACCAGCTAATTAACAACCAGCTCTAATTAGACTAATTAATAGTTTCGCGTTGCACGTTGTAAACATACGCGCTATTATTGTCACCCGGGCTGAATGATAAAAGCGCAGTCTAATAATACACCTGTATTATTTCGGGTTCTGTTTATTTTATTGGTACGGGTGCAGCATTCGTCAATGTCAGTCTCGGAAATTCCCAATATCAAAGAGACGAATGGAGGCGGCGGCATCGGAATTCGGTCCGAGTTAAAATGCTAAAAGATCAATACGTGATTGATTGGCCGTCCGCGTGCCAATTAATGGCGACGGGGAATATTAAAACATCGGAATAAAAGATCCCAGCCGGTCGTGAATGGCGGACGGATTGAAAATTGATCGTTTCCGGTGGTAATGACGTGCTAAACGGGGGATTTCCGAGGCACTAAAATTGTGATGAATGGAGGGTTTTAGTTTGGTTAATAGACTGCGAGTTTTAAATAGAAGCTGCATGTGGTGTAATGCTGGACTGGCTTTTTTAATAAATATTTATAGCATTTTACTCATTTTAAAATCAACAAACCTGTGTCTATTAGAAAGTCTGAAACTAAACCGCCAATAAATGATGCAAATGAGATTGTTTTATAATTGATCCTAGCTGGATAATCATTATATTAATTAATGTGGCATCATTTTGAATTGAAGACGACGAGATTGAAGACGACGAATTTGAGTATGAACTATTCTTCTAATGAATTATACCGTGTTTCCATGGTTGACAAAGCTGTGATTTACTAAATAATATCCAGATATATTTTTTTGTTAATTAGAAAATTATACAAAAAAGACTTACCAGGAACGTTATATTGTACAATAAAATCATGACTGTTTATATTTTAAACAACCAATGCATTTGTAGAATAATGCTATGAGAAGCGCGGAAGGATGCTAATTTAGGGCTTAGTCCGGAAGCTCCTACATCTTCGCGAAGTCTTATTTTAACAGTAAGACTACTTTCACAGGAAGACGCTCGTATACGATACCTGTATAATGGATACTGATTTTACATTGGACGCAGAAGTCTCTGGTTGTAAATTTGCCCACAATGTAAAACAAGAATCCTGTATACCGCATACTAGCATCTTCGTGTGAAACTAATCAATTCACGTTAGATTTTGAGCATATTTTTTCGTTGTAACTGGAAATGTATGTGCACCGTGAATCTTAAGACTAGGTTAACACAAAGAGTCCGATATTGGTATTTTAAAACAGTTCTCAAACATGAATGGTTACAAACATAAGCTAAACGTGTGGGAATAATCTCAAATCTTTATAAGATCTTTGGCAAATATTGCTTTTATGTTGCCCTATTTCAAATTTAAACTAAATATATATGTATTAATATAATATTTGTACATAAGGTTAATACTGGTTTCGTAAATTATAATGAGATGTAAATATATTCTAAAAGATTAAGAGTCATGCTAATTTTGTTATCTTTATTTTATAATCGATAGGACGAACGTCGCATTTACACACCATCGCGTGAATGAAAAGTTACACGGAAAGGTGCTAATTTTGTTCGCTTAATCTTAATTGCACCGACAACTCAAAACAATTTATAACACGTTTCAGATATATTAACTAAACTACTCAAGCATATTGTAATTTCATGGATATGCACATTTAAATTAGTGAAGGTTACTAATAAATAATCGTTATATACCATAATAAGCTATCCCTATTAATTTTTGAGTAGTGTATTTGAAATCACATCTTGAACTTAAAAGTGTTCTTTGCCATGATAATAGTAATCACCATATTTCACTTCACCGTGATTTTAAATTGCAACAACTGTAACAACAATTTCTGAATTCAACACAGTGCCGTGCGGTCCATATACCCTGCACATGTGGACCGCACGGCACTACGTGTTATAGTTATAGTTATAGTCCAAAAATGTCTTTTATGATAATATAATTATACAATTTATTAGCAGCACCCACAGGCGATTATATAAAAATTATAAAAAATAATCTACCACTTAAAATAAATAATAATAATAATAAAAGACTTTATTCTTCAAGAATTGAGTAGTAATAATACACAGATTTATAATTATTAATAAACAGGACGGAGAAAAGGCGAGGTTCCGGTATAGATTTGTTAACCTCACACAATATTGCTATTTTCCATTGATTTCAATTTCATATGTTTTGCGCACACCTTACATCAAAATCCACTGCACGCCACTGATTCAACAAACCCGCGTTACATTCCTTACCTAACCCACGTAAGTCTTATAACAAGATATGTACTCGACAAGCGAATATAGTACAAGATAAATTCAATTCTTCATATTTGAGAGTTTTTCTGTCTCATATGATTAGATTTATGCTGGGTACGCTAGCATAGAATATTGATAATGCATCCATAGAATATTTACACGTTGCCTAAACATTTTCAATTTATGTTTTTTACTGAATTGTATTTATGTATTATAAATATATAAGATTAATAATAAAAAATATCTGGTGTGGGCACCACAAGACCTTCCGAATTATTTAAAATTCAAAATTATTGAATAAACATTTTAGATATTTCTCGAAATATTGCTTTGATTCGATACGATTTGGTTCTTAATATGTGAATATGTGAATATGTGAATATGTGAATATGTGAATATGTGAATATGTGAATATGTGAATATGTGAATATGTGAATATGTGAATATGTGAATATGTGAATATGTGAATATGTGAATATGTGAATATGTGAATATGTGAATATGTGAATATGTGAATATGTGAATATGTGAATATGTGAATATGTGAATATGTGAATATGTGAATATGTGAATATGTGAATATGTGAATATGTGAATATGTGAATATGTGAATATGTGAATATGTGAATATGTGAATATGTGAATATGTGAATATGTGAATATGTGAATATGTGAATATGTGAATATGTGAATATGTGAATATGTGAATATGTGAATATGTGAATATGTGAATATGTGAATATGTGAATATGTGAATATGTGAATATGTGAATATGTGAATATGTGAATATGTGAATATGTGAATATGTGAATATGTGAATATGTGAATATGTGAATATGTGAATATGTGAATATGTGAATATGTGAATATGTGAATATGTGAATATGTGAATATGTGAATATGTGAATATGTGAATATGTGAATATGTGAATATGTGAATATGTGAATATGTGAATATGTGAATATGTGAATATGTGAATATGTGAATATGTGAATATGTGAATATGTGAATATGTGAATATGTGAATATGTGAATATGTGAATATGTGAATATGTGAATATGTGAATATGTGAATATGTGAATATGTGAATATGTGAATATGTGAATATGTGAATATGTGAATATGTGAATATGTGAATATGTGAATATGTGAATATGTGAATATGTGAATATGTGAATATGTGAATATGTGAATATGTGAATATGTGAATATGTGAATATGTGAATATGTGAATATGTGAATATGTGAATATGTGAATATGTGAATATGTGAATATGTGAATATGTGAATATGTGAATATGTGAATATGTGAATATGTGAATATGTGAATATGTGAATATGTGAATATGTGAATATGTGAATATGTGAATATGTGAATATGTGAATATGTGAATATGTGAATATGTGAATATGTGAATATGTGAATATGTGAATATGTGAATATGTGAATATGTGAATATGTGAATATGTGAATATGTGAATATGTGAATATGTGAATATGTGAATATGTGAATATGTGAATATGTGAATATGTGAATATGTGAATATGTGAATATGTGAATATGTGAATATGTGAATATGTGAATATGTGAATATGTGAATATGTGAATATGTGAATATGTGAATATGTGAATATGTGAATATGTGAATATGTGAATATGTGAATATGTGAATATGTGAATATGTGAATATGTGAATATGTGAATATGTGAATATGTGAATATGTGAATATGTGAATATGTGAATATGTGAATATGTGAATATGTGAATATGTGAATATGTGAATATGTGAATATGTGAATATGTGAATATGTGAATATGTGAATATGTGAATATGCGAATATGTGAATATGTGAATATGTGAATATGTGAATATGTGAATATGTGAATATGTGAATATGTGAATATGTGAATATGTGAATATGTGAATATGTGAATAGGTGAATATGTGAATATGTGAATATGTGAATATGTGAATATGTGAATATGTGAATAGGTGAATATGTGAATATGTGAATATGTGAATATGTGAATATGTGAATATGTGAATATGTGAATATGTGAATATGTGAATATGTGAATATGTGAATATGTGAATATGTGAATATGTGAATATGTGAATATGTGAATATGTGAATATGTGAATATGTGAATATGTGAATATGTGAATATGTGAATATGTGAATATGTGAATATGTGAATATGTGAATATGTGAATATGTGAATATGTGAATATGTGAATATGTGAATATGTGAATATGTGAATATGTGAATATGTGAATATGTGAATATGTGAATATGTGAATATGTGAATATGTGAATATGTGAATATGTGAATATGTGAATATGTGAATATGTGAATATGTGAATATGTGAATATGTGAATATGTGAATATGTGAATATGTGAATATGTGAATATGTGAATATGTGAATATGTGAATATGTGAATATGTGAATATGTGAATATGTGAATATGTGAATATGTGAATATGTGAATATGTGAATATGTGAATATGTGAATATGTGAATATGTGAATATGTGAATATGTGAATATGTGAATATGTGAATATGTGA
Source organism: Lordithon lunulatus (assembly GCA_963942505.1). Lineage (NCBI taxonomy): Eukaryota > Metazoa > Arthropoda > Insecta > Coleoptera > Staphylinidae > Lordithon > Lordithon lunulatus. Next base: position 39,401,057 of record OZ012668.1, read on the forward strand.
ATATGTGAATATGTGAATATGTGAATATGTGAATATGTGAATATGTGAATATTCGGAATTTTGTTCACAGATACATACACACAGAGATTACAAATAGGTTTATTTCGGCTATTTTAGGCATAAAGCGTAACGAAAATTGATTTTTTTCTACATTGTTCACGACAATACGACAACTATACCTTCCATCTGGTGTAATTTTTTCCCCGGAAAGTTATCGCCTATTTTTACAATCATAGTTAGAAAACGTGAACACGTTTTCGTTAAAACAATACCTACCTTATACAGTAGTGCTGTATTCGGAAAGTAATAACGTGACTCTCATTGTAACATCAAATGACAGAGAATTAATTATACATAAGAATTACTTGCATGAATAATTAGCAATATATACGCAATCCATATGTATCCCATTATTATCATTAATTAAATGGTTGCATAATTAAGCTAAGTACGACTCCATTGAATGAAGGGCATCATTACATATAGCTCCGACCACATATTCAGAGTAATTAATTATAAACTGCGTATAGGCCGAGTGACTACATTGACTTTTTAATTCCCTGTTACTAGATAAACAAGAGCGAGCGGAACAATTAAAAAAGGTAATTATACGTTCAGGATGAGTACACTTCAGCTTCGAATTAATTAAATTTGCACCAGTGAGCATCCTTGACATTGCAAAATTAATCTCTGCACTACATGTATGACATGAGAGCTGATGTATGGAACAATAGACATTCATTAATTTTTCTTTACTTGGTATTATGATATGATATTATGATATTTGGTGGCAGCGATGTTATATATTTTGTCATAAATGTGTAGAAAATACATTACTATTGACCGAGAAAATGATTACACTGCCTATAGTATTCACGCAAAACTATGACAATATCCAACCGCTGTGAACCTACCCCCTAAATCCGTTTTATCCGAGCCACGCCTGCAACTTCTTTGCAGGCGTATGGTGACCGGTTGGGATGAAAATTTCCATAATTGTTTAAATATGTGAAACTTGTATAATTTAAATTTACTCAAATGCGATTAAATAACAGCTGCCCCAAATAGCTGAGTCATTGAGTACTATGTTCTGAGAATTTTTAGACACACTACGCTTTCCTGCTATTTTTCCTTCGAGTATAGTTTGTTGCAGTTTATACCTCTGTTTATTTTTCATTATGTGTCGTAGATTCTCAAGCTTTCTTATTTTCTCTAGGACCTCTTTGGATTTATTCATTTTTTGAAGTACACTTTCATTTGTAATATGACCGTGTTTTATGATATTCTCAACATTCTACTATAACATCATGGTTCTAATGCTTCTAGCTTTTTATTTGACGCTTAGAACAGTGTCTCTGTCTCCATACCGTACAATAGGATAAGATATATATATATATATATATATATATATATATATATATATATATATATATATATATAACAGTGCAACAATCTCACTTTGGTGGTAATACTTGTGACTTAATCATTGTATTCATTTTATGAAATGCGGATCTAGCCTTTTACGCGTATTTTAATTTCCTGGTAATGATTCCATTTGTTGTTGATATTTGTACCCAAGTAAATGTACATTCCACTCATTCAATCAAGATGTTTTTTTTATAGAGATTGCAATTATGTCCATGAGTTTTGATTTTTTCTGCCATGAGTTAAGTTTTAAGTTGATACTTATATACCATATTTCTCACTGATGCAATTCTGCTTATTTTGGATTATAGACCTTACAGGCTATCAGCAAATATGCCGGTGTCGTCTGCATATCGTATATTATTGATTATTTCTCCGCTCACTGACATTCCCTCTTCCATGTTAGCTAAGATTGCATTAAGATAGGTTGCGAATATATACAGCCTTGCCTTACTCCTCTTAGTATGTTTACTCTCATTATATTCTTAATTTACTCTCATAACTGCAGTTTATTTCCATTATAGTGTCATCATGATTCTACGGTTTTTATCATCAAGTATGCTTTACTTAATATATGCATCATACATTCACGTCTTTATGTCGTTGGAAGAGAACTAACCAGAGATTTTCTTGATGATGATTTGATGATTTGATATAACAAAATGGTTGCTGGGGGTTCATCTGCAGACTTCTTTTATTCCACCTGTGTGAGACCTTTGCACATCCCCCGGTTGATATGTCACTTCTTCATCCACAGTTGTGAAAACTGTAGAATGACTTTGGAAGAATCATGAGTAATCTGATAATGATACATAAAACTAAGCAGAAACAAATCAAAAATAACATACATTTTAAATTAAACAAAGACTATCACCATTACGGAACTCGAAATAATAATTACATAAGAATAACACTAAAAAAAACATTCAACGGCTTCAACGAAGCAATAAACATCCATAACGCCTTAAATGACTACATAAATGACTGTGAAATGATTCAAGAAAACCTTACGAGAACAGTTACTAGTGAAACAAGAAAACGATACATAGTCCTGAAACCTAAAAAGTGAATAGCACTAGAACAACATAAACCCTCAACACTGGGAACAACACCCAAGCGAGGGAATGGCCACCGATCAAGGGAGACACCACGTTTTTATATTTTTAGCTGATATACCATGTTAACATAGCGTACCAACCGTAGCTAACCTTTCTGAGGTGACTTTGGGACATTCACAGGGAACATGAATCAGCGTTTCCTCCTGTTGGCTGCATCCTCTACATAGTAGATCAACAGCGTATCCCATTTTGTTGAAGTGCGTTTTTAGCGTACAATGACCCGTTACAATTTCTGTAAGCTTCGTTAAGTCATGTCTCGAGTGATGTCCACAAAAACGTGCCAGTGCAGTATTCGAGCCTGGTATGAATTGACATGCACATTGACACGTCTAAGGCTTCGCTGTCTATTTTGGTGAGGCATTAGAACATATTCGTTTATGAGGCATGAGCATTATTTTTATAGGAGTGGTACCGCCGATTCAGAGCCGATGTATATATAAGTGTCAATTTTTTCGACCATATTTGAATGAGCAATGACGACAATTTTTTCAAAGGACCACCGCATTTTTTATTGAGGATCTAAAAGGGATTAGTTTTTGTGATCAGCGATGTATATATTAAATATTATGATATAGATCATAAGAGGACATTTTTCGCGAAAAAATATTTCAAATGTCGGCGATGATTCATCGCGAAGCACGATTATTATCTCCAGATATTATTAAACCAAGCATTGCGAGCTTAATAAAACGCAACGAATCAGACGGATGGGACGTGTTATGAGAATACCAAACCAACGATCACCACAGATGACGTTAACAAGCTCGATAGCAGGAAAGAAGAGAAGAGCAAGGCCTATTGAATAGTTGAAAAATAAGTTTCAACGGAACGGTGATTATAAACTTGAAAACGTGAACATGACAGATAGAATATCTCATGATCGCAGCGAAATATATCGATGTTAAAAAATCAATTGATTGGGTTCTTATCTAATTTTTTTTACTTGCATTTATCATTCGGAATAAATGATGATTTGTTAATGTAACTGCTTCTAAGATTTAAGCAGTCTCTGAGTAATTTATCGTTTTAGTTAAATATACCCCACCTTCGTCGTCGTGCAGAATATCATGATCTATATGATTTTAATAGTGGTAGGTCAGAAGCGGATGTTTTGGTTCGCAGTATTGCCCAAAGAGTAGGTCGTAGTGTTTCGGTCATTGTCGCTGCTGGTCTAGATGTTCAGAAGTCGGGAAGAACAAACGTGCTCCAAGAAGCACCACAGAGCGTGAAGATTGAACTATTCGGCTTCTTTAAGATATAGATTTTCAATTTCGCGTGTAATTGTAACTGGTAACTATGCCTTCTGTTTACTGAAGAATCCGTGCGTTAGACATTCAATCCTACCGTTCATTTTTGTATCCACCTCTCATCAATATCACACAGCAAGGCATAATTAATATAGGTAACCAACGAATAATATTATTCCCACATTATGTTTAATGATAAGTCTCGGTTCTGTTTGCAAGCTCACGATGGTCACTAAACAGTGAGACGTGGGCAACGTGAACGTCGAAATTTAGAATTTGCTGTCATAACTCCCTGAGTAAGGGCGGTACGTCTTCGCGCTAACTCAGGGAGTTATGGTTTAGGGGCGGGGTGTGGCGATAGCATATGGTAGCCGATCTATTCTAGCTTTTGTAGAGTAAAGTTTAAAGCGATCCGGTGCATTGGGAACACGTTATTGCCGTATACAAATGGCTTGCAGAACTCTATTTTCAGCAAGATAACACTCGCCTTTACACGGCAGCCGATACAAGAGAAGTTTTTTATCGTACCCAAAACACTGTCCCTCTCATTTCTCCAGACCAATCGCCGATAGAATATGTCTGGGACATGATAGGTGTTAGAATAGGCAGTTTACAGTGTCCTTTACTCTACTCCACTCCGGTCTTACATTGTAAGACTAAGTAAGATCTACATATGTTTGGTGCAACAGAATAAAAATTTAAGACGTAGTTATATATAAGACGAGCTTATATAAGATGGGCTTTAAGATTCGTTGGAGAAACCGGGCGTAAATGAATTTAAAATGATTAGGTTTTATAAAACATATATAAGTGTGAACCCACCTCTTAGCAATCTACATATCTAGATTTCGATCTTATTAGATCTCGTCAGTGTAGCTCAGCTAGTGAGGATGAATTCACACAACATCTCGAGTGGTTATATACAAAAACAGTACAACTTACCCTCGTAGAGGGAAGTTAAACGCCATCTGGCGGCACCACATCAATTAGCAATGCACACCCATATGGTAATAACCGTCAACATGCTCATGTTATCAGGATCACCGGATCTAATAAGATCGAAATCTAGATATGTAGATTGCTAAGAGGTGGGTTCACACTTATATAATATGTTTTATGCGATTGGCTTTGTGCTGATATCTCAAGCACTCTATTGGAATATTATTCATATTCTCTAGAGGATCACCGGGTATCCTGATAACATGAGCATGTTGACGGTTATTACCATATGGGTGTGCATTGCTAATTGATGTGGTGCCGCCAGATGGCGTTTAACTTCCCTCTACGAGGGTAAGTTGTACTGTTTTTGTATATAACCACTCGAGATGTTGTGTGAATTCATCCTCACTAGCTGAGCTACACTGACGAGATCTAATAAGATCGAAATCTAGATATGTAGATTGCTAAGAGGTGGGTTCACACTTATATATGTTTTATACGATTGGCTTTGTGCTGATATCGCAAGCACTCTATTGGAATATTATTCATATTCTCTAGAGGGCACTACCCGGTGATCCTGATAACATGAGCATGTTGACGGTTATTACCATATGGGTGTGCATTGCTAATTGATGTGGTGCCGCCAGATGGCGTTTAACTTCCCTCTACGAGGGTAAGTTGTACTGATTAGGTTTTATGCATGATACAGCAGAGTGTATGAAATAAAATATTTATTTTATGAATACAGACTTCAGTAGCCTCTACGTTTAGTACTTTCTATAAATAATTTGTTTTGTGTTTAACATATCCCAGATAAATTCCCATTCTGCTAATACTCACGTACCTTCTTTAAATATAGGAAAAATCGGTAATTTATGAACGGACGGTATAAGCTGTGCCGATGTAATTAGAAATTATAGGACATTTAACCTTATTACCGCATAAAATGTGATATTTTTTCATAAAGTACACGAACATAATGAGAAATTATTAAGGGGAACTATATTGCTGCAGTTTGCAACAGCGAAACAAAATTTTAAACAGAAATTACTAAATGAAGTGTGTTTATAATAGCAGGTACTGAAAATTAATTAAAAACATTGTTTGTTTTATATATTATAAAGGCGTTGCCTAATTAATACAGGTATCCGTGCTATCAGTCAAACTTAATTTATAATTGAATGTGCATATTGCAAATATTAATAACAATAATTATTGATTCGTGTTAGCAGTACAGTAAACCGTATAAATAAATTATGATGGAAATTGCAAGTGATGATACACTACTAAACAGTTGACCTCAACTATCGACAGTTAATTAAATTCTCTATGATGGCAAATAGTCGTACTGAAAACATTACTATTATTTATTGCCGTGATAAAAAAAGCTTCTATCTTTATGTCTATCAGACCGAGGGCTTTTCCGCTGGTAAAGGGAAAAGCTCAGAGGAGTGTAATCACCCGATATTAAGGTATAACTATAACACAGAAACCGCAGAAAAAGTATGAAATGTGAATCACGAAATTTCCCCCATAACGGGGTTTGAACTCTCGCTCCCCAATGCTCAGTACGATATGGATATAATAGTAATAATTCGACTATTTTATATTACAGCATGCTCTTGAACTTCCTGATGTGTTCATATCTGTGCACGAACACTCTATTGAAGTATTTTTCTTGTAGAGCCCACCCAATACATACAATTTATTCACAAATGGGCTAAGATTTTTTGTTTAATTTTTTTAATTTGCCCCAGTTACCTAGAGTTATTAACGATTTAAACGCGAACATCAAACTTGGTTAGACCACTGGTCATTGTTATTGTTTTATTAACTGATAATATAATAATAATAATTATATGATTTCGGTCACTTCTACAATAATACGTGATTTTTAATTGAAAATGTAACATACATACAAAAACACTGTGGGTATATAGTTAGGTATATGATGGACAAATAATGTTTATACGAAGAGGATCACCCACTAGTCCTTATTGTAAACCAGATAGATTATACGCCGGTCTGAATCGTCCACATCTTTCATTTGTTTTATAGTTCTCTGATAATGAATGTCAAGATCCCCACTTTTCACTATGAAGTGAATAGTAAAAAATAGAGGTCTTAGAATGTGTTCCTTTTGTATTCGCTATCTCCCAAATCTCAGTCAGTGATTCTTAAATTGTTTTTCTTTTTGTGAAAATATGGTGATATATTATCATCAGATTTTCAAAAAGCAATCTGCTGTTTTCCCATTGCTGTTTATACCGTGCGTATTATATATTATATGATGTACGTTGTACATATTTTTGGTACATTTAATTATAAATAAAGAAATAGGAAAAAGCTTTTAAAAACTTCTAGTAAAATACATTAGATACCACATCCTGCTATAGAGTCTTGATAGGACTAATTGAAATATGAGTTGAGTGCTGCACTATATTTTACATTATCCCACATTCAATATCAGGGCCTTTTATAATGGCAATGCTGCCAATTAAAACGTGGAACATAACGTTTCAATTTAATTGAAACTAACCTGACGCAACTGTGTGTGTTAGAGGCCTAGCACAACGCAAACAAAATTAACACGGCGCGAGGGCGCGGCCTTTGGAATATGCGCGTTGTGTCTGAAACGCACTCGCCCCGAAATTCAAAGAATTAATTTTCGACGCAATTAATTAATCATACTTTTCTGTATTTATGATAGCAGCAACAACGTCGGTCCCCCAATTAAAGTTGTATTTGTTTGAAATATGTATATAAGGCGGTGTTAAATAGCATAAAGAGCCGTCCCTTTGAAGTATACTGGAATATTAAATTACGCGTAATTAGTAAAATTCTTATTAAATAAATATTTAAAGGAGAGATTATTTAATATTTTAATTAATATTTCCTTGTAAATTTATAAACCTGGTGTTTTAAAGTATAACAGACATTTGTTAGAGCTTTAATAATGATAAATCATTCAAACATATTAATTTCAACCTAAAATAGGTAATCCGATGTTACTTTTTCAAACGTATCTCATTAATTTAAAAAAAAATCATTAATTTAACAGAAAAACTGTTGAAATACTGATTAATTGTACATATATAAATTATTGTAAATATCGAATATAAAACTATTCAAATTGGAATATGTTATATCAATTGGGTTTACTGGGATATTCGATTTAATAAAAATCCTCCACATTGGTAAAAAGCTCATTTACCTATAGCATTTATATTTCAAAAATAATTCTTCAATGTGGCCAATTAATATATAATACATCTGGCATTAATCTTTATGTCAGACTCGTCTGGTTTCTGTCCGAAACTCTAAAGTGCTCGCGCTCGTGTCGGTCGTAAATTCTAATAATCCCAAACGGGGGTGGTAAACTTTGTAATTGAATAACGGGAAGTAATTAACGGGCATTAATGCGTCGCGCCGCGCCCGTCTTCAATTTTGTCAGTCACACACCACTGTCGACCTGTATAAGCGGCACTATGTTGTAGGATTTTCCGCTTTCCTTTCCAGATGAAAATGGATCGACCTTGGCCACCATGATTGAGAAACCGATCGAGCTGAGGAACTACGTCAAGTTCTGTGAGCAGCGCCGGAAGTTTCCCGTGCTTTACAAGTTGGAGTTTCAGGTAAATATTGACAGGAAATATTGTCTGTTATTTAATGTCTTTATTATAGCTCTGAATAACGATTTAATATTAGAGTTTGTTACATATAAGCAATTGATTAGTGCTTTACATATACTCAAGTAATGTGTACGTACAAATAGTCTGATTTTAGCGGTTTCTAGTTTTGAGGTCTCCCAGATTGTGTCCAATAAATCCAATACATTTCTGTCGGTATAGAATATTCTAGAATTGAGTGAAGTAATAAAAACAATAGATATTCCTAACTTAAAACTTTTTAAAGTAATAAGTCAATATTTTTATTTTTAATTAACCAATGTTCATTTATTTCATTGCATATGTAAATGAAAACATTGCAACATATTTTTAATTGTGAATATTCCTATTGGTTGTGGCAATTGAATATAGTATAAGGCTAAAACCACGATGGCTATATATATAAAATAGTATCGAAACATAATGCGCGGGACAAAGCCAAAATCAGTATTATTAAACCTTTATTAGAACATTGTGCATAAATGAAATCTATAGATTCTATAATATATTGAATGGAGAAATAGACAACTGCACACTGGTATGAGTTGAATTATTATAAGATAAAATAGTGAACGCGATTGTTGATTGCTAATCTGATTCCACTATTTTAATATCTAGCAGTGTGGAAACAGAATGGAGATACTAGTTCTATAGAATTTTTTGTTGTTGCTATAAATAGTGATACTCATGATTTCCATATAATCTGCTTGGGGTTCCTACTTGGGAAAATGAAAGAGAAAGTATATATATTATATATATATATATATATATATATATATATATATATATATATATATATATATAATCAATTAACATATTGCATTGCCAATAATGAGATGTTACTCCTTCGATTGATAGATAAAATTAAAAGCTTAGTCAAACTATCTACATAGTTCGTCTACCCATTGGAACTTTCCCTACTACCCTCGTACCTTCACTCAAAGACTTTCTCATTCATTTTCCCAAGTAGGGGCCCCAAGCAGATTATAGAACCTCCCCCAGACTTTGAGGAACTCTGGAACCTCCTCCTCCTCCTTTCCAGCATTGCTCTTCAGGGCCATAAGAGAAGTAATAGAATCGGCCCTGTTGATCCATCATAGATCAAGGGGATTTGGAAGAATTAATAGATTTCATTGCCAGTAATGAGATGTTACCCCTTCAACGTAGAGAAGCCGACTGAGGTAATTGAACCTGTGACTGGTTCGATAAAATGAAAAGCTTAGTCAAAGTTAAGGTTCAAACTATGGAGATGTTCTCCATAACAACTTGAAATATAGGACTATTTACCCCTGTGAAGGTGCTCTCGGTCAAGGTATCATTGATCAGGTTGTAAATAGGACCATTACGGGAACAGCATGGGTTCCGAAAAAACGATCTACGATCGACGCCATATTCGTAATTAATTACCGAAAAGTCAATCGAATTTAACAAATCCGCTTATATGTGCTTCGTAGGCTTGACAAAAGCGTTCGACCGAGTATAGATGTAATTAGAATACTGAGTGAAAAATACATAAACCCTAAGTTGATACGAATAGTAAATGACATAAATAAAAATACAAACTGCACATCATCAGTTAAAGTACAGCAAGACAAATTAAAGCCAGTGAACATAGGCGTAGGAATAAGACGAGGAGACTCGCTCAGATCCTTCCTATTGAATCCCATTATGGACAGAATAGTGGACGTGATACCAAAAGAGGCAGAGTAGACAATAGGAAGAACCTACTTTCATATCATATACTACGCCGACGATGCAGTGCGATAGCTGATTACGAAGACAATCTGCAAAGATTCCTGCAAGCATCCAACCAACAAGCGAAGCACCTAAACATGATAATTACACTACAAATAAAGTATATTTAGTAATCTAAAGATCAGGTGTAAACTAGAAGTAGACGGAAAATCCGTACATCCAGTCAGAAAATTACCTCGGATTAAAATAACCAGTGACGGTAACGTACAAGAAGTAAGCAAACAAACAATGAAAGCAACTCAAATATCACGATGCATCACAGACCTAGTATGGACAAACAAATATTCCATGTCCACCAAAGTCGGCTTATACAAGACTATCGTAAGACCAGTAATCACATATGCGACAGAAACCAGAGCTGACATCGCCAAAACGACCCAAATGTTGACAACATCAGAGATGAGGATAATAAGAACCATCAATGGTAGAACACTCAGGGACAGAGTAAGAAGTGAAGATCTGCAACGACAAAGCGGAATCCAGGCCATCTCCAAATAAATAAGACAAAGGCAAATGCACTGGAACAAACATATAGATAGAATGGATGAACATCGACTACCTAAGAAGACAAAATACAGCAAACCCACTGGAAAAAGACCATTCGGAAGACCAATGAAAATATGAAGAGAATGTTGGACGTCAACATCCGTGGATGCGGAATAGACTACACAGGCATTGCGCCCACAGATATGCAAAAAGCAAGGGCACCTCGACTTATGGAGATGTTGTCCATGACAAATGGTGTTATCATTCATCTCACTTGGAATATGAGGGTATGACCCCAGTGAGGGTGCTCTTTGTCACCGTTAATACGTTAATTGACCAGGTCGTGATTAAGAGGCTGGTCTAGGTGACATTGACATTAATACCTTAATTAAACCTGTGATTGGTTATATACAATTTTACAAGCTTATTTCAGGACCTGAAAATTCCCCCATTTTAAGAACCTCCTCTTTCATCTTCTTCTTGGTTAAGGTATCATTGACCTATACTTGCTTCTTTTTTCTCCCCCTGCATCAGCCAGACTCATCCTGCCGGCATATGTCCACCGCCGCTCCTTCTGTCTCGAGCAAACCCACTTTGTCCTTCGTGTCTATCCACTCATCCAACTCTCCCCACATTTCCTTCAACTTCTCATATTACATCCATACATGCTTCATTCCGAACTGTATCAATCCCAACATTTTGTAGTTTTCACTTTTCTAAGTTGTGGTGGTAATTTTTCTTTTGTTCTTTGCTTATTTGTATTGCATAGTCATCCAACAAGAAAAAGTATCATTTTAAATCAATAGAAAAACGTAATCTTTTGGTGAAAAGTGGTGTTACTTTTATCTAAAGCACATCCTCTGATGTTAGCAATGAAATACAGTCTGTCTACAATTGGTCATTCTTTTGGTGATTTTTTTCATCAGATTTTCGTATTTTCACGGCAGAATTCCGCGAATAACAGCTCTAATATTTTCTCTTAGTTCTTGAAGTGTTGGTGGATCATTGGCGTAGATTTTATCTTTTACATAGTCTCTACTTAAAATAAAACCACTTATCACTTTGCTTTTTTCTATTGATTTAAATATACACCTCCAACATAAGTTTAAATTTATGGTAAATATGGATAATACTAATACATATTCAATATCAAGTTATTTTAATCCGAGAAAATAATGATTTTTTTGCACGAACTAATTCGTTTATTAATAAAACAATATGTGTACTTATCAGACAGGCGGGCGACTACGAATAGTTACGCTTTGGTCACCCTTGCTCTAGATATTATGAAGTTTCCCCAATAATTATTTGCGGAAAACTCTAAAGATACCCATTAAAAAATTCGAAAAATGCGTATCTTTAATACAAATCATACTTTACAAGATTGTCGTAGAGTTACTTATTTTAGAACAACAGAGAATTACATTACAAATTTATTATTTTGTATAGTAAAAATACTATTTGTAATCGTATTCTATTTTATTAAAAGTTGCCGAAACTATTTCCAGCAAATAATATTTGTGTGAAACAAACAATTATAGTTTTATTTATTTACAAATTATGTTGTAGATTTCCTTTAATTGAATTTAATGATTTCATCTCTGTATTCATATGAATTCATATAAATTAATAACTTGCATTTTTCATTCATTCCATTACCATTTACCGTTTTATATACATTCGTTTCTATTATTTCTTTTGTTTATCTTCGGAAGTTTTTAATGGAAACCAGTTAATAATTATTAATACTTCACATTAGTACAATGAGTTACATTACATTCTGTTGCCCCGGATTTAAATAATATAAATCTCACTAGTACCTGTTTCTGTAACTCTTATCTTATGGTAAAGGTTACATTCACTATATTCTATAACGTGTGATGGTAGAAGCTGTTTATATGTTCATCATTCTCAATACAAATAGTTTACGGGATAAATAAAACGATTTTTAGTTTGTTTTTTATCTCACTCTCCCCGGATTAATAAATAGACATACATATAAACATATTAACACACATTTTAATCTATAAAATATATTTAAAAGACTAGTGCCCGTATTCACCAATATTCCATAAACTTTATTGGTCCCGTAAGCTATTGAATGGATAAATTGAAAACTTCACATGCTTTTACTTCACAACATATTTTGCAACAATGTGTTCGACTCGTAGTCGGAGACTAATCTTACTGTTAAAGGAATCCGCTATTCAAACCCATATGTCCTTGTAAACAAACCAATAGCATATGCGATGCAAGAGTTTAGATAAGGTTGAACAATATTGAATTGAATACCTGCGTAGTAATTAAGAAAACCGTAAAATTGGTATAGATTTATATCAGGATTAAAAAGAAAAAAATAACAGAAATTCAAACAATCTTTTTTTTATTTAATTAAAAAATATATAAAATCAAAAGAATCCATATAAAATAAATAATCTATATTTGTACATTAAGAACATCTTGCGTGCTATTAACTATAACCGTTGATTGAAGTATTTATATACTTCAATCAACGCTATAACGCTTCGTGGTAGCCCGACGGCCGCGATAGCCGGTGACATATGTTCGAGTCTCAACGAAGTATAAAATTTTGAGCGTTTAACGTTTACAAATTTGAATCTTATGTTTGGTGTGATCCCCACATATGTATGTTATCACTCTATACATCAGATTCATACCCGCCATCCTCCTCGCCGGGTTCATCAGGCATTCTAAGTCGTTCACCAAAAGGGTAAAAGGGCTCGCCGAGAATCTGAACATCGTGTTCGTCTAGTAGTTGAACTTCGTGTTCACCGAGAAACTGAACGTCGTTTTCGTCGATAAGAACGTCTATGTAGCGTTCGTCATTATTCTCAAATATCGCCCTTATTCTACGTGGACCACGTTGCGGTGCGGGGCCTACTGCTGGTAAGGGGGGTGGAGACGGCGGTGGAGGCGTCCGAGGCTGAGATGGTGACCTGCGCCGAGAGGGCGATCTAGGCTGGGATGGAAACTTTGGCGGAGACGGCGACAGCCTCAGCCTTCGCCGCGGCGGGGATTCTTTATCTGAAGATGATCGCCTCCTACGGCGAGTAGTTTCCAGCGCTGGCTCTTCAACCTCACGGGAAGGACCGGGTTGTGGCTCATCCTTGCGAGTCGATTCAGCCGGTATTGGCATAGCATGTACCGAACACTCCTGAATAATATAACGTGTCCTGATATAGTTCCTTTGGCCTGGATGGCTGAGACTTTAGTGATTTTAAAAATTAATGTTGTGCTTTTATATAGAGAAAGTATCCCTTCCAAAAACAGGTACAAAATTATGGTGGGAATATTGACCGCTGGGGCTGATTCTTAGAACGGCCATCACACGAGGGGTGTCAAAAGAAAACTTTTAATTTATACTTTTAGAACAGGGTATGAATTTTATCTGTAAATTGTTATAAACTAGGGGTGGCTAAAGCATCGACCGCGCAACTATTCCTACTCTCCCGCCTGTTCACATATGGTTTTATTAATAAACTAATTAGTTTGTGAGAAGAAATCATTATTTTTCTCTCATTAAAATAAGTTGTTATTGAATATGTATTAGTATTATCTATGTTTATTTTAAATTTATACTTATTTTTGGCTCTAAAGTATTATTTTTCTTATGTTAACTTAATACATACGATATTCATAAAATTTAAATAACAGGTCGCCCAAAGTGATCAAAACTTTGGCCACCCCTGTTATACGCAATATTAGCTTTCCTTGCCTGTCTCGAGCGGTTCGCAGGTAGCGATGTTTCGCATGTTAAATGGCTTGGATTCTATTAATCTCGCAGCAACTGGATTAAGAAGTGTGATATTATAAGGATACAAATTTGAAAAATGTTTAAAACTTATTAGAAATAACTACTAAATGTCCTTTGTTATAAATCCGTGTCTCAATATGCGTCACAGATGCGCGCTGAATAGGTGCATCAGCTATGCGATAACTATGAAAACCCGTAAGGAAATATCCTGTGAACAATTAACGTCTTAAGGTCGCTTTAGACAAGACAATTTCTTGACTCAAAAGTTAGTCAAGATGCGAAACAATCTAAATTGTCTCGTATCATACAACACATTATTTGAAATATTGAATTGGATTGTAGATCGAATGGAAAAATATAACGAGTTATATTTGTCAAGGACACATTGTATGAGAGGAGGATATATGAATTAATTTCTTGAACAACTTTTGAGCTAAGAAATTGTCTTGTCTAAAACGAATTTTGTACACAATATTAATAGGTGACGATTCTCTTTTTAAAATAACAATAAATCCCCTATTAGTAGAAAAACTAAAATGAATAAAAAATTTATCCGTAAAGTGTCCCTCCAAAAAGGCTGAAATTTTTCTTATCGATAATATCAGCAGCTGTGGTTGATTTCATAGAACGGCAATCATACAGGTGGTGTTATACAAAAATACATTCAAGTTGTACTTTTAGAGTACAGCATGTATTTTATCTGTAAAGTATTCCTTCCAAAAAAACAGGTGGACGACGTAATTGTCCAACTGTTTTTTTTTGAAAGGCCATGTAAAATATTGCAGCTGATTATTTGCCTGCATCCACCGTTAACATCACATCACATGACACTGAAAAAATTCACACAATATTTTTATTTAAATAATATAAAATAGTATACTTTTATAATACAAAATTAATCTATATTTCACCCTAACAATTTATAATAAGATATCATCTGAACAAAAATTTCCATACTAAAATAATTATTATATTCAGTTAATTATGAAAATCATGGTCTGACCTACCAGGACTTTTGTCAAAAATAAACACTCACACACCCACACATACACAAAGACACACAACATTTTCCAAAAATAGTCTATTTCGACTATATTAATCATGAAATGTCAGGTCAAAAGCGATTCTATATTTTTTCGCGATAAGCATACTTTGCTGTTCGGAAAGTAATTAGTAATAATAATAACAATAATAGTAATAATAAATTATTACATGAAAATCCAAAATTATATAAAAAAGGGTATTCTAAAGGCGCTTTCGTTTAGCATGTTTTATCATTGCTAGTCGCCCCCGTGGCGTGCAGTATCGCGCAGGTCTTGCGGTCGTGCGCCGTCGGTTGTAAGGGTTGAGGTAGAATTATGCGCATCGAAAGCGGAAAATAGAACAAGAAACAATAAGCCCTGAGTGATAAACGAAAGGCACTTAAATATTGCTTTCGAGATATTAATTTTGACTGAAAGCTGTAAAGTTGACGATAATTGAATTCAAGTTTTTGAAGATTCTGGTTTTAATATTTAGTTTCTCCAATACATTTTTTTCTAATATGTTGCATTTCTCACATGAGCAACGACAGAAAATAAAATTAGAAATCAGATATTTTTAAAAACAAACCACAAAGAGGGGCTGTAACTATAAAACTTGAAGTGGCAAAGAATGCTAGTTTGAAACTTCAAATATTAAATATTAATATATATTAAATTCACTTCAAAACGAGTTTAGACTTTTTCAATTTCTCTACTAATGTGAGAGATGACAGAAAAATTAACTTACTAAGAACTATCAGTTTATTTTAGTAACAAAACAAAATGCTGTAATTACAAAACTTGAAGCTGTAAAAAATGCCTGTTTGAAAATTCAGATTCCCCATTAAATTTACTCTGAAACAACTTTTTTTTCTCAACTAGTAACGGCAAAAAAATAGATTTATTAGCTAACTATCAAATTTGTTTAAAAACAAAACACAACGAGGGGCTGTAATTAGAAAACTTGAAGTGGTAATAAATTCTGGTTTGAACATTCAGATATCCCATTAAATTTACTTTGAATCAGGTGTAAACTTGTTCAATTTCTTATATTAGCAATGACAAAAAATTGATTTACTTGCAACTGTCGGTTTTTATAAGACAAAACATAAAATGGGACCGTAACTACAATATTGAAATGGTAAAAAAATCTGGTTCGCAAATTCAGATAACCCAATAAATTCACTTTAAGGCAAGACAAAACTTATTCCTTTTTTCACATAAGTAACGACAGATAAATGGATTTACTAGCAACTATCAGATTATTTTAAAAATAAATCAAAAATGGGACTGTAATTGGTACAAAATGATGGTTTGAAAATTCAGATATCTCATTAAATTAACTTTGAAACAAATGTATACTTGTTTAATTTCTCATATCAGTAATGATAGAGAAATGGATGTATTTGCAACTGTCGGTTTTTTTAACGAAACACAAAATGGGACTGTAATTACGAAACTTGACGTAGTAAAAAATTGTTGTCAGAAAATTCAGGTTTCGCATTAAATTCATTTTAAAACAATGTTCCAAACTTGTTCAATTTATCACATTACTAACGACGAAAAAATAGTATTACTACCAACTGTCAGATTATTTAAAAAAAACTAAACACAAAATGGGGTTGTAACTAAAAAACTTGAAGTGGTAAAGATCTGGATTAAAAATGCAGATACCCTATTGAATTCTCCTTAAAAACATTCGAAATTAGTAACGACATAAACATTGAATTATTGGCAGTTTTCAGATGTGTTTGAAACAAAACACATAGTGGGGCTGAAAACATAAAACTTGATCAGGTAACTAATTGAAGTTTAAAAATTCAGTTTCCACATTAAATTCACTTTGAGACAAGTATAAAATTGTATACTTTCTCGCATTAGTAAAGACAGAAATTTGATTCACTAGCAAACGTGAGGTTTGTTTATAAACTACACAACGTGGTGCTTAACTACAAAACTTGAAGTGGTAAAAAAATCTGGTTTAATAATCTAGATCTTTTTGAATTCTCCTCGAAACATGTCCAAACTTGTTTCATTGCTCAGATTAGTAACGATATAAACATTAAATTACTAGCACTTCGCAGATGTGTTTGAAAACAAAACACAAAGTGGGACTAATAGTGTAAAACCTGCACATCAGGTTTTATACTAGTAGTAAATAATTGTGGTTTAGGAATTTAGTAATCGTATTAAGTTTACTTTGAGACGTTAAATCGTTAAATTTCTGACATTAGTAACGACAGAATAATTAGAAACAATGCACAAAGTGGGGATGTAACAACAAAACTTAAAGTGGTAAACAGCTTTGGTTTAAAAATTCCGATTGCCATTAAATTCACTTTGGAACAAGTCTAAACCTGTTTAATTATATCAGTTATGACAGAAAAATGGATTTACTTGCATAATAATACAAATATATGAATGAGTTAAACCCAAAGTGGTGTAAACCAGATTTTGTCAGATTTGAGTAAAGTCAATATTTCTACTACCCTGAATCAAAAGAAGGTTTCTGGCAAGTCATAGTCCTATAGAGAGCCGATAAATAGCACCACTGTGCCTGAATCAAGATAGGCTGTTTTGTCAAAGCCAATGTGGTGCAAGTCTGACTTACGACTTCTGTCAATTCAACAACACCCTTGTGTTTTAATAAAATTGTTTATTTTTTTCTTTTTTAAATGAGTGCATTTTTTTGTGGGCAATATAAGTTACGCCAAATTAGACGTTTTAGGAAAAGTGCCCACTTCCCACAACCACAACATCACAACATCTCAACAACAGAACATCAGAACATCACAACATCACAATATCAATATCAGTACATCTGCACAACAGTTGCATAACAGCTGCAGAGATTCATGATTGCACAGTTTCACAGCAATTGCACAACAGTTGCACAGTTTCATAGTTGTACAGTGGCACAGTTATACAGTTTCACAGTTTCATAGTTGCACAGTTTCACAATTGTACAATAGTTAGGAAGCTGTATAGTTGCACAGCAGTTGCTGTGAAAATTTCAGCAACATCGGTCCACTAACAGTGAGGAAAACTCACTAAGGATTTTCTGCGCACAATTGGGCGGGGTAGCTGCACAAACGAACGCATCGCGCAGCACCAACCAGCGACATCAAGATTTAATGCACTATACGTAAATCGCGTGGGAAATTAGCGAAAATGGTCGCATGTTAAACACAGAGTAAGATATTAAATGCAGTAACGAAAATAAAAATGGAAATGTAAAAATATGGGAAAATACGACATGTCAGAAAATGTGGATAATGTGATAAAACGTGGGAAATTGTGGGAAAACATGGGAAAACGTGGCAAAATGTCTGAAAAGGTGTAAACATTTTGGAAAATGTTGGCAAATGGAGAACATTTGGAAAAAAAGTGAAAAAATTTGAGGAAATGTGAGAAAATGTGAAAATAAGAAGAACATTTTGGAAAATGGTGAAACAATTTGGGAAAATGTGAGAACATGTATGAAAATGTTGTTAAATTTGGGAAAATATAGGCAAATGGGAGAAAACTTGGAAAAATGCGAGATAATGTAGGAAATTGTGGACATATGTGTCATAATGTAGCAAATCATGCGAAAATGTGTCAAAAAGTCTTAAAAACTTTGATACATTTTGATACATTTTGATACATTTTGATACATTTTGATACATTTTGATACATTTTGATACATTTTGATACATTTTGATACATTTTGATACATTTTGATACATTTTGATACATTTTGATACATTTTGATACATTTTGATACATTTTGATACATTTTGATACATTTTGATACATTTTGATACATTTTGATACATTTTGATACATTTTGATACATTTTGATACATTTTGATACATTTTGATACATTTTGATACATTTTGATACATTTTGATACATTTTGATACATTTTGATACATTTTGATACATTTTGATACATTTTGATACATTTTGATACATTTTGATACATTTTGATACATTTTGATACATTTTGATACATTTTGATACATTTTGATACATTTTGATACATTTTGATACATTTTGATACATTTTGATACATTTTGATACATTTTGATACATTTTGATACATTTTGATACATTTTGTTACATTTTGATACATTTTGATACATTTTGATACATTTTGATACATTTTGATACATTTTGATACATTTTGATACATTTTGATACATTTTGATACATTTTGATACATTTTGATACATTTTGATACATTTTGATACATTTTGATACATTTTGATACATTTTGATACATTTTGATACATTTTGATACATTTTGATACATTTTGATACATTTTGATACATATTGATACATTTTGATACATTTTGATACATTTTGATACATTTTGATACATTTTGATACATGTTGACACATTTTGACCCGTGTTTACACATTTTGACTGTTTTTGACACATTTTGATATACTTTGACAAAAAGACAAAGCAAAGCAAAAAGAGTTAACGCGTGTCAAAATGTATCAGAATGCCAATATGCGCAAAAAATGTGTCAAATGTGTATACATTTATCAAAACATGTCAAAATTAGTCAAAATATATAAAAATATGCTAATCTAATTCGGTAAGTCGTGTGGTGCCCACACCAGACATTTTTGCCTCTCTGTTGCCAATTGCGCAAAAATGTGGCAAATATGTATAAATTTGTCAAAACGTGTCAAAATGAGTCAAAATGTATCTAAATATGTCAGAATGTTTAAAAATATGGTAATGTAATTCGGAAAGTCGTATGGTGCACACACCAGACATTTTAGCCTCTGTTAGTGGACCGATTGTGCTCAAATTTTCATGGCATCACACCAGCTCGCTTTCTCAGAATTCCGAGTTTGATATTCAAACTAACAGGGGGCAACGTTTTAGAATGGGTCGTATATGCGAGGTAAAAGAATTGAGTTTCAGAATCGTATACTCGATATTAATCAATGGGCACTGTTCAGTCTTTCATGCGACTTTCGTCCCATATGGCACATGTGCTATTTGTAAATATGAGTGACTACTTGCGAAGGGAAAACCCTCCCTCGCAGGCTAGTCTAACATCCCTGGTCTAACCCTGGTCTAACTATATTACATGCCAAATATGTAAACCGAAAAACTTGCATAAAATAACACGTTAGTTAGCACCTTAGCTTTTACTTGTGTTATGCGAACATGAAAGCTCGTACAGTTTGGTACTTATTTTGGAACCGGATTTATAATAAATAGAAAATAAAATAAAGAAATATAATAAAAATAACATTATTATTTCTAAAATAACAACGTATCACTGAAAGTAAGAGTGCACATCGGCACACTTCAATGGATAAGCAGTAATGTTTCATTGTGAGTTATAGGCATTCGATACATCGAAGCTGCTCTAAATCAGTATTTCAACGAATCAAAGGTCAAACAAATTATTTTTGTAAAATTTGCCGCCAAGCGCAAATATTCCACGCATGAATGACGCCAACTATAGCCGCTTAGGATTAGAAGTAGATTTCGCAGCCCCTCCACAAAGGCCACCCTTGAGTAAATCCGTTCCTTACCATTCTTCTCCAGCACACTTTATACTTAATTTATAGAAATTAATTTGATAAATTTAATGATGGCTGATTTACAATCACTTATATGCCAACGCGCCACAGTGAAATCATCGATTACACATTTCATGCTATATTTTAATATTTCAACGGAAATAATCCCGGTGAATTAATCACACAGCTTGAACGAAGTGATAGTGGATCATGAAAGCGAACACAAGGCTTTAAAAATCCATTTTTTGACATTGTCACAAAAGCAAAGGTGCTAATAAAATTTTAATCAAATGTTATAGTACCAGAAACAATAACAAACTACTATGAACGAAACACATGAAATTGGCCCAAATCAACTTGCCTAGATTTACAGGAAGCTATTCAGACTGGACACTTTTTCACGATAGTTTATTCACACTCGTATATTCTAATACAAATTTAAAATCAATTAAAAAACTTTAGTAATTAATTGCATCGTTAGAGAATGAACCGTTAACATTAATAAAATCAATTCAAGTGATCGAAATATATTATAAACAGGCATGGAAAATTATATGCAACTAATAACTCAATCTTTGAATATTCAGTAATACCTAAGGCCTGCATACACAATTAAGAAAATTAATCAAGGAATTCACGTCAAATATTAAATTGCTAGACATGAAAACATACATTTCTTATTTACCTTATAAGCTCGAAATTAGACTATTAAAATTTAAAACAAAACAAAAGGGAATAATTCGCATCGGAAATGGAATAGCCAGACTTGGACATGTTCATTCATGAACTTTCTATCAACGCGTTGTCAATATTTAGAGTCGACAGCATTTGATAAAGTGAAATATAAGACAAATATCTGATTAAACGAATCACAAAATAGTAATTGACTTGATTCAAATTTCACGAAACACAATTTTATATGCTCGATGTGTAAAGAACGGCACTTTCTTTATGAATGTCGTGCGTTTCGTGAGAACTTTTAAACACAAAGTATGCTATTCGTGCATTAAATATATGTACGATTTTTTAAGAGAAGGGCATGCAAAACGAGAGTAAATGTCTGCAAAATGTAAACATTGCACTCAACAACATAATTCCTAGTTGTGCAATAGGGAGAAGTGCATCCAAACAAGCAACCTACTTCCGGTATAAATACAGACATAATTACAGTACAACTTACCCTCGTAGAGGGAAGTTAAACGCCATCTGGCGGCACCACATCAATTAGCAATGCACATCCATATACAGACACAATTGGTCACGGTGTATACGAAATGCAAGGAAATTAGTATAAAATAGAATACACGTTCTTTTATGATCTACAATTGTCCGGCTTGCGACAGAGAAGAGTACAGTAAGAAGAAACCACTAAATTGTCAAGTAGTATTAGACTGGATCGCAATGTCATTTAATCACGCATACAACGGCTAGGCCTGCAAACGCACAAAGTCAATATTCCCTTTATGGGAATAAACAAATTAGTAACTGAAGTCTCACGGCAGACCATAGTCAGGCTTGTCCTCAACATCATTTTCGGGAAAATTTGCAATGTGTGGTAGTACCTGAAATAACCGGAGATCTCCCAGCACAGAATTCAAAATACCGTCAAATTCAATTCAATTGGCAGATCCAAATTGTGAAACTATTCTACAATTATTTCTGCACGGGCCAGATTCAACTAGTAAAGGTAATTTCACAAAAAAACTAACTCGTCTATTATGCATTCAAGAGCAACCTCAATGAAGTGTATCTTGAACACGATCGCAGATATGCAGCACTTATTAAAACGTTTTTCGAAAATTGAAAGGATAACTTCGAAGCATTCAGCCTTTTAATCTGAAGAATAGCGGTGCCAGTTGTACCTATAAAGTTACCGTTACCGGTATATACCGTAATATATTCTCTCCTCACTTACATTACAATATTATATATACCGGTATACAACGGCCTCTGTATTAGGTTATTTGAAAATGAATTAATTAAATAACATATATAAGTGTGAATCCACCTCCATCCTGATGGCATGAGCATGTTGACGGTTATTACCATATGGGTGTGCATTGATAATTGATGTGGTACAGCCAGATGACGTTTAACTTTCCTCCTAGGGGATTAGTTGTAACATTAATTAATTAATTAAATAAAATACGAAAAGTTGAATTGCAAGTAGGCGCCCGCATATCCAGTATACCGGTTTTGCGGCTACCATAACTACGTTATAGACCATGACAGGTTGATTTACGAAATTAACTAACAAAAAGGGTCTACTGGGCTTTTATTATTACTTAGTGATTGAATTTTTGTTTCACCCTGTCAATATAAAATATTCAATTAAATATTAAGTTATCCCTTTGTTTTCCTATATCCACCCCATTGTTTACCAGTCGCATGCTCGTTGTTTTCTTTCTTTTGTAACTCCAAGGTGAAACAAGCGATATATTTACCTGTTTTCATTCGATTTTCCCTCTGGTAGCAGAATATTGCTGCACAGCATTTACTTATTTATAAAAAGTGACCCACATCTTGTGAGTGTACATTATATGGCGTTGCTAATCCCGTCTGTCGGTATATAAATTTCAGACAGGAAAAAGACCGTTTATTCCTGCTGGCGGATGCAAGCGCGCGGAGCATCAATGTGGATACAGACTTCGTAACGAGACGTCTTCACCGCTTCGCATCTGCCTTCCAATAATACATAAATCCTGTTGTGGCGCGTGATCCTGCTGGGAATACAAAAAACTAGTTTCGTGCTTGAAGGGTATTAAAATGTATAGAGTTTTTATGAACAAAATATATAATGCTGTACAAGAGAAAATGTAAAAACGTATATTTTCGAATTATGGTATACGCAGGGATGGAAAGCGCCGCAGGATATCAAATTTGCCAGCTTGTCATGAACAATTTTTATTATGCATTATAGTCGGTAGCTCAAGTAGAAAGGTTAGAAAAAGAATAAACGGGCCATAATAGGATTGAAAATAGATACCAAAGACGACAATACACTGAGGGACGCTATTGAACAATTAATGAAGGCGAAAATAAAACTAGAAACAAAACCGCCAATGCCGGCTAAAACCGTAGGAAGAAGGGGGAGGCGAAGGAGTAACAACCTCGTAAAAAACCTAGGTTCAACTGGCATAGGATGATAGCACCTAGTAAGAGACCCTGTCTAGGGTTATAGATGAAAAGTGGGCAACGGTTTCCGGAACAGAGGAAGACAACTTCAACAATATAACCTGGGAAACGGATAAACCATAAGGGCAGACTAAGGCCTATAGCCGGGAAGGCATCTAGTGTAAGGAAATAAACCCTAAATAGAAAATTCATGATGGGGGTTCAATCGCAACACCAGCGACTTGGCATTCATAAAAACAAAGTACTAAAAACCCGACAAACAAGGCTAGCAATGTCCCTAAATTTAAACTACCTAACATATCAACTAATCATAATATGGCATATGGCCCAAACGAAGATGCAGGAAATATGGAAAAGGATGAATATTTTGAAACACTCAGCGAAGTCCTAAATGAGTGTGGAAAGAACCGTGAAATTATCACGATAGCCTACATGGACGTCAGCACGGGAATTGACTACCTGATAAAGCAGAAGACCATTAGTTATTAGGAGCAAAAATATTTTCCTTATCATACAGACCAAATAATGTTGATAACACCGGGAGCCTAGACAAAATCGAAGCACGAACGTATGATATAGGTAGCTTCTACCACCGCAGTATGGTAGACCTACACAAGAGACGCCTGGACACACTACTAAAAGCCATCCATGGACATCTATGAACACATAACAAGGTGTATACACTTAGCGACTAAAGAATTTCTGGGTGAAAAGTGCATAAATCTGAAGAAGAGAACAAAGCTGGTGGAATGAAGAACTTGAAAACGGAAAACACAAAAGGCAGCGTATGTACGATAACAACAACTAAATCAGAGCCTTACAGGATTACAGACGAAATGTTGCAGGTTTTAAAAAAAGTATCATTACGGAAAAGAACAAAAACTGGAAGGCAAAATGTCAAGAACTAGATTCATATCCAGGAGAAAAAATGTCGTAAGAAGTCTGGCGTTTCGTTAGAAACTTGAAATCAGAGCAAAGCGACAGACTGGACTAAACATTATAAACACAGATAAACACATTACAAAACTTTTCTTATCGAAAGTAGACAACCATACATGGAACAGCAGAAAAACGCGAACATTGTTATGCGGGGTGATACGATAGAGCTGTCGTCTATGTCGGTTCAAAAAGAAAATGTTGCTTAAAAACGGCGGATCTCCCGGACTAAAAGGTAGGACGGCATACAGAAACTCTTCAAATTAAAAACTGAAATATTAAAAACAGTGATAAAATCCCCGAATCCTGGAAATCGCACTAGATTACATCACTCCACAAAAAAGGAAACAAAGAGAAATATGATAACTATCGTGAATTCTCAGTGATGAGCACATTTAGAATTCTAAATGAATGAATATGTGAAGGATATGAGCCAGACCAGAGGAGCAGAGTAGTTTCAGAGCAGGACGGTGGACAATAGATAAAATATTCTGTCTCAGCCAACTGATGAAAAAACGCACTGCCAGAAATAAGGAAACACCCCTGCCATTCGTGGACCTCAGTAAACCATATCACAATATCCCAGACAATAAACTATGGAAAATAGATAGCAGTAGATAAATGTAAATATCATTACGGCCAAACGTCATACGTGAAACTGGGAAACTATATCACTTCTTCTTCTGATGGTGCCCTATCCGGTCCAGACATTGGAGATTAACATGGCGATTTTAATTTTGTTTACGGCAGTTCGGAAGAGTTGGGTTGAGTTGAGTCCGAACCTCGCAGGTTTTTCATCCAAGAGTGGCGCCACCTGCCTGGGCCTCTTTTCGCCTCGAGTTTTCCTTGTAGTACTACTTGTAGTAGTTTGTATTTGTTATTTCTTATTATATGTCCCAGTTATTGAAGTGTTTTCAAGGCACGGGTGACTTTCAAGTCTTTGTCCATTCTTCTGAGCACTTAGTGATATGTTCAGTCCAAGGAATCTTCAGCACGCGTCTGTACAGCCACATTTCAAAGGCATCTATTTTCTTTATTAATGCCACGTCCAGGCCTCTGCCCCATATAAACGTACGGAGAGGACGTATCATCTTAACATTCTCACTTCTAGTTTCAAGCTCGGGTCTTTTGCAGTGAAGTACGTTTTCATTTGGATGAATGTGGCCCTAGCTTTTTCGATGCGGCATCTGATTTCCACCATAGTCCCAAGTATCCTGAGTGATCGTTCCTAGGTAACTATACGATTTTACTTTCTCAATTATTCTGTCGTTGTTTTTTAACTGGCTCTGGTTTTGAGTTGTTCTCCTTGATACTACCATGTATTTGGTTTTGGAGATGTTTAAGTTTAGGCTGTACCTTAAAGAGTGGTGATGGATTCTTTCTGCTAGGTTTGGCAGATTGACGACGTTGTTGATGGCAGTGTCATCCGCATAACTTATGTTGTTTATCTGTTCTCCATTGATTTTTAAGCCGTTTTCTCCATATAGAAATTCCTGAAGTATCTTTTTGGAGTATAGATCGAACAGTGTTGGGGAGAGAACACATCCCTGCCGAACTTCCGGGCATATTTCGATCTCATTTGATGTCTCGCCGTCGATATTTACTGTTGCGAGTTGTTCCAGTATAGGTTTTCGATTATTCTTATATCTTTATCGTTTATTTCGATTGTTTTTAGGATCTCAATAAGTTTGTCGTGGCACACTTGCAGAAGTCGATGAAACAGATGTGAACGTTATGACTCATGTCTCTGCATCTCTGGATGAGCACTTGTAGGGCAAATTTTGCTTCTCCGGGTTCCGAGCACTTCACGGAAGCCGAATAGAGTTTCCGACACTTCGCACTCGCACTTGCTGTATATGCGCGCGTGAATTACTTTAAGGAATATCTTTGTTATATTGTTCTTCTTCTCTTTAGTATTTACAGTATTTAGTTGCTTTATGTCTATCGCTAAGGGCTTTGGCATGGCTTTTAAGTTTAACGGAGGTGGTTAAAGACTACTGGAGTGTGATCTGATGAGATGTCGACACCTGGGTACGTCTTTGTTGATGTTATCGCATTGTTGATAGTAATGAAGTCTATTTGATTTCTCATTGGGTTGTGTAGTGTGTCGCTAGGTGCTTTCCACGTCTCCTGGATGGTAGCTTCTAAAAGGTGTTACATATTACTAGCCCATTTTCTTTGCAGAAGCTCACGAATCGATCTTCTCTTTCGTTTCGGTCACCGAGACCATACTCGCCGACTACGTCTTCTTCTTTGCCCTTCCCTACTTTCGCATTGAAATCTCCCATCACAACAATCGGCTCATTCTTTTTGATTTGCTTTATCAGTTTTTTAAGCTGGTCGTGAAACTCCTCGATAGTTTGGTCATCTGCATCTGAAGTGGGGGCATATACTTGAGTGATGTTTGTGTCGAAGGGCTTGGAGCTGATTTTGATCATTGCGACTTGGTCTGAACATGGAGTGAAACTTGTCATAAATGGTATTAGGTGTATTGTTACTATGAAGGCTGCTCCGTTCCAGTGATGGTTGTCGTCGTTGCCTGAGTAATGACGACCTGCTCTTGCATTCTGCATTTACCCGTTCTCTGCCACCGTGTCTCGCTAATTATGTCTATTTTTTGTCGGTCCATTTCCTGGATTATGTTGTGAATTTTACCGCTCTCGAACATACTTCTAACATTCCACGCAGCTTTCCTCTAGGGATTCTTCGCACCCTCTGTCCACTGAAGGGCTGCCATGTACTGAGGGCCATTTGTTTTGATTTTCCAGCCATGTTAATTGAACTAGGAATTTTTGTTTTGAGGTGGTTTTCCGTTGGCTTCCTGAACGCTGTATAGACACCAGTTCAGTGGCTGCCACATTGCCGCCTATTATCCGATCCGTGACCATTCTCCTGAACTTCTGCTCACGATCAGTTTTGATACCACCAGTTGCCGCTGCTCATATTTTCGCCATATCTAGGTTGGCCTGCAGGTCGATGGAGTTACCAGGGTGTGGCACGTAGAGCCATAGATAAGAACCATCAACCATCTGCTGACTATGTCTCCAGATGCGACCGTTTCCGATGAAAGGGACTACCTCTGCAGCATCACCCCATACTCCCCATACTATAACAATAAAAGCTTCAATGTGACAAAGGCGAGAAAACTCCACGAAGAATATAATAAACGGGGCCTTGAAATCAACCAAAATAGCTAATATATGGGTATAGGGGGGACATCTGAAGAACTCGAGCTGGAGAATCGTGAAAATATTAGCACGTGTAGCCAGTACCTAGGAATTGAAATCGAAGACAATGGAAGATTGAAGTGCTGCATCAGAAGTCGCATTAATAAGAGTAAACAATTAATTGAAGAGCTAAACTCAATCCTATGGCAGCCGTCGAAGCACCAAAATGCGCATCTAGAATAGCATACTAATGACCACCCTGTCTTACTCGTGTGAGGTGTGGTCCTAACCAAAACTATGAAGAATAAATTAATAGCAGGAGAAATGGACTTCCTAAGGAGGTAGGGGATAGCATTAGAAACACTGAAATAAGAATTTACGTGATGGCCGAAAAACAATAATATACGACCAAGTCCAATCGATTAATATAGTTCGGTCATGTGAAGAAGCTGCACGGCTCTAAGACAAATATATGAGTGGGTACCAACCGAAATTAGAAGAAGAGGACGTCCAGCAAGAACCTAGGATAATAGAATAATGATAGCAATGTCCGAGAGAAACCTCCAGGAGAGAGACTGGCAAAACCGTAAGGTTGGTAAAGGAATTCCGGATGCGAAACTTATCGTTATGAAAAACCGGATATTTAACAAAAATTACAGGTGCAACAAAAATCGGCCAATGACTAGTAGCAATAAATAATTGTACAGAGAACATACAAAGCCTGAATAAAAACAAGTTAAGAAATACAAAGAAGAAAATAAACATAAATATAAACGTATCTAAGAAAGAGCAACAAAATCCATATCCACAGGGAGAGCATCTGGAAAGAAAATGAAAATTAGTTATAAAAAGTTAATTATTAATAATAAAAAAATACTAGCGCTGGAATGAAGAATATAATGGACTTGCTCCATATAGAGACAAAATTAAGAAAAGATACGCGTAAACGACAAGGGGTGGCAACACACATAAATAAATACAGAACATTTATAGGTAGAACATAAGTCATATAAGGAAAAAAAATAACTGAAGTAAGAATGAGATAATGGACAATGACTAAAACGCATAAAAACTATATCATTATATACAGTGGAATTCAAAAAGATAACAAGAATACGGTTGGAACGGATGGTAGTAGCGAATACTGGAAAGGGCGAAATATCAGCCTTCCAACTGAGAATACACATACTTGGGTACGAAAATAACAATCTGTGGACGGGCAGAGCCAGAAATAAAACAACGGATATTCCATGGGAAGAAAGTCATCGGCAGCCTAATCCTAATAGTTCGAGTGTATCAACGTCCAAATGTTTAAAGCCATGATGATAGTAAGTCTCCGGTAGGAGGGGCAGAACAAAAAGAAGCTACCATATAATACAATGATTTGTAGAATAGAATTGAAGAGGAGCTTTTTATTTTTCTTCGAGATATTTGTGGCTCACATCTATCATATTTTCTACGTCCCGGATATGCTCCATATACTGCCGTAGCACCACATTTCGAAGGCTTGAAGTTTGTCTATATGGCATTTCTTGAGTGTCCACGCTTCAGCACCGTAGAGTAGCGCGGAGAATATCTATTTTAAGTTATAATTTAATGTTCCGGTTAATGAATAGCTTCCTCATTTTTGTAACAGTAGCTCTGGCTATTTCGATCCTCACTCTTATGTCTCTTGCTATGTCTCCTATTTGTTTCATACAAGCACCCATATATTTATATGTTCAAACATTTTATATGTTGGTTTCTCGCTGGCAACACCGTCATTAACATATCTAATGTTGTTAACCGCTTGTCCATTTATAACTATCCCTGCTGACCCTTTCTCTAGAGTTCCGGTAAAATGGCTTCATTGTAAAGATTGAATAGGATCGGAGATAATATGCACCCTTCCCTCACCCCTCGGCGAATCTCTATTTTTCCTGTTAGTTGGTTTTCTATGATTACCTTGGCAGTTTGCTCCCAGTATACGTTACTTATTATTTTGAGATCCAGTTGCTGTAATTTAACATTCCGAACTATGTCGAAGGCTATCTGATGTAGAATGCATATATGTTCTGGTTTATGTCCAAGCACCATTGGATATTCCTGCAAAGAATGGTGGAACGCACGAAAACTGTGAGTCAAATATGGATTAAATATAAACCTTAAGAAAACAAAATACATGATCATCTTAAAAGCACGTACATCACCTAACGCAAATCTTCTTATTGATAACACCTATATTGAAAAGGTAACCAAGCACAAATACCTAGGCACTTGGATAACAAAAACAAACAAGCCGACAGTAGAAATCAAGTCCAGAATAGAGATTGCTAGAACTGCCTTCCTCAAAATGAGAGATCTCTTCTGTGATCGCGATCTAACATTAGACCTTCGTGTTAGAATGGTAAGATGCTACATATTTCTAATTCTACTGTATGGTATGGAAGCATGGACACTGAACCAACACATCAGCGACAGACGTATCGGAGAATCTTGAAGATCTCATGGACGGACAAAACCTCGAAAGCCGAGGGCCTCACAAGAATGGGGAAAGACCTAGAAATCCTTCACATGATAAAGACCAGAAAGCTGAAATATTTGGGACATACCATGCGAGAGGATAAATATAATGTACTGTAGCTAATTATGCAGGGGAAAATAGCAGGCAAGAGAAGTGTAGGAAGACGCAGAATATCCTGGATGCGGAACCTAAGAGACTGGTTTGGCTGCACCTCTAAAGATCTTTTCTGAGCTGCTGTTTCAAAGATCAGAATAGCCACGATGATAGCTAACCTCCGAGTAGGAGATGGCACGTGAAGAAGAAGAAGACCGTTGGAAGAGAACGTTTATCCCGAATAGCGCTTCGATGTCTTCCTCCAGTTTCTTGTAAATTATGAATGAAATGAAATGAATTGAAAAACAACTTTATTGTATGCCTATAATCGTAATAGTTCAATACTCTGAGCACTCTTTCGATGCGGTTTCTTGAGAACAAAGATAAATGTTTTAATTGCTCAGGGATGACGTCTTTTTCATATATGGTGTTGAATAGATCCAGGAGAATATCCTCGTCAATGAGCTTGATAATCTCTACTGAAATTTGCTCAGGATCAATGGTTTTACCCGGTTTTATAGTCTCTAGGGTATATTCTGGTTCTACCCTTAGTATGTTTAGGTTAACGTTGTCAACTTCTATGCTAGCACTGGGAGTTCTCACATCATCAAACAGTTCCAGAATGTATGTTTTCCATCTCCTAAATGTGTTCTTCACGTCAATTGTTACATGACCCATTCTGTGTATGAATACGTTGCGACAATTCTGTTTTTTCTGAACACCACCATTTCTTTGATCTTTTTGTGCATATGGAAGCATTCATATTTCTTTTCCAAGCGTTCTATTTTAGCCCATTGTCAGGTATTCTGCTTTTGCTTTTGCATGTCCCTTGTATGTATTATTCTGTGTATTCTGTTTATTCCTCTAGTTTGTTTTTGTTTCTTCTTCTTTCGTCTATGAGTAACAAAAGTGTGTGGTTGTTCAGGACTTGTTCTTCATTGCCGTGCCCCCCATTTTTTTCTGTGTTTTCTTCCTTTAAAACCTTGGTGTTTTGTATATTTTCGTTTAAAGTCTGTTTGACTATGTGATGTATTATCGGATTATTAAGAAGTGTTGTTTGGATACTTTTTTCATTTTGATGTTAATTGTCGCTATTACCGGATTATGATCGGAGCTAATGTCATATGTTTGTTTACAGATTTGATTACGTGTTTGTATCGGTTATTCATGAGGATGTAGTCTGTCTGGTATCTTACCACTTTTTCAGGCTTATCTGCTGAAGATTTCCATGTGTACAGTCTTATCTCTGGATGTTTGAAGAATTTATTTGAAGAATTTTATCCTGCAGTCTTCTCTGCCATTCCTCACTCCTCGACCAACGCCAGCAGCGCATTCACCCTTCTCGTTTCCCAATTTCGCGTTAAAGTCTCATTATGATTATTAGATCTTCCTTCTTTATGCCTCTCATAAGTTTTTGTAGTTGTTCGTAAAATTCTTCCACTTCTGCGTCTTACTTATCCGCTGTTGGTGTTTATGTTTGCTTGATGTACATGCTTCCTGTGGCTGTTTTTAGTTGGAGCATCATAGCTCTGTCTAAGTAGGGTGCACAACTCGTAACTAATCCTGCAATACTTTTGTCCATGATGACTCCAACTCCATAAAGGTGTTTTGGGAAATCATTCCACTAGTAGTAAAATGTACCATTGTTATTTTCAGTGTGCCACTTCCCGACCACCTAACATCACATATTCCTAGGATGTTTACTTTTAGTCTTTCCATTGCTCTTACGTTGTTTCCAATTCATCCTGCTGTGAGTAAGCATTTGCTTACCCGCGATAGAATTCCACCAAAATCCAATCTAAGACTCAGTTACGTGAAGTTAAAATACAGTCGTTTTTCAAAAACAATGAAATATTGCTGACATAGGGGACGAACGAACAAACTTTTGCCACAGATCGTCTTTAAATTATCAGGTGACATTCTAGAGCAGGAGTGAACAACTTATATGTACATTAGATCGACTTTGTATCTTAAAAACGTGTTTCGATCGACTTATTGTCATTAGTGCTGTATTTATCAAGTAGTCTACTAGGTTTCTATGTTAAAACATTGCGAGCGATCGGCCATCGACTATTTGTTGGCCACCCCTGGTCTAGAGGAGTTCCGTTAAAATAATCAACAAAACCCAGTGCTGTGGTCAACCTCGTACTGACTATTGGGGAGCAAGAGAGCAACATCGCTACCTGCATTTCTTTCGTCAATTTATACATAGCCTGTATAGTTGCATAAAAGTGAAGTACTAAATAATATTCCCGTTATATCTCTTTTTACGCCCCAGCCATTAGGCAATTAGCCTACTGGCCAGAGACGTTAAAATGCATTACAGGGCCATTAAATGCGTATTTTATGAGTCTGGTGCACGGCCACTACATAAAGAGACGTAAAAGAGCTTTAACCTATTGAAAATGAAATAGTAAGAAATAGCATACACAAAACACATAATTAACAACCAACTAAATGAGCTTATAAACGGCGAAGACGTTGTTCTGTTTAATTTGGGTTATTATCCAGGAGTGTTTACTTAGTATCTAGAGTAGATATTTTCGTATGAAATAATTCTACAAAACAAACTTTATAAACGTCTCACATATTCTGGCGGAATATGCACCGCGATAAATGGAGCCGTTTATGACAGCGCTGAGCTGCGGTAATGCACACACATGTCACCTTTATAAACCCATTATTAACATTCATGGAACATAAAATATACGTCCACGAATTGCTTGCAAGCCTAAGCTTCTCCGGGGAGAAGATAAATGTGTCCGCGGGGACGCGTAAATGCATTGGGCGGCGTTCTACTAAACTACTTTCATTTTTATTCAGACTGTTTTATTAGTTGAAAGGTGTCTGGAACATCTAACAACCAAATTGCAGACCAATAACAATAAATTGTACTACTTAAATAGCAGACATATTAAATTTAATTCACAATTAGGCTGACACATAAGAATTAATTTACACGCCGATGTGGTGCAGTGGTTAGCACCCCCGCTTTACTAAGGGAAAGCTCGGGTTCGAATCCCGGCCCGGGTAGTCGATATGATTTGTCGTTGTGATACAATTATCGACTCCTTAAAAAACGCGAAAACGGGGACGATTTTCTGAAGTAGCAAGTCCTACACTCATATACACATAAACTAACACACGGCAGAAGAACCGAAGGTCGATAGCCGGTTATAGCATTGTAACAAATACAAACTACTACTACTACTACAACTAACTACTAGAAGCTACAGCTTACTTACCTACATATGTAAAAGACTAGGAAGTTGAAATGCTTTGTACAAGACCTGTTATTTTAATTGTTGTAATTTATTTACTTACCGTGTATTACTAGTTTCTATTTTTATAATATATTTTGTCAACAGCACTGTTGTAAAATTGCTGTAAATCGATTGTCTTTGGAACCCACTTAATTTAAATAAACAGTAACAAATTTGATTCCTCATACAATATAAAAATCGTCCCCGCTAAATCAGCGCTTCTAAATATGGATCATATCAATTCACTATCATGCATGTACCTACAGAATTTTATATGGTATATAGCAGGGGTGGCCAAACTTTTGATCCCTTTGCGCGACCTGCTTTTTAAATTATAGGCGACGGTCTACCAACATCGTATGTATTTAGTGATCATAAGAAAAACAAGTTTAAATTTAAAGTAAACATAGATAAAGCGAATACATATTTAATATTAAGATATTTTAATCTTAAATAATGATTTCTTCTCACAAACTAAATATTTTATAAATAAAACAAAATGTTCTTTTATTTTCTTATTATTAATTGTATGTCGGGCGGTCGGGTAGATATATTTACACGGTTGACGCTTTAGCCACTCCTGGTATATAGTATATATAAAGTCATGTATACGTATACAATGTATATTATTATATAAGATCAACTTTTTATCTAAAAATGTTTCCCGATCGACTTATATTGTCATTAGTGCTTTATTTATAAAGTAGTCTAATCAGTTTCTAAAATTCTAACATTGCGAGCGATCTACCAAGCTTGGCTTCGCAATCAACTTGTTAGCCACCCCTAGTATATAGTAAATATAGTCACGTATATGTATACATACTATGTATATTTCCGATATGATTTTAATTAGCAATCAATAGCACATCAAGATTTAGAAGTGACAAATAATATTTATTAAAAAAATATATATCAGAATGTGTAACTAGCAAAATAGTTTTTGTATATAATTATTGAAATTGTTAAATTCTCCTTAATTATTCCTATATTCCCAACAACGTGAAGCTATATAGATTTATTGGTAAAATATAGTATGTTACTTATATTTAAATCATTATTAAACAAATTGTCTGTATACCCAACTGAACATATTATATATCTTCACAAATGTAATTATTTATGTTACAGGTAGCTGTTAAAGTAGAGCAGCATTCCTGCAGACATGGCACTAAGAAAGCGAATCATGAGAAGAACCAGAATCAACGATGCATTCCCTGTAAGTAATGTAAACCGATACGGAAATAGACATAAATATTTTCTGTGCGGGCTTTTCGTATACATACACATTCGCACAATGCAGCATCGCCCGGGAATAAAAATACACGAAATATGTTTTTATATAATGAAAAGACGGGGAAATAAAATGACAGAACAAAAGATGTATGTAAATTATATGAATAAAATTACACTCAATAACTTCGTTATTATAAAATACTCAAGAATGGTAAAATAAGAAAAGTAGCCACTGGTTGTTAAAGATAATATTTTTATACAATTGGGACGGAAAATATTTCTACAGTACGTTGTAGAATAATATTATTAGAGCCAAGTAAAATAATTTAAAAATCCACCTTGCTTATTCTTCAAGATAGTCAGAGTTTAGAGTTTTTCATTCAGAAAAAATGCATCCGCATTCTTCAGCATCCTCAGCAATTATAGCCCTTTGAAAGAAAATGTTGGTATGCGAGAATGCGAAATATCCTTTAGATGATAAATCGATGCAAGTGGTATCCAAGTGACTTTTCTTAGGGCATGAGAAGCCTGAGCCACATGTCGAGATGTAGTGACGACACAGCGAGTAAATCGAATTCTTCGTCGTGCTAGAATTGAAGACTGCCGAGACTTAACGGGCTGTAGAAGCGAATTGGGTGATAGATATTTATCATAGAATGTCGATAAGAGCAGCTTATAGTCGAATGCGCTTCTTTAAATGGATTTCTTACCGCCCTCATTTTCGACCTCCTCCCACCAGTGAACACATTCTTACAATGCTTGTATGGTGCAGAGAGAGATCAAACTGGTTTGATGGTAGACTATGCATCAGATGGGCAAGAGGTGATCAACAAAATTTGCTCTTTGTTCAAAGGCGCCACACTGGGATAACACATGGAGTTATGGTATCGCCTGGCATGTCCATGAACGTCGGTCACTTCGAGTTTTTAATGGCAGATTGAATGCTCGTCATTAAATTGGCCTCTTTCTAGTGCCTGCTGTATTATCATCTCTTGAACGAATCCCAGAAAGAGTTTGTCAGTAAGATAACGCTCGGTCATATATTGCGATAATTCCTTAGGACAAATAATGTGCCTTAGACCGTCAGATCTTTTTTTTAAAGAAATGATTTATTATTATTATTTTTGTATACATTTACATATACAAAAAATAACTTAAATAAAAATAAAACATTTTGGATTCATCCCTTCGTTCGGTGACCTTTTCCAAGATGGTTGTGGTCCCTGATGTTAAAGGTACTCAGGTATCTCGTTCATCTTTTCATTCATCATTCTTCATTGCGTCATTGTTGTTGTTTTTCAAGTAATAGCTCTTCTAATTTTCCTTTGAAGTTTTTTGTATTAATTTTTTCTTGTTTCTTCGTAAAGGGCACTTGTTTATGCGTTCATTGAATATACTGAACATTTTTGTTGGTAGTTCTTAGGCTTTCTTTTCTTCTGGTGTTATATTTATGATAATTTTAATTTTAATAGAATTTTAGGTTTGTTTTTATTTATTTTCCTTTGATCTTGTGGATTAGTACCAGATTTGATACGTAAAGTTCTTGTTGTTTCGTATTAACTCTGGACGTCGCTAAATTTAGGTAGTTCATGCAATGTTTTTAAGATTTTTTTGTTGTCTTTGTAATATTTCTCATTTTTCTTTGCTGAATTAGACTATATATTTATAGTATATATTATCTATTTGCCTTTTACCTTTCGGTGTAGGCTATTACATTTACATTACTTAACATTTATACTTTACAATTATTGTTGTTGTTTATGCATTTGTAAATTATTTCCTCTCTTTTTTGTTCTTCGCCAGTTCTCTTTCTCTCGCTTGTTTAACTGTCTTTCCTTTCTTGGTTATTGTTTCCTCTATTCTGTTGTCCCACTCTTTTCTTGGTCTACCTCTTCTTCTTTTATTTCCAGTTCTTGCTTCCCATGCCTGTTTTGTTTCATTCTTTTTGTCCATCCTAATTAAATGTCCCCACCAGTTTAGTTGTTTCTTTTCTATATACTTTTCTATAGCTTCAATTCCCAATTTTTCTCTGATGTCATCATTTCTTATTCTGTCTCTTCTCGTAACTTGTTTTACTCCTATGATATATTTCACTTCTATTACCTATATTCTACTTTTGTCCCTCTTCGTTAGTTTCCACGTCTCGCTCCCATATGTCAGTATAGGTCCATATATGCTTTTGTATATATTTATTTTTATCCTTCTGCTGATCTCTTTTTTGTTAATCAGTACATTGCTCAATGCGCGGTATGTTATAACTGTGTTGTTTTTCCGTCTTCTGTCAGTGCTACTCCTAGGTGTTTGAATTGTTCTATTTGCTCTATTTAGTGTTGTTCTATCTTTATATTTATTTGTTCTATCCGGTTTCCTATTATCATCACTTTTGTTTTGTTATAATTCATTTTCATATTATACTTACTCTAGATGCCTATTCCATACACTCTGTATGTCTTAAATAACGTAGGACTGAGCCCGCCTCATTGTCTTAATCCAGTGGTTGTCTTAAATATTCTTGATGTTTGTCCCTTGTTTATTATTGCATAGGTGTTGTTGTTATATATGTTTTGTATTAATTCGACTGTCTTTCTTTCTACACCTCTCCCTTCCAGGATTTTCCATAATTTGTTTCTTGGGATCATGTCGAACGCTTTTTCTAGGTGTTTGAATCCCAAATATGTGTTTTTATTATTTGTAGTTCTTTTTTCTGTGATTGTTTTATTGTGAAGATGTTCTCCTGTGTGGATATTCCTTTCCTAAAACCGCATTGCGATTCTTCTAGTGTCTGTGCTATTCTTGCTATTATTCTCTTGTTTATTGTCTTTTCTAATATTTTCATCCCTATACTTATTAGAGTTATGCCTCTATAATTTGAGCATTTCGTATTATCCCCTTTCTTATGTATCGGTACTATTAGTGCTGTTTGCCAGTCTTTTGGTATGATATTTTACTCCATATGTTGTTCAGTAGTTTCCGTAGTTTTTCTTTGCCTAGCGGGCCCAGGTGCTTGATCATTTCCGCTGTAATCTGGTCTGGTCCCGGTGTTCTTCCTATTTTGAATTCCCTTATTATTTCTAGTAGTTCTTGTTCCTTGATACTCTCTGTATCTGCTTTTGTGTTGTTCTTGTCTCTAATTCTTTGTCGTTATTTGAGGTTAGTAATTCTTCAAAATATTCTTTTCATATTTCTAATATTTCTTCGTTTTCCTTCAGCATTCTTCCTTGTTTGTCTTGTATGTATTTTATTTCTTGTCCTTTTTCTTTCCTGCAGTCTTTTAGGATTTTATAAAGTAGCTTTTGGTTTTCCCTTGCATTTTTTTCCATTGTGTCCCCGAACTTTTCCCATTCCCTGGTTTTTGCTATTCTAACCTCGTCTTTTACTATTTTTCTCTTGTCTCTGTATTTTTTGTAGTTTTCGCTATTTTTGTCGTTTAGGTATCTTTGCCATGCATTTTTCTTTTCTTTTGTTTTCTTTCGTATGTCCTCCGACCACCAGGCTATCTGTTGTCTCTGGTTTGTGCTTTTCTTTGTACCACATGTCTCGTTTGCTGTCTCAAGTATATTTTTCTTTAGGGTTTTCTACATTTCCTCTACTTCTTCTCTATCGTTGGTCACTTCTATATTCGCCTCCATTTTCTACATATATTGTATTGCTGTTTCTTTTTCTCTAAGTTTGTATGATCTTATCATGTTGTAGTTTATTGCTATATTTGATCGCTGTATCCTTCTATCACTGTCTTGGCAGTCTTTCTTAATTGTCGTCACAACTAGTTAGTGGTCACTTCCAATTTCGTAGCTTCTCTTTACCCTTGTATCTATTATTTTGCTCCTTTTTCCTTGTTCTACTAAAACTTAATCTATTATAGATTTTTCGTTCCTGCTTACCACTTCCCTTGTGTATTTGTGTATGTCCTTGTGTTTGAATAGTGTGTTCGTTATTACTAGGTTGTTCATTCTACAGTAATCTAGCATTTTCTTCCCATTTTCGTTTAGTATAGTATCTTCCTCTCGTCAAGTCGTTATCTTTTACTTTCTTGCCAATTCTGCTGTTGAAGTCACCCACAACGAAAACTTCTCCTTTGGTTGTTTTGGTTGTTTCGCAGAGTTGCTCCCAAAATGCTTTTTTGTTGCTCACTACATCATCTTCATTTGGCCCATATACTACTTGAGTATTACCATCCAATACTTTTCTATAAAATCGATTACATTTATATTTATATATTTATATGTAGTCACTATAAATTAAATTAGTCGGCGATTCACATCGATGGAAAGCAGGTATTTTGCCGTCGTGCATTTGCATTGCAGAAAGGTGGAGGCATATTACTGAATAAATGTAACGCCATTTCCATTACCAATTGAGATTGAGTCTGATTGACTACTGAAAATAATAAGTATTTATCATTACCATAATGCCATTATAACCCATTTCAAATTTTAATCCTGCATACTACTTCTTCATCAGAGAGGGATGATGTGAAATGATGGAACGACCACCTGTATTACCAAAATTATGTGTAACGATGGAAAGATACTGCCGATGACATCAATACTGAGGTCCAGTTGCCGAGTCGATGCCGCCAATGCTGAGGGAAACCACCGCTGGATACCAACTGTTTAACTCTTGGAATGTCGTCGGAAGGAACTGGAAGCGTCGCTGCCACCACGTCAATGACTGAGGACTAAAACTATTACTGTGTTGTTGAAAGTTGTGGATTTTGTTTGGGTGAAGACTATGATGTGTGTGGCTTCTTAGTCGCTCCGCGACTGTCTCCTCTTAGGATACTGGATAGGATATGTCGTCCTAATCACGCTTTCTGATGGGTTCGTAATGACCGGCGGATAATGGGTTGGTGGGTCATTAGGGGTTCGTTGTGACTTAACGACCGATTCGCTTATTTGCCCAGACTATCGGGCGTCGCTTAAGTATAACACAACAGGGATTTTTGAGACCACACTGTGCCCGTGCGTTCTTAAAAACCCAAAAAGGGTAATATCGATTTTAGAGTCTATATATATTTAGAAAATAGGAATTTCTTGCAATTATAGTAATAGATACTACCATAGTAGGTCGAAATGAAATCATACACTATAAACTATATATGTTACTTAATACGAATAAAACAGTAAAAATTTACCATTTGTGTTAAAATATTGTACGTAGCTGAAGTCTGTCAAACTCCAGTTTGATCTTTGAAGGTTAAATGTTGCATTACTATTACTTAAAAATGATAATGCATTATTACTGTAATATTTGAGTTAAATTTAATATACATCGCGCGCGATTTCGTTAATGCAGAACAGCGAAAATCTAGAACAATATTTTCTCGATATTTTATATAATTTTGTGCCGATATGTTCCGAATAAAAATTGCTTCTACTTTTATTAAAATTATTTGTATGAAAAAGTAAAAATAATTAAGTAATTTATGTAATGAAATGTTAAGTAGAAATGTTAATATTGCTAGAGGATATTTGGAAGTGAGGTTACCACAGTCATTATTATTATTATTATTATTATTACGTTATTTGGGATAGACTTAGTCTGTTCAGTACGCAATGACGTATAATGTACTCGGTACTTAGTACTTGTACTCGGTACTCGAGTACTTTTTGAATGTACTTGTACTCGGTATCGGAGTACATTTTCTGTAAAATATTTGTACTCGGTACTCGAGTACTTTTTGAATGTACTCGGAACAGCTCTGGTTGTAACCCGGCTCAGTAAAGCTTAAGATTGCTTCTGGTTCTAGTCCTCAATCATGCAGATGTTCTCATTAGTTTTAAATTCTACAATTAATGTTCGTGTGGGCATTGTTAAATGCATATGGAGTCTATAAAGCATATGTGAATATCGTTTTATAATTTACGTATTTTATACTATTTTTGCGAGACTCGGTCCAAGAATTCACATATAAATCTTTATTTATTGTTATTATTATAATTTCATTATTAATCGTACATTGGTTGTCATATATTATGCTAACATCATTTACAGGTATATTAGTCTGAGACAAGTATTGTTAAAAAGGTAATGTTGTTGAAACCGTAATGCATTGTAATATTACCTACTTGACATTTCCACCGGTAGCCACAATACGCTTCTATGAGAAATAATTACAAATTTATGCAAATAATGCAGCGTATATTACAGTCGGGATTCTCCTAGTTGCAATTCCCATTGTGCTGCGACGATAACTTGCTTCCGACATTAAACAGCGTAACGAGCGTACGCAAACATTTCAGATTAACAGCAGTCATTTGTTACATGGGCAGAATACCAGGTTCAGCTTTTTGTATCTGTGCGCTCTCTGTTTATTAATTTAATGGAGTGCGATATAATCCGATTTGCGTATTTTCATAAAAGCTATCTCGTTGCGGTTTGCAGCATTTTGCGAAATGATTTTTATTTTAATTTGCAAATGTATTTGTTGAATATTTTATTTCATTCTGATAAAATAGTCGTTAGTATTATTAGGAACAACTATAATTTGATTAAATTAGCCATGATATTACTAATATGAATATAATTGTTTACGTAAAAAATGCTGCTTTTACTAAAAGTCGATAATAGACGTCGATGGCTTACTGTGGTTTTGTTTTTGCGAGACAAATACTACCCGGAATAATTCAATGTTGAACATTTAAAAATACTTATAATATTAAACATAGTAGTACCTATACGTTTTAAAAGACAGTAATTATAAGGACAAATAAAACGATAAGTAAAAATCGTTTTAGTTATCCTTTAAAATTAATTATCTTAAAGTAGACACCTTAACATTCCAATGGTAATTTTAGTTTTTAAATAAAACTGCTATGTTTTTACTACTTTATTTATTTACATTTAAAACAACTACAATGGCGAAAGAAATTAACGCATCACTTTTTAAAACATGGTTAAATTGAAATACTATTTTTTTTTAAATTTGTACCACACAATTTGAATGTTTCAATTAGTATTAATGAATGAGGACAAAAAAAATAAGAAAGTAATAATAATGTAAAAAGTGAAAAGTAGAGACACATTTTCAACAAATTATAATAAGACTTTTAATGTGATTAAATGGCTTAATATTTGGTACTTGCGCCTTTTGCTTGAATAGCTGCCTCACGTATGCTGCTAATTAAAGTTCTAAATTCACCTTAGCCGATATCTTCCCAAATTTCTTTTAATCTTTATCCGAGCTCTTGTTGGTTGTTTGGGCGACGAGGAAGTGTTCTAAGTCATTTGTCCCAGAAGTGTTCAATCGGATTAAGATCTGGACTTCTAATTGGCCATCGCATAGTGCTGATGTTTATTTCCGTAAGATACGGTTCTCTAATTCGGACAGTATGCGGAAATAATTCCCCACAAAAGGCACAAAAGGAATTACGTGAGGTTCCAAAATGTTTTCGATATAAGAATCTACCGTGATACTCCCTCTTGGTAACAGCACCAACTCCGTGCGAGCCTCTAAAGTGATGACCATCCCACAACATTACACATCCCCACCAAACAAAATCGTCGGAATAATGTGACATTATACGGATGATGACGGATGCAGAGGATTATAAGAATTATAAGAATTATTTACGTATGAGTGATGATATACAAAAAGTTGTTAATAATGTTAAAACCTTTCTTGGCGAGGCAAGAAACAACCATGAGAAATTGCATTTCGGCTGACGAAAGATTAGCAGTTACTTTAAGACACCTCGCTACGGGAAAGTAGTTTGAGTACTTGAAGTTTTCAACAATCATGTCAGCAGAAGTAATAAGTCAAGCTTTAGATGAGACATTACTGCTTCAATATACATTTTTTAGGGTCTTTTAATTCCTCATATTCATAGTATGTTTCTGACAAAAAGGGGGACAAAAGGGGGTCATCATCCATTATTGTAGAAATAAGTAATAATAAATGAGTACGCAAAACACACTGCCAAACAACTGTCAGTGAGATATTGAAATACTGACGCTTGGATTACAAAATATCCGGATTTCGTCAGTATTTTGTTCAATCCATCAACACTGCACCTTACACGATCAGTAATACTGTCA
Organism: Lordithon lunulatus; assembly: GCA_963942505.1. Taxonomy (NCBI): domain Eukaryota; kingdom Metazoa; phylum Arthropoda; class Insecta; order Coleoptera; family Staphylinidae; genus Lordithon; species Lordithon lunulatus. Next base: position 39,444,396 of record OZ012668.1, read on the forward strand.
ATATTTTAAAATACTGACTTATCGGAATTATCGCAGTATATGGCCGAGAGTTATCTTACTCACAAATATCACAAATTTCAGCTATGAAGATATGGTAATACAGCAGGCACTAGAACGAGGTTAATTTAATGGTAACTGCCATCAATGAAGACTCGGGGTGGCCGAGGTCCATGCGAAATGCAAGTAGATACCATAACTCCATGTGTTATCCCAATATGGCGCCTTTGAATAGAGAGCATATTTCGTCGACCTCTTCTTGTCCATCTGATGCGCTGTCTACCATCAGACCAGTTTGTTCTCTCTCTGTACATTGTAAGAATGTGTTACCTGGTGAGAGGAAGTCGAAAATGAGGGCGGTACTATAAACTGTTCTTATCTATATTCTATGATAAAGACTTGTCACTCAATTCGCTTCTACAGACCGCTAAGTCTCGACTGGGTCTCCAATTCCAGCACGACGAAGAATTCGATTTTCTTGCTGTATCGTCACTGGTAAATGATCACTACAGCTCAACGTGTGGCTCTGGCCTTCCATGCCCTAAGAACAGTCTCCTCAAAATCAAATGCATCGATTTATCTAAAGGATTTTTCGCATTCTCGCATACCAATATTTCCTTGACGAACGTAGATGCATTTTTAATACAAAAAGAATATAAACCGATAAAGTAAATATGAACTAAGCTTACCCTTCTGGGTGAATTCTTTATTGGCGATCAGTGTATTAATAATGCACACAACTTGTCTGCTTCTTTAAGTGCCGTCGTAAATCGAATTAAATCGGTGAAACTACAATTGAACCATTTTCTTATGGTATACAACCAGGGCATTCGTCTCCTTCCTTGGTCCCTGTATTTTGCCTTGCAGGAATCTATATCTATCTCGCCGCTTCACGTGACCCAACTATTGTGACTTTCTGAACTTCCGTGTGTAGTATCATCACCCGGTCGTCCATTACCATTTCCAGCCATCTTATATTTACTATCCTTCTGTAAGCGCTCACAGCTCATATACCTCCACTATATACATCATGTTTTTCTTCAGTGTTGAATTCGTTGTGAAAAAAGCTCATTTTGTTAAATACTATTCTTACTTGTCCAATTCTCGTATTTATTTCCTCTGTGTGGTAATTTTTCTCGTTGACAATTGTCAAATAGGTGTTTATACTTTCTTTCCTTTTCTATCGTTTCTCCATGGATTCATAATCTTTCTTTACGTTTTTGGAGAGATTATAATATTTATTTTTTTAAATGTATTATTATACCATTTTCCTCACTTTTGTCTACTATCTGTTAAATTAGTATCTGCAAGTCTGCTACCACTACCGTGTTATCTGCGAACTCGTTGCATGCGAAATATTCAATAGCTTTGAAGAATTACCCCATACCATTGTAACAAACGTCGATTCCGGCAGGTAAAGTGACCGGAACAAGGAAGCGCGCATAGTCGTTCCTTCAGCACTATTAAGTAGCTAATTACTGAATTATTAGACATCTTGGGTATAATACCGCGAATATGGAATATTACAACAGAAATGAATGATTCGGGTACAAGCCTCGGAAACTAATGAGGGTGTGGTGATTTTCGATGGAAGACTGACTGTCCGTAATCGGAAAAGACTAAACGTAACCCTCGTATGCTGGGATAGCGCGGGTAAATCCCCAAAATTTGTGCCTCACGCTCCGTTCACACGGTGCAAATAAACAACGCTCTGTTCTACTTGATTGCCGCATGAATACATCAGAATTTCTGTTATTTTAAAAGAAATACACATAGCTCTTTCATCGGTTGGCTGTAGTCTGTGTATACATAAACAAATCAGTGTTTTAGAGGAAAACAAATGGGTATTATTGCTTGCTGTTGCGAGCGATATTAAATCCAATAATGAATAACGTTCCCCTAAATACAAAAATCTCCAATTGTGATGTATACACGGACTGTTACACCATTAGACATTAAGAAAACATTCATAGTTTTGTTGAAAACTTTCTGTGGTTATTCTGTAAAAAATACTTTACATTACTTAACATAAGATATTCGCTAGATAATTATTTAATTCTCAAAAGTGACGTGATCGCGGTAAATTTCGTGATTTTTTTGTGATTATGTCGTAGACATTTTGTATTTATGTTATACGAGGGTTGCTATTGTATTGAGAATAAATAACAAAAAAAAAGATTTGGGTGTAGAAATTTTTTTTATTGATCTTCAAAACTCTCTCCTTTAAGAGATACACATTTTTTCATTCGATTAAACCAATTAGCATAGCAGATTTTCCACTCCGAACTAGGTCTTTTTTTGATCGATTGTTAAATTGTGCGGAATCCAACGCGAACAACTCTTTTCAACGCCTAAATGGTGATGCAACGTCTTATGTATGTTTGTCATACTAATACCCAGGGATGCCTCATTCTTGCGATAGGTCACATGACGATATTGCATAATCAGTTCATACATAGCATGAATGCTTTTTAGACCAATGACCGATTTTGGACGACCTTCGTTAAATTCTTCCCCCAGTGAAGTCCAGCCACATTTGTATTCAATAAACCAACGATATATTGTATCATTGGATGGTGCTTCATCACCAAAAGTCGTAGTAAGTTGATCGCCATCCTACTGTTGAGATAATCCACGTCGAAATCGGAAAAATTCATCGCACGTAAATGTTCAGGATTCAAATCCATTTTTGGCCGAAATAAATTTCAAATTACTATTAACAATGCAAATAGCGTCTGCATGACAAAACGTTATAATTACGTAAACCGTCAAGAATGTCAAATTTTACGATGGCGCAGTCGGATCACACCTAGCAACACCAGCGTTGCCAATTCTTAATACATAAATACAATCGTATAGTATTTACCCCCAATAATAATGTATAAACGATCGATTGGTGTTACAGGGAGCTCCGCCCTGTTGAAACCACATGTTTTTCAAATTGAGCTGAGAAATTGTTCGTTCCAAAAAGTGCCTTAAGATATCAAGATCCCGCGCGCCATCCACGGTAGTCGTCTCAACCACCTCATTTAAAAAAATAAGGTCCGATGATACACACCAAATTCCACAACATACTGTTACTTTCAGTGGGTGAAGTGGCGCCTCATGAAAGCCGCTAGGTTGTTCCAATGCCCAGATGTGACAGTTTTATTTATTGACATCCATAGAAATGGAATTCATCGCTCATTATCAATTTCGTCCAAAAATCGGGGTTATCATGTGTCAAAGTTACCATCTTATTTCCGTAGTCTCGTCGCCGTGCATGGTCTTGTAGAAGCATCTGCTGTGTTAATTGATCCTTATACGGAAACATTTTAAGGTCTTTGTTCAAGATTCTCCACAAAGAAGTTGGAGTCAAGTCGAGTGCTTGAGCACGATACCTAATTGACGTGGATGGAGTTTAATCCACGTTATCCCTAACAGCAACGATGTTTTCGATTGTACTCACGGATTTTTGTCGAGCAGCGTTGGGCCTATCGGCCACAGTGCCCCGCTCCTCAAATTCATTAATTAAACGATAAATTGTGGGCTTGGAAGTCACGCGATTTCTGTCCAACACATTACGCAATTTCCTCAACGTAGCCACAATCGATGATTGATTTTCGTAAAATATTTTAACAACTAAAACACGTTCTCTTGTTGTAAAACGCTCCATAACAAATTTGCCACGTGTTGCTCGCTCGCTTGTTAAATATCAGTTGACAGAACCAACGTAAACAAAAATGGCCTAGTCTCAAAGTAGTAAACGTCTTCGTGGAACACCTTGTACTTAATAATGTGTATGTATACCATCTTTATTTTAAGATTGACTAACGTAACTTTGTTTATTTCTATGTAGATGACTACAACAGAGTCGTGCTTGATACTATTAAAGGAGAACATGACACGGATTATGTAAACGCCTCTTACGTGGATGTAAGTATAAAGATATTATAGTGTTACGTAACACATAATTTGCTTTTTTGTATAAAATACAACTGGTAGTGTATTTAATCAATTTCTATGTAATGTAACCGGTTTTTAAATTATTATTTTTCACACAATGAAAGTTTTAATGCGACACTTGTGAACAACAATATTACATCACAAAGTGATCAACTTTTCTGGTCGCTTTTTATTTTATGAAAATCTGTCTATCCGTAGAATCTTTAAATATCAGGGGGTCTATTCTGTAATTTCAGAACGATTGGAAACCATTGTAAACAACAGTTTCTAAGTAGGCATGCTTGAAGTTTGATAACTTTGAAAAGTCACAGTAAGACAACGAAATAAGTTATTGAATCGATTATTTAATAAATGGATGCACTGCAGTAGCAGTATTTAATTTTGTAGTGCCATAACACGTTTGCCTTAATAATCTATTTCATTATGTTATTGTGACTAGTCAAAGTGGCCGACTGGCGGTTACTCTGGAATGGCAATCTGAACGTTTTAAATAATTGTTATAGTTGCAGAAATTTTATTTGTAGTCGGATTTTTAAAGAATTGGGCGTGTGACATCAAGGCACCTTACACGGTCAATAATACTGTCAATTCTAGTACTGTCAGTATTTGCTTCAATGTTCCGTTTATATTTATCAAGTAATCAATTATCCGGATAAATATTAACATTCCTTATATTTAAAAAGAAGACTTTCCATTAGTACTTGCTATTAGTGCTATAATATGCCAATAAGAAATTTAATAAAAGAATAATTAGCTGAGCATTACACAACTACATACATTTAACAATTAGAAAACACCACGTACAACTTATTACATGTTAAATAAGAAATTTAATAATATTTGTAATAAATCGCCACACAGACAATTATTAACTAAATGAATGAATAGCAAAATAATGAATATTGCACTTGCCGATGCTCGTAGCCTGGGACAATACTGAACCAAAATTGACAATATGAAATTACAGTGTAAAGTTGATAAATATTGATGGTGGATTGAAGAAAATACTGACAGTACTAGGAATGACTATGACGTTTCTGGGCTTATTCGATAATAGTCTCTGGAGATGATGAAATTCTCCCAGTAATTTCCTTTTTTTAATATTGGGTTTACCCAATACGATCGGCTTCTTCAAAGTCCAATGACAAGCCTAATTACATAGGGATTTTCGAAAAGGTAAAATTTGCGAAATTGCATGCAGTGAACGATCTCTGTCGCGTATAGCCGTTCGAATCGCGTGAGCGTGTAGCCGCGCGTTTATACTTTCAGTGGACGACCAGCTTTGATTTTATGTGCTGCAGGCGTAAATTGCAACACCCTTACAATTCCATATGATATAAGACACGGAAGGTTTGAACCTTAACTAGAACTTTTACTGGGACTTGCCTATTTTACTATAACATACTAAATCAATAGGAATGGAGAGGGTTAAGCGAATCACGGCATATAGCACTAAAGTATCTTAGGGGGTAGCTGGTTGCCATGTTGCTCGATGTGATTGCGTATACATCCCTCGACACGTTCCTCTCAATCTGGGTACCGTATCGTGGTCGAAAAACGGGCTGGAACGCGATGGGTCAGTTTATGGCCTGGGAATCTACCAATTCACTTGAATATCGATAGTACACAATATAGCAAGTAGCCAACAATAAATAATAGAACGGTTTCAGCTGAATGTTGTACATTGCATCTGGCGTACGCTCGTGTCCATAAAAATTGGACAAATGCAAAATATGCCGGACTTAATTATAAAGGCGCTTTCGTTTAGCATGGTTTATCATTGCTAGTCGCCCCCGCGGCGTGCAGTATCGTCTCAGGTTGCGGTCGTGCGCCGCCGGTTGTAAGAGCCGAGGTAGAATTATGTGCATCGGAAGCGGCAAATAGAACAAGAAACAATAAGCCCGTTACGATCATAAACAGCGCAAAACGGAACAACATCCGATTCGAAAACATAATCTATAATTGAATTGATGACTTTAATTTAATTTACCAGCCATTACTATTGAGTGGTTTCGATATTTAAAAACATACATAGATTGAACATAGGTGGAATTGTGAATTTTATATAAATCGAGTAATTGAAATCACGGATAACGCATTTCAAGCGCTGAATCATGCAATGACTGCATCACAATATGACATACATGTGGGTCATGCAACAAAATAAATACTGCATGCTGAGACATTTGTGTCAATGTCAATTAATAGTTGTGGGCTACGTTCATCATTCCACATCGCATGTTGTTTAATCAAAACTTTGAACAGGCGAGATTCTAATATGGCATGCATACTAACACATACAGTTTCATTTGGACCCTCCGTGAATATAACGAGTACGGAAATGTGAAATCATAAGCGGCGAGATATTTTCCGGTTATTTCAATTGAGACGAGGGAAAACACTCGCTCCATTGTGGATGTCAGGTTACATTTTATTTAATTAAATAGCCTATATTAATATATTCGTACGCCTGTGGCAACTACTACGTTGGGGCGATCTAACAATAATATGGAGAGATAAATAAAAGTTCTATATAGAAGTTTTATATTTCTATGTTTATTAAAATCTAAATAAATTATTAATGAAAAACAAACGTGCCTTTTCTTTTCGAGCGAGTTTTATACCAATGCAACTAAAGGTGAATCCACCTGAAATATGTTGTCTCTTTCACGTTTACCTTAAAATAAAACAAAATTATGTCTGCATAGTTAATGAACTATATTATGTGGCGTTTTGCAAAATCGTATAAAGTGCGGGCAAAATGTATATAGTTGGGGCCTAACGTTTTATTTCGCTGTCTGAAAATGTAACTTATCTTGAATTGTCCGCGTCTGTAGAAATGTATCGTTGAAAGTACGATTTTAAATATTACCACGGCCAACAATTAAAATATAAAGAATATTACATGGTATTTGCAATATTAATTAAAAATTATGATAAAATTAAAAAAACACTTGGTTTTAAAATATACTACATCCGTATATTCATCTAGAATAGTATCACTACGTGTTGTTCTTAAATATGCGCGCAATGTAACTCTTAACACTCAGTTGGTATGGTAGGGTCAAATCTGACCCGAACCACTTTGTTTCCATTACTATCCTTACTCTCATTTTGTGCAGCTGCAACTCGGTTAAGAAATTCTCCTAACTTCTAAGATGGTTTCAGATGCAACGTACGTGAATAGAGAGTTGCGTATTGTTTCTGGGTTGTACGTTGTTGCGGATCATATTTGACCCACCATACCATAAGGGTCACCATATTTTGTTTATAAACAATTCCACCAATTATAAATACAGGACATTACGGAAAACATTGGTTTTCTTCAATGGAACTTATGATTAAACTGAATAAAGTCAATATTACATACACGAACTCTACGAAATGTCAAATGCGATATACTACCTGAATAAAAGCCTCATAAGGATCGTCCTGCCTTATCTTCAATAGAACTAACCATTTTAAGTGTCAAAAAGGCGTAAATGTTATCATTATACATCATACAAATGCGATTGTGGATGGACTAAATAGGTGTGACGTTATACATAAAAGTTACTTCCATAGAACGCTGGTTAGCGCCACGTTAAAATATTTACGGATAGGTACTGATTGGAGTTTAGTGTAATCGTAATATAACAATACAAAGTTTTTATTTAATCACATTATTGATTATTGAAATCTCTTTCATACAACGTAAAAAACACCTTTATTTGTCATATACAGCTCAATTGCATTCACGCTCGCTTACATAACAAAATTGATATTCTCCACTATCAAACGAGGGACATGCTAGACAAAAATTAACCAGGAAAAGACTGACTTATGAACACTTTCCAACCTTATGAAAATACGCTAACACCCCCACAAAGCATAGAAAATCAAAGAAAACTTGCCCGTGCAGTCCCCGCCAAAAAGAAGCCCAAGGAAACCACCAGGTTTGGACCTTATAAACACTGAAGTAGTTCCCAGAAAAGTTAATTGACTAACATAATAAACGACGTCCCCAGAATTTAGAAATATGCGGATGTAAGCATGATCCCAAATCCAGGGAAAGACCACAATGATGTAGTATTGCATACCAATGTTCCTATTAATGACCACATTCTAAAGATATTAATGCCTACTGTTGAAGTAATGGGACTCAACGCAGGGATACCCTAAGCCTTCCCTAAGGCAGCATATTGGGTCCTCTACATCCTGTATACCAGGGACCTGCGGACGAAGCAATATTGTCAATCTTCGCGTACGACGTTGCAGTGACGATAGTGGAGGAAAAGGTAGAGACTGCTACTTGCAAACTCCAAAAGACTGTAAACCGCATCAGCAAATGGGCAAATACATCGCAAATAAAACTGAACCAAAGCAAATCATGCCACATACATATTTCACGAACAGAAAAATACCCCCAATTAACGGTAACGACCAACCCATACCACAGGCTATAACTGCCAAATACTTAGGTATGACCATTGATTAATCATATGATGATTAATCAATGGTATGACACTGAACGCAAAAATCCTGGTCTATAAAAAAGCGCAGATGTCTGTAATCTCTTTTTGAACTTTCGTGTTCCAGTCGAAAATGAAATATGATGTCAGCCGATTAAAATTTATTTTAAATACGAATATGTGTATTTTTACGTGTATATATTGACTTATAATTTAAAAAGTCTGATGTTTTTTCGGCATGATTACATACATCAAATATAAAGTAAACACTTCAAATAATATAATTATAAAACATGCCTTTGCGATTGCCTAAATTAAAGAAACGATTATTCTGTACTATCATAGTTCAAATTAAAGTTTATCCAGGACTATTCCAGGAATAATCTATGAATTATTTATTTGTTTCTCACGTATAACGTATATATTCTTCACTGATTTAATTTAATTTATATTTTATAGAATTATTTATAATTTATTACTCTAGTTTATGCATTGGCATTATAGTATTCTAAGTCAAATCCAAAGCCACTGAAAATTGTTTTTAAATCCAATAAAATAATCAGAACTTTTTGCACATTTGACATGGGTACCATAAGAATACTATTTCTTATTGGTAATGGTGTATGTGCCGGGATTATATCGGCGATTGGGTAGTTCTGCTGACCGCATAAACATTACATTATATCCAATATTGCGTGATAGTTAATATGATTATATTATATAACTAGATGAAAATCACGTCGTTCGACGGGGTACGATCATAATCCATTATCACGCTAACTACTCTGAGGTCGTACGAAACTATTATTAAATATTGCTATTAAGGGCATACTCGACTGATGATGTATTTCATTCTCGACTGCAACGCGAAAGTTCAAAAAGAGACGGCAGTAAATACGTGTAGCGCAATAAATAAGGGATATACGTGATGTTATATCCATGCAGATGTTTTATTAGTTGCATAAACATGGCATATTTATAAAATTGTTTTGACGTGACAGAGCATTCGACTTATAAGCTGGTGGACCTGGTTCTTCTCTATATCTGTGTTTTTTAGACCAGGATTTTTGCATCTAGTTTCACACCTAAGTATTGTATTTGGACGTTCTAGCCTGTAGAATGAGTTGATCGTTTATTGTTACCGTTAATTGGGGCATCTTCTATTCGTGGCGTTTATTGTACATTATTTGTTTTGATTAAGTTTTATTTGGCATATATTTGCATATTTGCCGTTTATAGCTTTTTGGAGTTTGGAAGTTGCTCTACCATTTTCTCCACTACCATCACTGCAGTATCATCCGCGTAGGTTGACAATTCATCGGCAGGAAGGTCCCTGGTATACAGCATGCAGTGGGCCAGTATACGTTGGCTTTCCCGGGGTGTAATTCTTGAAACCGTTCGTTTCGAACGTATTTGTTTAACTGTAACAGTTGCTAGGAAAAATACGTACAATTCACGATGTGAGCTCATAAAATTATGGAAATTCGGTTTACTAGCCTTAAAAATACTAACAAACCAAAATTCCATCATTGAATGAATTGCCCGTATTTTGTGGGACGACTTCAGCAGTTAAACGAATACGTTCGAAACGGGTGGTTTGAAGAATCGCACCGCTGTTGTGTGAGCTTCATAGTAGCTTACATGGCTAGGAGTAGCGTTCTTCCTTTCGTGTTTGTTTAATTTTAACTCCATTCTTAGGTTTTATCATTAAAGTCACCATCAATGATGATATTATCTTTTAAGTTATAGAGTAGCTTTGTGTATTCTTCCATTTTTAGAGTCTATTTTGAAGGTATGTATATCGCTCTTACTATTGTCCAGCCTTGATTCGTTGTCTTATCGCACACATTTTTTGAGTAATTTGTAGTATTTGATTAATATTATTGAGTTCCTTAGATTAAGTTAAGGTTTTGTGGAATTGATTGAGTCTAAATTTTTCCGGGTAAGTCCAATTTCTAGAGGTAGCGATATTTTAATTAGCATAGTTCTTATATCCAATAGTCTGCATTTCTTTTATGATTTTGTACCCACGGTAACTAGCAGGATACGGTTTTATACAGTAGTAACATTTATGGACTTCTTTAGCTTCCTTAGAACAAGATAGTATGTCGTAGTGGTATGTTGATGTTTATAAATGTTGATCAAAATGTTGGAAACAACGTGTTTTTTCAAAGTCGGAGTATAAAATAATGAATAAGAAAACTAATTTTAATTAAAACTTCGTATTGTTATATTACGATTACTCTAAACTCCTATTAGTAGCTATCCGCAAATAATTTTACGCAGCGCGAACCTTTTGTCCCCTTGGGTGGTTCAATCTTCAAAAGACGAGCCGACGCATTGCTCGCGTCGGAATCGTCTCGGAATCAACCGGTATTAGGTACCGGGCTCCTACCGAGGAATTGCTCTCCTCGTCCATACTCCTCTCTTACTCATGCCCCAGCGATCTTGTCATCTATCCATGATGTAGTAATTCCACCGAGTCGATGGGGACGGTGCGATACGCTCTAGTGATGCGTAACCCGCTGGTCGTTCTAGTCCTGCGTGGCCGCTCCCGATTTCGCTCGGTCGCCACCGCCCTCTAGGCAGGGCTGCCTTTACCGCATACAGCTGCTTGCTTCTGGAGACTGTTGCGAGTGGCCTCCTCCTGCCTTCGCGCGGTCTCTCGCTGCCCGTCTCGGTTTTGGCCACTATTCACAGCTTCCAGCACCTGCGCCGCGTGGTTGACATTAGTCTCTAGCGTGTTCCCTAAGTACGCTAGGAGATTCCGGATAGGGAACGTCGCTCCAAGAAGTTGTCGATAGATCGCTGCCTCACGTCCAGACCTCTTGGTTGTCAGGAGGGCTACCTCCATCTTCCGGACCGCGAGTTGGAGGTGGTGCTCCCTCATTCACTCGTCCATCCTTCTCAACGCCTCCTCCTTTCTGCCTTTCAGTTCCGCCATGTCTTAGCTGGTCTCCAGGCCATGTCATCTGCAAAGGTAATAATCTCCACTCCGTCTGACATTGCCCATCTTAGGGCTCCGTTGAATATCTGGAACTCAAGATCTTTTTTGTTCCATCGTACGTAATCTGCCTATTGTTAAGATATGCTCTGATAAGTCTCGTCCTCCGGTGCGGAACTCCCTCAGTGCTTCGTTAACACAACTCCAGGGGTTGAAGTTGAAGGCATTGCTGACGCCCAGGGCGATAATCAGACATTCTACCCCTTAGTGCATTCCTTGACGGTGTTTGTTACCGCCAATATCGCGTCTATCATGGAGCGCTCCTTACGGAAGCCATATTGGGTGGGCGAGAGGCCTTCAACCTCCTCTATTAACTATTACCTATTAACCGCTTTATTGTTTTCGCTAGAACATCAAGGAGACACAAGGGCCTGTACGCAATCACCTCCGTGTTTGTTTCCCCCGTTCTTGGAGATGAGGAGAAGTATTGCCTTCTTCCAGCTCTGAGGGATCTTGCCCTCGTCCAGACATTTGTTGGTAATTGCCTTCAGGCCTGGTGCTATGTGCATTACGTTTGATGAGACTGAGCCCGGGACCCTCCTGTTCGGTAGTCCCAGGATGTCCTCCCTGGCCTCGTCCTCCTTCCTCGGCGATCCCTCTGTTCTCTGGTCGTCTATCGTATCGGTCTCGTGCTCCTCTTCTGCCTGCGGCGCGATGGTGGGGGAGATAACTTTTATTACTGCTACCACCGTGGCTTCTGGTCCTTGTGTCCGCCTACTGATCTTGCCGGTGGCGATCCTGTAAGGGAGACAACACGGGTCCCTCTGCGGGACTCGATAGTGTATACAATATAGCGGTGGTCGCTAAGTGACTTCTGCTTCATGACACTAGGACACTCGCTGTTTACGTTTGGAGCACCACTCCTTGCCTTTACGATGAAGTCACTGGCTCGCTGCATTGACGCAGTTCTCCAGCTTGATTAGTTATTATGTGTGCGTTCTTTAGACACTATTAGGGTACTTATAGCCCAGACAATTCCCTCGGCCGGGAAGCCTGTCACTGTGGTTAGGTCTAGAATTCTCTTCTACAGTTGCAAGTAGCAAATCGAGCATTGCCCTGCCCTTGCATTTGTTGACTTGTATTGCAGTTAGGTCAGACATTGCACCCTTGATTGGCCGCCCTCTTTGGTTTTCTGTCCGACTGTTTTGCTCCCGTTGTGTCTAGAGCTTCCGGCTGCGTGTCCGTGTGCACTGCAAAGTATGCATTGGGATTCCTTCGCCGTGGCATAGGATCCAGCGGTTTGCTTACTAATTGTTTTCGCTGGAGCTTATTTGTAAAGAGTGAAGTGAGGTCCGTTCAGGCCTTTTTTAAATATGTTCTTATTGTAGCCGCTAGTATGGCTATTTTGAACATTTTTTTTACTTATTCAATTTTCATGTGTGTACAAAACTATTATTAACATATAGCCGTGAGCCGACAGGAGAAAAAGTATTATATTCGTAGCCACCAGTTGCCGCCTTAATTCAAAACATTTTATGCTTCAATTAAATATTGAAGAAAAAATATCACGCTTGATGGGATTCAAACTCGCGACCCTCGCCTTTGCACTGATAGCACAATGTGTGTCATAACTGACAAGTCGAACGTCAAATCGTCTATGTCTATCATATACATCAGTGTTTCTCAAACGTGTTACTACGCGACACCCTTTGTACTTGAAAATATTCAAAGGACCTCCTGAAGAATGGGTATGTTTAAAAAAACATCTTAGGAGGAATGGAATTCATTTAAATTTAGGAGGATTTAATTTATTTTTTTCATCGCATTGAATCCATAATTTTAATTAATGGCAGATTTATTTTCGACTAAACAGGAATTCATAGTATATTTATAAAATATTTTTTAAAAAAATCAATTCATCTGCGAACCCCCAAATATATTTCACGACCCCCACTTTAAAAATCACTGATACACATGACTCTACAATGTATATGATGGAAAACTAAATTTTATATATAGTTGTCCCATTAATTGGTGGTTCATTTTCTGCATCCACATAGAGTATCCGCTATCTTGGCAAATCAACAATTTTACCATGCGAGATAAAACGCTCGTCCATCAATTATTTAATTATAATAAACAGTCGAATTATGATTATAAATTAGAAATGAATGATTAAAATAAATTATATTAATTACAAGATAACAGGCCACTAATTCGACGGCAATACGAAGCTCCAGGGGCAAGGTTTCCAATTCCTCATTTCGCACGTTTCAAACATGTACTCGATCAAATGCTTATGGAATCATACCACAGTATTCTGTAAATTATTAATTTAATGGAATACAATTAATTCGGTGTTCATTATTATATCGCACTGACAATTTTGATATATATTATTCAGGGATTTTGAGTGTGCAGTCAAAATCGCATTGCAAATGAGGAAACATTCGAAACGTGTGATTTTATAATATACACATCGTACGCTTATAAAGGCTAGTTTAAATATTGATATTCGTAACTATTTTGCCCTCAGAATTTAAATTGTAGTAAGCACTACTTTTTCATTAAATTATTTCAGAGTTTGCTAAAGCCCAATGCCTACATAGTAACTCAAGGCCCCACCGAAGAAACAGTAACCGACTTCTGGCGAATGGTATGGCAAGAACGCGCCAGTTGCATTGTAATGCTAACCAAAACATTCGACTTCATCAAAGTAATGTGCGTGCAGTATTGGCCCGCAAATATGGACAATGAAGAAACCTACGGGGGTATCACAATCAAAGTACTTCAAGAAGAAGAGCTCGCCAACTTCCACATACGAACATTCAGACTGTACAAGAAAGACCTGGATGATGTGAATAATGTTTAATAATGCTCACAAAGCACAATAGCCGTCTCCGACTCTTTTTACAGGTGGTACTGGAGGAGCGTTTCATATTACAATTCCATTTCACGGAGTGGCACAGCCACAACTGTCCCTTCCCGAACGCCCTGCTGGAATTCAGGCGGCGGGTCAGGGCTGTGGTCGGGCACCGGATCAAAAGCAACGAGCTCGGTCCCATGGTAGTGCACTGCAAGTGAGTCTCGCCATTAAAATCCACAGCGACGTTTAATTTAATTTTGCCCCCCCGATATCGATTTCAATTTTAATTGGAGAGCCAGGCGCCTCCCGAAAGCTTTTTCCACTTTAATACCATCAAAGCGAGGGAGGCGATCGCTCGTTAGTTGTGTTATTTGAATTTTATCGAGTATTTTAATGTGTTCGCAGCGATGGCGGCGGCAGGTCTGGCGTCTATCTCGCAGTCGATGCAAATTTGGAGCTGGGCGAGGAAGAGGACACCTTTGATGTGTTTGGTTACTTGAAAAAGTTGAGGCAATCACGACGGGGACTCGTTGAGGAAGTCGTAAGTTAATGAATATATTTGAACTCATGAATATACTAGTGAAGTAGTTTTTTAAAACAAGGTTGTCCATAATGTAGCGTCCAATTCGAGTTAAATTATCGGAGTATATAATATATATATATATATATATATATATATATATATATATATATATATATATATATATATATATATATTATAATAGGAGGTGAATAGATGTGACACAAATTATTTTAAATCCACACTCCTGTTCTATATAATCCATGCGTGCAATTTACGACTATATATGATGTGCGTGATATGTGTTATGTATTATATTGATAGATATGCACACAATTACGACATAATTGTAGGTAAATATAAATTTCCAAATTGTTTTGAAATTTTCTGGAGGAATTGTTGAGTGAGATATATAGCAGGTATTTTTTAATTTTTAATGTAAATTTGATATAATACACCGAGTAAACGGTTTATTGTAAATAGAGCAATGGACATTTGTTTAATTAAGGTACATTTTCAATAATAAGAATAAGGAGGATTACAACAAATTATCAATTTTTTATTTTATTGCTTGTGTTTTATTTAGTTGAACCAGTTTTTCTCTCTCCTATTAACCTTATGTATAACTTTAGATGAGTGGTGTTGCTGCTTATATGACTATAAGTTATACATCATAATATGAATCTTAGATATCTTAGTTATTGAGCTCATAAAATACCCACAATAAAATCACTATTATTATCCATATCAATAGCCTGTCGATCGTAACCTTATTTAAACTTTTTCAATTATTGATGCATTGAGTAATAACATAACTAATATCAATTTTTTTTATAGTATTCCATGCAAAGAATATTCGATTAAATTAAGACTAATAGTTATTCGGCGGATTATAAAATGCCTACATTTTAAATTATATTTTAAACAATCTTGACAATCTTTCCTTTGCAATTTTAGTTCATTTTCGAATATAATAAATGCACAAATTCATCGAATCAGTGAAATAAAAATATCTGAATGGTGCAAGCGAGGTAGGGTAGTTTTAAGATGAAATGTTTGAAATTATAGCCAAAATTATATCCTACATAATATACTATGGCATTTATTTAGGACCAATATAAGTTTATTTACGACACGTTGGAGGAATACATCACGTGTGGGAATTCCTGGTTCCCCGTGAATGAGCTGTCGCAGCGTCTGAAGCAGAAGTCCCAAAAGCACCCGGTGACTAAAATCAACGAATACCAGAGGGAATATATGCTGATATGCAAACAGACTCCACGTTTCACCATCGGGGACTGTGCGGGAGGGCACCGTGGGGATAACAGGAAGAAGAATCGGGACGTTTTAGTGGTGCCGCGTAAGTAGCATTCGTTATAATTATTGCCGTGTACTGGCTGCGAGGTACAGGACGCTGCTTGCTGTATTGATTTATGTCCTGCCGCCGTGTAAATTAAGAATTACCTGTTGCAGCGGACAATTTTCGGCCGTACTTAACATCATTCCAGGGCAATCAATTCACGGATTACATCAATGCTGTGTTTGTAGATGTAAGTTAATTAAAGTAATGTAGCTTGACATCACGTCAGATGATAAGGCGTGTAGCTGTGCAATATCTTTCCATGTGTCCGGAAAAGTAATAAATGGAATAGGATACTCCCTTACTGTATTTATGAAAGGGACAATTGCGTTTCCAATTTCAAATGAAAAATGAAATAATTAAAGACTATATAATAATAATATCAATATAGAATGATGTAAATACGATATAGATTTCTAAATGACGGGTGGTGCAGTTGTATTCCTCAAAGTGCGGCACGAATAGACAATCTTAACTTTTAAACGATGGTTTCCTAGGAAGCGTTACCGATAAAAGCGGTCGGTCTTGGCGTCATTTTTACATTACAACAAAAGCTGTACGTGTATATAAATGAATATAGTATCCCAGAGAACCGAATACATAAATGTAATGAAGGCCATGGTTTCCTTGAAAGCGGTCGCTTAAAAGTGGCCGCATTTGACGTCATTTACACATCATAAAAATAAGTATATGTAATTGGGAAACTCACCATTTGTTATCGTAATTATTTACATTTTTGGATTCCGTTGAGGTATTACTCTTTATCGGGACCCATATTCTTTTATATACACGTAATACTATTTTTGTGACGTAAAAATTATGTCAAAAATGACCGCTTTTATCGGCAGCGCTTCCTAGATAACCAAGGATTAATAGGACGAATAGTGCCGCATTTTGCGGTATACAACTCCTCATTTAGAAAACTATATCGTATTTACATTATTCTATATTGATATTCCCCTTCCGAGGAAACCAGGATTTTATAAAAGACGTCAAAGCGGCCGCTTTTATCAGCAACGCTTCCTAGTAAACCAGGGCTTAAGTTATTGCCCCTTGCCCAAAATTCACTGGCAAAATGACAAAATGCTATGACAGAACATAATTATGTATGTATATGTTAGATGTTAAATGGTTACTGATAATCTGAATATATTCCTTGAAATTAGGCCTAAAGGTAAGAATATCACATATGATATATCTAAACAAAATCATGTTATTGGTAGTAAAGTTAATTCTAAAATATTAATTTTATTTGCTGATTTATTTTCAGTTCAGAATATAGCTTGCGAAATAAATGTAAACAAATATAAATTGTTCGCATTTTGCATCTACAATTTTACTCAATTTTTATAGAATGTCACTGCAGAAATGTATATACAGCCCATATATTCTTATAAAATTTACCAAAAATATCCTGCGAAAAATAGGTTGCATTACGCATTACATGTTGGACAACTATGAAAGCAATAAGTTAGACAAACACAATTTTACTTTGTAATGTAAGAACCATTCTCCGTAATATACTTATTTTAAGGTTTTTGTAATAACGCTATACCTCGAAAAAAAACTTTTGATAATTACGAGGCGTGTTTTTTAATTAAGTACCGTTTTGATATTCCGCCGATTCAGCGCTGCGGTCGGTATTCCGCGCATGCGCGATGTGTACCTGCATCTATTGGTAAGGTTGAGACGCAATTACGGCAACACTGGTCCGTGATTACGTGTGTTAGCAAGCATTTAAAATGGCAATGTCGATTGAGAGTCCCGCCGACTTTAAAGTTCGGTATGCTATTAGTTTTCTGAGTGCAAAACGTTTAAAAGCGATCGAAATTCATCGTGAGATCTGTGAAGTTTACGGAGAAAACATTATGAGCGATGGAATGGTTAGAAAGTGGGTTCGAGCATTTACGCACAAATGTGCATGATTCGTTCTTCACCATCCGAACCCAATTTCTAACCATTCCATCGCTCATAATGTTTTCTCCGTAAACTGCACAGATCTCACGATGAATATCGATCGTTTTAAAGCCTTTTCACTTAGAAAACGAACAGACCGAACTTCTCAGTCGGCGGGACTCTCAATCGGGATTGCCATTTTAAATGCTTGCTAACACGTAATCACGAACCAATGTTGTCGTAATTGCGTCTCAACCTTGCCAATAGATGCAGGTACACATCGCGCATGCGCGGAATACCGACCGCAGCGCTGAATCGGCGGAATATCAAAACGGTACTTAATTAAAAAACACGCCTCGTATGTAAAATATGTCTCTACAGCCTATTCTAATTCGTCACTCGATAAAGACGTAATTGGCATAGGTAGCGAGGTCGGGACTGTAAGGTGGGTGTTGTAATTCTTTAACGCCACATTTATTGACTCCTTAAATTGAATTTTTACTGTAGCTGGCGTGTAGAGGAGGGGGTTCCGACAATAATTGGGGGTATTCTTGTATAGCCGCTTTCAAGTTCTTAATTGTGTCTGTATATACATTCCCCGTTATTGTAGTAACTTTAGGCATATACTCAATTAAGTCAATCCCCTCAGCACGGACCCGAAAAGTACATCTTCGTGGTGGAGAGTCCATATGAACTTATTGCATAGGCTTTTGTTTCATGGAAAGATCGGGCAATTATCAAAAAATATTTAAAAAGCTCATTAAGCCCGAAATAAGGACATCAAAAGGTCTAGCGGAAAGCATCGTAAGAAAATCTTCACGAGGACAAATAAGAGAAGACGTGTTCAAAAGTGTTAAAAAACAGATATCTTCGGAATTATTAAATCCAGTTTTCAAAAGTGCGATCCAAAAGTTTAAAAATTATTGGGTTTGCCGAAGAAACTGTTGGGTGGACTGTGGGAAAAGGAACTGTTAGAATGGTTGGACACGAAGGGCTTGGTGGGGTTGTTGGATACATGCGTAACTGAACAGGTGTAGGTGCAGTTGAGAAGTAGCATTCCCACAGGTTAGGATTGGGTGATGAAGGCGGCGAGGAAGGGGGCCAGAATGGGTAAGGCCAAATGAGATTTGGGATTTGGTGTTGGGAGTGAGGAAGAGATTGGGAGTTTAGACGAAGGAGTCGACAAAGGAAACTACGGGGCTGATGATTGAGAATGTTGCAATTGGTAGAGGTAGATTTAGGATTGGGGCGGTATATTGCAACAAGAACATGAAGAAGTTGAGATGCAGATTGCTGGAGGAAGTGGAAACGGACGGAGAGCAGTGGGGCATCGAGAAAAGTCGGGGGATTGACAATAAAGCCGTACCTAGATTCTTGAGTATGCTAACATACATATGTAAGTAGATTTATTGAAACTATTCAACAAACAAACCACCACATGGGCTATAAGCTTTGACTTCTTGTGTCGTTGCGCGCGCAGCAACACTTATCTCTCAGTCGCACCTATTTCTGTGTGTATTCCGATGTGCACTTTTAATAGAATAATAATAATAAATATATTCATTTCATTAATAAAGCCAACCAGAGAATTGTACATGAAAGAATGTTAGTTAAAACATATATACATGATAAAGTTACAATTACATTCAATTGTATAATTATAACATAGTTAAGCTATATAGTAGTCATTCAGCTTGTATGGTTCTAATGTACACAAAAAAAAACAAATAATTTAGACTTCATGACTGCATAAGTTTGAGACTCTTGTACATATCCTGGAAGTTTATTAAAAATTCGAATGCATAAATAATGTGCACCTCTTTCATAAGGTTAGACGTATGTATGTCTGACCATGACGGTTGGATACCCTGCGGATGGAGATTTCGAAGAACCTCAGTTATCGACTTAGTAGTATTAAATAAGAATGCGCGGGAAAAACAAGATAGTTTAAGATAGAAGACATGCTTAACTCAGATCATATGTCGATTGAACTAACCATCACAACCAGTGAACAAACGCACAGGCACCCGGGCGGTAACCAACGAGCGACAGTGGTAAGCTATCCGTGGAATGAAAGAGCCGAAAAGAAATGTATAGATACAAAATCAAAAACATCGATTGGACAAAACTTAATCCGCTTGATTTAGAGGGTTAAAGAGAATCTAGAAATATGCATGTTTAGGAATCAATACACAAATCACGCGCATTGGCACGATGATACTTGTACTGATTCCAAAATAATAGCAAGAAGGCCACTGAAAGTGTGGAGAGACGGGCACTGTGACTTCAAAACGATGATGGAAGCAAAGAAAAAGTGGAAAAAGACTTGCGAAAAAAGACGAATGGAAGAAACGTGAGTGGAATCGTATAAAAATATCCATAATGAAGCGGAACTGTGGAAGTATTTAAAGGAAGCCAAAGAATACAATTAAAAAAAGATATATAGAAAATAAATAGAAATGAAAAAATGGTTATTTTCAAGAACTATTTCATGGAGGAAATAGCAATGAAGAGGCTCAAGAAATACACTTCAAGAGTGACCTAGAAGATTTCCAAGTGGGGAAAGTTGTAGGGGCAATTACAGCACAAAATAATGGAAACGGACCTGGTCCAAACGGTGTCAATAGTGAAGTGTGGAAAGAAGCCAGTAATGGGATGGTAGGGTAGATAGCAGACCTTCTATACCAGGTATGGACAGGAAGCACTAGTTTTCCTGACTGTTGGAAAACCGGCAATAATACCTGTTTTCAAGAGGGGCAAAAAGGACGACGTCAGAAGTTACCGAGGGATAACGCTCCTCTATCATATATCTTATGCCAGTCTAGTACTAGAACCTAGAAGAAAAACTAGAGGAGAGGTGCGTGGTGCAGAACATGCAGGCTGGATCTAGAAACGGGAAGAAATACAGTGGAACATATAGTCACGCTAAAATACGTGATAGACATACGCGAGGTAAACTGTTTGCAGTGTTGATTGACCTCAAGGGGCCGTACGACAGAGTGTATTGTGAAAGAATGATCGAATGTCTGTATAAATGCAGAGTATCTGAGCATATATGCCAGAATGTTAGGCGAATGTATAATGAGATATGGGAACGAGTAAATGTACAATCTGATGTGTTCAGGATAAGAACAGGTTTACGGCAGGGTTGTCCGTTGAGCCTCACCATATTTAATGTGTTAATTGTGGACATAGAAACAATACTACAAAAGGCTCAATCTGGTGGAGTAGTAGTGGGGGGAACAAAAATATGGGCGCTATCATATGCTGGCGATCTGGTAGTACTCTAGAACTTGAAATGAAGGAAATGAGGTTGAACAGATATTTTACCAAAAGACTACTCCAAGTAAACATAACAAAAGTAGTCATTTATAAAAACAAAGGAAGGAGAGCTTCCCAGCAACATTTATGTGAGGGGAAGAAAAACTAGACGTCGATAAGTATAAATATCTGGGAGTTCTCAAGTAATGGCAGTTTGAATGAACACATCAGATATGTATGCAAGAAGGCTGGAGCAGCAGCACACAGTTTATGGGATGAATGGAGGAAACGATTCGAGGATGCATTTTGTATAAAAAAAAGATCATTTGGGATATATGTGTGAGGAGTATAATTATGTACGGTGCTGAAGTAGGGGTGGCAAGGAGTGGGCTGAGATCGAGAAGTTTCAAGTCTATTAGCTGAAGCGCATGCTTGGACTTCAAAAAACCACTCCTAGCTATGTAGTGAAACAAGAAGCGAATGCGGTAATATTGGAACGTACGCAGGGAGTAAATTAGCAAAGTATGAGAGAAAGGTGTATGAGATGAATGACAGACGCGTAACAAAGGAAATATTTGAGGAAATGCAACGCAACTCGAAAAGTAAGGGAGTAATGGGCAAATGGGAAATATAGAGAAATCAAATGTATGCAAGAGCAGGAATGTCGTTGGAAGAAGTGGAAATACTGAAGCACAGTGGCGCCACACTGGATGTTCTAGTAAAGGACAGGCTGCTAGAAGTAGAAGCACGCAAGAGGTAGGGTAGCATTGAAACCAGTAGATATGGAGGATACAGGCAGATCCAGGTTCATCGTCGACTGCCAAAATATCTAACGCGAGCGGGCCACAGTAGGTCACAAACCTTGATCTGTCGCTTCAGATGTGGAAACGAAGAAGCATGGTTCAAGGATTGGATGGGTAATGTGGTATATGTTGTCAAGTTGAAGATAAATGGGAGCATTAGTTAAATAAACATGGATAACGTATGGCGAAGGAAGGATGCGATAGAGTGACAAAGGTTGCATGTGGTTTTTAGATGAGAATGGAAGGGGAGTGAGTGTAATGAGGTCAATAAAACAACTTAAAGAACTAAAATTCACTATATAACAAACAATAGGGGTAGTTTTCTTTTTTTTTCTGGAAAGAAAAATTAATTATTAATTTATGTAAATATGAATACCAAATCATAATTTATTATTTTGTTTATAATGGAATGCGTCATAGTGAATGTGTAGATATATATATATATATATATATATATATATATATATATATATATATATATATATATTATTATTATTATTATTATTTCTAGTATGCGAGTTGAAATGTATGCCTACTTTACTTCAACTCGTTAGCCCTTTGACACCTTATGAGTCTCCTTCAATTTTTACAATAGCGTCACTTCCGTTTTTGGCATGTCTTCACTGCATACATCTTCTTTCATTCTATTGCATTGTCATTCCGTTTCTGCCTTTTCGACTGCTTCCACTTCTATCATATCTTTCCCGTCCTCATTCGTTCATAAGCATTTCTCCTTGCAGTGTAGAGTTTTTCAAATTATTCAATTTTTTACTTTTCCGTCTTCCTTTTTCCTTCAAAATTCTCCCTATTTCGACGTTTCATTTTCGTCTTAGTCTACCCCGTTCAAATTGTAGCATTGACTCGCAAAACCCCTAAGCAGTTTGAGTGAACCTTAAGGTTCTGCCAAACATAGGTTGAAGAACACTGGACTAGATATAAGAATATCTGAAGTAGAGCATGCAATAAAAGTAGCCCAATATGGGATTCAGAGGAAATGTTGAAAGTGGTAGAAGACAAAAAACCACGGTCCATATTAATTGACCCATTTAACACCATATATAAATGAGGAACAATCCCAGAAGACTGGCTGAAATCTACCTGTGTACCATTACCTAAGAAACCTAACGCGAAGTATTGTGGCAAGTCTTAAATTGTTTCTAAAGATTGTTCAACGGAAAATATACAAAACATATATAAAGAATATTGGTCAATCACAATTTGACTTCAGAAATGGCCATCAGGGTTGAATCGCAGAGGAAAACGGCCCCATATAATGGTCGCATGTTAAATGTAGTAAGGTGGACATTTTATAAAAACAAATTAATTTAATAACGCGCAGCATTTATTTAAAATAGTTTGAATTTTGATTTATCATTAATTAATTAATTAATTAATGTGTTGTGTGCCCATGCTAGGGATTCGTTTGTAGGATTATTTAACACAATTATTGTGTGCCCAAAATATTACAAACGGACAACAGCGATGCGTTAGCCACCATATTTTAATCGCTATAATCTAATTTTTGAATATCTAACAATAAACATATTTT
This sequence comes from Lordithon lunulatus, assembly GCA_963942505.1. Taxonomy (NCBI): domain Eukaryota; kingdom Metazoa; phylum Arthropoda; class Insecta; order Coleoptera; family Staphylinidae; genus Lordithon; species Lordithon lunulatus. Next base: position 39,467,988 of record OZ012668.1, read on the forward strand.
ATATAGAGTTTTAAACTCACAAGCAACTCTCACCTACTATATATATACCTTACAGTAAATAAAGCGATAACGTCGTTGTATAAAAGGCATATTTCTCGTTTTTGCGATATCACTCAAACCCGGTAAAGCAAGTAAGCCACATAACTTCGAACAACATTATTTCGTAGCTCAAATATATGTTTTTTAATCAAACCCTAAGATCCGATTAATTCCCAAAAAATTTGAAATATTCTAAGGAGAGCTATGCGCAGACTTTAGAAAACTATAAGCCAATATTTTTATTTTGAAAATGATTGAAGAAGATAATCTACTCTAGAATATTCGAATAATTCTCAATAAGTAGAAGCTATAGTGTTACTCGCAGTACGATTTTAAAACGAATCATCAACGACGCTCACATTCATTCAAACAGTTGCTTTTGATAGCATTTTATGCGCGGTTCCTTGGAAATACCATCACATTGATATTAGGGAAAAGAAACATAATTGGACCGAATGATTCTTCTCAGAAAGAGCGATAGAAAGAAATATAATAGGTAATTATTGATTAGCAAGAAAAGTCTCAAAAAAGCGGGAGGACCACTATTTCTTTTATCAACTACCCGGCTTCGGTTTGATTTCGCTATGATCATGCGCTATAAGAGCAAAGCACTAATTGTATTATCTTAAAAATTAATCGCAAAACATTACTAATGCAGTGTTTAGTTATGTTAAAGATAGCGATCACCTTTCACGAACCGACGGATCATAAATTGATACCATTCGCAATAATAGCGAAAATCTCCAGATCCCTATATTAATAGCGATCGCCCAAAAATCCTCTTATGTGGATAAAAACTATAAGATTATAGTTTTAAATAATACTTACGGTCGAAACCATCCTCGAACAAATGAAGTCCTGCAAATATTCGACATTTTCTGTAGTGATAACAAATTAACTTAAACTTACCTTAATATTAATCTGAAATCAGAGCCAATTAATAATTGTACGTTTTGATTTTGTGGATTATATATAGACGAACGTCTGACATGGGAGAACTACGTACATTAGGTATGTCTACGGTGTACGGTGTAATAAAGATTATATCGAAGAAAATAAAAAATACCATATCAAATTTATAAGTTTATAACATTTATTACGAAAATAGTAGCATAAAACAATGCATACATTAAAATTTGAAACAATCTAAATTATTACACATACACACATACATTGTCAAAATTTAAATAACATTAATGTTGATACTTTTCAGTAGAATTAACTAGAAATAATCTTAAATAAAGGACGCATGGTCACAGTAGGTATGCTGTAAACTTTACTAACAAATAGCGTACTATGCTATTACACAAATTAAGCAAATATCAGGAAAACGAGAGTTGCTAAATGCATACTACTGTCTGCCCCACAAATAAGCAGCTTTGCGTAATTTAGCATTTTAAGGCACTTATTTACTAACTTATTTTCTAAAGAAATCATAAGTAAAGGATATTTTAAATATTACTATAATTATCCTATAACATCACAATAAAAATTGAATCGATTTATTATAACAATTGTAAATCTGAATATTTGGATTCAATTTATTTTGAATAGCTTGTGCTATAATCTATATAATTGCAGGGCTATACAAAACCAAGAGAATACATCGTGACTGAGTGGCCGCTCAAACCAACGTGCGGGGAATTCTGGTCGCTTGTTTATGACTACGAGTGCTCTGCAGTTGTTATTGTCTGCGTACCGCCTGTAAACTCGGTAAGTGTAAACTTCATTAGATTAAACACTAAATTACATTGAGTTTTGAGTAGTCTTAAGAGAGCACTTATATACCCCACTGAAAGCGCAGTGATAGGAAATTAAACGCGCGAGACTAGAGTCGTAGCAAAGTTAGTTGTTGCCCGTTCCGTTATCTGTACAGTGTACTCGTTTTTCAACGGTAAGCATGGAGATCTCGCTTATATTAAGAGAATCGAGGTCGGTTACATTAGGGCGCATATTTGTTCTGTCACTATTAGTTTTTACTATATTGAAAAAATACAATAAATTATCATTTGCGACTCAGCTCATTGGCCTAGTGATTAGAGGCGCCGTCCGTGTCGTTCTGAAAATTGGGGAGCGTGAGTTCATACCCCATCGGTGCGAATTTTCACGAGTCACCTTTCACAGTTTTTCAGAGATTGTCTGTGAGGTTAAGGTAAATACCGGGTAAATTAAATTCCTCTGAGCTTCTCCCTTTGTAAGCGAAAAAGCCTCACGGCTGACAGCCCTATGAAGATAGGTTTAGTTGTTTTGTCATTCTCGTTTACTTCGTTTAAATTGAAAAGCAAGATATCTAGGCATATTTAACCAAGGCATTAGAGATCACTTTTTATGAGGAATCCTTACAGTCTAGCAAAGCTACTAAAGATGGCTATGGAACAGCATCATCTTTTATTTTCCTTATGATGGCGCCATATTAGATGTATATATTTTTGAGTACAGCTTATTTTTCCAATTATTACACATGATGATGAATTTTGACCAAAACTTCAAATTATTTATTTACAGTCAGATTGCTTTGGAAACAAAATCCGTACGTTTGTTAGAATACAAATTTGACAGCTTGTTTAGATTTAAACCTCGGTGTTTACATGACTGCTAATATTACATATCAAAAGATCTATTATGAATTTAATATAATACGCAGTTACTGTAATAATTATAGTTTTTTATTCTCTAACAAATGTATATGGCTCCGTTATTCATGAATTTATTAGTTTCTTGGAGAAATTATCAAAAATGTCTACACACCGATTGAAATGTCAATTTTGTTTGATTCGAAAAACATACTGATTAAAAATAAAAATAAGAAATCATGAGTAATAAATCATCGTAATCAGAAATTAAAGGTGAACTCATTTAAATCCAATATGGCGCACATAAGAAAAACAAATGATGATGACTGATGCTCTACCATCTTAGTTACATAAAAAAGTGCTTTAATAACGTTTTGGTTAGACGCCTAGATATCTTGCTTTTCAATTTACACGATAAATACAAAAATGACAATTTATCGTATTTTCCAATATCGTAAAAACGAACTACAAGAGGATACATTTCTTTTCCCTATATAAAAATGCTTAACTTTACCTTAAATCTTTTAACACAAGCGGTCAAAAAGCGGAGCGCTTATACTGTGTTATTCGGTTGAGAGGGAACATATTTGTTTATCATTTTAGAGAAAAATGCAAGAGGAAATACCTTCTCCACTTAATTTATAAATATGATTATCGTTTTTGCTGTCCCGTTGGAATTAAATGTTGCTTCATCAGAAAATATGGCGTTCCGAAGAAGCGGATTCTGAATATTTCCAAAAATTCAACCCATAGACAATAGTAAAATTTTTTTGTATCATTAATGATATGAGTCTTACTGATTCCAGTCTCGTCGGATCGGTTTTTATGTATAATCTTGGCCTATCTTGCACAGAGTTCAGGGCGAGGACTGTTGCTGCATCATCTTCATCAAGAATTGTTTTTTTTACATCCCTCATAGAACCGGAACATATGAACTGTTTTATTGGTTTCGTAGCTCCTTGTAGTAAAATGTGAGCTACTGAATTATATCAAGTCTCTATTGCAGTGTTAACATTCTAGCAAAATAATGTTTCATATATTAATTTTTATTACAACCGGATCAATGTTGATTAATAAATATATTTATTTTATTTATAAATATAAGAACAAATATAGCAGTAAGGGCGATAGGTCTTAATAATGTTTGATTGTCTCTCTAAGAACAAATAATAGTAACACCATACATTAGTGATGAGCATAGAATAAAAACTATCTGTAGTTGGGAAACTATTGGACTCTCGATAGTCCAAAAACAAATTAAAACAACCTAAATAAAATGTCAAGACCGGGGACTGGATAAAAATCAAACCCTCCGCAGGGTATACTGGCGGCGTAACTAAGAAAACACTGCATTATTGAGAAAGGGAGGAGATACATTACAGACTTTAGCGCATAGTTAGACAAACACCCAAATTCTAGTTTTTGGGACGCTGCAGCATGTTTTGTCTATTGTATGGAACCATCGATACTTTTTGTTTCATATCGGACAATCGATACTTTTTAGTTGATGGTTATCATACTATCGATAGTTTCTAGTAGCTTTCAATTGATTTTTTTATTAACCGGAGAATTATTCCAAACTCCGTATTGTAGTTAGTTATATACCAATTTGATGTATATACATTCCCTTTATCAAAACCAGTTGTACAAATTGCAATAAAACTATAGAAGTGAAAATACAGGCTGTCCTCCCCTATTTACACATTTTGTTATGTTCCAGTAATTTCAAACTATCTGGTACTAAAATGATTCTTCTTTTAATAAAACGTTATAGCGAAAAGAAAGTATTGTAAGGTCACGCTCCTCCAACTGATATATTATTACTATACGAATGACAAACGGTCCGTTCCCAGACTCTCAATTCCCCAAGATAAATAAAACTTGGTTCCGATTCTAAATTATAGACTCTATAAGATCAACCCATAAAATTTACATTGCAGCAATCGTTTCCCCAATTCTGGCCCGAGGGAAGGAAGCCAACGAAATACGGTCCCGTCTTTACAATTGATCACATCTCGCACACCCACTACACAAACATAAAAACCTGGGTGTTCCGTATAAACAAGAAGGTAAATCAATAACGGACTGCATTCACCGATATGAAATATAATTTGTATGCATTTGATATCAGATCGTCTCGCTGACAGAGCTGATGGCGGGCGTGAAGGCGCCGCCGAGAACGGTGCAGCTGTTCCAGCTGACCTGCTGGCCGATGGGCCATAAAGTGCCCACCTCCACGAACTCTCTCGTGGAGTTGATGAACATGGTGGAGCGGTGGCGGCAGCGGAGCGATTATGGTCCCGTCTGCGTCGTTTCGCCGTGAGTGCAGCGGTACTTTGCACGGGGGTTGTAATCACTTCTGATTTCTTTTTTATTAGGGACGGAAGGAGCAGATGTGGCATTTATTGTGCTGCGAACGCCTGCATCGAGCAAGTTATACAGCATGGGGAGGTGGATATTTTTCAGGCCGTTAGAACTGTGCGACGACACCGGCCACAACTTATCGAGAATATTGTAAGTAATCGATAATATTGTGAGTAGAATAGTTAGCATTTCAATTGAAATCAACTATAAATAATTCTCAAGCAGGGAAGCAATTTTATTTGCCCTTATTGGTTCTGATATATGATATAGATTCGTCGAATTACAGCCTTCAACTTTTAATGACACATTTCTAAGATATATTGAGTAATAACATATTCATTCCTAGAATTCAGTTACAAAATTAATTCTGACTATTCATAAAAATCCACCTCCAGCCAGGAAACTTTTCTAGAAAGAGTTAGCCCGGCTAGCATATCATGCATGTTGTATTTATTTATTTTCTTAATTAAATTATATGTATTGTGTATGATTATATCCGAATTTAATGCAACGCAAATGAATAAAGTTATAAATGTGCCATTCTGCGAAACTTTTGGTGCAGGAGCCGGGATATATAAAACTAACAACTAAATGAACTTACTTTAAATAATGGCATTGCGATGAAGTTTCTTTAGTCACGATTCTCAGAAGAATAAAGACTAGATAACTAACTAGAATATAAAGCGCATATAAAATTATTATATTGTTACAAACGCTCACGGATATTTAAAAGTAAGGCCACTTTCACACACATCCTAATAAAACTCGCGTTGCCTATATAAGATTGTTCGACAAGGACCAGTTTTCGATTAGAATGCGATTTATATTAGTTTAATATTAAAGCTTTTACGCGGAACAAAATTTAATTTGTTGCTTCTCGAGCATCGACAACCATATCGTCGGATGGTTTACGTTATTATATTGCAGATACTTTAATTACATGGAATAATGTAAACGATAATAAAATGTCAATTTATCTTAATACTTTTAGCTGGTGAATAATAATAAGATTATCTGTTATTGCTTTACAGCGTATCTGTTCTGCTCTACAACAATTTTCGTACAAAACGTTTCGACATGTGCAAAAGCGACCTTAAAATTCCATTATTGGCATCTTTATAAAGTGCCTTTGGCACTACCAATTTACCCTTATTGGTATTTATCACTTTACAATCGTACTGTTATTAACAGTATGCACTTAAGAGCCTCCTTCCTGATCTTTAGCACTAGCATCGCTCTAAGAGCCTACATTCCACCACCCCCTTCATTGTCATTGTCCTCCAACTCCTTCTTTACTTCTTTGCTCGACCTCTTAATTTTTCTCTGCATTCTCTCTTCTTCCATAATCTTTCTTCACTTCCTATCCTAAATCTGGCTATTAGTCGTTGTTTAGCGATGAGTCTTCAGGCTAACAAATACTTTTCCAGTCCTCCCAATACTTATACATGCTTGTCTTTGCCTTCTATTGCTGATTGTCGTAGTTGCTGTACCCGTTTGAATTTTTCTGCTACCATCATATCCACTACTTTAGCTTCATTTCGCGGCTATTCCAATTCCAAGTCCCAGCATCCTCATATATTTTCTTTATGCCCCCTTTCATCCCTGCCGCATCACTCACTCTCTTTTTATACTTTCCACTGCGCGCTACTGCAATACAAATGTTACTAGAATTCCTTAATAATGGCCTCATTCTTCATCCAATGAGTTTCTTGCCAACTCTCATCTTACTTTTCTATGACATATCTTCCCCTCTGCTAGGCTCTTCAATGAGAAGTAATCAATATTAAACCATTCCACTACCTACAAGGGTGCTATATCTGTTTATTTTACTCAATTTAATGATTTTCTCTAGCACAATTTCAAAGGGTTGATAAAGGGCCCCCTTGCTGAAATGCTTTTTTAACTTCGAAAGATGCAGACACAGCTTTGAGGATTTCTATTATACCCGGAATATTATGTTAACAAAAAGAACACACTCTGAAAGTGATAACATACAACCTATAAACTAACACAATATTCAAGGGTAGCTATTTATGTATTGAGAATGAATAACAAAAACAATGATTGGGTTGTATGCATTTTTTTATTGTTTTTCAAAATATTCTGCTTTAGATCTACACATTTTTGCATTCGATTAAATCAATTTCCGCAGCAGTTTTTCCACTGCAGTAGGATAACTATAGTAGGTATCTCCAAAATACAGTTTTTGAATCTATTAACAGCTTCTTGTGGCGTCTGCTGTTTTGTTTCGAGCTCATACAATAAATCCAAGATTCGTCACATGAGTATATGTTATATAATGCATTTTATGCACCGTGGTTGTATTTTGTAATAATTTTTTTGCACAAACCAATTCATACGAGTCTTTTCTTTTGATCGATTGTGCGGACCGACGCGAACCAATATTTGTGACGGCTAAATGTTCATGCCTTACCTTATGTATGCTTCTGGACGACCTCTAAATTCGTCTCCCCGCGAAGTTCGTCCACGTTTGAATTTACTAAACAGTTGTTTAATATTGTGGTGCTTCATATCTAAATAAAACTGGTATTGCATAAATCATATTGTTCTATAAGAACAAGTTTTCGATTAGTTTCATATTAGAGTTTTTACACGGACCAACACTTTTCAGTCGGTATTGGTTACCCGGCGCCTACCGACTAAACAGCCTCCCCTCCCCACAAGATAGATTGACCGCCTCAGAGGCACGCTATGTCCTCTCGCTTGTCTTGCCATCGCCTGGGTCACTGCCCCCTTAGCAGTGTGTGCTCGCCAGCGTAGCATCACCGAGTGTTGGATTCGCTACATTTCGGTCTTAGTCTTGTCCTGGTGTACATGCTTAATTAATGTCAGTTAGCTTATCTCATCATAGGTTGCGGTTGAGGTCTTTCGAGATCTTCTCCGCGTGACTGTTCTGGAAAAAATACATTCGCGATAATAGTAGCTCTTACCTTATTGCTTTGGGTTTGTTACGAGGTCGATTTTAAACTTGACCATCTCAGCGAAGCGAGTCACTGCCCGCATTTATCTTCTGACTCGGGCATCGCCTTGCCGATGCTTTCTATGGTTGCTCGATATTATCTTCAATCACCGCCTCCAGTTCGCCCCACAGGTTTCCAGGGTACGCGTCACTGCGTCGGGTCCCCGGCGGCAGTAGCAGCAAATGTCGCCGTCTGTCTTCCCAATCTTCACCAGGTATATCTAGAAGGTACCATGCCAGGTATGTCCAATAGTCAAGTCCATGTGTCACCGCCACCCATCACTTCATGCCTGGGACCGCTCTCCTTGTCCATGTGCTTCACGCGGGTGAACCAGCGTTCCTGCCATCTATGCGTGGTGGTCTATCAGTTCGTCTAGTGCGCCTCCTTTTGCCCGCGCTCTACTTAATGGTCCGTAAGGTAGTGGTCCTCTCTATAAGCACTAGGTCGGTGGAGACTGTGTGGTACGCTCTGATGATATGAAGCGCGCTTGTTCTCGTGGCCCTGCGTAGTCATTCCCGGTTCCGCTAGGTCGCCGAAGTTCCAAATCATGCCGGCGCCGCGTAGAGATGCGTGTTTCTTGATACTGTTGCCAGTTGCCTCCCCCTGCCTTCAATTAGTCCTCAGGTGTTTGGGAGTAGTCGGGCGATGGCCGCCTTCTTTTTTGCCGACCCCTTTGCAGCCTACAGCACCTGTGCTGAGTGGTTGACATTTACCTCGGCCGTGATCCCGAGATAGCATAGACGGTTTCGAATTGGGACCTCCTCTACCAGCAGTTGGAGTTGGGTCACTGCTCCTCTTACCGCACTCTTCGTCTTCGTCGGTCTTCCCGGCCGCGAGTTGGAAGTGATGCTCCATCATCCAGTCTTTCATTGGTTGCACCGCTTCCCCTTAGGACTGCCATTTCATCTGCGAAGACGATGGTTTTGATGTAGTTTGCCATCTCTGGCCTTGGTGCCCGGTCGCAAGTGAGGTTCCACAGGAGGGGCTCCAGGACTTATCTCTGTAGCACCCCTCCTGACATTTCGAAGTGCAGTCCTTCCATGGTTGTCTTGTACCTGATTTGCCAGTGGCTCAAGTATGCCCCGATGAGTCTCGCCATCTTGTGCGGGATGCCGACTGAATTTCATCAGTGCTGTGTTGACGCAGCTCCGAAGGATGGAGTTGAAGGTATTTCGGACGTCGAGGGTGACCATCATACATTGCGTACTGCCCCTTATTGGTCCGCTGTTGCACTCCTTAATGGTCTTGGTCATTTCCAGGAGCATATCTGTCGCAGAGCGCACCTTTCGAAAGCCGTATTATGCATGCGAGAGCCTTCCGGCCTCCTATGCCATCGTATCTAGCTTGTTAGACGTCGTCACGTCCATTTTTGGTTTCCCCTTCTTGGTGATGAAGATATGCTTAGCCCTCTTCTACCTCCACCTCCAGGGAAACTTATCCTCATCCAGACATTTGTTGACTACGGCCTTGAGGTCGGGAGCCTTCATGATCTCGTTGCCAACTGGGCTCGGTGTCTTCCTGTTCGGGAGTCCCAGGATCGACTCTCCATTTGGACCGCCAGTTCTTCGGCGTCTAATGGTCCATCTCAGATGGCGATATTGCCTACCTCTCTGAGTCTTGAGGTGTACCCTAGATATCGTTGATCGCTACGGCTCTCCCGATCTAGTATATTCCAGCCGGCAACACTCCCCGTCGTGCCCGTAGTTTCCATAGTGATGTCGATCCATGAAGTAGAATTCCGTCTAATGAACGCTGGGCTCGCACCGTCATTGTATATCTCAAGGTTGAGCTGCACCGCCAGCTCTAGTAGTTGTTCCCCCTTGTATAAGTGTGCTGGGACTGCCCTATTTTTGCTCCCGGTATTGGGAGACAGCGTCGTGGTTTGGTCAAGAAGGCTATCTCTGCCTTGTACGTCGTCCTGGCTGGGCGCAATTGTGGCACAGGCCCCTGCGGTCTGGCCAGTCTGGCCCCCTGCAGAGCTGGGCGCGATCCCCCGCTGTGTCCGCCTGGGTTTCGTTGCGGCCTGGCCTCAGATCACCCATCCTTATTTTGTCCTGGTCTGCATTGTTGGTCACGGCGATGGCGTCGGTGACTTCGTCAAGCGTGGTGATCCTGTCCACTCCCCTTATGCGTACCACTGCAACGGTCTGTTATGGGTCGCCGTTGCCACCTTATCCATAATTTCTTTGCGGAGGACCCAGACTCCTAGTCTTCCACGATAATCTGGAGCCTCAGTTTCCTCGCTCTCGTTTTAAGTTGGTCACGCTGTCCACAGCGACCTCATGCATCCATTTTAAGAGGTCAGCGTACGTGCTTCCGCTAACCGGTTTAAAGATGATGGCCTCTTCTTGGCATTTCCGGCATCCTCCCGTCGATGGGCCAGGCACTTGCTTAGGATTGCTCTGGGGATTGTCCATCGTCGTTGGTGGTTTCGCACTTCCGAGTTCCCTTATGGAGACCGTTGCCCCCGTTTCAGCGAACTGGTATTCAAGTATCTTCCTAGCTTCCAGTCCGGCTATCGTTGAGGTGTCAACCTCCACTCCGATGTTGCGTTCCCCTGACTCATTCGTCATGAGCCTCAACTGCCTAAAGCCCTCATACAGTGAGTCCTGGGTTATCTCCGACCTGGTGGTTTGGCACACTATGTAATTCGGATGCCGAGTCTTACTCGCTTATTACTCGCCGTTAAGGATTGTTAGTGTTTTATGTACAACCACTGATTTTCTTAGTTCTAGATTTTACATGGTTGCCTAATTGCTTCCTTTGACTGCTTACAGCCCGGCATTTCTCGCCATCTTACCTTGTATTTCATCCTCTAGGGTTGTCAGAGAATGCGAGGATGCCTACCTTGCAAGCTCATCTGCTATTTCGTTCCCCTTGATCTCATTGTGTTCTTTGATCCAGCAGAGTTTTAGTTTGTTATGTTTAGCTAGCTCATCCAGGCTGTGTGGACATGAATATAGCTCTAGTTTCAAAGCATACAAGAATATGTTTTCATTAATGTTCATCAATTGTATACCTTTCCATTGCCTAGTTTATACTTAAAGCTTAAAAAGAGGATGAGTTAAGTGCCTTGACCATATGCCAAAATCTAACTTTATCCAAGATCAGATAAATCTTAGATTGGGATAGACAATTTATTTTAAATTTACAAATTTATAATTAACCTTGATTTGTACCAATTGCAATTTTATTATCTTTAATAACATGTTAAAAATTTAGATGTAGATTGGAGTGGAATTCAAAAATAATTATTTTGTTCCAACTCGAGAAATTAGTGTGGAATACAACACGTTTATGTAGTATACTGTGTGTATTAATATTAATAATTCAAATTAATATACTTAAAGCTCAATGGTATTTAACAATCCTAGTCATAAAAATCGGTCATTCCACAATTAAATTATCCAAATTTAGTGCCTGCTACAAAATGCCATACAAGTAGTAAATTTTAATATTGAAATATGATCTGACTTTCATATTATGTCATTAAGGCACCTTACACGGTCAATAATACTGTCAATACTAGTACTGTCAGTATTTACGTCAATCCACCGTCAATATTTATCGACCTTACACGGTCAATCCATATTGTCAGTATTTTCGTCAATATCGTCCCAGACTATTAATATGAATAATGGAAAAAAGCGTTCCTCGCAATCATTCTGGCATTTTCTACAAAACGTACTACTGTGCGCAAGAGATGGATGGATGATTGGTTAAATAGGCGTGAACAGTACTCGCACATTGTTTTATTAAAAGAAATTCTCATGACGGATGTTACATACAAAAAATTGTTAATAATGTTAAAAAATGTCTTGGTGAGGCAAGAAACAACCATGAGAAATTGCATTTCGGCTGACGAAAGATTAGCAGTTATTTTAAGATAACTCGCTACGGGAAGGTACCAAAGTACCGCATTTTTCCGCATTCATGTCACCAGCAGTAGTAAGTCAAGCTGTAGATGAAACATTACAGCTTCAATATACATTTTTTAGGGTCTTTTAATTCCTCATTATCATCAGAAACTTCTTCATAGTATGTTTCTAACAAAAAGGGTGTCTCATCATCCATTATTGTAGAAATAAGTAATAATATATGAGTACGCAAAACAAACTGTCACACAACTGTCAGTGAGATATTGAAGTACTGACGCTTGGATTACCAAATATCCGGATTCCGTCAGTATTTTGTTCAATCCATCAATACTGCACCTTACACGATCAGTAATACTGTCAATATTTTAAAATACTGACAGTAATATTGACCGTGTAAGGTGGCTTATAAACTATGGTAACCTTTTAAGTTCCAATCAATAATTAATTTATATTTATTGCAGAGAAAAAAAGTATGTATAATATCGTGACTATTTCTTTCAGACCGAATATAAGTACTGCTACGATCTGGTACTACATTACGTGCTGCATTATCTGAATAAGGATCTTAAGGACAAGGATGTAAAGAAAGACCCCAAGGAGAAGTTGCCGCCACAACAGGGTACATAAACCGTATACACGCGTATACAAATACAACAGCTAACTGTAAAATTAATAGGTCCAAATAATGTGCCGCATATATAGCTTGTAGCTCAATTCTACTGTCCAAAAATAAAATAGAGTATATTATATACCTGGGTAAACTATTTTTAAAGAGTCTATTTACAGGGGAATACAAATAAATGTTAATCTCTAGCAGAATTATATATGCATAGCAATTAGGACATGTCTATATACATTTGATATTTTGCAGTTTTTTCTTTTCGAAGCGACTTTTGCTGTTTTATATAATCATTTACTCAAAGGATGAGTACATGAATACGAATGTGCTGATGTTGCTTTAGCCGCGCGCGAGCTGTAATTGTAATGAATTGTGTCGTTTGTGAAAGACTACGTGTACTATGGATATAAAATAATTATTTTTTGTATATATTTTTTCACAACCGCACACCGTCCTAAAAAGTAGTCTTGATATTTCGCACGGTTTAATGAGTTTTAAGTGCCTCTATATACAGAAATGTTCCGTTCAGAACTTATACAAAGAATATTTGTTGTTTAAGAATTCGCACAACTATATAATCTAGGGTCTAGAGAGAATACATCTAATTAAAATAGTATGTCATCAGAAATAATAAATAATAGTGTATTTTGTGTAAATCTCCATATATAGTAAGTTTCAATACTTGTGGAACAAACCGCTGTACACATAAAGTGTGAAACAAATATGTTCATAATAATTGAGGCATCTAATATATGTTATTTCATACTTATTATAGATATTAGCGAATTATACTTCAGCTATTAATACATATACAGGGTGAATTTTAATAAATTGAGTGGTGGGCCACGTTTATTTAATAAAACCCTAGAATGAGGTGGCTTAAAAGCAAGCACCCTATATTTAAATAATATTTTCCACAAATTTTTTTGGAGTGTATATAAATAAAAATAGTTTCCCAGAAAGCGATATGTCTCGAGATAATGCAAAAAGGCAGTGATAAAATTCTCTGAGTTGTGGTGAATTATTTAATTTCATACACTTAAAACATTTTTGTAATGGATAAGTCACATACGACCGTTTTCCCACAAAACCAGACTTTTTGTTTGAAAACAACAGTTTACACTATTATATAACTTCAATTTGAAATTTCTTCGTTAAGGATAACAACTGTTGATTTGTTGATAGACTACTTTCGCATAAAAACGCTAGTATGCGAAAGCAGCATGCTGACTATAGATTTTACATTACATGTAAAGTATCATATGAATTCTTTCCCTGTCTACACTGTAAAACCAGTATCAAGTATACCGGTATTGCATACTAGCATCTTCATTTTAAAGTATAAATATCATACCATAACTAGATAATTGTTAACATTATTTGATAAAATCAAAAATAAAAGTAAAGGTCTCAACTCAATAACATTTTTATATTTTTTCTTATCAAATACGGTTATCAATCAACACATTATGATGTAATATTTATTATACCACAGTTGAGACTAATCAAAAAACGATCCTTAACTAATATATTTAAAATCGAAAAAATCTATAATATTGTAACAAGATTTTATTTCAATTTTATTTATAACGCACAGTTTGCAGATCTTGAAAATTTTTCTATTTAAACAATGTTCATTTAGACCTGTTTATAGTGATGACTACTATTAATATATTTAAAGTCATTTTATATAGAATAAAAACTATTCAGATTGGTCACATTTGATGAACCTAATCTTTTACTCCCATCGAACTGCAATATAACTAAAAACAATCTGTTTTACTTACTTTTCTACACAAAATCAATGTCGTAAATAAAATATTTCTAAAACAATATATTGTATACTGTTAGATTTTAGGATTTAGGTGATCCTTAGTAAATTGTTTATGCATTAAATATTCTAGATTGATTGTTATAACTTTTAAATTTTATTGTATTTATAAATGTCTAATAAATTTAGATCTGACTATAATGTAACATTATATGTATATTTTGCCTAATTTTTAACTTATTGTTATTGTAAAGTAAATCATTTTATGAGATGTATTTTGTTAATTACGCATTAAAAATTATTGTATATTTTACAAATAATAAAAAATTAGGTGGTTGTATGATTTCTAATATTTTGCCTCGCCCGCAAATAACATTAAGAAGTAGAATTGCTGCCACCTGACGAAAAGAATACTACAAGATTGTTGACCGGTGTGAAGTTATCCTCTGATACCAGCCTCTACAGTGGATGCGGGTCTGTACTGACCAATTGGGATGAACAATAAAATCCAAACTTTGAGGATTCTTATGATTATGTCTTGCGGACTATAATATATAGTTATATATAGTAAAAAATTAAACAAAATATGTTGCATAATTTTTTTTATCGACCCAGCCACTAAAATCGAGAGGAGCGTAAAAGTTAAAAATAAGAAATAAATAGAAACAATTTTCTACGATTGAGACTTTCCATTTTCTATTGTCATAAACATTGTGTAATTTTTTCAAATCAATTGTATGACGGGGGCATGATGAAAAATAATAATTTACGTTACAACATATATTATACAACAACGTTTATAACAATTATTAATAATAATATATAACTATATATTATGGCCCGCAAGACATCCTCAAAATTTGGATTTTGCTCTCCCAAATTGGTCAGTATAGACCCGCAAAAAATCCGCCCTGCGCGCGTGTTAGAGGCTGGGATCTTAGATGTTAACTTCACCTACCGCACCATATCCACGGACGCGGTGGAGGTGCTGGCGGGAACCATCCCGGGCGACTTGCTCGTTGATGAGCGTGCAAGGGCACATGGCTACAAGGAGGACGGGGCCACCAAGAAGGAGGCCCAACAGAAGGCGAGGCACGAGACGTTTAGGAAGTGGCAGGCGAGATGGGATGCTGCTACCAATGGAGGATGGACCAGGAGGGTGATCCCATACGTGGAGCCAGGGGACACGGGGACCTGGATCATTGGACCACCCAGACCTTATCCGGGCATGGAGTCTTTCAATCATACCTCCACCGGATAGGGAAGGCAGACAGTGCCAAATGTCGTTACTGTGGTGGGATCGATGATCCGGTCCACACCATCTACCGTTGTCCCCGATGGGTAGCTCAAAGAAACGTCTTATGGTTACAGATTGGCGACACCGACCCGGACGACATCGGCGCCAGGATCCTCCAGGACAGGGACGCGTGGGACGCGTTCGCAGCTTTCTCCCGGACGGTGATGGGGAGGAAGTTCGACGACGACCTGCGAACCCCACAGACCGACTGACGAGGACGGACGACAGTGACAGGCTCCGTCCCCCTTTTTTCATTTATTTTTACCTTACCCGCCTTTTATTTTAGTACAAGAGACATAACGACAGACAAACGATAGACGGTCCGGGGGGCTTAGGAATGCCTGTTAGACGGTCAAGCCCCTCGTCGACAGAACCTGGGTTTTGGTTTAGTCGGTAGGCGCCCCGGCCAGTGCACGGGGCGAATCCGACAATACCCATGCTTATCACCACAGTGGTGATAGCGGAGGCATGGGTGTCTTTCGAAGATTCCACCCCAGATGACAAAAAAAAAAGATGTTAACTTCACACCGGTAGATTGTTGTTAGTAATATATTGACAACAGGTTTCTGGGCATAACGTAGAATTTACCACAAGCTTTGCGAGAATATATTATTATCGTATGGTAAGTAGTATTGCAATCGTGCATGATTTAAATGTCAATTTTTAAGCACGGCTTGCTATTTTCCTTGAACTTATAGTTCCAGCTTAGACGCCGAACTCGGGACCTGTCATACCAGCGTATTGGTGGTCGTTCCGGAGGTCTTTTTGATCGCGGTAGTTCCACTCGGCAATTTTTGGCAGTGTGGTGTTTTCCATCCTGTCAACATGATCTCTCCACTCCCGTTTCCTGTTTTGGCCCATCTGACTACGTTTTGGCTGTTGCACTGTATACTAATGTCTACGCTTCTTATGTGGTCCATTAGGCTACATCCTACCATGGATCTTAGAGTTCTCATCTCTCATTTTCTGCTCTGGTTTCAATCGCAGATGTCATGGTTGGTCTCACGCAGCTGTTGTAGATTGTTGCATTGCTTTCCACGGATATTTGTTTCGCCATATTATATCCCTATATATTCCGATATTAAGGCTGTCCTCGTTGGTTGGGCTTTCACTTCTTCTTTGTTACTTGTTATGTTGTTGTTACTGTGTATATTGGAAGTGCATAACTTATACGGCGCTCTAGATCGCAGAGGATTGCTTTTTAGGCGCAGATACCTGGATGTTGAACCTTGATGCAGTTTTTTCGAACTTGTAAAGAAAGTTTCCCAAGTTTTCTTCGTCTTCGGAAGTCAATACAGCGTCGTGGGCATAGTATACACTTTTATATCTTCGTCCCTCATTCGGCATCCGGATAAATAAGGCATTACTTAGTCTCCTTACCTTATTCCAGTTGACACAGGTACTTTATTAGATAGTATGTCTGCTACTTTTGTAAATGTGTAGTTAACAGTTTTGTGATAACTTCTATGATATTGGGGTGAATATTTATTTTTTGCACAAGCGGCATAACAACCTGGACAAGATCGATAAAGCACAAAAAAGGAGTTTTATTGAATTCTATAGCTTTATGGGTTATTAGGTTATTGTCGTCTTTATATAACGCTTTGAGTTTTGATTCCCATTCTTTTGTTGTAATTTTGATACTTTGAACTGTATCTTTAATTTCTATTTTATTCTTTTTTAGCATTCTGCATATTCATTTTTGGCTTCCGTACATGTTTCGTTCCATACTTTTAGAAACACGTTCACAGTAGTTTTCTTTTATTGCTCTATAGGTATTATTTCTTTCCGATTGATAGATGTTTAGGTTAACATCAGTTTTGTTCCTTATATTTTTAAGTATGCGAGTTTTTTGCGCTTCAGGAGTATTTTGGCTTCTTCTGTAAACTATAGCATGTGCTTAGCTTTTTTCCTTTTAACCTGTTTTTGGCCTAGTTCTTCCCCAGCGGCATTTGTAATGTTGGTTTTTATTACATTTCATTAGTTGCAGTGGTACGAAATGGTGATGTTTCTTAGTCCATTGTATTAATATAGCATGTATTAAGAATTAACGCGGTCATCCGCGACGGAGTTGTTCTGTGGTAGAGTGCGTCGATGATGGAATGTTTTGACTTTTCAATTCGTACATAGGTAGTGGCACACACGTAACTCTGTCAATTGAAATCTTTTTGCATTTATGAAGTTCATCCTTGGAAAGTTCGAACCTTCTTTTTCTTCTGGTGTCGTGTATGCTAAAACGTGCATATCCGTCTCCATGGATGTTGACGTACAACATTCTCTCCATCTTTTCATTGGTCTTCGGAGTGATGGCGGGTTTGGTGTTTTTTGTCTTCTTTGGTAGTCGTTGTTCATCCATTCTGTCTATATGTTTGTTCCAGAGCTGTCACCTTTGCCTTATTATTTTAGAGATGGCCTGGATTCCGTTTTGTTGTTGCAGAATTTCACTTATATTCTGTCCCTGAGCGTCGTGCCATTAATGGTTCTTATTATCCTCATCTGATGTTGTCATTATTTGGGTCATTTTAGCATTGTTTTTGCCGCATATGTAATTACCGGTCTTACGATTCTCTTGTATATGCGAGCTTTGGTAGATATGTTATATTTGTCCATACTAGATCTCTAATGCATTCTGATTTTTGAGTCGCTTTCATTGTTTGTTTCGTTACTTCTTCTTGTAAGTTCCCGTCACTAGTTATTTCAACTCCGAGGTAGCAGAATTTTCCGACTACTTCTAGGTTGTACCTGCTTGTCTACACAGTCTGCTATTAGCATTGTCGGCGTAGCATATGACATGAGTGTAGGTTCTTCCCATTTTATACCTTGCTTCTTTTGGTATCACGACTATTGTTCTTTCCATAATGAGATTCAATAGGAAGGGACCAAGCGTGCCTACTTGTCTTATTGCTTCGCCTGTGTTCACTGGCTTTGATTTGTCTTGCTCTACTTTAATTGTTGTTGTGCAATTCCTATTTATGTGATTTAATATTTTTATCAGATTAGGCTTTATGTGCTTTTCACTCAGTATTCTGGTTACACATATACATATTCTCTGTTGAACGCTTTTGCCAAATCAACGAAGCACATATGTGCGAGTTTGTTAAATTCGTTTGGTTTTTTGTTAATTTATTTTATTACGAATTTGGCGTCGATCGTAGATCGTTTTTGTAGTTCCTCCCGTATTGGTATCTTAGCTTAGTAGTTCTAGTATTATTTTTTTAGCGTCTTTAAGTAATGTTATGCCTTGATAGTTTTCAGGTGTTGTCTTTTCCTCTTTTTTGAATATGGGTATTGTTCATTTAGACTTCTCTGTTTCCTTGTTGGACGCTGCTGCTTGCATTCGTTATTGTGATGAGAATGAGTAGGATGAACTGTCGTTATTACCTCATGCCCCTGTCATCTTGTATTCCCTTTGTTTTTATAGATTCCATCTGAGTGAACCACTCGTGTTGGCTTCTCTTGTTCTTCATCTACAGGTAATGGCATTAGATTATGGATTTCTCATTTCTAGGTGGATTCCTGCAGTTTTAGTTACTACTATTACTTTTCCATCCACGCCTGGATGTGTTTCCGATATTTTGCTAAAGGCCATTTTGCTGGTTTATATTCTTCTCTTTTATTAAGACTGTGGTTCCATTTTTTCCATCTTCATTTGTGTTGCTCCACTTCTATCAATGTTGTAACTTGCATAAATATTCAGATGACCATGCCTTACAACAATTCTTTTTTATATTAGTTGCCATCTTTCTGTCAGATATCCAGTAATGATTGTTTTTATTGGATTCGCCAATCCCAGTGTTACTCATTCATATCATTCATATCAGAAAATTTCGTGGCGTCAGTACCTCTATCATTATTTCTGATGGCAAAGAGCGGCCTGGTGTTCAAATAGACTTCTATCTGACATTGCTGATTTTCCAACTTGGCATTCGTGATGTATCATCGACTTTACACTAACTTCCCACAGTCCACCCAAGGAATGAAGTCGTGTATTCCTCAGGTGATAATCTCGGTTTTTACTGTTATGGAAGTTTCAACATTCTTGATTTCTTTTCTTATCTCCAACAAAGGTGGTCCCATTATCACTGTACATATAAAGGCAATAACTCTAGTGAGCAACACATCATCTAAATACCTTAAAATATAGCCATACACAAAAATAGCTATATAACTCTTCTACGTTTTATTTCCTCTTCTCTTTGTCATGCTCATTTCAATAGGCCCAGCGTCGTCCACTCCTGTATGAGTAAAAGGTCTTGATGGGGTTAGTTAGTGTTTTGTTCAATGCTCCTATCACTTAGTGTGCGGTGTATGCCTTATATTGTAATGTGGAATGATGTGCGTCTCTCATAACCAACTTCGTTACATGGTGTGTACTTGGTAGAATGATAGGATGAATACTATTATAATATTTCTTGCTGATCTATCTTTGAGTGTAGCCAATGAATTTTTCTTTTGGTTCATTTTTTTTGGTCGCCGCCAATTCTAGTGCATAATCCCTTTCTAGGATATGTTGTTTTATCCCTGAAAGCTTTTGTTGTAAAGTGTCTACAATAGGTTAGTACACGCATCGTGGTGTTGAAGACTGAAAACTGGGTTGTCACACTTCCTTCTTTTATGTAACTGCTATGTGCACTTCTTCATCATCAGCAGCATCATCATCATCTCCATCATCATCATCATCTCTAATGATGATGAATTAATCAACCAATTTCGTTCACTGTCGGACATAGGTCTCCCGTAATTTTAACCATTCTTGCCGATCTTGTGCAGCTTCTATCCAGTTGGTTTTTATCTTTACATAGCCTCACCCATAACAAGATTTGTCATGTAATGAGTTACTGTTAACTGTTAATTTTGAGCCCAATAGAGTTTGAAGCTGCATTGAGTCTCTGTAGCATTTGAGTAACATGCATTCTAGAAGGGCTGTGAATAGTTTTGGCGATACCCTGGCGCACGCATCGTTATCAAAATCTTGGGAATCATCCTGAAGCCTGACATATGCTTTTGTTTTTTGGTATACTGTTTGATAATATTGGCGTATCTATGGTCGATACGGCATTCAGTAAGAGATTGCAACATTTTATGCTGATTTATTGAGTCAAATGCCTTTCCGTAGTCGACAATGATTATGGAGAGAGGTTTATTGTATTCGAATGATGTTTGCAATGCTTGATCTAGAAGGATGCTCACTATAAAGGGTGTCATGAACTGGTGTTACCGTTCTTAATGCAGTTGGTAGAAGTCCGTGTCCGCCGGTGCATTCTTCTTGGTATATCTTGATGGTGTATGAATTGTTGCTTGAGCGATATTTATTAGGTTTGTGTTTGTGTAGACTCTGCAGACTCAATTATTCTACCGGTTCTGTTGAAGGTTGATCTAACACATTGTTAATTAATTGCGAAAGGATCAGTCGTTTGTTGTGATATCATTCGTCCAAAGTGTTCCAAGTTGTTTCGTAGTTATTGTATGCAATTGTTTAAGATATTGCATTAATAATACAACTAACCCCCTAGGAGGAAAGTTAACCACCATCTGGCAGCACCACATCAATTAGCAGTGCACACACATATGGTAACAACCGTAAACATTCTCATGCCGTCAGGATCACCGGATAGTGACCTCTATGGAATAATATTCCAACAGAATGCTTGAGATATTTGCCGAGTTCCATAACTTTTGTAATCTGTTTCCAATTCGCTTTTTTGAGTATTTGGATTTTCTTGTTGATTCTATTTCTTAAAAGTTTGTATTTAATGTATGTAATTGATTGTGATCTATACTGTAGGTTTCTTTTGTCAGTTTCTTTAGCGACCATCTTAATCTCATTGGTATACTTCTACGTTTGTTATATTTTACCTCTATTTATACATACATTCTTCCGAGTGCTTCGTCTGCAGCGTTAATTATTAAATTGGATTTTAGTTATTGCCCTGCTGTTTCTATTTAGTCTTCTTCTTGTATTTTTCATGCCCTGATTTTTTCTTCTTGTCTTTCTTCTAGAGTCATCAGATAGATTCCACATTAAGTTTGTCGATGCCCTCCGTAAGTTATATCTTTTTTCGCTGCAGAATGTCTGTGATTTTCACCAGCACTAGGGTGTTGATGGTCCCGACATTTGCTAATTTGCTGATGTAAAGGTTCTTACGTCCTGAATCTGCGGGGGTGGATATTTCTATTGTGACTATAAAGTATAACATAGATTGTCTTCTCTTGTGTTCTCAAAGGTTAATTTGTATTGATGCTTGTGTTGAAAGAAGGTGTTGTTTATTATTAGTTTGTTTTGCGCGCATATATGGTATAGTTGTTTGCCATTTTCGTTTTTTTACTTTCTTCATTATATCGATTTTTTACCCTGTTATTTCTTCATTTGCGATTTCAAAGATTCAGATCTCCAAGAATGTTGGCTTGTGCGCAGATGTTCTAAATATTTTCATCAAAAATACTCATTTCAAAGGTCCCCTACAACTCATAATTTTTTTTTGAGAAATGTCGTCTGCTGTTTGTCTTTCATCTGTTTGTCGTCAGTTTTTCATCTGTTGGCCACTATCTGCCGCCTGCCTGTCATGTGCTCATTGGAATCCCTCGAATGGGACAAAATTAAGCTCAAAATGTAAATTACTTACTAAGTTATTATGTAAGTTATTAACATATAAATATTTAAATGATAAAGATTATATAATAAATTGGTAAATTGCTAAGAGACATAATTAATCAAGAGAAAAGACTAATTTATTGTTCTGTTTCGAAACAGTAAACGTACTTGACATTTTGACCTTTACAATAAATATTTAAATCACAATCATTTCTGCAGTTTCCTCATAACAATTAACTAAACATTTCATCAATAAAAAGCGATTACTTAGTATCATCGACTATACTTTTATAAAACCAGTTCAATAATCCAACATGGGAAAACCTGGGTGCATAAAAACCATCTTAACGTATATAATAAATTTCGGCAAAGTTTACGGTTACACTCCGATTAATATTGATGGAAAAGCAATACAAATCTCTAAACGATGGGCAGTGCATACATGTCTTCTATTCATAATATTCACAACCATTGTTATTCTAGATATTATATATAATACTAGTCCGAACCAATATATTCTAAAAATCATATTGACTTGGCTGCGGCACACAACAACAAAAATAACCTGCTTCGTAAACTTATCCATGTCCTTAATACGGTTACCACGGTTAAAACAGATGCTAATTTTGGTAATTAAAATCGATAATAAAATGCCAGTGAAGGTTAATTATATGAAACTGAAACTAATAGTCTATTGTGTACAGTTTAGCTCCATTATCATCCCTTTATTATTATCAGGCATGCACATATATTGCATATCATCACTTAGTGCTACAGAAACTTTTCCTATATATGCAGTATTACGACTTTTGTGCATACATATCTCTTTTCTTTTTAATTTTGTTCACTTCGGACAAATGTTCCTATTCGGGATTATACTAGCAGAGTATTACACCACTCTTTGTGAGCATTTGCGTGTTATTACATTTAATCTGAAAACAAGCCACAAAGTCGCCCCTTTAGTCGACATAAGGGATTTGATTTATAAAATGAATCTAGCTGTCAATAGTTACAATAAATTTTATGGTGTGCAGTTGGTTTGTTTATTCCTGTTGACCGTAGTTGGAATGACTGGAGATGGATACTATCTTATGGAGAAGTATCGTATTGATTTGATGTTTGTTGTAGTCGCTATGAAGGTTTTGATATATGGGTTGTTTATTTGTTTGCTGGCATTTTTGTACCAGTTTATTATTAATCAGGTAACTATTATTAGGGATGGAAAGTATACACATGTTCATTACTTAATCTACGTTTATCTACACTTCTTCTTGAACTCAGGCCCAGTGTTTTATTAAATGATTCAATGATTTTATGTAAAATTATAGATGGAGTCGATTACTCGGCAAATGATACATATCTCCTGCATTCCACAGATATATAAGGAGGTAAGATTGTTTATTATTACTGAATTTTTATTGAAGTTTACTTCATGTTACTGCTACTATGTTAATCTCTTAAGAGAAATACACCTTGTTATATTAAATAAAGTAAATAAAAAGGAGATAAAGCTCCTCAAATTCGGAAATAAGAAGATTGGCTAAAGAGTATAGAGCATCATTGAAAAATAATAATCTTTACAAAATTATAGTGTATATTGTGATGGTATTTTGAAAAATATTTCTATTCGTTTTTGACAAAAAGAAATTAAAAATCTAATACGTATTTTTTTTAAATAAATGATAATTATTACAGTTTTTTATGAAACTTAATCGAGATTATTTTATGGACGTTCTGAATTGTTTGTGTAATCAAGGGCTTACGAGAAAATTAATTGATTAAGCCCGTGATTAGCTATAAGAAATAAATTAATGATAATAACCATTATTTACAGTATCACAATAAGTATTTAATATTAACATTTACGTAATTAAATATAAACTCTGTATTCACCTCTGTAAATGACGTGGAAGACAATCACAAATTATGGAGAGTGGTCATAAAATATAAAATTTGTAAAAATTTACAATTTCACGAAAATAAAACTAGTCCAGTCAATGAGTGCTCAAGAGAGGGGTGTAGGGTGCATGAAATATGCGAGCGTTTTTGACCTTAGGGCTTTGTTAGGAGTAGTTAGTAGGTAAACATACTAAAACTCCCCGCCACTGGGAGGTGATCATAAAGTGGGAGAGGGAGGAGAATACCCCATTTTTGGATTTCTCGAGTATATCTCAACTGGACTGGAAAAATAAATTATAGATAACAATAAAAACTACTTAAATTTCCTAAAAAATGTTTCTATGCATATTTGTCGACCTTCCAACGGTTTATGAGATATACGTTTTTGCCTCACTTTTTGTGAAAAATTTGCTTCTAGTGCCTACCATGACCGTTTCTCAGAAAAATTGTGAAAAACAAAGTTGAAGAGTAAATTATAACTTTTATTAAATAATTACGAATCATACATAATAATAAAAGTATTTAAATGGACTAATAATAATTTAATAAAAGTTATAATTATATATACAAAAAAAGAAATTTTGATCTAGTTGAAAATAAAGTAGCAAACGTATAAATAAAAAAAAATGAAGTAAATTTAATAAGCTTCAACTTTTTCTTTGACATTTTTTCTGAGAAACGATCGTGGAAGGCAATAGAAGTAAAAGTTTGACAACAAGTGAGGTAAAAATAATGTTTTCGGAAACTATCGATTTTCGTATATAACGTATGTCTCGAAAACCGTTGGAAGTTCGACAAATATATATAGAAATAATTTTATAGGAAATTACATTAGATTTATTCCACCGAGATATAATAGAAAAACTCAAAAATGGTATTTTCTCCTCCCCCTCTCACTTTATGCTCACCACCCAGAGGCGGGAACTTTTAGTATGTTTACTTACTAACTACTCCTAATGAAGCCCTGAAGTCAAAAACTCGCATATTTCATGTACTCTACAATATATTTATTGACTGCACTAAACTTAGTTGACCGATTTTCAATTCAATTCTTTATTACAAGTGAACGTTACTGGTCTGCAATTTGCAATTTCAGTGAATCACGTTGCATATACCAAACCCTATTCGACTATTGACTATGGAATAAATATATTTTATATTTAGGTCTCAAAACTGATCAGACAACTGAAAAACTACAAAATCACGTTCACAGCATCCAATTTGTTCTTTATCGACCGCAGTACGTTAACATCTGTAAGTGAGTTAGAATAATACAAATTTGGTGGTATAATCATATTTTTCAGATTGCTGCTACCATGACAACGTATTATATAATTCTTGCGCAATTACGTGATACTTCAAATCCCAGAGGATGTACGATCAGCTATGATTCTCCTTTTATGCACATCATAAATGTCTGAGGAAACATGCACATTAAAACATATGTATTAGATTTATGTATAATTTAATTAATTCTTTTCCAAGCACTGCGTTTAATAATAAATACATCAACAGTTAGGGTCATAATACTTGTAGATCTAATTATAGTATATATATATATATATATATATATATATATATGTATTAATAAAATAATACATTCCTAAGATATCTAACGTCCGTGCAAAATTACTACTACAATACCTGGAGTACAGTGGTGGTAGTACCGCTTATCTATTACACGTCTTGTCCGTTTAAACACATATTGAAATGGGCAAATTTTGACCAACATAGTAATCGGTAGCACCATGACATTAAACATGTAGGTCAGGGATGTTCAATTGCCCTAAGGGCCGCTTAAAAAAATGGCAGTTTGGAGGGCCACATTATAAAATACTTCGTATGCAACTTTATCAGTGAGTTTTAATAGGTATGGTATACACAGAGAAAACGCGTTTGTATTATTATTTTAATTTATTCAAAAAATATCAAATTACAAAAAAAAAATGTGGGAAATTTGAGGATGTTGGTTTTCAGTAGCTAAAGCATCAATATTAACTTTAATATTTGTTGTTGATAAACGAAGCAACTAAGTAAGTGACTTATCAGAAAGAGAACATATATATTTTGACATTATATATTTCAAATTGAAAAGGCTGCCTTCGCAAAGATACGTGCTTCCCAGCATTGAGCCCAGTATAAGCCCAAGTTTCGCAAGTTAGGTATCGTTCTTCTGGCGACAACTTGAAAAGTTCCAATCCAGTTTCAGTTATTCCTTGGTAAAACGGATCTGATCTGATTGCAAATCACACAATTCCAGTGGAAGGTCTGCTCTGCTTATATTCTCAACTGAAATTGTAAGGGGCTGAGTAAAAACTGAAATGTCTGCTTCGATTTTTTTCAAATGTCACAGGTTAGTTAAATAGATATAATAATAATCTATTTCACAATCTAAATATCACTCTTGACAAACCTGTGACATTCGGTTCGGTGAACTCTTTTGAAGAAATGATTCAACAGAGTGAGGACAGAAGAGAGAACCTAAAAAATTGCAAAAATTAGAAATAATCAAAAAGAGAACTAACTCTGGAGCTTGCTGAAGAGTAAAATAGAATGGATGACGATTTCAGACCAGAGAATATTGAGGAGTGCTAAACCGGCTTAAAAGTTTTGAACCGGCAGGTATGGATGGTATAAAGAACGAGGCGTGGGTATTGTTGAAAGCTGGACGGGGGTGTGCCGGTCCTTAAGATTGTAAGTGGCATCAATCGAGAAAATTATAGAGGATTCACATAGTTGGATAACATTTGATAGCGAGTGACTGGAGAGTGAGGTGGAAAATATCGAGTTCAATGAGTGTGGACCTATTCTTACACTTCAACTGATGATGGAAAAGGAGTTGAGAGTCGAACCCGATTTTCGTAGATCTTAAAGCGGCGTATAATTTAATAAATCGCAGAAAATTGAATGAAGTTTGTTGAAAATGAGGTGGCGGAGCAAATTAGGTAACATGTAGCTTATCTCTATCGGAGACATACTGTTGAGTGATTGTTGGGGGAACAAGAGAGTTCATTATTATATAATATTATTTGTGCGAAAGCTGGAGGAAGTTTTAAGAGTGGGGCAAGTGTGAGGTGTCGTATTAGGCAGGGGAAAAGTTTGTTCCTTGTCATACACGGAAGATGTAATTTTGGCCAAGTCCTTCAGTAATTTAAAAGAAATGGTAAAGAGACTACAGCGGTGCTTGGGGAGATAGGTGCTGGAAGTAAATGTTTAAAAAACAACATGGACGTGTTTCAGGATGAGAGGTGGAAGAAGGGTGGAAGAAAGTTTAACGTGGAGAGGATATAAGGCAGAGAAGGGCTTCATGTTTGATGAAATTTGTAATTTAAAGAGCACATCCAGTATGTCACGTATAAAACCCAACTAGCAGTTAGGCGAATGAAGGTGCCGTGAGAGAATGGGTTAAGCGTTTGTTATAGTGGTCAATAGGTTATGTGGGATAAATGCGTGAGGTCCATATTCCTGTACGGTGCTGAGATATGGGTTGTCATGGAACTGGTAGAGGCTGAAAGAGTACAACTGCAGTACCTGACGAGATTGCTAGATCAACCCCAAGATATATAGTATTGCAGAAAATAAATAGGATGAGTAAATAATGGGAGATTGCGGCAAGAGTGAGAGAAAAGCTGGTCAAAATGGTTAGAAATGTAACAAAAGTAGTGAATGGATGGCTGGAATTAAATGTTTGTATGAAATAGCTGGTTTGGCATTCGTTTCCGCAAACGGCAGAAGGAGGGAAGGTAGGTAAGAAATTATTGCAAAGCAGACCACACAGGACAGCGAATGGCAAGTACGGCAGGGGGAGATAGAGAAAAGTCGGTATAACGGCAGGTATAAAGATGTACAAGTACACCGTCATTTGCCGTTGCACCTGCCCCAGCCCAGGGCAATAGAGGACCGACGGAGAATTGCCAGGTTTAGGTGCGTGGAAAGACCACAGGAAGGCGTTCCGAGTGGCCCCTCTGAGACCGGCCTACGGCAGCACACAGGCGGTCACAGTAACAACATCACCAGTCGTGGCCGACCTGCTACATCCAAAAGGATCAAAGTGGGCCTAGTGCAGGTGAAGCCCACCCGTCGCGAGGAGGTCCCAAGCGGATGCACTAAGTGCTGGCTTGACGGGCACGGAGCAAACAAATGTATCGGCCCAGACAGGCGGAAACTATGCCTCCGCTGCGGCAAGGAGGGCCACCAGGCACGAACGTGCAAGACGGAGATGCCACACTGCGCGGTGTGTAACGTAGACGGCCACCCAGTAGCTAGCTTCCGCTGCCCAGCCAAGGCGGAGGCAATAGAAAGACGCAGGAGGGGCGCCGGAGGGAGTGCGACCAAACAACTACTAGGATAATCAAGGTCCTCCAAGCCAACGTTGGCAGGGGCAGGGCCGCCCACCAGCTCCTGCTAGCGGAGGCGAGAAAGATGGGGGCGGATATCATCATATCCTCCGAGCCCAACCACGCCAGGCTGGACCCATCGTGGGTGACTGACGGGCCCAAGGGGGACGTAGCCATAAAATCGCTTGGCAGCCTCCATGGGCGCATTAACGCCTTCGGAACACCCACGAAAGGAATCACATGGGTCCGCTTTGATGATATCACCATAACGGCGTGCTACCTGTCACCCAACTGCGGCAGGGAACAGGAGCGCCGGTGGCTGACAACACTGGAGGAGACGCTCAGAGAGACAAGAGGGGCATACATAGCCGCAGGCGACTTTAACGCATGGGCAACTGCGTGGGGCTCCCGTTGCACCAATGCTAGGGGGGAGGCAGTGTTGGAGCTAGCAGCAGCACTCAACCTGTCTGTCTGCAACGAGGGAAGGACGCCAACCTTCAGAAGAGGGGAATCGACGTCCCACATCGACCTTACAATTGCATCACCGGAGGCAGCCAGGCGGGTGCACGGGTGGCGCGTGTTGGACGAAGAGACACTGAGTGATCACCTCTATATAACCTACAACATCGGGGTAGGACGCATCACTCAGATCGGAGCCCAACAGCCCCAGCTCCAGCACACCACGACCCTCAGCAAAAGGTGGATTCTGGAGAACGTAGACGGGGAAGCAATTGCCCAGACTATCCTGGAGGCAGGAGACGCCCCCCAAGGTGACGTGAACGTG
The DNA here is from genome assembly GCA_963942505.1 of Lordithon lunulatus. Lineage (NCBI taxonomy): Eukaryota > Metazoa > Arthropoda > Insecta > Coleoptera > Staphylinidae > Lordithon > Lordithon lunulatus. The sequence goes on from OZ012668.1 coordinate 39,497,122, forward strand.
GACGCCCTGCCCATCCGACTCGTACAAAGAGTGACCGAAGCGTGCCAAACCCACGTCAAGTCAAAGGCGGCCACCAGTAGCCAGAGGAGAGGGGTCTACTGGTGATGCCAAGAAGTAGCGGACCTCCGTACCCTCACGAACAGGGCCAGGAGAAGGGCCCAGCGCGCTAGAGCAGCAGGTGCCCCCACCGAACATGAAAAACGGAATCAATATCGGAAATCGATAGAGAGAAGCCAGGCCAAATGCTGGAAGCAGCTGTGCAGAGAAGTAGAGGACGACCCCTGGGGACTCCCCTACAAACTCGTAACAAAGAAGATAGCAGCAAGACCACCGGGCCCAGAGGCGTCTGTACCGGGAGGGATTGAGGAAGTGGTCACCACCCTGTTTCCGCCAAACCATCACCCCAACCCGGAGCCCCCACACGATGAAAATGCATGCGAAGAACCCGATGAATGGCAAGAGGAGGAGGCCCTTCACGCACTAGGGAAACTTCCCAACAAGAAGGCACCAGGGCCGGACGGCATACCCAACGAGTTGCTGAAAGCAGCAGCCCAGGGTATTGCCCCGGCCCTGGCACACATAGCGAATCAATGCATGAGGGTGGGCGTTTTTCCACGCAAGTGGAAAACCGCCAAGCTCACCCTGATACCCAAGCCCGGGAAGCCAGCAAAGAACCCTTCCTCCTACCGTCCTATCTGCCTACTCGACGGTACAGAGGATGATCGCCGACAGACTAACGGAGGCGATCGAAGCCTCAGGCGGTCTCCACACCCAGCAATACGGGTTCAGGAGGAACCGATCCACCACGGACGCGATCCTGGCGGTGAGGGAGCAAGTTAAGAGCGCGAACACCGGCACATGGAGAAGGCGAGCCCACTGCATTATGGCAACCCTGGACGTAGCAAACACATTCAACACGTTACCATGGGGAACCATTAATGCAGCGCTCGCCCGGAAGAACATTCCCAGAGCCCTACAAAACATTGTCAGGGCTTACCTCAGCGACCGACGAGTCACCTATGAGGGCACCGCAGGACTCGGAACCCATGAGGTCACGGGGGGGGGGGGGTACCCCAGGGATCCGTCCTGGGCCCCCTCCTGTGGAACGTGGCCTTTGACGACGTCTCTGCGGCTTGAGCTGCCGGAGGAAACATCGTTGGTGGCATTCGCTGACGATCTAGCGGTGGTCGCCAGGGCAAGGGACTTTGAGCTGGCCAAAACCAAACTGAAAGACACAGTGGACATGGTGGCTGAGTGGACGACGGGCAACGGTCTAACCATCGCGGCTGCCAAAACGGAGGTCGCCCTGCTCTCCACTAAGAGAGCAGGTGTCCACGAGGCCACCAGAACCATCGAGCTACTGGGAGTGACACATCCCATTCTAAGAAGGATCAAATACCTGGGTACGGTCCTGGAGTCCAACCCACACCACACTGCCCAAGTGTTGAAAGCAGCAGCAAAAGCAACCCGAACGGAGGCCGCATTGGCGAGACTACTCCCAAATCTTGGAGGCCCTAGCATGGGAAGAAGAAGATTGTTAGCGCTGGTCTCTCGAGCCCAGCTATCCTACGCTGCCCCCGCCTGGGCGGATGCTACGAAGACCAAAAGGAACGCAGAGAGGCTACGGCGGGCGCTGAGAACCAGCGCGCTCCGAATAAGTATGGCGTACAGGACTGTATCGACCGATGCGGTGGAGGTAATTGCCGGCACCATACCCGGCGACCTTCTGGTCATCGAACGCGCACGAATCGACGAGAGGAGGAGGGGCGGAGCAACTCGAAGAGAAGCCCAGGACCAAGCAAGGCAGGACACCTACCGAGCGTGGCAGACGAGGTGGGAAGGCAGCCAAAATGGTGCATGGACGAGGAGGGTGATCCCGCAGATCGAGCCGTGGGTCACGAGGGGCCATGGGGACCTGGATCATTGGACTACCCAGACCCTATCCGGACATGGAGTGTTCCAATCATACCTCTACCGGATAGGGAAGGCGGAATCTGCAAAATGCCGATACTGTGGTGGTACCGATGATCCGGTCCACACCATATTCCATTGCCCCCGCTGGGAGACCAACAGGACAGTATAGGTACGAGTATACTCGAAGACAAAGACAAGTGGGACGCGTTCGCGGCTTTCTCCCGGACAGTGATGGGGAGAAAGTTCGACGACGACTTGCGGAACCCACAAGACTAACGGACCAAGACGAAAGACGGAAACTGACGGACTGACCTCGTTCCCCCATTTTTCATTTGTTTCATACCTTTCCCGCTTTTATTAACAAGAGACCCGAATAACGAACTGACGTAAGACGGTCCAGCCCCTCGTCGACAGAACCTGGGTTTTGGTTTAGTCGGTAGGCGCCCCGGCCAATACGCGGGGTGGATCCGACACTACCCATGCCTATCACCATAGTGGTGATAGTGAAGCCATGGGTGTCTTTCGAAGATTCCACCCCAGATGAAAAAAAAAAAAGGTGCGTGGAAAGGGAGGTAAATCAGTATTTACTTCCCCTTCCCATGCAATCGCCTATCCAGTGATAGGTGAGGACTGTAGGAACTATAGGTTGAGGTTACGGATAACTGGGAGCATTGGTTCGATGCGTGTACAAGTATGAATATTTGTGACGGGGTGAGGATGGCCGGAATGAACATAAGGGCGGGCACTCATGGACGAGAATGGAAGTAGCCTACAAGTAATAATATGAATACATTATATTTATGATGGGAATTACAGACAACAAATTTTGTTATGCAATTGGAAGATTTGTTATTTCAGTTAATTTTGCATGTACTACCAATAAAAGATAAGGATAAAGGGTTAAAAGTAGACATTGCGCATAACAGAAGAGAATGGACATGGAGTGGAGTGGGCTTTCTTCCCAAATTCCCCTTATCCAATCTCCTCCAGCCCCCAGCTAATAAGCACGAATCTTGATTGATCTCATTTCTTCTAGTAGTGATTTTGTTCTCTTTTTTATTTTCTACTGTGTTCTCACCCCTGTTATAATACCCGTTATAGCTCTGCTGTTGAAATTGAGTAGTGAGAGAGAAATTGAATAGTATTTGAGCTTATATCCTTGAAGATTGAGTCGATTAGTACTAGTGTGAAGTAGATATTACAAATTAATGTTGAATATATAGTAGCCATTTTGGATATCACTATCGGTTGTTCTTTTATAATAAAAGCTGTCAATCCAAATCATTTTCCATATTTAATTAATTGTTTAATGATGCCTTTTATGGAGAAAGGTTTTTTAAGTTTACGGATTGGTAGTTTTCATGATAGTAACACTATTTAAAATAATTTGGTTGCGTAGAATTTATATACTGAAATAAAAGTATTTGTATATCAAGAACATAATGTAACAATAAACATTTAAAACAAATGTTTATTGCAACGGTATACTCTTGTAAATAAATTATTCACATAAAAAGATAGTAGTGAACGTATTAAAACTATAACATTCTTATATGGAAATTTTAATGAAACGACACTATTAATGAGATTGGTAAATTAATTATTGAACTATCTATCATACAAATGGTGAGCGTAAAAATAATCCATTTAATTATTAACAAATCAAAGTGTTATTGCAACACTAAAGCCAATTTTCTAATAACTATAGAATACTAATCTAAAAATTGTGATCAGCAAAATCAATAAGTTTAGACATTTTTTTTTCGGAAAAAATCTTGTAAGATTGAACCCCAATAGATTCGTTGAATCGAAAAAAAAATAGGAGGGCCAAGAATAATACAATGTTTGGGCTTTTATAATCATAACAATTATGGATTCAATATGATAATATTCAAATTGCAGTTTCAACACTACTTTCATTTGTTCATTTGCTGCATGATAATTTATTCTATTTTTATTAACATTTCGGGCACAATATTGTTACGAAATTAAAATAAATGAATACATTTGTGGAAATGTCAGGAATAAATTATACAAGTTAGATTACTTATAATATAATTGCTTCTTTCAATTTCTCCAATCATAATAATGTTTTTGTCAAAATAAATAATAAATAGGAAATTGAAAGTAATTTCAGAAAACAGTAACGTAATAAATATCTAGCAGAAAACTAGAAAATAGAGAAATAAAAGAAGAAAAGATACAAATTACAAAAGACATAATCTGCAACTCAGAGCGACTAAAATAGAGAAATAAGAGAAGAAAATTTCCAATTTACCAAAGACATACTCTGAAACTCAGTGCTACAAAAATAGAGAAATAAGAGAAGAATAGATCTAAATTGCAAAATAAATAATCCAACACTTATAAAAATAAAAAAAATTAATTAAGAAATAATTACGGGCACTATAAAACAAGGCAATGGGAGATATCAAGACAATCCTTAAACCAGTTTTAATAATAGGAAGAATTTTTGGATTTACTCCGGTTACATTAACGAAAGAAAAAATTAGCACATCCAAACCATGCATTTTAATATCCACAACTATTTTTATAATCAGCGCGGCTACAATCATCTACGAAATTATAAATATCATCACTCAGCCTCCAACAAATTCAACAACATTAAGTTCAGCGTCAAACATTATACAGTTCGCAACCTGCGCCACTGGATTTTTACTGAATTATATTTCAGTATGGCTAAACTTACCAGCTTTGAAGAAACTTTTAACAATTTTAATTAAACTAGATACTGTGGGTATTAGTAAGGAATTTAATATCCCCTACCGAAAACTATACAGAGTTGAAATAATAATTTTAATGCTTGCATTCGCAACATGCACTGCGGCTACAATTTTAGAGTTCTACATTGTTTTCAAATTAAACCTGCAGCAAGTGACTGTAATCCGATGGATTATCACATACTCTTGCTTATCTATGAGCACGATTAATGTCGCATGCATGTTGATTTTTGCAGTGATAATACATGCGTTTTATAAAATTCTAGATGATCATTTGCAGAATATTTATGCAAACAATAAGAATGAAAAATTAACTAGTTTAATTCAACTTCGCACTTTTTGTGATTTTTATTTTGATATCATTGAGGCAACTGAGAATTACAATTTGTTTTACTCGGTACATTTGTTTACAACGTTTGTTACGAGTTTGGTGGTGGTTACGGTGCAGGTGTATTACCTCTTGTTTAATTTTAATAGTTTTAAACTGGGATCGGTGTCGATTTCTATGAAAATTGCTGTGTACTCTTTGCATATCTTGGGGCTGTGTATTGCGTTTGAGTTCATACTTAATAAGGTGAGTTTTAAATATAGGGGAGCGCTTTAGAACAGCGATGGCGAATCTTATTGTACTGTCAAATGAAATTGTATTTGTAATAATTGTTTGAGTGCCTATTTTCAGTTTAATTATCAGTATAGTCAGTATCAGGTTAAATCTAAATGTCCCTTCTTCGTTAGCTTCGCGTGCTTAGAGAACTTTATGATGGTCCACATCAGTCCACATATGCCACGTGTGCTGTAGGTTCGCCATCGCTAGTTTACAAGGTGTATGTATAAAGTATATCTCAGAGACAGATGTTTTTCTGTGCAAGATATGCCTCCATGAAAATGTCTGGGCAAAATGTATGATTTGTACATGGAATATTTCTCTGTGCAAAGTGTGAATGCTGATTGTTTTGAAATGTGTCTTAAATGTGTAAAATTTGTGTGTGTTTTTTAAAATAATATATTAACAACATACATAATCCAGTACAACAAACAGTAATACTACGTGTTTTCAATATCCCTTAAAATTAGTTCTATACATTCCATTTATATAGATTATATACACATTAAAGAAAATATATTACAGATTATTATTACGTTTGCAATTCTTCAAAATCAATAGCTCTCATGAATTTCACGAATTCCAAGGAAAACTTTTCCAACAAGCGAGTTTTGTTGACAGATCATGCTTTCCAACTCATAAAATTTCGTTACCTTCAATTCCAATGTGTGCTCTGATCCAGCGTGTATTTATTTCCCAATTCAAGAGTTCCAGTAAATGCAAAAGTACTCTTAAGTTTTCACTTAAATTACTATGATTGTTATTGTTTTCTAAAAGGTTCAGTGTTGTCTTGCTGTCTGTATAGATTGCCGGGAGTTTTTGAAGAGTAATAATTCCGAGATCATGGCACCTGCAATTGAGTTTGTAGTTACAATGTGTAACCTCTACGTACTCTTTGTACATTGCTGCTCCCTATCATAAACCTTCTGCATTTTTACTTCGACAAGTGTAAATTGTCTATTCATACTACTTATTTTCATGTACAATTATAATTTTTATTTGTGTTGCTGGGTGCTGCGATTTGGTGTAGTGACATATAGCTTCAAAGTCCATACTTTTTTGTGGGTTCGTTTATATCGGCCATTTCATTCATAATTATTATTATTGGCGTTAAGCCTTTTGTCCCGCGGGTAGGTGAAGCTTCTAAAGACGCACTGATCTCGTCGCATCAGTGTCGGATTCAACCGGTATCTGTCTATACCGAGTGCCTACCGACTAAACACTTCTCTCCCCACGAGAGAGCCTGACCGCCTACGAAGCACAGTAAGTCCTATCGCTTGCCTTGCCATGGCCTTATCGATGGCGGTTGTTCGAGTCTCAGCTCGGCCTCAAGTGTGCTCCGTTCGTCCGCCCACCGTCTGCACCTCTCTAGTGTATGTGCGGCATCGTCGGTCCCCGGTGGCAGTAGCAGCAGATGTCGCACATTGGCTTCCATATCCTTACCAGGTATATTTGGTAGGTTCCAAGCCCGGTGAAGAGTTGAGTCGTCCAATGGTCTAGGTATCCGTGCTTCCATCAGCGATTATCTGTTTGGTCCATACACCCTTCGCTCTTGCCATCTGTCCATTGATACATGTCTCGCTTGCACTCGAGCCTCCGTCTTCCCTGCGCCTCGCTTGATGGCCTGTAACGTGGCAGCCCTTTCTGCGGTGGGCCTTTCGGTCTTTGATAGAAGTCGGGCGATGGTCGCCTCTGTTTCGGCTGCGTTAGTTGTGCGTTCGGAATTCGTATTGGGACGGCGAGAGTCCATCTAACTCCTCCGCCAACTCGTTCAGGTTATTGGCAATGAGCCTCTCCAATGTGTTGGCGAGGCACAAGTGCCCGTATGCTGCCACGTCCGTATTTGGTTTCCCCTTTTTGGGAATGAGGATGATCCTGGCTCTCTTCCACCTCTGGGGGAACCTGCCCTACTCCAGGTATCTAATGGCTTTTTCTGTCAAGTCTGGGGAGTTGTTCGCCGCTGCCGCCTTAATCAGCTCGTTGTTAAGAAAGCCTCCGGATCGCGTCGTTAACTTCCGCCTCCTCCTATGACGGTACATCTGCTCGCCGCGCACCCGCTGTGGCGGACTAGTCCTCCTCGGCCTGTATTATAATAGTGGGGCTTCGATCACCGCTGCCGCCCCCAGTGACTGTTGCCTCAGGCCCTTTAGGATCTTACCGGTGAGGATTCTGTAAAGGCCCCACGGCCCTCATCCACCTCCCTACAAAGCTCGTCCCAGCCCCTCCATTTGCTCCGCGCGATAGCCTTGCGGAACTCTCTGCCGCTCTCCCCATATGTCTCGCTCTCGTCAAGGCGTCCGATCGATCGATATATCGGCAATTGACCGCTGACGCTCCAACCAGTTACTCTTCCCCCCAGACAGGCTGCAGCCAATGTGACTTCAACGAATGAGGAGTCGACCTCATCCCATCGTTGTATTCCCCTAAGTTTAATTCCGTTTCCAGCTCTAACAGTTGCTCCCCGTGTTTGTTAGAGTGCGGGGAGCCCCACTCTACTGCCTTCGCGTTAATGTCGCCATCTACTAGTATACACTCTCCCACCGCTTTGACACAGTCCTCGAGAGTCCTTAGTCATTCTGTGTATGACCCGGCCCTGCTGTTGGGAAGATATAACAGCCGATAAAAGTGGTGCCGGCCACCTTGGCCCATACGATCCTCTGAGCAGGAGAGCCCAACGCGGTGGTTTGATCTAGGGCCTTTCCTTCTATTTTGATGGCCACGTCGCCATCGAGGCAATGCACTTTCCGGCCTGCGGTTGTTAGGCTCGCACAGCAGTATAATGTTAGCCCCCCTTTCGCTGGCAGTTGCGAGCAGAAGATCATGTGCTGCTCTGCCCTTGCCAATGCTTCCTTGTATGATTGCTAGAACCCCTGTCACCCCACTGTCCTTGACACTCTGTCTGCTTGTCTTTCGGTTACATCTGCAGCTACCTGCTGTGTGCACGTTGCCATTGCAGAGCATGCAGAAGGTTTTAATTGCGCTGCATACTCTACATATCATGGTGTCCTGTATGGTCCCTTGCAACTCTGTGCGCGGTGTCCCACTTATAAGCAGCTATGGTGGCCTTTTGGTGTTGCGACAAGTAACACAGCGCTGCAATAGACCATTCCGATCTTTATCGTGTGTCTAGTGATAGCCTCTCTTGCCCTCTCCCTCTGCATTCGTGGACCATCCCCGGTCTCTTGATTGTCGCCGTTGCTACCTTCACTGTTATTTCTCATCTGAATGTCTCGGCTCCAGTTCCATCCTTTTTAGTTCCCCCACTTCGGTGTTGGTCGCAGCCGCAATTTTGGTCAAGAAGACGCTTAAGAAAATCGGCGCATATGCCCCCTCCTCCTGGTTTGACTATGATAGTATCCTCTCCTGTCTTCTGGCGTCTTCCAGTCGATGGGCTCGGGGTCTGTGAGTTCAGTGGTTATGGTTTGGTGGCTAACTATTCGGTCTGGGTGCCCGATATACCCGCTTCTGCAAACCGATAATCTAGTACCTTCCTTGCTTCTAGCATAACTATCGTGGAGGCATCGACCTACACCGCGATGATCCTCCTTTCTGACAGCCCCATAATCAGCATTAGCTGTCCGGCACCCTCGTACAATGTGGCGCTAGTTGCCTAAGCGTAGTTCGTTTTACACACATTGTAGTTCTCGTATCGTGTCGGTGTGCGTTTCTCGCTGTCTACTATTACTTGGGTGTTATCGTCCACGACAGCAACAGTCCTAGCTTGAGATTTCCCGCTTCTAGGTAACCCACTAACCCACTTCCGCTGCCCGGCCTCCATAATGTGGCCCTCCTCGTCGAATATTCTTGTTAGATTGCAGTCGCTCGCCGCCTTTGGCCTTGACCTTGGGGCATGTAAATGCCTCCTCCAGCCATTGATGCCACATCAATTCGCTTGCTATTTCGTAGGTATCCACAGATTTGATTCTAATCCTTATCGCAAAGCTGCAGCTTTTGAGATCCTGAGCCGTCGTCCACCGTTCGGGCTATTGTATTACTGTCTGCTTCTGTCTCCTTGCGCAGGTGTTTGATCTCTTCGCGCATCTCTGCGAGTTATCTACGCATTATCCGAATGATAGTCTCTTCGTCCTTCTCAATGTTTGCTTATCCTGGATCCTTATCGAAGTATTCAAAGAGCCGTTTAAGGTCAGCCGCATCCTCTTTGATGTCGGCAGATTCCTCGTCTTAATTTTCTTATCGGCTAGTCCTTCTATTCACCTGTTGTTCTGTTGATCGGGCGACTCATCTGCCTTGCGGTTTTTTTGCCGTTCCTGTAGTGGTCACCCTCTCCTCTTCCGAATTATCTTGTTCGGGTGTCTTGCATTCTGTTCTTGTTGTGGTGCTTGGTGTGTAGGACCATTCTTGGTCTTTCGGCTTCCCTTCGTCGGGCACGTTTCCTCCTAGGTCTCCCCTCCGGGAACTGACCTGCATGGTATAGACGATACTCTTTGCCTGGGCCACTCCCACTCGTAGGCTCACTCGTCACTCACTTTTAGTGTGGAGTTGATATGGGCCATAACGTACCCATTGGTTATCTCCACTCTCCTCATCTTTTCAAGTTTGGGCTCTTGTCGCGGTGTTCCCGTCTATAGCTTGTCAATCTATTTGGTGGCAATTAGTAGGTCATCTGAGAATGCAATGCCTTTTGTGGTTTTATTAATCTGAGTGTTGAGTAGCGAACTCTAGAGAACGATGCAGAAACCCGAACAGTAGCAGGAATGGACCTGTATCCACTGCATTTCCTGGCATTATTCTTCTTGCAGGGGTATGATGGTTGATCTCAATCAGTCAGTCGATGATATTCTTGTGTCATAGATTTGGTTGAATATTATCTGTAGTTTTGACTCGCCATCTAGGAGCTTGATTATCTCTCACCCGTCCAGCAGCTCCGTTATTGCTTTCCGAATACATCACTGATGGAAAGGAAGGTATTGTTTTGCCGAAAACGTCTATTATATACTAATATTTTAGAAATATATGACAACTTTCCGGGAATAAACTACACTATGAGGAAGGCATTGTTGTCGTGAATAATTTAAGGAAAAAAAGCAATTTTCTTTACCTTTTATGCCTAAAATAATCAAAATAAATACGATTTTTGAGATGTTTGCGAGATATTGGCACAATGGATTACGACCAAATTTGGCAATTAGCTGAGAACCTTACCAGGGACGATTAAATGAAAATTTGAGCAAAATCTGTCCACTAACGGCGAATAAAACTTTAAAAACGATGTACTGCTCTTAATTGGGCGGGGCCGCACCAAAACAACAACACGCGGCAGGAAAACAGGTCAACAAGTGACGTTATTGGCTGTGACGTAAATCAACCGGAGAATTTGCGGTCGCGTATTAAATGTAGTAAGGTAATGAAAGTGTCAAAATGTCAAAAAGTCAAATCCATTGCTAATAGAAGACTTTTCTATTATTGTAAACTAAGATAGCGGGCATTATTTGCGACTTCAATTCTTCAGGTCCCTCTCTTCCATAGACAGGGGTGTATCGGTCCTCTCATCCGCAAAATTTCCTGCGTTATATGTATGCCACGTATTTCTAATATATGGTTATTATTTTGATCTAAAAGACATGGGTAGTCGCTTTCCGTATATGTTAGACATCTTTTTATTTTGTGGTGCATGTTGAAATTCTAGTGTTCCTTTTTTGTGTGGTATTCCTGAGAGGGCGCCGTTGTTCCCTATTGTAAGGATGTGTCATTCATTCTTTCTTTGCTAAACATTTTATACTTTATATATAAAAGGTTAAAAAGGTAAAATTAAATGGCCAAAGTTTTTTATTTGTTTTGTGCAGAAATAACTGTTGGCTCTAGATGTGTCAGGGTATGTTGGATATGCGTTTATATATCCTTTCAATAGTAACAAATCTGCATTCTGATATATGAATGCCGAATTTAGAATGAATTGAACCCATTAATTTTGCATTGAAATTCTTGATGGACTAATTGATTCTTGTTTTTAGATAGACGCCATAAAGACCAAATCTCTGCTTATAGCTAATAAAATATTATCAACAATTCATTCGATTGAGGTATATGCAAGAAAACGGTGTTAGATTTGTTAACAATGGTTTTTTCCAGGTTTTATCATTGACACGGGCCGTAAGGCATATCCCGATGGCATTCAGCTGTGCAAAGTTGTTTAATATTAGGATGAGCACATTAGCAACTGTAAGTAATTTATTTTTATTATACATTTAGGGCAGTATAACACGCTGACATCTAGATAACTAAATTGAAATGCCCTATCCTATGATAAGAGTAGGATTTATTATTTAAAAAAAAAACGTACGACAGTACATAAAAAATGTAAAAAAAAAATATTGAATACCAAGTGGCTCCTAGAGACAACGGCAGACATATCCGGTTTTATTATCTCATTTATCATTATCTGAATCGTAGCACAGTGTGTACATTCTGGGTTGTCCGTCCTTAAATATACGCTGAAGCAGGCTTTACTAGTGAGGACCTGGTGCGATTCCTGTCAGCACTCGTCTCGCACATGTGCTGTCAAAACCTTCGGGCTGCAGAAGTCGTCAACACAGGTTATACCGGCCAGTTGTTAAAGACCCATGTATAATATTAATTATAACATTTGATGCGGTTTAAGTTCATTTAAGAAGTAGTTCTATTGGTTCATAATATGTGCTTCTCACAGTTGTCTTCATTCTTTACAAATGGACAAATGACGCTGGTAGGCAGTTCGGTGCTGTTTTTGGCATGATGGTTCTGTTAACCACAGAGTCAATAGCATTGTTGTCTTTCGATGAGATATGCCGAAATTCCAGACATGATCCATCTGCACATTATAATTATTCTATCCAAATTTCACATACACACACACACACACATTTCGCCGAAGGGGCTTCTTATCTCAACTCTATACTTATACTAAAGTAAGGAAACAGAGATGCGTGCGCCTCTTTATTGGATGCTAAGAGAAGGGCGCAAGTTCGCTCCTTTATAAACGCACGCACCCCATAACGGCAGTCGGTCCTCCCTAGCAAGAGTATTGATTCACCATACCCGACTATCACTTTTAAACCGATACTCGTATTTAACTTTAACCATAAGTAAATCGATCCCCTTTCACCAAGACTCAGACAAACTGTTCAAAAGTTACCAATATCACTCTCCTCCAAAGCAATCAGCTTCTTCCTCCAGTCAATCATCATCTGAAGCCATTCCTTTCTTTCTTTCTTACTTTCTTTCTTTACCATGCTCTATCTATCCTGGCACCGCCGCCCAAATGTCTCCCACATCCTCTTAAGTAACGCTTCGACACTACTTCCTTTGACCTACAGCGGCGATAACCGCTTCTGCTTTATTTACTTCTGAACTGGTGTATGAGCACACCTCTCCGTCTGCGGTTTAAAATGATCGTCCGTGTCTCCAGCTATGCAGCACCGTTACGATTTTGCTAAACGGCACCTCTACGGCGTTCTATACTTAGTAATTACACACTAATTGCAAGTCTCAACCACTCATTTCTGTCACAGATAGTATTTTTTTTTTCAATTCCTGTCCCACCAGGGAGAGAATAACTAAATTAGTCGCACTAGAAATACTATTTTATAATCTTACATATTACATTTAAATAATACTTTCATTGGTGAAAGGAGTTCTAAACATGTACATTATATATCTGTTCCAGATATTTGCAACCATAGCTACGTATATTATTGTAATGGTTCAATTACGGCCTGCAGGTGTTAAGGATGCGCGTATATTATATGGCAGACATTAATATTTTAAGATGGAAACAATATGATTTCACTTGATGAATTTTTACGATTGTACATAACAGAGTAGAATAAGTTTAAACTTAGTTTCAAATGTTGCATATATACTGATATATTAGAAAACACACAAATTGATAAAGCGACGAATTGTGGATTACTGAATAAGTTCTAAATATGGCAACCGTTTTTCAACCGGCCAGCAAAACTGCCGGTCGTGTGAAATAAGTCTAAGGTGAAATAAGCCCGGCCAATTAATATGGCTTTGCATCTTTGCTTTGCCGGCCGGTAGGAACACCAACGGAACCTGTCACACGATAACAGGGGAGTTCATTTGAATGATTGAACTTGTTTATCATCCATCATCCACCAAACAATTGCGCAAGAGGAAATAATTGTGCTATAAAATTGCGAGAATATGTTGCTGAATATTTTATGAGTAATGAAGGATCTGTGCCTTAGCATAATATATATATATATATATATATATATATATATATATATATATATATATATATATATTATTTAAATTGGTTAAAAATTACATATGACAACATTGTATTGATACCGTCAGTCAGAGTTTGCCAAGGGCCAAAATTAAAAAGTACTTAATCTAATTTTGTATCATCGTTGATTTGCTCGTTGTTACTAGTGTTAATTATTATTTATAGTGCTACGTTTTCTTGTTTCGTATACTAACAGTGTATTTTACGTTCAATGAGTATGCTGATATGCACATAATATTTGGTTTTTGCAGTGGAAAGAACATAAAGTTTGTGCTCGTTATCCAAAACGGAGGCAGCAAATGTGTTTCGAAATGATACTGCAATATAATTTTAAATAGAATTTGTGACAATGACTACTTTCTGAGACCTATTCTTTAGAGCGATGAATGCACGTTTACCAGGGAGGGCATGTGTAACAAACATAATATTCACCATTGGGCTGACTAAAAGCCGCACGCCTAGCGAGAATAAGGTTATCAGAGAAGCTTTTCCAGTAATGTTTTCGTTGGCATAATAAACCATAGGGCATATGACCAATTTCTTTACCAGCATCCTCTTAATGCCGATGAATACCTTAACGTTTTAGAACAGGCATTTGACGAGATGCCACTGCAGATAGGGGGGATGACATGCTATACTTGCATGATGGAGCTCCTGCTCGGTTGGACCTATACTTACCAAACAGATGGATTGGTCGCGGTGGCCCTATCATATGGCCCCTGAGATTTACGGCTCCACAAAATACTAACCATGTTAGAGATATAAATGATGTGGCTCTTGTAGAAACAACAATGCAATTATAAAACATTAATTCATTTTAAAATGTATTTCTTTGTAATATGTTGTTTATGTCTGTTGTAATAAAGATTTGGCTATACACATAACTTAACTTTGTTCCAATATTCACGTAGCGTTGTGATAGAATGGATATACTCGGTTGCCATGCACATAATAAAATACCCATATGAATGCAAGGTTGCGAAATGTACGTGTCATTAAAATAGTTCGTGAGGAAGCATGGTACAAGATTCTTGTATAAAGAGTTTATATATAGTATATATAGATACATTATAGGGTAGTTTTTCACCGAAAAAAAGAACTGTTGGGAGTGGGGCGTACGGGCACAAAAAAGAAAATCATTCTCTTTAGTATCGATATTACGCTCTTTGATTCAGATTCAGGATTTACTACAATAAGCCAGATGTTACAAAAGTTTGAAATTCAAAGACATTAAATTTTGAAACGTATTAAAAAATATTAAAATTGTATGTATTAAAATTTATTAAATTAAAAAACGAAGGTTAATCATTAGATTTTAGATTATTTACAAGACAGACTAATGGAAGCAAGGTAAACCCTCCGAGAACAGAGAACACATACCACGAGGGTTATCAATAAAATACATCACAATTAAATCACAATTAAAATTCATACGTGTTGTCCCTATGTAACTAGCATTACACCCACACGATTACGGCTATGAAGCGTAGTCAGCCGGCATTGTATATGCGAATTGTGGCTATGGCAACGATGCAACGCACATGACTATTTTCGCCAGCTGGAAAGTAACCCTTGTGATATGTGTCCTCTGTTATTGGAGATTTTAGCTTGCTACCATTACTCTGTCTTGTAAATACTGTAGAGCAATGATTAATCTTTTGTTTTTAATTCACTAAATAAGACGTGGTGGACGGTTATATAACTCCTCCCCTCTTAGAGTTGGGCACCCCCCGAAAGCCGGAGTTTTTTTGTGGAATGTGTCTGCATCTTGGCGCTGCGATTGTCTTCTCTTTCATGGCTATTTGATGAGGGCGTAGATGAAGATGCTGGTCAATACCAGATACAAGGTCGTAGTCCACAAGCTCGTGATAAAGATTCTTAACTAAATATTAAAATTAGTAAAATTATTTTTATGTTTAATCCATGCGGATTAATAACGGGTTTCTGAGTGTAGCATGCTGATATGAAATTTCACAATTTCGAAAATATACTTTACATTTATCTTAAATCTTAAATAAATTCTAAGTTTTTGTGTTTCTGTCTCGTCCCGACATGTAAATTTTATATCCTCTTGATTTGGAAATACTACAAGGTATTTATTTCTTTCCGGAATTATTTCTAAATGATTCTCGGTAATATCTACTTTTTATATTGACGATTATTGCTATTTAGATTTAATAAAAATGTCTTTTCACTTTCAGCTTTATTACTTGTCAATTCATAATCCAAGCATTGGGAGTATTTGTTACCTTCGGTGCATAAGTGATTTAGAGAGACCATATATTATTATCAATTTAAGAAAATATTTAATATTTGGAATAATTCTCACGTATTCAGATTCATACCCTGTAGGAATAGGTGTAAATGGTACATTTTAAAATCATATTGGTAGTTTATAGGGATTGAGAGAAAATAATTTATTATTGTCCTCTCAATTTTACAACTCACTCTCGTGACTGATTCGAAATCCATAATATTTTCCAATTTCAATTCAAACGGGAATTATTCATTATAATGCATTAATATTTTCTGTAGTTCAGCATCGCTTGGATTTATAATACATAGACGTAATACTTTAAATTTATAGAGCAGAATCGAGTTTTCAATAATCAGGATTATGTTGCATAGTATCATCAGTTGATTGAATAAATCTTTACAAAATAATATATTTTGGTGTTCAATCTCATCTGTAAACAGTTTCTGAGTGCTGATATGAGGAAAAAGATATGTGATACATTGATACTAAGCCAATTTAATTTTTGTGATACAGTGAGGGGACAATGTATTGATGTTGAGAACACAAATAGAATACAGCGAGTTTAAAATGCATGTCTACACATAGGCGTAGAAGTCATAGAAGTCCATATTTGAGCGATGCTGGCTGGCTAAACATGTCTAACCGTAGACAGTTTACACTGTTTTATTTATAGACTAATTTCAGCACAGACGCCATTATATCTTTTACAAAAGCTAAGATTCCGCACTGACATTCATAATATAATAATAATCGTTCGTTCTCTTTGAATGCAGTAAAATTGTTTAATGCGTTTAAGTCGTATTCCTTCAAAAGCTTATAGAGAGTTTTAGACCTGCTTCCTCTTAAGAGTATCAATTATATGCAGTCTAAAACTCTCGACTCAAATTCCGAATGAAACAATTTTAATGCATTAAAAGAGAACGAGCGACGAAACAGAGCGGTTTTATGAATAAATGGAGTTAATAATCCACGACTACGAACATTTATATTATGAATGTCAGTGCGGAATCTTAGCTTTTGTAAAACATATAATGGCGTCTGTGCTGAAATTAGTCTATAAATAAAACAGTGTCAATGTAACTGTCTACGGTTAGACATGTTTAGCCAGCCAGCATCGCTCAAATATGAAGTTATATGACTTCTAACTCCAAAAATAAATCTAAGACATGCATTTTGAACTCTCTGTATTCTATTTGTGTTCTAAACACCAATACATGGTCCCCACACTGTATCACAAACATTAAATTGGCTTAGTATCAATGTATCACATATCTTTTTCCTCATATCAGCACTCGGAACAACACGGGAATGTTTATAGTCGTAAATATATTTCAATTTGATATATGCATTCCTTAGATTTTTCTTCCATTAGAAATTAATAAATCATGATTAATGAGGTCAAACGCTTTAGTATAGTCCAATAGAATTAAAGTTCCAACGTGTGCTTTGCCAATTGCATTAATTAAAGTATCAGTTAAATGTGTCATTGTAGTTGCACAGCTGTCTATGTGCTTGCAAATTTGAATTTCTACATTTTTTTCTAGTATCTTAGACATAGCAGGCAGTATACTAATTGGTCTGTAATCTTGATAACTTGTTGGCTTTTCTTCTTTAGACAGGGGTATAATTTTTGCGGTTTTCCAACTTTTAGGAAATACCGAATACATTAAACTATGATTACATAGGTCGGTTATAGTTGGAATTATAAACGGACAGCAAAGCAGTATCATCCCCAAACTAATGCTGTCGGAGCCGATAGCATTACTTTTAAGATTATTGATGACTTCCATTACTTGTAGTTGACTGACACGTGTAAAATTAAACAAAATGTAGTCTTATAAGTGTACTAATAAGTGAACAGAAGATTGTCATCAATATCTTGCACTTTATCTTTTACCGAATTAAGGAAGGTTAATAGGTTCATCTCATTTACATAAACTGTTCGGGAAATATACTATTTTCATGTTTTTTGTTACTGTATACTCCAAGTTCACGAATGTTATACCATAACAGTTTGGTACTACTATTATTACTATTATCTATGTGGTGTTTTAGGAAAGCCTTTTTCTCCCTATTGATTGCACTTAGGGTGTAATTTCTAAGCATTTTATAGTGTTGCCATTTATTTCTACATTTAGATTCTTTGTATGCCTTAAAAGCTCTATCTCTAATGTTTATCATTTCCTTAATGACACTTGTTAACCAGGGTTTGTTGTTCCTATTAGGGTTTATATTCAGTCTTTTTACATTTACAAAATTAATTTCAAAATTTTTTGTTGTAAAATCGTACCTAATTTATCGTATACGTCACTTTGGAAATATAAATGATGTTTTATTTTAGAAGTGATGTATTCCTTAATAAATTCTAAGATATCGTATTCAAAGTCTGATTTTGATAATTGTAAAAGTATTCGTTGCTTCCTATTATTAAATAATGATTTAAATTTCGGTTCACAATGTAAATAATTAACTTCGGAAATGGTTTGCTCCGATATTGACAAGTGTATCTGTGATTAAGAATATAGGATATATTTTATTCTATATTAGAATATAAGGTTTCATCGTTCTCCTCTACATTCAAATCGATTGAATCGCATACGCGATAAAGCGTCTGCGTTCCTATTTAAGATTCCTTATTTATATACAATTTTATAATCATATTCGGTAAGTTTTAAACGCCATCTAATCATTTTAGAATTAGGTTCTTTCATATTAAATATTTCTTGTACATTTAATATATAGGTAAATCTGAAACTATTTTACCTTGAGATAAACATCTATATCGATAATAGCATCTTTTTACGGCATGTAACAGTTAATTTCGCACGGTCCTTATATGCTATGAATTTTCGGTAATATCCGAGGAGGCCTAGAAATCCTTTTATTTGCTTGATTGTTTTAGGAATGGCTTTAATCTTGTCAGGGTTCGGTCTGACTCCTACTGGTGTTACGCTGTGCCCTAATACTCGATGTTTGGAGGTTGCTGTAACTCTTTGAAGTCGATGGAAGTTCGTAGATATCGTCGATTAATTAATCGTAGAAACGAAAAGTAATATGTATGATTGATTACTTTCGATATATTCGGACTGCGCCAATTATATATTGATTGTACCGAAGTGGGTTTTTAGAAATAATTGTTTATTCTTAATACAAGTTTCTCTGATTAGAGCAAATTCAAGACTGATTATAAAAATTCTTATTACTATTACGCTAAAGAACAAAGCGTTCAAAACAAGCGATAACCTATGCACGTGCAAGTGTAACCATTAGGGCTGACGAGCACACAATTGAATATACACGCACATATCAACACGGTCTTCTTCTGATGCACAATAAGACGGTAATAATTGTATTATATATATATATATATATATATATATATATATATATATATATATATATATACATGAGCAGAACCTTTACATTTAAACTTGTTCAATCTCAAATATTTGTAAAGGGCTTTTCCTAACACACGTTTTTAGATTGGATGGTGAAGACGATTACCAACGTATTTTCAGCAAGCTTTACAATTTGCTAAATTAATAGGAGTGCGCCAAGCATATTTGCAAGGTTCTAGTTTATATATATATATATATATATATATATATATATATATATATATATATATCCAATCTAAAAACGTGTGTTAGGAAAAGGCCTTTACAAATATTTGAGATTGAACAAGTTTAAATGTAAAGGTTCTGCTCATGTATAATAAGCTAGTGGCTGAATACACTATTACCGTGTGAGCTACAATAATTATTTAAAATTTGCTATATGTTAGATATAACGTTTTTTTTTTGGGAGGAAATAAGTGCACATCTGGATAGTGTATCTTCTTGAATTAATTCATTATCTTTAATTATAGTCTTATGTAGAGGATTGGGTTTTGAAGTATTTTGCATATTGGATAGTGCTATATTTGGTATATGCATCTGGAGATGCTATGAGTGCTATGCGAAGAATTTGTTAGTTGGATATTGGGTAACGAATGTATTCTCGTTTTCACCATCCACCAATCATTATACAAACTGAGAAAATTAGATTCAACTAGGTACCTTTAGTATAATTTGCTACTGGTACCTCATGGTTATATGTTCAAATCGTATTTGTTGAAATGGAAATGAAGGATCAGTATTATTTGCAATTTTGAAGAAATCTTCTTGATTTAATCTTGCTACATGTGCTTTTTGGGTGGGGTTGTAGTGACATAATAAGAAATAAGAAATACAATTTTCTCCTATAATCAGTGAAAATAAAGAAATTTTAGACTGTTATCATCAGAAAATAAGAATTGTGAAATATGACAAAATATACATGCAATAAGAAATATGCAATCCATTATAATATTTATTGTAACAAAACTTATTTCGTTACAATAAATATTATTATGGATTGCATATTTCTTATTATACTGCATATTTTTTATTTCAATATAAACAAACCTTAAGTTATAGTCTGCTCAAGAGGATTTGCGGTTGTAGTATTTTCGGTGGTTGTTATTTGGTTATAAGGTATCCGTTTCAATCTTTCAGACGTATATGGTACTGTCAAACTGAAAGGTGCATGTTTATTAGATAGTGATAATTGTTTTATAGGCACTTGAAGAATCTTATCCTCCGATGAGTTACCTATTGGCAAGTTAACAGGTAAGTCAGATTGGTAAGATTGAGGTGAATAAGAAATAATTGGTGGGGGTGATAGAGAAAAATTATTATATTTTACTGAAGAATGTTGCTCTGGTAATCCATTAGATATTGATTGATAAGATCTTTTTGATTGTGAATATGGATTTTGGTAATATGAGCTATATGGTTTCAAGCCTACTGGGATATGAGGTAGTGAATTTGAATTAGATATACTTGCAGGTAACTTATTTGTAATATTATCTCCCATGGAATGTTGTATAGGTGTACTAGATGGTAGCGCAATCAAATCTGATCGATAAGAGGTAGAGGGTGCCGAATTTAATATAACGAGAGGTATGAGACTTCTCTCAGTTTGTAAAGATGGTGCTGAATTAGATAACATTTGAGGGGGCAGGTTAAATTTGAAAGTACTTGGTAGAGAATACTTTTGCGGTATACCAGGCAATACATTTTGGCCGGGATTGTAAATGCTACCTTGATTGTAACTTTTACCCTTATTGAAACCCATCATAGAACCCATGCCGTTATATAATTTAGAACCTGAACTATAACCCTTCATATTCCCTAAACCATATCCTGCTCCCCCCAAACTAGTTTTAATAGAATTTGATGCGGAAGTCTTAGAAGGCTGAATAGGAATAATAGGTTGCGAACTCGCATAAGATGGTTTTAAATTCTTCAATTCTGGAAAGGGTTGTAACTCCTGGAGACTCACAGTAAATTGTGCCAGCACAATAATATACGTTGTTACGATTGTGATGATCTGTATAGTAAAAATATATTATTTCAATTATAAATGGACAATTTAAATAGGCTGACTCACAGTTGTGATTGTTGCACAATTTACATTAAATAAACCACTTGCACATATTTGTACTGGGTACTTTTTCAACTCCGTGCTCAGTTTCTCAGCCTAAAATGAACAAAGTATAAAAAAGCATTCACAATATTTTTATGTGTATTTTACCTCTCTGGAGAGCAAAATTGATGTTTTAGTTGAAATATGTACCAATTTCCAAATAATAATATCAACCTAAAAAAATATTAAACTTAAAAATAATTTGCCTTTCGTACAGGTATGATAAAATAAAAATTAGAACCCCAATGATAGAGATTTTAACACCAACTAAAAAACACGTACACGTACACTAATATTTCAGGCGATAAATTGTCAATACTGAATGTGTTGTGATTGGTCAGATGAACTACCAGCTGTCATGAAATGAAATAGTTTCAGATGTAAAAAATGTTCAACCCAAAATATAATAAATATACTTATGTAGGAGCAGTAATAGATCATATATAATCGCCTTACAATGATACTCGTCACAAATGGATATGTAATATTCTTTTCTTTGACAAGAATTACTTTTTCTAGTTCCCTAAGAACTTAACTGCTCTATACGATTCATATCGAGGTTTATAGGTGGCCAGTTCATAGTTTAAGAATATTCACAAATGAGTGTACCTCTTTGGCAACGTAGGGTCGTGCGTTATCTTGCATATAAATGAAATTGTTCCCAATAAGTCCATTATAAAACGCTGTCTAATAACTATGTATTCCTTGGAGCAGTGATCTACTATTTAAACCTCCTACATTAAGAGCCGATTGTTCTCCCGTATTACTTGTGTTTTATACTTAATATACCTTATATGCTTTTTAGATTTTCTATTTGCGCGAACATTAAACGCAAGTACTTAAACCAACATATTTTCTCGGTTGGAAAGATTCCATATTGAACTTTCTTATGCAATTTTGTTTTTCATTTTCCACCATGAACTGCTGTGTTAAAATATAGTCCACTTTTGATCTTCTCCTTCGGAAACCACATTTTATTTCGAGAATCAACTGCCTACTTTCAGATTCTACTTAAGATTGGAAGTAGAATCTGCTATCAGTATAGTAACACTTTATAAATGTGGTTTTCTGGGGTGCTGTCTACTCTATTCTTAAGGACAGGATTAATTAAATCGCTTTATTGTCACTAAAGTTTAGCACGATCCACGCCTTATTGATCGATTCATCTGCCATGCTATTCGCTCTCTCTATTTACATATATTTTATCCGGACGATTTGGTCCTTCTTTACGCTTCAACATACTCCATACCCCTCATGTTAAATATTTTAAATTTTGTCCGTACCATGATATGTGAAATATAGCAATACGTAGATGTAGTATTTAGGTGGGGATCAAGGATAGAGGAAGGATGTATGAAAAAGTGGGTAAATCTGATGTGCGGGTGGAGAAACTAAGGCGAGGGAAGCGTACGAATGAAGGTCATGGAAAGAATGAGAGATCTTGAGTGGCAACAGCGACAGGAAAGATTGGATGAGTGCTCGTACATCCTATAGTATGTGGAGAGGTTCGAAGGAACCCGCGGGATACATAGCCAGGTTAGTGTTGAGCAGAGCCGTGAAGAGCGGGCACACCCCGTGTGTACTGTGTAGTAAGGGGACTGACCCGTGGCACCTGAGCAACGAGTGTGAGGGGGATTGTAGAAATGTGAGTGAATGGCTTAAGTGGTTGAAGGACGGGGGACGGTGGTAATTGTTTGTTGTTTTATTGTGATTTGAGGATGCTAAATAAATAATTTGTATTTTAGTGAAAGATGCCTAAAAGTGAACCTAAGAGTATATAGAGGAAGTATAGTGGTCATATCACCATATGAACCTACATTTAAAGAAGACATTTTACATATCTCAGGAAATACGATTGGATACCGTCAAGTTGTTATCTTAGCTGGTGATTTACATAGCCAGAATATGTGTAAGGGCAAATGATTTGGTAGTTGGGCAACTGGAGAAATGATAGTGGATGAGAATGGAGGAAGAATTATAAGTCGTATTTAGCACCAAGTAAAAGCAACAATACCTACTTTGAGCGTAAAGTCATACATCGATATACCACGGAACGACTTCCCATGAACCACAAGTCTATTTTGAGTTATGCAAACATCAAAAAGATTATTCAAAAAAGCAAATGAGAGTCAAAGGTGTCCAAACTGCAAATCAGATCATTATACAGTAGTGACTAAACTATATTTCTTCCATAGATTGAATCACATTACTAAAGAAACAAGAAGATATGAAGAAAGCAAGGATAAAAATACAGATAACACGATTGTCTGTAGGAATAACAAATGGAACCAGAAGGAATCAGATAATCAATCGGTATAGATAAAAAGGGTAACCTATAATAACTGACTTATACAAAGATCTGACAAGACAGAGAAGAATCAGAACAGGATTGCAGATAGGAAAACCCAAACCTGAGAAACATTAGGGAGATTGGCGGAATAATAAGCGGATCTTAGTTTATAGAAGTGTAACGTGTTTCAACATGGACTAAATACTATAATAAATTGCTCACCTAAAGTAGACCACAATATATAACCAATAACACAAGAAAGGAAATAGTACATAGAGAAACATTTCGAATAAACCTAGACCAATTGCAAAGGATCACTAAGTCTTTAAAGAATGGTAGATCACCTAGACCGGGCAAAGTCCCAGCAGAATCAGTTAAATATGGAGCGGTATACATATTTAACTGATTCTGGTTCTATACATCTAGCTAACCTAATAGTACAAAACTATATTGCCGGATGAGACACAAAATTAAATAATAATTTATCAAGAGTTTAAATGGATAGGAAAGAAGGAATTGATAGCATCGCAAACATTGAAAGCAAAAAACTAGTAGGGCAATACAAGGATAACATAAGAAAATAATATCAGTATCCTAGTGAAGGGGAGGTTACCATAAGGAACGGACTGCTAGAACAGTTGATAACAATAGGAGAAAAAAATGGTGACTTTTGAATATAGTGTACAATAATAAAGGGCATGCTAGGGAATTAAGAGAGAGTATCAGAATGTTGGTGATCATGTTTGCTATTAACACCTTGTTGGCAGCGGCTCTGAAAAGCGATTCTGAAGTCTGGGTTCCAAGAATTTTGTTCATTCGCTCCATTACGATGTCATTTGTAATCCTGTCTATCCAGCTAATACTTGGTAGTTGCTTCGGTCAGCGTCCAAGCTTCCACACCATACATCAACACGGAAAACACATAACATCTCACCATTCTCTTGCGCAGTTTCAAGGTTACATTATTTCCTCGCAAGATTTCCCCCAGACGGATAAAAGCAGCCCTGGCTTGTGCGATGTGACATCGTATCTCTAGGGAGTGGTCCTAGTCATCGTCTAAGGTATATCCTAGATATTTGAATTTTGTACTTTATTCGAGATCTTGACCGTTAACCTGAATGCCATTGTGAATCATCCTTTCTTTGCTTATGATCATGTATTTTGTTTTTTGGTGATTGGTTTCAAGTCATATTCCGTACACACATGAGAAACTTGATCTACTAGTTCCTGTAGTCCGTGAAGGCTCGCTTAAATGAGGACGGTGTCATCTGCATAGCATAGGTTATTTATAGGAGTACCGTTTATAATGATGCCCTCTTCCATATCCTCCAGTGCTTCTTTGAATGCCTTTTCAGAACATATATTGAATATAAGTGGCGCCAAGATGCAACCCTGCCTCACATCCCTTTCTATTGCCACATTGTCGGTTAGTTTATCTCTTACTCTGACATCGCTGTCTGCTGCCAATATAGATTTGCAATAATTCGGAGGTCTTTATCGTCAAGGCCGTTATGTCTCTTCTTGAGTTTTATGGAAGTTTATAATTATACAGAACTTCATGCTTTTCTACCTCTCCAACAAAAATAATATACATTCTTTCATTACTCATTTCAAGTTTGGAAATCGGGATTGGGATTGGGATTGGGATTGGGATTGGGATTGGGATTAGGATTGGGATTAGGATTGGGATTGGGATTGGGATTGGGATTGGGATTGGGATTGGGATTGGGATTGGGATTGGGATTGGGATTGGGATTGGGATTGGGATTGGGATTGGGATTGGGATTGGGATTGGGATTGGGATTGGGATTGGGATTGGGATTGGGATTGGGATTGGGATTGGGATTGGGATTGGGATTGGGATTGGGATTGGGATTGGGATTGGGATTGGGATTGGGATTGGGATTGGGATTGGGATTGGGATTGGGATTGGGATTGGGATTGGGATTGGGATTGGGATTGGGATTGGGATTGGGATTGGGATTGGGATTGGGATTGGGATTGGGATTGGGATTGGGATTGGGATTGGGATTGGGATTGGGATTGGGATTGGGATTGGGATTGGGATTGGGATTGGGATTGGGATTGGGATTGGGATTGGGATTGGGATTGGGATTGGGATTGGGATTGGGATTGGGATTGGGATTGGGATTGGGATTGGGATTGGGATTGGGATTGGGATTGGGATTGGGATTGGGATTGGGATTGGGATTGGGATTGGGATTGGGATTGTAATCAGGTCCTTTCGTTTTTCTGCTTTTAGATGTTTTAATTGATGAGAAAAGGTGAGTTGAATAAATCCTGTTGTTTAGAAGTTGGTTGGAACGAACTGCATGTGAGGTCTGAAGAAGAAAATGGTGGGAAGTTAGATGAAGAAGGAGACTGCGTGTAACGCAGATACAAGGATAAAACGTTGAACGCCGATGGAAGAAAATGGTTACAATGGGTAGAGCAAGTGAATCTTAAACGGTATGACAGAGGGTAATTGGGAAGTTGAATACACTTATAAAGAAGGAAATTCAGTAATAGATTATATATAAGTAGAAGATGAATAGAGATAACGAAATCTGGAGCATGTTGAAGAGTAAAAGAGATAGGACAAAAAGTCGAGTAAGTAAAATAATGTTAAAATTTGAAGAATACTTTAAGGAGCTCTTTGGAGGAGGGGTACAAGTCTTGGATATGAAAAGAAGACGCATGTATGGAATGGATGACGATTTCAGGCCAAAGAAAGTTGAGGAGGTGCTAAACCGGTTTAAAAGTCGACGCGGACATTGTTGAATTATAGTGGCTAGCAGGCGGTTATCAGATTAATAAAAATAACATGAAGCGGGAAAGATACAATTCCGGAAAGCTGAAAGGAGGGTCTAACTTTGACGACCCTCAAGAAAGAACTATAGAGGAATCACATTGATGGACAAAGTCTGAAAAATGTATACTACGTTTAAAGCGAGAAGACATGAAGGTGAGCTGGAAAATAGGTAGCTTATCCCCGAGGTGCAATACGTGTGGACCTATTCTTACAACTTAGCTGATGATGGAAAAGGAATTGAGAGTCGAAATTGTTTGCGCTGTTCGTTGATCTCAAGATGGCGTGTGATTCACTAGATAGCAGAATAGCGAATAAATGTTTGCGGGAAACTGGGGTGGTGGAGAAAAATTAGGGATCGCGTGGCTGATCAGTATTTAGAAACATACCGGCGAGTGAGTGTTGAAGGAAAAAGATCGCATAGTTTTAGAATACTTAAAGAGGTTTGACAGAGCTGTCCGTTGATTATTCAATTTATTTGTGGATATTCTGGCGGAAATGTTAAGAATGGGGCAAGCGGGGGTGTGGTAATAGGCGGGGCAAAATCACACGCGAGCGATGTTGTAAAGTCCTTCAGTTAGATGAACTGGCGAAGAGGCTACAGCGGTTCATAAGGAGGTGAGAGGGTAGAAGCAAATGTTAAAAACAAAGTGGATTTGTTTCAGGATGAGAACTGGAAGAAGGGTGGAAGAATGTTTGATGTGGAGCACAGAATAGGTAGAGAAGGGCTTCATGTTCGATGAAAATGAGATATTTAATGAGCACGTCCGGTATGTCGCGCATATAGCCCAAGTATCAGTGGAACGAATGAAGGTTGCGTGGAAGATGGAATTAAGTCAGGGCACTATTAAATAGTTAAATAGTATGCAACTTTATCAGTGAGTTTTAATAGGTATGGTATGCAAGGAAAAAACGCGGTTGTATTATTATTTTAATATATTAAAAGAATAACAAATCCCCAAAAAAAATAGTGGGATATTTGAGGATGTTGGTTTTCACTAACTAATGAATCAATATTAACTTTAATATTTGTTGTTGATAAACGAAGCAACTGAGTAGGTGACTTATCAGAGAGGGAACATCTATATTATGACTACAAATGTCATGTTGAAAAAGCTGCTTTCGCAAAGATACGTGCTTACTAGCAGCTTGAGCCCTTAATTTCGCAAGTTGGGGTATCGTTTTTCTGGTAGCAACTTGAAAAAGTTTAATCCAGTTTCAGTTCTTCATTGTTAAAAAAGATCTGATTGCAAATCACACAATTTTTCTGCAATTATGTCAATTTATTTTATGTGAGATAAATTTGAAACAAGTCTTTCATTTCTTCAAAATGCTCTTTACAGCTTGAAAAATTAATCATTTTTTCTAATGAAGACTTGAATAGCTTAATTATATTCGTAAATTCATTTATGTGTCCAAATAAGTTGGCAATATTCTGTTGTAGCTTCAAATTCAATTTTAAGGTGAGATAGCAGGTCTGTTAAAAATGCAAGGTCTGCTAAAAATTGTGCATCTACCATTTGATTTTCCAGTTCCATAGTGTTGGACTTCATCTTTAAGGAAAATAGGAATCTCCTTGCGTAGATCGAAGAATCGTTACAAAGTTTCCGGCGCTTGACCAACAAATATCGGTGTGAAGTAAGAAATCCCCATATGTAGTATCTACTTCGGCTAAAAAATCACGAAACTCTCTACCAAAGCACAATTGTCCCATCTAATAATATTCGTTTTTTTAGTTTTTAACAACCACTTTCATGACATTCATTTGAGGTAAGGATTTTCCACATAATGCCTCTTGGTGAACAGTACAGTGTATCACAGGACAGTTGATGTTGTTTTGTTTCAAGAGTCCTGCAAATATAATTTCAATTCCCATCACAGCTCTGGCTCCATCAGTGACAATACAAGAACATTCATCGAATCCCCCGTAGTCTGACACCTCCTTATTTACAGCTTCAAATATCCGTAGCCTCGGTTGTACCATGGAGAGGAATAAGATCAAGCAACTCCTCCACACTTAAGTCGTTTTGAATAGTTTGCATAAAAATTACAAGAAAACCTCTGAAAACTGTATAAGGTGATTCGCGCAAATTCGTTCTCCGCTGGGGATCGAACTCAAGTGCCCCAAATCTCTGTACGAGACGGACGACGCATCTAACCACTCGGCCACTGAGCTGGGTTTTATTTGTAATTTATCGTTATATATAATAATATATATAATATTAGAATTGGGCATATTTCGTATTTGAGGGTAATGTATACATTTAGAGGCCCATGTTGTACAGCCCTGTAATGGGGCAATGAAA
Organism: Lordithon lunulatus; assembly: GCA_963942505.1. Lineage (NCBI taxonomy): Eukaryota > Metazoa > Arthropoda > Insecta > Coleoptera > Staphylinidae > Lordithon > Lordithon lunulatus. The sequence continues at coordinate 39,525,805 of OZ012668.1, forward strand.
ATGGCTTTCCAAAAATTAAAACTATCTTTAATTTTAAAATTAAAAAGAAAATATTATTAGGAAACATTAGCGTACCTTATTTAATATATCCTGAATAGTAACAGCTATTATATACACAAATGCTGTATAAATAGTAGCCTTTATAATAGACTTCAATAAAATAATCAGTTTTCCATCTTCTTCCGACAAACATATGATCATTATATTAAAACACTGCGACACACTGCTGATAATACATAAAATCACTAGAGATACCAACTGAAAGCTGTAATAATTATTATAAGCCGTAACAGCTCTATTGAGTTTATAAATAGCATCCCTGAAGTCCACCAATGGGCATGTTCCAGAATCAGTCTCACAAGGTAACGACTCCAAATATTCAGCTAGTTTCGAATAAAACTGCAATATTATATATCCAAACATAAACATTTGCGCAACGTTAATTGTAGTAAAAAGTACATTAATATTTATCAGAGAAAGTCTTAGTAGTTTCATTAAGGATAAATTGAAGCCAACCAAATCGAAATAATAAAAAGTTACAATAGTAACTGGCAGACAAATTGATAGAATTCCAGTAAGTAGCAGTACACAAACAATCTTTCTGGTATTGAGCTTAACATCCATTCTTGCAAGGTAACTTTCTAACCGTATCAACAGTAGTAGCATCAATTTCAGTTCACCCAAAAAGAAGAATGGTGTCATTAAATTTGCAAAAAATGTAGCGGTGTTCGCAATGTGTTGAAATTGAGTAATGAGGAATTGAATAGTATTTGGGCTTGAATAATCATTGAAGATTAAGTCGATTAGTACTAGTGTTAAGTAGATAGTGCAAATTAATGTTGAATATATAATAGCCATTTTGGATATCACTATCGATTTTTCTTTTATAATTAAAGGTGTCAATCCAAAACATTTTCCGTATTTAATTATTTGTTTAAGGATGCCTTTTATGGAGAAAGGTTTTTTAAGTTTACGGACTTTAGTATTTTTCATTTCGTTTGAGATGATAGTAACACGATTATAAAAAGTGTTTGTTGCGATACTATTCCGTAGAATTCATATACTGAAGTAAAGTAAGTATTTTTTATATCCAAAAGAATATAATATACTAATATACGAAACAAATGTTTATTGCGACAGCGTAGCATTGTAAATAATTGATTCACATTAAAATATAATAGTGAACTTATCATTAAACCGATAATGCTCACGGACATTCTAAACAAAAAGACGCTGTTAATGAAATTGGTAAATTAATTATTTAATTTTCTATAATATAAATGGTGAACGTAAAAACAATCCATTTAATTATTACCAAATCGTTATTGCAACATTAAAGCCAATTTTTCTAATATTTAATATCTAATAGAATAATAATCTAAAAAAAATATAATTATATTAGCAAAATCAAAGTTTATTGATAGTTTTTTTTTTAACGTAGTGAAATTAGACAGGCTTGAGAAAGAATCCAGTACGTGTCAATGCTCAAGAAACCATGTAACATGAAAACGATGGAATTATTAAATGACCTGTGATGCATATGAAAAATCGTAGATATTGCTATGACAAGTACCCCAATAAATAGAAGGGCTAAGAAGAATACAATTTTGTTCTTTTGTTATTATAACAGTTATGAATTAATATGATAATGTTGAAATTGTAGTCTCAACACTATTTTCATTCGTTCATTTGCTGCATAATAATTTATTCCATTTTAATTAAAATCACGGGCACAATATTGTTGGAAATTAAAAATAAATGAATACATTTGTGAAAATGTCAGAAATAAATTACACAAGTTAGATTACTCATAAAATAATTGTTTTTTAATTTTTAATTTTACCAATCATGATATTGCTTTTTTTTGTCAAAATAAATAATCAGTAATAAATTGAAAGTAATTTCAGAACACAGTACCGTAATAAATATCTAGCAGAAAACACTTGAAATGTATTATAAGAATATTTTTAACATCGTACATACAATTATAGAGAAATAAAAGAAGAAAAAATACAAAAGACATAATCTGCAACTCAGAGCCACAAAATAGAGAAATAAGATCCCAATAAATAATCCAATACTCAGAGATAGTCATAAGTAAGGGATCATAGAACAACACAATGGGAGATATCAAAGCAATCCTTAAACCGGTTTTGATAATAGGAAGAATTTTTGGATTTACTCCAGTTATATTAACGAAACAAAAAATTAACACATCCAAAACATGCATTTTCATATCCACAGCTATGCTTATAATCAGCTCAGCTACAATCATCTACGAAATTATAAATATTATCACTGAGGCTCCCGCAAATTCAATATCATTAAGTTCAGCATCTAACAATATACAGTTCGCAACGTGCGTCACTGGATTCTTACTGAATTACATTTCAGTATGGCTAAACTTACCAACTGAAAATGTTAGCAATTTTAATTAAATTGGATACTGCGGGTATTAGTAAGGAATTTAATTTGCCCTACCGAAAACTATACAGAGTTGAAATAATAATTTCAATACTAGCATTCGCAACATGCACTGCAGCCACAGTTTTAGAGTTCTACGTAGTTTTCAAATTAAACCTGCAGCACGTGATTGTAATAAGATGGATTATCACATACTCTTGTTTATCTATGAGCACGATTAATGTCGCATGCATGTTGATTTTTGCAGTGATAATACATGCGTTTTATAAAATTCTAGATGATCATTTGCAGAATATTTATGCAAATAATAAGAATGGCGGAAAATTAACTAGTTTAGTTGAACTTCGCACTATCTGTGATTTTTATTTTGATATCATTGAGGCAAATGAGAATTAAAATTCGTTTTACTCGATACATTTGTTTACAACGGTTATGACGAGTTTGGTTGTTATTACGGTGCAGGTATATTATCTCGTGTTTAATTTTAGCAGTTTTGAACTGGGATCGGTATCGATTTCTGTGAAAATTGCCGTGTACTCTTTGCATATCTTGGGGCTGTGTATTGCTTTTGAGTCGATACTTAATAAGGTGAGTTTTAAATATGCTGGAGCGTTTTAGAATAGCGATGGCGAAACTTATTGTACTATCAAATTAAATTGTATTTGTAATAATAGTTTGAGTGCCTATTGTCAGTTTAATTATCAATATAGTCAGTATTGTCCATCAAATGCACGTTAAATATAAATGCCCCTTCTTCGTCGCTTCACGAGCCTACATGACTTTATGTCGGTCCACAGATGCCACGTGTACTGTAGTTTCGCCATCGCTAGTCTACAAGGTCATATGTAAAGTGTGGCTGTAGCAGATGTTTTTCTGTGCAAGATGCCTCCATGAAAATGTTTTTGTGCAAAAAGTATGATTTGTACAAGAAATGTTTCTCGATGCAAAGTGTGAATGCCGATTATTTTCAAATTAGTCTTGGCGCACAGTTTACCGCCTTAAATACTTTACTTATGTAGGTGTGTGTGTGTGTTTTAATGATGTGTTCACAAGCATGCTCTATTACAACAAATAGTAATACTACATCCTTTCCATCCGTTATAATTAGTTCTAGACATTTCACTTATATACACATTACATTAAAGAAAATATATTGCAGATTAATACGTTCACAATTTTCAAAATCAATGGCTCTTACGAATTCGACGAATTCCTTAAGGCGAATCTCGGAAGATGAAATACGGTTCAATGTTGACCTAATCGCGCGGTCTTTCCTAGTCAACATTTTATAATTTTCTGAAAATATGTTTGTATATTTCTCCAGTCTAAGGATGATTTGATACTTTGTTAGAACGAAAAAGTTCATTTTTTGTCTCGAAATAGTTGTAAAAAATATGCAAAAGTAGTCAATATTTGCATCAGAAAAGTATATATTTACTCCGATTTATAATCAAAATTCAACAGTGATTGCAGTTTCATATTTCAAGTTTTGATAAATACAATCAGATAATGCTTAAGTACAGTAGTATAGTTTATAGACATTCGTGCAATTATCACAAAATGCTTCATTATTTCGAAATAAATTTATTTCTCGGTGCATTGTGACATCAATGGGATGCAGAAGGGTTTATTTGCCCTACATGCCCAGGCCTAGTGTCCTGCCTGGCCAGACTGGTATATATCCCAGCAATGGGCGCGGTGTCCCACTTCTCAGCATCCCTGGCAGCCGGCTGGTGTTCACCCGTAACCCCGCTGCAATAGACCATTCCGATAACTGTCATGTTCCTAGTGATTGTTGACATTGTTGTTTCAGTCGGATGATCTTTGCTACTCCTATTTTGGACCTGATTTGCTTCTGTATTCTATTTCTTCTTTGATATGTCGTGTCCGGTCACCCTGACGTTGGCGGTCACCATGATGAGGGGGATTCTATCCTATGCCATATGCATCCATTCACCGGCAGATATTATGTCAGTCCATTCTCGGATGTTTTCTTAGCCATGATCTATGGAATATTCTCACCAGAACTCGATCTCAAGATAAGTGCACCATTTGGAAGACTCACTTCAGTCTTCAAGCTGAATTAACAGGAATACTAAAGTGTGTTAAAATTTTAGCTGAACGAAATATTAAGGATAAACATATCCAAATACTCACTAACAGCAAAGCAGCTCTAAATGCACTAAATGGCAACACATTTGTGTCGAAAGAGCTATTTTCATGTCTAGACAGCCTGGAGGAGCTAGCTAAGAATAATAAACTAGAACTCAGCTGGATCAAGGGACATGGTGGCATCGAGGGGAGCGAAATAGCAGATGAGCTTGCCAGAAAGGGATCCTCACATCACAACCCAAGAGGAAGAAATACTTTCTGCAGGTACACTGAAAAAAATAATAGAGCATAGGAAACATGCTCTTCACAAGGTAAGTTGGCGAGAAACGTCGGGCTGCAAGCAATCAAAGGTGGCAATTAGGCAACCTTGTAATATTGCAGCCACGGCCCGCCTTAACTTATCTAGAACTAATCTGTAATGACTGACCAACATCCTGGCCACTGCCGGCTAAACAAACACCTATACACAATTGGTCTGGTGAACAGCCCGTTATGTAGAGGGTGCAGTGAAGAACTAGAAACACCAAAGCATGTAATGTGCCTCTGTCCAGCTCTAGTAAACACTAGGCATCTAATACTAGGGGAGTGCTGCCCTAGTATGACCAGCATTGGCTCCTCACAATTGACTGGTGGGACGAGTGAGTAGCCTTAAAGGGAGGTTTCACAAGTGTGTGTAGCTTTGCTACCCTCCAATCAACTATCCAGAACTAGCCATGGTCATTACTTTCTTGCTGGTCCTTGACGCCCCTCTTCGTTGCGGAAGCCGAATTGTGTTCTCTTTGCATTTTCTTCTGATTCGGTATGTATTGTGTATAGAAAACCCTTCATTATATGAGATATTAGACTGATTAAGCGGTTTTCATGACAATTTTTAGGATGTTGTTTTGTAGGTAAACTTATAAATGTTTTCTTTATTTATCATTTTCAGTAGTTCCATTGGTAACCCATCTGGTCCAGACGCCTTCCTATTTTTGTAGACCGAGAAAACGTGCATTACTTCCGAGTTCAATACTTCGGTTCCTCTTGTTCTTCTATAGGTAAAGGTGGAAAAAGTTTCTGTATTATATGACTGCCACGTATTTGTAATGTCTGCTTTATCTAAAATCAGCCTATTATATTGGTCTAAAAGACATGGATACTCTCTTTCTGTATATGTTAGATATCTCTTTTATTTTGCGGTGCATGTTGAAATTCTACAGTATTCCTTCTTAGTGTTGTATTCCTAAGAGGGCGCATTGTTCCATTAGGGTAAGGATATGCCATGCACTCATTGTTTGCTAAAGATCTTATACTTAATATATAAAAGGTTTAAAATGAAATGAAGTCAAGTGCTTTTTTTATTAGTTTCTGTGCAGGATGTATATGTCTCAGGGTATGTTGGATACGTGTTTATATACCTATTAATAGCAAAAATCCGCATTTTGATATGTGAATACCGAATTTAAAATTAATTGAACCCATTCTATTTTTGCACTGATATTCATGATAGACTAATGGATTTTTATTTTTAGATAGATGCCATAAAGACTAATTCTCTGCTTATAGCTAATAAAATATCATCAACAATTCATTCGATTGAAGTATATGCAAGGAAACGGTGTTAAATTTGTTCACAATTATTTTTCAGGTTTTATCATTGACAAGGGCGATAAGGCATATCCCAATGGCACTCAGCTGTGCAAAGTTGTTTGATATTAGGATGAGCACATTAACAACTGTAAGTAATAATAAAAATATTATATATTTAGAGCAGTGTAACTCGTATAATGACATCTTATATGGCTAGATAATTCCATTGAAATGGCCCATCCTATGCTCAAAGTGTGATTTATTATATAAAAATACAGACAGTATTGTTAGGATAATTGGGATTTTGAAGTAGGCCATACACAATTCGAAACAAGATCGAAAACCTAACGGCTCCTAGAGACAATGGCCTACAAATAGTGTTTCATTAATCTCGTTCATAAAGATAAATATAGTTGAAGCAGGTTTTACTAGTGAGGACCTGGGGTACGATTCCTGTCAGCATTCGTCTCACACCAACACCATCTTTTTTTTTTTTTTTTTTCTTCTGGGGTGGAATCTTCGAAAGACACCCATGCCTTCACTATAACCACATGTGGTGATAGGCATGGGTAGTGTCGGATTCGCCCCGCGTATTGGCAGGAGCGTCTACCGACTAAACCAAAACCCAGGTTCTGTCGACGAGGGGCTTGACCGCCTAGTAGGCATTCATAAGCCCCCCGGACCGTCCTACGTAAGTCTGTCAGTCGGTCTCGTGTGCTTGGAAACGGGGTGTGAACGTAAGTGAAAAAAAAAGAATGGGAACGAAGTGGTCAGTCGTCCGTCCTCGTCAGTCGGTCTGTGGGACCCGCAAGTCGTCGTCGTACTTTCTCCCCATCACCTTCCGGGAGAAAGCCGCGAACGCGTCCCACATGTCCTTGTCTTGAAGCTACTTGTTGCCGATGTCTTCTGGTCTAGTCTCGCCTACCTGGCTCCAGAGTAAGCTCCTATCCGTCTCCCAGCGGGGGCAATGGTAGATGGTGTGTGCTGGATCGTCCGTACCACCGCAGTATCGGCAGTTAGGCGTTGGGGCCTTCCCTATCCGGTGGAGGTAGGTCTGGAAAACTCCGTGCCCGGATAGGGTCTGGGTGGTCCAGTGATCCAGCTCACCGTGCCCCCTCGTGATCCACTGTTCGACGGATGGGATCACACCAACACCATCTGTATATATATATATACTATCGGTGGTGTTGCTCACACACGTGCTGTGCTGTCAGAACTTGCATTGAAGCCTTCTGCAGCCCTATTCCGGCCACTCAGTCCCATGTATAATATTAATAATGATAATATTTATTGCGGTTTAAGTTGCTTCAAGAAGTATTCGTCAATTCTATTTGTTAGAATCATATTCTATTCATTCTGCTTCGCTATGTTAACTTTCTTCTCTCCTAATGACCACATAAAGCAGATAGGCAGTTCGTTGCAGTTTTTGGCAAGATGGTTCTGTTAGTCACACTGCCTTGTTGTCTTTCGATAAGATATCTCAGGCATGATCCATCTACACATCTATAATTATTCTGTCCACATTTCACATACACACACACACACGCGCGCGCGCAAGCTTACAACTATACTCGCCGCCATAAATAATTGAACACCTAGTAAAGTCGATGTATTTTGATGAAAATTTCAGAAAACGTGGTTTCTATTCCTATTAAATTCGAATTTCACCAAGATATAATAAATATCAATCAAGTTAACATCGGCAATGAAACAAAATCTCTTTCTATTCATTTAGCATTATTTTTTAATGTAATGCAATGTGCAATGTAAAGCATATTTGTAAGCTTAATACATTTAAGTTGAAATAATAACTCTTATACGACATTGTGCAAATTTCCATCAGTTAACCGAGTTTGAACGTGGGAGAATAATCGGTCTAGGAGAAGCCGTGTTAATTCGTGATGTTGCCTCTCGCATGGGACGCAGTGTCGCCCCAATTTCCCTATGTTGACAAAGATGGTCAGAAGAAACGAACGACGACGTTTGCGTCCCGGACGTGACTTGTGACTCTTCGGGATCGTTCATCATCAACAAGGCAAATTGGTGATAGATGGCGGGGATTAATTGACCATCAAATCTCCTTACGATCGACGTATCGAATAACTCGATCTTTTGGGTTCAGAACATACCCACCATCGCTTTGTTTACCTCTAACTCCACGCCATCGTACTGTACGGCAGCAATGGTGTAACGAGAGGTTGCATTGGAATGTGCAATGGAATCAACTCATCTTTAGTGACAAATCTCGATTTTGTTTATGGGCTCATTTATTAGAAGACTTCCTGGAGAATGATTAATAACGTCCTTCAACCAATATTACTGCCATATCTGCAAGAAATAGAAAATCCATTTATTCAGCAAGATAACGCGCAGCCGCATGCCGTAAGGCTTACTATGGAATTTCTAGATACTGCTAATGTTGATTACATGACCTTGTCGTTCGCTAGACTTATCACCAATCGAACATGTGTCGGATATGACGAAGGAGATTCGCTCATTTCAAGTATGCCTAATCGGCTTGCCGAATGTCTAAGAAGCACAGGAGAGTCGACGCATTATTAGTGTTAACAATATATGTATCTTGCTGAAATTTTCATCGTTTCTTAATAGGAATAAAATCGACGTTTTCTGAAATTTTCATCAAAATACATCAGCGTTTACTGGCTGGTGATTAGTTTATGACGGCGAGTATATTTCATCTTCCCCATCGCTTGGACTCACTCACATGTCTCCATGTGTCGTCTACCCTCTTTATAATCAAACATAAAACCAGGTACTTACAACCTCAACCTTCTCAAGTATACTTCCACTTCAATTTCTGTACCTTCCTGTCCTACTACCGTTTCTCCGAAGTCTAGGCTCAGCAAGGGCAGGGAAACATAACTGCACTCACCCCAAAACGGCAGTCGACTCAGTGTATAGATTCACAATACCCGACCATCGCTTTAAACCCAATACTTGTATTTATGTTTTAGCCTTGCTAAATCGATTCCCCCTTACCAAGACTTCATATGTTGGTTTTGTAATCCCAGCAACCACCACTGGGAGAATAATTTACTCGCACGTGAAATCACGTTCTTCCTCCTCCGACCCCTTACCTCTTATATGTATCACTCATCACATTTAGAAGTGTAGTGAAAAACTGTGATAACTACGATTTTTCGCTTTTGAAAAAAGAATCCTTTATGTTATTATTAAGATAAATAATATTTTATAATCTTACACATTTCCTTTTAATTAACTGTAATTAGTGAGAGGAGTTCTAAACATTATTATATTATATCTCTGTTCCAGATATTTGCAACCATAGCTACCTATATTATTGTAATGGTTCAATTACGGCCTGCAGGTGTTAATGATCGGTTCACATATCATATGTAAAAAGTGCACCACAATAGTTTAAGAACGAAAGAAATATTTAATCTAATAATAATGCTTTCGATGTAATAAAAATGTTTATTAAATATGATTCTTTTAACAACCTGTTTATTTAATTTATTTATCCGTTATATTAAACGTTTACTGTATTCAGCCATTTTTTTTAAAGAACTTGAAAGAAGTTTTATATATTAGCCAAATTACAAATCATTTTGCTTCTTGAATTTGTACGATTGTACATAACAGAGTAGAATAAGTTTAAACTTATTACATATTTACTGAAATATTAGAAAAGTCACAAATTGATATAGCGACGAATTACGGATCGTTGAATACGTTCTAAATATGCCAATGTACGAATTCATTTGCGTGTAAAGCTTTATAAATTGTGATGTTTTTAACAATTTTTTATTTAATCCTAAGCCTTTTTCTAAGGTGCAGCCGTATTTTTCAAATAACACGGCTGTACAGCTAACGTGTACGATAGTAAATAGAATAAATGGTTAATTAAATATAAATTCCTCGAGAAACGCGTGTTAAAACGCAGGAGGGACTATAAACCTTCTACCCGGCAGCTTGCCTTCGCGGGGACTGCTGCCTGTCTCGCTGCATCCATACCCATCACCGCACGTTTTAATGACCAGCGGGAGCAGTCGAAATGGCGTGCTCGGTCGAGTCCGTAGGGCCCTCACATAGGGGACACTCCTCTGCTCGAGGACAACTGTTTCAGGTATGTCCTAAACCAGATCTTTGCAACCCTCACATTCAGGCCCTCCTTGTTTCTCGCTGCCTCCACATGTTTCCTGAAGGTCAAACCCTGATCCACGATAACCCCTCGGTACTTGTCCTTCTTTCTCGGGATCACTTCGGTCCCTCCTATGATAAACCGGACCCCTGTTCTTTACGACCTATAAGGAGCACTGCCTCCGTCTTCTCTTCCGCTTCTTCTAGCGAGTTTTTGAATAGCCACTATCGCATGGCCTCCAGGCTATCATTAACCTTTGTCCTAAGCTCCTCTTCGCTAGGTCCCGTCGCCACAAGGACCACATCGTCCGCGTACCCTACCAGTTTTGACCTCTCGGGGAGGAGTATCCTAAGGATGTTAACGTACCTTATGTTCGACAGGGTCGATCCCAGAGCCGAGCCTTGTAGAACTAAGCATCCTAACCTCATGCACCTACCTCTGTCCTCGCTCTCCACAATGAGCTTTTGGTTTTCCAGATAGCTTTTAAGAAGTCTCATGGCATCCACAGGGAGGCCTATAGCCCTGCACCTTTCCAGGATCCTCCCCCCAGTGGGCCGTGCTGAAGGCATTGAGCAGATCAATGGTTATCAGAACACAGAGCGTCCGCCTTCTTCCAGGCCCACCCCTTGATTGCTTTGCCACTTCCATTACCACCTCCATCGCTTGGATGGTGGACCCGCCAAGCCTGAAACCGTATTGTTGGTCCGCAAGTCCCTTGGATGCCTCGGTGACGAGTGTTAGCATCCCCAAACCCAGGTAGTTCAGCAGCTTCCCCATGGTGTGGAGCATGCACAGAGGTCGGTACGCCGCTGGACTGTGCTGAAGGTTACCTGGCTTAGGGATAAGCACTAACCGGTCCCTTTTCCACATGCTCGGGAATTCTCCCATCAGTTCCAATCGCCCTACCGCCAGTGTTACGGCCCCCAACGGGACGTCCAGCCCCGGCGCCCTTTTGCAGGTGAGTCTTCTGGTTGTCGCCAACAGCTCCTTCTCAGTAAATAGAGTCACTCCTATCTCCCTGGAAATTCAGCTGTTGCTCCCTGCCTGTTCCCTCCCATCATCATCCACAGGCCCCGGACAATGGCGGTGAGCTCTTTCTTACTGGGGCCTCACCTCCACTCACCTGGGGGCGATCAGCTCCTCCCAGCATTTCTTCTTGGCACTATATATATATATATATATATATATATATATATATATATATATAGATGTTAGTCCAAATGGTCCAATCAAAGGGGTTTAACAGCCCCGCCCTGGATCTGGACGTCGTGACACGGGAATAACGCCGGTTAAGACTGTTGACCATAAGAGACAGATTTTCAACTCGGTCAATTGTAATAGACTGGACAGAAGGTACAGGACGCAGAATATCAATGTCATTTGTTTATAGGAGGAAAAAATATTATGGACAGTATTCGTATTGTCCATTTTTGTGTCTTCCTCCTATTCTTATTCTTACTTCACCGTAAGACTAGATGGGATCAACGAAAGAACAAATTGGTTTCAAGTATGGCATCAAATTGTGTTTAGGGACGAGTCTCGATTTTGTTTGAGGGCACACGACGCGACGGTCGTAGGAGAGTTAGTCATATGCGTGGAGAACGCAATAATTAAAGGTTTTCTGTTGTTTATGTTGTCTATTGCACATTTATTCGGGGCTTGAAAAATCCCATTGTTACAACACGGTGTTTGCTAGAACGAAAGAAAGAAACATTTTTTATTTGTCATTTTACAGGAAAACGCAGAGGAAATACCTTCTCCACCTCATTTATAAATATGATTCCAACTGTTTGATTTCAGATTTAACTTCGTAGTACTGAGAAATGACAAAGTTCATCACTCTATCACAAAACTATGGTAGCCTTGAAATGTTGCAATAGATAAGACATTTCTAAACAGATACGTTTTCATATGAAACATTGTTCTGGTAGAATGTTAACACTGCAACAGATGTATCTAATACAGTGCTACGCGACAGGCAAGGCGAGCAAGAAAAATAGCCAAAAGCTCACATTACACTCCAAGGAGCTACAAAACTAATAAAAAAAAGTTCCTATGGGAGTGATGTAAAAAAGACAAGGTGAATTCTTGATGAAGATGATGCAGCAACAGTCCTCGTCCTAAACTCTGTGCAAGATAGGCCAAAATTATCGCTAAAACACCGATCCGACTAGACTGGAGTAAGTAAGAGTCATATCCATAGAATCCTTAAAACTCATCAATATCATCCATACAAGCCAGTAAGAATTCACACGTTAGACGAAGCTGATGACGCAAAACCTCTTTACTTTTGTCTATGGGTTGGATTCCGTATTCTTGAAAATATTCAGAATCCGTCTCATCGTTACATCACATTTTCTGATGAAGCGACATTTAATTCCAACAATAGTGGCAACTCAGCAAAAACGACACTGGAGTTTGACAAATCCAGGTTTCAGAGAAACCACGAATCGCTAGTACTATGTTAAAGTTAACGTTTGGTGCGCTGTTACCTACCATGGCATAATAGGGCCGTTATTTTTTGAGGAAACTGTGAATCAAGCTTCATATCTGCAAATCCTTAATATCTAATCTCCCAGTTCTATTGGCGATCTTTTAAATGGCATTTTACATTAAACCTCCCATACTTTGTAAGGGCTCATAAAATGAAGCCGTTCATGAATTACACTGCAAGACACGCATCGAATGAGTATAGGATGGGACACGGTGATAGTGGTAAATTTCTAGGAACGGCTGCAGAGGTTAGAGGAGGAAATACTGTTGCGGTGCTCTAGATGCGAGATAGGGGTTAGGGCAGGGCGCGTGTGGAGGAAGGATGTATGAAAGCGACGGTATGTCTGAGATGTGGGTGGATGAGGAAGAGGTGGGGGACGCATGTGAACTATGGTCTCGGAAAGAGAGCCACAGGAAGGATTGAATGAGAGTTTGTACAATCCGGGGTTTATAAAGTGGTAGGTACGGGGGGAAACCCCCGAACTACTAAACCAGTGTAGGGTTGAGCAGAGAGGAAAAGGTATACATGGCACGTGCAAGGTGTGGGTCGGCAAAGAGGGGAAGACAAGTGTGGATGGAACAAGGGTACGTGTGTACTGTGTAGTAAGGGGAGTAACACGTAGTGGCACCTGAGCCACGGGTGTAAGGGTGTAAAAGAGAAGTGGGTGGGGTAGTGCAGAAACGTGAGTGAATGGCTCCGAGAGGATGGGAATAGCGTTAAAAGCTGCAGAAGACTGCCGTGGGTCAGGAAAGGTAAGGTATGTTGTTTGTTTGTTATGTAAATTGATTATACTGAGTTTTGGTTTGTTATAGCTAAATATACCAAATAAGAGTGACTTTTTTATCGTAAAATGGGCGTCATTTTTCTACCTTATTCAGCAAATATCATATTTTTAGACCTTACTAAATTTTAATTTCCTGATATTTCAATATTGTTAAATAGAAAATCATAATAATCCACAAAGTTAATTTGTTTTAGAGCTCTCTTTATTACACCTTTGATTTTCTTTGAAACATTATTCAATTCAATTATATAGGCATACATTTAGAATATAATAGGCACACAGTTTAAATATCTTTACTGGTAAATTATGTATCGTCACCTTTGTTTATTGTAATAGAGTTTACATTATTTCGTAGGGCATCTAATAGATTATATTTTTTAGTTTATCATACGGAGTATGAAAAATGAATAATAACCAACATAACATTACAAACTGCATATTGCTGATTTTGAAGAATATAAATCTATGCCTCAAAAGACAGAAATGATTCTTTACTTGTGCCAATTTTTTAAAATTGCATACATTGTATTAATTGTATTTTTCTTCTTAAAAATATTTAGTATAGATTTAGAACTAAAAATTAAATATTAACAATGAATGTCTACATATTTTCAAAAAAATCGAGTGAGAATTGTAATATTAATGGTAGTTAAAAAACTAAAATATTGTACTTCTTAATAAAAATCGTCTATAATTATTATGTATGATAAAGTAATATGCACGTTTGTACTGTTATGGATAAGTAACGAATATTTATGTTTAAATATTCATTCTACGCTTATGCTAAATGACTCTTTAGAAATACCTTATTATATTCTATACTAAGTAGGGTAATTTAATTTTATTACTTAACTGTCGAACAATAATGAAATTTAATAAAGTAGCGCATTCAATCCAGAACACATTTTGCAAGTAAAAATGTCTGGTATTAAAACAGCCCTGAAGCCAATACTAACAATCGGGCGAATATTTGGTTTAACACCAATTAGCACCTTCAATTCACAAGCAGTTACAACTTACAAACTGTCAATTAAAATTTCTGTAGCAATATTTCTACTGTTCTTATCAGTAATTTCGTATGAGATTGCAAATGTATTCAAACATACTCAAAGTGCATCTAATAATATACAATTTGTGGTGTGTACCACCGGATTTCTGCTGAATTATATTTCTGTGTGGACTAATTTATCTAATCTGAAACAATTTCTGCACTTTTTAATTACGATAGATGCCCGTTTACAAAAGATTAATATAATAATTGATCATATTAAATTGCGCAGAATAATTCTTTTGATTTTCGTAATTATGTTCGTAATATTCGCCATACAATCGTGCGAGTTGTATATAATTTTTAAACTAAAACTAATAGACTCCACTATTATCAGATGGCTGATTTATTATTTTTGTTTATTCCTCAGTACAATCACTGTTGCTATGATTGTGAGTTTTGCTGTTATTTTACGAGAAATTTACATTAAAATCGGTGAGAATTTTCAAAAAATGTTAGTAAATGGTGCTGAAGATATTACTGAATTTAAAAAAGATAGTATGTTTCAAACATTGTGTGACGTTTATTTTAATTTAATTGAAATGACTGGCTGTTATAACTGCTATTATGGACCTAATTTGGTTATTACCTTTATTACTAGTATAGTGGTGATTACTGTGCAGATTTATTACTTAATATTCAATTTTGCAAGTTTACAAGTAGCAGTTTTGCCGATTTTTATAAAGATCTTAATATATACTCTACATATTTTGTGTTTGTGTGTTGCTTTTCAATCGATACTTAATAAGGTAAGGTACTTGATAAAGATTTAAGTTTTATTCATAGTCGCTTCATGAACGATCATACTTTATTATGTCGTCTCTCTATTTGTCTCGCCTTTGTAATTTTAGATTATTATTACATTTTTCCAGATCAATTATAAATTTGGTCATTTATTCGAGGGGCGACTATGAGTTGGAACAATATTTTTATATAATATCTTGTTGAATTTTAGGTTCAATTTATAAGAGTTAAATCTTTGCTTGTAAGAAATATGTTGGCAAAAAGAGTTTTTTCAATAGAGGTAAATTAAATTAATTGGTCTGTCTGCTATGTTTATTCTATAATACCGTCTTTTAAGCTTTTCTCCTTATCAACCGCTGTAAAGGATATTCCGCTGACCTTCAATTGCGTGAACTTTTTTGATATTAATATGGGCACAATAACTACTGTAAGTATTATAACACATAGGTGTGGCTCCTGTAATGCGGTACAACAGCAGCCTTAAATAAAAGTAAGACTGCCAAATCTGACAGTTTATCTGAAACATATATTGTTCTTTGCGTATAACCATTCTTACAAAACGTTTCTATATTCATTATCAGTCTTAAATTTGAATGATGAAAATATATTGTATTTTGTATTAAGTATTAACTATCAATTGGTTAGAAAATTGTATAGATTAATAATAATTATAAAATTTTATTAGACGCCACTTAATTATAAACAACTCTTAAAATAAATAATTATTAAAACATATTTTAAAGCCGTGTGGTGTCCACTCTTTTCATTCAGAAACATACATGCATTGGATACAGCATGTATGTTTCAAAATGAAAAATTCAAGATTGTGACTAGTAGTTACTGTATTTGTTACAATCTGTAACTCGACCTTCGGGTCCTTCTGAATTCAACTCTAGGATCTGTCGATTAGTAGGTAATTATTTCATCATAATTAATTAGACGTAATATATAAATATCATTATTCCAGAAAATTGTCAACATAGAACAAACTAGCTGGTTACTTGTAATATAATAAGGATATGTGCTATGTATACATTGCAAAATTGCGATTCTTGTAAAGTTTTCTACCAGAATGATCTAAATTTACCAAAATTGTGACCAACATCATTAATCGATCAATATCATATTAATTGTATACTTTATCATACATTAAGTTATGTCCATATTTGCAAATATTTACGTTGTGGGCCCTGTTCGTCGAAAATTATGCCTGTTCATGTAAATGTATGTCAGTGTATCCCTTGCACGGACAAACATAAATTTGCCATAAATTTCACACACACATTTCCAAATGTGGACAGGTATTTGATATGATGCGCATTAGAATATTTTTTGATATTTCAGATTTGTGCAACAGTGATTACTTATATTATAGTTTTGATTCAATTGCGGCCACCAGATGCAATAAATGACACAGTACTACAAGGACCCACAAGTCTCCAAGCTGCACCACAATATGCGGGTCGTAACAATTAACTACGCATATGAGAGTCAGTGTATTCAATTATTCCGCATTGATGACATGGCATTACCATTTCTTATCTCATCATAAAGATGAATACTCTTCATGAAAATATTTACATACAAACAAGTTCAAATATCACGTCTAAATGACCACAATGCCTCATTTACATATTTAAGTGCACTTTCACTCAAATTATACTTCGTTGTGTTAAAGTTGAAAATATGATTGCACCTTTCATAATATGCAGTTTATAATATAGGGAAAGCTTCAATAAAATACCGGCCTAGTCATACAAGGTGGCATATAAAACATATAAATAAGTAATCTTAAAAATCTAATAAAACTAAAAGGCATCTCCTCTTCGCATCTACTATTATTTTATGTACTACTTTCCATAACTCCTCTCATCCATGTTTCAGCATTTCCGCTGTTATTTTTTAATTCCCCGTACTGTTATTGTTTTTATTTTTATTTTTGTTAATCTCATCTGCTTCCTCCTCTACTCTCGTCTCGTTATTTTCTTCCTTCCCTTCAGCAATTATCAATGTATTCCTTCCACTCTTAATACACTAATATTTCTTCCTCCTCTCCCACCAGCTTTCTATTTTTGCAAAATACTGGATTTTCTAGGACCTACGTCCTTTATTAACGTGTCTTAGTATTTTCTTTTCTTTTTTCTTCAAAAATGTTTACACTTCTTTCATTTGTCTAGATATTTCCGCGTACTTCACTCTCAGATCGAATTTCTATTCTGAGGTTTCCTTATTCACCTCTTCTGCATATTCTTATCATACTACTTTTTGATCTTCCTATCGACCACCTCCGTCTCTTCAAATAATATTTTATTATATCTTCTAGAACATAAGGAATGAGAGATGGCAAAAAGAGAAACACGGAAAATAAAATGTCAGGATTGGGACATGGAATTGAACAATTGTCATTTATTTCAGGATCTAATCATAAAATCCGTTCCTAACATTATATTCTTCCACAACCCCCTCCCACTGTTCACTGTTAAAGGATGTATGTTCGTCCATTTCGATTATTTGCATTCCGCTTTATTTCGTTTCTTATAATGAGACTATATCAAAATGGGCTTCATGATCTCCTTCATCAAATTTGTTAATACCCCACATATTCATTCACACCCATTACGTTCCATGTCCCAACCCTTAGATTTGATTTTCCGTTTTCTACTTTTTTCGTCTCTCATTCCCTATTATCGACGTCGTATCACCTCATATTTGCCATTCATAGGACAATGAATGTTCTCAAAATTTTAATTATGGCCTCTGAAATCTTTATTTTATTATTATTTTTGACTTTTATCAGCAATAAATAAATTAGCCTGTATTTGAAAAAATAGAGCTGCTACGAAAAACAGCGAGGTATTTTTGAAGTCAGCACATCAAAAATATCCAAAATCAGTTCTTACTTTTCGGGCCATTTTCAGTTCTAGTTTTTCTTTAAGAAGTGTTCTGAATACTCCCAATTCGTTCTTCTGTTATGAAGTTTAACTGCTTGGTTTCATTATCAGAGAATGGTCTGAGGACAGGCCAGATTTTTCTCCGGATAAAATAAGACATCCTTTGAATACCTTTGGTGACATATAAATCAATCAAGTCCGGTATTTTGCTCCAATTTTATACTTGATTAGTACGTTTGCTTGTCAGAATATAAGTAATTTGAAATGTATCTAACCCATTGCTTCATTTTAATCAGTCCGGATGCGTTGTATAATATATTTTACAATTTTGTATTCTTGGATAGCTTCTATTATTTGCAATGAATATGAAACAGCTCATACCCGTCATAAAAATTGAGCGAAAAAGCAAAGCAGCAACTAACACCAGAGTAATGACAATATAGAAGCGAAGTTTTTAACACCAAGCAAAGAAATGAAAACGGCGTTACCTAAAGACATTGAGGTGGGCAGTGGAAGAACAAAAAGTGGTATAACAAAGAAGGTAAAGCTGAGGTTGGAAATGCTCTCGACGAAGAAGTAATTAGAACTGAGGAGTATAGCGGAAATATCATTAACAATGAAATAAGTCGAAAATGCCTAAGAAAAAGCCCTGAGAGAAAAGAAGAAAATAGAATGAAACATTAATAACAGCAACATAGGAACATTGCAGAAACAAAGAAATAAGATATATCTACCAAGAGGTCAAATTGGAGAAAGATAGATAAAAAGCAAATCCGATATCTTACAGAAACAACAAAAGGCACGGAGACGAATAAAACATATTGTGTGGAATGAATACTTTGATACATTGCTGAATGGAAAAACGGAAGAAAACAATGAGACTAGATATGAGGAAGCACAGAAATATGAATAAAGCAAAGGAGAAACTTGAAGCCTGTCTAATTACCTACTAAAGAGACATTTTTTTTTAAATTATATGAATTCGCGAACGCTGGCCTAGTGCTACAGATCTTAATAACGAATTAAAGGTTGCAAATTGGATCTGGAGTTTTTTCTTATCATGGGTATTGCTCACAAGCGTGGTGGTGCGATGATTGTAACTTTAATAATACAATATATACAATGCTATAAGACCTACCTACCGTACGATGCAGCCCAACCACCTCCCAGCCCAGAACTGGTAAACCTGGTGGAACACTGCGAAAAACTAAAGATTGACCTCATCATCGGATGTGATACTAATGCTCACCATGTTATGTGGGGCAGCAGTAACATCAATAGTAGATGAAAGGCTCTAATTGAGTACATATCATTTTCCAGCCGTTTGCGTCCACTGCAGGACATATGCCTCCTCTAATTATTTCCAGGCAGCACGATGTTGTGCTTTGTTCATCCAGTTTTGTGACACCCTCTTGATGTCGTCGGTCCATCGGGTTGGTGGTCTACCTCTACTTCGTTTATCGGCACGGGGTCTCCATTCCAAAAGCCGTTTAGTTTGATTGAGTACATAACCAGTACAAAAATAGAGATATTAAACAGAGGGTGCGAACCAACATTCGTAACACAAAAATGAGCCGAGATGATAGACGTCAGTCTAACACTGGGCAATATCTCAAGCAAAATAAAAAACTGGCACGTATCAAGTCAGGTATCTATGTCTGATCACCGACTGATACGCACGACCTAGATTTCGTACCACGTGAACTACCGTCCTACAGTAATCCACAAAAAAACTAATAAACAACTATTTTGCAGATAACTATCGGATAGGATGGAGTATCATACAGCAGATAACATTCCAGAATCAGTGGATGATTTGGAGGTCTGTGTGAAGCACCTCCAAAAATCACTGATGTCATCATATGAGGACTCCTGTCCCATGAGAAAGGCAGGCATGAGAGCCTCTGCTCCCCCTTGGTGGAGTGCAAAGATCAACTGCCTTCGATCCAAGGCCAGGAAAAATTTCAACAAGGCCAAACACAGCAATGATTTAGTTCTATGGGAAACCTCTAGGGAAGCCCGTAGACAATTCAAAAGTGAAACCAGGAAGCGACAAAGGAATACATGGAGAGCCTACTGCAATGGCATTGAATCCACAGCAGCAGCTGCTCGTCTGAAGAGAGTAATCTCTAAAGACCCTGTTCAACAACTCAACTCGCTAAAACGGGAGGATGGCACCTTTACGGTAACACCCTCCCAAACTATCGAGATACTACTAAACACCCACTTTCCTGGCAATCAACCTGGAGGTCCCAACATAGTAACAGATCCCCATCTACCTGATGAGGAAGATTGGCTGCTAGCTGACCAAATAATAAGTATAACTAAAATAGAATGGGCAATATCTAGCTTCTCATCTTTTAAGTCCCCAGGACTAGATGGAATATTCCCAGCACTGCTACAATGGGGGTTAACCTACATTGGTATATATATTTAAAGGTTGCATTGCTTTTAGGTACATACCCAATACACGGAGAGAGGTCAAAGTGACCTTTATACCCAAACCAGGCAAAGTAGATTACACACTTGCCAAGTCATTCAGGCATCAGCCTAACCTCATTTCTACTGAAGACGTTGGAAAGGCTCTGTGATCGTGAAATCAGGGACGCGCCGCTGAGAACGTACCCCATACATCCCAAACAGCATGCCTACCAACCAGGTCGCTCAACCGAATCAGCCCTACATCTGGTGACTTCTAGAATAGAGGAAGGTGTTTTCGACATTTAAGAGTATAGATAAAGCTCTAACATCTCACGGGATTCACCCCACTATGAGGGGCTGGATAAATAATATGCTTGGTCTAAGAACAATCCAAGTAACACTAGATGACGTAACATGGAGTCATCTCACCCCTTTTGTGGGACCTTGTAGTTGATAGCTTCCTCCTGGAATTAAACAACTCAGGATACTATGCCGTTGGCTATGCTGGCGACATAGTGATCATGATAAATGGCAGTTTTGAAGGTGTACTTTGCAATCTCATGCAGAGTGCCATAAAGAATGTTGAGAACTGGTGCGACAGCCATTCGCAAACAGTTAACCCAAAAAAGACAGAGTTGATACTGTTTACGAGAAAGAGGAACCTCGAGCTCATGAACATGCCAGCTCTCTTTAATGTCCCTCTGACACTCACAGATAAAGTAAAATATCTAGAATTAATCATGAATACAAAACTGAACTGGAATGAGCATATAACATCCAAGCTGGAAAAAGCCTGCATCTCATTTTGGCAATGCCGCAGGGTGGTTGGTAAAAGATGGGACCTGTCTCCCAAGATCACCCAATGGATATATACCGCGAGCATAAGACCAACTATCGCATATGGTGTAGTCTGGTGGTCGAAAACCAAACAAGTCACAACAATCTCAAAGCTATCACACATCCAGCGGATGGCGTGTCTTGCCATCACCGGCGCTATGAGAACAACACCCACAGCAGCTCTTGAAGCACTGTTAGTCTACAACCACTCGACCTTCTTATAAAGGAGACTGCAGTAAAAACAGCATTAAGGCTATCTTCTCTCGACCTGTGGCATGATAAAGGTAGAATCATTGGACACAGGAGCATACTGAGAGAAGCTATCAAGCTATCAAACTAGACCCCCTCATAGAAGGTAAGTGCGACAGAATTCTACCCAAATACAGTTTTGTCAAACATTTTCATACCATCATCACAATGGATGGTATCCCACAAGGCGCCAACATAACCATGTATACTGATGGATCCAAAACTAAGACGAGAGCTGGCTATGGAATATTCTCACCAGAACTCGATCTCAAGATAAGTGCACCTCTTGGAAGACTCACTTCAGTCTTCCAAGTTGAATTAACAGGAATACTAAAATGTGTTCAAATTTTAGCTGAACGGAATATTCAGGATAAACATATCCGAATACTCACCGACAGCAAAGCAGCTCTAAACGCACTAAATGCCAACACATTTGTGTCGAAAGAGCTATATTCATGTCTACATAGCCTGGAGGAGCTAGCTAAGAATAACAAACTAGTGGCATTGAGGGGAACGAAATAACAGATGAGCTTGCCAGAAAGGGAACCTCACATCTTCTAACAACCCAAGAGGATGAAATACTTTCTGCAGGTACTCTGAAAAAAATAATAGAGCATAGGACACATGCTCTACACAAGGTAAGATGGCGAGAAACGCCGGGCTGCAAGCAATCAAAGGTGGCAATTAGGCAACCCTGTAAAATTGCAGACACGGCCGGCTAAAAATTAACTTATCTAGAACTAATCTGAAATTACTGACCAATATCCTAACTGGCCACTGCCGGCTAAACAAACACCTACACGCGATGGGTCTGGTAGACAGCCCGTTATGTAGAGGGTGCTATGAAGAAGTAGAAACAGCAGAGCACGTAATGTGCCTCTGCCCAGCTACTAGAGGAGTGCTGGCCTAGTATGACCAGCATTGGCAACTCCTCACCCGCTAGAGTTTTGCGGCTCGTACGCAACATTGACTGGTGGGACGAGTATGTGGCTATAAGGGAGGTTTCACAATGGGCCCATTTTGAGACCTAAGTGTCTGTAGCTATGCTACCCTCCAGCCAACTATCCAGAACTATCCAGAACTAGTCCTTCGTCCCTAAATTTTTTTGTGTATCTAGTAGTATGTCTTAATGCTGGAATATATTGAACTTTTATCTCCAGCATTTGTTGTTAATCTATGTCAAGGGTTCTCATATTTTAGAAAACTTGTACCACTTAAATAAACTGCTAAAAAGTCTGTACCCACATGATGATATTTTGTAATTCGGCTTAGTATTGCTGCTACTAGGAGTGTCAGAGTAATCTGTCAGTTTCCTCTTAGAAGTATCAGCTATTAACCACTTGTCCATTGTAATAAAGTAGGATGGTCTATAAATGAACACTGGACAGGAGACGGAACGAACAACCGCGATGCATCGCCGTCATTTATATTTAATTTACATTTTTGACAATGAAGCTCTACATAAAAAAATTCTTGTATTTCATTTGTACCCCCATTCAACAACATGTACTCCAGTCTGAGAACCTATGATCTATGTATTTTTTGATGGTTTGCTCACTAATGTTTGTTGTACGTGTGTTCGTTTTTCTTTTTCCTGGTGCTCGGTAGAGCTGGTTTGTGAGCAGTCTCCAGTTATATCCAGATATAGATTTGATGCAGTTATTTTAGAATATTTTCATATTTTGTAGTGATGCGTTATTATGGTTACGCGGTTACGCCAAGCTGTTAATAAGTATCAGAAGTGTCTTTAGATGTGGATATGATACAAAGTGTGATGGTCGGTTTATTGTTGTTGCATCTTCGTAAAAGTCCTCCTTATTTTCTTTTTCAGCATTTCTATATGCTTATTGCGGGTTAAGTATATATATATATATATATATATATATATATATATATATATATATATATATATATATATATATATATAATAAATGAAATTAATGAAGATTTAAACTTATTCCACAGATGGATTACATCTAAGGGATTGATAGTAAATACACAAAAAAACGATATACTTAATAAACAGAAATCTCAACATTTGAATTGATATATAAGTATATATATATATATATATATATATATATATATATATATATATATATATATATATATATATATATATATATTGGAACAATTCAAATGTTGAGATTGTAATCCATTTGTGGAATAAGTTTAAATCTTCATTAATTTCATTCATTAGTACTCTACTATGTGTGCTTGTTAAAAGTAGTATGGTATCATTTGCATGCGAGTAATATCTACCTTTCAGATATATTTTCCTTAAGTCTGTGACATGTATGTATATTTTTTCGGGAAACTCTTTTTGTTATTTATAACCACATGTTGTTTTCTATCTGTGATGTAAAATGTAATTAGTTTTAGTGTGTCTCCTTTTATACCTAATTTCTCTAAAGTAATTTGTAGCTGATTATGGTTTACAATGTCAAAAGCTTTGAATGAATCATAAAATACATTATCCCAAGTTTTCCTATATACACTGATAGTTTTTTTGTATCGTTTTTTGTATATTTTTATATACTGGTATATATCCGATTTTAAGTTTCTCGGGAAATATCGCATATAATCGAAATTACAGAGAAGAATTCTATAAAATGTCACTAAAAACTGCACATTGTATAAGATTTTAGTTCACACATCTATATCGTATATAATTCGCTTAGATCTATTTTTAATGGAATAAAACAAAATTTAATATTTTACTATTATTCTGGTAGTGCTTTATAATATATTTAAGAACATAACACGAATATAAAATGACCTGATAAAGTAAATGAAATACTGCTGCATGATTACTAACCTAGCAACAAATTGTGTAAGTGTAAGATAGTGAAATCTCTACGTACATATGAGCATGCGAGAATGAATTGAAGTTAATTCATTCTGACAGGCTCATATATTAATTAGTTAATAATGTGCATTGTACGAGTATACTATTTTCCGAGGCTCCGTATCCCATGGTGTGGGTTGTAAGAGGTTGTCGGGTCTTGCGCTCTCTGTTGACCAAAATTGCAGGAATTTTCAGCAGTATTAAACTGGATAATAATTATAATGTAAGTGATAACAGTGCCAAGTACCTAGAATAGAAAATATTATTATTGCAAAAGGGTTTTCGTATAGAGAAATAGGGAACCGTCTTCAATAAAATCAATCCTCCGTAATAAGATGTTGTCAGACATAGAAAAAAACGGCGCGGGAGTGAAACCGGAGGCAAAAGACAAACAAATGAAGCCCAGGAGCGTCGCCATCGCATTATGGCTATAATACATCGTTTCGCGAGGACCAGGGCAATTGATAATCAATAGATATGTGAATAAGGTCGTCTCGTATGTCCCTAGACAGGTAGAGTGAGTAAATAAGACACTAGTCATGTATACTACCGTTCATTGAAAAGTATAAGAAGATGCGTACCGTTTATAGACGGAGTGTCGCCACTTTTTGAGGCTGACCGGCAGTGCTGCATGACATGTTATGGGCTCAGTTCAAAATTTACGAATCGCTTGACCTCAATTGATTTCGCGTGCGTCTACAGTGGCTTCTAGTACAATGCCAGGCAAACAGTGGTGTAAGGACCCGCATTAGTCGATCCACCACCAATCTTATAATAGTATCACGACTTTCTTCGATATATAATCGTAAACAAGCACATACATACTTTTGAATACTGTCTATTCCCAGATTATTCAAATTATACCTAAAATTATGTTTACATTCCATGTCTACAGCCACTCGTCCTTCTTATAAGGGAGACTGCAGTAAAAACAGCATTAAGGATATCTTCACTAAGCGTGTGGCATGATAAAGGTAGAATCATTGGACACAGGAGTATACTGAGTGAAGCACACTGGATGGACTCCCACAAGGTGCCTAACATATCCATGTATACTGATGGATCCAAAACTAAGACTGACTATGGAATATTCTCACCAGAACTCGATCTCAAGATAAGTGCACAACTTGGAAGACTCACGTCATACTTCCAAGCTGAATAAACAGGAATACTAAAGTGTGATCAAATTCTTGCTGAACGGAATATTAAGGATAAACGTATCCAAATACTCACCGACAGCAAAGCAGGTTTAAATACACTAAATGACAACACATTTGTGTCGAAAGAGCTATATTCATGACTACACAGCCTGGAAGAGCTAGCTAAACATAACAAACTAGAACTCTTGTATACATAAATAAATATGACTATGACTATTATATTTAAAAAGTACAATAGCAACATATTATTTTAAAATTTGAACTATTTAAAATTATGAATATATTTATGACCGTAATATTTCCCAGCGAGTAAAAACATCTGAGTAATGCTTATAATTCAACTTGCAGTGTTATTAGACAAATGTTAAGAGACAGTGGCACAAACTTGCTAAACTTTCTAGTTGCAATTATCATACAATTTTTGTACTTCTAATCGAAGTGCGCGACATTTTTCGTGTACGATGACCAACATAAAATAGCACAAAATTGCCCTACTTTTTGTACACGAAACTTTTTCTGATTTACACGGGTGAAGTTTCAGCTGGAGCAATCTACCATAAAACTTGTACTAGTTTCTTGACGAATCTAGTACAATGTAATTCACGCTTTAGTTAATGAAATTATTTTTTATATTTTATCGTAAGCTAATCTTATCAACTTAGTTTGTAACTTTTTTTATTTTTTAAGGGTGACGGTGGCCCAAAATTTTATTTGTTTACTTTCTCCAGTATTATATATTTACGCTATTTTTTTAGCTTGTAATAATTAGCTTATATGTTGAATATAAAGTTGTATTTATTATAAGCGTGATAACCACACACAAAAATAAGGAAGTGAGTAAAATTTACTTATGTTTGCCGTCTGAGGCATACGGATGAAGTCTAGGGTTAAGAGGGCCACGATCACATTAAAACTCGATTCCTATTTCAGCTGAGATCACAGAGTCGTGCATGTTTTTCGCAGAGCCGACTGATGATGCATATTATAAATATTGATGTGTTCTAGATTTATTCGTTGTCATTTTCAACGAAACTAAAATAATTTTTAAAAGTCTAAAACGTAGGGTAACATTTATTTTCAGAGATCTAGGTATAAACAAAATTTCCAAATAGTATGAGATGTTTATATGAAAACTTATTTGTTTATTTATACTTTTTTACTAAAAAATTGTATACCTATCTACTGATTTTCTTAATGGAACAGAGAAAATTACTTTCGAAGAATGCACGTACAAATATCTGGAGCAGCCTTAAGCAAGAATTCTCAGAAGCTCACATCGCCTTGGCCACCTATATCTCCGGACCGTTCGCCCATTGAATATGTGTGGGACATGATAGGGATAAAGCTAACCGACTTGACAAATTCTACGCAGACAATACCTCAAATGAGACCTTGACAACCTGTTCCAATGTCACCAAGGGGAGTGCATATACAATATTGCTGGTTGAACGCATTATTAATAAAAAATTTCAACGATTGCACTCTTTGGTGATAAAGTTAATTACCAACTAGTGTGGACCGCAGAATGGTAAAATTCCGTCAACATATCATACCTTCAGGCGTCCGTTGACATTCAATGCCTTCAGGATTACCAAGTGATACTCTCCACTAGAATAATATTCCAATGGAGATATATTTTATTATTCTAATGGTGAGTGTCATATAGTAATCCTGAAGGAATTGTATATCGTCGAGATAGTGGCAGTCTTATGCCGTCGATATCGATAGAGATTATAATTTAAAAAAAATAATAATTAAAAAAAAATACGAAACAGCATTCTAGAAAATAAACTATATTGAAGAATAGGTCGGGGAAGGTTGGAACCTTTAGAAAAGGATATAGCACTCACTCATAGCCATCCTAGAGAAACCTAAAGAGAGCTTTGAATAGCATAGAGCTTCATAAAAGCAAGGTAGTTCAGCCCGACTCTTATCATACTAGTAATAGATGAAATTATGAATGAAAATAGGCACTATACAAAAAATACACACGGGACATAAAAGCAACAAGACTGAATGCGCCTTTTCAGGTGATTTAGCAATATTGTCGGTGCCGTAGAAGAACTTTGGCACAGTTGCAGTATACGGAAAAACGCACTAGATGAACAATATGAACGTTATTATTGAAAGAAACAAAATAATGGTGGTGGCAATCCACCTAGAAACAGCTATACAAAAATAGCTATAAAACATCCATTACGTGGAACAGGAAAAGGAATTTAAATACCCGAAGACAACCCACACTCAGGAGACAATGTACGTATTCAGCTCACATGTACTCTGCCACCCATATCAAAAAAGAAGTATGTAGACAAACAAAAGCATAAAGTTAAACATTTATTTCTTCCTGTCTTGCTCTGGAGGTTAGAGACGTGTGTTTTTCCAAAAAGGCTTAGAAACTTGTATACGCGCTATAGCGATGAAATTCCTGAGAAGAATACAAGGCATTATTAGAATGTATAGAATTATAAACCAAAAAATAAGAAGCTAAGGTATTACCAAAACGCACAAGGATCAAACAACCGACACGACACGGGTCAAACATGAGCAAGTATCCCACAAAGAGGATGAGGAACACTACAAGAGTTACAGACAATAAAAAACATTAGCGTGATTTTTATTATCTGTAATCTACATAGCGTACAAAATTCCCAAATTAAAAATTCGTTGGGTAAAATAAGGAGACTGATAAATAAATAATAATATGTAAGATCTTCGGATACAAGAGTATACCCTATATTCTATTCTCGATTGATATATTCATCTCGATTGAAAGTAAACTTCATATATCATAATATATGTATTTACAATCATATGTCCAGAGCTAACTTAATGTGAAACACAAGCAGAAGGAAGCAATACTAAAAGAAAATGAAAACAACGGATATGAGAGATATAAATAGTAGTAAACATATTGCAATTTGACGTAGAATCGTAATTCTTGTATGGCGTGACCCTCGGAGATAAGTGATATAGTAGTAACGAAAATCCAGTACTAAATTTATTATTTAATTGTTGATTTAAATACTTTTAATCTCTACAATACTGATATAAATTAATGTCGAGTAATAGTAATGTAGAGCGGGGGTATTTAAAACCACAAGCGTATCCACCCGTCGAGCGAACTAAATGACCTAAATTAGGCATGAGCAACCCGTGGGCCGCGGGCAGCATGCGGCCCTTCAAACATTTTATATTTTGACTTTTATTCCTACAGTGTCCTGTAGCCTCATTGTACCCAAGGCGTTTTAACTAAATTTTTGGAAATGAAGCGTATATTTATTATGTATAAAAAAAATTAGGTTTATTTTGTTAATAATTTATGTTTGTATAATCATAAGTTTCTTACATGCAGCTCGCACTTTTTTTTTAATTTATAGCGAGCTCGTTGTAAAGAATGGGTGCTAATCCCTGACCTAAATGGACACGGTGCTTATTCCCCATCTCGAGCTTGTGCACAGCTCGAGATAAGGAATAAGGGCAGAGGAATGAGCTGACTGACATCTCCAATTTGTAAGCAGAGACTTCGGTCGTTAATCCATTATGTTATATGTAAATAAAACATGATGATTATTATTATTAAAATTTATTTCGTTTTGGTCAAGATAGACAGGTACAGTGGGTGATGGGTATGATCCCAGCTCTTGGAAACCCAAAGAAGAAGAAGAAAAACCTTATTTAAACCTAATGCAGTAAGCATTATTGAAGAATAAACGAATATTATAATTAATTATTACTTACTCCAATTAATGTAGTCATATTTACTTCAAAATAATGAGCAGCAGTGAATACCAATGGGAAGTCTGTAATATTCGTTGCTAGAGCTAATGCCTATAATTGAGAGTTTTCAATGCAAACTACTTTTATAAATGTACACGTTTTTACATTACCTCTGATGAAGAAGGTTCATTGTATTTAATGGAGATAACTAAGAGCTTAGTACGAATCTCATCAATCTAAAAAATACACACAAATATTAATTATTGTAACAGAGCTTGTGAATAGAATATACATGTGAGTTAAGGATTTGGAGTGATTTCTAATGCGAGTCATTTAGTTATTCTCCAACTGGCCGTTGCTGGGTTTAAAACAAACCAACCTGTGATAAAAGTCAAGTGAAGAAAAACTTTCATAAGTGTGTAATTACTAAGTTTAGTAAGCCGCAGAGAAATCCGTAATGCTACGTGTACCAGTCACGGGAAGTAAAACAGAGCGAAACGAATGTTGAGTGTTGCATATAGAAACTATTTAATAGGAGTTGTAGTTTTGCAGTATCGTAGTAGTACGTCAAAGCCAGCGGCGGTGCCTCTGGATACGGGCCCGGATCGGGCGTTCATCCCCGTTCGCAGGGTCTGAGGTGTGAGTGGAGGAGAAGCTAAGAGTCGGGAGAAGCGTGCGAATGAAGTTCACGGAAAGAATGAGAGATGTTTAGT
This sequence comes from Lordithon lunulatus, assembly GCA_963942505.1. Lineage (NCBI taxonomy): Eukaryota > Metazoa > Arthropoda > Insecta > Coleoptera > Staphylinidae > Lordithon > Lordithon lunulatus. The sequence continues at coordinate 39,555,942 of OZ012668.1, forward strand.
GGGAAGAGCGACAGGACAAATTGAATGAAGACTTGTATATCCCGGTGTATGTGGAGTGGCAGGTATGGGGCAAACCCCCGGACTACATAACCAGGTTTGGATTTAGCAGAGAGGAGAAGTGATACATGGCACGAGAGAGTTTGGATCGGAAGAGAGAAGAAGGAAAGTGTGGATGGGGCAAAGGTACAGGTTTACTGCGTAGTAAGGGCAGTAACACGTGGTTACACCTAAGCAACGAGTGTGAGGGTTGAAATAAAAGAGGGTGGAAATTTGCAGAAAGGTGGGTGAATGGCTAAGATGGGAATGCCATGAAAATGTCGTAGCTGAGGGACGGAGGACGGTAGTATGGGTGGTTTTATGTGGGAAATTATAGGGATGGTGTTGGAATTGTTAGATGTTTTGTAGTGCTTTGAATATGCCAAATAAAGGTAAACCTTTATTTGGCATATTATTATTTGAATTAAATACTAATTTTCATAATATTTTGTGGATGAGAGACAGAAGGAAACTTTATCGAAGGGTAGAAATGGGTGGAAATAAAGTTGAGATGTGAAAACAGTATTACAGCGAAGTACGAGGAAGAATGAAAGAAGTTGAATCGCATGTGCGGCAGAAAAATATCAGACCCAACACGTATAACCCAGGATATGGTCGGACATGTGTAGAGCTGTGCCAAGGTACCTTGTCGGAACTACCATAAGCAAAGAGGATGAGGTAAATTTCGCACGAGCAAGGTGCTGGTCCATATATGTAGAAACGTGTGGATGCATGATGGGTGTATCAAGTGTGTGCTCTGTGGGGAAGGTTATAATATATAGGAGCATCTGACCAATGAGTGTGAGAAGATAAAAGAAAAGTGACTGGGAATGAGTAGAAACGAGAGTGAATGGTTAATAAAGAAGAAGAGAAGGTGTGCTAGGGAGAAAGTTAATTTAAATTCGTTTTTTAATGTTGAGATGTGTTTAGGTAGGAAAAAATGAGATAATAAATAGCAAACACTGTTTCTAAAAATATTAACTTATAGAGTTTACCTTATTGAGAATCCTTTGAAATCCATAAACAACAACATATATATCTAGTCCATACATACAAAGTTTAATCCCAAATTGCATCAACTTCAAACGATTATTCAAACTGAAAGCGATGTAGTAAATCTGCGCTGTTATAATTATAAAGCTCGCTAGAAAGGTACCAAGAATGATAACCGAATAAAACCCATTCAAAATCCTTGAAGCAGCGACTACTTTGAAGAAAGCTTTACGAAAGTCTTTCATCGTTTGCGTGTTGAAATTTTTCCTTAATGATCCTTTGCTACCATTAAAAGTCTGGGTTTCGACTTGCTGCAGTAGGTTTTCGAGATAATTCGAAAGTACGGAGAAAAATTCATACAAAATCAACGAAAAGGCGAATAACTGCCAAGCACTTAAAGTGCTGATGAATAAACAAGTATACACAACAAACCACCTTGAGAGATTAGCACTTGAAAGCTTCAACATAAAAACCATACAATACTCAAAAACTGTTAAACCGATTGATAGAATGAATGCCAAAGATAGTACTGATATAATCAGCTTTTTTAGATTCGAATAGTTTAAATGCAAACCTAATGTATTAAACATTTTTTCAAGTTTTATTAGCAATTGTAGTGCTTGGGTTAGTTGACTTATATTTTTCCACAATAATATGTAATTTACAAAAAATGAAAACAGACTTGCAATATACTGAAACGTGTTTATTACTATAACTATTGGTTTGGAAGATTTCAATCCATGAATGTTCTTCACATTAGAAATCATATCGAAAATCACTATTAATAGGAATGTAATTGAAATTAACACAGAGTAGATCATTGAAATTTTTGATTTTTTGATTGCAGTGTTTGTGATTATTACAGTTGTCAAACCGATACATTTTCCTGTATTAGTAATGATTTTTAAAAGCGTTGTAAGCGTTGGCGACATTTTTCGGCGATGATTGTAATGCTACTAGTCCTTGCATTACTTTTCGTATTAGAACATACGATATTAAAAATGTACTACGTAATATTTTTATAAATTCCTTAGAGAGACGTTGCAATAATATAGTATTTATTAAATATTTATTATCGGGCCTTGTTTATTATAATTGAAAGCTTGAAGGTGTAAGATACTAAATAATTATTCAGCTTTTTGTGTAATTGTATATGTATCTCCATCTTTATCTATCTTTACACGCATCTACTGGAAGTATATTACGATACCGTTCTACTACTAAATAAAAGAATGAAGCTTTTTGTATAATTACATTGTTTCATAAGACATCTAATAGATTCTATTTTATACCACGTTCTTAGTTAATCATTGTATGAATAATAAACAAAATAAAATTACCATTTGAAGACAAAAATTTATACCTCCGAAAATGACCGAAAATTCTTTATCAGTGCCAATTTACATATCAATAATAACCAACATAACATTTCCAACTACGTATTGCCGATCTTGAAGAAAAAAGACTATACTTCTGATAGGAATGCAGAAAAGCAGAGAATGAAAATAGATATATTGGGCGCAATATGGCCACTGTGCCACCAAAAATCGTACATTTTATTATACAATTGGTAACGATGACCAACACCGACATGGACCTGGAATAATATTAAGCAAAGAAATAAATAAGTGCAGCTTGAGGGGATCTGCGCCGGCATTGGCCGAAATTAAGTTGCGGTGGAATCCCCATGGGTGGACCAGGCAATGACGAGGAAATTAACCGAGTATCTCTTCGCTCATACGGACGTCGGCATCAACCACTACCAGGCATCCGGCAGGGGGAAGGCCAACGTAAATAGCAGAACATCCAATAAGGTTATTCAACCACATGTAGTCGCACCTAGTAAAGACGAGAGAAAGGAGACATCCTGATTAGAGCAGGTCCGAGAGGTGAATGTTCGTGAAAATAGGGTCATCAAAATCACTAAAACTGTGACTGGGAGTTGAGGAGGTCGAAAACGGGGTACAGGTCGACCACGTCAGGGAGACTATGGCGGACAAGGTACAGCGGGCAATGTCGGTCGTCAGAAAGGCGGGAGCAGTGCTCCACCTAATAAGAATGCACCTCCTCTCAACTAAAGAGAAGGTCATAGCAGCCCTGACCGAAGAGACTAGGAGGGCAGCTAAAGGTACTACGAGGAACACACGAAGAAGACCCAGTTCAACCCACAAACCGTAGTAGACAAAGACAAATTCACGGAGGCCTACGAACAATGGGATGGAACTGGGCAAGGTATTATGGAGGTACTGCTGTCGAGGATGCAGGCCCGCAAACATACCGCTAGACTGGCTAAAATCAGTATTCATTGCCCTACCAAAGAAATCAAACGCAAACAAGTGCGATCAATTCCGACTGATAAGCTTGATGAGCCAAGTATATAATAGAACACGTAAGAAATGCGAAGAAGACCTAAGCAAGGAACAGATCGATTTTAGAGATGGACTGGAAACAAGAGAAGCGTTGTTGGGCTGTCAGTTCTCATGCAAAAATGTAGAAACCAAAGGAAGGACGTGTACATCTGTTTTATTGATTATGTAAAGGCATTTGACTGTTTAAAACACGACGTCCTAATTAACATTCTCATGACCAAAGGCCTCGACCAAAAACATATCTCCTTCATAAAAAATGTGTACGAACACCAGACTGCTGCAGTAAGACCCGAGGACGATACGGCCAGCGATATTCCTATTAAACGTGGAGTATGTCAGGACTGTGTACTATCACCATTGTTGTTCAATATCTACTCGGAACAAATATTCCTTAAAGCCTTAGAAAGCTCTACAGATGAAATTAAGATCAATGGTGAATTATTGAACATCAGGTACGGCTATAATTGCAGACAGCGTAGCTGGCCTACAACGTTTGATGAACCAAATAATAGCAGAAGGTGATGCGCATGGGCTAAAATTAAATACGGCCAAAACGAAAATATTGGTTATCAGTAGAACACCAGATATCCAAGCCAATTTGCAAGTATACAATAAAATAATAGAGCAGGTCGCTAATTTTACATACTTGGGCAGTTGGATCACCGAAGACCTGGATCCAGATCTGGAGGTAAGAACACGCATCGAAATAGCCAGAACAACGTTCCTTAAGATGAGAAAAGTATTTTGCGAGAGAAGCCTAAACCTGAAACTAAGATACCGGTTCGTTAAGTGCTACATTCACTCGATACTGTTGTATGGTGTTGAGGCTTGGACGTTGAAGATCAATACTATGAACAGAGTAGAAGCGTTTGAGATGTGGATCTTTCGAAGAATGCAGAGAATATCTTGGGTGGAGCATATCACGAATAATGAGGTTCTAAAGGACAGAGACAGAGAGCTATTGGCTACTGTGAAGAAACATAATACAACGGACCTAAGACATATCTTCAGAAGTACAAAATATATCCTTCTAAAATTAATAATGGAGGGCAAAATAGATGGTCGCCGTGGTCCAGGATGAAGGAAATGCTCCTGGTTAAAGAACATAAGGGACTGGACTGGTCTGGACTCTCAGTCATTGCTCAGAGCGTCACAAGACCGTGCAGAATTTGCCATAATTGTTGCCAACCTTCAGTAATGGAGAAAGCGCTTAAAGAAGAAGTACGGATTAGGGGTCTTTTTGAAATCACCGCAAATGCGTACTGTATTGTCACTCTTCAATATAGGTACTATCGGTGTTCCCCAAGAACAATTTTCAGTAGAAGATAATACACGATACTGTATCAACCTATCGAGTTCTGCATCCACTTTTTCCTTCATTGAATATGCAAGTAGCCTAGGTTTACAAAATTTAGGCACTGCATTACTATTCAACAACTGTGAATTTATTGAAAGTTCCCAATACCTCACAAAATACCGTGAGATATTTCATTTACTATATAATTTATTTCACGAAAACTCAAATTAAACATTTTAATGAAGTCTCGTCCCAACAAAGACGGACCTCCTCCCTTAATTACGTACAAATCAATATGTTTTTCTTTATTTATATATGCAATTTTGACAGTTATTTTACCTAGCAGCTCAATGTTCTGACCAGTATAAATAACTAAATTTATCGAAAATGCTTTCAAGGTACATTTATTTAATTGTTCATTATACATAGTTTAAATAATAAATTGACCATACTTTTAATTTTAATCGAGGTTTCAAATGTGATGCGTTAATTTCTATCGCCAGTGTATGATTTATACTAGCGCATTTATATCCAAAAATCGTTAATACTCTTCAGTAATAGAGAGGCTATTAGAAAATTCGACAGTTGAGATCTCTATTTGGTACAACAATATGATAAAAAAACTCGCCAATCTTTTCGGAAAACGTAACGTTTTAATGCTAACAACACCCCAAATCTAATTGCTGATACCCAGATTCCCATATGGAACTACCTCATCGATTCCGGAGGAGGCAAACAATTGAAAATTTTGACTTCGACATGAACAGAAAACTCTACCACAAATAAAGGTGATTTGCAGAAACACACTTGCGCTTCCGTGAACTTGTCGAAATTCGCAGGAGAGGATAAGAACTTTCAAACGTTCAAATCTGGGAATGCATATTATATATATATATATATATATATATATATATATATATATATATATATATATATATATATTCAATAACACTTTATTTTACTTTAATATTCAATATCTATAATGTATACACAAATGTGATTGTATAGCACTGGTCAAAAATTCATTATTTAATAAATAAATATGTAATATGCATGAATAAAGCTCACACAACAATAAGCATATAAATAGTTACCATATTTTAATCTTGCATTAAGCTAAAGTATGTCGATCACTAAGGAACTGCATACTGTAATCACATGGTGTAGTTTTATGGGAATTTTACCAAATTACGACAGAAAACTTGAAACGGTCGCGGTCACGGCCTTAGTGGTCAAGTGGTCAATTCCTTTCAGATGGCAGACAGCGCCTGTCCTCTTGACGATCGCAGTTGCGTCCTGAGGTGATCGACCTGTTCTTTTCTACCCTTAGCTCATCTCCCCCTATTTTGTAACACTGGTGTTACATGAGTCCAGGACTTGCTTTAAGTGGTCGGATTAATAACCGTGTCCGTGGTCCGCACCAGAATGGACTCCTTCCTGGTTTCTGCCAGTGTGGAGGGGCTCACCTCATGTGGCTCCTCCTCGGTATTACCCCTCTTCCCTTTTGTATCCCACTGATTATCGATACAGTGGAGCACTATGTCAGTGTCGGTGTTAAAATAAGGTATTCCAGCAGCTTCCTCGCAGTGGTGAAGTCGATCGCCAGCTTCGTAGTCCGTCGCTCCTCCCGGGATTCCCTGAGGTGGCACATTCCCCCACAGCAGGTCCTCTGCCTAGCTTTCACTGTGAAAGTATATAAGATAATTGTGTCGTGTCGTCTCAGCGTAGCAGCACGATTGTAAGTATCACTAGGCCACACTGTCCCGATTGGAGCACTTGATATTGTAGGTCATCCCTTCTTCTTGACACACCTCCACCAATGATTGTATGGTCCTCTTCTCCACGCCTCACGTCAATTAAAGCCAAAAATAAGTTTAAATTTAAAATAACATAGATAATTCTAACATATATTCAACATCAAGTTATTTTAATGAGAGAAAATAATGATTTCTTCTCACAATCAAATTAGTTTATCAATAAAACAATATGTAATAAGTGTACCTACGATACTAGGAATAGCTACGAGGTCGACTGGTCGACCGCGCTCGACGCTTTGGCCACCCCTGCTGTAGGTGATCTACTGCAGTGCACTCGGCCACCTGGGTCCGCTCTGCCCAACTCTCTTCTGCCAGAATCCTGGCCTGTTTGTATGTTTCGTTCTTCTCCAACAGGCCCCTGTCTGCGCCGCCTTGGTCCCGCGTTGTTCGTGGCGAACCGGCTAGCAGCTGTTAGTAGGCTTCAGTGGCTGCCCTATGCAATTCTTCCACCTACTGCTCTAGGCTAACAGTGCGGCTTGTCAATTCATTATTGACCTGTAGCAGATCGTTTCTCCGTAGCACTGCTAGTCCTTTTCTTTTTGTATGGTGCCGCCTGATTGAAAAGGGATCTGAACTCAGCAAGGACTTGTTTCATAGGCCGATGGACGTTGCGGTGTGAATTGACATTTCTTTTAGGAGTAAGCCGATTGTGTCATGCCTGTGCTCTTCAGCATTGTCCTCGTTCATCTCAGGGGACTACTGGACCTTTCTTTTACTCATCGCACTTCCCGTCGGAGTGGGGGACCTAGTCGTTGGTTGACGACCACAGGGTACCGGTCTCAGACACCATCGCAGCCTACACTGGGGATCCGACCTCCTGCGCCCTATTCTCCATTTTATCACTCATCATGTTGGTGACAAACAATCGACGAGTATCCTTCTCGAGGGCGATCTTTAAAAGTGTTCTGTCTCTGGTGCTCATTCTAATGAGATTTGATGTATCCTTGTAGATTATCTACACTACCCGGACTGGCTCACACGCGACGACAAACGTTACAGGAATACCTCGGCGGGGTACCCATGCCGAGGTATTCCTGTAACCAGACAGCCTTGTCCGCGTGGTGTCCACATAGTAGTAGTAACATCCCCTTATCTCAACACTTATCTTATATTTTTTGTAGGTCCTCTCCACTTCAAAACTGGGCTCGCCACTGCTGCTTGTTGATAAAAAATGATGCAGTGCGAGGGTACACGGCCCACAGGGGCTCCCAGACGACCTGAGAGAAACAAGAATTTAGATTTTTTTATTAACTATTTTTTTCTCCATGGCCCACCCCGAGCCAGCCAGATCTGAGTCCTGTCCGCTGCTGCTGCTTCGTGTGGCGGCTCGGCAGGGAACCTAGGTCGCTAGAGTCGGCATGTACCAAGGCTTTTTTCCTTTTTTTTATTTTAAAACGAAGAGACGTGTGGTGACTCCTATTCCTCGACACCTGACAGCGTCGGGGTCGGATAGAGATAGTTCAAACGTGTGAAATTGAATCTAGTAGGGAGGCTCTGTCATGCAAATACTTGTGATGAGCTTCAGAACATCTAAGCAATGCGACGCCATCCTGGTTCCTACTATGTAGGGGGTTTTGCGGATACGGTGTGTTCGGTCGTGGGGGGTTTGTATTCCACGTAATATGTAATAACAACAAACACAATTTTAATGTAATCAATACAAATCTATAAACACTCCTAAAACCCTATAAAAAAAGTTTTTCCCTTCAAAACAGTTGATAACATGACAAGATTATATATGATGTATATATATATATATATATATATATATATATATATATATATATCGAAATTCGAACATTCCGACATTCACAATAGACCCTAGGCGAAGATCTTCATTTGGCTCACTTCGAAAGGTAGCTTTAGTCGGAACTATGGACTATTTCAAAACAAATGAATTTATAAAAAAATATAGTTTTAGTTGTTTATTAAATATATATGGTTAAATATTTAAAACATAGCATACATCAATTTATCAACTGCTTCTGACTTAATTTAAAAGTAAACCCAATAGCAGCGACTAAATGCGAAGTAATTATTTGGCAACAATTTAAAACAATTGTTAGATCAACTATTAAAAACCCTGCAGCTGTAAATTTGGGCCTTATGTGGGTTAATTGGTTGGCCAAATTTTGGAACATTTGTAGCAACTCTGGGTCATTTATGTTTTTCCATATGCAAACACACAACCTGGAATGTATTGATTTTCCAATATGAAAAATACGTTGGCACTTTGCTGCTATAACCACTATCGACATCTAAAACAGGTAATTTTATAATAATTTTAATCGAAATATAGACTTTGCCTACATTCAGTGAAGTCCATATAGTTAGCAGCAAGTACGCGTCCAAAGAATTGTAAAAGAAAAATTTATGGGCTGATACTACTACATTTAAAATCATATGGAAAGTTAACATTAAACTGTGAAATCCGAATAATTTATTATAATCATCAATAAGATCCTTTAATAAAGTCAATAGTTTTAATATTGATGCAATACGATCTATTTCGACTTTATATTCTGTAGACTCAATAGACTTAATTATATCATGTACAACTTTATATTTTATTTCTATTGATCTCAATAAATAATATTTCAAAACAACTATAATATAAATGTAATATAAATTCAGATTAATACTTATATATTACTTATATAAAGTAAATTGCTCTAAAAAGTACCACGTATAAAAATCTAGTGTTAGATACGCTAAAAATATAGCGTTTATTACAAAAAACTTCCCATAACTAATATAAATACTAGCGATATCAATATTATACAATTGTTTTATTGTAACATCTATATTATTATACGCAATAAAGAAATGTTTAAATGTCTGTGTGTATATTAGGGAGTTGCTGTAAACAATCAGCAAAACTATACCAACTATATCGTTTATAGATGCTAGTGTACTTAACAATTCATCCACTTTGTTTAAATAAAAATCAGATTGTGATATCATATACGTAAAATATATATAGAGGCTAATTAAACAAAGCACTGTTATGAATGTTTTAACTTTAGAAATTATAAATGTTTCAAGTTTTCTGTCGTAATTTGGTAAAATTCCCATAAAACTACACCATGTGATTACAGTATGCAGTTCCTTAGTGATCGACATACTTTAGCTTAATGCAAGATTAAAATATGGTAACTATTTATATGCTTATTGTTGTGTGAGCTTTATTCATGCATATTACATATTTATTTATTAAATAATGAATTTTTAACCAGTGCTATACAATCACATTTGTGTATACATTATAGATATTGAAAATTAAAGTAAAATAAAGTGTTATTGAATAGGTATATATATATATATATATATATATATATATATATATATATATATATTTATATATATATATATATATATATATATATATATATATATTTATATATATATATATATATATATATATATATATATATTCAATAACACTTTATTTTACTTTAATATTCAATATCTATAATGTATACACAAATGTGATTGTATAGCACTGGTTAAAAATTCATTATTTAATAAATAAATATGTAATATGCATGAATAAAGCTCACACAACAATAAGCACATAAATAGTTACCATATTTTAATCTTGCATTAAGCTAAAGTATGTCCATCACTAAGGAACTGCATACTGTAATCACATGGTGTAGTTTTATGGGAATTTTACCAAATTACGACAGAAAACTTGAAACATTTATAATTTCTAAACTGAAAACATTCATAACAGTGCTTTGTTTAATTAGCCTTTATATATATTTTACGTATATGATATCACAATCTGATTTTTATTTAAACAAAGTGGATGAATTGTTAAGTACCCTAGCATCTATAAACGATATAGTTGGTATAGTTTTGCTGATTGTTTACAGCAACTCCCTAATATACACACAGACATTTAAACATTTCTTCGACGCGTATAATAATATAGATGTTACAATAAAACAATTGTATAATATTGATATCGCTAGTATTTATATTAGTTATGGGAAGTTTTTTGTAATAAACGCTATATTTTTAGCGTATCTAACACTAGATTTTTATACGTGGTACTTTTTAGAGCAATTTACTTTATATAAGTACTATATAAGTATTAATCTGAATTTATATTACATTTATATTATAGTTGTTTTGAAATATTATTTATTGAGATCAATAGAAATAAAATATAAAGTTGTGCATGATATAATTAAGTCTATTGAGTCTACAGAATATAAAGTCGAAATAGATCGTATTGCATCAATATTAAAACTATTGACTTTATTAAAGGATCTTATTGATGATTATAATAAATTATTCGGATTTCATAGCTTAATGTTAACTTTCCATATGATTTTAAATGTAGTAGTATCAGCTCATAACTTTTTCTTTTACGATTCTTTGGACGCGTACTTGCTGCTAACTATATGGACTTTACTGAATGTAGGCGAAGTCTATATTTCGATTAAAATTATTATAAAATTACCTGTTTTAGATGTCGATAGTGGTTATAGCAGCAAAGTGCCAACGTATTTTTCATATTGGAAAATCAATACATTCCAGGTTGTGTGTTTGCATATGGAAAAACATAAATGACCCAGAGTTGCTACAAATGTTCCAAAATTTGGCCAACCAATTAACCCACATAAGGCCCAAATTTACAGCTGCAGGGTTTTTAATAGTTGATCTAACAATTGTTTTAAATTGTTGCCAAACAATTACTTCGTATTTGGTCGCTGCTATTGGGTTTACTTTTAAATCAAGTCGGAAGGAGTTGATAAATTGATGTATGCTATGTTTTAAATATTTAACCATATATATTTAATAAACAACTAAAACTATATTTTTTATAAATTCATTTGTTTTGAAATAGTCCATAGTTCCGAGTAAAGCTACCTTTCGAAGACAGCCAAATGAAGATCTTCGCCTAGCGTCTATTGTGAATGTCGGAATGTTCGAATTTCGATATATATATATATATATATATATATATATATATATATATATACATCATATATAATCTTGTCATGTTATCAACTGTTTTGAAGGGAAAAACTTTTTTGATATGGTTTTAGGAGTGTTTATAGATTTGTATTGATTACATTAAAATTGTGTTTGTTGTTATTACATATTACGTGGAATACAAACCCCCCACGACCGAACACACCGTATCCGCAAAAACCCCTACATAGTAGGAACCAGGATGGCGTCGCATTGCTTAGATGTTCTGAAGCTCATCACAAGTATTTGCAAGACAGAGCCTCCCTACTAGATTCAATTTCACACGTTTGAACTATCTCTATCCGACCCCGACGCTGTCAGGTGTCGAGGAATAGGAGTCACCCCACATCTCTTCGTTTTAAAATTAAAAAAAGGAAAAAAGCCTTGGTACATGCCGACTCTAGCGACCTAGGTTCCCTGCCGTGCCGCCACTCGAAGCAGCAGCAGCGGACAGGACGCAGATCTGGCTGGCTCGGGGTGGGCCATGGAGAAAAAAATAGTTAATAAAAAAATCTAAATTCTTGTTTCTCTCAGGTCGTCTGGGAGCGCCTATGGGCCGTGTACCCTCGCACTGCATCATTTTTTATCAACAAGCAGCAGTGGCGAGCCCAGTTTTGAAGTGGAGAGGACCTACAAAAAATATAAGAGAAGTGTTGAGATAAGGGGATGTTACTACTACTATGTGGGCACCACGCGGACAAGGCTGTGTTTACAGGAATACCTCGGCATGGGTACCCCGCCGAGGCATTCCTGTAACGTTTGTCGTCGCGTGTGAGCCAATCCGGGTAGTGTAGATAATCTACAAGGATACATCAAATCTCATTAGAATGAGCACCAGAGACAGAACACTTTTAAAGATCGCCCTCGAGAAGGATACTCGTCGATTGTTTGTCACCAACATGATGAGTGATAAAATGGAGATTTCGAATAGGGCGCAGGAGGTCGGATCCCCAGTGTAGGCTGCGATGGTGTCTGAGAACGGTACCCTGTGGTCGTCAACCAACGACTAGGTCCCCCACTCCGACGGAAAGTGCGATGAGTAAAAGAAAGGTCAAGTAGTCCCCTGAGATGAACGAGGACAATGCTGAAGAGCACAGGCATGACACAATCGGCTTACTCCTAAAAGAAATGTCAATTCACACCGCAACGTCCATCGGCCTATGAAACAAGTCCTTGCTGAGTTCAGATCCCTTTTCAATCAGGCGGCACCATACAAAAAGGAAAGGACTAGCAGTGCTACGGAGAAACGATCTGTTACAGGTCAATAATGAATTGACAAGCCGCACTGTTAGCCTAGAGCAGTAGGTGGAAGAATTGCATAGGGCAGCCACTGAAGCCTACTAACAGCTGCTAGCCGGTTCGCCACGAACATCGCGAGACCAAGGCGGCGCAGACAGGGGCCTGTTGGAGAAGAACGAAACATACAAACAGGCCAGGATTCTGGCAGAAGAGAGTTGGGCAGAGCGGACCTTCCATTCAACCCAGGTGGCCGAGTGCACTGCAGTAGATCACCTACAGCAGGAGTGGCCAAAGCGTCGAGCGCGGTCGACCAGTCGACCTCGTAGCTATCCTAGTATCGTAGGTACACTTATTACATATTGTTTTATTGATAAACTAATTTGATTGTGAGAAAAATCATTATTTTCTCTCATTAAAATAACTTGATGTTGAATATATGTTAGAATTATCTATGTTATTTTAAATTTAAACTTATTTTTGGCTTTAATTGACGTGAGGCGTGGAGAAGAGGACCATACAATCATTGGTGGAGGTGTGGCAAGAAGAAGGGATCAAGAGCTCCAATCGGGACAGTGTGGCCTAGTGATACATACAATCGTGGTGCCACGCTAAGACGGCACGACACAATTATCTTATATACTTTCACAGTGAAAGCTAGGCAGAGGACCTGCTGTGGGGGAATGTGCCACCTCAGGGAATCCCGAGAGGAGTGACGGACTACGAAGCTGGCGATCGACTTCACCACTGCGAGGAAGCTGCTGGAATACCTTATTTTAACACCGACACTGACATAGTGCTCCACTGTATCGATAATCAGTGGGATACAAAAGGGAAGAGGGGTAATACCGAGGAGGAGCCACATGAGGTGAGCCCCTCCATACTGGCAGAAACCAGGAAGGGGTCCATCCTGGTGCGGACCACGGACACGGTTATTAATCCGACCACTTAAAGCAAGTACTGGACTCATATAACACCAGTGTTACAAAATAGGGGGAGCTGAGCTAAGGGTAGAAAAGAACAGGTCGATCACCTCAGGACGCAACTGCGATCGTCAAGAGGACAGGCGCGGTCTGCCATCTGAAAGGAATTGACCACTTGGCCACTAAGGCCGTGACCGCGGCGGCGCTAGTTAGGGAATCTGGCAAAGAAGGCCTAAGGGTATCCACCGCGAAGGCTTACGGGGATATCCAAGCGGTAACGGTCATTACCACCAGTGAGACCGCCTGACTCATTTGCGACAAGGGGACCGTGAAGGTGACGCGGGTACACTACCGGGCCACGATTTGCACGGAGGTTCAGAAAGAGTGCTTTAGGTGCTGGGGCCGGGGCACGAAGCTATGCAGGGGTCAGGATAGACGGTTACTATGTAGGCGCTGCAGGAATAAGGAACACTATGCAAATAAGTACTCCGCCAAAGTTCCTTTATGCTGCATCATATGTGAAGCTCCACCAATCTACCGAAATGTAGAAAACCGGGGACTGGTACAAATAAATCCAACGCCGTCGGGGCTAACGAGAAAAATTAGACAGCACACAGACACTCCTATGGCCGCTACTACGCTGTGTCGGCCGACCAAATAAAAAGAGAGTCGAGGCCCTCCCTTCCCCGTCTGAGCGAGGACGAGCCTAGTGGTATCATTCAGGAGCTCTTCCCACATACCACAAGCTGGATCCCGTTTCCCATGGAGGAGTTGGACACGGTTGTCAGAAGATTGGTTAGCAGGAGGGCCGCGGGCCCGGCAGGGTATCTCCGGAGACGGCCCAACTGACTGCATATGGGGATATGAATGACAGCCCATCGGCGTACAGGCCTCTATGTATGTTCGACTCGATGGGTCTTGGTATACCAGGGAGACTTACAGAATTCACGGAGGAACCAGGCGGACTGTCCGACCGACAGTTGGTTTCAGACTCGGCATATCCACCATACAATCCTTGCAGGTGATCATCGACACGGCCAGAAAGGCCAGAGAGGGAACAGGAAGGAGAAGGCGTCTGTGTGCACTCATCACAATTGATATTCAGGGCTTACCCTATAAAACGTGATTTACCACGATATCCTCCGAATATCTCTCCCGCGGGGAGTCAGCCTCATAGAATATGCCGACAACGTCGTCGAAAGGAAACGGTTCGCGGAGTTCCCCCCACCACACACCGTGGACAAACAGACGACATGGGCAGTTGGAATACGACCTCACCCAAGCCTTTACAGGGAAAAGCTGCTTCAGTCATACCTGAAACGTATTAGCCGGGAGCAGTCAGAGGTGTGTCCCTTGTGGTCACGGCGAAGCACACCAATTTCGAATGCACTCGGTTGTATACTCTACGGATGGCGACGGAGGTAAGTGTCTGCTACCAGGACTGCTGATGCCAACATAGGACGATCAATGTTTCACCCTCACAACTTCTCCGACTCAGGCCCACGTTTGTCGTTGGTTTCTGCGTCTCTCTTATGAGATACACTGGGCCAACAAACTAGGATATATTTTTATTTGTCCTTTTCTTTAATTCATTTTTGTCTAACACTCGACGCAGATGGCGCAGACACCCTCAGCCTGAAGGCTTAAATAAGCCATCGGTTTCCGGGTGCTATTACCCCTCAGCCCGGAACCGGGGTTTAGGGTTAGGGTTTAGTGGGTATTCAACATACTCAATGTGCAAGGGTGTGCGTAAAAGTATACCCCCACAGCAAAAAAAGGTAGAACACATACACACAACAGTCATTGCTGAAAGCTAGAAAAAATCAAAAGAAGTATTTCACCTCTACACATTAAACTATAGACGCAGGCAGAAAACTGAATATTTTTCTGCCTGCGTAATTTGAAGCACAGTTTTCTCCATTTCGAAAATTAGCAGAAAGCAACCCTATATATCGACGTGTGGGTGTGGGTCATATATATATATATATATATATATATGAAATGTGTTAAATATTTCTTCAAGCCTAGTTCTATCTGTTAGAATATTGCAGTTCATTTTGGACCCAGTTCTCTAAGCTATTACTTGCTAAGATCAATTTCATCTATACATTACATCCTTATTGCTTTCTCATACTAGGATACGAAAACTCAGTTGAATGGCTAGGAGATTAGGAATAGAGGATCTTATATAAAATAGTATATTATCAACTGTATCGACTGTATGTGTTTCATTTCAATTTACTAAAGCTGTTATCTTTTTTGACTAAGACCAATTGACTACTAATGTTGGCAGGATCATTTCTACATATAATTTGTAACATTTCTAATCACAAAAGGAGCGCAAAGTTCCACTGGGAGATTGATATACAGAGATAATAATGCGTTTTATATTACTGAATAGTACTTCTGTTGACCTATAATCTAATTGTATAGAACAGGGGTGACCAACAAGTCTTAACTTAGGAACCGATTAGACTACATACTTGCCCTGCCCTGCTTACAGTACAGTGGGAGTAAGAAGCGGAAATTGGTTCACTGTCGGTGTCTGCACCATCCGCTCCACCAAATTGCTGCCTCTCCGGGGTCTACTTGTGGGAGACCATGATGGTGTGTTGGCCATTTGGTGTGTCGACCTTACCGATGCGGTGTCTGTAGCAGCCAAAACAGTCGTGGCAGGTCAGTAGCCCTGTCCAGCCATACTGCTACCTCCGGAATTAGGGAGCGGGTCCAGGCCCCTCTAGTTCCCGTCCGCCCCCTATTCTGCCACGTTCGTCTAGTGGTGTCTCGAGCTGCCTTCTTCGCCGCCAGCGGTGGCTGGCCTCAATCCCTGACTGCGTGGATGGACGCACTCTCAACCCAGTATTCGTCAGCCATTGGGCGATTAGTTAGATCGCCTCATTTGCTCGTTCGATCGGCGGTGCTACCGGTGGCGACCATTACCAAGTCGTCTGCGAAGCCGACCACATCGACCCCCTGGTACTGGGAGCCTTAGAACCCCGTCGTACGCTGCACTCCAGAGAAGTGGCCCCAGGGCCAAACCCTGGGGCACTTCTCCGGTTAGCTCGACGGCCCCTGCCTCAGTACTGTCGTCGTAATCCAGTCAGCGATTTCCTAAATAGCTGTATATAATTTTCCGTAGGTACTGCGGGACCCTAAACTCCTCCAATGCTGATCCAGGTGCCTTGTTTGTGGGGAGTCTCTTTTGCTGCTGCTCTCATCACTTCTGATCTGATCTAGTGATTGGGACTAAGTTGCTGCTAATAGTATTCCACTGTGCCTCTGCCTCGGTAGATCTTCGATGATCGCCCTTATGCCCTCCGTCACCGTCAGTACGGAGGGTCTGCCTTGCTTTCATAGTGTTTTCGCCACTATCCTAAAGGGTAGGCCTCACGGGTCAGCGTCCAGTTCATCGCAGAATGTCCTCCAGTGTTTCTCATTGCTTTCACTATTTCTACACTCAGTTCCTTTCGCGCTTCTCTATATGCGGCCTCTATCTGGTCGATAGTATATGTCGGGGGTTCCGGCGCGCATAGCCCGGGCGTCTCCGTGCTTTGATGCAAAAGTTCCTTTTGCGCGATAATTCTTCGCTCGCTCCATCAGTAAACTGCTGCCTTCCCGGTTCCTGGCACATTCTTCCCCATGGAGGTCTCGCAGGCTCCCTGAAGACGTGAGGAGTATACGGTACACGCTTCTTTCGGACCAACTGTGTGTACTTGGCGCCCCTCGCTGGTGGCCATAACTACCCGCAGAGCGGTGACATCAAGGCTGCCTGTGAAGTA
Organism: Lordithon lunulatus; assembly: GCA_963942505.1. NCBI lineage: Eukaryota > Metazoa > Arthropoda > Insecta > Coleoptera > Staphylinidae > Lordithon > Lordithon lunulatus. The sequence continues at coordinate 39,573,378 of OZ012668.1, forward strand.
GCGCCGCCCCTGTCTCTGTTCTGACGTCTGTAATGGCTTTCTTCCCATTGCAAACTCGATATATCGATGGTCGCTAATGGTGTCGTCATCCAGCACCTTCCAATCTCTGATGTCTCCCCTGATTCCATCCGTGATGTCAATCACTGGTGAACATCGTCCTCTTACAAAGGTTGGGGTATTCCCTGTGTTTGTCGGAGTGAGGTTTCCGGAGAACAAAAGGTCCAGGAAATCCCGTACCCTCGCGTCTGTTTTCGCCGATCCCCACTGTAGTGCTTCGTTATTCACGTTGGCCACGTTGTACAAGCCTCCCTACTGGTGTTCCGCGAGACGTAAATGCTCACTATGTTGACCTCTTCTAGCTGGACCCATACGATGTCGCGCGCCGGACTACCGTGTGCCTTTACCTTTCTTCCCACTTCGCCTACGAGGATTATCGCCACATCGGATGCGTTGACCATATACCAGTGAGTATTTCTAGTTCCCCGCCCTCGGTTTATCTGAGGCGAGCACGATATCTGCCCAAGGAGCGAACTTGGTGGTTGCTTCCAGGAGATCGTAAGCCGCGCGTCTACGGTTGAGATTAACCTGAATGAAGCTGTGCATGTCCAGTATCGTTTTGGAAAATGACCGGCCATCTCTCCCATGTCCGCGAAGGCCGTGCATCTTGGACACCCCCGGCTTACCCTCTCAGCGTGTCCTTCACCAGGATCGTCTGCATGCTCCGAATCTGTTTGCGGCCGTGCAGGTCCTGCGCAAGTCAGTAATTGAATTATGGTTTAAACCCAAATATCTCAGTTCAATATTTGTAAAAAATTCAATTCACTTATCTTGTTATGTGATAGATCCAAACGGATTAGATCATCTAGTACTTTCCAAATATATAATGGTAATGTTTGGGATGTGCTCTACGAGTTGAACGCTCCCTATTGAGTCTACGTTGTTATGTGACATGTATAAGTCGTGAGGTATTTTGATTTACAAAGGGTGTTTTTGTGGATTCTTTTGACTGTTATGGCTGATAATAAATGTAACCAGAAACATAGCACCATTTACTCTCGTAGACTCGTCGATTCCTTAATACAAAATTAATTGATATGGCTGTAATATTGTTGAAAGTAAGCGACAGCTGGTCCATGTTCACTAATGCATCTACAAGCCCTTCTATTTCACTTACATGACTACCATTTATTGTGAGTTTTAAAAAATATATCTACCAGACGATTACAGTTTTAAACATAGTAATATTGCTTTATTACGTTTAATATACGTTTGTACCATTTAATACTGAGAAAACGATTACATTCGTTTTTAGTTAAAAACTACAATTTTTATATGTTTAAAATATACGAGATATGGAGGAAGCAAGAAATCGCTATGGAAATATAAACCCGTACCAGAAAAAAGGAACAAACCAAGAACTGAGAGTTGACACATACATCAGAACCATGCACGAAGAAGCAGGTAGGGAAACCCTAGAACAAGGGTGGCCAACAAGTCGATCGCGATCGACCGGTCAATCACGAAGCCAATTAGACTACATACTTGATAGAGCACTAATAATAACAAGTCGATCGTGACACAGTTTTAAGTTATAAAGTAGTTCTTATGTACACAAAACTTGGCCTCCCCTGCTATAGAAGAACAATTGTTTGTATATGTAGTTGTGTATCATGTGTAATTAACATGCAAGAATCCGCGTTTTCCACGTGGAGGTTAGAAAGCACTGAAAATTGACCCAGTTATTGATTAATTAGTAACATTGTCATATTTTTATGATGAAACTAGGGTACCTACATCATAAAAATTACAATAATATTGTCAAAATAGCGACCATAATTAAGGACATAAAATTAATAATTCATCTGTCACAATAATGAAAGTAGTTATTTAACTACAACGAATTGCGTAATTATTTGTATGCTTATAAGCGTTGTCGTTTACGCTAAAGAACTACAGGATTTTAAGCCTGAACATGTCATCAATAACAACATTACAAAGAATTTTGAAGCTAATAATTAACACAGGAAAATGTTTTGGTTTGACGCCTGTAACCATAACAAAATCTGCAATAGTAAAATCAAAACGCGCTATAATTTACTCCGTCATAGTAGCAATCGTTTTCCTAACAATTGTCGTAATAGATTTAACGTCACCAACAGTACAAATAGTACAAACACTACAAAACATCAACACTACAAACCAAACAAAGACATATTCTAAGCGAAACACACAACAGGCACTATTTGCGACCATTAATAAAATGCAATACTCCGCCAGTGTCGCATGTTTTCTCGTAAATTACATATTCTTGTGGAAGAACATGAACGATCTAATTAAAGTCCTTGGCTTGTTCATTAAAATAGAAACGATGATCGAAAAGCTAGGGATGAAACTAAATAACGTAAGATTACGAAAAATTGTTATAATCATATTATCTCTAGGGTGCACATGTTCAATCTTTAATATAGTTATTGAGTATTGCATGACTTTTGTGCTGAGATTTTCAAAATCCACCTACACACGATGGATCGTCGTATACACTAGTTTATTCGTCTGTACTTTAAGTGTGTCACAACTATTTGCATTTTTGGTGATTCTATATGAATTTTACAAACAACTTTCGGAATATCTTGATAAACTGTTGCAACATATTGAAACCCGGTCGATTAAACTCAATAAGAATAAAGAGGTGAATAATTTAAGCACACAAATGCTGCAGGATTTTCGAAGGGTTTACTTTAAAGTCGTTGCAGCTTCAAGGATTTTGAATGGTTGTTATTCGGTTATTATTCTAATCACGTTTATAACGAGCTTTTTAATAGCGACTGTGCAGATGTATTACGTTTTGATTCGTTTGAATAAGATGAGAATTGAAGTGGTACAGTTGGTGATTAAATGTGTTATATTTAATATGGATATGTTGGTGGTTATTGTTGGATTTCAACGAATTTTAAAAAAGGTAAGATTATAGAATATACCCAGGGATGAGTTTTTTCTGTGGGTAGAGGATGAGTTTACGCACACCCGGTGCTTCTCACCGGGTAGTATAGGAAACCTGAACCCCTTATATTGAGTCACCCACCTGAAACTAATTTCTCATTCGCCTTCGGACTGGGGCGTCTAGACCAGGGAGTCTATTCTGTAAGTTCAGACTGGTATGTTACCCATGTCAACGAAATAAACAACTGTTGGTATGCGTTGCGACGCCCCACGCTCTGCGAACGCTAGTGTAATATTTTCTTATAATCTGGTTAAAATATCATAGATTGTGTGTAACTTAAGACTAAGATTAAAAGCACTACAGGTTAAAAAAAGGAACAAGAAAAATTAAAGAATAAATCATTAATTTACTAAAAATTCCTGAAGAAACCCATGCTAAAAACTGTAAGAACTGTCGGGCAGGAGGGACTCAACCTCCTACCCGACAAATTGACTCCGCGGGGCCTGCTGCCTATCCCGCTCCTTCCAGGCCTGTTCCTCCATTCTGGTGGACACGTAGGTGTGTACCCGGCTCCACGCCGCTGGACTCAATTATGTTGTTCGGGGTCATAACGGCCCCTGTCTGTCCCACCGTCTCCGCACGTTCCGAGGCCCTGCGGGGGCAGCCAAAATGGCGTGCTCGGTCGGGTCCGTGGGGGCCTCGCATAGATGACACTTCTCTAACTGCTCCAGGCACATCCGTTTCAGATATGCCCTGAAGCAGCCATGCCCCTAGAGCACTTGTGTAAGTGTATGGTCCACTTCACCATATCTCCTATCGATGCATGGTGCTAGCTGTGGAATGCATCTACGGGTACAGTTGGCTTTGTCCACTAGTTCATCCCACATTGTCTGCCAGCTTGCTACCTTCCTGACTCTTGTAACGCTCATACTCAGGCCCTTTTTGTATTTCTCAGTTGCCTCCGGTGTGAGCAGCTCGATCGGTGGGATACCGGTAATGACCAGGATCGCTTCCCTGGACAGCGTCCGGTAACCCCTTGCCACCATGAGCGCACTCTTTCTCAGCACCCTCGCCAGGATATGCCGGGGGCTTTGGTACTCAACCGATGTCCCCACATGGAAGCTGTGTACAGCATTACACCCTCCGAGACCCGGACAAGCATCCATTTTATACTGGCTCCGGCATCTTGTATTCGGCATGATCCAAGACAGCGCTCTTGCACACCTAGCAGCCCTTGAGCCCGCTGCCTCGATATGTTTCCTGAAGGTCAAACCCTGGTAGACGATAACCCCGAGATAGGTCGGTCTATTAGAAGTACCGCCTCCGTCTTATCCTCCGCTACTTCTAGTTAAGTATTATGTATTAGAACCCTCTAACGAGTCTCATGGCATCCACCGGGAGGCCCCTAGCCCTGCACCATTCTAGGATCTTCCCACAATGGGCCCTATTGAATGCATGGTGTACGTCAATGGTTATCAGCGCACAGAGCGTCCGCCTTCTCCACGACCCACCTCTTGCTTGCTTTGCTACTTCCATTACCACCCCCATCGCCTGGATGATGGCCTGCCAGGCGTGAAATCGTATCCATAAGTCTTTCGGGATCTCGGCTGTGCTGGGATTTCGCTGGCTTGGGGATAACTACTAACCTGGCCCTTGTCCACATGTTCGGGAATTCTCTCACTATAACTGCGGTGGGCATGGCCTTCAGGATCGCATCCGAGAACCGCCCTGCATCCAGTTTCACGATCTTCGGCGGGACACCGTTCGGCCGCGGAACCCTTCTCCATGAATAGGGTCACTTCCATCTGTCTGGAATTAGAGCTGGCGTTCCCTGCCTGTCCCCTGTCATCATCCAGAGCCCCTGGACAATGGTGGTAAGCTTCTCCTATAACTATAAATCTCCCATAACAACAGTTATTTCATGTTGCGTTGTTAATCTCAGGACAACTCTTAAATCCGCATAGAATATGCCATGTGTGCTTCTGTAGCTGTTGTTGTCGTTGCATAGACGTGGATTAGATTAAAATGCATTGGACTTGACTGTAGTTTAAGCATTACTATTCTGTCAGAGTGTGGATGAAGTTGATGATTGAGAGGTATCTTTCTTCTTTATTATGATTGACTGTCTTCGCCTAGGTAATATACTTGGTGCTCGTCCATTGGACAGGTTCCATAATTAGGCCATCTCATTTCACTGATGCCTATCATTGTAATGTCCAGCCGTCTCATTTTTTAAATTGTGTTATGGACTTTTCCTTGTTTGTATAGACTACGCACATTCGACGTGCCTATTTTTAACAGTCTGTGTATACATAAACAATGTTGGAGTTTGTAAGGGGAATAGAAATGATATGCGTTGTTATGTCCAAGTTCACTAATAAATAAGAATTCGTTACTTAATAGCGCTACAGAAAAGACATTGCCCGCTTCCTTGTTCCGGTCACTTTACATGCCGGTACCGATATTTGTTAAACTATGTTTGTCTTCTTGACTGATCGGGAGATTCTTAGCACTCTTAAATGAGGGAGGGGTCTTTTAAGAGCCTAGAAGTAGAGGCCATATTTCGATTTTCAGCCATAATGATTACGGATGAACGGTTATTTATTTCCTCTCATGGGTACCTGCCATATCTGGTGGGCATTCCCCTATCCACATCCGGGGATGCGCCCGATCGATGCGTGTGGGGATGCTAGTCCCTGCATCCCCAAATGCAGAAAATATTAAATAGTAGCACATCCCTGCTAGCATTACGGGTTTATAGAATACATGTTTATCAACTTTTCTTTTATTAAAAAAAATTTATACGAGTAAATTGTAGGTTGATGACATTCGTATGAAGCTACTACTTATCTCCATTAAATACAATGAACCCACTTCAACAGAGGTAAGTTGAGTTATTTCTGATACAGCACCGATCAGTTATTTTCATGTTGAAAATGCTTGAAATAAAAGCAGTCAACTTCAATGCCACAGTAATTTGTTTATTACCCATTTTTAAAATCAACGGTTGAAAATATTATTCAAATATCTTTCCTCACTGGTTTCACTCGTATTCATTTAATTTAGAATATATAGTTTGTCTCTTTGATACTTTACATTTATTACCATTTATCATTTAATCAATTAGCTGAGACAGAGTCGAACAAATCATCGGTTTCAGCTCTATAGCATCCGGAATTAGGACTGCCGAAGGCTTCAAAATTCGTATGTCATGTCGGCATTTTCCTTTTTCGATTGCACCTCCACCGACATCGGCTTTAATACTACCGAACATTCGGCTCTAAACAAAGTGGTCGGTTCTTATTAATTTTTCTCAGTATATACTGATATGATAATAAATCAATTCTGCATTGCGTAAGCTGAGGAATTTTATTGTCACTTGAGAGCAAAATGAAAGAAACGGACAAAGAACTAGAACAAAACGATATACTATATGAAAGTACATCAAAGTTATTATAGACCAACTTGCACAGAAAAATGTCATACCAACACAATATTGAAGGGATCACTGACTACTAGGAAGGAAAACAAAAGCCATGAACAAGCCATGAATTGACTAACATATAACTAGTGATAGCATTGATGCAGCAACCAAAAACTTAAAAGACCATGCAGCTATGAACTACGAGAAACAGTGCCGGTGTACAATTCAGGAGATCGCAATAACGCCAATAACTACAGATGACACTAGTATACAACAAAATACATATTCGCGAAAATTTGTTGAACGCGCTAGAAGAGATTACGCATAGATTTGCTACCCGAGTATCAAGCAGGGTCCCGTAGAGGAAAATACATCACCGAATTCTGGATCTAAAAAGGAGTACAACATGACTAATAGCAAATATACATCACATGTCTCATGTTACAAAATATAGGTAAAGGTTGTTTTAGACAAGGCAATTTCTTAGCTCAAAAGTTGTTCAAGAAATGAATTCATATATCCTCCTCCCATACAATGTGTCCTTGACAAATAGAACGCGTTATATTTTTCAATTCGATCTACCATCCAATTCAATATTTCAAATAATTTGCTGTGTGATACGAGACAATTTAGATTGTCTCGCATCTTCACTAACTTTTAAGTCAAGAAATTGTCTTGTCTAAAACGATCTTAAGAGTAGGTCTTGATTTATGACAGGAATATTCTTTATACCCTGCTCTGTTCAACCGCTACATTGGCGGTATGGAGGAGGTACTTCTATTGTGACAGGCAAGAGGTATAGTGATTGGGAGGGAGGAAGTTGGGCATATGCAGCATTTGCATATGCCAAACATACAGACGGCGTGGTATTTCTAGCAAGAACGAATGTTGAAATAAAAGAATTTTAAAATAGTGAATATTGACAAGAGGAAAATGATGGTATATCAAAAGGATGGCTTGTCTTTCCTTCCTTCTGACATACCAGATTTCGATTTCATGGCACGAGTTTAATCTATAGCCTTGCGCGTATTTAGAGAAATAATAATTAATATATATATATATATATATATATATATATATATATATATATATATAAATAGTAGGATAGTTGCGTCTATTGTTTGTTATCTCAGAAGTTGCAACTGCATAATTAGAAGAAGCAGGCCACATGATAGAGAGAAGTATATAGTCACACGTGCTTAGATGAGTTGGCGAGATAGTTGATTCATTATACGCCGATAGCGGGAATTTCTCCTGGTTATTTATATAAAACTAATCTAGAGACAAAATAAAGATATTATATGAATAATTAGATCAAGATATACTAATAAAGATAAAGAAAAATTACTAGAAATTCCTAACCAACTCTTCAACACATTACAAATTAAAAAGAATCACATGGAGATGCTCCCGGATATAACGCAAAATTTAGGAATATTTCCATTACCACAAATAATAAAAACCAAATGTTCTAAACTGGAACATTGTAACCAATATGGCAATTGCTTATCGATTCTCATTATTCCGCTGGTAGCAATCTGTTAGTGATTGTAATAAATCATTAGCATAGGTATTACTAGTATAACTTATATCAATGTGAAAATATATATGTGAACCGTTTAAATAAAATATATGTAAGATATCCATATATAATTTCTGTAAACCGACATCATAATATCTCACTCACCTCATACTGTATATAACTTAGGAAACTCAATTAATAGTAGCGTTGATAACTACTAATGAGTATTGACTAATACTTCAATCAGCGCTACTAACCACGGAACTACTTAAAAGCGCATAATTAAAAGCACTGTATTGAAAGTCATCGAATTGTCTACGAATGACACATTTGCAGCGGCGTAAAACACTTTAGCCACAAAAAACTGTGCACCATCTGCCATACACCAACTGAATCACGCCTAGTATTCTATTATTGTAATGTTATTAATAATAAAAACATAAATTAAATGCACGAGTCGTCAGCCGAGTTGATTAAATTTTTGTTAAATATTATATGAATTATAACATTAGGCCACATATTTTACGAAAACTATAATAATATGTTTCAGGCAGCATCCCTCGCAATGGACATCACCGATTTTCCTATTGTATTTACAGCTGCTCAGTTCTTTGAAGTTAACTTGTCTATATTAACGAGCGTAAGTATTTTGAAGTAGACCAGCCGAACCTTTTACGCTGACAAAAATTTGGCAAAACACTCAATAGCTACTTTCGTTTATCGTTTGAGAGCGGTTATGGGTCTTAGCTGATTAAGAACAGCCCGGAACAGCTCCCGAGCAATAAACGAAATCGGTTTATATGTGATTAATTGCAAGTCACATATGAAGTGTTTTTAAAATTATACAACAAAAAGTTACTATGTAAACTTTAGGATAATCTTTCACTACCACGCATTTGCCGTTACTTTATGGATTTCATTTTTCACAGGTTATACCCCCTGGTTCGCTATAGCTATTCTAAATACTAGTAATAATTATTCCCAAGTAGCAAACATTGTACTGGTACAACATTGTGATACATGATTGCCGGACTATAGACGGTGTGACTTGCGAAACATTACCTACAATATTGTTTGGAATAATGCCCCTACATTGGTATATTATTCCATTATTGGGAAATATTGTTAAAATATTGTTCTATTATTTCCAAATATTGTCACTATATTCTAACTTAATTTAATCAGTTATAAATTTAAAATTTAAATATGTCTAACCGAATATTGCCAATATATGATCAAATATATGGGGAAAATATTACCATTTTAAAGTCAAGCTGACCAATATTGAATAATAGTATTGCCGTGTCAAACATAATGTTCTACTACTGACTTTTGATTGTACTATTTATGTTATAGATAATTGGGACAATTACAACATATGTTGTAATTATTATTCAATTTCATACATCAAACACCACATCTGATAAAAACAGTATCAACATAACGGCGGTATACCGCAACGAGCCAACATACTAACATCCTAAACGTATATATACATATAAAATTTGTAAATTAATGTACAACATTGGAGTGCGCAACCGTACACAAAACACCATGTTATAAATTTCATATCCGAAAAGAGCACATTAATGCTCACTATTTTATTAAATTTTAACACAACTATTAGTCCTTCTCTTATAAGGGCACTTTGATAACTTTACAATATTATAGTTGTTCTAAATATATTCTAATTATATGTATATCTTTTTTATTCATAAAAAGTAGCAAATACACACTGCGGATTATGTTAGACGCGCCTGCCCTCCATCACAGCCAATGAATTAAATTAGAATATTAACCGCCACGCAGGTGAATCGGTGATATACTTATACAGATAATTGGCGCAATAATCACGCATTGAAAAAGTAGTATTCCGTATATTTTAGAATAGTCACTAGAATTTCGTAATATTGTAAGATGCACTATAAATGTATGCACATTCATTTACTATAAATTTCATTATATATAAATTTATCTACCTTCACCTTTAATCTAAGAATAAAATAAAATATTTGAATTCAAGTTAATTCAATCTTGGTTTAGTAAGTTAAAATCGCTCTGCATATTTGCAATACAGTCTTGGTGTATTGTTAATGATATCTTTGCCAATAAAAATGTCTAATGGATTTCATTTGACATACAATCACAAATGGTTTATTTCAGAACACATCAGTGCTAATTTTGACTATTATTTACGTTTCATACCTACTATATTTAAAATAGACTAGTTTGAAAACATTGCAAGCAAGTCACAAGTTACCTGCGACACCGAACATACCAACCCTGAACCTCTCACTTATTACATCAAGGTGGGGTTCATTAGCTAACTTCTGGGACAGCTGAATTTAATTCATACCATTTCCTTACGTCCGCCATCCTCTTGCGGGATTAGGGGTTCTGGGGCTGAATTCCTCGCTACGGGTGCTTTCTCAGCCCGTCCAAATGCTCTTCTGACATTAATTACATATCTGATGTACCCTGACATGGCCGTCCCGTATTCTCTCCTCTCACCATAGCTGGTACAAGGTGTTTCATAGACCTGGTATCTCCTAAATTATTCTATAAGCTACTGATTATTATCCTCCGTTGCGTACTTCTATCTTCATTTCCTAAATTTCCCGTTATTTGTCGTTTAAGGAGGTCCGGGGCGATGTGTTAGCAAACACTAATGCAGCTCCCATATATAATGTTCTAAACGCAGATACAACTCGGATCACACTGCGTCTCCGTACTGCTACCAGTTTACACTTATTTATAATCTTTTCCATCTGCCCAAACCTCTGCCATAAAGCATTTTAGCGTAGACGGCGCTGTTTAATAGCATTCGTTTGCATTCTCTCGGACCTCCAATATTTGACGTGCTAGAGCTGTAGCTGCTTTTTCTGAAATTCTCCGCACATGCTCTGCATACTTTAACGCAACATATGTACACCCAAGTACCTAACGGAACTGCTCTGACAGTCAAGCTGGCCAAGAAGGCTGAATTTATAGTGAAGAGGCAGGTGAGATCCATCAGCTTGCTCGACCTCGACGACAACATGACTGATGACAGCGTCAGATAAGTTGTCGGGCAGGAACTGAACGAGAAGGACGAGTATATGGCCATTAGGATATCGGAAAAGGTCCTACCACAGAGTGGATAAAAAATATGCTAAAAGACCGGAAAATAACCGCAAGACTGGGGGAGCGTCTGGAACAACGGTCGCGATGAAAAGATGTCCATAGCCCCACCCCTGCTGTGGTGCCTCGTCGTGAATAACCTCCTGAACCATCTAACGGAGATCGGATTTAATACGGTGAGCTATGAGGATGACATTGTCGTCATAATAAGGGATACATTTGATACCACAATTATGAACCGTGCACGACGTGCAATAAATACCATCAACTGCTGGAGCAAGACGGAGGGCCTTAGCGTAAACCCAAGCACAGCAGTGATGGTTCCAATCACATGGAAAAGGAAGCTTAATCTAAGGGCTCCCTCCATGAATGGCTAACTACTGGTGTTCTCGGCAGAGGCTAAGTATCCTGGAGCAATTCTGGTCAAAAGACTCACGTGGAACCAACATTCGGACAAAATTGTTGCAAGGGCGCCAGCAGCTTTTTGGATATGCCGCAGTCACTTCAGCAGTAAATGGGAGCTGAATTCGAAAATGGTACTGTGGACTTGCTTGGTGTTGCAGGACCAAAGAGAGAGAGAAAAACTAGGCCGCAACAGCTCCTGGCATGTGTGGGCGTTACAGGAGCGATGAGCACGGCTCCTACCGCAGCAATGGAAGTGATGTTAGATCTTCTCCCATTACACAAACAAGTAGAAAAATAAGGTCTACTCAGTGCTCTCAGACTAGGGTTGTCAGATACCTCCTCCCGGGCACATGAAGTTCCTGTCCCATGTCGGAAAGAAGTATCTGACATATCCCATGGATTCCATGCCAGTTTACTTCGATTTCGATGAGGCTTTTGAAGTTATCATTACTGACCGCCGGAGTAGCACAACTTAAACAACAAACAATAATCTGGTACACACACACATCTAAGACTGCAGAAGGTACTGGACTTGGCATATATAGCCTAGGATATGAAGAATCCATGGCAACAGGCCGGGCACTTACTATCCTACAAGCAGAAAACATGGCTCGAGAGATGCACAAATCTGCTTAAAAAGACGACTCAAGGGAGTGCAACTCTATATCCTTATAGACAGCCATGGAGCTTTAAAGAGGCTAAAAGCCTTTAGCTATGACGGCAATGTGATCTAGAACTGTAAACAAACTCTGAAGCAACTAGTGAAAGGAAATACTCACTCTGAGGTTCCATACCCGGACACGAGAGCATTCAGGGAAACGAAGTCGCTGACGCACTCGCCAAAAGCGGGGCTGAGGCTTCCTTTATGGGACGAGAGCCAACATGCGGGCTCACAAGAGACCACTACAGGCAACGGATCTAAAAGTGGGAGGAGGAGCAAAAGCAAGCCTACTGGAGGCACATCAGAACAAAGGCAAGCCACATTTCTCATTGACTACCCGGCGCTAGCCCAGCATTGGTCGCAGTGTAGAAAGGATAGAAACTGCCAACCAACACCTAGAAAGAAAAGGCATATAGGCTACCTGATAAATGCACTTAGCAGGTTTTTTGAACATATCTTAAATGGAAGACTGAAGAAGCATATCAACGACGGAGTTGGATTATGACACTTTGGTTTCAGGGAGGGCTGCTCGACAATAGAAGACATTCAAGCGGCCCTTAAATCATCAATCGCCGTAGCCCAAATCAAGAGAGAGGGTACGCAGCCCTGATAACACTTGATGTAAAAAATATATTCAATTCTGCACCTTGGGGGTGCATCGACAATGAACTCAAGGGTAGGAACATTTCTCCTTACTTGAGCAGAACCATCAACAGCTATTGTAGGATAGGGATATACTGGTAAGGAAAAAACATTCACTTCCCATGACGTGGTGGCGTGTCCCAGGGGTCCTTACTTGGGCCAACATTATGGAACGTCTTTTACGATGGCGTTTTAAGCTTAGGACCCCATATTAATTCCACTATCATTGGCTATGCATATTATTAGGCCATGGTGGTATACGGCAGGGACAGGGAGGAAGCCAAATGCTAGCGAATAAGGTTGAAATTTGGATGTCCACGAGGGGAATAAAACTGGCTTAGCATATAACGGAGTTAGTGATTCTTGTTAGGGGGACAACTACAGCAGATCAGGCTTAACATCGATGGAGCTACGATCTACAGCCAAAGTCACATAAAGTATCTCGTGACGCTGAGCAGGAACTTTGGCATATACTTGCGCTGGCGGGCAACAAGGCGAAGTAGTAATGCAGAACCTCAGCAGACTTTTGCCCAACATGCGTGGGGCGAGGCAGAGCCGGACAAGGGTGCTCACATCAGTGACGCATTCGATTCTATTATACGCGACCCTAGCGTGATCCCTGCCATCTTCGAACAGCTAAATATAGACTGAGCATGGAAAGACCTCAAATAAAAGCGGCGATACGAGTGGCCTGCACTTACAAGATAGTTACCACGCATGTCATGTGGTGACAGGCCTGGTTCCCATCCATCTGTTGACGCGTGAGAGATCATACACCTCAGGGATGAACAGGGGTGCGATTCTTGAATCCACTCGTTTCGAATGGACCAATTGAAATTGGATTATCTGGAAATTGAAATTGAGCGACCTAGATCAGGCTTCAGATCAGGGATGAGCAACCTTTTTTACAACGGTCCATGTAGGTCGCATGTAAGAAACTTTTACATATAAACACTGAATGATGATCTCGAATTATATCTTTATTATCAAAATAAACATACAATAAAAAATTATGACATAGGTACTGATGTCGGCATCATTTCTAAAAATTTAGTTAACACGCCTAGGGTACAATGTGGCTGTGTGGGAATAAAAGTCAAAATGTAAAATCTTTAAAGGGTCACATTAAATTCGTTGAAGGGCCACAAGTTGCTCATCCCTGCTTTGGAGGAACACCTGAATCTAAAACCAAATATGTACAGTTCAATATAATAAATGTCTGCCTGACAGAGAATTCCACCATTAATTTGTTTATGGAATTACCTGTCTATTGTCTATGAGTAACAACAGTCGGCGCCAATTTGTTGGCGGGCTATTTTGGCATGGCCACTTTGTCGGGGCTATTTTGGCGGATCACGGTTGTAGGGTGGAATAACTTTATTACTCGCAAATGTTTGAGAAATATCTTAAACTTGGATTTAATATTAATTAAATAATTCGGAACGTGGTGTCAGTGGTGTGGTGCTATTGTACTAATATTGCGAATATTAAATATGTCTAAATTAGCTAATTTAGTAACCCTGGGGATTTGGATACGTCTGGCGTAACTGGTGCCAGACCACAAGGAGCTGCATTTAGTGCACAATATAACAAGTAAATCTTGTAACGCCTATACACAAACTTAGCCCAGCAGCGAATGAGACGGTTATCATCGATAACTCATGCCTAATGTTATATTTTTGGAAAACCGCTCATTTTTTTCAAAGTAATCAAAAAAGTTTATATGGTCTCCGATCGCTTGTTATAGAGATTCTATAAACATTTTGATTTATTCATCCACACTACATAGAATTAATTATACATTGTAAATAGATTGCGGTGCGGCAAATATTATTAATATATACAACTTCTAACAGAATTGCAGTTGAAATCATATCTACTCGATTATTCCTTGTATTTGGGCTAAAGCAAGAACATACGCATTATGACAACTTCAATAGGTTATCACTACTTTACTTGTCTCTGCTCGTCAGCCGCGAGAAAGTAAGGAGCGGGAAGCGGTGCACTATGTACGTACTCTTACGCTCTTATGCACTGACTCACATAGGCCTGTAGTACGAATCGTGATATCAGTTGTTACTCCGTCAAAATCACCAAGTTCGGTCGTATGACGTCACTATTCGACAATTTACACAAGTGCAGTCCAAAAGTAACGTCATATTCCCGTGGCTATATGTCGACAGATCTATCTCAAAAGACCTTGAACCTGCCGTACAAATCTGAACCAACAATAATTAATGGGTTCACATTTGTGTGTAAATAACAATTATGTAACGATTGATTGAATGTATGTGTGGTAGGCACAATGTAAAATCAGTCGTTGTGACTAGCGTCAGTGACTAGCCGATTTGTATTCATATTGATCGTCGTGAAATTTTACGATTTTCAATTTTCAATCGTTTTATAAGACGCCGAAGGTAGCACTTCGGCTATAGAAGCTGATACTCTATCTAGTGACTACGAACTAGTAGGTGATCTCCGTGAATATGATTTGTTTTTTCAGACACATACAAATTTAAACTAGGTTTTACTATTTATTTCTTAAACGTTTATTATTAATCACAGAGTTTTTATAAGAAACATTATCGCTCCAGCCTACAAAAAAACGCATGTTTCGATTCCTTCGCATCCCTCCTGTAGTACTTATCATAGAAATTCTGTATAACCTTTTCCACTTTGAATCCAAATTTTTGATACAAAAATAAAGCTGGATTATTAATTGATACATGTAAGGTTAAATCTTTCCCAATACTTGTCTGAAATAAATATTTATGAAAAACTTTATCCAAGAAACTGTTTTTTATGTGGAAGGTTCTAGTAGTATCTCAATCATCCAAGGACGATAAATATTACGGAATATTTAAAAAACATAATAATAGCTGCTTTCGTTTATCGTTCTGGAGCTGTTCTCGTGCTCGTTTATCCGTGCGAGCCGCCCCTGGAACACACGGTGTTCCCTTGTCCCACATCACGAACCGTTCGTGGCACACGATAAACGAAAGCAGCTATTATTGTGTTTTTTAAATATTCCGTAATATTTACATGTTTAATCATAGCTGTTTCCGTTTATCGATCGGGAGCTATTACGGGTTGTGCTAACACGAGAAAGAACAGCTCCCGAGAGATAACCGAAAGGACTTATATGACTGGCCTGCAATCTAAACAGCTCATAAAACATTAGGAGGGAATGAGAATGTAATGCAAAATATAATTGTTATTGTGTAACGAGTACATAATCAAAGATTTTATTGGACGAGACAGTTTTTTGAAAATAAATAAGCGGTACAACTCGTACATAAACCGACATTAATTCCAGTCCATAAGGGAAAGGGGGCGACACATCTTTGCTGACAAGCACGGTCGAAGTTCAGTGTAGGTTTAAGAAGGGTCGGCCAACATACGACAGAAACATATTAAGTAGAAACTTATGAGATAGTTGAGTACGTTGAGAGATACGAGTGGCTGCGATATACAAGGAAACATGAATAACTAAAGTGTGGAAACAAATAATCTAATAGGTTGAAGCAGGGCCGGTCCTAGATAGCCGGTCGCCCGAGTACAAACATAATTTGGCCGCCCACATGATGTACTTAAAAAAGTATAATTAGCATTATATAAGATATTAGGGTAAGAATATTTCTGAAGAAATTAATAAATCATTTATAAACGCTAAACTGTGAAATTACTGTCAAGGACCTTTTTTAACGGAGGCGAGTTCAGATTTTATGCTTATAACTGTTTCGATAGCTCATGTCCCGGGCTGAATTTGGCTGCCTCTAACTTTGGCCGCCCACGTGCGGCGCACACCTTGCAATGCCGCTAGGACAGGCCCTGGGTTGAAGATATGCAAGAATGTGATACAGTACTGTGGTAGGGCCAAGCAGGTGGTATGATTATAGGAAGAATGAAACTGTGGTCTTCGGCGGATGAAGTAGGGCTTTTAGTAAAAACACATAATGAATTTAAGGAAGTTGTTGTCTATGTACTTGTCTATGGTAGTAACACGCATGCGGCGTTACTTTGATATATGTCTTCTTGAAGTAAATGTAGGCGAAAATATCTAGTTGCTTTCCCAATACGATTAAATGTTCTACCTACCACCTCCGTATAATTGAGAGACTACTTTACACAGACGTTTCCATTAAATCTTCAACAAACCTGTATTAGATGGTAAATCATAAATCTTGCAATTCCGGCGTTCCTCCATCCAGGTCGTACAAACACAAACGAAATATAGTTTTCGTGAAACGCTACATCAGGTACAATGAAAGCAAATGCAACTACTAACTTTCTGTAGAGTGCAACACAGCTAAAATCTGGATACTGCAGACATTCTGTCACTAAAATTAAAACCTGATATAACTGAACTGAACAAACATTGATTGTCATATAGATTTGAATTTTAAAATACAAAAACTTTTTTGTCCTAAGACAAGTCATTTGCCACAACGATTTGGGTGTGGGAAAAACTAGTTCCCGCACTAGTGTCGTCAACTTAAAATTCGGCACGAAAGTAAATGTGTATTTATAGATATGATAATACATGCAAGCACAGCGTGCACCTCTTATACTTAAGATAGCATTAAAAATTAACGATATGATACTGAATAAATACAATTTTGAAGAAAGTATAGTATTTATTCGTACAAAAAATAAGATACATTATTCGTGCGATAAGGTTGTTGTCCGAATTCGCTCTTAATACACTAATGAGCCATTCACAATAAGCGCGGTAGGGGTAGCGTAGCGGTAAGCGAAATTGCACACATGTATAAAAATGCGGGCGTTTACAGCAACGCAGTAAAACTATGACAGAATATAGGTAATTATCTCTACCATAATTATCGCATAGCATTACTGCCCAATTCTGAACGCCTGAATTTTTATAGCCATGCAAAATATTGATTACCACTACGCTACCACTACCGCGCTTATTGTGAATGGCCCATTACTTATTCGCTCATTCGGGAAACTTGCTTTCCGGCACTAATAATGTGAATTACTATTTCCATACGCGCTTCGTTTACAGAATTGAGAAATATAAAAGGCCATGGATAAACAAACAGTTTTTTTTTTATACTTTCATCAACATATTTGGTAATTACAAAATTGTAACTGCATGAGATTTTGTAATATGAATAATATAATAATATGAATACGATATTCAATTAATATTTAGTGTGATATTTTTAATGGGAGGTATTGCACGAATAGTGTCGCATGGTATAAAGTTAGTTAGACATCATTTATAGAAAAATCAACTGGTGGATTTATTGGACAAATAATTGGAAAAGTATTTTTCATAACCGGTTTATTATGTCTCTATTTTTCGCTTGACCTCCAATATGTCATAATAAAGCGTTATTTTGTGTTTTTAGATTATAATTCAAGGCTGTATATGACATTGACCTTCAGTTATGAATCATCCTGTATAATTGCAACAAAAATGACCAGTTATTATCAGCAATTCTCTGAAATTTGCATTAATATTTACTTATCATGGCCAAGTATAAAAAAACAAAATTCTATATTTATAGGGCTATTAGCCGTGAGGCTTTTCCGCCAGTAAAAGGAGATGTTCAGAGGAGTTTAATCACCCGGTAATAATCTTAAGTTCACAGAAACCCTCTGAAAACTGTGAACGGTGATTTGCGAAAAATCGCCTCGATGGGATTCGAACTCAGGCTCCCCAATGTAGGACAGACAAGGCCTCTAAAAACTCTCGCCAAGAATATTATATTGATTGGTTTCTAAAATATCGATATATAGATCCTCAAACTTGAAATTAAAATCAATAATTGGCTATGAGTTTTGAATAGAGCCTTATAGAAGAATAATACATAATACTATATTGTTATTATATATTAATCTCCATATAGGTGTGTATAAAGGTACACACTAATTATGTACCAGTATTAGATTCGGTTGTACAAAGGCCAGTTAACTATAGACCATGATTAGATTGTTAGTTGTAGCATACATTGTTAGACGTCTGTTAAATAATGGCAACATCGCATTATGAGTCAAAATTGTCAAAAGTAACCTTTGATTCAAGGATTGATAATTAACTCGAGAGTTATCTGCTTTATATAACCGAGCATTAGTTGTCTATGATTCTCTATTAAAAAGTTATAACCAACTATTGATTTTATTTTCGACTTAAAGGACATCTGGTATATTGATTGAAGGTTATGGACATTTATGAAACCTATCAATATACATAAGTGTTTTAGATAATAATTTAAAACATATTTGTACTTCTATATATATTTTTAAAATTTGCATGTTTTTTTAAATTTATTAATAAAATAATGTTATTACTGTTTTTAATATATAGAATAACCTCAGGAATGCACTTTGAGAAAAAAAACATCACTATTTATGCCAACCAATATGCAGGCATATTTCTTGGCCTGCTAAAGTTGTGGGTGGTAATTGACATGCAGGGTAACAGCCTGTATACTATTTATTTTCAGTTAAACAATCTTAGCTAAACTTAACTGCGTTTCTATTATTTTGAATGTTGTATTAACTCTTACAATTTTCTAGATTCTTGTATTTAGTGTCAAAAGGTATCAATATACTCACAATCTATTCCTGGCCAGAAAAACTGATTGCACAGACTATTTATAGCAGGAATATGTCCGGGTTGGACATATGCATAGTCCAAAGATGCGCGTGCGGGAATCACATAGTCAGGCTGGTCCTTGTTCGATTTTACAAGTATTTCAGCCATCAGCTTCAGCCAGCTAGGTGTACTCGTAATATCACGTCGGATGTATGGTTTCAAATACAGGCTGGAATAAGGAGACAGTATCGTTTCCTCGCGCATACCTCCCATCAGTTTGGCACGCATTTGGATAGCTTGTAATTGAGATAAACCTAAAACCAATAATAGAAGTTAGTTGTCTTACTTGCAACTTGAATGATAAAAAATGTTGGTATTCATAGTACAAGATAAACGTAAGAGATTTAGGCCCGGTTGGATAAAGGCGAGTTAGCTATAGCCCGCGCTTATACTATTAACTTGCCATTATTTCATAGCCTCATGTACTACTAACTTCATAAAAAAATCTTACAAACAATATTTGCATTGTGTAATTTTTGTATCGTGCTGTTATCTGTCAACGTCACAACTAATGTCAGTTTGAAAAGTAAATAAACTTTCAGTTTTAATATGCCGCAGTTTAACACTCAAATAAGTATATATTACGTTATTTCAAATTATTTCTTTTACGTAAATGAATTCACTGGCGGAAAAGCCTCACCATTGATAGCCCTATAAAGTTTTTTTTTTTAAATTTACTGAAAGTCCAAAGTTGACAGCACAGTAACCTGTAACAAAAGTCTGGATCGCACAACTGAAAATATTAATTTGTGTATATTTGGTGTATGTACGACTTTTTATTATGTTTACTAGTACCATTGACTAATAACCTACTTAGACTTTTTAGGCAATGCTAGTACATTGGGTTATATATGGGAACGTCACAGTTGTAAAAGTGACAAGTTGAATCACAGATTGTAAATTAACTTGAGAGTTATCTGCTTTATACAACCGATCCTTAGCCTATTAACATGAGAGGCTACATTATGTTAGGCAAATAATTTTAAATAATTACTACTTCTTCATCTAAGGCCCGATTGTAAAAATACAAGGTAACTATAACCCGTAATTATATTGTTAGATGTTGCATAACTAATTTGTTCCATTTAATAGCATTATGTACCTCTGTTTATATATGGAAACGTAGCGTTATCTGTCAGAGTTGAGTGAGATTAGAATCACAGATTGGAAATTAACTCGAGAGTTATCTGTTTTATATAACTGAGTCTTAGACATTCATGGTCCTAGTTAATGTTTTTTTATTCATGAAACTATGTTATTATAATTTTTAAAAGCTTCCCGATTACTGAAAACTTATAGTATAAGAAACATTGTCCCATAGTCTTAAAACATCAAAGCAACTTACTAGTCAAAGACGTATTATAATGGCACATGGCATCCATAAATTTTGTGGTGTCATCCAAACAGGCCTTTTCATCTGTCTTTATTTCCTCAACCTTCCCCAATAATGGTGAACTAGACAGACTAGAACTAGAATCCTTCTGGGCTTTCTTAGCCCCTGTACTTGCTTTAAACAACTTCCTAGCATTGCCTTCATTAAATGTCTCCAATGTGGGCAGTAGAGCTTTCTTTTGCTTCTGCTCAATCTTAACAGGTTTCAACTCCTAAAACATGTTAGTTATATAATCCAACTTTTAAGTGTATGGCTGCAAACCTTCTTTATTAAAACAGATTCATTAGCGGACTGAGCCGTGTCCATTACATCAATATACTCGACGTAGTCAAAAACTGAAATGGCCAGGTCAGGATCATAATTTTTTGAACAAATTACTTCCTTTATCAGTTCAAGATCTGTTATTGTGGATAGTGTGTCTTTCATCTTTAATTTTTGGGCTGCAAACTCAGCATCTGTAAATGTACAGAGAAAGAAAATAAATATTACGACTATCTAGTTTAGAAAGATAGTATAATCTGTATTATTCTTAATAAATCAAATAACGCTCGTCACTAGGATTTTCTAGTGATTAAGCAAACAAATTATTCTTAATAAATATTCCAATATACTTAGTAGTAAATAAATACAACTTTTCCACATGTAAAAACTAAAATAAAATACAAAAAAATGTAATAGAATGCAAATAAAACTAATAACCTTGGAATGACAACTTAAACATTTTAAATACGGCGACAAAAATATTAAGTGAATTTCGCCCATGACTTACAATGCATAAATTAATAGTGAATGCCTGCAAAACTCTAATATTATAAACTTCAAAGTGCAAGTTGCTCTAACAAATATTAATATACATGGTGAAGAAGCTACTGAAATGGATTGAAGTTAAATTAAAGAAGAGTTAATGTCTCTTATTTAATTTAACTTTGACCGCGATGGGATGGTTATATAACCAATCTGTGTTCAAGGATCTCTAGATACTTATATCATATAAATACGACAAGAGAGGATACAGATGAAGAGGCTTCTCTTGTAGTACATATGGCATACTGTCAGTCCCAATTAGTGTATGGACTAATATTTTGGGGTTGCACCACTGAAGAAAACATGCAAAAGATATCTTTCAAAACCAGCTTATATGAGGTATATGCAACCAAAACCCAACACGTGATAATCACAAACTATTCATGAAGCAGAATATAATGACAGTATCAAGCACATACCTACACAAAACTATAAAACGTGTTACTAACAATTGCAACCTGTTTCCCAGTTTCTACCAAAATTCTGCCACCATAAAAGGTTGCAATAGTTTGCATATTTAGAATAAACTGGATGAAACAGTGAAATCATTAAATATTAATCTAAGTAAATAAAAAATACTAGAAGAAAATGGTTTTTACAACAACCAAGAATATATATAATACTGCAATAGCATATAACCATGTTTTTAACAAATAAATTTACATGCATACAGTGTATTCCAAATAAGAGGGAACACTCTGGAATTTCTTTTTTTCACGATTGAAGAAAAAACGGTTTCATATTTTTTAATTCAGTATCACGTATTTTGTGGCATATTTTAAAGATCACATTCATTTCCGGTTTGGCCGGATGTGTATAGAACGTTCGTTTCTCAAATGACACTATATACATTTTAGCCGTTTTTATATTATTAAATTTTATATGATTATATAATAATCCGGTAACCTTGTCATGGTTATAGGGGGCCAAGTTAGATGAAGTGGGGGTAGTTGTATAGTATGGGATGTGCCTGAGATACAAAATCCAAGTTTTCGACCTCGGCAGGCCTCCGGAACACTTTTGAATATTTCAAAAACTGTTAAATTGTTTTAGTTTCTTCCCATTTTTACCATGGAGTAGCACGCTTTCTACAAAGACCATTCTATGCATTTTTAAACTAAATTAATGTTGCTCTAAATTTAAACCAGGATGCGTTCGGTAGCCCTAATAGTTTCCGAGATACAGCTTTTCAAAGTTATGCAAAATCTCCTAATTTGAAAATGTTATGCACATTTTTATGTTTTATCATATAAAATTGTCTATATATTTTCAATAACCTGTTTGGTAAAGCATATGGTCAAATATGACTGTCCTTGACCGATGAACACTGGAGATCATCTACCTACACAGCATATGTGCAATGGTAGAGAATTACTGCAATGTGAACTCACAAACAATTGAACAGCACACAGCATATATAAATGGAACCATCGCTAATTTCTGGAGATGATACTGATACAAAGAAGCTGAGCAACTGGGTTTTGAAGTACCCTTCATTTCGTAAAATAGATGATTATGCCCTTAAGTGGTGGTCTTGTAGGATATAAAGGGGAAAATTGTTATAATGCCAGAGATATTGGGAAGAAATCAATGTTGAAGGTTGTAGGGGAAAACTTCCAAAACGTCAAATTCGAGCGTAAAACCAAAGTTGTGTTTCCCTCTACTGTTCGTACTATAATTGTTGGCAACAGACAAGTGACCATCAACCCGCTCACACTGTTTCACAGGATATGCGTTACGAAGAATGAAGAATTGAAGAACTACTTCACGTACGAGCTTTCACCATTCCCGATGTCTCTAATCACTCAAGAGGGAATGAGGAAGGGCAGTAAATCCTCTTTCTATGCAGTATTCAAACCTGTTAATATTGACGAGTCCCAAGGAGAAAGTAAATTTGACGTTGTTGATGGTGGTCATCTCCTTCACAAGGCGGTGTGGCCCCAGCACTCCTCGTTTGACCTCATACCTGCCCGATATGTAAAATATTCCGAGACACGGTACGATCAGAATATATCTATAGTGTTCGGTGTGTCGAATGTTCGAGCCGGACAAAAAAAGCCCGAACAGCTCTGAACGTAATCGCCGAGCTCAGGCACATTCTTCTCAGAGGTGCTATTTGAGGAAACAACAACTCCTAATGTTTTGAAAGACATTTTTTTATCCAATGATGAAAACAAATTAAGATTCATCCAATTACTGAAGGTGAAATTTGAAGCCAAAACATTGAGGTTTCTGGGGCTGAAGAAGATGCTGACACACTAATCATCACCACAAGTATCAGAAAGGCCTCTGATTATCAGGTCGTGGTTATTGCAGGATAGGACGTAGACATTGTTGGTTATCCTCGCCGATCTCAGATGTCCCACAAAACGTTCCATGTACGTTCAGAAGTATGGAAGAGGCAAAACAGCAGATGTCTTCTACTCAACCACCTCAACATCTACAGTCAGCTCATCACTTTTACTCATGGCTTCAGTGGCTGTGATACCACCTCGTGCTTCTTCGACCACGGAAAACTCAAGTAGCTTCAAATGCTACAGAAGCATGTAGACCTTAAAGATAAAGCTGCAGTTATTTGTAATCCAGCTGCGACACCTACCCAAGTAGTTGAAGCCGGGGAGAAAATCCTCATTCAACTGTATGGTGGAGCAAGGTCCAAACAACCCTAAACGACCTGCGCTACAAGCTCTTCACAAAGGCTGCAGTCAAGAGCAGTTTCGACCTGGTCAGACTTCCTCCCACGCAAGATGCTGCAATGCTACATTCGTTTCACAACTACTATCAGGTGCAGCAGTGGCTGGGCTATAAAACGAATCCACTCGAATGGGGATGGGTTGCTGCAGCGCGAGGCCTTTCTCCAAAGATGGTGTTGAAGGAAGTAGCCCCGTCTAATCTGCTGAATATGATTTCCGCAGTTTAAATAAGGGATGAAGGAATTATTGCAGCTGCAGGAAATCAGGTTTGAAATGTTCCGTTGTTTGCGGGACCTGCAAGGGCCAGCTCTGCGAAAACCTACCGGAAATGAAGATAACGTGGACGATAATACCGTCGACTTGGACGCCCTCGCCAACGACGAAATGGATAGGCTGCTCTACGATAGTCAGCCACTTGGCGGCGATATTGAAGAAGTCGAGGTTACACTCGTATTGTTGAAAGTTACCATTATTTATTATTCAATATAGGTATATTTTTGTATTTCATTTCAGGCGATTAAGGACGAAGCAGAAGACGATTATTCCTTGGCCCTGGTCCCCCAAAAAGAAGAAATCAACATTTTAACTCAGAAATGTTTTTGGCTTCAAATTTCACCTTCAGTAGTTGGATGAATGGATGGGTTGATATAACGGAATATGGTTTCCCATAAGATTAATACCTCAACGTACTGCAAAATCGCAATGAATTTTGATGAAAATTGTGAGTTGTTCAATTACGTATACTTAAAAAAAAATTTGAAATCTAAATGACATCTAAAGCGTTCCTAGGAAACCAGAGCTTAACTTGACTATACAAAAATTTCAAGGAAAAGTTTAAAGATTTGGAGAGAATCACAATGACTGTTGTAAAAGTAGCGATAGCCATGGATTAAAAAAAATCAAATTTTCGCTTAGAATGACATTTGTTAGTTGCATTTGACCACTGCGTTTTGATTTGTCAATTTATGAATTGTGTAATTATTTATCACTTCAAGATGAATAATAGCGAAACTAGATGTCCTGTTAATTTTTGATACATGTAAACGTAATTCCAGAGGTGCCGTTGCGCTATATGCACAGAGGTTTCCAAAGAAGGAACTGCAAATCTTAGCCTACTTGGGAACAAATCCTCATTCGTCTAATAGACATTTCGCACATGAAACAGGAGATTCGTTTGGATTCGTTCGTAGGATCCTTAAAACGGCACAAGATGCAAGTACAAGTACAAAGAAGATCCAATGTTTTAGGACGATTTTTATGGACGGGCGAATCAAAATTTACCAATAATGGAGTAATTAATAAACAAAATACTCCTTTTTTGTCAGATGAAAAGCCACATTGGATGAGAGATGCAAAGCATTAAACCGTTTGGGGTTGGACTAATAGGAGATCAGCTGTCAGGACCTTATTTCTATGATGGCAGCCTGAATTCTGAAAGATATCCAGATGTTTTAAATGAACATCTACCACTGGTTTTGAGTCAAAATTTATATTTTCAGTTGGATGGAGCACCAGCTCATAATGCCCGAATTGTTCGTGAATATCTTGGTGAAATATTCAACAAACATTTGATAGGAAGTAATGGATCCATGTATTGGCCTCCAAGATCACCAGATCTAACACCATTAGATTAGTTTTGTGAGGCTACCTATAGACTGTGGTTTACACAGATTCCCATCAAAATCTAGAGGAATAAAAATTATAATTTAGAATTGCAAATGGCCAAATATCTGCAGAACAGTTACGGAAAACAACGAATCACAAACTTCTAAAACGAATTTCGCCAACAGTTTTTAAGATCAATGTTTTGTATTGTTTCTTGTATTTTGTAATTTGTAATTTTGTTAAACTTGATAAAGGCACCTTACACGGTCAATATTACTGTCAATATTTTAAAATAATGGCAGTATTACTGTACGATAATATGTTTAAAATTTTCATTATTCTAAAATATTGACAGTATTACTGATCGTGTAAGGTATAGTAATGATGGAATGAATAGAATACGGATGTTTATCCGGATATTTGATTACTTGATAAATATTGAAGGAGGATTCAAGCAACTACTGACAGTACTAGGATTGACAATATTATTGACCGTGTAAGGTAAGGTGCCTTTTAACCGTTTTTCTCTGATTTTCCGCGTTCCATTGCTATCGCTACGTTTACTTTAAAACAGTCAATGTGATCCTCTCCAGATCTTTAAAAGCAATTTCCTTGAAAATTTGTTTATACAACCATATACAAATTTATATGATCGTAAAGAGAATTAACCGAATACTAAAAAAGTTCTCATTTGAGAAACGAAAGTTGTATACACTTCCGTTCAAACCAAATTAATGTTATTTTATAAAATACCAAAGTAGTTTACGTGTTACTAAATTAAAACATATTTAACCGGTTGTTCATCAATAATGAAATAAAGAAATTACAGAGTCTTCCCTCTTATTTTGATCAGACTGTATTCATAATTGCATATCTTCTTTAAAATTAATTATGCTCTTATAATTAAAATATATGCACACAATAAATTGTTGGTAAGTTATGTGGTGCCAGTAAATGACAATATAACCATGTGGTGCTCCATTCCAAATCAACCAAATTCATAGTTATTATGATCCACCTGTTGGGTGGTGAAACATATGTTAAACATAATAAACATATTGTTATACCAAAACTGGTATATTACGGTTTTAAGATATGAAAAAAAACATGACAATTAAGTTTAAACCAGTTGATACATAACTGGACTAGATAATTGAGGGCCATTCAAAAATAACTACAAGAACAGAAAACATGCTGGAATGAGACCAAAGAAAATAGTTGTAAATAGGAAATAATGTAGACTGGTGTACTGTGTAATGTAAAGCCCAAATGTTGGTATTATTAGCTCCATTCAATTATACTCACTTATTTTCATGATAACGCCAGGTGTTAATTTCGGAAATGTTAGTGTCCACCATCCTTGCTCTCCAAAAATAGCTGTGCCTGAGTGGAAAAAGCATGGGCTTTGGTTAGATAATGTACCAGATATATTGCCTATCCATTTCTTCTTCCTTTTACTACAAACCAACTTGTATAACAATATTATGTAAAAATATATACATTAACAATATATTTACAACTCGCTTGAAAACAAAACTGCCCAATGTTTGTCTATTAAAGTAGCTAGGTGCATTTTCCAATGGAAATAACCCTTCCTTGCCAAACCAGGATTTTTAATATTTATATGGTACAGCATTAAGACTATGGCCTGGAACCTAAACAAATTATTAAATTTTATTATTAATATACATTATGACCTCAAATGACAGTATCAATGAGATACATGTTTCAAGGTTTTATTTTTTTAAGAAAGGACATTAGTTATAGAAAGCCTTTATCTTATAAAAATTATTATGCAGAAATTTATTATTTATTATATATTATTATATATTTGTATAAGATAATTGTTGCAAACTCTGACTCAAGGTGAAAGCTGATATTAAAAGAAAAAACATATTATATGAACATAGTTCCGATTCATTTTAAGGCGCTTTCGTTTAGCATGGTTTATCATTGCTAGTCGCCCCCGTGGCGTGCAGTATCCCCCAGGTCAGGCGGTCGTGCGCCGCCGGTAAGGACCGAGGTAGAATTATGCGCGGAAGCGGCAAATAGAACAAGAAACAAAAAGCCCGTACCAGCTCAGAGTGGTAAACGAAAGGCACTTTAGTTACAGAGTTATGGCACTTTTGATCAAATATGTTTAGATAACCATAGAAAAAACTGCTTGAATAAATGTTGCAGAAGTGACATTAATTTTTAAGTTCACTTTTGGTATGATCACTAGTTTGATTCATTTTATATACAGCGTAGGTATACACGGAAATAAGAGAAATAAAAAACATATATAAAAAAATCTTTGAAATGTTCACTTGACATCAACGAATCAATGATCCTTTAATATGGTGTATACTGACTGGATGATTTCTTATATCACAGTTGCAGCATCTTGTATTTTTTGTACTGATTGTTGGTAAGTATTAATTTCACCATTGTAAGCAATTTGCTTGATGTGCCCTCAGAGAAAGAAATGCAATGGATTTTAATCAGGTGGTCATGGTGGCCAAGGTACAGGACTTCTGTTACCAATCCAGTTATTTCCAAAGTTTGTATATATCCACTCAAACACATGTCTTCCTATGTGGTGCTCCATCATGCTGGTACCACATATTCTGAATAATGTTTAGTGGCATGCTATCAACTAAATCATAAAGTGTGGTATTCAAAAAGTGCTGATAGGTATCTGCAATTAAACGATAATTATTAATGTAATAATTATTGTTTAAATGCAGATACCAATTGGCACTTTTTGATAGGCAACAAATTATCATTAAAAATGCCATACAACATTGACACTAAAACTTTGTTGAAATCGACATATAATTATTATATAATATTATTGCATATGAACTTTCTAACAACCACACATATTTATTATGAGCATTATTTATACCATCCCTGGTAAAACTTGCTTCATCAGGCCAAAGTACTCTTGAAATAAAGTTAGCATGTGTTGCTGCAGTATCCATTGGCAAAATGCTGGTTTTAGATCTTTGTCCGCTGGTTGTAATGCTTGTACATTTTGGTGATGATATGGATGTATATGATAACATTTCTCAATTAAATACCCACCATGCAAAATTTTGAGACTGCCTACTAAATGTCTTCTACTTATGAAGGGATTGTTAAGGGCAGTATTAACATTTTCTTCATCTTCTACATTGATTTGATGGGGTCATGTAACTTGTTGGGGAGTGGAATTACCTATCTCTCAAAGTCCCCAAAAAGCAGCATTAAAAGGCAGGGTTGATGTTTGTGCAAAAATCTACACTGGTAGTTTATGACTGCATGTCATACATTGTCATTACAATATCCATATACAAATGTGATATCTGCATATTCTTCTGTGTTAAATGTATACATTTTATGTTTTTCAAAACTACTAGTAATGTTACTTCCCAAATTATTTCATTTGTGCAACATTTGTTTCAGCAGTTTTTTCCCATGGCTATTTCAAGTTATTTGATAAAAAGTGGTATAACTTGATAACTAAACCAAATCAGAACTATGTTCATATAACATTTTTTTCTTAGAATCACAGCTTTCACTTGACGGAGCTTATTATTGAGCTAATGAATCACTCTGTATAACAAGAAATGCCACAAATGAAAAATTTAAAATTTCCCTAAATATTAGAATTGTGCTCTACTATTTTGAACTAAATCCATATTGAAATTACTTCTGTAGACTCATAATCATCATAATAAAATAATTACAAGATTAAAGCACTTACCATGGCATTCGATCTCTTAGAAAAACTTCTGCATTATTTGGTGAACACTCATAGCAAGTGAATGTGAAAAATATATCTCCAGACAGCCCGCCAGGTACAGAACCTCTTTTTAAACACGCCACATGAACAGACCCACCACAATCTTCGCACTTTAAACCTTCAGCATGAACATCTTCAATGACATTGTTGCAGTATTTGCAATAATCGTCTTGAGCTGACATACTGTTCACACACAGCACTATACACTGCTCACTTGTTTTATTTTCAGTTTGTAAAAATAAAGGTTATGTTTTTATTTACCAAAATTGTAAACAAACTAGTGTTGCCAATATAAGCTACATGCTCTGTGCTTATCGCTTATTAACAGTAACCCGAAGGTACCACCATACCACCATCTGTTATTCGTTCTCATCAAAATGGCGACGATTGAAGCAATGGTTTGCTTATCAAACTATAGTTTACTAGTGTTGAAGCTCATGGACTGCTGCTAGTAGTTGAAGAGAGATCCATTTTGTTGTACAACAAATTATAGAATTAAAAAATTACCCTGAAAACTGGTCTACATTTCTGCCTTCTATTACTACGTCAGCGTTCATTCGTCAGCCAATCAGAGGCCAGGTTAAAAGTCATCTGTTTCAAAACTGGCCTCTGATTGGTAGGAATGTACGCTTTAATCTGCAGCCAAATTATCATTACTTACAATTACCAATGCTTATACTTTTCAGTGTATATAAATGTTGTACAATTCATTTAAATATATAAAACTTCCTATTTGGTATTAATTAATTTCATTGTGACAATACTTAGCTCACATTGCATTAAATTAATAACTATTACATTAATCCTTAATGTTACTAAACAATTTAATTATTCTGTTGGTATTGTTTTTGCAGACTGTTTAGTAAATATAACCTCGCAAAGGAGATCGTAATATAGTATATTAATATACTGATACTGCAGTTATAAAAGTATAATAATGGAAGAAGAAGATAATAAAATGGAAACTAACTCTGATGAGGATTCAAGTGGTGACGAAAGTTCTGTAAGTACAGAACAAATGATTACGCTGCAACCCTACAAGTAATTCATGGGAATATCTTTGAGTAAATTGAATTGCACTATAGCTGCTTTGGTTTATTGTTGTTGAAACTGTTCCAGGCTGTTCTAAGCCAGCCAAGACCAGCCAACAGCTTCCAAATGATAAACAAAAACAGCTTATATGTGTTATTACATATCACTAGGTACTTATATTATATTTTAAAAGTAATTTCACCATATAAATACTAATGAGGATATACTGAAAATTGTTTATTCAAATCTTTATATAAGAGTATCAGCAAAAATCCTTTACAAAAAGGTTTCAAAAAGCTTTTCCATTGACTGCATCATTATGGCTAAGTTGGATTAAACATGAAATAGCTGTAGCAAATACTGACATTATTCAAATCTTTATATAAGGATATCATCAAAAAAGATTTTTCAAAGACCATGGTGAAGGGCCATTCACAATAAGTATGGTAGTGGTAATGTAGTGGTAAGCAATGTTTTGTATGGTTATAAAAATCCAGATGTTCAGAATTGGGTAGTAATGGTGTGGAATAATAAAGGTAGAGGTAATTATCCATGTTTTACCATTCTGCTGTTCTGTTGCACAATTTCACTTACTGCTATGTTACCACTAACACACATGTTGTGCATCGCCCTTCAGAATATCTAATATCACTAATTTTGAGAGTTTCACCTTGACTTTGTGGTAACAAATAACATAGCTATTGTTATCATTTAAGAAATGTATGAAAGTAAATGAAACAAATACAGATCAATATACATGTGTCTACCTATATATGCAACATTCTTTTATTCATAATTTCTTATAAAATGTTATTCTTCTAGGCAGAAAGACCCATGTATGGGTCGATAGCCAAATAAAGATTGATTATATATGTTATTCTTCATAAACATGTATGTTTCATTCAAAACCAATTTAAACCACAAAACAAATGACACAACTTTATTTTATGAATATAATCAATAAAATTTATAATATCTACACTTTTCTAACTAAATTTAATCAAGTATTCAATCAAACTTGTGTTATTGATTGGTAATATACTTTGCTAAATATGGTATAATGGTTAACTTTACAAGACCAAACCAACATTTTTCAAGAAGATTCTCTGTATGGATGAAACTATATTTACAACAAATGGTATAGTTAACTCACAAAACTGTTGTTGGTGGACAGCAGAAAATCCAAATTGCAACCACTGCAAAAATCAATCAATATTCATATAAAATACATACAAGATTATTATATATTAATACATTTTACAAACATTTCTAAACTACAAAAACAGAGTAAAGATACAAACTAATTTTAAACAATAAATTGATACAAATTTTGATTTGAGCACATCTAATGTAAACTAGGCTTAATTTACATAAAGTATATTCTATTTTCTATGAGCTAATAGCCAATTGCATCCTCCTCTTGCTGACTGCTTTCATCCACTCTAATTCTCTTCCATCCTCATGCAACCTCTCCACATTCACTACTTTCTTTCTGTTCTGGACATTCATACAGTGAGTGATCTAACGATTCCTTTCTTTTTCCACACATGATACATGCTCTTGCTTCTTCATTCTCCAAAAATCTCCTCTCATTTCCACATCTAAATCTTCCAATTCTTCTTTCACATAGTTTCCCACTCCTTCCATTTCCAGCATGCTGTCACTTTTCTGTTTCCTCCTTTTCTAAATACTAACATTTTTAATTTTTGTACAATCACATCTAATTTCTTTCACTTTATTTTCTGTCATACCAGACCCCTGTATTGCCAACAAAGCCAAATCATCTACACATGCAAGCCATAGACAAGCAAGCAAGCCTCCACACTCTTTCATTTGTCAGTGTCATTGTTGATATGCAGGGATTTAGCTGGATTTCGACCTAACAGCCTCTCCATTTGTGGCTGGATCTTGGATTCTGAATTCCAGGATCAGTAGGGATTTGTTGTTGTTTTGTTTCCTTACATAGTCTTCTTGTTTATTATCTCCAGCTAGTTAGACACTGTCTTTATGAACTTTACATTGCTATTGTCATTAGTGCACTTTTTCACATTAAGTCTTCTATCATTGTCAGGGCTAAAGTTCACACATCCTTGTATTTCCATGAATATTGGGAATCTGACTCGATTCCAGCTGTAGCATGCAAAATAGCCATTTGCTTATGTCTTATGAAAATGTTTCTTTCAGGAACTTGAGAAGAGAGCTGAAGAGCTTGAAAAGTACTTGAGTGACAATGTCTACTTGTATGATACTCATGTGGAGTTGGTTGGTCTCTACAAAAAGTTAGCTGACTTGACATCATTGAGGATGGCTTTTGAAAGGTTTCAAAAAGCTTTTCCATTGACTGCATCATTATGGCTAAGTTGGATTAAAGATGAAATAGCTGTAGCAAATACTGACATGGAGAAGAAGAATGTATTATCCTTGTTTGATAAAGCCACAGAAGATTATTTATGTAAGTAACAGACAAGTGTGATGTCTATAAATGAGCCCATTTTAGCAAAAACTTGAATCTTTTGATAATTTTGATCTAACAGTAAATAAATTAAATTTTAAAATCTAGTTGTGGAATCAAATATTTGCCAACGCGTTACAAATTATGAAATTGTATTAAGCATTTAGTAAAAACTTGGCAATTCAATGGCATACAATTTATACAAATCACTAGAAATACTTTTTTGTCTTCTCTGTAGTATCCGATTCAGTAATAATTGATTACTATAAATTGTAGTTATAGACCTTAGAAGGAAGATAGCAGTAAAACAATTGTATCTTCTACGTTCTATAACCACAAATTACAGACTAAGTTTAAGAGCTCAACATGTTTATATTAACTTAGCATTTCATTTCCTTGTATTCACTAAAACTTCAATACAAATTCGCGTCATAACGAAAGTATAGACATGATACCAGCCTTAAGTATATTGTAATTAATTAAAGACCGGTTCTGCAATTGACATTTAACTGAGGAACAAGGCTATTCGTGGAATAAGTTTGAGATATTGGCGTCATTCTCTCAAACTCACCATAATTCACTACAATTATTTGCCATATTAATTAAATTCTCTGGGAATCCATATTAATTTCTAAAGGATGATTCATTACTAAATTATTTTTTGTCCTCCAGTAATGAAGCACCTTGTAAACATGTAAACAAGTAAAAGTTTATTTGTAACGTAAATATGACGTCATAAACGCCCTCATTGACGACACTGTTGCCTAGGAAACTAAGGCTTTCGTTACCTAACTCGGATCTGTGTAATCCAACCTTAATGTTATGTCATTAATAATACTATATTGCAAATATAAATCATTAAGTCATTAAAAACTCAAGAACTAACAGTTTATAATTTTGAATAGCTATAGAATTATGGTTGGAGTATGCTCAATATGCCCTGGGATGTTGCTCAATGTCTGAAATGCAGTCCATACTGGAAAAGGCTTTAAACGCTGGTGGCTTGCATGTCTCCAAAGGATCACTATTATGGGACACACTGAGGGAGCTGGAGTTGGCCCATTTATCCCTTGAAGAGCCAAACTCAGAAAAGTTCAACTTGCAACTTCTGAAGGTGGCAGACACCTTCAAACGCCAACTCTCAGTTCCCTTGCTAGACATGCAAAACACATATGAGGAGTGGAAGGAATTTTTAGACCAGTTCCCTGAGAAGGGTATTGATAAAACCGCTGCTGAATGGGGCTACAAGCAAGCATTGAAGGTTCTAGATAAGTACAAACCTTTTGAGGAAAAATTGCTAATTGCACACAGTGATGAAGAGATCTGGGATGTTTATAAAGAATATATAAAATCTGTGAAGGATCCTTCTGTTGTACTATGTCTTTATGAAAGAGCTGTTGAGAAGTTATGTCTTATGCCTGAAGTGTGGCTGGAGTACTGCAACTATGCTTTCAAATTTGGTGGTTTGAAGATTAGTGGTAGAGCTGTCAGAAATGTCACATGGAATGAAGACTTGTGGGTGCTAAGATTGCGGATTCTGGAGAATCTTCAGGAATCGGAGGATGACGTATTAAAATGTTTTGAAACTGGATTGATTTCTTTACCAGCCAATGTTAATTTATGGCTGACTTATCTGGATTATATAAAAAGTATGTATAATAATTATATTTTTTCAAAGTTTCCACGTGTGTCCTCTTCTGTTATTATAGGAGACATTTTTTGTCCTGTCTGGGGTCTGGTAGGTCAGCATAACCAGACCCCAGACAGGAGCAACAACATTAGGTTCAACTTTATAAAAGTTTGTAAATATTTATGTTTTCCTACATTTGCAGGCCCTAATTTATTATTAACGAGTTTAAAATATTTGATTAAATGGATGTTTTAAAATTAAATGAAAATTCTCCAAGGACTATGTTCAATATAGCCTTATATTTTTACAACAATGAAATATCAAAATACATGAAACTGATAGATGAATGGATGAATTAGTAATATATTACTAAATAGATAAAATGTTTTGAAAGCAATATCAAATATTAATAAGACAGATAATACTGAAACAATTTGATCTATATTTAATTTATAATTTTAGATTTTGGGTTTATGATTATTTTGACATTATTAATTTTGACTTTCAAAGAAGAAAGATTATTTATGTTTATTTCCACCTATAGATTAGTTGAAATTAAACTATTTTTTCATTTTTTGATAACATATAAGCGTTGACCTAAAATTGGAAAATACGTCTGGGTTTTAAGCTGAGAAGTCCGGGGGTTTAAGGCGCTTTGTCTTTGGTTTGTGACTTTAGATATGGCAACCGTACTCTATTCCCATAGTGTGCAGGTGTTTGTTTAATGTGCAGTGTTCTGTTAGAAGTCCTACGACATTCATTAATTGTTTCCTATTTAATTTAAGGCTTTCTTCCGGGAGCATTAATGAACCTCTTTGAGTGTTTCATTCCAGTTTAGGCTTCCCAGGATCGGCGGTGACAGTTTCTTTCATGCTTTCTCAATCTATTTCTTGCGGCCGTACATGGTGTCCTGGGACCAATGAATTTTATTTCACTTGCCTCTTTTTTCAATTTATCCGCTTTTTCGTATCCTTTGATTCCGTGATGTCCTGGTACCCATACAAGTGTTACTTTGTTTCGGGCTCCCAGTATCATCAGGTGTTCAATGCATTCTATAACAATTCTAGAGTTATTCACACTGGAGTCTAGAGCTCTCAGCACTGCCTGGCTATCTGTCACAATATTGAATATTGATTTCATTCTTTCTATGGTTTCTTTCCAATAAAGTTTTAACGCAACATTGAATTGCGATGATTTCTGCTTGGAACACGGAGGTATGTTCGTCCAGCTGGATACTTGTGCCTCCGGCCGAGTCTTTCTCATAGACTCCTATTCCTGTTCCTTTGTTGATTTTAGATCCACCGCAAACCAGATTGATGCTTTAAATTTTTGCATGTAGCCACTTTTTTCAATTCTGCCCTGCCAGGTATCAGATATATCACCTTGTAAGGTTTCGTCATATGGAGTAAATTTATTGTCCTATGGGGACGCATTCTTAAAATGTATTGTTCTGTTTTCCCTAACGCTAGTTGGCTGTGGGCTATGGGTATTCGTATGACTTCCCCATGCCATTAGTTCTGTAGATTGCTATCTTGACATCTGTTTCCACTTTAATGTGTATGGTGGAGGCAGGTCCAATATAACCTCCATTGCGGCGATGGGGGTTGTTGCCATTGTCCCTGTTATTCCTTGGCAGGCCGTTCAATGATTCTAGATATGAATTTTTCGTTTGGGACTGCGATGGGGAGAACTTTCCTATTAATATTAATAGCTCATCTTTGTTATTCCTAGGCATGCCATTCCTTGCACGTTGCCTAGCATTCTCTTGCTTACTTTGTCTGATGCTTTGTGCCACCAGATTATTTGTGATAAAGTCATAATGGGGCCTATAACTCGAGTGTAGAGCCAATACCCCGCATAGATCTTTAGATTTGAACTTTATTGTTGTTACCTTTTACGAGAGCCTTCTGTAGTTTTGCACAGTCGGGTGTTCTCTCAACCCATGGCAGTACTCCCTCCTGCTCTTTACATTTCCGTATTTTGATATTGTATTCTGTCAGGGTTTCTTTATAAGTTGACCAGTCGCCAGTTCTTTTAGCCTGGTTGAACAGTTTTTTGTGTTTGTCCTTAGATCAGAGAGCCCCTTATTCCACCATAGAACATTTCTGCAGTTCTCTCTTATCGTTTTTGGACAGTTTGACTCAAATGCTGAAATTATTGTATTTGTGACGCCATCAGTCATTTTTTCTCCCTCCACTATGTTACTGACTTTACCCGGTTATAGTTCCAGGCCCTGTCGCAGGTATTCTTTGCACATATCCCACTGACAGGTCCGTGGAGTCCTGAATGTCTAGGGGTTGTTTCCGTGGATTTTACTTAAAATCTGATGTATCTGTGGTCAGGTAGTGGTAGTTCGTCTGGTACATGCTAATTGCACACCATGGTTTCTGGTTGCATCGTCCCTATGGTTAACTCAATTACTTCGATTCGTGTTGATGTTACGAAGGTCGGTTTGTTGTCGCGGTTGAGAATATCTAGCTTATTTTCTAATCAATAATCTGAAAGAGACTTATTGACGTCACTACTTCACCACACAGAGTCGCACGCATTTGCGTCGCATCCGATGATCATTTCGGATTTGTTCTTCTGACAATGTGCTGTCAGGGCCCGTACGCATGTCGTTGTAGGTCCGGGTTGATCAAATGGGAGGTATGCAGAACCTAGGACTCATTCTGTCTCTGTCCCTTCTTTGGGCTCTAGTCTTAACTTCACCACTGTGAGGTCCCTGGAGTTTAGGTCCCACGTGGGTAGTAGTTTGACCTTTTTTTTTTGCAATGATACAGGTTCTTGGGTTGTCGGTATGGACACTATACGGTATCCTTTTCCCAGTCGTAGACTCTGGATTACCCCTTACATAACTAGATTTCTGAATTAGCACAATATCTATATCGTTAAAGATAGTATACGCATGTAGAGCAGCCGAGACTGCTTTGCAATTATGTATATTTACCTAGTATCTTCATACTTGTTTGTAGCTAGTCCACCATATAACCCCCCTGGTTTATTCTGTGTCGCTACAGATGAATCCCCCACCGAAATGTTCTGAAGGCTGTCACTCGACACTTACATTTGCCATTGCTGGCCCCTCACTAGGCTATGCCCTCTTACAGCTTTCTCCCCAGGTCCCTCCCCTCTACGTATATCCTCTGAAGTTCCCTCTTCAGGTCCTTTCACAGGATTTGGATAGGGTTCAGATTGAGGTTCCATATTTGACCTCTCTTCCATAGCTTCTCCTTCTTCCCCACCCTTCTTTGTCCCGAGTAATTTGAAGGTTACCCAGCTGGCAGTTTATCCCAAGAGGATTCATTTATGGTGGTGACCACTTGCTGATCAGCCTTGTTGTGAACCACCATGTAGCCGTCGATATTTTGGGCCATCAGCCTCCGCCGATTCTTCTTCGGTTCCATTGCTGGCCCCGATATCCACGTCATGGCCTTTAAATGTTTGGGTATCAGGCTCTCCTCGACGGATTGAGCCTGGCCAGGGTTGTTCATCTCACATCGCCCCCGTTAGCCAAAGTTTGGTGCTTTGGTTGACGCAGGCGACATGGAGGTATCTGGCCCTGGCTGAAACTCTACTGAAGCCGATGGATTCACCGGCTTCTAGTACGTCGATTTAAGGAGATAGGATTTGATGTTTCCTATCTGCTCTTCATTTGGGGACGACTCCGGATAGACCTCAGGCACTATTGCTGCGGTAATATCCGAGGTTGCGTCCCGGTATGGCCCTGCGAATAGGACGGTTCTGTAGAGCCCCTACTTTTCTTCGCCGGTCTTCTGTCGGTCGGCGATGTCCCTTGATCAGCAGTGTAGCCACTCCCGCTTGGAGGGTGGTAACGCCTAAGTGCCCTGACCTCCAGCTTCTGAAGAGGAACTGGTGTTTGCTGCCTCATCTGCCTGCTTCTTCAGCTTTCTCCTTGCGCAGCCCGATTGCCGTATTTGTGATACGATCTGTGAGTGAGTTTAGAATTTGTGTTTATAGTTAGTCCCACTAGTTCACATGAACTAAACGCCATCCCCCACAGAGCCCGAGATGTGGAGGCATGGCTAGGAGAAAATCTTTGTTTTTTATATTCATCATGTAATATTCTTTCTTTTTTCCCAGTTGTTATAATGGTCCATATAAAGGTTTTTGATTGTCTCTAAAATGTTAATCTTTTTACCAAATTTTGTCCATGATTCTTGATTTCTTTATTTCTATCTTCACTTCCTTTCTTTTTACTTTGTATTCGTATATTCTTCTTTATTTTTTGTACTTTTATTTTTTTTATTTGTCATTTTATGTCATCTGTCCACCACTCGGTATTTTTATATTCCATCTCTATTTTGGTTGTTCCACTGCTTGCTACTTCTGTTATCATATTTTTAAACGTTTCCCACTTTTCTCCAATTCCCATTTCTTTAAATCTTCTTTCTCCTCGTATTTTCTCTTGGTTTTTTGTTTCTTTCAGTTTATAGCTATTTATTTTCACTATTACCATTTTCCTCCTATTCTCCGTTTGCTCTTCTCTTATGTCCATTCTAACTAGGTAGTCATCACTTCCAAGCTCTGTTTTTCTGGATACTTTTTTTCATTCCTCCATTGATTTCTACTTATTAAGAAATAGTAGATTATTGATTTCTCTTTTCTGGCCAGGTCTTCTCTGGTAAATTTGTGTATCATCCAATGTCTGAAATTTACATTCGCTATTATTAGATTGTTCTCAATACTTTTTTTATCTTCGTTATTTTTGACTTCCTCCTCTTAGCCCATGGATTCTTCTATTCCTGTATTCTGGTTTCCTACTCGTCCATTTAGATCTGATAATTATATTTTCGAATCCTTCATCTATTTCTTTCCGTATATTTTCGTAGAAAGTGTCTTTATCCGCATCCTTGTTTTTCACGTATGTTCCGTGCTTAATTTTTAAAAAGCTTAATTTCTGCTGACCATTTTTTCGCTTATGTATATTTCTTTCACATTGTCCTTAATTTTGTATGTTGCAATTATTAGTCCTACTCCCCCGTTCGCTCTTTCCTGTTCGTCGACACCTCCCTAAAATATCCAGTCCTTTTACTTTCTTTTTGTATCTCTATTTTTGTTTTATCATTCCTCCACCAGTTCTTCCTCACTTCCGTTTATCATATGTTGGTTCCGTATTCCTATTCTTATTGTTTTTGTGTGTTTTTCTCTAGCTGTGTTCATTTTCCAGGCGATTCCTTTTCCACTATCCGTGTGTTCAGTGTTTTCCGTTATTTGTATTTTACCATTTATTTTGGATCCGAGGTTGATTCCGTTAATTTCTCTTGTTTCTCGTCTCCCCTTCCCTCGCTATTGCCCCAGTTCATTTCTCATTAGCTAAGATTTAATATACACTAAGTCATTTTGATTTTTGAGCTTATTCTTGTTTCTTAACACGTTAACTGCCATGTGTATGATTTTGGATACACACAATATTTTTTTGTTTTCCGTATTGCATATTCACAACCCTGATTTTCTTGATTTCTTTGAAAACATGTATGTAATAGCCACACGGAAGTAATAGGACGAAAAATTACAAAACAGTAAAAAAAATCCCAAGGAACACTTTTCTAAAAATAACCGCGGCAGTTAATGTGTTAAAATCCCCATCTTTTTCGCCAAACTGTGTTTCGATGACACATATTTTCTCCCTATTCACCTAGCAATTCTTATCTTAATTTTAATTTTGAGTTTCTCCTCTATAAAGCCTTACGTCTCTTCCTTTAGCTTCTTGTCGTCCTCTATACCTACTTTAAATCCTACTATTCTTAGGTTCCTTTTCCATTCATTCTATTTTCTCATCGTGTTTTCCGTCTCTCTTTTCCATGTTTTTTTTCAACTCTTACTTGTTTTCGATTTTCATTGTCTCTTTGGAGCTCATTTTTTTCTTTCTCTATCATCTTTCATAGGTGATCTATTTGCAAGTTCGCCTTTGTTAAAATGCTCGTCGAAAGCATCTCTTTTCCTCTTATACTCACCTTCTATGTCCGTTTCACTTCCTGTTTTCATTTTGATTATTGAGAATTTCCTTTATTCCGTCCCTGTTATAAAAGCTCCCAAACAATAAACGAAAGTGACTATTCCCATTCGCGAATTTTCGTGTTGTTGTTTATTAATCCATTAATTCCCATATAATTTAATTTGTATTTCAGGAAATAACCCCGATCGACTCAACAAGCTTTTTGATCAGGCCGAAGCTCAACTAAGCCCGGATGTGGATACAACTTTTAAAATAAAACGTTTCCATGCGAGAATAGCTGCAAAAAATGGAGATTTGGATACAGCTAGAAAACTATGGAATAATATAATGCATAATCAAGACATAAAACAATCAGCACACTACTGGCTAGAGTGTATCAACTTGGAAAAGAGATACGGTGATGTAACTCACACCAGAATTTTGTTAGGTCGTGCTTTAACATCTTGTAAAGACTGGCCTGTGTCAATTGCTGATGAATGGATGTTG
This sequence comes from Lordithon lunulatus, assembly GCA_963942505.1. Lineage (NCBI taxonomy): Eukaryota > Metazoa > Arthropoda > Insecta > Coleoptera > Staphylinidae > Lordithon > Lordithon lunulatus. The sequence goes on from OZ012668.1 coordinate 39,614,565, forward strand.
TTTGAAAGGGAAGAAGGTGGTGTGGAGGATATAATGAAATGCAGTGAGAAAATTAGAAAGTTTTTACCTGCAGTTCCCTCTCAAAACATAATTAAAATTGATAAACCCTCCACAAAGCGAAAGCATGATAATACCGAAACAGTTTCAGTGGTGAAACGAAAAAAACTATTTGAAAACAAAGGCAGTTATAAAGATTTGAAATCGGATGATTCCGATTCTAAAATCGTCCGCAATCAAAGCGCCCCAACTGATTTAGATCCATTAAAATCAATGTTTTTGAGTAATCTTAGTCCCACCACAACAGAGGCTGATTTGAGTGCATTGTTTCCAAATGGAAAAATAACGATAGCCACAAACAATAAGGGTGGTTCACGATGTTTCGGATTTGTACAATTCACATCGGAACAAGAAGCTGAAGCTGCTCTACTACGCGATCGCGAGGCCATTGATGGTCGTCCAATGTTCATATCACGTTGCAAACATGAGAGAAGTGAACGCCAGACAGCATTCAAATTTTCATCAAGTCTAGAGAAAAACAAGTTATTTGTTAGAGGTTTACCGATTAAACACAGTAAGGAAGATGTGGAGAAAATGTTCAAACCATTCAATTGTGTCGACGTGCGATTAGTAATGCACAAGTCAGGACAATCCAAAGGTATTGCATATGTGGACTTTGAGAATGATACCGACGCTCAAAACGCTCTAAAAGCAACAAATCAAACAAAATTGGGCGAATTTGTTATAACTGTTGCAATCAGTGCGCCACCAACTAAAGGTAAAATTGAAATGGATAGGGAACTCAATTTGGGTAGACCTAAAAACCGTCTGCAAATACCCTTAGTACCTCGGGTTTTAGCGCAGAACAAAGCTGAAAAGGTTGAAACCAAACCAATTGTTGCAAAGAGTAACAACGATTTCAGGAACATGTTATTAAATAAGAAATAATGAAATTATAAAGTTTTATTGAAAATCAACGCAATCACTATACAAAGTAACCCAACCTCTTTTATTCTTACGTTACTAATGCCGACAGTGGACACTGTGTCCTTTTTTCCTCTTTCAGGCTTTGCGTAAAATAAAAAATATACATCCTACTTATTAGTATTATTACACATTAATCAACATCCTTTTTGTTTTCTTTGCACAATGTTTTTGAGCAATACAATAAATTCTTTTAATATCACAAATATGGAACACAAAGTGAAAAAAACATAAAATTCTTAATTCAAGTTTTGTGTATAGTAGTTATAAAAATTTGTGTCCCTTATTTATTTATAAGTTTTCATATATATTTTTTTATACAAAATCTGCTGATATATTTATTGACAGGTACACTTCAGTTTCTTGTTAAATTGACATATAAATAGTAAAATTGCTCCTAAATATTTTTTCAAAAAATATGTTATTTTTTAGTAGTTTTTTTTTAATATAATTTTGTGGTAAATTCAAGACTTTCAAAACACAAACAACAGTACAACCTAAACTTATTTCACAATAATAATTTGTTCAGAGAAAATATGAGGTTGGAAACAACTCAGGAATGCCATTTCGATGCAACAAAATGGCATTCTTAAGTGTGTCAAAATGAAAAATACACACTTTAAAACATGAAAGTGCCAACAAATCTAATATTTTCTCTGTTGAGAAAATACTAAGTTCGTTACTTAAAACATATAAAACAGGCAATAACTAAAAATCTACTTCTAGTTTAATTTAAAAATAAAAATAAGATTATTATATTTTGTACAATTCATTTATTGCTATTAAGTTGATTACGGAGATCTTTTGAGGAGGTTTATGATTTTTTTATTAACATTTTCACCAAGAGTAATTGCAGTGAGGATGGATAAATTGACATACAAGTAGGAAGAACAGGCTTTTATGAAATCAGCAGAACCCTAAAGTAATGTATTTACTTGAGTGGATTTGAAAAGTCCAAATAACAAATAAGCCGGTAGAGTACAATATTCAGAGGTGATTTTAAACCTAGACATATTGTAATGTAAATGGATATACAATACTACAAAATAAACTGTATAAAGGTGGGTTTATGCTGAAATTTATTTAAGGAATTTAAATTCCTTGCATCTTAAACTAACTTTAAAGAGATATATACTGTATTATATTGTGCCAAAATAACAGAACTAAATGTATATTTATTGTTCTTATTTTGTGAGGATCAATTTGTACTGATTTATGTCAGTATAAACCCACCTTTGTTGCAAAACAAACAATTTTAATAGTATAAATTATCCTTTTCTTTCAAATATTTATTATATAATGTATGTCAGAAAGTGTGTTTGTAGTTATTACTGTATGCTATTATTCAGTTGGATGGATGGTTTTCAATCCTTTTGAAAAAGAATTAGTTGGATGGATAATTGTCAAATTCTATCATTATCAATCCTATTTCCATATATAAACTATTGTAACACTTTAGACATTCACTAGTCAAAAAAAGTTGTAAGACAATTATTGTTTTTACAGGTCCTGCCTACAATGTTGCCCAATTGGAAAGTGATGAAATTGTTTTGAATCAATTTAAATATGATATACATCAATATTACTGTAATATATCAGTAGCTTCATATTTCAGACATGAAATTTTGAGTTTTGCCAATTGCTAAATGAGAGATTCAATGATGAAAGAAATTTCAACAAGTTTAAAGTTATTTGTTTAAGAATCATACCAAAACATAGAAGATAATTGATTTAAAAATACAAGTTAGTGACAATACAATAGGAATGGTATCTTCTAATATAATTGTGTCACATGATAGTATGTAATTCTAAAACCCAAACAAATAATAAGTAACCTTAAACTATTTTATCTGATGTTTTCAAGTATGATATATTACTATTTAATCAGTGTATGGAAGGAACAAATTCCTCTATTTATAGACTGCAAGTTAGATACACATCTTACTTTTACGTGATAGTAGTGCCATCTTAACCTTCCGGCACTCGCGCGCAGTCTCATAGACCCGGAGCATATATATGCTCCGGGTCTGAGACTGGGCGCGAGTGCCGAAAGGTTAATTCTTTATAAAGCCTTGAGCACTAATATTCTTATATTTAAATATATTCTAAATAAGTTAATTCATAGAGAATCACAGTAATGTCTTAAATTTAAATGGAGTAATCAGGTTGCTACTACCTGATTACTCCATTTGAAGTTATTTTAATATTTGAACAAGCTACAAAAAGAATGTCTAACAATACAAAAATTAATCACCTATAAAATACACATAGGTAAAGGATGACATGTAGAGTTGCTACTATCTTATACATTGTGCTTTGTTTAGTATGTTTGTTTTAGGCACAATTATTGAATAATTATGTGTAACTTTGTTTGTATAGTGTTTTAAATGTGAATTCAATGATCCTTGATTAGCATTTAAAGTTCTTTTGTGATAATTTGATTGTTGTGCCACCTTCCACCTAGTCAATATATAATCCAATTATACAGTAACAAAAACAATAGTTTCAAGTAGTATGCAAATTTCAATAAAAATAACAATCTGAAAACAATCTTCCTCTGATAGTAGTGTTTCCCCTATGAAATTGGTTCTGGCATACCCTTTAAGACAGTCCTGCTCAATTTTGGAATAGATTATTGTGATTTTAAACTTGTTTTAATTCCATAATATAAAATAATATATTATTATTTCTGTAATATACATCATAACTTTTTATTATCATTTTGTATGAGTACTCATAAATATCTATCACACATTCTATAGCAATGTGATTTTTGTTTGTTTGGGTTTGGTTGAAATATGAAGTGGCTATTTATAAGTTATACATATGAGATTGTTTAAATCATAATTGTCTTGACATAGTTGTATATTTTATTCAAATTTTGTGATATTCTAGTATGATAAAGATTATTATGTACTGAACTGTATAAAATCAGTGGTTAATGAACCAATAAATTTGTAATATTTAAACTTTTAGACATAGTTTTTCAATTATTAGAATTTTTGGTGTCATAACAAGCTAAATTAAAAGAATTTACTTTTTTGAGAATTAGAATATGCATGAAATATGTTTTTGAGATACATTGGTTATCACAATTAACTTTAAAGTAAGTAATATCATAAAAATGATCTCCGTAATCAAAAACACAACTGAAAGAAAATTAAAATTAATCATACACAACTACAACTTTGCTATATATAACAAAAACTCTATATTTAACCTTAAAGTTACATGTAAAGGCACATAAGAAATGGAGACCGCTTGTTTGCATATTTACCCAGCTCAAGTGTGACCAAGTGGATGGGCTATGCTTGCCCGTCCTCTTGCTCCTTTTCACGCTGCCTCACCGCAACGGCGGTCTCAACAAGCAAATAGAGACACTTGAACTTGTCCTTGTCCTCGCCTTCTGGTGGGGTGCGTGGTGGTGATGATGGCAAAAGCGGGCCCGCAGAGTGGGCGGGCATTACCTGGACCTTTGGGTTTGTCAGTGGATGTGGTAGTTGCGGCAGATGTGCTAGCTGTGGATGTGGTGCACTCCAATATTCTCCAGATGCCCCCTTCTCCTCAGTGCTTCTGATAATAAAATAAATTCTAAATAAGTCTATTTATGGATTCTTTCAGAAATATTTTATATTAAAAAAGTAAAGAGTAATATATGGCAGCTATCTGGCAGTAACTAATTTCTACCAATAAAAATATTTGTCAGGAGATGTCTCATAGAGAAAACTTTATTACTTCGTTAACCCTTTAGCTACAGATACTTATTCACAAAACAGTGTACACACAAAACAAACAAAAATTAAAACATTGTATCACAATTGATACATGTTTATTATCATTATCAATTTTTATTCATCAAGGGCAGATTCAATAAGCATTAGTGGATAATTAATGGTGTAATTTTTAACCAATTACACTTGTACATTATAGATGAAAAACTAAAAGTCTTTGAATAGTATTTTAGATGGACTCAAAAAACAACATCTTGAACTCAATTATATTCTAAAAAGGATCGCGTCATCGCCCCCGGAAGCGAACAAACGTGAAGGAAAGAAAGAAGCTAGGCAGATGACGGAGACAAAACCAGACAATCTAGAAGCTGAATGGAAAGGTATACGTTCGAAAAATATACAGCGAGAAAAGAATTACACGGGTGACTCAAGTGCAACAAAGAAGCGAACCCACCCCGAAGCAATCATACGCTGATATCCTAAAAAATATTAAAAGTAAGGTGGATCCAGACAAGTTACGCGTGAATATATCTGGTATAAGATGAACACGTGATGAAAATCTCTTGATTGAAATTAAGGGCGGAGGCAAAGGAGAAGATATCACAATACGTGCGACGGAACGGATCACAACTTCAGAGGAAGAAGTGTTGGCTACGATTAAGGTAGCGATGGGTGAACAATTGGGAGGAAAGCAGGTAGTTGTTGTTACGGTTACAGCTAATGCGACAGCGGTTATACTTAAAACTAGACAGTTCAGAATTGGCTGGCTTAAGTATCGTGCCAGAGTATGAGGGTGCTTTGAAAAGTTCGCGAAATGAGAAAATATGTTTTATTTTTCAACATAATCTCCCTTAAGTTGAATCCACTTCATCCAACGATGTTCCAAAGCCATTATGCCCTCTCGAAAGTGCGATTCATACAAAATAGTCGTCGACAACTGCTTTTACGTGTTTCTCTCCCCGAGGAAAATTTTTAGTCGTGGAAATAGATAAAAGTCCCATTGCTACCACAGTTGTATAGGGACGTGAATTGTCATGATGGAAAATGATCTTCTTACGCAAGCCAGGCCTTTTCGTGGATTTTTGTATCTACTTGGTCTAGAAGTCAAGCGTAATATTCACCGTTTATTGTTTTAGTAGTTATAGTAACATTCCCTCAACTTCCTAAAAGACTGATGACATAACCTTTCCAGCTGACTTCACGAACATTACCTTCTTTAGTGGTGGAATACCCTTGTCTCCATTAGTTAGATTGTTACTTGGTCTCGGGGGTATAATAATGAACCCAAACGGTTTTGTTTGAGTTAAAACGGTCTAAACTCTCTTGAAAAATTCTCATTGTCTGAAGATTTTGATCGATCGCGGCACCTATCTTGCCGAAACCTTTTTCATGCGTAGTTCCACAGTTAGGATATGAAATGTTCTTTCATCTGAGATGGCTATATCCTTACCAATTTAGGAGCCCTTTAATCGACGATCCTGCATAACCATTTCGACGATTTTCGGCAGTTTTTGGTCGATGATCTTCTAGGTTCTCACGGCCATCTTAAAATTCCGTTACCCATGTATACATAGTTGTAAATGATTCTCCTAACGTATCCGACAAATCTTTATAAATTTGATTTCCAACCTTTTTTTACAGAGAGCTCGGCGTTTCAGTTTGATCCATTTTGCAAAACTTGCAAATCTAACTTTACTCAAAGGTGCACCAAATTAACAGAACAATGTAGGATATGACACTTATGCACAAGACTCATCTATTGCACATATTTATTCGAATTCATGTGCTTCATTTAGCGAACTTTCAAACCACAATCGTATTAAGTTTCTACCCGTGTCCTCCGCGGAAAGACGAACACATCGCGAAGAACTGCAAAGAAAACTCTATGATCTGTGTGGTGCGCACCAAAAGAGAAGCTGCTCAGCACATTCTAGGCTGTAGAAAATGCGAGGCGTACCAGAACGCACCGAGTCAGGCCCAACAATGATAAAGTACCTGGAAGTGAACCTAGGTAGGGGTCGTGAAGCACAAGATCTGCTGATGCAAAATGCCAAATTTATATGCTACTTATTAGTGAGCAATGTAATAAAAAAAACAGAAACGGAATGTTGATTTCATGATACGACAAATACAGCTTTAATTGTAGTTTTGAATCGGAACATGCAACTTAATGTCAGTGAACAGATGGCAAACTTTCTATGAATCGTTGTTGGCAGTATGGAAATCTACAGCTGTTACTTTTCGCCCAATAACTAGATGATCTGGAAGACAGCTTCCGAATGACGAGCTGTGAACTATTGATTTCCGAAGATTTCAATGCAAGTCTCCAGGGGTGCAATTCGTTTAACTGTCTAAGTCGCTCCGCAAAATACGGACAATTCACGATTTGAGTTTGTTCAATCATGAAATTTTAGTTTATTAGACTTTTCTAATGCTAGTAAACCGAAATCTGATAATGTTAAGAGCTCACATCGAGGATTGTCCGCATTTTGCTTAACGACTTTGACAGTTAAACGAATACGTTCGAAACGAGTGGTTACAAGACTCGCGCGCCAGAGTGAATGCACGAGGGAAGCTGCTGTCAGAAATGCTAGCCAGACTGGACTTAGTTATATTGAAGGCGCCTTCACCTTTTGTAAAGGCAACTCTGGATCGGTGGTATATATAATCTTCTCTAGTGCAGATTTTGATGCTGGAGTGTCGACATGGAGAGTACTTTAAGACTAAACCCTAAGCAATCACAAGTATATCGAGTTTGATGATACACCAAAAGTCAAATGCATGCGAGATGCTATTGAACAGAGTAAACAAAGATGTTGGTCTAAGCCTTGCCATGATGTTGACGAAGATCCCTGGGGACTCTCGTTTAAGATAGGATATCAGAAGAGCATTTGAGTGAGCTGATAAACCACCTGATGTATAGAGAGGGTTTCACCCCCTGACTCTTCATACAGCAGTACTAAAGACAGAAAGTAAAAATGGAAAGAATATAATAGTTGATTTCTAAATGAAGAACGACCACAATTTATAGAAGAACAAACATAAATTACAGTAGATGAAGAGCCCATGGAAATTATAGTAGCAGTAAAGAACATGAAGAATAGAAAAGCGAGCGAACCAGGTGATGTAGTTGCCGAGATAAAAATGAGCATCTAAAGGGCTTAAACAAGGATGCTGTCCACTCCTTCAGAACATGAAAATGCACTTGCAGGCATGGAAATAAACATAAGAGAAACAACAAGATGAGATGATAAGGTGGGTGATCTACAATACATGACCAAATAAAAAAAGATGAATACAATAGGGCAGGTCTCAATGAACCTGGACAAATCTAATCACCTATGTTTGGAGGAGAATCCAGTGACCGTTGGTCTGAGGTGGGGAATCTTCAAAGACGCCTGGGATGTCATTAAAGAGTAATACATCAATGTAAAGCAATGAATGACAGTATCTATGGTGAGTTATTCAATTACATATATGTACTCAAATCAATTTTTGAGATTGTAAATGACGTCAAAAGCGGCCGCTCTCCGAGGAAAAGTGCTGGATTCCGACCTACCAGCTAAACCTCACCTTGATTCTTCAACCAATATATCCACATGTCTGTATTCATCTTATTTAGGTGGTCATAAATGATTTTAATTTCAATTTTCAATTCTCAATTCACATAATTTTTTTATCCAGATGAACTTAGTTTTCAACACATTCTAATATGTAGACTGCTACATTGACTATATGTATGTATGTATTTGGATATCTGTCCCAAGATTCTTCAAAATCAGTTCAGTATTGAAATTTAATACATTTAATAAAGTGTTCAAAACAAATTTTGAGATTTGGTTCTTGTTAATTAAAAAAAAACAGAAAGAGCAGAAAATCAAAACTACCCCTCTGTTTAGAAGAAAATATGTAAGGTATAAACAAAGAAAGTGGTGGTGTGTGTATACTAAGAGACCAAAACACTAAACAATTGACTTCTGATCAGGACAATGAATTTTTCAATTTTTACTGCAACATAAATTAAGCCAAAGAAAAGCTTTGCTATGGAAGACACAATCTGTGTTGATAATGTAAAGTGAAAAGACTCTTGCAATAGTTCACAATTTACTTTAAATATATAAATTATTAAACTAAAATTGATTTATCATGTACCATAATTTGGGAGAATAATTTTTATTGTTATAATTTCAGCTTGAGATATTGTATAATAATTACATATAAAATTTCCAATTTTTTCTAAAATGTGGCATACAAATTAAAACAAAAATTATATACCACACCTTGAGAAGACAACTGTCATAACTTCCAAAACAGTTTTTTGATAAATGTATTTAAGAATTGCAATAGTTCCAGTTGTTCTATCATTGAGTATAATGTTATCTATATTTTGTTTATTCTAAATGCATAAAAAGGATTATAGGAGCATTAAAATATACATAAAAACAAACATACATTTTAAACAAAAATAATAACCTGCAATTTCATTTTGTTTACAACACTTGTCATCTCAAGGTGCAATATTGTAAATAAATTGCTTTATGAAAACCTGACAATCAATTGAAATTCTTATGAAATTATCAGGAAACCTTTAAATGATGTATTTCTACAAAAATTTAAATAAATATTGGCATAATTACACATCTTTATCCATCATACAGTAAATAAATTTCCAAATCATTTTTCTGTTTGATAGGTCAGGGTGTCAAGTGTCCTATGTACAGGTCATATCAAAACTTTTGAATGACACAGAAACATAGACAGGAACTACGAAATTTTTAGAATTATCTTAAATTAAAAAGACAAACTTTAGGCACTAATCTAAATTATGAGAATAACTGATAGAAATAATCCCTTACCCTCTGTTAGCAGGATGAGTTGGCTCCTTTGTGCTGGGCAATCCATATCGAATGACAGTTGACCAAGGATTGAACTTCTCCTCCTCACTTGGACTAGAACTTTCATACTCATTTGGTGAATCACCCTCAGATCGATACAGCAATGTCATAGTCTCATCATAGTCATGATCCAACCGAATCCGCTTGCCACCTACTGATGGATCCACATCCCAAGTTGCCTGTCCCTGGTCTACACCTAATCCACCCCCATTTGTCAACTTCTTCCCTCTTCTTGAAATAGTATAGTGCAAAGGATCATGACCCTCACGACGAATCATTTCAGGTAAAATACGGCGTCGCGCGTTTATAAACCAGTTGCAAACCTGCAGCACTGTCAAATTTGCCTCTTGAGACAGTGTGATTTTTTCAGCATCACTCGGATAAGCATTATATCTGTGCTCATACAACCAGCGTTTCAATATTTTTACAGAATGTTTCGGCAGGTTCCCGCGTCGTTTCCTTACAGGCCCAACGCCGCCGTGGTGGCTCGCAATACCGGCCAGCTGCTGCAAAGCATTCTCATGCTCCTCCTGGTCGGACCCAGAATCATTCTCATCTGTGCTGCTGGTAGACTGAAATCTGTCCCGATCTGGAAACATAGCACACAAAAACCTGGCGTTTACAAACAAATTCTCACACCAACTGAAAATATTTTCTCTCACAAAACAAAATTTATTTAGTTGCTTATGCAATCATTTGTTACTATTTAAAATTTTGTTTTTTCTCTGCCTTGTCAATTTGTGCGCGTACATGTGCTCCATCGTTTCGTCGGTAAATAGTTGCCTTTTTAAAATTCCGCAGTGCAAGGAAGAAAACCCGTTTGTATGTGGAGCAAGTGCGCTCCCGCTCTTCCTTGTTGCGCACGCCCCATCGTTACAATTTCTCGAGAAACTTCAAAAGCAAACGTCAGATGAAATCGAACATTTTTAATTATGAACTTTTAATGTAATGGGAATTCCCTTCGTAAATATTGGTTAAATGGTAGTTTAAAACGTTTGGAACAATTTGACCTGATTGACAACCATGTGCATAAAAATAAGACAAGGACGGAGAAAAGTATGAAATCCCGTGATAATCCCACTTGAATCCTTTATTTACCAGAAAACTACTTTTAAGTTATGAATAATTGAGCTAGTGTTTGGCCAAAACAGTTTTTTTACAGATTGAATGCATTAAAAACGACCGGTTAGACAAGAAATATTTCGTTTGACACTGACAGAAATGGCTACCTCGTGGTTGCAAGTACAACAACGGACAGGCGACTCCTGAAAATGCCTTAAAAAACTGAAACAAGTACTAACCAGCTTCCAAATCAATTAACTTAAAATGGAAATTAAAGCCCCCAATATATTTAAGTGAATACAATCAACAATTATTTGTACTTACGCGCTTTGATCTTCATAGTTGACAGTTGAAGTGACAAGCGTGAAGCGTGACTTTTTTTGTTTACGTAACTTTTATCCCGCGTTTGCGGGGGGTTGTTAATCACAACCCGATTTTGTACTTCCTCTGCGACACAGGGGTCACCTCGCCCGACTGTCTCCAGCGTATTTCCTGGCACGCTGTGCTTGTTGTGCCTGTCAAAACAAACAACTTTTTCGACGGCGACGATCGGGCCGTTAGAACAACACAAGCACGACACTACACCATCGTACGGCTCACAGGTGCTTACACGAGCGCTATTCCAATCAGCAAACTGCTAATCGACATTCACAAAACGTGCACCAAACAAATTCAACGGGGACGATCACGCGTGGTTTTAATGTGACAGTTCGGAATGGCGGTCAAAAACAACTGTCAATTTGACAGGGACGCCAAACTCCGCCGGTAATGTAGAGAGCTTAATGGTGGTATATGTTTAAATTAAATCTTAGAGTTATTAATAATTCAATTTTTGTATCTATACTATACGATATTGTTATCAGTTTATATTCGATTTAAGTTAGTATTATTGTAGAGAATCATAAAAAATCAAGTTGAAAAACATTTAATTTTCTAGTGACTTTAGCTGTATTTTGTTGGCATTATGGTTGTCATAGATTAGTTGACGAAGTAATTTAAAGTATTATTGTTTTTAAGCAGAAATTGCAACGACCAGTTGGGTGTGGGAGCGGTTTTTAGTTCGTTAAAATGTCATATCAATTGTATAGAAACACAACGCTGGGCCATACGCTGCAGGAGAGTTTAGACGAACTTATTCAGGTGAGAGGTTAAGACATAAATGATGAAATATTTAATACATACTTGTTTAATTATTATTGGTTACTTATCAGTGATTTTTTTTAATTCTACTGCTCTTAATAACATGTTTATAAACTATACATTTTAGATAACTATATATAACCTTAAACAGATCTTTGAAAGTAACCCGGCTCAACATATCAAATCGTATGTGCTATAATTACAATCACTTCAACTATTTGTTTTCAACACCATTCTACTCTTACTGTTACTGCCGTTTTTTAAACATTTTTTATAATATCGCAGTTATATACATAATCTAAAAGCAGCCAATATCTCCCATGCTTGCAATTCAAAACTTTAGTACTAGTACTTACAGCTGTAAGTGCTAATTATGATATGATTATAATCATGAAGAGTGGGTTATCCAAGACTGAAAAGGAATCTGCATAAATTATAATAACCTTTAATGAATGGACTGTTTATAGTAATGATATGAAATGTAAAGGAGGAGATTTTGTTGTTTTAAGGTTTGAATTTTTATTTTGTTATGGGTTGTGTTTATATTTGTTCAGGTATTTCTGTAATCAGCTATACAGGATGTTAAGTAATTCAACGGCAATTCCTTAAGTGATGGTAGAGGTAATTTAATCTAGCAAGGATTTGATTTTTTTAATTTATAAATTTGTCTTTGTTTGGTAACTGGAGGACATTTAAGTAGACCAATCTTAGTGTGCTTCACATTTTTTACACAACTAATAATCAGATTGCCATGATAAAAATGATGTATATCAAACTTATGGTGAAGTGCAACAAAATAATTTAGTTATGGTTAGATTATATGGAGAAAAGTTCCCAAATAGATGATGTCCCGCCAGAAGGTTATTTTTTAATCTGCTGGGTAATAATGGATACCAGACAATTTTTGAGGACACCCTGCAAACAAGTAGTTGGAGAATTATCTTGATGGTTGCCACTACAGAGAAGATTTTATATGTGGTACATGCAAATTTATATATGTCAGTGTCAGATTTCCATCATGGCTATGTGATTATTTTTTTTGTCGAAAATATAAAGCTTATCATAGGTCAACTTAATAGTCCTCCAGCTACCAAAGAGGAATTTACCAATAAAAAAATTGAATTCTTGCTAGATTAACTCACCTCTACCACCACTTAATGGATTGCCCTCGAATTACATAACACCTTGTAGTAGACACATAGAGACAATGAAACACCACTCAGAATCTATGTGTTATTAGCAATTGCAATTTACCTGATTTTGATAGGGTATTGAAATGGAAACCATGTGAATAGCACCTAGTCAAATAAAAAATGTTATTGAAACAGCTCTTCTGTGAAGAATTATCTTATTAGAAATTATAATCAAGGGTTATTAGGCTTATGTTTTTCCAATAACCTAATTTGGGTGATGAAATGTCATATAATAAGCCATCTAATAGAATAAATAGGTCTAATTAAACCTACACAATATATTCACATGTATAGAAATGATACATATTTAACAGATTCGAAATTAGCTTAATATGAATATAAATCTTACAAAAAGTTAGATAAAGTTAAAATTTCAAATAAAATAATAAATTTAAATAGTACAATAAGATACAAGTTCTAATAATAATTCTAAAATTGGCAAGTCATAAGAAATACTAAAAAAACCATAAGAGTAGACATAAAACTGCCAGATGTATCACAGAGTAAGATCACTAAAAATGTTAATGTACTCCTCCAGGGTGTAAAGGCTTTAGATAGTAGGAATTATTTCATCACAAGCTTAAACTTGTTGCTGCCAAGTTTTTTTTTCTGGTACTAAAAAAGACTCCTATTTGGCATATCTACGCACACCTTCCCTTTTACAAAATTCCCCCAATAAACAATATTCTCACAGAAAAAAAACAATTAACTTAAAATACATATTCACTTCTATGCCTTCTTGCAGATTTTCATGCCTTTCCCATCCTCTCCTAACCATTCTTAAAGGCACCTTACACAGCCAATATTATTGCCATTCCTAGTATTGTCAGTATTTGCTTCAATCCTCCTTCAATATTAATTTTTATCAAGTAATCAATTATCCGAATAAACATCAGTATTCTTTTCATTCCATCAATACTATACCTTACATTATGATTAGTAATACTGTCAATATTTTGGAATAATGAAAATTTTAAACATATCGTACAGAAGTACTGTCATTATTATAAAATATTGATAGTATTACTGACTGTGTAAGGTGCCTTATTCAGCTTCCTGCAATCTCCAACCCACTCTGCGTTCACTCCCTCACATTCTTTGCCACCACGTGTCGCTCCCCTTCCTACACAACGCTCACGCGGTGTACCCATCCACACTTTTCTTTCTCGCTCTTCTGACTTACAGCTTGCCCTTGCCATGCATACTTTGTCCTCCCTGCTCCACTCTCCCTGGCTAAGTAACTTGGGAGTTTGCCCTGGGCTTGCCACTCTACGTAGCCAGGGTTGTATGAGCTCTCAGCCATTCTCGCCACTCAATATCCCTCAATCTCTTACCTGAGTTCCTAGGCTTCCCCTTACTCTCAGCTTCTCCTCTACCCACACCTTTCATACATCCTTCCCCCATCCTTTCACCGTCCACTCTCCGTCCTACTCTTATGGGACATTTACAATAAGCGCGGTAGTGGTAAGGTCTTCTTCTTCATGTGCTTATCCGATTTCGGATGTTTGCGATGAGCATGACTATCTTCACTTTATTGGTTGCTATTCTGAAGAGCTCGTTCGACGTCTTCCTGTGCCACGTCCTGAGATTCTGCAACCATGAAATTCTCCTCCGTCCCGGCCTTCGTTTGCCGTGTATCTTGCCTTGAATGATGGATTGTAACAGGGCGTATCTGTCCTCGTTCCGCATGATGTGACCTAGATATTAGAGCTTGCGGGATTTGATGGTGTCCATGATCTCCTTCTCTTTCTTCAACTTGTGGAGGACTTCTATGTTTGTTACTCGGTCTTTCCAAGATATCCACAAGATACGTTGATATAGCCACAATTCAAAGGCTTTAAGCATTTTTGTTGTCGCTTCATTTAGTGTCCAGGACTCGACTCCATAAAGTAATATTGGGAATATCTAGCACCTCAACATGGGGACTTTGGTATCAAGATGGAGTTCGTGATTTTTGAAGAGGTTATTCATTGTATTGAAGGCAGCTCGAGCTTTCCCAATTCTACTTTTTATCTCTTGGCTATTGTCCCAGTTTTAGTTCACAAGTGTACCTAAGTATGTTGTTTGTTTCACTCTCTCTATTTGTTGATTGTGAGCGTAAAGATTTATACTTCTATATTCCTCGCATCTTTTTGCTCCTACTTTCTTTGGTAATACGATGAATTCCGACTTCAACCATTGGTATGCTGCCCGAGTTGTATACTCTGTTGAATATATTGGTGAGTGTTTTGATATGCTTCTCACTTAACAGTTTCAGGATTTCAACTTGTATGTCATCCGGCCCTGCCGCCTTTCCATCTTTCATTCGTTTTATTTACGTCCACTTCCTCTACCAAGATGTGCGGTCCCGTTTCTCCTTCGATGATTGGTGTTGCTATTCTCTCTTCATCTTCAAATAGTTTGTTGAGATATTCCCTCCACGTTTTCTTCTTGTCTTCTAAGTTTATGATAATATTCCCCTCGTTGTTCACCAGCTTTCCAAAGTTCTTTTTTCTTGTTTTTCCTGTCAGTTCTCTAATTCTTCGGTGCACGTTAAAATCGTCATATCTTTTCTGCAGCTCTTCTATCTCTTGACATGCTTCCGCTCTTTCTATTTCTTGTCTAATTGTCTTGTTTATTTTTCTGTATTCTTCATTGTTGTTCTTTTGTTCTCGTCTCTGCTCCATTAATTTTAGTATTTCGTTTTTCATCTCTTTCTTTTCCCTTTCCTTAATATGTGTCTTCTTGGTTTCTTGGATGATTTTATTCAGAACTGCTATTTGTTGTTCTACTGACACGGTTTCATCAATCATCTTTATTGATTTTCTCGTTTAGTTCTTTTTCTACCTCACTTTTGATGTTAGGATCTTTCAGTATTCTCATGTTTCATTTGTTATTGTTTTTGGCCTTCGTTTTCTTAAACTAAACTTTAAATTCCCCAACCACTGGTAAATGGTCGGAGTTAATATCGGCACCGGGGAATGTTTTAGCACAAGTGCAACTATTACGGAGTGGTAAGGTAGTGGTAAGCAATATTTTGCATGACTATAAAAATTCAGACGTTCAGAATTGGGCAGTAATGCTATGCGATAATGATGGTAGAGATAATTACCCATATTCCGTCATATTTTTACTGCGCTTTTGTAAGCGCCCGCATTTTTATACATATGTGCAATTTCGCTTACCGCTGCGTTACACCTACCACGCTTATTGTGAATGGACCATAACACCTCATCCAGTTTTTCCTTACCCAAATCTTTTCTCAAATTTCGCAACCCTCTCACTCGATTGTTTATTGACTGAATTTTGTAATAGGGAGTTGTGTGCAAATATGCCAAATAAAGTTTCTTATTCTGGTAATACATTATAAACGTTAACAGAAATAACTATTGACTGCGATTTGAAGTCTGCTATGTAATGTGTGCAGATCCTTCTTACATCATGTATTAAGAGTGTGACTTAGTTCAATGGTACTATCTTTCTGGAGATTTTTGCATGGACCAAGAATTTGAGAATATAGAGGCATGGAAAAGGTATTTCTATTTAATTTAATATAAGAATTCCCACAATCGTCTATATATTGCACACCTGCCACAACACGAATTGTTTCTCTTTGCATTCCAAATACCCGATCACTTATGGTTAAATGGCTAAATGGTGGGTGCCTCCATATAAATAGACCATAAGTAAGGTGTGATTGATAAGGGCAAAGAAGCTAGGAGCGTTTTTAATGATACATTTCTAGCAAGATTTCTTCTTTCTTTCTTAATCGTTTCCTTCTTTACCCATTGAGGTGTTGAAGTTGATTTGCTTCAGTTCTCCCCATCCTCATTTTGTAGAATTTGATGCACTCTTTTCTACCTGCTGTTAACTTTCATGCTTCTTGCCATATTTTTCTTTATTTTTGAGCATTTTTGTAATTGCACCATTCCAAGTTTCTTGTGGCCGTCTTCTTGCTCTCTTTCCAGTTCCCATGCCTGCTTTACTTGCCTCTTCCTATTAATATCTGTACCATCTCAGTTGACTCCCGTCTATTTTCTTCTATACCAATGCTGTTCCCAACCTTTACCAAATATCCTTATTGCATATTCTATCTTTCTTTGTAACTCCTTCAAAACTTCATCCATTCCAAGTTTCCTGTGGCCGTCTTCTTGTCCTCTTTCTTGCTGTTACTTCCCATACCTGGTTTACTTATCCGTTCCTATTAATATGTCTGAACCATCTCAGTTCTCTTCTATTTTCTTCTATACCAATGCTGGTCCCAAACTTTCTCTAATCTCTTTATTGCTTATTTTATCTTTCTTTGTAACTCCTTCAACACTTCTTTCATTTCTGCTGATTGCACTCTTGATTTCTTTATTACATTCACCCTAGATTTGCTCCCACAAGTAATGCCCTAACCACTACTGTCACGTCACTGTCACTGTCACTTCAAAACGTGTATGTAACTTTCATAAAATGTGTTTGGTATGGTATTTTACCACATGCATTTACTGTCATCTCTTTCTGAACTCGAAAATGAAATACGATGTCAGCCGATTATGCTCTTAATGATCTAGCAGGATGAACCGGGTGCAGTTGAGGTTGATATTTGGACTCAATTTCAACTGAAGTACTTCCATATTAATATTATTAATTTATTTTTCAGTATGGTCAAATAACGCCCCAACTCGCATGTAAAGTATTACTGCAGTTTGATAAATCCATAAATCAAACATTAGCGACGCGTGTGAAATCGCGCTTGACATTCAAAGCGGGAAAGCTGAATACCTACCGATTCTGCGACAATGTGTGGACCTTTATGTTGAACGACGTAGAATTCAGAGAGGTGCAGGAAATAACTAGGATTGATAAGGTGAAAATTGTGGCCTGTGATGGAAAAAGTAAGTAGGAAACAACTAACTAACTATGGTTGTTTAAAAATAATATTATATTAATTCCTTATTTACATACATATATACATAACATATAATGTAATATTGGCAAGGTCCAGGCTTTCAAGACATATGTCTCTACTTATCTATGAATAATAATTTATAAAATGATTGCATAAGTACACATTTACTTGTCTTCTGAATTGTTAGTTCATAAAATTTGGTTGGTTTTTTTATGAACTCACAACTCAGAAGTCAAAAAGAATGTTTCAATATATACACTGAAATAATTACTATTATTAATATTATGACATCATGAACTAAATATTGTGCATTAAAATTATTGAGATACTGAAACATATTATTTGCTGTTCTGTTCTATGACCCTTGCATACTCAGCTCAGCTTTCAAGGACCAAGTACTCTTAATATTTAAATCTGATCTAAAAATGGCCATTTATCTGAAACAATAATAGTTTGTTGCATATAGGGAAGTAACACAAACCATTAGAATGTAATATATGAGGGCAAGCTGATATGATACATGATTCTTTACCGCTAACATGCAGACATGGCACCGACATATGATGCCAGATATATTGATACAGGCAAATATATCTGACATCATATGTTGGTGCCATGCTGCATGTTAGCGGTAAATAATCATGTGTCATATCAGCTTGCCCTCATATATTACGTTCTAATGGTCACCTTCTAGGCTCATAATTTAGTATTTCAATCTTGTTATGCAATACAAATATTGATACTTTTTCTCCATACTTCTTTTGATAAGAAAAAATAATACAATTACTTATTCAGGTACTGTAATTATTAATAGTCATATTGTTTCATTTCCAGATGTCACAGAGGAAGGAAGTTCCAAGAAATGAATATTAAATGTGATTATTTTAAGTACTCAATATGTATGTATATCTTATTATTTAAACCTATGTGTGTATCTCTGATTTCAATTAAATAGTTTATTTGATTTTGAATCCTAATTTTAAACATATAAAAATTGTGGTAATACAAGGTAAGATTAACAATGCAATCAAACACTATGAAATAATACTAGTAGTAAACTTTCAGCATTATTATTCAACTTGCACACTTGATATTGCCAAAACAGGATTTCAGAGCAACACGGTATAGAAGCATTTGGAGCCAGTTCCTGGGAACTAACATATGTCAACGTTGAGCATATAAACAGTCATGGATGTGTAGTATTCAACTAAACCCCATATAATACCATGCATTCATAAAATTTCGATGTAATCTAGTAAAGCGATGGCGCAAATAATTCTAATACTACGCGTATTTTCATCAGAGTTGTGTAATTAAGAAGGCAAATGAGAATTCTTGTCAAAATCGTGAGCAATAATTTACTCCATCTAGTTTAAGTATATTCCCGAATACACCGCTCAGCGTTGAGCAATCAACAACATAAAAACTAGTAATGCGGGGATTTCGAGAACCTAGAACAGCTGTTCTCGATTCTTATCAAGAGTCGATGTTCTCAATTCTTAACTTGTATACTTTCGGGTCATACAATGGTAAGGAAAAACAGGATAGAGCTCACAGAAAGTATGCACAGACTATTGAAAGCATTGACATAAGCTCAACCACACCGTATATCACTTCATAAGCCTATATACACCAGATATCTCAAAACCTAGAGAAAAATCGGAGAACTTCTACGAAAAGCTATTTCGTAGAAATTAGCAGAGGAACCAAACAGTGGTTCATTAAGGAAGAGAAAACATTGCCTAATGATATAGCAGCATTAAAAATGCATTCAACTCTCTCTTTTCTCTCCCTCTCGCTCTCTCTCTCTTGGACAATAATAATGATATATTTGGAAGATATGCAAACTATTCAATTATTAAACCATGGCTAGAACGTGGACTCTGCGAACTTTTCACACTGGATAACACATTTTGTCAGGATATGGATGCTTTCAATCATATTTGGTTAGAATTAGAAAAGGCTTGAGTAAAAATTGTTTATACTGTAATGCAGAGATGGATGATGTTGAACACACACTGCTATATTGTTCTAATTGGAACAACGAAAGATATTACGTAATTCGTTAGGTGGAATTATCATAGCTTTTGTTATTTCTATTGTACCTCTGTCTATTCCTCTGTTTTCCAGTTCCATCCATATGCCTTCCCTTCTCACTCGGTCAAATACGTTTTCCAAGTTTATAAAGCAAAAGGACATCTTGTTTTTATTTATGAATGTATCGCTTATTTGTTATAACTAGAATATACGGTTTTGCGCCTCTCCTGAATCTGCATTGTTCCTCTGTAGTTCTGAAGGTTCTCCTCTCGCCCTTTTTGTGGATAGGTATTATAATTTCTGCATTCCATTCTCTATGTCTTTTCATTTATTATTGATGGTGGAATTTTGTATTTAAAAGAAATCTATCTTAAAAGGCTTTTTCGCTGATAAAGGAAGAAGTTCAGAGGAGTATCATCACTCGGTATTTAACTTAGTTATACAGAAAACCTCTGAACAACTATGAAAGGCGATTCGCGAAATATCGCCCACATCGGGGTTTGAACTGTCACTCCACAATGCTCAGTACGACATGGACGGCGTCTAGTGTGTTTTCATTTCTCAATACTATTAGTCTTTCCCCTTTATTATTTATCACCTATTCTCCTTCCTGGCCCACGTTTGCCTCCACTCCAGTATTCTGTTTCGTTCTTTTAGAACCCCCTTTCCCATGATGATTTACGTTTCTTGTTCTTCGTCTATTTCTTTCTGCATGTTTTCAAAGAATTAAGTTTACTTTCTATGGTTTGCGTCTTCGGTTGGTCTGTATGCAATTATTATGGACCAGTGTTCCTCCTCAAATTGTTTGATATCCGTCCAGATAATTGTCGCTTGAAGGAAAGGTACTTACATAAGTCTACTCCCCAATTTGGTCTTACTTCACTCTCCATTCCTGTCTATAGCATTCAATATAGCATATATGTATTTTTTTCATTCAATTTCCTTATTTTATTTCCGTGATTCCCCTTGTTGTTCATTATTCCTTCCTCTCTTTCCTTTACACTTATGTTCCATGTCCCTATCCTCAATTTTTATCGCACTTTATTTCTGTTTTCTGTTTTCTGTTGTCTTTATTTCTTCTGCCTTTTCCTGTTTTTATCTATTTTTCCATCTTGTTTCATAGCTAGTAGTTTTAATATGCTGTGTCCTTCCTACTTTAATGTTGGTCAGTATTTGGTATGCTTTCTGTTTGTCAACCATGACTTTTGGTATCCGAACTTGGTTGTGGCTCCTTCGTTTCTTGCTTCCTGCGCAATTCTCATTTCCGTTTGGATTTTTCTCTCATACACCGTTAGGTCGTTGTAAATTTATATTTTCTGGTTATCTAGCTTTTTCTTTTTCATCATTATTTCTCGTTTTCTTTCGTGTTTTTCGTTTAGCTAGTTCTCCACTTCTGCTAAGTTCGTCTCAATCAGGAAGAAGAATCGTCATTTGCTAAACATCTCTTGGAAAACTTCACTCTTTTGATGCGGTAATTAAACATGTAGAAATAGGGATCGGGGTAGGGAGTGTAGGGTAGGGGAGTGTATTTTTTTACTGTCACTGTACTGTCAATTCACGTTGCGAGGAAGGGTCGTAATATGAACCTAGAATCCTTGCGGATCGCGCACATGTTGCTCTGGCGTTTCCTCTCGTAAGCGAGTAACTTCATCTAATATACTCGCCCAGTTAGGAAGGAATTTTGTAATTCAATTTCTATAGTATACATATACTCGTATAATATTTCTACTTATAGAATATTATATTCTATAATTTGTGAATTATAAACATTTTTTTGAATGGTGCAAAAACACTGTTCAATATATTTTCAAATAATTAAACCATAACTATGCTTTACTGCCGTAGTAAAATATGATATTCACGGGCCATAAAATAACAATACAAATAACAATAGAAAACATGATATTTTTACATCCAAATATTCGCAAGCAGCAATTGTTATCTCAACTTCATTAGCAGGGATTGCAAGTTTAATGACTGAGATCGCTACTTCACAATATACAACGGCAACTTCACTAATAACTAACAATACAAGCTCATCCTGCGAACATTTTAATCAATTGACATTGATATCCATAAGTAATCATCGGGAGAAAGCGCATTGACCCGGATGGTGTCCATGTAAGTATAAGATATGAATATCTTGAGTAATTCCATCAAACAGTGCTTAAATGGAGCACACCGCACCGGACCTTACTTTGGAGTAGGGCATACACATTGAATGCCGTAAAGATTACATATTCACAATCTGTGGGTGAGAACAACAAAAAATAAATAGTGACTGAAAACTATGAACACTATAACAACTCAAAATTTGAACAGAAATCTCAGAAATTAATAAATTACCGTATTTTTGTTATAAAACTATAGGGGCCCCAAAACTTATCTATCCAATAGTCAAAAACGCAGATGCCTAGAGCCTACTCACCTTTTTTCAAATGAATGGTATTGTTTTTAAATAAAATGTGTTTCTTATGATTCTTCCATGTTTTTCTGTCAATTATTTTATTGATATTCTAAATTCAAAGGCATATATCATCTGAATAATGGACCCAGTCTATAATAAACCATTTTAATTTGAAAACTATAATATGAATCATTTCACTTCTCAAATTAGAAGCTGTATTTTAGTCACTTCTGAGTGTAATTGTCAATATACAAATAGTAAAAACTTGAGTATACAGGGAGATACCTTACTACACGTCAATATCTCTGAGAATATTTCTTGGCCATAATAATGATAATTACCTTCTATACTGTTCCCCCTAAACTGCACCCCTGAGGAGATAGAAGTCCTCAAAGTCAAAAATTTTAAAAATTAACAATTGGCTATAACTTTTGAATAACCACCATTGAAACATTGTATTCGGTACATAATTAGAGTGCTATTGATGGTGTTTTGAAAATATATTGAAAACTATCAAATGTACATTTTGGGGAAATAAGTATTGACGATAATAGGAATATGCCCTTACCAGATTGACACGCACTATGGTAATAGCCTATCCCCTTTCTATCGTTCGATGTAAGGGTGTCTTATTTCTTCACCTGTTTTATATCTTTCCTTTTCGATTTTTCTCTTATTCTGTCCTCCCATTATTTTCTCGGTCTTTCATTTTGCATTCGGCATACGTGTACAGACCATCTAAGATGGCCTTTTTGGTTTATCGGGTCTATTTGTAAGTTTTGGCCTATATGTGTCGTTTCTTATTTTATATATTCGTCCTGGTTTCAAGTCTTATTAAAAGTCTCATTTCCATGACTTTTAGTCTTATTTTGTGAATTTCTGTTGTGTTGCATGATTCGCTGCAATACATTTAGTGATGGTCTTTTTACTTTTTATGTTTTTGGTATATCTTTTTTTCCAAAGACCGTCGATTTAATCGTATAGAAGACTATCCCTGTTTTTCCCAATCTTTCATTTATCTTTTTGTCTATCCGTTTTTTCTTCTATTATCCTCCCTAGATATTTAAAGCTTTCTATCTGTACTATTGGTCTGTTATTTTATGTGTTTTGTTTTCTCTGTATAATATCATATCTCCTATATCTATGTTGTTTCATTGTGCAATAGCCCAAGTTTACTCTTCAAATTTTTCATTGCTCCATCCAGTATCCTAATGAAACAACCTTGTTTAACACCTATTCTAGTTGTAAACTCCGCTAACACATCATTGCTTGTTACTGTCATGTATGTCGGGTTTAATTTAAGACTGATTTATTTTCCACTTCTATGTACAATACATTATAAATATATATACAACCGCGCAAGCGTACAACAAAATAAAACTATATAGATTTCTATAGAATACTTCATTCATACGTTACACCTCGCCCTTTAACATACATGTATAATACAACTAACCATATACAATATCAAACCCAAATTTAGGTGCTGGTTTAACTTCATCTAATACTAATTTCACCTAACAATTTTACCTAACAGGTATTTGGCTATTATTTTGATTCTCAATTCCTTTCCTTTTATTAGTATTATAATTCCTACTTCTGATACACTTGTTCCGAAATATAATACAAATTAAATACAGTTCTTTCGCCAAGTTGTTTTCTTATAATACCCTTAACGCAAGTGGGATGATTGATTGATTGATCTTCCTATAAACGGCACTACATCAATTAGCAATGCACACCCATATGGTGTGGCTAATTGATGTGGTGCCGCCAGATGGCGTTTAACCTTCCTCCTAGGAGGTTAGTTGTATAATTTTTGTATATAACCACTCGAGATATTGTGTAAATTCATCCTCACTAGCTGAGCTACATTGATGAGATCTAATACGAACGAAACTAGATATGTAGATTGCTATAGCAAATTGACATTTCTCTTTTTTAACTAACAATTTTTTCTCTTGAAGATTTTGTAACACTATTCTTAATCTAGTGTTTTTCCCTATTTCTACACTTCACTAACACGTCATCTAGAAAAAATTCCACCCCTTACCTCCTAAAAATAAACGTGCGTATCTAAATAAAACTTTTTGAGTAGAAATTGTTGTAATTTCTTGGAATTCATCATCTAGACATATATGTTGATATACGTCCAACAAATCAAGTATTGAGAATAGTACTGCCACTTGGAATTTTCCAAATAATTCTTGGATACGGGGTAACGGATATTGATCATAATGGAGATTAACGCTGACGCTATAGTTTCTACATAGCTGCACATAATCGTCCATTTTTAATATTGGGTGTACTTCAATTACTAAAATTAACTGACTCTTCTTCTCTTCTCCAAGAGTTTAGCCAGTATTCTTCCCAGTATGCTAATTAGCGTGATTCCCCTGTGGTTTATGCAGTTTCTCTTGTGTCCTTTTCTGTGAAAGGGTAATACAATTGCTCTGTTCCATTTTATATAGGCATTTTCATTGATTTTGTTATGTCATTTAGTAGTTGTGTTAACTGTTCTATTCCCCCATAGCCTATATGATTTATCATTTCTGGTATTATATCGTATTTGCCGGACGCTTTTCCCTCTTTTATTTTCTTTATACTCTCTACTGCTTTTTTTTCTTGTATCTTTTCTATCTGTTGTATTATTAGTGGCGTCTCTCGTATTTCTGTTATAACTGTTTCTGTTAGTTCTTCAAAATGTTGTCTCCATGTTTCCATGATTGATGTTGTCTACTTCTCTTATTGCGCTTCCTACGTTGTCTTTAAATTCAGCATAATATTTCTCTCTGTATACTCATATATGAATGTGAATTACTAATTGTATGCACATTAATTGTACCACCAGATAGTATATCACATTACTCATTCGAATCTGCTAAATGCCCGCGAAAACAAAACCTACACGTAGTGATTAAAATACACTTTACATGAAATATACCTATATAGTAATTAATACCGCCGCGAATAATCCAAAACGAACAGTAAATACAATATTTTAAGCAATTTACTAGTGAGAAGCCCATCATGAAAGCAGAGGAGTCGACCCAAGAAATGTTGGCTAAAGCAACAAGTTTACCAACAGCTGAAATTCGCGCGTATTTTATATTATGGAGTGGCGCACTATTCTACGCATATTTTGAACTTTACAAAGTAATTCAAGGTAAATATTATATACCGAGTTTAGTCTTTAGTCGCCACCACAATCACTTTATTATTTCAAAATGATAATAACGTAAACAACAAATAAACGTCGTCATCCAACAAACTATTAAAATAACTGTTAAGCCTAGTCCTATATTCACTTGCCCGCAAACAAATCTTTACAAATATTTGCCTGCAAACAAAGCACATACATTTCTTGTACGAGAAAGCTTTTATTTTGACAAACATTTCGTATACATCTTCAATTCGGTTGCATCGCAACAACACCTTCTCTATATGTAATATTAGTGGTGTTGATTGCGTCCAGTTCAAAAACAAAAATATGTCGCATACAATGTATACTAGTATGCATTTGTGCGCTGTGACTGCCGCTACGAGACAAATGCTGAAACAATGCTCCAAACGTGTCCAGACTTGTTTGTTTGTGTGGGCATCTCAATTCGAAAAGTCGGAATTAATTAATTAATATTAAATCAAAATTTAAGATATTTCTCTAAAATTTCATTTGATTTAATTCCATTCGACTAGGTTCGGTTCAAATCGGTTATACATATTTAACATTTAGGTATATAGGTGTCCGAATTTGCTCAAATGTTCACGGCATCATCCCGATTTTAGTGTACATGACGTCAAAAGCAGTCAGAAATTAAAAATAATAATTTAACAGATGATCATAGTAAAATAAAACGTGGATCATAATTACAGTATCACAGTATCAAAGTTATTTTAATAAGCGAAAATAATGATTGCTTCTCACAAACTAATTAGTTAATAAAACAATATGTAATATGTGTACATATCAGACAGGCGGGCGACTAGGAATAGCTTGGCCACCCCATCAGTATATTACAGGGTGTGGGAAGAAATGAATGTCTCTTTGTATCTTTAGGTGATAACTTTATTTTTCTAGCATATCCAAACTACCACGATGTTTACGACTTACACGATGGATGGATGATAAATCGCAAAATGGACATCGTTGATTTCGAATGGGAAGCATACCGGCACTTAATAATTGTCTTGCTGCCGTGGTTGATTGCATACAACTGCCTTTCCGAAGTACTAAAAACGATATACCCAAAAAGTCTTCCGCATCTACAATTTATAACATCTGTAATGTTCCTGCTATACAACACACATGTAATAATAGTTCTACTCCTGTTCTTACAATCAATTATTTTTTGGGTGTGTGAAAAATTCAAACGAGTTTCCGTAATGTGGCCATGCAGCGTCTTTCTTATAATAATTCATAACTACCTGTCAATTTATAACGCATACTTCCACTTAAATGATCTCCAGCTGCTTTACGCGTTGTATTCAATTTCTTGCACCACTTTACGGTGTACAAGTGTGTGTATTGATAAAATCCGTGGACAACAAAACCCCACGTTCGTAGAGTATCTGGCGTACTGTGTTTACTTACCACAGCTCATATTGGGGCCCTTTATTAGTTTCAATGACTACAAAGCCAGCCGAGTTAAACAAAATGATTTGTTGATAAGGCTGCAGGTACTGTTTAAAAATCTAGTACGCGTGTTTTTTTGGCTGTACTTTATGGATTTTGGACTACACTTTTTCTATGTGAATACATTGATGTACCATAGTGATGTAAGTGGGGTTCGTTAAATTCGGTGTGGTGTGACGCTTTAGTTCTTTTAGTATGTGAAGACGTTTAATCCGTGGGCTCTTTATGGATATGGATTTGCAATGGGCCAGTTTTTTCATATAAAATATGTGGTGTATTATGGATTTAGCACTGCATTTGCTCAGTTTGAGGGAGCTACTGTGCCAGGCGGTCCTAAATGCATAGCCAGGATTAATTTGTATTCTGATATGTGGAAGTATTTTGATGAGGGCTTGTACAATTTTCTTGTGAGGTATAGTATGCATACAATCTATTATGAAATAAATATTTATCTAATTTGGATTTGGATTAGAGATTATATATATATATATATATATATATATATATATATATATATATATATATATATATATATCTATATATATATATATATATATATATATATATATATATTCATATATATATTCTACCGTAAGCTTGTTTTTCTTAAGAGTTATGAGTTCACTTGAATTAGGGTTACTTTTTGTAAATTTTGTACTGATCAATAATCTGAAAAGAAATTTGTTCTGCCATTGTTAGTTTTTTCAATATTAGAAAAAATACGATAACTTGTTATTTTCGTTTAAATTGAAAAGCAAGATATCTATGCATTGCATATGTTGTTAGATTTGAATTCCTCATAAATTAGAACTCTAATATCTTAGTTAATAATTTTCTTAATTTTCAATTTAAACGAAAAAGGCAATTTATTGTATTTTTCAATATCGTAAAAACTAACAATGAAAGGATAAATTTCTTCTTTTCAGATAATTGAAGAGTACAAAATGTACAAAAATGCCATAATTTAATCGACATGGTATCTCTTAAGATTGAGATATCTATACGTCAAAAAAACCCCCTGTATAGATATTTTTTTAAATTTCATCTGAAAAATAATACCATTGAAAATTCTAATTGGTATATATTATTTACAGATACATTTACATCCCAACATTGCAAGTCAAGCTGCTACAAAACAAAATAATCTCAAGCAGCATTTGTTTTATATTTACTTACATATGGCATGGGCTACACGCACAAATACTAGTATGGACATCATTAAACTATACAGTTATTGTAGTAGAGCGATTATGTAAACATGTCTACAAGAGTAATATGAAATTGGTATCTTCATTAAGTGCCACGTGGATCCGTCGGCTGGAAGCTGCAGCTATCGCACCACTTCTTTCAGTGGCCATGGCAAGCAACTTCTATTTCTTTGCTGATTTAAATATAGGAAATATATTTATGAGTACACTGTTTTCAGGTAAAATTGTTATGCTTCAGTTATTTAGTCATTATTAATACGGAAGAATACGTATATTGTCCGAAAATCCCAAAACATGCATCTACAGCATGAATTTCAGACACCACTCTTTCGGAATGTATTCGTTTAACTGTCAGAGTCACTTCACAAAATAAGGATAATTCACGATGTGAGTTCTTAAAAAGATGGAGCTAGATGGTATACTAGTGTTAAAATTAAAAAAAAACACCTTAATTTAGCATCAGTATGGCGGCAGGATGAGACTGGGCGATGCATGGTGCGAAGAGAGAAGCGTGGAGGGGGAAAGTCAAAGGTTGAATCATGAATCATGTTTGGAGTGAAGAAGTTAGTGGGGGAATGGGGCAAATAATCGTTGAGGGAAACTACGGGACTGGTGATAGGGAAAGAGGACCGACGGACACCCCACCCCACCTTTCTCACCCATTGCATGTCTCTTCCTTCGTGATTTATAAACTTGTCCTGAGAGCGTCTTCATCCACTCTCCGCCCTTTCGATTCCTCCAAATCTTATTAAATTAAAAGATACTAGTCAACCGAAATTCCATTATTGGCCGAACTCGTGAATTGTTCGTGTCGTGAGTTAAACGAATACATTCCGAACGAGTGGTATCAGAATCGCAGCCCTGCCGGTTCGTTTCATGTCTCTCTAACTTGGGATTGAAATATCTGAACAAATGTAAATACCGGTATTTTGGTATTCAAATGTTGCTATACCGATATCCCGATATTTAATTAATACATTTATTTCCAAATAGTTTCCTTTTTGAGTCTACTATTTACTATATTAATTTTATTATTGTAAATCAATCTGCTAATCTACTAAATACGTTTTACCGTTGATTGAAGTATTTATAGATACTTCAATCAACGGTTTTACTCAGAAATAAACATGACTGGCTTTCGTTTATAGTAGTGTCATCAAAATTATAAAAACACTTAAACAAATAATCAATGCAACACAGGCGTTCGCTACAATTTATTTTAGTTAACATTGGAGATTTCATTGACATAAAATTGATTTACATTGTTCCAATATTGAAAAATATATGTCAAAATGCCAGTACTTGTCGACGAATACTGGTATATAAATACGGGCTACCCGTTTTGCAAAATTGCTCGGACACCGATTTTTAAGTTGCCAAATTTTAATTAAAGTGTCAATTTTTTCGACCATTTTTGAATGAGCAAAAATCATTTCAATTATATTAGGAGTTATTATTGAAAATGTTGAAAATATTTTTTTCTCGATTTGCTCATTTAAAAATGACACTTTCATTAATAGTTGGAAATTTAAAAATTCGACGTGTCCGAGCAATTTTTACAAAAGTCATAAATAAAGGTATTTCGATTTTATTCCATACTTTAGGGACACCCTGTATAATAATAATCCCCATAATAATCATAATAAATATATCGTTTAATATTACAATTTGATCTCTACATCTCCGGATGCAAAAACCTGTATATAGAATTATATGTTTTGTGTTTGCAGGTACTTTCAAAGTAAATTTCATTTTATTGTGTGTATTGTACTGTCTATGCCAAGTGTCAATCGAGGTAAAGAACTGGGAGAGGGTGAAAGCAAAATCAAAAGTTAATCAAACGCCATGATATATATATAGTATAAAAAGTAAATATATTCATAAAAAAATACTTAATTTGTATTTTTACTTCATCCTTCTCGATTCATTGCATTTATATATATATATATATATATATATATATATATATATATATATGTATATACAAACAAACAACCCATCCCCTGTCTCTCGTCCCTTAACCACCTCTTCTACAGATTACCACGTCTTTCCCATCCCTCTCTTAGCCATTCACTCACGCTTCTGCAATCCCCCACCCACTCTTCTTTCACACCCTCACACTCGTTCGTGACTCATGCAGCTCAGGTGTCACCCCGTGTCACGCCCCTTTCTACAGTGTTTCTCAAACATTGCACTTAAAAATATCAAAGAAGAATGGGTATGTGTAGAAAACCAACATCTAGTTTATAGCCTGTTTTGATTATTACCTACTATGGTAATATGATAATATTAATTACTATGATTGCAAGGAATTGCTTTTTTATAAGTATAAACACTCAAATAATTGATCTTTTAATTTGGGGTTTTTGAGACCACACGGTGACTTGACTATGAGGAGAAAGTAGTGCAGCAGAATTAAAAAGTTGCAATGGCATTATGGTAATGGTAATTATAACTTTTAGTAATGGTGATAGAAGTTACATTTATTCAGTGATATGCTCACCTTTCTGCATTGGTTAGGTACTTACCTTAATACCAGGGAACGTTTAAACTTGAAGACTTATAGTTAATAGAACTTGAGACGTTTTATATGAAAACCCTCTTATTATAAACACAATCACTTCTAACAATTATGAGATAACCGATAACACCCTGACGGATCGGAGTACGTTACTTAGAGTAGTGCTCCCCGATAACTATTCCTCATTCATGAGCTCTGTATCTTCAATGAAGTTCAGAAGTCTCGTGAATGGGCGAGCTTGGAGCTCTTTTAGGTTCATTCGCGTTGAACCAGAGCTTTTTCCTGCCAGTTAATTGCCTTGCAGCTAGTTATTACATGTAGTGGGGTTTCATCTTCTTCCCCACAGCCTCTGCACGTTAATAGTTTGTCTATCCCCATAGTGTGCAGGTGTTTATTTAATGTGCAGTGTCCTGTTAGGAGTCCTACGACATTTCTTAATAGGTTCCTGTTTAATTTTAGGATTTCTTCCGTCGCCACCGTACTGGGAGCCTTAATGAACCTCTTCGAGTGTTTCATTCCAGTTTGGGCTTCCCAGTATCGGCTGTGGCGGTTTCTTTGATGCTTTCTAAAGCTATTCCTTGTGGTCCCATATGGTATCCCGTAGGTTGGTTCGGGGCCAATGAATTTTAATTCGCTAGCCTCTTTTGCCAGTTTGTCCGCTTGTCGCCTTTGATTCCCTGATGTTCCGTTGCCCACACAAGTGTTACTTTGTTTCCGGCTCCCAGTATCATCAGGTCTTCAATGCATTCTATGACAACTCTAGAGTTATTCACGCTGGAGTCTGGAGCTCTTAGCACTGCCTGACTGTCTGTCACAATATTAATTTCCTTCATACTATAGTTTCTTACCAATAGAGTTTTAACGCAGCATTGAATTGCGATAATTTCTGCTTAGAACACGGAGGTATGCTCGCCAAGCTGGAGTCTTGTGCCTCTTGCCGAGTTGCTCTCATACACTCCTATTCCTGTTCCTTTGTTGGATTTAGATCCATCGGTAAACCAGATTGATCCTTTAAGATTTTGCATATAGCCACTTTATTCCCAATAAACATAAATACATGCAATGCATGTGCATATCATGTGCCCCATATACTTTTTCAATATACAATGCACATGCATAGCATATGCCTCACTAGTGCAGTTGATGTGCATATTGACCGGGTAGATCATGTGCATTTGATATGCGTTGCATATGCCTCAGGCATATACAATGCATATCCTATTCCTGTTCATGGCACATATATATATATATATATATATATATATATATATATATATATATATATATATATATACATATATATATATATATATATATATATATATATATATATATATACATATATATATATATATATATATATATATATATATATATATATATGCTATATTAATGACAATAACTTGCATAAATGTTTATTATATATATATATAAAGACAAATGTAGACAAAAATAAACTGAGTATAAAACAAATATAAATAAAGATGAAATCATTTTTGCTTTTGGTTTAGACGATTCGTTTCTCATTGCTTCGCTTTGACAAGCCAATTCTTTATTGCACCTATTATATTAACATCTGTCGCATTTGAGGTCCCTTGGTTTCTTCTTACTGCTTCTGTTAACAAATTAAGACTGTAAATATACCAAGTGAGAGTTATTTATACATGTAGTATACTTACTGGTAATTATGTTTGCCAGTACAAGCTTTTTAAAGCTTAATTTGCCATTCATGCCTTCCCAGGTGAAATGTTGTCCTGCTTCATTACTAAATACTCTGTACATTATTCGTTTAGTTAAATTTGATGCATCAGATCCTCCCATTCTACTGAGTTCTGTTATCTGCAATTACAGGATTAATAAATGGATTGTATTGCATTAAAACTATTTCAGAATTTTACCATTAAATTTTGGAGTTTGTTATTATTATCATTGAGATAATTTTCAAAAATAGCAACATAATGAAAACTAAGTGGCCACATCACACATCCAAGTTGTCTATGGTCCAATACAATTCACTTTATTAAAAAACAGCGGTGTTTAGGGCAGATATTTGATCGTAATATTGCGGGGTGCTGAATAATGCGCAAGCGTTTGTACTCAGCCACGTTTAGAAGAACACTGACTTTATTTTATAGCTAACACAAAATAACATATACAAAATCCCTCACAAAGAGGGCTGCAAGCAGGCACTTGACCCAACGCAGGTAGGAAAAGTCCATGTGCGCTGCACGTTGTCGCAACTAGACTTTCTAATTATAATCTAATCATATAATATTTACAAAAGAATTAAATTATTATTTGTTTTTAATTATGCTATATATCCAAATCAATTAATAAATTTAGAACAAGATTTAAATAAGAGATTAACAAAATATTGCACAAAAATCATTTACATAAAAGTTGTGCATAATGAAATGTTATTCATATTTATATTAGTTATAGGCTAAAAACATTTTTTTTTTCATATATTAATTTAAAATTTATTATATAAATGGAAATGAGTATGCATTGTATATGCCATACATATTCCCACATGCCGTGTATCTTAGGAATGTGCATTGCATATGCCATACATATTCCCCATATGCCGGGCATGTTGGAATGTGCTATGCATATGCAATGCACATTTAATGCATGTTGTATGTTTATTGGGTTCCCATTCTGCCCTATCTCGTATTACTACCTTGTAACGCTTGTAACGTTTCATCATGTGAAGTGTATTTATTGTCCTGTCGGGACGCATTCTTAGAATGTATTCTTCGGTTTTCCCTAACGCTAGATAGGTGTGGTCTATGGATGAGTCGTATGACTTCCCCATGGCGTTAGTTCTGCAGATTGCTATCTTGGCCTCTGTCTTCACTTTGATGTGAAGTGGAGGCAGGCCCAATATAACTTCCATTGCGGCGGTGGGGGTTGTTGCCATTGCCCCTGTTTTTCCTAGACAGGCTATTCTTTTCACTTTGCCTAGTATTCTCCTGCTTAACCCGTCTGAAGCTTTATGCCACCAGATTGTTGGTGCGTAAGTCATAATGGTATAGAGCCAATACACCATTTTTGTTGTTAGTCCCCAGTTGTTTCCGAACAGTCGCCATTATGCCGACAACGCTTTCACGGCTTTGTTCGTAATCTTTGTCATATGTGGCTTGAGGGTCAGTTTAGAGACTAGTGTTACACCTAGATATTTAACTTGTCCCTCCATTTGTATTTCTGTGCCGAACAGCGTCGGTATTTTTATCTTATTTAAGTTCCTTCTACGTGTAAATGGTACTAAAGAGGTTTTTTCAGGGTTAACCGTGATACTCTGCTGCACACCACCGTTCCACGTGTTTGAGTGCACCGTGTAGGTTGTGAAATGATGCCGTCAAATTTACGGACCGCGAGTATTGCTACGTCGTCGGCGTAGCCTCGTACGTAGCATCCTTTCTGGTCCAGTTGATCTAACAGATTGTCTATGACTAGGCACCACAGGGGAGAGTACGCCGCCTTGCGGGCAGCCCCTGCCGACCGATACTTCCATAGTTATTCCATTTTTTTATTCTCCGCCCAGTTAACATTTGGCCGATCCAGCCAACTACGGTTGTGTGGCTCTTGTAATGGATTCAAACGAGGTGTTGTCAAAGGCGCCCTCTATATGCAAGAGCAGTCTGCTTGTTCTTGATTGCTTCTTCAACTCTTATGGCTATTTCGTGCACTGCGGTTTATCACGACTTTCCTGATTGATAAGCATACTGGTGTCTGTGCAGTGGTTTTAGTACAATTTTTCCGTCTCTGATGTGTCTATCAATCAGTTTTTCATTTTTTTCAGTAGGAACGAGGTCAGACTGATGGGCCTGTAGAATTTTGCCAGTTGGTATGTTTCCCGTCCTGGTTTTGGTATAAATACCACCCTAAACCTTTGCCCACTTATTCGGTATGTGCCCTAGGGCTATACTCGCCCGCATAATGGTACACAGTACTGATATTAATTCCTCCATTCCTTTTTGGAGTAGTGCTGGAAAGATGTTATCTTCCCCAGCAGCTTTGATTGGCTCTAATGTGTTTTATTGCCCATGCGAGTTTTGTTAGCGAAACTATGTTCTTTGCTTATCCTTTAATATCTTCTCCATGATTTTAGTATTTTCCCGGTATGCTGATTAGCGTGATTCCCCTGTGGCTATTGCAGTTTCTCTTGCCTCCTTTTTTGTGGATGGGTAATATAATTGTTGTATTTTCATTGTTCTTGTAATGTCATTTAGTAGTTGTGTTAATTGTTCTATTCCTTCCTATCCCATATTTCTGGTGTGATGTCGTCTCTGCCGCTTTTCACTCGTTTATCTTCTTTATACTGTCTACTACTTCTTTTTCTTGTATCTTTTCTATCTCTTGTATTATAAGTGGCGTCTCTCGTATTTCTGTTATGTCTGTTTCGGTCAGTTCTTCAATATGCTGTCTACATCTTTCCATGGTTTTGTCATCTTCTCTTATTACGTTTCCTACTTTATATTTTATAGACAGCATATTTCTTTTTTATACTGTATAGTCATATGTGTTGGAATTACAATGGATTAACACTGATTCTACCACGAGATAGAATATCCACCGACTTAAGTCGCCCATACCAAATGCATTCTAGAATGCTTCCATTACTCATTCGAATCTGCTAAATACCCGCGAAGACAAGCCCTACATAACCTACACGTAGTGATTAAAATGCACTTTACACGAAATATACCTAAAAGTAATTAATACCGGCGCGAATAATCCAAAACTAACCGTAAATACAATGTATTAACCAATTTCCTAGTGTGAAAACCATCATAAAAGCAGAGGAGTTGACCCAAGAAGTAACCAAAACAAGTTCAACAACTCTGTCGCCATGTTGGCTAAAGCAACAAGTTTACCAACAGCTGAAATACGCGCGTATTTTATATTATGGACGGGCGCCGTATTCTACGCACTTTATGAACTTTACAAAGTTATCCAAGGTAAATATTATGCACAGAGTGTTTTAGTCATAGTCGTCACCACAATCTCTTTATTATTTCAAAATGATAATAACACGAAGAACAAATAAACGTCGTCATCCAACAAATGTATTAAAACAACTGTTAAGCTTAGCCCAAACAAAGCACAATTTTTGTGTGCGAACAAATCACATACATTTGTTGTACGAGAAAGCTTTGATTTTAACAAACATTTAGTATACACCTTCAATTGGGATTCAGTTGCGTTCAGTTCAAAGACAAAAGCGTGTCACATACAATGCGCTGTTGGTGCCACTATGAGACAAATGCTGAAAAAATGCTCCAAACGTGCCCAGACTTGTTTTTTGTGTGGGCATCACACGACTTGAATGAATTAATTAGTATTAAATCAAAATTTAAGATATTTCTCTAAAATGTGATTTGATTTAATTCCGTTCCACTAGATTCAAATCGGTTTTACATTTTAAAGATTTAGGTGTCCGATTTTGTTCAAATTTTCACAGGATCGTCCCGGTTTTAGTGTAAATGACGTCAAAACCAATCAGAAATTAAAAATAATAATTTTTTATTTATTGTGGATCATAATTATGGTGTATCAGTCCAGTGTTTTTGATATTTAAAAAAATATCTGTATATCTGCCTGTATGTAATATACTGAAAAAGAAATGAATGTCTCTAGCTTTAGGTAATAAACTTATTTTTTCTAGCATATTCAAACTACCATAATTATTATGACTTACACGATGGATGGATGATAAATCGCAAAATGGACATCGTTGATTTCGAATGGGAAGCATTTCGGGATTTAATAATTGCCTTGCTTCCCTGGTTGATTGCATACAACTGTCTTGCCGAAGTACTAAAAACGAAATCCCCAAAAAGTCTTCCACACCTACAGTTTATAACATCTGTAATGTTCCTGCTATACAACACACATGTAATAATAGTTCTACTCCTCTTCATACAATCAATTATATTTTGGGTGTGTGAAAAATTCAAACGAGTTTCTGTGATATGGGCATGCAGCTTCTTTCTCATAATAATTCATAACTACCTGTCCGTTGACAACGCATACTTCCAATTAAATGATCTCCAGCTGATTTACGCGTTGACTTCAATTTC
The DNA here is from genome assembly GCA_963942505.1 of Lordithon lunulatus. Classification (NCBI taxonomy): domain Eukaryota; kingdom Metazoa; phylum Arthropoda; class Insecta; order Coleoptera; family Staphylinidae; genus Lordithon; species Lordithon lunulatus. Next base: position 39,651,335 of record OZ012668.1, read on the forward strand.
TTGGACCACTTTACGGTGTTCAAGTGTGTGTATTGATAAAATACGTGGACAACAAAACCCCACATTTATAGAGTATCTGGCGTACTGTTTTTACTTACCACAGCTCATAATGGGGCCCTTTATTAGTTTCAATGACTACAAAGCCAGCCGAGTTAAACAAAACGATTTATTGATGAGGCTGCAGGTGCTGCTTAAAAATCTAGTACGCGTGTTTTTTTGGCTGTACTTTAAGGATTTCGGACTACACTTTTTGTATGTGAATACATTAATGTACCATAGTGATGTAAGTGTGGTCCGTTGAGTTCGGTGTGGTGTTACTTTTTAGTTCTTTTAGTATGTGAAGACGTTTAATCCGTGGGCTCTTTATGGATATGGATTTGCTATGGGCCAGTTTTTTCATATAAAATATGTGGTGTTTTACGGATTTAGTACTGCATTTGCTCAGTTTGAGGGAGCGACTGTGCCAGGCGGTCCGAAATGCATAGCCAGAATTCATTTGTATTCTGATATGTGGAAGTATTTTGATGAGGGCTTGTACAATTTTCTTGTGAGGTATAGTATGCATAAAATCTATTTTTATTGAAATAAATATATAGCTAATTTGAATTAAGTGCGATTATTGTTACGTTACGAATACAATGGTGTTGGTGTTTTGTTATATAAAATATATACACGATGCCCGTTTTTCTACCGTAAGCATGGGTAGCTCCCTAATTAGAAAAGATACGAGGTCGGTTGAATTAGGGCAAAGTTGCACATAACTGTACATTTTGTACTGATTAATAATCTTAAAAGAAATTTGTCCAGTCATTGTAAGTTTTTACGATATAGAAAAAAACACGATAAATTGTTGTTTTCGTTAAAAGGAAAGAATATCTGATGAAATTTAGGTTTCCAATAAAAAAGTGCTATAATTTCTTGGTTATAAATCTTCACGCTTTTCAATGTAAACGAAAAAGACGAACATTGCAATTTATTGCATTTTTTAATATCGTAAAAACGACATGACGAAAATGTACAAAAAATTGAAACTTTAATCGACCTCGTATCTCTTAAGATTACGGTAAAAAAACTAAGCACAATGCATAGATTTTTTTAAATTTCATCTGAAAATTGTAAATTCTACATAATACTAGATATTTATTATTTACAGATACATTTATATCCCAGCATTGCAAGTCAAGCTGCTACAAAACAAAATAATCTCAAGTAGCTTTTGTTTTGTATTCACTTACATATGGCATGGGCTACAAGCACAAGTGCTAGTATGGACATCATTAAACTATGCAGTGATTGTAGTAGAGGGAGTATGTAAACATATCTATAAGAGTAATATGAAATTAGTATCTTCATTAAGTGCCACATGGATCCGTCGGCTGGAAGCTGCAGCTATAGCGCCACTTCTATCAGTGGCCATAATAAGCAACTTCTATTTCTTTGCTGATGTAAATATAGGAAATATATTTATGAGTACACTCTTTTCAGGTAAAATGTTATGCTTTAGTTATTTAGTCATTGTTAATATGAAAAAAGACATAGTATATTGTCATCTAAAGCATGAATTCAAGACACCACTCTTTCGGAACGTATTCGTTTAATTGTCAAAGTCACTCCACAAAATACGGATATTTCACGATGTGAGTTCTTAAAAAGATAGATTTTCGGTTTACTAGTGTTATTTATAACCATTATTTGGCATAACCATTGCATACAAAAACAGCCATAAAAATCAACAAATCAAACTCAGCATAATATCTAATAGTAGAATTTAATCCCAAACCTAGAAAAACATAACTCCTGCCACTATTCCATCTCTACCCTCATCCATTTCCTTGTCCATGCCAGCCTTATGCAAATTTCCATGCCTTTCCCTCATTGCATCACTCACCTTTCTACAACCCCCACCCACTCTGCTTTTACTCCATCACATTCATTGCCCATGTGCCACCACGTGTCGCTTCCCTTAAAACACATAACACAAGTGGTATATCCTTGCTCCATATACACTTACCTTCCTCTCTCTTCCGAACGACATCTCGCTCTTGCCAAACATACTTTATCCTCCCTGCTCCACCTTCCAATATTTATGTAGCTAGCACTTGCCACTCCATATAACGAAAGTTGTATCAGCTTTGGGTCATTCTCACCTGCCTTTCTTGCCACTCAACATCCCTCATTCTTTACCTCAGTTCCTAGACTTCACATTCCTCTCAGCTTTTCATCCATCCACACCTCAGCCATACCCACTGTTTCATAAATAATTTCTGTATCCTTTGTCCCTCCATCCACCTCTGCCCTACTCCTTCATCTCATTTACACCTACCGTACCAGTCTCTCTTCCCCCAGTGTCTGCTATCTTTCCTCGAACTTCACTGCCCTGGTAGAGTAGAAGACTTCTGCCACATGCTCATCCGATGTGTTTCCTGTAGGAGCACCAACATACACAAGACGTTCGAGTCCTAGCAGACTGTTCAGAAACTAGTCTCGCAATCCCCACACTTTTACTCCATACACACAACAATCTTGGCTTCACACACGCATCCCAGATCTTGCAGTCTATTACTAATAGTCTACTACCATCCCACCACCTCTCCTGTTTTCTCGTTGCTATACCCCAAGCTATTCACACTCTTGCTTACACCTTCTCCAAATGGTTCCTAAACCCACCTCCAAAACCAAACCAACGGCTAAGATAATTAAAACAATTCACTCTCTCAATCATTATTCTAATTCATTTCAACACTTCTGCTCTACCCACCCTGCCCGTATATCTAAACATCATCTATTTGTTGTTTTTTTCCTCAGGTACCTTGATAAGAGGGGGGTTAGTAGTGAACCCCTTCTTATCAAAGTACCTTCCCATTCTTTTCAACATCTGTTGCATCTCTTCTACTCTCTTGGCCACAAGCACTACATCATTCGCATATGCTAACATCCATACCTTCATTCTTCCTAACACCACCCCTCCTGCTTGCCCTTTCCTTAACACGCCTCCAGCTCACTTGTGTACAAATTAAAGAAATTGCTTGGTGGGCATCCCTGCCTTATACAGTATAACAATACATACTCTATAAGTGTTTCTAGCCAAGTTAGAAGCCTTATGTTTTATCTTATTTTATATTACTTATTTCTTCCACTGATTCCTTGCATTTCATCTTGTCTTTTGCCTGTGTCGTATTTTATTTTACGTATTTTTGTATGGTCATGGTGTACTTGTTTTGCCATGTACTTTGGGGTCTCTTTCACCTTCCTCTGTCTCTGTAATCTATGTCTGTCCTTGCTATATCTATATATTTTTTTCTTAGCGTGTGTTCAAACCATTTCCTCCTTTTAGTGGTGGTTCGTATTGGCTCCATATTACATATCTTGCTACGGTCTTCGTTGGAGTTTGTATTAGGATAGTATTTTGAGAATTCTTCTTGCTTATGAATGTTTGCATCCTTTTAACTGTTTTTGAAGTTGCCACCCAGGATTCAGATGCATATAGTAGTATGCTTTCTACGTTACTGTTAAATATTCTAATTTTGCATTTCTTTGTTATCTCATTAGACCTCCATATTTTTGAAGCATATTAAATATTCCCTATGCTTTTTTAATGATGCTCTTTATGTATTCCTCGCTACCTCCATGTGCACTGATGTCGCTCCGCAAGTAACGAAATTGTTTTTTATTTTTTTATTTCTCTGTCGTTTATATTTATTTTTTTATTTTTTGCTTCATTTATAGTCAATATTTTGCATTTGTTTATATTTAGTCCAACTGTTTGTGCTATCTCCTTAAGCATTGATGTTTTCTTTTGTAGGTCATTCATGTTTTGTTCTATTAAGTGGACATCGTCTGCGAACTCAATGTCTACCAGACTTTCCTGAATGAAGAAATCATCAATCAGGAAAGTCTGGTAGACATTGCGTCCGCAGACGATGTCCGCTTAATAGAACAAAACATGAATGACCTACAAAAGAAAATTAGCTAGTTACTTTATATGATCCATCATAACAAAGAACAGGCATAGGGGAAATAATGCATCCTTGCCTTTCGCTTGTTTCAATCACAATGTCTCTGAAAAGTACGCCATTCACATCCACATTTACTGTGTAGTTTTCGTATAGATTTTAATTATTAATACAATTTTGTTTGGTATGCCGTAATTATGTAAAGTCCACAAAATTAAGTTAACGGTTTTTTGCCATTCTATGGCGTTCTCAATTATTAGTCGAAGTGTACTTATATTATCCGTGCACGAGTTTCTGGGCCCGAAGCCTGTTTGATTCATCTTCAATAATCTTAATGCCCCTTCTTTCTCGTTATTATTTTACTCGTGGTACTCATTATCGCTATAATATATAATTAACATGGGAGAGGGAATGTTCGCACAGCGTTTTGTCTCCCTTTTTGGGCAATATAATAAGTCCGTTTTCCATTATCCTAGTACATTCTTGGTTCCTTTATTATTCTTTAATTTGCTAACTACTTCTTTAGTTTCCTTCCAGGTTATTTCCTCTTCATTTATGCTGATTTTGGTTTTCGCCACTAGTAGCAAGTCCTCATTCTCTTGCGTGCTTTTATTGTTGTATATTTAATCTCTATCAATCTTCCCATTTCCTCCTCCCTATGTAATTCGGTTCCATCTTTGTGCTTCCTGCGGGTTTGTTTTTGTTTATGATTTCATAAGGGTTTTTATGTTGCTTTTACTAGCTCCTTCTTTGGGTTGGGTTAGTGGTTTTTCAGTTTTACTACGTATATATATATATATATATATATATATATATATATATATATATATATATATATATATATATATATATATATATATATATATATAGCTTCTTTTTACTTCCCTTTCTTTTTCTTTTCCAGTTTTAACTCTTTCCTCTTATTTTTTACAACAATATATTTATTTTTTTCCGCCATGCCTCCTGAGTCATCCATTTATTTTGTGTTCTAGTTTTTCGACATACTGCTTCCATGCCAGCTTCTTATATTATTGCATTTGCTCCACGATTGATCTATTTCGGTACCTTCAGAATGTCTGTTTTTTTAGCTTTTCCTGTATTTTATCTTCAAACTCATTTTAGAGCCATTATACATTTTATGTTCTTCTGTGGTGTTGTATTGTCTTATGGGCCGCTAACCTTATTTTTGATTGTTTTGTTTATATAGCCTTCTTCCTACACTCATTAAATCAACTATCCCTTTGGCTGCCGCTCGTCTTCTTCACCAACTCAGTCACCCTCTTCAACTGCTGTATCAAGTACACGTTATAATTGACCGTATTATGCGGAGCGATTTTGACAGTTAAACAAATACACTCCGAACGAGATCAGGGATGGCAGCTCTGTAGGTTTGTTTCATGTCACAGTAACTGGGGATTGAAATACCTGAACAAATGTAAATACCGGTATTTTGGTAACAAAATAGTGCTATATCGAGATCACGGTATTTAATTAATACAATCTATTTCCAAAAAGTGTTTCCCTTTTCTGAGTTTACTATTTACTATTGATTTTATTATTATTTACCACAGTAAATCAAATCCGCTAATCTACTAAATAAGTTTAATATACAAATAAACATATGATTGGCTTACGTTTATAGTTAACTGTCATCAAAATTATAAGAATACTTAAACAAATATTTTAGTTGACATTGAAGATTTTGTTGACACAAAATAGATTTTCTTTGTTCCAATATTGAAAAATATGTACAACATGCCAGTACTTGTCGGCGAATACTGGTATATAAATACGGGATACCCAGGTCAGTTGCCTAGTGCAGTGCTTCTTAAACTTTTTGGTCCGCGACCCCTTTTGGACTTAAAAATTTCAAAAGACCGAAGAAAGTATGTGTACAAATATCCCGAATGATCTTTTTTCTGGGACACCCCCAAATATTTTTCGCGACCCCACTTTGGGAATCACCGGTCTAACTATCAAATCCGAAAAATACAGACAATTCTCGATTTCAGTTTTGATTTTTAGTTCAATGATGGATTTTTAGTTCAATGATGGATTTTTAGTTCAATGATGATTCATTGGTGTCTTTTAAGTCAAAATTCCATAATTTTACGAGCACACATCGAGAATTGTACGTATTTTGCGGTGATACTAGTTACACGAATACGTTCGAACGAGTGGTTTCAAGAATCGCACCCCAGGGGCTAATAGCAATAAAAATATTTTTTTAAAATACAGGATAAATTGATCCGAAATCCCCCTGTTAGAGTACCTAATAGTCTACGGGTATATAATAATAATCCCCATAATAATGATAATCGATATAAAAGTTTCGATCCACATTTCCGCACGCAAAATCCTTAATTACAATAATTATGTTTTCTGCTTGCAGGTACCTTCAAGGTAAATTTCATTTTATTGTGTGTGTTGTACTGTCTGTGCCAAGTGTCAATCGAGGTAAAGAACTGGGAAAGGGTGAAAACAAAATCAAAAGTTAATTAAAAGCCATGATTTATAGTATAAAAAGTAAATATATTCATAAAAGAAAACTTAATTTGTATTTTTGCTTCATCCTTCTCGATTTCTACCTTTTCCTCTCCGCCCGTTTCTTTCGATTCATCTCCAAACGTTTTAAAGCTTCCTGTCGATTCCGTTCTATTACATCTTGCTGTTTTTTAGCTTCCAATTTTGCCAGAGCCTGCTGCCGTGTCAGTGCTATTTCCTTTGGGGAACATTTTATAGGAGATGTATCAGCTGAAAACAACAAAGAGGAGCATTTAGATTTGTAATATTACAGTGGGGACATTAAGGCCACATGTGCAATATATCAACTAAGAAATACATGAACACAGTCAGCAATTAGATCTGTGTATTTAGCTTATTTGAAATCTACTCAAAGTTATGTTTGGTGGTCGAATAAATATTTAAAAACGCTGTTACAGAAAAACGTTATTAGCATACTAGCGAAGGTTAATAATAGAGAATCATGTTGACCTCATTTTAAGGCACCGAACATTATGGCGGTTATAAACTTGTCCTTGTTATAGCTTATAATAAATCAGTTAGTTCTTTCACGGACATCCACGGTCATGATACAAGAAACAGACATTTATTTCAGATTCCAAAATATTCTGGGGAAACGGGTTATATAGTAAATCTCATTTTTTATCGCTTAATTTTTATAATAAAATACCAACAGGGTTTAATACTATTAATGTTAGGAAACGTTATTTTTAATGTTAAAACTTTCTTTTTAATTAAAGTGTTATATAGTGTAGGCACATTTTTAAATTTTGACAATGGTATTAGTGTGTGAAATTTGTAAGGTGTGCAAAAAAATCTTTATTTGGCATTTACTGCTATAACAAACAAAACCCCAAGTATATTCAACTTACATAAGAAACAACCAACCGCCCCGTCCTTACACACTTCCTCTCTTACGACAATCTTCTACAGATTTCCACGTCACTCCCATTATCTCTTAGCCATTCACTCACGTGTCTGCAATCCTCCGCCCACTCCTCTTTCACACCGTCCCACTCGTGGCTCAGGTGCCACCCTTTTATGAAATAGCGTGGATTCGCGTTACTTGATAACTCCACTTCGGCGTCTATTTTGGTGGTTTAGCTTAGGTATCAGTTGATTTGTCTCTGTACAACGTATCGGTCGCAAGGTTTACTATTAATTCTCAAAGAAGTCTCGTTTTTGCCTCACTGGTCATATGGACGTATACGAGTATGGAGAAGACCCGGAGAAAGATACTCTCCAATTGCTATTGCCAAGCGACTTCCATTCATAAACAAGTCTTGTATTGTCGAGCGACTTTCATTTGGCGGTGGGTCGCTTATGGCTTGGCCGGGAATAACTTCACGTGCACGTACAGAGTTGGTCAGTACAGAGAAAGGCTTTTACTAGCCCCAATATAGTACACCATAACGTATTGTATATTCAAAGTAAACCGACTTTAAAGTTGATAAATTGGAGGTATTTCTAAGTTGACTAAGTGCATATTTAGCTTAAGTGAGTTTTGGCTTTATATACTCTATGTGGGTTTCCCAACTTAAATTCCTGTCCTAGTAGTTTTACATTCTCACTAAATTGTATGATATCAGATTGTATGCATAAGCTATTTATCATTGATTGCTGGTAGCTATTACTAAATTATAAAATATTGTTTTTTGACACATTTGGTATCAAAAATTTAATTTGAGCCAAGTTGTAATAGTTTCAATTACAGATTTAATAGTTACGTGCTACTTTTCTTCTGATATTTCGCTTACACATACACTAGTATCATCCACACATGACTGGATAATCTAAAGAGTAGGAGTCATTTATAAATATGAATAAAATGGGACCTAAAATGGAGCCCTGTGGAATTCCGATATTCTTTTGGGCAGTGTTAGATCTGATGGTGGTTTCACTACCTTCAATTATACTGGTTAACTATACAAATTCTTTTCTGTTATTTAGATAACTCTTAATTAATTCTAACGGAGGTCCTATTACTCCATATAACTCCAATTTACGAAGCTATAGTTCCTGATTAACTAAGTCGAAAGTCATTGTTAGGTCATAATTTACACTAGCCGTATGATGCTTGTTGTTTAAATTTAAATTGATATTATATAGGATATCATTGAGTGCAGATTTTGTCGATTTTTACTTCCTATAACCATACTGTGATTATTGAAATAAACAATTACGTTCGAAATAAGTCAGTTTAAATGTCATGTTCAAATATTTTTGAATGAGCATTCAAAATGAAGATTAGTCTATAATTATTATTTGCATCTGATTTTGTATGTAAAGATATTCGCGATTCAAATGTCAACATGCTAATCCTTGTTATTGTTTGATCAGCTGATTAGATAAAAATTACACGATTTTCTTGAACAATAATGCGTGGTTGTTAATAAACTTTTAATGTATAACTAGACAAATATTGCATATATTGTCACATATATGATGATAAAATACATTTTATGCGTAGAGATTATCAACTAGTTTTTAGTTAATTTACTGCTACCAGATAGAGTATCGACTTGTTTTAATTGCCCACAACTTTGGTTACTTTTAATGTATCCAGAAATCTTGAAATGGAGAAATAATAGTTAATAACATAACATCCGCAAGTGGTTTTGCAAGGAATTCTGGTCCATATTTACAAACTTTACTCGGTATTTCATCTGTTCCTATAGAATGGGTATTACCAAGTTTTAGTAATGTTTCAAAAATAACTTCACTAATGCTCTAGCAATATATTTCTCTATCTATTAGAGTCATAATAAAAAAATACGGATTTGCTAGTTTTCGTGTTATTTAGAGCCGAAGTCAGTATTTCATATCGTAGACTTTAACCGTAAATGTGTAAATATAAAAAAAAACTCATGCATCACCAATGATGCTATATACCTACAGGCATTTGACCAATATTAATATTAGCTGGGGGTTAGAGTCTACAGTAAGGCTCCAACTACAATTCTTAATATATAATTATTATTATCGCATAACTATACTTACTAGTTTAGATGTATGATAAGTCCAGTATGTGGTTCCACTTCAGGTGATAGTGTTATAGCAGATTTGGATATCCTTCGAGCCGATGTATCGCGCACTTCATTTCTTCGTTATAGGTCTTGGTGTATACAATTATTTGTCACATAGCATTAGTAATAGTTCGTAAAGTTTTAGATTGGAATCTTTGGAGGATTTCAATGTTAAACGAGCCCGCGGCGCTCCATAGCTGAATACCATACGTCCATATAAGTTTTAATATAACTTTGTACACTAACAATTTATTCTCCAGTGTTAGTTTCGATCGACTTCCGATTAGTCAGTATAGTTTGGAAAACTTTGGTCCTAGCTGTTTGTGTGTAGTGATGATGTGTTTCTTCCAGGAAAGTCTGCTATCAAGGTGCATTTCCAGATATTTAGCATCCGCAGCTTGTGGCAGCAGCTGCTGGTTTAAGTTAACTGGTGGACTACTAGGTAGTGTAAATGTTACATGCAGAGACTGCTTTAGTTGCTTTTATCCTCCGTTTTTTAAACCACTTTTGTAATTTGTTTAGCGAAACTTCCAGATATTAGGAAGCTTTTTCTGCCTTAGAACTTTCTGCCATAATAGCGTATCCTCAGCAAACGTGGATGTATTTGTGATCCTAAAACACTCCCTTGCGGTACTCTTGAGAGTAGTGTGTGTAATTCTTCTTCGTATTTCAGCATGAAGTATCTATCACCCAAGTACAATTATAATAATTGATAGAATGGATGTGGTAAGTCTCGCTTGATTATATGCAGTAATCATTGTCAGTTTGTGCGCGCTAAAAGGGCAAAGAAAGATCGGGGAAAATTTTTTAGAAAATGTAAATCAATAGGCGTATAATGCCGGAAAAGTTTGGGCTCATTGGATAGATAATCCAAAACTGACTTATCAAACTTAAATTATAAATGCTCTAGAGTTACAGATAAAGCTAAAAATGTCCGTCAACGTCACAAAACTATGGTCCGTTACGTCAAAATAGAAGTCGTCTCATAAGTGGCATCGCCCTGAAACGTATGTCATTTGATTAGAACTATAGTCTAGATGGCGGGAAAAATATCGAGATTTTCTCAAATAGAACCTGATAAACTACAGAGCTTGGCAAATTTTTGTCACTTTGAAAATTTTATATCAAGATAGAAACTGGTTTTTGATCTTATATTGTAGGTACTTCATTTCCAAAGAGGAAAACACAAAAATATTGTTATAAAATGTACCGTTTTGGCGGTAAAGTCGAAGAAGTGAAGAAAATAAAAATAAAAATTGTCCAATCAAGATAAACTTCCGCTTGTTGGATAGACAATTTTGAACCAAATAAAAACTCTAAAATATTGTTTTCTCTAAAACAAAAGACAAATCCAATATCATATCATATATATACATATATATATATATATATATATATATATATATATATATATATATATATATATATAAAGCTACAAAATGTATGTCGTTTGATTGGAAATATAGTCGAAATGGCGGAAAAAATAACGGGATTGTTTCAAATTGAACCAGAAAAGCTACAGGTCTTGGCAAATTTTTGAAATTTTGAAAATTTTAACTCATGATAGAAAGCGGGGTTTGATCTTATATGGTAGGTATTTCATTTCTAAAGAGAAAAACACAAACATATTTTATAAAAAGTGTACCGTTTTGCCGGTAAAGTCGAAGAACTGAAGAACATAAAAATTGTCCAATCAAAATCGACATCTGCCTATTAGATAGACAATTTTGAACCAAATAAAAAATCTTAGTACAATTCTTCCCTAAAAGAAAAGATAAACCCGCCAAAAATTTAATTTGAAAAGTGATTAAAATCGGTAAAATTGCCGTTCAAAATTGAGGCCGTCCCAGAAGCGGCATGACCTTGAAACTTATGTCGTTTGATTGGAAATATAGTCTAGATTGGCAAATTTTTGAAACTTTTGAAATTTTATTTCATAATAGAAAGTGGTTTTTGGTCTTATTTTGTAGGTCTTTCATTTACATAGAAAAAAAATATATAAAACTCATAATAAATTATAAAAGTGATAAAAATCGGTAAAAATATAGTCTAGATGGCAGGAAAAATGTCGTCTTAGCTATATTTTGTAGGTCTTTCATATCCAACGATAAAATCACAAAAATATTGTTATAAAAACTGTACCGTTTAGGCAGTAGTAGTAGAAGAAGTGTAGAAACAAATAATATAAATTTTGTACAATCAACTTCAACTGCGGATAGATGGATAGACAATTTTGAACCAAATGAAAAATCCCAGTATAACAGATATTTAATAAACTTTGCTTATCATGTTATGCAATAAAAATCAGTATTTCATCCAAATGCGATTTTGTATGTAAATTTAAAAATATTTTTAAAATCTCTCCATCGGCATTTTTCAACTTTGTTATTCTAATAGATTTATACGAATATACGCACTAGTTATAATTAAAAATTTCGCTACTTTTCATGTTATGTAATACCAAAGTCAATATTTCATAATGTGATTTTGTATGCTTCAATTGCAAATATTTCAAAAATGCATCCATGGATATTTTTCAAACTTTGCTAATGAATAGATAATAAATAATAAATATTAGACAATTACGTTGCAAGTGTTTCATGCTATTTACTGCTAAAATCAGTCTTTTGTAGTAGTAATATTACAAAAATCTATCAATGGATAATTTTCAAACTTCCTAATTGATTAGCAATATATTATTCTATCTATTAGTCATAATTAAAGCTACTACTATTATTTCTAGTATTTACTCATAAAGCAATTTTTCATATCTCTGAAAGAAATGAGACTCAAAAATATTAACTGTGTGCAGTTTCTCTTAAAAATATGAAGAATAGTTATAAAATTAAATAATAATGAATTAATAATTAGGAAATTATATAGATTTTCACAAGAATCACTTCAATTAATTATAAAGATAATGGAAAATGTCTTTCTATAATTATTATTACAAATATGATAAAGTAAACAAACATAAAGTGCACACCAGCCACATCTCAGTAGGTGTAGGCTGATGTTTTTCAAAATTAATCTGAGGAAATAAAAATTGGAAGGGATTAAAAATTATAATTATTATATATATATATATATATATATATGATATGAAATCATTTAATCTTTTTTATTTTTATAAAAATGTAAAAAAAACTATATTTATAGTTACCATAAAAGTATTTGTACAAATTCGAGTTTAGTTTGGTGTAAATGGATCGTACAAAAATATAATTGATTTATATAAATAAATATAAATATTAATGGCGAGTAATATGAATGAAAACATTCAGTTGATATGCTGTATGCACAACTATGATACAATATTTATAAAGAGAAATTATAATAAACAATATATTACATTTTTGACAACTTGGTTGGTAGCAGACTATATTAACAGTGGACTGATATATTAAACAAAATATTTAAACACCTTTGTGTCTTGCATATTAATAAATCTTGAAAGATCAGATGTGAGCTAATATAAATAATATTTATAGTTACATTATGTTGATAGAATGTCTGGATTTTGACTGGAAATATACTCAATATCTCTTTAGATCTCACAAATTGCCAAAAAAATCTTGATGAAATCATAAAATGTATAAATGTGTAAAATAATTTGTCAATTTTATATTACATGTTATAGTTGCAGTATTTTCTACCATGGTAGATTTGAGGTTCCATACTATTTCTAGCAATTTTGTGAGAAAAAAGATAATTTGACTATACCACAAAAACAATAATTTGCTGCTGCACTTTTTTCCAGCAAGATTTTACTGCAGCACTGCATATCCAAATCGTTTACTACTGGATGTAATATTAACAAAAATTGTATGGAATAAATATTTCTTGTTTAAAATTACTAACTAAATATTCAGTCGAGACCTAGAGATGATCTGCTACCAAGCAAACATGCCTCTGTTTGTTACTATCAAAAAGCTCATTACTAGATAAAATCTTGTAATGACTAGATTATTAGTTTTCCGCATAGATTTAATACATAAGGCATTTTCACGAGATTCAGTGCTACACATCAACCAAGTTAAATCAGTTGCTGAGCACTAGTTGAAATATATAAAACTTTCATAATTTAACCAAAATAATAAAAACCAATTGACCAATAAAAATTAACAGTTACAACTTTGTCTCATGCCGATACTGTCTTCTAAGCGGCCTTACAAGAGCAGGTGGTGAATTATAGTCAGACTCATCATCAGCTGAGTCAACATCCCCATCTGAACTATTAGTAGATGCCACTGTCCTTATGGGCCTCCTACCCCTGCCCCTTCTATAATACTTAAACTCCCTTGGCAGTGTGTATGAGCGAGGCAAACTAATTTGGCTCTCTATATCAGAGTTTGGCTGGCCAGAGATTTCAACTGGCTCTGGTTCTGGCACAGAGCAATCACAATAAAGATAGCGTGGTGCTAGTAGTAATTCAGGAGTGCGAGATCTAGGCGCACGAGGTGGTGGCCGTCGATTTAAATTAACCCCATAACTGGCAAGATTATTTAAGGAAGCTAAACTTAGCAGTTGTGGCTCTAAATGCCGTTTTGTGCGAGGAATTGGCTGGCGGTCATCTGGATCAGTACATTCAGGCCCAACCAGTTTACCTTGTTTAATTTCTTCTTCAATTATCTTCAACTCTGCTAGTTGCTTCTGCTTTTTCTCCTGTAGCTTTTGATGAATATTTACACGTGAACCCACACTGCTACCCTCATTTTCACTAGAAGATGGTAATGGACGCCTCCAAAATGGCACAGCCATTGGTGCAAGACCTGGTGGAGGAACAAAACTAGTTGGCTTCTTCTTTTTCCTATACAAAGCAGCAGCTGTAGGTCCAGCAAATCTACAGTTGAAAACACCTGGTGGTTGCACTGGTTTGTCAATAATTCTTCGCACATGAAAAAATCTATAATAAACCAGCATAAAAAACAATCCTCCCAAAAATAATGAAACTGTGAGTATTGGCACCAACATCCAATTAACAGGCTTAGCAGTCCACACTGCAGCTAGCCAAGCAATCACTAAAAGACAGTTTTCAAACAACATCACTGCATAAAATACTGCCATAGTTCTTCCATGTGGTTTATCTTGCAAATTTACATATGCAAGCACATAAATTCCAGCCATTAAAAAACAAAGTCCTAATCTCTTCCCCTTTTCTCCATAAAATGCACTCCTGGGAGAAACAAGCCATAAAAACATACAGGCCCAATGTAATGCCAATACAAGGAATATCCAAGAATGGTAACTTGCAGCATATGCTGCTAATGCTATTGCACGAGCTGTTACAGTACCAGCTCTCCACAGCAATTGTGATAACACTCCTAGCCAAGTCAAAACAAGTTTCTCAACTTTCTGCACATGTTTACTGAATGATGCCAATGCCCAGCATATAGAAAATAATGATAGAGCTGCAGATACAGTAACTAAATCAGTAGGTGGGCCTTCATCCTTAGAAGACAATAATGCAAGCTGCAGTAACAACATTGGAGCTGCTTGTAGGAAGGCATGAACTAATCTAAGAATACACAAGTCACAAACTTCTTTTTTTACGTTTTTTAAATGTACTGGAGCTAGTAGCCGGGCATACCGCCACACCATTCCTAATTGTAGTAGATGTAAGGTGATTATTACATATTTTCGCCATCCCTCTGGTTTCCTTTGCATGTACCAGTAAATTGATACAACCTGTGTCAGAAGACTTGTGATAATTATTGCACTAATGCATTGTGCAAACAGCACTCTGGATCCTTTTTCAAACAATGCATAGATTAGTAGGATATCAAAAACCACATCACAGAAGTACGCTGCTAGTGACACAACATTGAACAGCAGGTCGCAGAGTGGCAAAAACTCTGACATATTTGGTCTAACTGAACCATTACATGCTGAAACAAATTTAGTAAGTAGTTTAATTTAATAGAGCTATTGTTTGAATGGAACTTACTTGTTTTGAAGATTATTTGGGCAATTGCCCTCACATTCCTAACCTCCCGTCATGTTTTGCACTGTACAATAGCTTTATACGCGCTTTGTCTACTTTTATTAAACTATTACCATTGTGTTTGCACGTTTGTTATCCATTCTTGTCGCTTTTAAGGGGGTGAGGTAAATTAAAAAATTTAGATACTCGATAGAAAATATTTCGGACGATTGGAATGCTGACAGCTTTCGTGGCTAAGGTCACGACGTACAACAGAAATTCTTTTAAAACGACTTTATTTTATTAAATTTTATTATAACATTAATGTAATAATTCATATTGTTTACAAATGATTTAATTTAAGTGTATGATTAAATACTATTACAGTAACTAATGGTATTCCCATTGTGATTTTTAGCGTGGCTTTAGCCACCACTCGTAAGAATTTAACGCATCGCCCATAAATAATGCACCAGATGTAATTCTAATATCTCATTCTTACGATCAAATTTTAATATCTGCAAACGTACAGAATATTTCAGTTCTCTATATGTAGCGTTTTGTGTTGCTTTAACTATGTTTATGTGAGTCTTTAGGATTCTAAAGGAAGGAATGTTGACTATAATGACACTTGTTAGGCTTGGTATTCCAAAAATGTGGTCATAAACATGAACAGTTAATCGAAATATTTGACATATCAACATTTATTGAAATTAGATTTGAAAAAATTTTAATTGTTTTTAAAAACTTAACATTTGTATTATATTGTGTAATATGTACACTATTTTGTAAAAAGTACTATGCTTTAAATAAATATGATAGTTTTATATTCTGTATTAACTTATATTTTAACATTCGCAGAATATACAGCTAGGTATGTATGTAGATGCATTAAATATTATTTGATACCAATTTTTAAATAGATTAAAATATATTGAGAAACTTATTATAAAGGAAAAATCACATCAGTTGTCTTAATTAAATACTAACCTCAACTTATGCAACATTTTTTATTAATAGGTTAAAATGTCAAGTCATAGAGGTTCAGGACGAAAATCATGGTACAGTAAATATCCTAAAACACCTAATGAGAATAAACACAAAGATGTTTACAAATATGAAGCAGGACCTTGTTATGGATATGATGGATATCAATTGTACTTTACAGAAAAAGGTAATAATATTTAATTTGATTTATTAACATTAATAACACTATACGTAATCTCTTTGGACAATGTTCTACAAAAAACATTATTATTACGTTGCGAATACAGCACTGCTGTAGAAGGAATAGCGAAATCGTTTTCACGTTGTCTGACTAATATACGATAACTTTCTGAAAAAAAAAAACACTGTAATGAACGTATTGATATCATTTAGAAAAACAAAATTTCACGCTTTACGTTTAATGCCTAAAATAGTCTAAATATTTGAGATTTTTGCGATGTCTGTGTATGTCTGTCTGTGAACAAAACTCCGGCAAAACGGGCCAATGGATCTCGAACAAATTAGCAAATCGGATTAGAAAGCGATCTGGACGACCCTGTGAAATTGGAGCAAAATCGGCCCACTAACAGTGAAGAAAACTTGATAATACCGATTCCCTGCGGATAATTGGGCGGGCTGCTCCAAAAAAGGAACGCGCGGCACAGTAAACAAGTAGCGTCATCGGCCGTAACGAAATCAACCGGGGAATTATTGACAATGGTTGCTCGTTAAATGTGCTAATGCAAATGAACAAAAATGTAGGCAAACGTGAGAAAATGTGGGTAAACATGGGTAAATATGGGAAAATGTGGGAAAATAATGGAAAATATGGTAAATTATGGTAAATTATGGAAAAATGTGAGAAATTGTGCCATGCTTCCCCAAGATTAACTACACTGTTTATAACTCTATTTATTAAAATGTATACATACACTTCATGCTTCAACTAAGTTCCAACATATAGTAACGTAATCTTAACAGGCTTTCTTCGTTGGCCACCCAATAAACATACAACATGCATTAAATGTGCATTGCATATGCATAGCACATTCCAACATGCCCGGCATATGGGGAATATGTGCCATGAACAGAAATAGGATATGCATTGTATATGCCTGAGGAATATGCAATGCTTATCAAATGCACATGATATACCCGGTCACTTTGCATATCAACTGCTGAGGCATGTGCATTGTATATTGAAAAAGTATATAAGTATATGGGGCACATGATATGATATTTATTGGGTATATTCTGCGCTATTTTCATAATTTCAATAAAACGAGTTATCTCTAACAATAAATAGATATGATCATGTAAATACAATAAATCATACACACACAAAATAAATTGCCTCCCCATATCTCCATTCCGCCATATCGCCTTATTCTTCCTATACTCTTCATCACACAGGCTAAGATTCTGGTTGACCTCACCAACGCAGTCGCCATCATCCTCGCTTCTTCGCATTTCAGCTTCCCATATTCCCCCAAATTTTTTTCCCAGTTCAGCTATGTCCCAAAATCACACTCTGAATTCGCAAACCATTTCCTATTGCCGCTCAAAAAGAAACGCGCCACTCAGTCAACAAAAAGTGACGTCATCAGCGGTGACATGCATAAAGGCACCCTACACGATCAATATTACTGTCAATATTTTAGAATAATGACAGTAGTACTGTACGATAATATGTTTAAAATCTGCATTATTCTAAAATGTTTCTAGTACTACTCATCGTGTAAGGTATAGTAATGATGTAATGAAGAGAATACTGATCTTTATCGGGATAATTGATTACTTGATAAATATAAAAGGAGGATTGAAGCAAATATTGACAGTACTAGTATTGACAGTATTATTGACCGTGTAGGGTGCCTTATAAATCAGCGAGAGATTAGCGAAAATACTCGCATATTAAATGTAATAAGGTAATGAAAATGTGAAAACATTAAAATGCGAAAATCGGAATCGAACCGAGTCGAGCCGATATTTTAAATTTGTCAGTTTTTTATAACGTTGGTCTCTTAAAGCAACCAACAGCGGGATAATCATCAAATTACTTGCACTATTACTATATTTTCACTGCGAATCCTTAACAACACATGTTTACAAATGAATAAGTGGTGTAACTTAAGACTTGTATAAATTAGCTTTGGCATGGGATCACGACCATTTGAGTCCATCTTTTGCATATTTCTTTCATCTATTCTAGTTCACTTCCGCCCTAATGCAAAATTATATAGATTCATTGACTACATTCTTTCAGTTCAATACATTCACCAAGAAGGTGAAATAATATTTCCTTTGCGTGTGCAGACATTCCACAATCTCTCGCTCTTCATTCTCCCAAAACGTATTCTACCTTGGCCCATTTCTACATCTAAATCTGGCATCCGTTCTTCTCTCATACCCTTTGTCCGTCAGGTGATCCCTCGATTATTATATCATTGATTAATCATCGACAATAAAATGCAACTTCCATTAGTAATTAGTAATTAGTTTCACAATTACTAATGGAAGTTGCGGGTTGCGAATGCGGGTATTTTGCATTGTATTTAGATAACTTGGAGGTTTAATGTCAATATCAGTGTCGCTATGATAACCAAGAATTACAGATTGTTGCTATTTTTAAGCTTTGTGTTAATAATATAATATATTGCCAAGAGATCTAATGTGCATGTGCAATTGCTACTATAATACCTGGGGTAGAGTGGTAGTAGTGTCTATTTACACGTTTTGTCTGTATAAGCACAATGAGCAAAAGCTGACCGGCAGAGCGTTGACGGAAATGCCACGGCGTTGACAGACGTTGATCATCTAGGTGATGATTAATCAATGATTATATTTAGATATGTCGCAATATATCTCGAGTTTTCCGTATTCTCGTAATTGTTTCCTGCGCTTCTAAATTTTTATTTCTGGCTGCTAGTTCCACCGCCATCTTTCCCTATCTCCCATTCTTTCTATATCGCATCTTGCAAAGCCATTCCGCTCATAATAATTATTTTTGTCTATCTCCCTTCTATTCTTAAATATTTTGTTTCTTTCACATTCTACAGAATACATTATCTCCTCTTATTTATTCTCTCTTCTCAATTTACGTATGTATACCCCGCTTCCATTCGTATTGTTCTTCTGTTTGCCTTGGCATGCCATGTACCATGTAGTTTCCCTGTCAAGTCACCCATCTAAGATATTTCGTGTGTAAAGATTCTAATTCTGGCTATGTTCTTGCCATCCAAATATTTCAGCACCATACATCACAACACTCTTTATTAAAAATCAATTATCTATCATCCAAGCTCTTACGTTTAAGACTTTCTAGATTATTTTCTATCTGACTTTTGGTCTTCCACTTCATCATATATCATACAGTGTTGTTTTACAGATTTCTTTGGCGCTCTTTCTTTGGGCATTTGTAACATGTGTCTAGCCCTTCTGATCCTTTGTGCGTTTATGTATCTGACGATGTCCTCTCCCTATATTAGCTCCTGTAGTAACATATTCCGCCTTTCTCTATTATCGGGCCAAAGATTTTTCTTATGAATGCCGAGTTTTGTCTGAATCTGTCATGCTCCAGCGTTCTTATCCATATGATACCACTGGTCTCACCAGTGTCTTGTACATGCTTTGGCGTTCTTGGAGACACTTTTTTATTTGAATACCTGTGAGCATAGTAGCAACTACGGGACACCTTTCTTGCACGAAGAATGGGATGTTATTTCATGCATCAAAATCTACTCCTAGGTATTTGCAACTGTTCACCAGTTGTCTATGCTGTTCACTCATTCATAGTTGTGTTCATCTATCTTTAGATTTCGAGGTAAGTGTGCTTTGTTTTTCCTTGCTGTTATTAGGTATTTTGTTTTGTCTTTATTACAAGTCACCTTTGAATTTGCTTCTATGGCTTTAAATATTTCAATTCGTATTTTTACGTTTTTTTATCTCTCTTAAAATCAGGATATTATCTGCGTAGCTACATAGAGGCTTTGTTATAATGATACCATTTTTATTTAGGTTTCCAATTGCATATTGTAAATCAAGATTAAATAGAAGAACTGACAGTGCGTCAGCGCTGGGAGGAGCATGGGAGGAGACAAGGAGCCTTACGTTTGTTCTGATTGATTTCAAATTCTTCGTTTTGCATTATGACTTTCGTTTTGGAACCTTCCATCGTCAAAGTTGCCATATCAATGAGGAGATTCTGTGGTATACTATTACTTGCATGTTCTCCATTTTTCCTTCTTACACTATTTATTGCGTTCCTAAAACCAATGAACGAACAGTGCATTCTAGTTTGAATTTTCTGATTTTTTTAATTATTTGAATAGTACAAACGTTTGGTCTAGTATTGACCGGTTATCAGAATCCGCATTAGTATTCTCCAATTATTTCTTCAGTATATCCTTTCATTCTGTCATATATCACATTTGATAATACTTTCTAGGCTGTATTTAGCAATGTTATACCCCGGCTGCTTCTTTGTGAATAGGGCATATAAAAGCAGTTTTCTACTTCTCTGGTATTTTTACCTCTCCCCATATCATGAATATTAGTTTATGCATCCGTATCTGGTTATCTTTACTAGCTAGCCTTAGCCTTAAGATTGCTGCCGTGATTCCGTCATTACCTGGTGCTTTTCCATATTTAAGTTTTGCATTGCACTTTTTATTTCGCTGATGGATGGTTCTTCAATGTTCGGTTGGACACTATATACTGGTTATGTTTCTTTCTGTTCTTTTTAGTGTTCCTCATTAAGCAGTTATGAAAAGTATAGTTTTTTATATTGCCATTACTTCTGTTCCTTTGGATATTATTTTCCCCTCCTTATTCTTACATACGTCAATTTTGACCTGTATCTTCTTACCTCTTTCTCTATTGATTTGTAAAAGTATTTTATTTTACACTGGTTGTAGTTTCTTTCGATTTCTTTCGGTTGTCATGTTTCTGTTTAATTTCTCTTATGTATTTGGTTGCGATATCCTTTTTTCTTTGCATATTTCCTTATTAGATCATGTTTCTTTCGAACATTTTTGGCTGGCGTTATTCTTGTCCTTTATTAGTATCTCGCTCCGATTATATCCTTAAAGATGCTAATTTGTGTTTTTGTTGTTTTATTTCTCATTTATATTCTCTGTTGGCTGTATCCTTTCTAGCTCCTTGAAAGTGTGTTCCAGTATTAGTATAATTCTGTTTCACTTTCTATGATTTTGTCCGTGTTGCACTTTTCTTCCTTTGCACTTTGATATCCTTTGTCTTAAACTAACTGTAACTAAGAAGTCTTGTGTGTACACACATTATTGAAGGCGCGTATATTTTTCTGATGGCTACGTGGCCTATTTGGTTTACAACACTGCTTCCGGACAATTTTCATGCGCCTTTCTATATGTTTGTATCGATGCCAGTATTTAGTACTTCTTAGTGACATTGTGCTGGGCAGTCTTATTATGGGGTCCATCCTTTCCCGCCACTTCTCTTTGCTTAACTTACCGAGTATTATGAGCGTATCGTAGGTTTTTACCTTCTCGGATATCTTCTCTAGTTCTTCGCAGAAGCCGTCCATTCTTTCCTCGTGGATGTCTTGTGTTGGTGCCCAACACTCCACTCCATATTCTCCCTACAAGACTATTTGCTTTCCTGGCCAACTCTTTTCATTCACTTCCTCTATATCCAGCCACTTCAAAGTCCAGGCTTCTCCCTCCTTCCTATCTGTCTAAACACTAACATTTTTTAGTTTTGCACATTCCATGCTCTGTATTATTGTTGCCATATTGGCCCTAGTTGTTAAGCCAAATCATCTATGTAAGCAAGGCACCTTATCAACAAAATATTCATTCATCTCTTTCATTCATTGCGTATACCTTGCTTGCGGTATTTGTGCCCCCTGCAGTTAGACACAAACGCATTTATTAAATTCGGAACATAATATGCCCTCCCCTCGCTCTCGGTGGTAACCCAGAGACCAGAAAGGCCTGTTAAAGATATACTTTATATAACTTCTCGCAGGCGTTCCTTAAGTCTCCGTGACATACACCGTATGCCTCATTCTGAATAATGTCCCTACACGCTGCGTTTTTATTTAATGTATGAAGTTGTCTTGAATTCTTCTTTCGATATATCTTCCCATTCTCCTTTTTCGGCACTAGAATTGTCCACGGCTTTTCCCGGTACAACTTCGCTTCCCGCCAATAACTTCTCGCAGGCGTTCCATAAGTCTCTGTGCCATACACCCTATACCTCATTCTGAATAATGTCCCTATACGCTGTGATTTTTTTAATGTATGAAGTTGTCTTGAAATCTTCTTTCGATATATCTTCCTATTCTCCTTTCTCGGCACTAGTATTGTCCACGGCCTTTCCTTAATTTTATAAACTGACTTGTCCACTCTTCTATTCATTTTGTCATTACATATCAGTTTATTCGATCCTCAATCGACTGTTTATGTATTTCCAAACTTTGTTTTTATTGATATAGTTTTTCCTCTTTGTTATTTCTCAATGTTGTTTTTTTCTTTGTCATTTTCATTCTTTCTTAGCTGTATTATATTCCTCTACCGGTCCTCTGCCTTCTCTAAAGTTACTTAAATATCTTGCCTTTCCGCAGAACGCAACAGGGGGAAGATCCCCCTAGTTTTCACCCATTTCTCCCCCTCCAAAGAATGCCTGCCGGGCGTTGCCAAATATCTATCCTCTTCCCCTTGCTTTTCCTTTTAGTTGTTTACAGTCTATGTCCCACCACCAATGCCAGCCATTATCCTTGATGTTTTCATTATTGTTGCTCTTTCAATAATCATATGTAGTTCCTCAATTTTGGTGTCGACATTTGTTGTTACGAATGTTTGTGAATGGGCGGATATATAGCCTTGAATTCCCAATCATTGATGTATCTGATCATTCTTCTTTAGAGGTTCCGTGAGTTTAGCTGGCGCCGCGATAATAACTTCAAGAGATAGATTATCAGAGTCCGAATAAATTATTCAGACGTCATTTTTAGGTGTGAATAGAGATTTTCATAAGTTGCATAAGAATTACAGAAATATAGTAGTATAATTAGCAGTATTCAATCGAAAAATTGCAATTGGATAAACATGAACTACCCCTCACACCAATGTCCACTAAAAACGAATCAAGACGGAGTTACGTGAGATGATAACCACATGCAATATATTTGGTTTGAAAATATACAGTAGTGTTTCCAACCACATGGCACCCGAAATTTCATTAGATACAATTTCCAGAGAACATGGGACCTAATAAACATGGTTTATGCATAATTAAAAAACAAAAACATTTCGCACGATTACAATATGTACTGTGTGATAAAATATTAATTTGTCAAATAATGTTATATTGGTTTATATCTATATAAGTTATATGTAATCAACATGTCTTATTTTACAGATACAAGTGTAGCAAAGATTTTAAGCAACACACAGTCATTCGAGTCGTACATTCATAGACACGCAGGGAGTTTTAATTTTGTAAAAATTAAGGAAAGCAAAGTATTTAATCTTAATCTGAAGGAAATAGCAGCTGATGATGATATTCATGCAGAATGGGAAGGCTTTAGAGAAGAACTTGCTGAGAAAACAAAGCATTGCTTGTCATGTATGGGTTTGGCCATGCATCAAGTGATTGTAAATAATACTAAAAGCCTTAATAATAGTAACTATGTTCCACAAGCTGCAGTGTATTGCAGGATAATTAATTATGAACCCAGTATACCTATAAAAGATTTGAGAGCTAATTATTATGGTATGTAGATTTTATTTAATTATTTAAATTTTATAATTGTAATGAATTTTTCATACAAATGCAAACTGGGGATAGTAGGATATTGAATGATGTCAAGTCATAATTCTGCTAATTATTTATATTTATATGTTATCTTATAAATAATTAGTAGAATTATGACGTGATATCATTTAATATCCTATTGTATTTCGCTACCACTGCAGTATGTATTTGTAAGAAAAATTATTACTAATGTTCTTAAATAATTTGATCCCAAAAGTTGATCTAAGATACTTTTGAGACCATCAAATCATTTAAGAACAAAGCATTATACTTAAAATTTGATATGCTTTTATAGGAAAATTAGTTAGTATCCAAGGCTCCGTCATCAAACAGAGTTCAATTAAACTGCTTTGCACCAGGATGGCATTTGCTTGCAGTTCATGTACTGGTGTCCAGGTTGCTGAGCAAATTGACGGGAATTATACCACGCCCATAAAATGCTTTACAAAAGGTTGTCATGCCCATTCAAAGTTTACACCTCTGCAATCATCCCCAGATACATGCACTGTCAATTATCAAACGTTGAAGCTTCAAGAATTGCTTAATGACGACGGTCATGATAATGGAAGAATGCCACGAACTGTTGAGTGCGAATTGACTCGAGATTTGGTGGGAAGTTCGTCTGTGGGGAATGATGTTACTGTTATTGGCATTGTCAAGGTTTGTAATAATATTACAGTATAATTAAGGAGTATTTGCAGTACAATACTAATTACAAGTCCCAGAAGGGAAGGTAGCACCATAAGGATGGATAAATAGACCACCGTGTACCATGGTTCAGGCTTTCAAGTAAATAATACTTTTATTCCAGGTCCGCAATACAAATGCTGCTTCCTGCAAAGGCAAACAGGCTTCCGAATTTTTATTCTACATAGAAGCAGTATCACTCACTAATTGGAGAAATCGAGCTAGTATTACTTTTAATAGAACGGATTACTACGCTATCGAGGTATATGTATAATTTTACGAATTAAATGTAGATTTTTCGTGGTCGAAAGAAAATGACGTTTGCCACTCTTCTCTTTCTTTCTTAATAGTTTCATCTTTTACCCGATGAGTTGTCGAGACTCATTTGTTTCGGTTTTTCCCAATCCTTGCTAGTAGTTTGATCCACTCTTTCCTATCGGCTATCAGCTTTCATGATTCTTCTGATGTTTTTCCTTTATATGCTTAGTACTAGTCAACTATTTAACTATGAATAAATTAAAATTTTAACTATCAGGTATTATTACAAATACGATTACCTATTACTTACCCGTTACATTTGTCTATCAAAATAATTCTACTTCATTCTTAGAAAATTCACGGAACATCCAACCTGTTTCGTCACCTCGTACAATCCTTGTGCCCGAACATTTATGGCCATGAAATAGTCAAAGCGGGCCTTCTTCTGGCGCTATTCGGGGGCACCCACAGCACCAACGATGTGCGATCTGACTGCCACATTTTAGTGGTAGGCGACCCAGGACTGGGCAAAAGTCAAATGCTGCAAGCGTGCAGCAATGCAGCCCCTCGAGGTGTGTACGTTTGTGGGAATACCAGCACAACATCGGGGTTAACCGTTACAATGACTAGGGAGTCGGGCGGAGATTTTGCTCTGGAAGCGGGTGCTTTGGTTTTGGCCGATCAGGGATGCTGCTGTATTGATGAGTTCGATAAAATGCCCACGCAACACGCGGTAGCTATGCCACAGTATTGATGTTTTTGGTATGATAATAAGAAATGTTATTTTATAGTGTTTATTGGAAGTAATGGAGCAGCAGACTATTAGTATTGCTAAAGCTGGTGTTTCTTGCAATTTGACGGCTAGGGCTAGTATATTAGCTGCTGCTAATCCGGTTGGCGGACATTATAATAAAGCTAAGACTGTGGCGGAGAATCTGAAAATGAGCTCGCCGTTATTGTCAAGGTTTGATTTGGTATTTATACTTCTGGATATGCCTAACGAGGTAAGTGTAATATACAATTACCAATCATAAGATTAATATAGTTAACGAAAATATTTTCTTTTGGTTTTAATATGAAATTTCTTTGGTAGACCAAATGCTACTTATTTACTATTGTTATTATTTTAGCATATAGATGAACTTCTTTCTGAACACGTACTAGCATTGCATTCGGGAAAGAAACATCGTGGCTACGGATCTTCGGCCTCCTCTACTTCGACCATGACCCAAATTGTCAATCAAACGTTAAAGTATGTATAAATAGCTATCTGCTTATTGTCAACATACAGTTAAATTACAATATTAATAATAAACATCAAATACAAATCGGATTTTTATTCAAGAGATCGATTAAAGCAACAACCTGGCGATGATGAGGAACCACTGCCACATACCTTACTTCGTAAATACATAGCATATGCCAAAAAATATGTCCGTCCTCAATTAAACAAAGATGCACAGAAAGTACTCAAGGATTTTTATATAAATCTCAGGAAACAGTACCATAAAGGTGATTCAACGCCAGTGACTACACGACAGCTGAATTCTTTGCTAAGACTCACACAGGTTAGTAAGGAATACTATTACTCTCAGACCAACAAATAAATTTTTAATTTATTTATTAGTCTCATTAGTAATCTCAGAGGGGTTTCAAGGTTTTACTAACAATTTAGGGACCTGTCTGTGAACGAAATTACGGGAAAACGGCTGTAGGAATCGGGACCAATTTTTGACAATTAGATATAACTCTTCCAGACAGATCCAGTATAATTGGACAAAAAGATATCTTTAACAGAGACAACAATATGTTTAGCAAATAACTTTTAATGGTCCATTTCTACAAAAAGGATATAGGTTGTTTGCAGTATATTTCATTCTGAACAACTTTAGGTAACACTTTTGTTGCGAAAAAAACGTATTATGCAGTTGACCAGTTACATGTGTGTTACAAGTGAGTTATAGCTATAGCTAGTCATGTCTATGGTCATAGCCGGTAGATGTATCAGGCATGAATCGCACGGACAATCGACCACCGAAAAACCGCATGTTAAATGTCTTCTTTTTAGCCCTCGTATTTCCATTGTTGGATATAGGCCTCTTTCATTTGTTTCCATGTTTTTTCTGTAGTTTTCTGTACCTTGTTATATGTAGAAATTGGAAATTTTATTTAAAAAATGTAAAATTTAATTACGCACAGCGTTTATGTAAAATGAATGATTATCGGAAATATTTAAATTCTGATTCAACATTAATTAATAACACACCGATGTAGTGCAGGATCAATGAATTCATTCCTTCGAAAAGTCATGTGGTGCCCATACCTGATATTTTATCATGTGTAATATGAATAAAGTATAGATAATAAAAATAAACTAAAATTTTAAATAAATCTGTACTATGTCATTCTACAAACATATCTCTCCTGGTGTAGTTCACGGCCTACTATAGTGTGATCCCCTATACAAGTGTTTCCCATTTAGGACAGGGCTATTCCTGGCACGTCTATGCTAGGCTTATAATGGGGTCTATTCTGTAAGTTCATGCTCGCCTGTTACCCATGGCAACAACTAAACAACGGTTTGTATGCGTTGACTTGCTTCACGCTTTGCGAACGCTAGTGCTCTAGTTGTCTATGCTAGTTGATGCTAGTCAATGCTAGTGCCTAGTGCCAATACTGCCTTATGTCATATGTCATATATTTGTCAAAAGTGACGTTAAGATAATGAAATAGGTTATTATCCAGTCATTCTTGACACATTAGTGACATTTAACATAAGGCAGTGTTACAGTATTATTCGTATACCAACCATTGTTTTGTTGGGTGTTATGACCAGTCTGAACTTACAGAATACACCCCGATATATACAAATTAGCAAAATTAATTAATTTCAGGCAAGAGCTAAACTAGAACTTCGAGAGGAAGCGACTGCAGAAGATGCAATTGACGTGGTTGAAATAATGAAGAACAGTCTGGTTGATATATACTCAGATGAGAAGGGCAATTTAGACTTCATGAGATCTCAAAACGGTGCAGGCACAAGCAACAGGAAACAGGTAACAATAATTTCATGTTGTAATTACACTTTATATCGCGATGAAATGAGATATACTATGATAGCTTTCACCATGAAGGGCACTCCTTCAGTCTTATGGTGTAATAATGAACTACAGACTAGTTGGTAACTGGTAACTGAGTTTAATTATATAATTTATGGAAAACTATCGAAAAAAAATGGCAGTGCACACATTCAAAGAAGAATTATAATATTTTGCTTTTAAATTGTCCATTATTTTTATAATTTCATGCAAATATTATGCACTTCTATCTATAGTAAATGCGCTTTACCTAAAAATCTAAATGTATTTTTTTGAAAATATTTTGTTTTCAACTTCTAACTTTATCATACGAAGTATTGTAACAGTGCGAAAATTGTTTGTTATCATTTTTACGCTAATCCTCTTTATTATCATCATTAAGACTATCTGAAAAATGTCTGTCCGTCTGTGATAATTTTCTTCCCCTCTACTTTTATAGAATAAGCTCCTGCATATTTTGAAATAAAATTTTGCATGTGGAAATCAACGATTTTCCGAATTTGGAAACAAATTTTAACGTTTACGAATTTTTGTACCCTTTTTTTAATTAAGTACGAGTATTTTGACGGTTTTCATTAGAAATAAAAAAATTATCTCTGACAGAAATGACACTTGACTTGTGTATATTTTTCAAATATATCACTTCGATTCAGATAGTGTATCATAATGAAAATAGTTGTAAAAATAACAAAAAATTAAAAAATCGGAACGTTCGGTTATCATAACAATTGCGCGAAAAAAAGGAAAATAAAATATTATTTCTTTAGAAACAATTCCAAAAATCATACAAAAAATGCTCAAAAATGAAACAAATAAAGAAAGAACAAAGGGAAAATCGAAAACTAAGTAGAAAAGTTGAAAAAGAAAAACATGGAATTTTCATTCCCTCCATACTATGGATAATAGAAAGAATTTAAAAGGGAGATAAAAAGAAAACGTAAGAATAGCAGGATGAAAAATAGCTACAGAGGACGACAAGAAGCTGAGAGGGGATGGAAGGCTTTACATATAGAGGAATAACTCAATACAAAAATTAAGATAAAAATGCTACTAAAATAGGAGGAAAAGTATGTGTCATCGAGAGTTTCGCGGACAATATGAAGATTTTAAGAAACGTGACCAAGCACAATAATCAAAATGTGATAGTATATTCAACCGGAGCTCAGTGCAAGCGGAAATAAGAAAAGTAAAAAGAAATCAGATACAAATAGAATATAAGAAAATACTCATAGATGAGAAAGTTTGGAAATGGGACGAGAGCCAAACAAGAGAAATGATGGCCACCACGGACACAAACAACTGGTCAAAATACAGAAAAAGGAGAACGCCATAATGAACTCACGGATAAGCAATGACATGGAAAATGAACAAAGATAGAGAAAAACACAGAAAAATAATAAGAATAGGAAAATGGGATGTACGTAGCATAAACGGAAGTAGGACATACTAGAGGAAATGATAAAACAGCAAATAGATATTAAGAGCTACAGAAACAAAAAACGAAGGTAAAGGACTGAAAAGAATACATAGAAGATACTGGATGTTTTGGGCAGGTGTCCATTAAAAGAAAAGAGCGAAATGAGGTAGAGGTGAGTAGGACTAATAATAGCACCAAACTAAATCACGAACAGTATGAAAGAACGATACATACGCGAGTTAATTATGTCAGTAGAAATGAAGCTTTTTTGAGAATTAAGCATAAACCTTAATAACAGCCTACGGCGAAAACGAAGATGCTAATAAGGCGGATAAAGACACATTCTACGAAAATATACAGAAAGAAATAGAAGAAGGAGTAGAAAATATAATTATTATGGGAGATCTAAATAGACTAGTAGGAAACCAAAATACAGGAATAGAATATTACACGAGCAAAGAAAGGGAAGACGCCAGAAATAACAAAAAAGAAAGAATAATTGAACTAAGCATTTAGAACAATCTTCAGATATATGATGATACACACATTTACAGGAAAAGAACCGACTAGCAAAGAAATATGAATAATCGACTACTTCTTAATAAGCCAAACTCAATAGATGAATGTAAAATGTCCAATCAGTGGAAGTGATCACTACCTAGTTAAAATGGACATTAGAAGCAAAAGAGAACATCAAACTGATAATAGGATGAAGATAATAGCAAAGATAATAGCAAAGAAATATGAATAATCGACTACTTCTTAATAAGCCAAACTCAATAGATGAATGTAAAATTTCCAATCAGTGGAAGTGATCACCACCTAGTTAAAATGGACATTAGAAGCAAAAGAGAACACCAAACTGATAATAGGATGAAGATAATAAAAGTGAAAATAACAAGGTATAAACTGAAAGAAACAAAGTAATGAAGAAATGGGAATTGATGAAAAATGGGACACTTATACAAATTTAATAACAAAAGCAGCAAGTATCAGCTGTGGAGCAACACAAATAGTGAATAGGACTATAAAGAAAACCTAGTGGTGGACGGAAGAAATTAAATTAAAAATGAAAGATATAAAAGACCAATGGATAAATATACAGTACAAATAAATAAAAAAGAATATACTAAGTACAAAGAGAAAAAGAAAGGAAGTGAACTAAGAAATAAAGAAAGCAAAACGAGAATCACAAAATCAACAAAATTTGGAAAATGATGCCATGGGAACATTAAAACTACAGAGAAGAAAGAAAGAATATAACATGATGAATATGAAAAGCAAAGGAGACATAATAAAGAGAACAAAATAATGGACAGATGAAAACTATACTGACAAAAAAATAGGAGGATATATATATATATATATATATATATATATATATATATATATATATATATATATATATATAACCGCAGATTTGGTTACGATAGTAAATATAAATGGAGGAGATATAAGACTAAAACTAATAGAAGCCATAAAAACGATAAAAGCAGGGAAAGCACCCGGGATCGGTACCATAACACATGCGATATGGGCCAAAAAGGATAGAAAACAACGTACATAACGTACGAATGATATAGTACAGATAATAAAAATACCAAAAGAATGGAATACAGGAATATAATTGCCAATATTCAAGAAAGAAGATAAGAAAAAGTGCAGTAATTATATAGAGATAACGATAATGTGTATCTAAGGATTGATACTAACAATAATAATAGAAAAAAGAATCAGGGAGAAAGAAGATTGAAGATACTATTGAAGACACACAGAGAGGATTCAGAAGAGAAGGAAGCATGTAGGACCTAATCTTCATAATAAGACAAATGAGTGAAATAGTAATAAGGAAGACTAAAGACAAACATCTGCTTCATAGATCTAGAAAAGGCGTTTGATCGGGTGAAAAGAAAAGATATATAGAAAGTACTAGAAAAAAGTGGAATAGAGGAAATAATAACAGAGATAATAAAAGATATTTACAAAGAGAACAAAAATTGAGTAAAAATTATACAACTAAACCCCTAGGAGGAAAGTTGAACGCCATCTGGCGGCACCACATCAATTAGCAATGCATACCCATATGGTAATAACCGTCAATATCGTATTTGGGTTTTCACTATTATCGTTTATAATTTAAACGTGGCGGCAACACATCAAGCCAGATGGCGTTTAACTTTCCTCCTAGGGGGTTAGTTGTATAATTTTTGATATAATCATTCGAGATTTTGTGTGAATTCATACTCACTAGCTGACCTACACTGATGAGATCTAATAAGATCGAAATCTACATTGCGGTGCACATTGAGAATCACATATAGGAAACTAATGAGGCTGTGTCGAGCGAGTTTCTGCCGGAATTATCAGATCCTCTCTTGCTAGCTAGTGCTTCTCCACCCGTAGTTCTTAGCAAGAGAAAGGCTTTGCTGTACCCTTGGAACAAGAAATGGTTCCTAAAGGCGGAAGAATCTAAAACAAATCAACGGTACGAGGATTGGATTGAAAAGGTCCTTCCTATAAGTACCTTGGTTGTAACGTAAACGACAATTGGGAAATGGCATCGGAAATTAGGAGCCGCATCAAACAGACGGTAGGAGCTTTCACGAAAAAAGAACATCAGGCACTTCAAAATCCCCCTCAGAATCAGATTGTTATGGTGCTATGTGTTCAGTAGTAGTAACCACAGCCAATGGTATGGACAAAGTACAAGGTCCCTATTTCAAAAAACTGCAGATAAAATAAAAATAATTAACTTGGTTGTCAACGCCTTTGGAGGGCATGACACATGAAGAACAAGGTCTAAGAGAGAAAGCTGAAAGAGCAGATATAACATTGGAAGAAATAATAATAATAAGAATTAACACAGGATAGGAAAAAATGCAAAAATATACACACACAAAGAATAAAAACGCCTACACCTAACAGTAGAAGACATACGATTTAATAAATAAAATAGAAACAATTCCCTTCATTATTATGAAACAAATAATAGAGCAATGTGCACCGGCCACATCAGATTTTTGTTGTGACGTTAAAAAGTGGTTTACTGTCCACAAAATGGTACTGTACCAGACTAGTCTGTCATCATCACTTTAAAGGGCTTTGTCTTTGCTTATGCAAAATACACTCGCTATATCGTCCTCGTCTGAGCGTGCATCAAAATTCGCCCACGTATGCTCAATTTTGCATACATGTTACCATGACCGGCGATTGAAAGACGCCTTTGCGAAACTTATATTTTAGAGCCCCCTTCGCTCTAATTTTACAGAATAAGGCAAAATTAATTTTATAATCTTATATTTTGTATAAAGATTTACGTAAGGTCGTTTTAGACAAGACAATTTCTTGACTCAAAAGTTGGTCAAGATGCGAGACAATCTAAATTGTCTCGTATCATACAGCAAATTATTTGTAAAATTGAATTGGAAAAATATAACGCGCTCTATTTGTCAAGGACAAATTGTATTGGAGGAGGATATATGAATTCATTTCTTGAACTAACAAATTGTCTTGTCTAAAACGACCTTTGGAATGAGAAGGACATAGCCGTAATCCGGCAATCTGAGTGAATAATCACCAGATTTATTAAATTGAATAATAGTAATCTCAAAAATTCACCCCGGCCTAAAGATTTACTGTTATATATTTTTTGAAATGGCGCCTTTGTAAATAATTATTATCACAAACCTGATATAAGATTGTATTTTTTTAGAAAACGAAATTTCTATCAATGCTAAAGCACAAGTCGGAAATCCTGGGACGCAGTACATTTACCATAAAAGAGATGAAGGAATTGGCGAGCAATATAGGCATTCTACCGGAAACAGTAGGGGCAACACTTGAATCGCTTAACTTGCAAGGATACTTTTTGAAACAAGGCGTTGATAAGTATAAGTTAATTGTAGACTAAATTAAATGTTGAACATTCCTTTCCAAGAAGGCAAAACTGTAAATTATAAATTAGTTTTAAGCTACTAATTATAAAATGATAATTATAATTCATTAATGTATTTCACTTCTTAGTATTCTACAGATCTAGCTTTTGATCTTATTAGATCTCTTCTGTATAGCTTGGCTAGTGTGGATGACTTTTTTTCTACATGTTGAATTGAATGTTTGAATTACTTTACAATGTGCGTTATTTATGTTATTTGTTTCCGTTTTATACACTTAGTGAACAATTATTGAGTTCTTATGTGTGAATTTCATTTGTATAGGTGTTTTGAACGTGAATTCAATACTCTTTGGTTAGATTTAATCACGTTTTGTTTACATTATGTGATAATTTGGTAGTTCGCAGACAACCGCCGTATGCGTCATCTTCCATCCTTTATTTATCAATACTAGTACTTATATGTGTAATGTTTATTACCTGATAAGCCGAATCCATTGCTTCTGCTAAACGTGCGATTGTCCGGGCATTTTATGACCAAACACAAATAGTTGCAGAAAATGTCTCAGGATTATTGAATGCAGAAATTTAAATCTGTTTTTGGACTATATAATATACATTTATTATAAAATTTGTTTTTGTCCCTGTACCCAAGCCATCATAGTACCTATATATTTTTTATATAATACAAATATTTCAAAATACAACAACAATAATATGAAACGTGTTTGCTTGCACTCGTCAGTACGGACAACTTCCAACAACAAAACAATACTTAAAAACATACAAATACAATACTGAAGCATAAGTTAGGCCAGAAAAGTAGTATCTTGCATACTTTCATTAGTGTAGTAACTTCTTTATCTAATCAGAGTAAAAATTGTTGTGTGGTGCAGGCTACCTGTTGATCTACGGTTTTCTATAGTTAGATTTTTATAGAATTGGGTGTAGTTCCTCACAACCATCCGAGCTAATTTTGTGAATATATCTATAAAAAAGGGCTACTATTGAATATGTCTTCTTTCGAATATAATATAAGCATTCTCAAACGTCACCAACCCTAACGTTATATAATATACTTATAGGTGACGTCACATCCAATCCCATAAAATCCTAACACTATATGCATTGAAAAATCACGATTTACAATGTGATGTTTATTTAGAATTGTTTGCATAATTGGTATTCATACATGTATAGTTGACGAGATGTTTTTTATTTGCGTTCATTCGAAAATTAACCAATCACATTGTCGATTCTCACTGTAGTATTTGTTTGACGAAGATATAACACGAATAGATAGTTCATTAGCTGCGTTTTTCGGAATTATTATATTCAATAGTATTGGTATGTATTTGATTGCAATGAATACTAGAGATGTATGTAGACATCCAAATAACTTCACACACTGACGTTAAATGTAAATCATCAAAAAGAATACTCGAATTTTTTTTATTGCTTTTCCCACAAATAATCGCAGCTTAAAATATAAGATTAGTGTAAGCGTAAACACTTTGGTAAAGTGTGAATTGAGAAATTGTAGTTGTAGTGAAAAGTAGGCATACAATTTATGCAAATTAATAAGAACACTTTGTTGCGTCTGATGCTTATTTTGTACGAACATAAGACAATAAAACCAACAGTTTTGCTTTGTACTTATGTTCCAGATCATCACAAGTTTACACAAATAAAACGCATGGATACATTTCCTGGGGCTTTATGATGATATTGTATAGTTTCAAAGTCATATTAAGCAAATATAATAATTATTATTTCTCTTAGCGTTGCCTTCATTATATTATCGTCCTTATTAGTCGATTAGCTTATGTATAATAATAAATACAGTCTATTAGATTAAAATACTTTTAATTTTATAAAACGGACTATTTGAAATTACTATTGACTCTTATGGAGATTTCAAATCATTCTTGTAGCATTTGGAAACATACTCCGAGATGGGAGATACTGTTCTTGGTATATGATACAATCATATGATCTACATCCTATGTGTACATAATTATTGATATCATATATTACAAATAAGTTTCAGAGATAACAACAAAGCATTAAATTAATTTTCTTAAATGTATCTACTGAATCTCGCGATGTGGAAAATGTTCTTCTTAAAAGTATTAGACTATGACTATGCAGAGGTTCTACTCATCATCACCCTTAGGCATAGTGCACTATGTTGTTCATCATGCATAAAAATATTATTCTCTATAAAACAAAAATTATCTGTGTCTAAATACATGTACC
Organism: Lordithon lunulatus; assembly: GCA_963942505.1. Taxonomy (NCBI): domain Eukaryota; kingdom Metazoa; phylum Arthropoda; class Insecta; order Coleoptera; family Staphylinidae; genus Lordithon; species Lordithon lunulatus. The sequence goes on from OZ012668.1 coordinate 39,687,155, forward strand.
AATGCCAACTGCAACATATTCAAACATCATTTGAAATGTACTGAGAGGATTAGAACCTCATTAGTCACAGTGCACATGTATACACTCATCAATAGACCTCGATAGTTTCATCAGTCACAAAATATATTTAGTCATCCCATAAGACTAGGTTAGAAGGTCATGTCTATACGTTTTCATGGTCAAAGGTATAAAGACCTAACATATAAAGGATTGGTGTAGAGCGTTGTTACTAAACCTCAATACCATATTGACTGTGGTATGGGTTCATAAAATAAGGATGGATGATAAGATATATTCAATGTGAATTTAGGTATTTGTGAATAGGTTCTTTTTTAGGCAAAACAAATGTTACTATCTGAAAGATCATGGAATTTCTTAAATGCATTCCATATTACACTACATGAGAGATCAATAAAATTAAATGCACACTCCCTGAACAAATCAAGTTACATCAGACATATGTACGTCTGCCTTAAAAGGGGCCGTTTGTGACATCATAAAATCGTTTTAAGTATATATAAATAAATTATCTCAATGTAATTCACCGCTCTATTGTTTTAGAGAACATATTCGACCTGATCATTTTTTCAACGGCTTCATGTATTGGGACCAAATTTGAATTTTTCTATCACCATAATATGAACCGGATTGTATTTTAGCAAAATTTGACTGCAACTTCTGAAAACCTGTGAAAGGCAGAATTTCGCCCCGATGTGGTTTGAACTCACGCTCTCCAACGTTCAGAACGAGTCGGAGGGAACCTCTAACCACTAGACCGCAGAGCTGGAGCGTGAAATATATAATAAGGTGGAAATATTATAATATAAAATTAATTACGCACTTTTTATTTAAAATAAATAATTTTTGAAAATGATTCTAAATTCTTATTTAATATTATAGTTAGAGGGGTCGATGCATCGTACTGAGCATTGGGGAGCTGATTTCGAACATCATCGGGGCGAATTTTCGCGAATCACCTTTTATAATTTCTCAGAGGTTTTCTGTGAAGTTAAGGTAAATACCGGGTGATTAAACTACTCCGAACTTCTCCCTTGATCGGCGAAAAAGCCTCACGACTGATGAATGAATTTGAAGATCGAAGTTTTTTTTGTTTGTTTATTATTGATTTCAAGCTGCTTGAAATGATGAATAAACACCGTTTGCCGAACCCTGTATTTAAATAGTAAATTAACCTACTAATTTTATTTATGATAAAAATAAAAACTAGTTCTCAAATATTATGATATATTATTGTGACGAGCCACTCGAGATCCATGCAATGAGTGCCTATGAATAAATATGGTCCTTGTGTTCATTTAATTTACCTACTGCAACTATGAACTTTCTATGTATAAATGTTAAATACCTGACAATCAATGGCGTTTTGTGTTTTATGTAATTTATATACATATGATGTAATATTTGTAAATACTATATAACTAGTTGCTCTTTAGTTAAAAGGCTGCATGAATGCTTTGGCCAACTCAGCAAATCTCGAAACCTCTTGTTCTAATAACCTTTGCACTTAAACAATACTCCCCACTTACGCGTCAATAGAAATAAACTTAGCCTACATTGAGTATTTTTCATTTTATAAATAGCTTGCATATTTTCTTGAATATAATTTATATATACTTTTTTTATATAATTATTAAAATATTCTAAGCTACAAATTTGAAATAAGTATATCATAAACATAGTACGGATTACTTGTAAATAATTGTTAAATATAGTTATTCACAATATTAATTAGTTCATGCCTACTACTTATCTGTGATTCATATGAAACCAAGTTATTTTTTGTAAGCAAGAATAGTTGTTTTCAGCAACCTGTCTGTCCATTTAGACATTGTGTGTTGAGTGTATATAAACTCATGGTGTGGTTTGAATTGAGCTATGTTTTCAGTGTGCTTAGGCACTTCTTCATATTGTGAAGCCACCCCTTGCTAGGTCAGAGACAATCTGATCTGTACCGCTCCCACCTGGCATCATCGGACTCGTGCGTTAAGTATCTTACACCAATCTGGTTTTCCAAAGAACGTAAGTCACACCACGTTTGATAATCCTACAAAAATAAGAAACATCATTCACAGATAATATTCTAGTTTTGTTCCATGCATCAGCAGAGATAGACCAATTAACAGATTTTGATGCACATGCATCAACTTTGAAGAATAAAAAGAGTAACATGTTTATGGTATAGAGCGCATATGTGAATTAAATATGTACTGGGCGAACAAAATTCGAAGATTATATAAGGGAGCTTGATATGAATTGAAAAACGATGAAAAATCGTTTTTTTTTGTTTTCGGCTTATAATGACAAGTTGTATGTTTCAATGTTTTGTTAGATTATGTTATGCTTCTCTTAAAAAATCATACTAGAATTGAAAATTTTAAAACGAGAATTACGGGTTGTATAGAAATTATGATAATAAAATGTTTTCTCCATAAATGGTAAGTTTTGTATTTAATTTTTTACAGATACATATTCGCAATATGTCATATATTGCAAATAGAGGGCAGTCAAAATTCCTTGCTTAATCAATCAAATGATAATATCAAATAATAATCAAATAATAATTCACAGCTCAATTTCTCAATATCTGTATCATCCTAACTAGTTTTCTGCACACACATAAAAAAACATAATTTAATTTTCTCTTTAGTATATACTAAGTAATATCCAGTTGAATGAACTAAATATTTATAAATATACATTAATAGTTACCTGCAACCATATGTGTTGTAATGACTTATCCACGGTGTACCTCTTTCTTTGTTTCACTTGCAACAAGTTGTTAATTAAATCAATAGCTGGAAATGGGTTTGACATTATTAATGTAGATAATAAGTAGAATTAATATTACCATCCGACGATATTTCCTTCCAAGGATTTGGAGGGTACATAAATGCGGCATTTTGGATCTGCTCGTTTATATCTTCGTCTTCATTAAATGGAAACGTTCCACTCAGACTGACGTAGACTATAACACCCACACTCCACATATCTAAAGAACGATTGTAGCCCTTATTTCGTAAAACTTCAGGTGCTAAAAATAAATGTGAAACATGTTGATTGTTTAGTTGATCAATTTGTTTACATACTTAGTAGTGTAAATCCTATTTAAGCTAATTAAAGCAGATTTTACATTTTCACACTTCACATTTCATACTTTCACAACCAATTGGTTTTTCTAAATACAATCAGAATGGTTAGAAAGAAATCAAACACAGTAATGGACATAATTGAATGAATTGTACATAGTATTTTCTCAATTAAGCTAGTGGCATAGTCGGTAGCGATTTTGAACTATGTTTTACCTGATTGCCCAGTCACGAAAGTTTTCAACAAAATGAACCTACTACTTTCAAGATTTATTAACTAAGAATTGAGCTACCACCTATATAGACAGCTAAATTCGCAAAAATAGTAGAATTTTTTGACTCGATGAACTTTTCTTGAATCAATGTTCATTATTGAAAAATTAAGTAATCATTTCTGGGCCCTTTTGCCACAACGCTACCCGAAATGACAGCGATATGTTCCTTGGTTGTTGCCACCATACATGTATTTGCAGGCATCCACACCAATCCACACTACGAAAAATTAGAGGGGATACGATACGACAGAAAAATGTTTTCTGTCCATATTTCTAATATGTCGCCTATCAGGATTCGTCGTTAGACATTAACGTATTCGTTGAAATTTGTTAGAAATTACCGTTCAACAACTAATAAATCTAATAAGGGATAAAAGGTGTATCAATATTATTAGTTTTAAATTGTACAATCACCAAACTTTATCCATATATATATATATATATATATATATATATATATAGTATGAGATAGTAATATAGTTACCTAAGTATGCTGGTGTTCCCACTACTGATCTACGGAATGACTTCTCACCAATGATCCTGGCAAAACCAAAATCGCAGAGTTTAACTTGAGGGAATTCGGCGTCAGAACTCAACAAGACATTTTCTGGTTTTAAATCACAATGTACTATATTTTTACTATGTAAATGTTTCAGAGCGATCAATATCTGAAAACAAATTGCAATATATAGTAAAACAAGGAGATTTAAAGGAATGGGATATGAAGACAAAATAAATGACTGAAAAAATCTCTGAAATTCTCAAATAAAATTCATTTGGATAGATAGAATGAAATAACAGATAGCATAGATTTAAAAAAAATATATATACATTCGCGTTTTTGACAGCCAGAAGAGTGATTTGTTTTTCAAATTTATTTTAAAAGTTCAGTTATACGCAAATCATGGTTGTTGTCTTTAATCGATATCGTAAAAAAACTATACTATTGACGCCATAACATCAAACACGTCTAGAAACTATAGCAGCTACAGTAAGGATTATGGGCTTGTTCATAAATGATGTCGAATGTGTGTGTTTAATTGGGCATGTTTCGGTTGTGCGTTAAAGCATAAGAAGGTTGGTGACATGGCGGATGTACTGCAGTGCAGTTATGTGCAGTTATTGACAAACTGGAGGGTTTTTCGGGATCGTAACTGTCAGGTATAATAAGTGTCGTGGGGATTGTAGTGAGGATAATACAGCTGATTTTTTTTAACTCCTGAAAAAACTTCGAAAATCATGGTTGTCGTATTTAATCATCATCAGTTGGCTCCACAGCCCTAAGAGGCTTCGGCCGTTGATCCGTGTTTTGAGGGGATCAGCCTCTGTTTTCCTTCATTCTTTCTTTCATAGACCTTTGTGTGTTTTAGCCTTTTCTACTATCTTTCTCCATTCTTTAATGTTATGTACCCCTAGTTGTTTTAGCTCTTGTTCTACATTGTCCGTCTAATTTGTGACAAGGTGGACTGTCCTAGGTCTTCCTGTCCTTCTGTATTCCCTTGGCTTTCATTCCATCATTCCTCTTATTGTTGCATTTATGTCTTTCCTCTGTACATGTTCAAACCATTGTATTCTCCGCGCTTTTATTTCTTTTACTATGTCTGTTCCTCCATTGTGTTCTAGTATTTCTGTGTTCATTAGTGGTATCCATTCTCCGTTTACTTTTATTGCTCCGAGGATTGCTCTGATTAGTCGTCTTTCGAAGATTCAGAGTTCTTCCTCGTCTTGTTTTCTCATGCTTCTCGTTTCTAGTGCGTATATTTTTACGTTGGTTCCCTTACTAAGGCTTTATGACTTCTTATGCTGCGATTCTCAGCATTCTGCAGGCCTCTTCCTGCCACCTGTTGCTCCTACTTATGATCACGATGTCATTTGCGTATGGCAGTATTTGTGTCATTTTTGTCGCTAGTTTTCCATGTCCTTTTATGTTTCTTATAGCTCCTACTAGAACCACGTTGAATAGTGTTGTTGATAGTGCGTCCCCTTGTCTTACCCCTGTATTTATATTTATGTTTTCTGTTATTCCTTGACTTGTTCGCACTACCGCGTTGGATCCTTCCATTGTCATTCTCATTAGATTTAGTTTAGTTTTTGTGGTATGTTCATGTTTTGCAGCTCTCCCAGTGTTTTCTTCCTGCTCACTGTGTCAAAAGCGGCTTTAAAGTCTATGAAAAGTATGAGTTTCTATACCTGCTTTGTGACATTTTTCTAGTCATTAGTTTAACGTGTGTGTGTATCCAGTTTCTTGTGTATTCTTTTTCTCCTTTCTTGTGTATTGGCACAATTATTTCAGTTTTTCAGGTCTCTGGCATTTCTTCATTCGTCCATATTTTTACCATCAGCTCGTATATGTGTTTATGTAGTTCTCCTCCACATTTCAGTATATCTCCAGTTATCTCTGCCCCTGGTGGTTTTACGTTTTTTAGCTTCTTTATTACTTCCTCGAACTCTGCTTGGGTAGGTTCGTTTACTTCGTCTCCTTGTGTTGTCATTCTCTTGTTCTAGCTCCTCCTGAACCTCTGTGTTTAGTACTGCTTGAAAATGCTGTTTCCATATTTGGTTTTTTGCTTTCGTTTTGCGTTATTTCAATCTTGCTTTGTTTATTCTTGGATCATTTCTTTGCATTCTGCGTTAAACCATTATTTCTTTTGGTCCCCTTTTCTTTTCTCTACTGATTTCTCTGCTGCGATTTGTTATTAGTGTTCTTAATGTAGCCCATTCTGTTTTGGTTGCTTGGAACGCTACTTCGTTTAGTTGTTCTTGTAGTTTCTTTTTATGTTGTTCTTATTTTATATTTTCTGTTTGCCATTTTGTGGGTGTGCTGCTTTGAGGTTTTCGGTTTCGATCCTTTGACTTAATTTCACTGCTACAAGATAGAGTCCGCATTAGCTCCTCTTAGCGATCTTACGTCTTGTATTGTTCCTGATCTTCTCTCCGTTATCAACACGTGATCAATTTGGTATTCGTGGGTTCCTCTTGAATGTCTCCTGTCGTTTTATGCTCCTTTTTAAACTTGAATTTCGTGCTAGTTATAACCATGCTCATTGCTTCGCGTTGTTACATAGTTTATGCCCATTATTGTTGGGTTTTTCGTGGATCGTTTCTTTCCCTGCATCTCTTCTATGTATTCTTACTTGCCTATTTGTGCGTCGAGATCTCCAAGTGTTATTAGCCTGTCATATTTTGGGATTTTTTCGCTTACTTCTAGTAGTTTTCCGTAAAAGAGTTCTTTATTTTCTTCTTCTGTTTCCTCTGTTGGTGCATACGCGTTTATGATTATTATATTGTTTAGTTTTCTTTTTATTCTGATCGTTGATATCCTGCCATTGACTGCTTCAAAGTTGAGTATGTTGTTTTCTATGCTTTTTTCTACTATGAAGTCTGTGCCATTTCTTCCTCTCTTCTCCTCTCCTCAATATAGGAGTATGTGGTTTTCAATCTTCCGTTCTCCTCTTCCTTCCCATCTTGTTTCTTGCAATGCTATTAGTTTCATTTTGTATTTCCATTTTTTGTTTTCCCAGTTTTCTGCATCGTTCTTATGTTCCATGTTGCTATTTTCATTGTTTGTTGTTTTCTGCCTCTGTTGTTTTTATCTTTTCTTATCATTTTCGTTGCTTGTTTCTTCGTGGTTGGATTTTGTTTTTCTCTATGTAGATTTTTGCTATGAGGTTAATGGTCGTTTTATCCCAAATATACAATGTTCCATTTATTGTTAGCTTTTTGTATCCTATCTTTGTATTCCTTTCTTCTATTTTTTTTCCTTCTTGCTGGTTCTCTAATCTTATTTTGTATTGCCATTTCCTTTTTTGTTAAGTCATTATCTATTATTATGCTAGTCCCTTCTAGCTTTTTCTTGTTTTTCATTGTTTCCTGTGTTTTCCAGTTTTGTTATTATTGCCTTTCGTTCTCCTCTCTTTCCTATTTCATAAGCTTCCATTACCTTGGCTTGTACTGCCAGGATATTTGATAGGAGCTCTTCCACCTCCTTATTTGTATCTTTGTTCTTGGGCAGGTCTATTCCCTTTATAATTATGTTCTTCCTCTTCTTTTGTTATTCTTGCGATTCTATTTTTTATTCCATTTCATCAACTTTTTTCATAGTTTGTTGTTTCTCTGTTTTTCACTTTTCTTCTTTTCTCATTTCATCTTGTAGTTTCTTGATCTTGATCTTTCCTGCTTTTTTTGAAGCCTTCACTCATTTCGCTTCTCATCTCTTGTATTGCTTTCAATACTGTCTCCATTTCAACCTCTCCTTGTTCTATTTTAGTTTTTGTCTCGTTCTTATTTGCCGTACTTGTTGAAAAAGTGTAAATTAATTTTTGTTAAATTTTAGATATAACGGGACCTCGGTGTGCGGCCACCACCTATTTAGCCGCTCCTGTTTGCACCCCGCCAGGACCGGGTCTGAATAGATTTTATAAAACTAATCCTTAATGCAATATTACAATAAATTAAGAATAATTAATATACCAATTGAATTATGAGTGTATATATAAAAAGGCACCTCCCTCGACGAGAATTCGAAGATTTTCTACCACCAATAAAGAATTGAATTGAACCGCCGATCCTTATTGAGGTAGTCACAGTACCAAAATATAAATGGCAGGTCAGTCGGCTTCAAATAATTGACTTGGCTTTCTATGTAAGGACTAGGTGGAATTCCCGTAGTTCGACGGCGTATGTTGAAGCAACTATCTCGTTAATTCCTCTGAACCCATGTAACTCTAATATTTTGAGGGGAAAAGTAATTCCCCTCAAAATATTATCCAACGTAATATTGTGCACCCTGCTTCTTATTCTTCTTCTTCCAACTATGCAGTTGCAACTTCTAAGATAATAATAGATGCAACTATCCTGCTCTCGCGTTGCTTTTGACGAACAAAACTATCAGTATAAAAATATTTGTCCCGACATGCACAGACAGCACACATGTTATAAATGACAGGTCAGTCGGCTTCAAAACATCGTCTTAGTTTCCATTTTATAGTGATACTAATAATGTTATAACTCCATCCAGGCATTTAGCTTACCTGTGTAATCAGAAATTTGGTGACTCGCTCCGTCAGTCTGCCTTTCTCGTGTGACAATATCATCTCTAACATATCACCTTTTAGTTTCTCCATCACAACGAAAATGCGCTCGGGGGTTTCGAACATTCTCTCCAAATTCACAACGCCTGGGTGCGATAAATTCTGCAAAATGGCCACTTCGTTCTTCAGCTGCGCCTCCTGCTTAGTTGGGAATCGTAACTTATCGATTACCTGTAATTTAAAAGTAAATATAACTATTTTGTTTAGGTTACTCAATATTTCTATGTATAGCTTATATTCACTGATTGTTACCTTAATAGCTACAGAGCGTGATGTTCTACGGTGCACACCACCATAAACTATACCAAACTGGCCAGATCCTAAAACTTCATCGGGGAATATTTGGAAGATTTGGCTCATATCAGTAACTTGTTCTTCGCATACAGTAGAGTCTTCCGTTCCTAAACATAATCATACTTGTATTCAATATTTATAGGTATATATAGGTATTGTAGAAGTAAGAAATAAATTAACATTTTTTTTTCGTTTTATCGCAAACAGTAGTCTTCCGTTCCTAAACATAATCATACTTGTATTTTATATATGAGGTATTGTAGAAGTAAGAAATAAATTAACGATTTTTTTCTTCCTTTTATCGAAAACAATGAATTTTATTACCCTTTAATATACTTTAATGTATAATTTGGTATTACTCACGAGCTGCGACTTTTTTAATTAATAGCATTCCGTATAAACTATGTATATATCATGACATACAGGGTTGGGCAACCTTTCGCACGTTTCTACGTGGCACACCAAAACGTTTAGAAATTAGAAATTTGTTATATTTTTTATTCGTTATTTTACATATGTATTTTTTTTAATTTTTTTTACATTATACCTTTATAACGTATGTTATATTGAATTATCAAGGATGACTAAAAAAAATAACGTCAACTTTTTTGCTATCATTTTGCTGGTATTAAAATTAATTTTAATTAATTTTATTATTATTATGTCTCAGAAAATTGTATGATTATGAAATTTGGTTGCAACACATGTAAAAAAAACTCCCGGGTCGTGGGACGCAAAAAGCTCAGTTATGTTTTTTTTTTTATAAAGTGGCACGCAGATCCATCTTGGTTGCCCAACGTTGTCGTAGTAGATAAAATCAAATTACTTACTGATATTTGCCGTAACAGGAATTAAAGCTTGCCTAATGGATGTTTCCCAGCTGCGTGCTAAATAAGCCCCGACGCCACTATCTGGCGGTGGTAACGCAACCGAGCTGCCCTCGTGCAGACCATGCAAAGGATCTTGCCCCACAAAGTAGTCTATATTTGCAGTTCTTATTTGAAAACAGTGCATCACCTCGCCCTGTTTAATACGGGCAGTGTCTATTGCCAAAATATCGGTCAACTGGATCTCCTTGTAATATTTAGATCCTTGATCGCTTTGGAAGAGAGTTATCGATTTGGTGTCTAATCGCCAAAAATGACGCCGCACCTGCAAGTTTTTTTTATAATATCTCGATATACATGTTTGTAGATAAAGTAACTACCATTCGGTCCTTATTTGTAAAATGTACAAGCCATCCTTCTTTTATAATCTTTGACCCACGCCGTTTGGTGTGTTTCACAGACTGTACAATTCGTTGCAATGGAATGTTGGCACTCGGTGAGGAGGAAGAACTACAACAAATAACATAAAAATAATAGTTTAAAGGCATTATTAGAAAATATTGTTTTAAAAATGAATCATTATAAGACAAACAAAAATCTATATTTTGAATAATTATTTGCCATAAGTTTTCATCCACAACACACACTTAAGAGAAAGGTTAACAGTTAAATATCACCCCACTATTGTTAAAAAGTTGGTTATAACTAGTTGCAATTCTTGAGTACCCATTTTCTCTAGTCAAAATGCGTTTTAACTAAACATTTCAATGAAAATGCATTTTAAATGCATATTTCACTCAATTTGGCATAATTAACTTTAACGATCCAAAAACGGATACAATGTGGATGTTGTGGGTGATTCAACATTTCAAATTTCATAGTGTTAAGAAATATGATTTAGGAACTTCTGAAGTAGGTGACATGTTCTGTGTTGAATATTTTATGTCAGCTGCAGCAGCGTATAATTTAACGCATCAGAGCTGTTTCACTTTAACGTACCTTGAAGGTATAGAATCGTTGTCGTCATCATGAACAGGAAACGCTTCCGAATAAGGTTTGCCATTGGATTGTGAAACGTTAGCATCGCCAGCACCTTTTTCTGAGTCGCTTTCATCTTCAGTTAGAAGATTGCCTTGGCTGCCGCTGCTGATCGAACTATCAGCATCAGTGTAGTTTGAAACTGAAATGAATCAAGTCGATAAAATAACTTTATAGAGACAGTCAATTTTAGTTAATTCAGTAATGGACATTTCACAGTTTGTATGAGAAAGAGAAGTATAGAGAATGAAACACTGTTTATAATATGCGCATGTAGATGGTATTAGTTATCTGTAACCAATAAGTAAGGAAAAATGGCTTCCTTATACATTTCCAACAAAAGTTTGAATTGGAATCGAATAACAACAGGATATTTGCAATGATTATCTAAAATTATCCCCGCAAATAGAATTTCCCATTCCGGTATAAATAGGGGCCAGAATTAAGCGTGAATTACATTTTATTAGATTCGTCAAAACTGGAATAAGTTTTTAATTTCAATTATCGTACATATTTTGATCAAGTAAATCAAAATAGTGAAGTATGAGTCAAATTGCATGTGCCAGTTAAGCTCGTAAAATGACCAATCACGTCTTGGATAAAAAATTGAGTGAAACTTGAACGAAAAATAAGGCCAGACCTATTATTCCTCGTACGAAACTCCTGATTACCACAGTTCAAATTCGGGTGGAGCAGGCTTGAATGAAAGTTGTTCAAGTTTATTGTTGAATCTAGTATAATGTAATTCACGTATTATAGTTTGCAGTAGAGATACATTTGTAAGGAGCTGAGAATGTTGGATCCTTTACACAGAAGAAACCATTTATACTATCTCTGATATTATGTCTTTGAACAAAAACGGCGAATGATTGCACAAAATGTCACTGTATGATAAACTAATTTTAAACTAACATATATTTTCATTCAATTGTTGTGAATAATATATAAATCATAATATAATGTAATAATATCACATTATATAATATATTTAATATATTAATTATATATTTAAAAATGCTAAATTATTAAATAATCTTTATAGGCACTCCACTCCATTGCCCACTTTACTTTAACTGGTTTAGAAGCGTTTTTATGTTGATTTTTTTTTCTTCTGCAATCTTACATTCAACTTTCTTTAGATTTTTAAGGTAAAAGATTAAATGAATAGCTTACCAGTTTCCGAAATATCCCTTGGAAGCTCCCCATTGCAGTCCTTGGGAACTTTGTCTAGGCATTTCTTGTGAACGTTATAGTTGCAATCTTTGCATTGTAGGCCTTGTTTAAACAAACCCTTCAGGAGTTTCTTACAGCTTTGACAGATTGTGGGTCGAGTGTAACTATGGAGGACAAATGTGTGAGGTATGCGCATTCGGCCGGACATGGCTTTCTCAATCCAGGTCGGCCTGCCTCCCAAAGAAGGAGAACGGTTTGGAAGCTGCCATAAAAAGAAAACTTATAACCTGTACCTCATATAACATCGTTGAAGCAATTACTCTTCATGATATTGAATATGATACAAAAATACAATACATTATTTTTATGTGGTCAGATCGACTTTAACTTTAATTTATGATTTAAAGACCATCAAGACTAAATTAAACTTTGAACTAATTTCAAAAATCTCAAGTTTTTAAAAATTAATTTTGAAAACCATTGTAACTTATTTTGAACATTTTTTAAATATTTTGTATTCACTACTTCTCAAATAATTAGATTATACTTTTTGAAAAATCCAGCCAAGCAAAATGTGAAGTGACAATACTCGTGCAGAGTTTTTATTTTTGTTATTCCAAATTAGAAATCATACAGTACATGTGACGTCCCACGTCTTACTAAAACTGACGATTTCCTAAAAGTGACGCTAACATTTCGGCAAATAACAATAAAACATTCATGTTTACAATTTACAATAATTTGTATTAAGTACAAAACATGCTTTTGCTTTATTTTATTTTTTTTTAAATCACATCACTTTTTAAGTGCAATTTACCCCAACTATACACATATTAAAAAATTCTGATGAGGTCATAGAACACAAATTCGAAAATTAATTAAAAACAAATGAACAGACGTGAGCCCAAACCATTGGTGCAGCGGTTTGGGCTCACGTCTGTTCAATTATTTATATGCGACGTAGACAAGATCAGGATTGCCATGATAATAGCCTACGTCCGCAATGGATATATCATGGAAAGAAGAAGAGCACCACACGACATTCTTGAAATGAATTCGATAAAACAAAAAGCATAAAACGTAGGGAAATGAAACACCCGAAGCCTATTTGAAGCAGGCAAGCGACAACACCATCCAAGAGATGACCAGACTCATTGTCAGTGTACTGGCAGTTGCAGAAACAAGATGGAAGGAATCTGGCCAATGCCAAAAACTGGAGGAACAATATTTTATTCCGGAAACGATACACGAACATCCAAACGGAGTTGGCATCATCTTTAACGAGACCGTCGCGAAGTGCATCAGCGCCTTCGTACCACACTCCGACAGAACAATGATGCTGAAAAGCAATGCCACGTCAATAAATCTCAACGTCATACAAACGTACAACTGCCGACAAAATTGACCACGAAGAAGAAACCTTCCAACACGTGAAGTGAAAAACATGATGAAGAGCACCACATAGGACCAAGGAAGGGCATTCATTTTATCCTAAAATAAAACGAACGAATGGACAAGGACCAAAACAATGAACCGTATGCCGTGCAGAGAAGGGAGCACCGGGCGTGAGGGCATCGCGGTGGGTCGGTGGATCATCGGCTACCACATAGCAGCAGAAGAAGCAACATGTGGCCAGAGCCCATGGATGGCACATGTAATTGTAAATACCAAGGAACTCAACGAACATAAGGCAAACGGAGTTAGAACCAAGTAAAACCCTCCATAAAACAGCATGGAATCGCTAGTCGATTGGATAATAGTGAGAGTTGGAAATTCGGTTTCAGAAGAAGGCCACTGAACCCAGGCAGCCAAGAGGAGGCGGAACCAACATGGGCAAAAAAAGTCTGTCGAAACACTACAAAACAGACACCGACAAGGAAGAGCAAGGAGAGGACACCTATTTACATCTGGCAGAACTGAGAAATACAGTGTTAAAACTAACGAACACGGCTGTGTCAACAAGGAACATACCCAGGAACGCGAAATTAGACGTGGCAGTTGTTCGTGAGAAACGTGAGCGGCTCCTTGAAAAAACCGGAACCCCGCTAGAAATTCCCCAAAGTGCCAACGCAAACGCCCTCAAGCACCAGCTCAAGGCTGGGTAGGCGCAATGGGGTAGGGAGATGGAGACAATGAGAATAGATATGAAGGATATACAAGCTCGACTGTACCAGATGGCTAACAGCATCAGCCCCTACACCAGAGGAAGTTGAGACAATGGAAGTGTGTACTTATGCAGGGGTAGATATCCCCACAGATCACATCCTACTCATAGCAACAATCAAAATCAAACTAAGATGCACAAAAAACCATAAAACGAAACATAGATCTCAGTAAGCTCAAAAAATAAAACAAGGCGAAATAAATAGGAAAATGTAAGCTCGATAAAACAAAAAGCATAAAACGTAGGGAAATGAAACACCCGAAGCCTATTTGAAGCAGGCAAGCGACAACACCATCCAAGAGATGACCAGACTCATTGTCAGTGTACTGGCAGTTGCAGAAACAAGATGGAAGGAATCTGGCCAATGCCAAAAACTGGAGGAACAATATTTTATTCCGGAAACGATACACGAACATCCAAACGGAGTTGGCATCATCTTTAACGAGACCGTCGCGAAGTGCATCAGCGCCTTCGTACCACACTCCGACAGAACAATGATGCTGAAAAGCAATGCCACGTCAATAAATCTCAACGTCATACAAACGTACAACTGCCGACAAAATTGACCACGAAGAAGAAACCTTCCAACACGTGAAGTGAAAAACATGATGAAGAGCACCACATAGGACCAAGGAAGGGCATTCATTTTATCCTAAAATAAAACGAACGAATGGACAAGGACCAAAACAATGAACCGTATACCGTGCAGAGAAGGGAGCACCGGGCGGTGAGGGCATCGCGGTGGGTCGGTGGATCATCGGCCACCACATAGCAGCAGAAGAAGCAACATGTGACCAGAGCCCATGGAAGGCACAAACCCATTTGGAGGAGGCGGCGTAATTGTAAATACCAAGGAACTCAACGAACATAACGCAAACGGAGTTAGAACCAAGTAAAACCCTCCATAAAACAGCATGGAATCGCTAGTCGATTGGATAATAGTGAGAATTGGAAATTCGTTTTCAGAAGAAGGCCACTGAACCCAGGCAGCCAAGAGGAGGCGGAACCAACATGGGCAAAAAAAGTCTGTCGAAACACTACAAAACAGACACCGACAAGGAAGAGCAAGGAGAGGACACCTATTTACATCTGGCAGAACTGAGAAATACAGTGTTAAAACTAACGAACACGGCTGTGTCAACAAGGAACATACCCAGGAACGCGAAATTAGACGTGGCAGTTGTTCGTGAGAAACGTGAGCGGCTCCTTGGAAAAACCGGAACCCCGCTAGAAATTCCCCAAAGTGCCAAAGCAAACGCCCTCAAGCACCAGCTCAAGGCTGAGTAGGCGCAATGGGGTAGGGAGATGGAGACAATGAGAATAGATATGAAGGATATACAAGCTCGGCTGTACCAGATGGCTAACAGCATCAGCCCCTACACCAGAGGAAGTTGAGACAATGGAAGTGTGTACTTATGCAGGGGTAGATATCCCCACAGATCACATCCTACTCATAGCAACAATCAAAATCAAACTAAGATGCACAAAAAAACATAAAACGAAACATAGATCTCAGTAAGCTCAAAAAAATAAAACAAGGCGAAATAAATAGGAAAATGTAAGCTATAAAGGCAAGAACACAAAGATCAAAGAAGATGCCAAAAACATACGGGAACAAATGAAAGAAGCCATATTATAAATGGCAAGAAGCAAACTAGATATCGCAAAACGAGAAGCAAAGGAAGAATGGATGACGAAATCCTCACCAACAACGGCACCATCTCAGGAATACAACTCAAAGAAGTTTACTGGAGAATTAGGGTCAAAAATAAGAGAGCAAAGGGATGAAACAACAATGCCAAGAAATGGAAAAACTTCAGCCCATACTCGACAAATTCAACCTTCATAAAATGCCTAAAAGAGCAGGAATACGACATAAAGCAAACACAAATACTGACGAATAGCCAACACAGGCCAGTAACAGAACCCTGCCAAAGAAGAATAATATCAGCAAATGCTATGAATACAGGCTCGTTAGCTTGATGAACCGCACATTAATAATCTTTCTAAAAAGTACTGCATCAAGACTGTTTAAAAAGTGCGAAGCCGATGTTAGGGAGATACAATTTGGTTTGGAAGTGTGTACTTATCTAGGGGTAAATATCCCCACGAGCACATCCTACTTCTACCAACAATCAAAATCAAATTAAGATGCACAAAAAACGATACAACGAAACATAGATCTCAGTAAACTCAAAAACTAAAACAAGACGAAATAAATAGGAAAATTAAAGCTGTAAAGGCAAAGAGCACAAAGATCAAAGAAGATGCCGAAGACATATGGGAACAAATGAAAGAAGCCATGTTAGAAATGACAAGAATCAAACTAGATATCGCAAAAAGAGCAGCAAAGGAAGGCACCCTCTCAGGAATACAACTCAAAGAAGTTTACTGGAGAATTAGGGTCAAAAATAAGAGAACATAGGGCTGAAACAACAATGCCAAGAAATGGAAAAACTTCAGACCATACTCGACAAATTCAACCTTCATAAAATGCCTAAAAGAAAGAGCAGGAATACGACATAAAGCAAACACAAATACTGACGAATAACCAACACAGGCCAGTAACAGAACCCTGCCAAAGAAGAATAATGTCAGGAAATGCTGTGAATGCAGGCTCGTTAGCTTGATGAACATGCACATTAATAATCATTCTAAAAAGTACTGCACCAAGTCTGTTTAAAAAGTGCGAAGCCGTTGTTAGGGAGACACAATTTGGTTTTGGAGAAGGACCGCGCCCCAGCTACTAGTCCGAAACTGCCACGACCAGCGTAAACCAGTTTGCATTTGTACGACACAACAAACTAGTCGAGATCTTGAAAAGAATGGAATTAGATCAAAAGATTATAAGATGTATTGAGACCCCATATTGGAAAACAGCTAGTATAAGAGTAGATGGAGAATTGACTAGAGATATAAAAATATGCACAGGAGTACGCCAAGGCTGCATTTGATCCACACTATTGTTCAAGCTGCACTCTGAGACAATTTTCAAGAGGCATTGGAAAACGTAGACGTAGAGCATCAATGAATGAAAAATGAATCAATAAGATCAGATTATAGATGATACAGAGATCATAGCTGGCAACATCGAAAGTCTCCCACACAAACAACAACCATAAGGAGATGGGGCTACAGCTGAACATAGATTAAACCAAATTCATGACGATGACTACAAAAACAGATACATTATTACAGATAGCAGCTTAACAATAGGGAACTCATCCGCAGAGCGTATAACCAAATTCAAGTACTTGGAGCATGGCTGAAAGAGAAATAGGATTCTGACAAAGAAATAAGATGCCGAATAATGATAAAAGCGAGAAGCTCTGAAGAACTTTGATCATTTTTCGCACGTGGACGTTTTTGAACCTTTTTAGTTATGATTTAAATTAAAAATCAAACAATAAATTAAATACAAAACGAATTTAATTTATTGTTTCATCTTTAATTTAAATCATGACTGAAAAGGTGCAAAAACGTCCACGTGCGAAAAAATATCGTATGAATGAGAAAGATACATTCAAAGTTCACAATTTTAGTAATCAAACGAACCGATTTTGGAAGAATTGCTCTAGAAACACAAACACACGCCACATTGTGTTTTTGTTGTTGTTTTTCTTGTTGCCACTGCAAAATGAGCAGCTGCTGGCAAACTATACCTCCAACTTGCAAGCCAGTGGCTGGTAATGTGTAAACACCAATTGCTAGCCACTGGAACAGAAAACAAAGCAGGTTTACCTGCACTGGCAGGGTATGAACTGGCAGACCTGTTTACATAGTGCAGTAGCATGCCAGTCAACCTCCCCCACTCTGTGGGGGGAAGGGCCAGCGTGCCTGTAAATCAAATATTTTTGTTTCACTGGCATTGCGAATGACTGGCACAACAGACTTGCCAGCCACTGGCAAGGAGGTGTTTACAACGTGCCAGTCACTACTAGTCAGTTACTGGCAAGCTCTACTGGCACACTGACTGGCATCGTGTAAATCATACTTAATGGTCTGGTGGGTGAGTATGGATCTATTCCAGTACAGTTTTGTCATTTTTGTTTCGCATACAGGTGTTTGTAGTTCCAATTTTAGTAACAATACCATATGTATTAGAATCGTTTCATTATCGCGTCTTCTGGTGTAATTCACACTGGCTAGTTTTTGGCAACCACTTGTGATATGTTCAATGTTTTTGGTTTGTTTTACACAATCTACATAGATCAGAATAGTATGATCATATGTATCCTTAGGGATATATTTGCAGTAGTTAAGTGTAGCCTGATCTTTGATGAAGCCTTCCGTTTCCATAAAGATATGGCTGGGCTTTAATCGTTCACCAGATGCCTTCATATCTACATAGCCAACTGTTATTATCTTGATATACCGATATACCGATATAACCGATATTATATTGATCTAATTTAGCGGTATTATCATTCCTTAAGAGTGTTGCTTCGACTCTATTATGTCAATTTAATTGTGTGTAATTTCTATCATTCCTGGCCACAATATTATGGATGTTGCTGTTTTCTGCTATTTATAGAACAATTTTCTTAAGATTCCAACTGATTGGCCATGTGCTCTACAGATATCGATTACCCCTCTACCTCCTAGGCCTCTAGGTAGGTGGAACCTTTCTTTGCAAGCTCGTGGATGATGATCACGATATTTCGTAAAAAGGACCCTTCTTTGTCGGTTTAGGTTGTCGAGCTCGGTTTTAGTTCATTATACAGAAACTGTATGTTTATTGCCATAATTTTGTTCTTTCCGGATAAATACGCTTTCAAGAGCGATTTACATCTTTGCAGGTAGGTATTTGATGTTTTTTCCTTCATCTGTTTGAATTAATACAACAAGATTGTAGAACTCCTAAGTATTTATAGGTCTCCTTCTTATCCATTCCCATCATTGTGCTGTACAAACTGATGCCCTTCGTGTATCTCTCATTTTTCGTTAACTGACCCTATTTTACATTTTTCACCGAAATTCATATGGATATCCCTTCTGAATATTTCTACATGTTGTAACAGTTTAGTCAGCCCTTAATTGTGTCAGCCATTAGTTCTATTTCGTCCATATATGCTTGGTGTAGTTTTATTGTATTATTATTATTATTATTTCTAGTACTAACATAAAAATAGTTTTTTTTTTCAATTTGAGCGTTAGGGACTAACGCTAAATGTCTTATTTTTGTATGCACTTTCTGTGCATCACTTTACTGTATTGAATATGAATTTACAGACATGGATAGCAGAAATATATGCTTTAAGTCAATATTACTACTACCCGTTTCTGCGTCTTCAGTTCAAGAGTTCATCCGTCCAAGAAAGATAGGTTTGCCGTCACCTGTGCTCTCTTTACTTTGCAGTCGGGAGCATTTTTTTAAATCAAGTATAAAATAAAAATCTCCTTAAACTAAATACAGCACCTCTTACATGAACAGTGTATGGTTTACAGGCAATACGGTTAGATTATAAAAGTAAAATTCAAATATTCTACGAATGCCAGTATTGTAATTTGAATGTGATGTAACGAACCGACGAAGGAATAGAAATTCAATCAACTTTGTACGCCGCCGGAGAAGTGAGAACAGTTAATCTAAATCTGGTCTCGCATTGACTAGTAACGGGAAGCAGGAATATGTACTTTGTTCTCTATTCAATATTATTTATATTTTTCATGAAAATTGTGTGACAATTGTTTGTCATGTAGTTTTACTACACAATGTTTCACCAAAAAATAAACCAATAACTACTAAGTTACATCTGATAAGAGTCACATACAAACATTGACTGTAGCAGTTTTTAGCTGTCTTTTATAAAACAACTTACAACAAGTTATATTTTGTTAAGGGAACTTGAATTATATATTTGTGTAAAGCAAAACGAGGATGCTACAGAATCTGTCTGCTTTGTCCATATATCTATACTTGGTATCAAAAAGTACAAATGTAAGTGCTTCAGTTTAGTAGATAAAATTGGTGACACCTGCTATTTGGAGGAATTTGATAACACATTTTTGGGAAACAGGAATTTACAATATGTTCATATAAACATTCATTAATGTTAACATCACTAACAAATTCATAATTGTATTACTTTTTTCACTTAATTGTTAAGGATATGTTTGAGGATATCTGGAAGGGTTCAAAATAATGAAAAAATAAATAAATAAATAAAAATATATATTGATATCAAAATAATACTCAAAATATAAAAAATATATAAAAATAAAATACCCTCAACCTATACAACTAATACAAAAAAGTAATACAATTGTAAACATCAATACTTTATATGTATTGTATATGATAAAATTTAAATAGTACGTATATGAACAGATCTAATTTTACAATGAGTTAGTCACAGTGACATGTTATATTAATAATATCAGTGCTCATAAAAATAAGTTATTAATAAATTGATATGTAAAGATATACATATTGATAACTATTTTTCATTTGATTTACTTTGCTAATTATTCCAAATATTCTGTATCTCTTGATGAACTATTGAATTATGTTATATTGGATAGTTTAGTACCATTGATTTAAACCAATGATATGTGTTTCCTCACTAGTTATATAAAAACTGTTGACATTTGAAAAGCAAATAGTGCTTTAAAAAAATATTGAAGAAAGAAAGAGAGCATTCATGTGACAGAACTGTACCAATGTCAATGAAGTTACAGAATATGGCTTGCATTTAGAGTATATATGTGCACCCCTAATACTTTGAATACCTGTTACCAAACATTTTTAGCACAACTAATATCAGTCTACAAATTATTAATTTGACTGCTGTCCCAATATATAGTATACCCCAATAATAAACTGGATGGTATTTCTACCAGCAAAATCTTTCTGTGAAAATATTTTGAATTATATCTACACACAGTTGCTTGAAAAAAAACTGTACTTATTGAAATAAAATCATGGTAACTATTCATTCTGTATAGTTATATGAAAAAAATAGCTAAAAAAAACCCTAAAGCCCTGGTTTTCTAGGAAGAGGTCGCTTAAAAGCAGCCGCTTTTGACGTCAATTTTACGTCACAATAATAGTTTCCATGTGTAATCAATATGCTTTCCCATAAAGAGAAATAGCTCAACGTAATGCAGAAAGACAATGAATGTGATAAAAAAGTCTGTGTTATTCAGTTACTATATATACTTAAAACAATTTTTGTGACGTCAAAAGTTTAGTTACAGTCAAACCATCCAGTTTAATTTGGGGGTACATCTATATTAAAACTTGTATCCCCTACCCCAATAAAAAACAATATATAAAAAATTAGTGAGAGTAATACCATGAGATTATGAAATATTTGTCAGTTTATATGAACACATATTGATTATCTAGATATTATATTAATCATGAATAAATTGAATTGAAATATAATACTGTATTTAGTCATCCAAATTGACACCAGTAAAGAAGTTGGTAATTCTTACCAATGTGTTATCATCCGCATTATTTCCGGTGGAGTTGCCTGAGAGCTGCGAACAGTTTGAACTGCCTGATGGGCTTCTTGGCACTTGCAAGTGGCTCGAGCGACGTCGCTGTTTGTCGTCCAAAAGGTTGTATGTGCAGTTGTTGGGCACTTTTACCACACATCGCTTGTGGTAGTTTTGTCCACAACCTAAATTTAAATTATTGTACTATATTACTGTTAGTCAACATGACTGGTAACCATTTAAAATGCCACATTGCATTTTAAATGGTTTTTAGAAAAGAATTTACATTTTAAATGAAAATGTTAATATGTACATTGAGACATTTATAAATGCTTAAATGCTTTTCAATAATTAGGAATTTTAGCTGGTGATATAGTAATTGGAAAAACAACCAACTATGAACTGCATTGAATCCTGACTGCAAGGATCGGTACAAAGAAACTTACATTACTTCAAATAAGTAAAATGCTAGTGGGAGGGGGAGGAGAAAATCCAGTTTTGGGTTTTTCGATTATATCTCGGAAAGGGTAAACTCTAGAAAAATATGTTTTCAATAAAAATTAAAGCTAACTCAATTTGCTATAAAAATATTCCTATACATATTTGTGGAACGGTTTTCGATATACCTTATATACGAAAATCGATAATTTTCGACAAAATTAATTTTTGCCCCAGTTTTTGTCAAATATTAACTTCTATTGCCTCCCACGACCATTTCTCAGAAAAATTGTCAAAGAAAAAATGGCGGAGCATTAAATTTTACACAAAAGTGAGGCAAAAATGAAACCCAAAAATGGGATCCTTCCCCTCCCACCCTATGCTCACCTCCCAGGGGCGGGTTTACCTACTACTACGAAGCCCTGAAGTCAACAACTCTCGCATATTTAATGCACTCTACACCTCTTTTTTGATTGACTGACTATAAGCAGTGATGATTTTTTATGATGATACGATTATATTTGGTATATAATTAAAATTAAAAAAATTATAAAGCAAATTTACTAAAACCTTAATTTGTGTATTGGCAAAATATAAATGCTCGTGAAATGTAGAAGCGAGGAAATATGAGGTAAACGCTGAATGGGAAATGTAGATTTTGTGGTGACAGTACTGATATATTTCAGTATTTGTTCACTGTCTTTTATAAATGTAATTGCGGATGGGAAAATTGTGGGAAGAAATGTAAAAGGATGCATGGATGCAGATGGAAGATGCATTAAAAAATGAGGGAGATAGAAGGTCAGAGGGTTTCAAGCATGTTTCAAGAATTAGTTTTAATATTGCAAGAGCCATTATTAAGTTTTAAGTTTACATACTAGTCCATCTTCCGACGGGGGATGATTTTAATTACAAAAATACTAATTAATCTATTGAATTAATTGAATTATAGAAAATTGCCAACAAAATTCAAATCACATGAAATGGTGAATATGCATAGTATCATTGGTCTTGGCCAATAAAAAAAACTATGCAAACAAAAGAGTGGTATTGTTTGCATAGTTTTTTTAAATCAATACAGAAATATTACATTGTATCGATAATAATATAACTAAAAGAAGCATATTATCCATTAATAAGATCTATACAATCAAAAGTAAGGACAGAAGGCTTCAAAACCAATGAAATGATGCTCATTCACAATTTTAAATGATATTTATTCACTTGAAAATTTGCTATATTCACCATTTAAACAACCTTTTTGTAAAAAACGTTTATATCATCTGCAGCATTTTCATAATTTGGCAATGAATCCCTCAATATTTAATAAATAGTAGGGAATGTAACAAAAATTGAAATCTATACTCACCATCACATTTGAGGCCTTGACGTACCAAGCCAAACAACATCTCACCACAAAAATCACAAAATGTAGGCGTTTTGTATGAATGCACGGAAAGCGCATGTGGTCTCACTATGGTAATATCAGGCACATTACCTAAAGCTGGAGCTGCAAAAACAATTCAAATATTACCTACAAACTGTACACTGAAAACACTTTCAACTTACATTTACCTGTTAAAACAATCTCCACTAATGTTTCATCTACTATATCTGTAGCTGCATTTATAACTTGTAATATATTATTAGAATTATATTCATGGCGGAAGAGCAGTATTCTATCACTCAATCTATTGATACCATGTTCT
Organism: Lordithon lunulatus; assembly: GCA_963942505.1. NCBI lineage: Eukaryota > Metazoa > Arthropoda > Insecta > Coleoptera > Staphylinidae > Lordithon > Lordithon lunulatus. The sequence continues at coordinate 39,710,716 of OZ012668.1, forward strand.
GGAATCTACAAAGAAATATCAGTTAATTTCATAACTTTCTATAGGGCAAAGGTATGTCATAAATTTGGATCTGTTCATTTCCACAAAACTTCAACAAAGTTTACTTCCAATCCCTTGATATTCTAGATTCTAGCTAGCTTTATTAGTATACAGTAGGTTAATAGAAAAGCTAGGGTTCCATGCAAGTTTCTGTAAGAACCAACAGAGAAGTTGATGATTACTATCTGGTAAATTTAAAGCTTGCACATTTGACTTTCTGAATACAACACTACTGCTGTATAAGGAAGGTATTGTGATCGCGAAAATAATCGAATTACTCATTTTAACTTTTCTTTATGTCTAATATATTCGAAATGGACTAAGAGGAGGTAGGAATACACGAATAAAGTCCGAGATCAGGCGACGTAGGACACAAAAATAAGTTGCTGTTCTGGATTATAGCTGGATTAAAACGAAAATTAAGGAATAATTCCCACACGTGCTATGCATACTAGAGAGGTATACATGGCACATGTGGGAATTATACAACCCTACCCTGGTTATGTAGTCCAGGGGGTTTCCCCTGAACTTGCCACTCTACATACCCCTAGTTGTACAGGCTCTCATTCAACCTTTCCTGGCGCTCTTGTCACTCAACATCCCTAATTCTCTCCATGACTACAGTTCCCCACCTCTTAGCATCTCATCCACTCACATCTCAGACATATCCAATCTTTCATATATCCTTCCTTCACACGCTCTCTAAACTACCCCTATCTCCCATCCACATCACAGTGTTTCATCCTCTAACTTCTGCAGCCTTTCCTAGAACTTTACCACCCGCCTGCACCCTCATACTGATTGGGTGAGTCTCTTGCAGAAGAGTCGGTAAAGTCGGCTATCCAGCGCCTACCATGCCTACTCCCTTTCCACTAGATGCCACGCTCCCGCACTTCATACTACCACTCTGTAAAGCAGTATAGCTGGTATAGCTTCACGCACGCATCCTATATCTTACAAACAATACCAATATTTCCGTCACCGTACACCATTTTTTCTATTTTCTCCTCGCTACCCTCCATGCCAATCTCACGTTGCTTGCACCCACTCCAAATGTTTCCTATACCACCTCTCCAGTCAAACCAAAAACCTAAATATTTGAAACCATCCACTCTCTCAATCATTACACCCTTTCATTTCAACTCTACCCATCTTCCCCTTAAACGTCCATTTGGTTTTCTCCACAATCACAACTAACCTCCCCGGAAGCCGCTTTTAGGTCTACAGTCAACATATACATTATTATTTCCTCCACCATTCTTGCCAGCGTGAAAATCTGCTCCCTTGTCACTCTTCATGTTTTAAGGTTACCAAAGAAGTCCATAAAAGGTACAACTGTGGAAAACCTCATCCTGCGAGTGACCCTGGCACACGCAGAAATCAATATACATACCTCCCAAATAGTCTCCAAAATAAAGAATACATGAACCATCTCAATAACTTAATAGGAAAACTCATGAGACTTTCAAACCAAAAACAAAAAATGGCGTTCAAACATAATAAACACCAAAAGAAGAAGGCTATTCCATTCCATAATTCATAAGGTGTAAAAATGTAGAAGGAAGGTATTACTAGCTAGGAACACTGGTTTGGGTTGTGTCTGGGTATATGAATGAAAAATTAAGAAACATATGGGAATTCTTGGCAGAGGATAAAAGCAGCCTCAAGTGTGTGTGTGTTTTTGTACACCCTCGAGTTGGTACTGAGATATCCATAGAATACTAACACTACACTAAAGTAGTATGCTATAGACATAGATGTTGTATAGTACTGACATAGTCTTCTAACATATGCCTTAGATATGTAAGGCTTTTATGGTGTGATTTTGAGCAATCACTATAAATAATGAATCTGAAAGTTGTTTGCTATATGACACCATTTATGAATATATGGTAAATGACTCTTGATCACTATGTTTATAGCAATCACTAAAAATTGCAATCCTGGTCTATTAAAACACCAATATCTTTAATAGATGTAATAATGATACTATATAATTGTATGGGCTAAATATTATATATTATTGCCCATAGTACCATAAAAGTTTCAAGACAACTCTGAATAGATTAATTAAATCAAATGCTGGGTGCTCCAAATACAAAAATATCACCCTGCTTCACCTTTGCACCATTACACCCCTGATAATGCACCATTGTCAACATTAAGCATTAAGCCCCTCTGGGTGTGCCAACAGCATTGTATGGTATAAAATCAAACTTCACTTACCTTGGAGTTTATAAAATCACAGGCCAAATCTTTAATAGTCTTCAAGTTTATAAATGACTGTGGAACAGTTATAATATCCCTAGTCAATCCGAATTGGAAAATAAAAGAAACATCTGGGCCTAGGTTGTCCATTTTTGATTAAAGCTTGTGCAACTGTAAAATTGTACATCCATAAACACCCTTAAAAATAGCAGAGAGCATCATCAATAAAAAAAAACAATTAACAGTATTTGCATAAAAAGATGACAAATTCTCAACACATCATAACCGTTCTGCTAGCAACAATTAGACGCTAATTACATTAATTTTCGAACGGAGACTCGTAAAATTTGGCCGAAATTATAATACCGTTAGACACCTGCTAACGTAAATACGGAATTGTTATGAATTAAACGCAGAATACTGGCACTTACGAGGTAACAGTTGGTGTCCAGGTGGTTCGACGATTTTAGAATTGGGCGGGATGGTGCGGTTAAATAAACTTAAAACTACATTTACACGTAAAATGAATAAATCCAAGTTCATTCAAAGACGAACATGATGACATATTGACAAGAACTGACAACAATGCGGCGTTGTCAACTTGCGCGACAATCAATCCACTTTTTTTGTTGATATAATCTTATTATTTTATCACACATGCTGATTTCAATCAGCGATTAACGACAGCAGTACATCGTATTAAGGAATCTTGTTGGGACGAGTAGAAATTGTAGGTAACGTGAAACGTGGGCCAATTTGCAGGCAGTGCTGCCAAGTTTGATGGTGGCAGATATTCAAATTTGAATCCAGTTAGATTTTCATTATAATAGTACGTGCATTACACCTGTTCTAGTTTTGTATGACTCCCTATGACTTTCTGTGATAAGTAATAAGGGTGCGGTTGGTATCTTCATCCCACAAAGGATTATTTCAACTACAACGAATTTATTGCTGGAAGAGTTGAATACCAGTTGAAATAGTTCATATACGTTAATTTGTGGGTAATTCATAGGATTATATTTTCTTTGTGCTTACCCAAAGAAAATATAATACCACAGTCCACATTCTCTTCCGTTGCTCCGTCTACGTTCATGCGTCAGCCAATCAAAGCATCGGCAATTTATGATTGGATAAAAATTGCTATTTTTCCTGCACTATTTTGGGGCTCGTACTATAAATACGATTTTGCCATTAGTATCTCTTTAAGTATATATGTTTTAAAACGAATATAAATTGATGTTTATAATTATTTATCGTAAAAACATCAGTCAATAAGTAACATAACCTATTAACAATTAGAAAGTTGTATAGTGCTCAACGAAATAAAATTCTATTTCATTGATAGTGCTCTGTAGGTTGAGCCCATAATAGATTAGAACCAATAATCTATGGGCCCAATTAGGCATCACAAATTACTTGTTTTGTTGTGATGCTTCTTATTAATATGATTAAGAGTGTATAACTAATTGTGTCACAATGATAGAAGTAGCAGCAAAACTAATAAGAGGCCCGGTGTACCTCTCTGGTGAAGTAGTGGAGTGTATAATTACATTTGCCCATCCAAAACTAGCAACACACAGAGTATCACAAAGTAACAATGATGCATTTGAAAGCCTTGCATGGGCTTCCGCTCAAATACATTGTCAGTGCAGCACTGATAGCAAAGTACAGAAGCAAGATGAGAAAGGAAATAATCTGACCTACAATGATACATCACTAGCTGTATGCAGTCAGGACACTGGTGTTATTGAAATTGCAACTAAACCCAAGATTTTGTTCTGTGACTTACGACTGTTGCCAGGACATGCTAAAACCTGTAAGATACAAGTTTGATACTATTGTTTATATTAACTTGCTTTTATGACATATTAAAGTAATCTATCAGACAGAGCCTGTATATTACCAATACTGGCTTGGAACTGTATACTGGGTGAATTCTATACAACTCTCACCATTGTGTAAATGGGTAGAGTTAAAAGGCTTGTTTATATTGAAAAACAAAATGCAAATTTGAAGGCATTTTTTTCCAATTACCAATATCTGAAGCATAGGTCTTAATCTTTTGTACCTTTACAGCAAAAATGTTTAGATACAAATGTATATTCTGAAGAAATATAAATATACCTACAATAATAATACAGAATTCTAAAAATAATGACATGAAAAAATAATTTTTGGCCATTTGCAAAATAATATCACTAAAATTGTATAGACAAATTCATAAACTTTTCTCCATCCACTCTCTGTCCTACTCCTACACCTCATCCATACCTCCCACACCAGTCTCTCCTCACCCAAATCTTGCAATCTTTCTTCAAACTTCACAACCCACACATGACTCCCAGCACATGCTCATCTGATTTGTCACACTGAACACTGCCCTTGTTGTCGACCTTTGAGACCTAGCACCCTCTTCAGGAACCAACCTTGCATCCTTTTTATTACATCCCTCTCACGCAATCCCCAGACTACTCTATACAACAGTGTAGGTTTTATACACGCATCCCAGATTTTGCACGCTATTGCGAGGTTACCGCCCCACAAACTCTTCCATTATCTGCTCGCTACATAAAGCCCAAATATTTATAGCCATTCATTCTATCAAGCATTATTATTCCCTTCCAATTCAGCTATTCCACTCTACCTCTCCTACCCCTATTTCTAAACATCATCCATTTTTCACTAGATTCACTAGAATTTGGTCTTTTCTACATTCACTGGTAGTCCCCTCCTATCCAGGTACTTTCCCATTCTTTTCAACATCTCTTTCACTCTCTTGCCCACCAGCACTACGTCATTGCATAGCGCCAATATCCACAGTTTGGTTCTACCCACCACGACCCATCCTGCCTGTCCTCTCATCAGCACCTCCTCCAACTCGCTCATGTACATATTGAACAGGAGGGGGCTTAGCGTGCCTTACTCCCACATTCACCCTAAATGTCTTCAATACTTCTCCATTCACTCTTGCTTTTGCCCACAACTCTTTATACATCTTTCTCACCCACTCTACACCTTCTTCCATACCCAATATTTCCATACACTTCACATGTTTCCTTCTAGTCATACGATTTGGCTAGCGTAAAAATCTGATCCCTCGTCCCTCTTCCACTTTTGAACCCACCCTGGCATTCCGGCAGCAGCCCTTTTCTTTTCACTTCACTATATGTTCTTCAACATTGTCATCATATCTTATATCCCACACACATAGCAGTGATCCCAGTATTTACTTTGCCCTGCTTCTCTCTTCCCTTGAGGATGTCACAGCTCTTTCTCTGCTACACACTCCCTGCAACTCTTCTATATAGCATGTGTCTCTTCCCACTTAACACCCTTTAACTTTTGCTCATACACAGTCAATATAAGAAGTATTTATGGATTATTTTTGTCTCTGGTGGATTAAAAATTAACCTCATAGCTATAAACTTAAAAATGTTCCTTCTTAGTATTTGAATTGGAAACTATTTTCAATAATTATTAGTTTCTATTTTGTTATTTCTATAGCATATAAGGGTCACCAATTTATTAGTGCTTTGGGCCCCATAAAACCTTAAGATAATTAACAGGATAATAAATTAAGCCAAAAACACTAAATTATAGTATTTTACGATACTCTTTAATGTTCCACGCTTTCGTTTTGTAACGCGTAAACATTGAAAAAATAATAAATGTTGTACCCTGCTCAGTGGCCTAGTGGTTAGAGGTGCTGTAACCCATTATGGGTCAAATGTCGCGAATCACCGTTCACAGTTTTTCAGAGGTTTTGTTTGAAATTAAGTAAATATGGGGGATTACACTCCTCTGAGCTTTTCCATTTATTAGCGGAATAGCCCTCAGGCTGACAGCTATAAAAATTAGTACTAAAAAAGATTAGTAATAATAACTAGTAATTTTGCCAAATTTAAAACTTACCTCTATGTCTTAATACTTATAATCATGTATCTTAATCTATCTCTATGACTACTTATAATCATCTATCTTAATGGTGTAAGTTAATTTTTGAATAAACATATATAGTATATCTACAACATATTTTAATTATGTAGTAACTGATTATTAAAATATATGTTTACAGTTGTTTATCGTGAAAAAATACCAAGTGATGCTCCCCCATCCTACAGAGGACAACTTGTGAAGTATTCCTATAAAATAACAATTGGCACTCAAAGGGTTAGTAGCCCTATTAAATTGCTGAGAGTGCCTATAAGGGTGCTCCCTGTTAATGTGATTGGATTAGGCGATGCTGGTGGATTATGTAATGATACATCTGAGGAGTTGTCACCAGCAAATCCATTTCTTGAAGTTAGAGAAAAAGAGAAGGAGACTCCATTTGATATGGTTTTACAGGCTTTACAGGTAAATTGACAAGATAGTTTATGAATCTAAAATATAAACACATTTTCCAAAAATATTGTGTTTCTGATTATTGGCAATTTGACTATTAATCTGTGTCCATTCTATTAATTGTTAGCATTTCCTAAATGCACACTAAACAAACTCTGACAATCGGGATAATTACAAATATATTACAATACCTGATTTAATTTATAGAATATAACCGCAAGACGTAATCCAAACTTCTACATGATTTCAAACACATGGGGCAAGGTAGCTCGATTCTGCCTATTCAAACCAGCCTACAAACTAGGTGAGGACATAATAGGCACTTTTGATTTCACCATTGCAACAGTATCCTGCGTTCAAGTATCAGTCTCATTACAATGCGAAGAGGAAACAATGCTTGACGCACAGGACGAAAAGACCAAACAAACTAGAATAATAACATTTAGCAAACATCATGAAGTGTGCTTAGGTCTGCTTCATACACAACTAATCCTGCCGATTCCGCTTCATGTAACGCCTGCATTCACTACAAAGTTGGTTAGTTTGAAGTGGCGACTACATTTTGAATTTGTTACGAGCAGGAGTAAGGATTTGGAGGGGCCTGGTCTTGATGATTTGGAGTGGCGTGCACCTGCAGATCTTCCTATTGAGACTATGGTGTGGAGTTTACCCATTAAATTGTACTCGACTACACCTGTACAGGTAGCTCAAGGATTACAGGCTAATGTCAGTCATAAACTTACAATAAGATAAATTGTCATCACCAATAGAGTAGGTACAAATAATGATTGAATGTATTTATTAATTTTTAATAATATTTATCTAATTAGAAATGTACTAAAATAATGATATAAATATTTTATTAATAAACTAGTTGACTATATTTGGAGTAATTTTTATTTTATTATTTCTTTATATATTTTATTATTTATACATAACTTATTTCTCAGATATAACCATGCCAAGGTGATACTTTTAAAGATCAGAGAAATGAGTATGGAATGACAATGATGATTATATATTTTGGTAATCAGTTTCGGGATTCAAACTGATTACCAAAATATATAATCATCATAGTCATTCCATGCTGTCTTTCAATCTCATCTTTATCTTTCGTACAGGTGATTAATAATTCAACTATACTCAAGATCAAAGTTAGTTTAGAAGACTGCATAGTAGTTGATATGCCCGGGGAAGAAGCAGTCAACGACAAGAGACTGACATAGTTTTGTGACCAGTATGACTTAAGAACCACTAACAAAGTATATGTAAATATATATGAGTAGACTAATATCAATTTTCGATTGCATTACGGATGGCCAACAAGCCATCAAAGTACGTGATGGGAGGAGTCAACCGCCTACTAGAAAGCACAATCTATATTTCCTTTATCAAAACTAAACGGTGACCAATACGGAAGAAAATTGAATAACCACAACCAAATACAACTTAAAAGGGTTTGAACAGTGCAGTACCAAATATTTAGGCGGTGTCAAAACAATTGACAAAGAGGCACTAATGGCTCAATTAGACAACGAACCGAGACTACCACTTACCAACCCAGATCAGATGGCGCGGACCCTGAATACAAAACAACAAAAAACTTGCCAAGGGACATTGCCCAGGACTATTACCAACAAAAGAAAAAGAACCGTATACTGGCGGTACCAGGCATAGACAACGTACCAGGAGGTAGACGAATGTCAAAAGGAGGCTAACAAGGAGCAAGGTGCAGGTGCAGCGAGGAACAGCGGCTGGAACGCTGAGCCAGGAACTCCAGGACAGATACCGGGAACTGAGAAGAGACTTTAGGCGGGCGACTTAACGCAGCCAGGTCGAGGATGACCCGGCTACTCCTATCAGCTGGTAATGCGGCGGATGGAAGCTAGCCCACCAGGATCGGAATTCGCAGTACCTGAAGGGGTGGGAGCAGCCCTCTTCCCTCCCACAAAAACCAACATCAACGTCGCCGACCTGGTAGCAGAAGAGTCCTGGACACCCCACCACTGACCATTCCCGGCTGGATGGAAGAGGAGGTACTCCAAGCACTGACCAAGCTCCCAACCCGAAAGGCCCCTGGGCCTGACGGGATACGCAATGAGGTTGTGAGAGTAGTTGCACTGTCATTTGCCAAGAACATAACAATGAATGAAGGAACATTTCCGAAAAGATGGAAGTCGCAAGGATCTGTACTGGAACGTAGCCTACGATGGCGCCCTCCGGTTGGAGCTGCCCGAAGATATTACCTCTACACTAGCCATCAGGCCGGGAGCAGCCCTGACCAGGTTGTTTCTCAAGATCGACAACCGAGCGAGTCAAAGAGGAAGGAGACTTTTGGCGCACGCCCAGCTGCTCTATGCGATAAGCTGGATCACTGGACCACGCAGGTTCTGTCCGGGTATGGAGTGTTCCAGAAATACTGCACCGGATAGGGTAGGCGGCATCGCCTAAATGCCACTACTGCGTTGTTACAGACGATCCAGTCCACCCGATCTACTGCTGCCCGCGCTGGTTAAGAGAGCGTGCCACACATAGGCTGGGATGGGGAATCCCCATCCGAAAAGCTCTAGGAATGACTACTGGAGAGCCAGGAGAACTGGGATGCGTTCACCACCTTTTCACAGGCGGCAATTAGGCAAAAATATCTGGACGACCTAAGAAACCTGCAGAACTGAACCATGAACCACCAGACATCAACAGAAGAGACGAGGAAAAGAACGAGACCGACAACAGCGCAAAGCCATGAGGACGATATACCAGAGAAGTAGTGGCACCCACACCTGATGATGTTACGCTGGCCCCACAAGCACACACTGCTGAGGTCCAGTGGCCCGGGCGATGACGGAGAGGGCTTAGTGTGCCTCCGAGGGATTAAGCTCTCTCGTGGGGGGAGGTGTTTAGTTGGTAGGCGCCCGGTATACATAGATACAGGGTGAATCCGACACTGTTCCGACGGGAGCAATGTATCGGTTCGTATTTAGAAGATTAACCCATCCCTATAAAAAAAGGATATACAAAAGTAACGCTACTGTACGTAAAACTTCCATAAGCAACAACGAACGACAAAAGAGCAAACAGAAAGGGGGACGTAATAAGTAGACATATATAGAATAAATAGCTCAGAAGTTTAGAAGACGATGAAATCAATAAGAACGTCAAGCAGACAAACAGGCGCTGCTAGTAAAATTTCAAATATAGAGTAGGTACAACATTTCAACATTCTTTAGAACATACAAGAGAGGAACTTATCTAAGAAACATATAATTAAGAACAAAACTTGTATAACGGTCCAAATTCGCTAACTTAGAGTCGACGTAAAATGCACTAATCTGAAAAAGTGCCGAGGTCGTGGAGGAATTCACCCGGAACTTATACCGTATGGATGAGATAAACAATAAATAAACAAGAATGTTGATATCTCTATACGAAATATGCTTAAATGGAAAGTACACCAATTAAATAAAGAACCTCCCTTATATTTACTATACACGTAAAAAGGGCCCCAACCACGATCCAACTGTTAGGGATGTCAGGGTCTTGTCTTTGGTCAGGGACAATATATTATAGATCTAGGATCTTTAAAAACCTGATAGAAGACGCTATGGCAGCAAAACAACCAGAGGAAGAAGTAGATGTCCAAGCAGGCAGATCCGGAGTGGATAACCCTAATAAAGTGAACTCGGACAAATAGGGACACACAAGTAGCCCTAATAGATTTAGAAAAGGCGTATGATGTCGAGCCAATATCATACGTGAAAAGAGCTAGAAGAAATGCAGATAAGACGAACATTCATTAAGGGCGTTTAACTATATTCCAAATTCATTCTGTCATCATTTGTTGAAATTCTTCCATTGTGCCATCGTTCACAATGTTCATTTCCCTGTTGCTAGTAGTTTATGCTTCTTCTATTCGTCTTTGGTGGGAATTTTAGTGTTATAGTTTTTATATCTTCTAAAGGTTTGTTTCTATTTTTTTTAGGCTTTAAGGAAAAAAATAGTGAGGACACTATCCATTATATATATTTATATATATATATATATATATATATATATATATATATATATATAAAACACACTAATGACATGAGAATATGTAACTTTTATAATGACTTATAATCTATGTAGATTCCCGCCTATAAATCTAGGTTTCTATTACCCGTTCAATCAGCTGTTGGTAAACATAACCTGTCACGGACCTTTAAATACATTTAAATACCACTTGCTTAACCTCATAAAAGTGTAATAGTTCAATTAATAATGTACAATAATGTCAAGCACACCAAAAACTAAATTAAAAAAAGTAAACGACCAACATGGTAAGTAAAATCAACTAAACCTAAACACACTATAAAACATATGGTTTCCATTGTAGATACAAAAACAAGTACCCCCAAACAAGCCCAGAGGGTACTGGCTCTGGAGAGAGACTATAGCCCTGTATTCCTACCATGCACACAAGAGAGTATGGATGACCTTGATGTTAAATGGGATTGGAACTCACCACAATCGAGAACCAATTACACTAGGAAGACTAAAAGACCACAGAAACTCACATCCCCAAAACTACCTCTTAAAAAGAATGCACTTGAAAGTAATCTAAGAGCATTTGATAAACTCAAGGAGGAACTGCAGGCATTTAGGGAGGAAATAAATGTAGATGAAAATGACACAGCAGACAATGAACCAGTAGTAGACAAACATAGTGCCGATTTGGAAGAGTTTTTTAATGATTCAATTGAACAAGATATGGTGCTAGCAAGTCAGCTAATTGAGCACAAACTAGAAATTCGAAATGCTACCCCAATAAAACAAACTGTTGATTTCAAGCTGAAAGACCATCTAGATAATTTAGGTGATGCCAGTCCCATTTTTTCAAAAGCCAGAGCAAGCCCACGTAATTTAATGACTAAATCATTCAGTTCTAATGAGTTAGAATCACCTGTTCGAAAGATGGAGAAGTCGAGATTTAATTTCAAATCAAGATTTAAGGAAATGGGGGAAGGTTCATTTAACAGGAATGATTCTATTGATATGGCTTGTGAGGCATTCAATGAGGATGAGCATTTGGAGTTGTCCACAAAGTCAGCTGAAGTGACTAGTGAATGTGATAAATCTGTTAAAGAACAAAGTGTTAGTATGTTAAAGTTAAAGACAAAGAGTTTGAGTTTTGGTGATCATTATACAAATACGAGAAGCACACAAAACATTGCAACAAAAGCAGAGATTGAGAGGAAGAGGATGGAGGCTCTGGCTAAGCTGAGAGCTAAGAAGAAACCTGAATATAGTGATTGTAAGTAGTTAAACATATTATTTTATAACATACTGTATATTTGCAGTGTGTTCTCAGTATACTGCCTGCAGGGGACCTTTTACTTTCCAAAAACAGCACAGCAGTGCTAAGGAAGGTATTGTTATTGCTAAAATATCAAATTCCTAATTTCAACTACTCCTTACATCTCATATCTAATATAGTTGAAAATAGACTATTTTAGGAAAATCTCTATGTTTATGTGTATATATATTTCCACAATATCTAACAAAAAATATTTTAATTTATATTTTGTTTGTTTTTATTTACACATTTTATAATAATTTCAAAATTTGATTCCACACCATTGATTCCATGCAGTTTTAAAGATTTGATTGCCTTTACATAAATCTTCAATAAGCCATTTAGAATTGAAATAGGTCTGTAGTTAACTATTACTTATCATTTTGTATGTGCATTGGAGGTATTTTAGCAACTTTTAAAATATCAAGAAATATTCCTGTAGTAAAGTAGTTATTAATAATGCACACAATAGGTTCTGGCAATAATAATTACTGAATTTTATATAGACAAATAAGAATGCTGTCTGTTGTCAAAACACCAGTATTTTTAAGTGATCTTATTATAGATTGGATTTCAATAGTGTCTGTAGGGTATAAATAGATTGTGGAAGTAATATTACTTCCACAATGTATTTATACCCTACAGACACCTTTTGTGACTTGTTACTTCACACAATTCTTCTGCTAATATTATCTTGAAGAATTCCCACCTGTGCTCATATGTTTTTGTTCCTGATTTCAAACATTTCTTCTAGTTTTGTAGTGTATTCTCTTTTGCCATCTCTTCATTGTGAAGTCATAGTTTCATCTTTTCTTTGACTAATTTTGTCTTCTTCAGTTCTCTTCATTCTTTGTTGTTTGCATTGCAATTTTTGTAATAACTAACTAAGTTGTGTATGTATTACTTCTTTTAACTCTCATGTTTTACTACTTTTTTGTATCTCTTATTTATGATTATATTATCAATGATAGAGCTCTTATATCTACTTCTTACCTCTCTTGTATATTTGTGAATGCCTTTATGCATATAGAACATATTGGATGTGAATAAGAAGTTAGAACATTAAAGTAAATGAAAAGTAAAATAAAAAATATATTATATAAACTGTACAAAACTAAAGACAACTATGGGTAATATCCCTTTTGTGTTTGAAACTCGCACAACTTTCACTATTGCTGGCAATTCAACATACAATAAGTCAATATGTTACTTGTTGTGTGAAAGAAAACATAAATTAACATTTTACATATTTCACTATAAACATTCTTTCTTAAATATCAAAAGTTTTGCCTTTCCAGAATGTAAGGTTGTCTATGATTAGCTGCATAATTAGTGTACTGTCTCTGTATGAATCTTCATTTAATGTGTCGATTTCTGCTATCAGCATAGGCCTGTTTTGCAAGATGGCAGGCCTTATCAGGGGAATTTAGGATCTCATAGTAGAAAAGTTGAGGACATTTCCCAGCCTAATTGGGTGTGTGGCTGCCATCTTGGTCTTAGAAATCTCAAATGCAGCTTGGTATGCCTTTTGTGAGTCAACAACTACATTGTCCCCTATTGCAGCCAAGTATCTGTAGTGGTCGCCCCTCATTTTAAGGTAGAATACTTTAGATTCAGCATAACTGGCATTGGGAATAAGGTATTTGTCTAGAAGACCCAAGACATCGTAGCAGATTTCCATCAATTCCTTTTCAACCTTTTCTCTGTATTCTTTGGCCATTTGTAGCTTGCGTTTTGATCCCTGAGTCTTTTCTTCGTTAACGATTACTTTCCTGGATGATCGTCTGGCTTCAACAAGGTTCGTATAAGCAACATGTAGCAGATTCCTCTCCTCATTGTTGAGGTCCAGCCCAGCCTGGGTTACGGATTTCATGGCAGATGCCATGTCATCATACCTCTCAGCCTGCTCAGCCAATTTGGCCTGCTGCACCAGTTTATCCTTGTTTACTTGAGCCATTGTTGTTGACTACTTGAATCTAGTTTTAGGCAAACTAACAGATTTTGAAGTTATATATATACATATATATAGCAAAATTATGAATCATATGTATGCATATCTCCTATAGGAATTAGACAGTTTTTAGTATAACGTTTTTAATTAAGCAGCAAACATTTTAAAAGGTAATGTTGCAGTTCTGCAACAATATGCATTTAAGGGTTAATATTCCATGGAGTGCGTACATGCAACGATCCCCATCATAATCCTCGCTTGGATCCCCTCTGTAACATTTGGTTTCCGTGTATGTAGTTGTGGTCCCTAAATTGCTTTTTCACTGCCTCAAACTTATAGGTTTTCCCCCTTTCTGTTATTATCCGTATATGCTGTCTGTCCCTCTTTAAATTCCTGGTCCTGTCCACTCAATATAATTTGTCTTTGATTCGTTTATATATAGGCTCACATTTCCAGCATGATCTTCAAGTCTATTCCACTTCTTTTAATCCGTTTTGTGTTAGTATTACTAGGGCTTCGGCAAATGCTAGGTATTGGTGTCATCTTGGTATATGAGCCCTGTTCAGGCCTCGTATTAAATATTTCCTTTGTCTAATTATAATAAGCACATATTGATTTTGTCATGTTATGACCATAGCTAGGAAGCTCTCCGCATTCCGCGTCCCTTACCCCTACTCCCTCTGTTTAGGTTCCTATTAGTATGCTTTGCACTTCTTCCTCTTCCTCGGTTAGTTGTTCCCAGAAGTCGTATTTTATCTATAGTATTTCATCTTCTATTCATGTATTTAATGGGAATTGTTCTGTTTTCCATTCTTCATTCTCTATTGCTTTTTTACTTTCTCATATTTTGTATCACTTCCTTTATTTACCTTGTTGCTCTTTATACTTTTCTTCAACTCTTTCATCTCTCATAATTTATTTCCTTAAATTCTTTCTTCCATTATTGTTTTTATTCGTTGGGCCTGGCGCGATTCTTAGTTGTTACTGTTGTTTTAATGTCTTCGTTATTTGCAGCCCAACGTATACCTATCCTTTATCAGCGCCAGATGTAATTCACGGGTCGACCACTTACCAACTTTTTTGCCGGCCGTTCTTATCTTTTCTTGCTGTAGCATTAATTTTCATCGTTTTTTGTCTCTCAAGGCCCTCAGATAATGCTATACTTGGTATGAAAATATACACTAAGGTTTTCGAAAATGTTCAGAAAAAATGTATCATCGACTCAAAATAGACATAAGCTTGTAAGTCCAATGTGGAGATGAGTTGCCTCTGGTTGGTGTACAAACTACCCCTTTGCTATATGAACGATGCATCACGGTGATAAGATCGACACATATCGCCTCAATATATACAAATGCCAATCATAAGCCAGCAAAGGGGGAGTTTAGAACCCATCTCCACAACGGACCTACGGGCGATGTTCTATATCATCGCCAGTACGTCCGTTGTGGAGATGAGTTCTAAACTCCCCATTTGCTGTATGAACTGTGATTCACGGTGCTGCGATAGACACATATCGACGAAATATACACGACGAACATTTTCCAGAGATGGTCTTAAAATCATCAGGATTTTCTATGAAAATTATAAGAAAAATAATCCACTATTACAATACTTTATCCATACTTCGTGTAAAGTAAAATATTTGGTGTGGGTACCATACGACTTTCCGCATTAATTAATTAAAACTAAATCAAAATTTAAGATATTTTTCAAAAATGTTATTCGATTTGATTCCATTTGGCTGGCCTCGGTTCGATTCGATTCGTTGTTGATCTTGTTATTTTATTTGATCCTATTTGGTCCTGTTTTATGTTAATTTATCTTTATTTTGCCCCATTTTGTCTCATTTTGCCTTATTTGTCTCATTTTGTTTTATTTTGCTCCATCTTCCCTCGGTTTGTTTTTGCATAATTTTGTGTTAATTTTCTTATTTAATTTCCATTTTATTTGTTTAAATATTCATTTCTTGTAAATTAATTTGTGCGTAAAATCTTACTATTTTTAACATGGCACTAGTTCCCCGCGTAATTTATGTATGGTACTGTCACTGCCGATTACGTCACTCAATTTTTGGAGTCGCCACGTGCCATATGCACTATAGGAGTGTCATTTCAAGCTTATTTCTTTATTTGTCGGTCGATGTTGCTAAAAAAAATTATGGTATCACCCCAGCTGCGTTCTTAGCCGATTTCCAAATTTGGTCGCTATCGTAGAAAAAAATGAGCATTCGGGATGTTTTTCTACTCATACCCATTCTTCAGGGGCTCTTTTGAAAAAGTGCAAAAGGGGGTCGCGGTTCAAAAAGTTTGAGACGCACTTTAGTAAGCCAGTGACACGGGGTGGCACCTGAGCCACGAGTGGGACGGTGTGAAAGAGGAGTGGGTGGAGGGTTGCAGACACGTGAGTGAATGGCTAAGAGATAATGGGAGTGACGTGGAAATCTGTAGAAGATTGTCGTAAGAGAGGAAGTGTGTAAGGACGGGGCGGTTGGTTGTTTCTTATGTAAGTTGAATATACTTGGAGTTTTGTTTGTTATAGCAGTAAATGCCAAATAACGATTTTTTTGCACACCTTACAAATTTCACACACTAATACCATTGTCAAAATTTAAAAATGTGCCTACACTATATAACACTTTAATTAAAAAGAAAGTTTTAACATTAAAAATAAATTGTTTCCTAACATTAATAGTATTAAACCCTGTTGGTATTTTATTATAAAAAGGACGCGATAAAAAATGAGATTTATTATATAACCCGTTTCCCCAGAATATTTTGGAATCTGAAATAAATGTCTGTTTCTTGTATCATGACCGTGGATGTCCGTGAAAGAACTAACTGATTTATTATAAGCTATAACAAGGACAAGTTTATAACCGCCATAATGTTCGGTGCCTTAACATGAGGTCAACATGATTCTCTATTATTAACCTTCGCTAGTATGCTAATAACGTTTTTCTGTAACAGCGTTTTTAAATATTTATTCGACCACAAAACATAACTTTGAGTAGATTTCAAATAAGCTAAATACACAGATCTAATTGCTGACTGTGTTCATGTATTTCTTAGTTGATATATTGCACATGTGGCCTTAATGTCCCCACTGTAATATTACAAATCTAAATGCTCCTCTTTGTTGTTTTCAGCTGATACATCTCCTATAAAATGTTCCCCAGAGGAAATAGCACTGAAACGACAGCAGGCTCTGGCAAAATTGGAAGCTAAAAAACAGCAAGATGTAATAGAACGGAATCGACAGGAAGCTTTAAAACGTTTGGAGATGAATCGAAAGAAACGGGCGGAGGGGAAAAGGTAGAAATCGAGAAGGATGAAGCAAAAATACAAATTAAGTTTTCTTTTATGAATATATTTACTTTTTATACTATAAATCATGGCGTTTAATTAACTTTTGATTTTGTTTTCACCCTTTCCCAGTTCTTTACCTCGATTGACACTTGGCACAGACAGTACAACACACACAATAAAATGAAATTTACCTTGAAGGTACCTGCAAGCAGAAAACATAATTATTGTAATTAAGGATTTTGCGTGCGGAAATGTGGATCGAAACTTTTATATCGATTATCATTATTATGGGGATTATTATTATATACCCGTAGACTATTAGGAACTCTAACAGGGGGATTTCGGATCAATTTATCCTGTATTTAAAAAAATATTTTTATTGCTATTAGCCCCTGGGGTGTGATTCTTGAAACCACTCGTTCGAACGTATTCGTGTAACTAGTATCACCGCAAAATACGTACAATTCTCAATGTGTGCTCGTAAAATTATGGAATTTTGACTTAAAAGACACCAATGAATCATCATTGAACTAAAAATCCATCATTGAACTAAAAATCAAAACTCAAATCGAGAATTGTCTGTATTTTGCGGATTTGATAGTTAGACCGGTGATTCCCAATGTGGGGTCACGAAAAATATTTGGGGGTGTCCCAGAAAAAAGATCATTCGGGATATTTGTACACATACTTTCTTCGGTCTTTTGAAATTTTTAAGTCCAAAAGGGGTCGCCTACCAAAACGTTTAAGAAGCACTGCACTAGGCAACTGACCTGCGTATCCCGTATTTATATACCAGTATTCGTCGACAATTACTGGCATGTTGTACATATTTTTCAATATTGGAACAAAGTAAATCTATTTTGTGTCAACAAAATCTTCAATGTCAACTAAAATAACTTGTAGCGAACACCGTGTTGTGTAGATTATTTGTTTAAGTATTCTTATAATTTTGATGACAGTTAACTATAAACGTAAGCCAATCATATGTTTATTTGTATATAAAACTTATTTAGTAGATTAGCGGATTTGATTTACTGTGGTAAATAATAATAAAATCAATAGTAAATAGTAAACTCAGAAAAGGGAAACACTTTTTGGAAATAGATTGTATTAATTAAATACCGTGATCTCGATATAGCACTATTTTGTTACCAAAATACCGGTATTTACATTTGTTCAGGTATTTCAATCCCCAGTTACTGTGACATGAAGCAAACCTACAGGGCTGCGATCCCTGATCTCGTTCGGAGTGTATTCGTTTAACTGTCAAAATCGCTCCGCATAATACGGTCAATTATAACGTGTACTTGATACAGCAGTTGAAGAGGGTGACTGAGTTGGTGAAGAAGACGAGCGGCAGCCAAAGGGATAGTTGATTTAATGAGTGTAGAAAGAAGGCTATATAAACAAAACAAATCAAAACTAAGGTTAGAGGCCCATAAGACAATACAACACCACAGAAGAACATAAAATGTATAATGGCTCTAAAATGAGTTTGAAGATAAAATACAGGAAAAGCTAAAAAACAGACATTCTGAAGGCACCGAAATAGATCAATCGTGGAGCAAATGCAATAATATAAGAAGCTGACATGGAAGAGTATGTCGAAAAACTAGAACACAAAATAAATGGATGACTCAGGAGGCATGGCGGAAAAAAAATAAAGTAAAATATATTGTTGTAAAAAAGAAGAGGAAGGAGTTAAAACTGGACAAAGAAAAAGAAAGGGAAGTAAAAAGAAGCTTAAGACAATATATATATATATATATATATATATATATATATATATATATATATATATATATATATATATATATATATATACGTAGTAAAACTGAAAAACCACTAACCCAACCCAAAGAAGCAGCTAGTAAAAGCAACATAAAAACCCTTATGAAATCATAAACAAAAACAAACCCTCAGGAAGCACAAACATGGAACCGAATTACATAGGGAGGAGGAAATGGGAAGATTGATAGAGATTAAATATACAACAATAAAAGCACGCAAGAGAATGAGGACTTGCTACTAGTGGCGAAAACCAAAATCAGCATAAATGAAGAGAAAATAACCTGGAAAGAAACTAAAGAAGTAGTTAGCAAATTAAAGAATAATAAAGGAACCAAGAAAGTACCAGGATAATGGAAAACGTACTTATTATATTGCCCAAACAGGGAGACAAAACGCTGTGCGAACATTCCCTCTCCCATGTTAATTATATATTATAGCGATAATGAGTACCGCGAGTAAAATAATAACGAGAAAGAAGGGGCATTAAGATTATTGAAGATTAATCAAACAGGCTTCGGGCCCAGAAACTCGTGCACGGATAATATAAGTACACTTCGACTAATAATTGAGAACGCCATAGAATGGCAAAAAACCGTTAACTTAATTTTGTGGACTTTACATAATTACGGCATACCAAACAAAATTGTATTAATAATTAAAATCTATACGAAAACTACACAGTAAATGTGGATGTGAATGGCGTATTTTTCAGAGACATTGTGATTGAAACAAGCGAAAGGCAAGGATGCATTATTTCCCCTATGCCTGTTCTTTGTTATGATGGATCATATAAAGTAACTAGCTAGTTTTCTTTTGTAGGTCATTCATGTTTTGTTCTATTAAGCGGACATCGTCTGCGAACGCAATGTCTACCAGACTTTCCTGATTGATGATTTCTTCATTCAGGAAAGTCTGGTAGACATTGAGTTCGCAGACGATGTCCACTTAATAGAACAAAACATGAATGACCTACAAAAGAAAACATCAATGCTTAAGGAGATAGCACAAACAGTTGGACTAAATATAAACAAATGCAAAATATTGACTATAAATGAAGCAAAAAATAAAAAAATAAATATAAACGACAGAGAAATAAAAAAATAAAAAACAATTTCGTTACTAGCGGAGCGACATCAGTGCACATGGAGGTAGCGAGGAATACATAAAGAGCATCATTAAAAAAGCATAGGGAACATTTAATATGCTTCAAAAATATGGAGATCTAATGAGATAACAAAGAAATGCAAAATTAGAATATTTAACAGTAACGTAGAAAGCATACTACTATATGCATCTGAATCCTGGATGGCAACTTCAAAAACAGTTAAAAGGATGCAAACATTCATAAGCAAGAAAAATTCTCAAAATACTATCCTAATACAAACTCCAACGAAGACCGTAGCAAGATATGTAATATGGAGTCAATACGAACCACCACTAAAAGGAGGAAATGGTTTGAACACACGCTAAGAAAAAAATATATAGATATAGCAAGGACAGACCTAGATTACAGAGACAGAGGAAGGTGAAAGAGACCCCAAAGTACATGGCAAAACAAGTACACCATGGCCATACAAAAATACGTAAAATAAAATACGACACAGGCAAAAGACAAGATGAAATGGAAGGAATCAGTGGAAGAAATAAGTAATATAAAATAAGATAAAACATAAGGCTTCTAACTTGGCTAGAAACACTTATAGAGTATGTATTATTATACTGTATAAGGCAGGGATGCCCACCAAGCAATTTCTTTAATTTGTACACAAGTGAGCTGGAGGCGTGTTAAGGAAAGGGCAAGCAGGAGGGGTGGTGTTAGGAAGAATGAATTTATGGATGTTAGCATATGCGAATGATGTAGTGCTTGTGGCCAAGAGAGTAGAAGAGATGCAACAGATGTTGAAAAGAATGGGAAGGTACTTTGATAAGAAGGGGTTCACTACTAACCCCCCTCTTATCAAGGTACCTGAGAAAAAAAACAACAAATGGATGATGTTTAGATATACGGGCAGGATGGGTAGAGCAGAAGTGTTGAAATGAAATAGAATAATGATTGAGAGAGTGAATTGTTTTAATTATCTTAGCCGTTGGTTTGGTTTTGGAGGTGGGTTTAGGAACCATTTGGAGAAGGTGTAAGCAAGAGTGTGAATAGCTTGGGGTATAGTAACGAGAAAACAGGAGAGGTGGTGGGATGGTAGTAGGCTATTATTAATAGACTGCAATATCTGGGATGCGTGTGTGAAGCCAAGATTGTTTTGTGTATGGAGTAAAAGTGTGGGGATTGCGAGACTAGTTTCTGAACAGTCTGCTAGGACTCGAACGTCTCGTGTATGTTGGTACTCCTACAGGAAACACATCGGATGAGCATGTGGCAGAAGTCTTCTACTCTACCAGGGCAGTGAAGTTCGAGGAAAGATAGCAGACACTGGGGGAAGAGAGACTGGTACGGTAGGTGTGAATGAGATGAAGGAGTAGGGCAGAGGTGGATGAATGGACAAAGGACACAGAAATTATTTATGAAACAGTGGGTATGGCTGAGGTGTGGATGGATGAAAAGCTGAGAGGAATGTGAAGTCTAGGAACTGAGGTAAAGAATGAGGGATGTTGAGTGGCAAGAAAGGCAGGTGAGAATGACCCAAAGCTGATACAACTTTCGTTATGTGGAGTGGCAAATGCTAGCTACATAAACATTGGAAGATGGAGCAGGGAGGATAAAGTATGTTTGGCAAGAGCGAGATGTCGTTCGGAAGAGAGAGGAAGGTAAGTGTATATGGAGCAAGGATATACCACTTGTGTTATATGTTTTAAGGGAAGCGACATGTGCCACCCATGGGCAATGAATGTGATGGAGTAAAAGCAGGGTGGGTGGGGGTTGTAGAAAGGTGAGTGATCCAATGAGGGAAAGGCATGGAAATTTGCATAAGGCTGGCATGGACAAGGAAATGGATGAGGGTAGAGATGGAATAGTGGCAGGAGTTATGTTTTTCTAGGTTTGGGATTAAATTCAACTATTAGATATTATGCTGAGTTTGATTTGTTGATTTTTATGGCTGTTTTTGTATGCAATGGTTATGCCAAATAATGTTTATAAATAACACTAGTAAACCAAAAATCCATCTTTTTAAGAACTCACATCGTGAAATATCCGTATTTTGTGGAGTGACTTTGACAATTAAACGAATACGTTCCGAAAGAGTGGTGTCTTGAATTCATGCTTTAGATGACAATATACTATGTCTTTTTCATATTAACAATGACTAAATAACTAAAGCATAACATTTTACCTGAAAACAGTGTACTCATAAATATATTTCCTATATTTACATCGGCAAAGAAATAGAAGTTGCTTATTATGGCCACTGATAGAAGTGGCGCTATAGCTGCAGCTTCCAGCCGACGGATCCATGTGGCACTTAATGAAGATACTAATTTCATATTACTCTTATAGATATGTTTACATACTCCCTCTACTACAATCACTGCATAGTTTAATGATGTCCATACTAGCACTTGTGCTTCTAGCCCATGCCATATGTAAGTGAATACAAAACAAACGCTACTTGAGATTATTTTGTTTTGTAGCAGCTTGACTTGCAATGCTGGGATATAAATGTATCTGTAAATAATAAATATCTAGTATTATGTAGAATTTACAATTTTCAGATGAAATTTAAAAAATCTATGCATTGTGCCTAGTTTTTTTACCGTAATCTTAAGAGATACGAGGTCGATTAAAGTTTCAATTTTTTGTACATTTTCGTCATGTCGTTTTTACGATATTAAAAAATGCAATAAATTGCAATGTTCGTCTTTTTCGTTTACATTGAAAAGCGTGAAAAGATTTATAACCAAGAAATTATAGCACTTTTTTATTGGAAACCTAAATCTCATCAGATATTCATTCCTTTTAACGAAAACAACAATTTATCGTCTTTTTTTCTATATCGTAAAAACTTACAATGACTGGACAAATTTCTTTTCAGATTATTAATCAGTACAAAATGTACAGTTATGTGCAACTTTGCCCTAATTCAACCGACCTCGTATCTCTTCTAATTAGGGAGCTACCCATGCTTACGGTAGAAAAACGGGCATCCTGTATATATTTTATATAACAAAACACAAACACCATTGTATTCGTAACGTAACAATAATCGCACTTAATTCAAATAAGCTATATATTTATTTCAATAAAAATAGATTTTATGCATACTATACCTCACAAGAAAATTGTACAAGCCCTCATCAAAATACTTCCACATATCAGAATACAAATGAATCCTGGCTATGCATTTAGGACCGCCTGGCACAGTAGCTCCCTCAAACTGAGCAAATGCAGTGCTAAATCCATAAACCACCACATATTTTATATGAAAAAACTGGCCCATAGCAAATCCATATCCATAAAGAGCCCACGGATTAAACGTCTTTACATACTAAAAGAACTAAAGCGTAACACCACACCGAATTTAACGAACTCCACTTACATCACTATGGTACATCAATGTATTCACATACAAAAAGTGTAGTCCGAAATCCTTAAAGTACAGCCAAAAAAACACGCGTACTAGACTTTTAAGGAGTACCTGCAGCCTCATTAATAAATCGTTTTGTTTAACTCGGCTGGCTTTGTAGTCATTGAAACTAATAAAGGGCCCCATTATGAGCTGTGGTAAGTAAAAACAGTACGCCAGATACTCTTCAAACGCGGGGTTTTGCTGTCCGCGTATGTTATCAATACACACACTTGAACACCGTAAAATGGTCCAAAAAAATGAAGTCAACGCGTAAATCAGCTGGAGATCATTTAATTGGAAGTATGCGTTGTCAAATGACAGGTAGTTATGAATTATTATGAGAAAGAAGCTGCATGCCCATATCACAGAAACTCGTTTGAATTTTTCACACACCCAAAATATAATTGATTGTATGAAGAGGAGTAGAACTATTATTACATGTGTGTTGTATAGCAGGAACATTACAGATGTTATAAACTGTAGGTGTGGAAGACTTTTTGGGGATTTCGTTTTTAGTACTTCGGCAAGACAGTTGTATGCAATCAACCAGGGAAGCAAGGCAATTATTAAATCCCGAAATGCTTCCCATTCGAAATCAACGATGTCCATTTTGCGATTTATCATCCATCCATCGTGTAAGTCATAATAATTATGGTAGTTTGAATATGCTAGAAAAAATAAGTTTATTACCTAAAGCTAGAGACATTCATTTCTTTTTCAGTATATTACATACAGGCAGATATACAGATATTTTTTTAAATATCAAAAACACTGGACTGATACACCATAATTATGATCCACAATAAATAAAAAATTATTATTTTTAATTTCTGATTGCTTTTGACGTCATTTACACTAAAACCGGGACGATCCTGTGAAAATTTGAACAAAATCGGACACCTAAATCTTTAAAATGTAAAACCGATTTGAATCTAGTGGAACGGAATTAAATCGAATCACATTTTAGAGAAATATCTTAAATTTTGATATAATACTAATTAATTCATTCAAGTCGTGTGATGCACACACAAAAACAAGTCTGGGCACGTTTGGAGCATTTTTTCAGCATTTGTCTCGTAGTGGCACCAACAGCGCATTGTATGTGACACGCTTTTGTCTTTGAACTGAACGCAACTGAATCCCAATTGAAGGTGTATACTAAATGTTTGTTAAAATCAAAGCTTTCTCGTACAGCAAATGTATGTGATTTGATCGCAGACAAAAATTGTGCTTTGTTTGGGCTAAGCTTAACAGTTGTTTTAATACATTTGTTGGATGACGACGTTTATTTGTTCTTCGTGTTATTATCATTTTGAAATAGTGATTGTGGTGACGACTATGACTAAAACACTCTGTGCATAATATTTACCTTGGATAACTTTGTAAAGTTCATAAAGTGCGTAGAATACGGCGCCCGTCCATAATATAAAATACGCGCGTATTTCAGCTGTTGGTAAACTTGTTGCTTTAGCCAACATGGCGACAGAGTTGTTGAACTTGTTTTGGTTACTTCTTGGGTCGACTCCTCTGTTTTTATGATGGTTTTCACACTAGTAAATTGGTTAATACATTGTATTTACTGTTAGTTTTGGATTATTCACGCCGGTATTAATTACTTTTAGGTATTTCGTGTAAAGTGCATTTTAATCACTACGTGTAGGTTATGTAGGGTTTGTCTTCGCGGGTATTTAGCAGATTCGAATGAGTAATGAAAGCATTGTAGAATGCATTTGGTATGGGCGACTTAAGTCGGTGGATATTCTATCTCGTGGTAGAATCAGTGTTAATCCATTGTAATTCCAACACATATGACTATACAGTATAAAAAAGAAATATTCTGTCTATAAAATATAAAGTAGGAAACGTAATAAGAGAAGATTACAAAATCATGGAAAGATGTAGACAGCATTTTGAAGAACTGACAGAAACAGACATAACAGAAATACGAGGGACGCCACTTATAATACAAGAGATAGAAAAGATACAAGAAAAAGAAGTAGTAGACAGTATAAAGAAGATAAACGAGTGAAAAGCGGCAGAGACGACATCACACCAGAAATATGGGATAGGAAGGAATAGAACAATTAACACAACTACTAAATGACATTACAAGAACAATGAAAATACAACAATTATATTACCCATCCACAAAAAAGAAGGCAAGAGAAACTGCAATAGCCACAGGGGAATCACGCTAATCAGCATACCGGGAAAATACTAAAATCATGGAGAAGATATTAAAGGATAAGCAAAGAACATAGTTTCGCTAACAAAACTCGCATGGGCAATAACACATTAGAGCCAATCAAAGCTGCTGGGAAAGATAACATCTTTCCAGCACTACTCCAAAAAGGAATGGAGGAATTAATATCAGTACTGTGTACCATTATGCGGGCGAGTATAGCCCTAGGGCACATACCGAATAAGTGGGCAAAGGTTTAGGGTGGTATTTATACCAAAACCAGGACGGGAAACATACCAACTGGCAAAATCCTACAGGCCCATCAGTCTGACCTCGTTCCTACTGAAAAAAATTGAAAAACTGATTGATAGACACATCAGAGACGGAACAATGGTACTAAACCACTGCACAGACACCAGTATGCCTATCAATCAGGAAAGTCGTGACAAACCGCAGTGCACGAAATAACCATAAGAGTTGAACAAGCAATCAAGAACAAGCAGACTGCTCTTGCAGTCTGCTTGGATATAGAGGGCGCCTTTGACAACACCTCGTTTGAATCCATTACAAGAGCCACACCATAGATGAATACTAGCCACACAAGCAAGAGGTATACAGCCAACCGTAGTTGTTGTTAAGTGGGCGGAGAATAAATACATTACTAAATGGCATAACTATGGGAGTATCTGTCGGCAGGGGCTGCCCGCAAGGCGGCGTACCCTCCCCTCTTCTGTGGTGCCTAGTCATAGACAATCTGTTAGATCAACTGGACCAGAAAGGATGCTACGTACGAGGCTACGCCGACGACGTAGCAATACTCGCGGTCCGTAAATTTGACGGCATATCATTTCACAACCTGCACAGTGCACTCAAACACGTGGAACGGTGGTCTGCAGCAGAGAGTCTCACGGTTAACCCTGAAAAAACCTCTTTAGTACCATTTACACGTAGAAGGAACTTAAATAAGATAAAAATACCGACGCTGTTCGGCAGAAAAATACAAATGGAGGGACAAGTTAAATATCTAGGTGTAACCCTAGACTCTAAACTGACCTTCAAGCCACATATGACAAAGATTACGAACAAAGCCGTGAAAGCGTTGTCGGCATAATGGCGACTGTTCGGAAACAACTGGGGACTAACAACAAAAATGGTGTATTGGCTCTATACGATTATGACTTACGCACCAACCATCTGGTGGCATAAAGCTTCAGACGGGTTAAGCAGGAGAATACTAGGCAAAGTGCAAAGAATGGCCTGTCTAGGAAAAACAGGGGCAATGGCAACCCCCACCGCCGCAATGGAAGTTATATTGGGCCTGCCTCCACTTCACATCAAAGTGAAGACAGAGGCCAAGATAGCAATCTACAGAAATAACGCCATGGGGAAGTCATACGACTCATCCATAGACCACACCCATCTAGCGTTAGGGAAAACCGAAGAATACATTCTAAGAATACGTCCCGACAGGACAATAAATACACTTCACATGATGAAACGTTACAAGGTAGTAATACCAGATAGGGCAGAATGGGAATAAAGTGGCTATATGCAAAAACTTAAAGGATCAATCTGGTTTACCGATGGATCTAAATCCAACAAATAAACAGGAATAGGAGTGTATGAGAGCAACTCGGCAAGAGGCACAAGACTCCAGCTTGGCGAGCATACCTCCGTGTTCTAAGCAGAAATTATCGCAATTCAATGCTGCGTTAAAACTCCATTGGTAAGAAACTATAGTATGAAGGAAATTAATATTGTGACAGACAGTCAGGCAGTGCTAAGAGCTCCACACAGAGTAAGACCGTTGATTGAAGTATTTATTGAAGTATTAATACTTCAATCAACGGTAAGACGGAGGGAGCATAAGCACTTTCGCATGTAGTCCCAGAGGGGAAATGCAAACGGTATATGCAACTTCAGGAACAATGGACACTGTTTAAAATGTCCATAAGGCTACGTGTGTAATCTTTCTGATTTTTTTCGAGAATATTAGTTCAATTTTAATTTTAAGATTCATAATTTATCATTAATGAATGTACAGTACTTTAAATGGGTAGTTTAATACTAGATATTTGATCAAATGGAAATTATTAAGCACATGTCTGTATCATTACAAGCATTTCTCGGTTTAGTGAATTATTACAATCAATTCATTAAAAATTGTTCATCTATTTTATCTCCCTTTTACAGATTGTTAAAGAAAGAGATTAAATATCATTGGGACAAAGATTGTGAACGTAGTTATTGCAAAATTAAAGAAGCTTTAGCTTCTAGCAATGTTACAGCGCACTACAATCCTGAAGAAAAGGTAAACTTAACAGTTGACGCCAGTAACAGAGGTATAGGGGCAATTTTGTCACATGTTTATGAAGATCACTCGGACCGACTGCTAGCCTTCGCTTCAAAAACAGCTCAGTCAAACTATTTTCAAATTGAAAAGGAAGCGTTGGCAATTATTTTTGGGGTAAAAATATACTAGCAGTATTTATTTGGTCGACATTTTATTTTAGAAACGCATCACAAACAACTTTTGGCAATATTTTTTTATCAAAAAAGGTATTTCTATACTTGTTACAAACAGATTGCAAAGATTGAGCGTGTTGTTAAATAGTTTTGAATTTGAATTAAAATATATCGACTCAAAGAAAAACAAGGCCGATTATTTATTAAGATTACTATTAAAGGAACAATTACAAGAAATTTGAGGAACCTTAATAGTGGAACAGATTAAGTTTGTTAAAGAAAATATCGATATTGTCTTAGATTGTGTCAACGTAGGTGAAGAGACAGCGAGAGAAGAAATATTACGAAAAATAAAAAAATATATTTTAGAAGGGTGGTCAGCAAATTCACCCGAAGAATTGAAAATATATAAAGAGGCACAAGAAAAGTTTTTGAAGAAGGGTGTATTATGTTTTGATATTACTCCACATGCACTAATTCAATCAACTTTAAATGAATTGCATTTGGGCCACATGGGCATTGTAAAAACAGAGTCTGGCTAGATCTTAGGTATGGTGGCTCACCAAGTTATGATAAAACCGTATATTAATAGTCAAAGTAATATTAATAATTCTCCACTAGCTGAACTCAAGTCTTGGACGTTAGCAAGTGATTGTTGGGAGCGTATTCATGTAGATTATCTAGGACACATAAATAAGACATTTGTTATTGTAGATTTTAGCAAATGGGAACTATTAAACGTACAATTGGATAAATTTGCTACGACAGAACAATTGATATTAATTTAGAATTAAATAGATTTTTAATAAGCTACCCAACACAGTTCATTCGGTTAAGCCTTGGTTTCCTAGGAAGCGATGTCAACAAAAGCGGCCGTATTTCACGTCATTTTGACGTCACACATTTCTTTTACGTATATTTAAATAAATCTGGTAATACAGAGAGCGGTATACTTCAAAGTATTGAGAAAATGTCATGAATTACACTAGAATCTGGTGAGTTATTCAATTATATGTACTTAAAACGTATCTTGTAATGTGTAAATGACGTCAGAAACGGCCGTATTTATCGACACCGCTTGCTAGGAAACCAGGACATTACGCCAATTTTTCGGCAGCAGAAAATTTCTAGACTACACTTACGTTCAAATCTGTCGTAGAATCGAAAGTTAAAATTAATAAGGAATAAGTTCGAATGCTACAGGAACAACGGAAGCAAAAGAAATATTGCATGGGAAAGAGACCGAGTTTTAGTTAAGGATTATAGGAAGATCAATCAATCAATTAATCATCTCACTTGCATTAAGGGTATTATAAGAAAACAACTTGGCAAAAGAATTTAGTTTATATTATATTTTGGATCAAGTGTATCAGAAGTAGGAATAATACTAATAAAAGGAAAGGAATTGAGAATCAAAATAATAGGCAAATACCTGTTAGCTAAAATTGTTATGTGAAATTGTAAAGTTATACCAGCACCTAAATTTGGGTTTGATATTGTATATGATTGGAAGTAGTTGTATTATATATGTATGTTAAAGGGGGAGGTGTAACGTATGGATGAAGTATTGTATACAAATCTATATAGTTTTATTTCGTTGTACGCTTGCGCGGTTGTATATATTTATAATGTATTGTACATAGAAGTGGAAAATAAATCAGTCTTAAATTAAACCCGACATACATGACAGTAACAAGCAATGATGTGTTAGCGGAGTTTACAACTAGAATAGGTTTTAAACAAGGTTATTTCATATGGATACTGGAGGAAGCAATGAAAAATTTGAAGAGTAAACTTGGGCTATTGGACAATGAAACAACATAGAAGACATGATAATAATATACAGAGAAACACATAAAATAACAGACCAATAGTACAGATAGAAAGGTTTAAAGATCTAGGGACGATAATAGAAAAAAAACGGAAGGATAATCTTTTATACGATTAAACGACTGTCTTTGGAAGAAAAGATATACCAAAAACATAAAAAGTAAAAAGACCATCACTAAATGTATAGCAGCGAATCATGCAACATAACAGAGATGCACAAAATAAGACTAAAAGTCATGGAGATGAGACTTTTAATAAGACTTGAAACCAGGACGAATATATAAAATAAGAAACGACACATATAGGCCAAAACTTACAAATAGACCCGATAAACCAAAGGCCATCTTAGATGGTCTGTACACGTATGCCGAATGCAAAATGAAAGACCGAGAAAATAATGGGAGGACAGAATAAGAGAAGAATTGGAAAGAAAAAATAAAACAGATGGAGAAATTTACACCAGAACCACATACATGTACACCCTTACATCGAATGGTAGAATGGGAATAGGCTAAAATGAATAAAAATGAAATGTGCACAGTGTTACCATAGTGCGTGTCAATCTTGTAAGGGCATATTCCAATTATCTTCAATACCTATTTCCTCAAAATGTACATTTGACAGTTTTCAATATATTTTCAAAACACCATC
Organism: Lordithon lunulatus; assembly: GCA_963942505.1. NCBI lineage: Eukaryota > Metazoa > Arthropoda > Insecta > Coleoptera > Staphylinidae > Lordithon > Lordithon lunulatus. The sequence continues at coordinate 39,741,335 of OZ012668.1, forward strand.
AATAGCACTCTAATTATGTACCGAATATAATTTTTCAATGGCGGTTATTCAAAAGTTATAGCTAATTGTTATTTTTTTTATTTTTGACTTTGGGGAGTTTTTTTCTCCTCAGGGGTGCACTTTAGGGGGAAAAGTATAGAAGGTAATTATCATTATTATGGCCAAGAAATATGTTCTGAGATATTGACATGTAGTAAGGTATCTCCCTGTATACTCAAGTTTTTACTATTTGTATATTGACAATTACACATTCAGAAGTAACTGAAATACACCTTCTAATTTGAGAAGTGAAATGATTCAGATTATAGTTTTCAAATTAAAATTGTTTATTATAGACTGGATTGTATAAAATCAGATTACTTCCGAGTCAATATGTAATCCATTATTCAGATGATATATGCCTTTGAATTTAGAATATCAATAAGATAATTGAAAGAAAAACATGGAAGAATCGTAAGAAACACATTTTATTTAAAAACAATACTATGCATTTGAAAAAAGGTGAGTAGGTTCCAGGCATCTGCGTTTTCTGACTATTGGATAGATAAGTTTTGGGGCCCCTATAATTTTATAACAAAAATACGGTAATTTATTAATTGAGATTTCTGTTCATAGTTTTTTTGCTATCGCTATTTTTTTTTTGTTGTTCTCACCCACAGATTGTGAATATGTAATCTTTACGGCATTCAATGTGTATGCCCTACTCCAAAGTAGGGTCCGGTGCGGTGTGCTCCATATTTAAGCACTGTTTGATGGAATTACTCAAGATATTCATATCTTATACTTACATGGACACCATCCGAGTCAATGCGCTTTCTCCCGATGATTAGATATCAATGTCAATTGATTAAGACGTTCGCAGGATGAGCTTGTGTTGTTAGTTATTAGTGAAGTTGCCGTTGTATTTAGTGAAGTAGCGATCTCAGTCATTAAACTTGCAATCCCTGCTAATGAAGTTGAGATAACAATTGCTGCTTGCGAATATTTGGATGTAAAAATATCATGTTTTCTATTGTTATTTGTATTGTTATTTTATGGCCCGTGAATATCATATTTTATTACGGCAGTAAAGCATAGTTATGGTTTAATTATTTGAAAATATATTGAAAAGTGTTTTTGCACCATTCAAAAAAATGTTTATAATAAGTAGAAATATTATACGAGTATATGTATACTATAGAAATTGCATTACAAAATTCCTTCCTAACTGGGCGAGTATATTAGATGAAGTTACTCACTTACGAGAGGAAACGCCAGAGTAACATGTGCGCGATCCTCAAGGATTCTAGGTTCATATTACGACCCTTCCTCGCAACGTGAATTGACAGTACAGTGACAGTAAAAAAATACACTCCCTTATCACCATTCTTACTTGCATATTCCATCTCTCTTCCTACCCCGATCCCTATTTCTACATGTTTAATTACCGCATCAAAAGAGTGGAGTTTTCCAAGAGATGTTTAGCAAATGACGATTATTCTTCCTGATTGAGACGAAATTAGCAGAAGTGGAGAACTAGCTAAACGAAAAATACCAAAGGAAAGAAAACGAGAAATAATGATCAAAAAGAAAAAGCTAGATAACCAAAAAACGACCTAACGATGTATGTAAGAAAAATCCAAACGGCAATGAGAAGAATTGCGCAGGAAGCAAGAAACAAAGGAGCCACAACCAAGTTCGGATACCAAAAGTCATGGTTGACAAACAGAAAGCATACCAAATACTGACCAACATCAAAGTAGGAAGGACACAGCATATTAAGACTACTAGCTATGAGACAAGATGGAAAAATAGATAAAAACAGGAAAAGGCAGAAGAAATAAAGACAATACAGAAATAAAGTGCGATAAAAATTGAGGATAGGCACATGGAACATAAGTGTAAAGGAAAGAGAGGAAGGAATGATGAACAACAAGGGGAATCGCGGAAATAAAATAAGGAAATTGAATGAAAAAAATACATATATGCTATATTGGATGCTATAGACAGGAATGGAGAGTGAAGTAAGACCAAATTGGGGAGTAGACTTATGTAATACCTTTCCTTCAAGCGACAATTATCTGGACGGATATCAAACTATTTGAGGAGGAACACTGGTCCATAATAATTGCATACAGACCAACCGAAGACGCAAACCATAGAAAGTAAACTTAATTCTTTGAAAACATGCAGAAAGAAATAGACGAAGAACAAGAAACGTAAATCATCATGGGAAGGGGGGTTCTAAAAGAACGAAATAGAATACTGGAGTGGAGGCAAACGTGGGCGAGGAAGGAGAATAGGTGATAAATAATAAAGGGGAAAGACTAATAGTATTGAGAAATGAAAACACACTAGACGCCGTCCATGTCGTACTGAGCATTGTGGAGTGACAGTTCAAACCCCGATGTGGGCGAAATTTCGCGTATCGCCTTTCATAGTTGTTCAGAGGTTTTCTGTATAACTAAGTTAAATACCGAGTGATGATACTCCTCTGAACTTGTTCCTTTATCAGCGAAAAAGCCTTTTAAGATAGATTTCTTTTAAATACAAAATTCCAGCATCAATAATAAATGAAAAGACATAGAGAATGGAATGCAGGAATTATAATACCTATCCACAAAAAGGGCGAGAGGAGAACCTTCATAACTACAGAGGAACAATGCAGATTCAGGAGAGGCGCAAAACCGTATATTCTAGTTATAACAAATAAGCGATACATTCATAAATAAAAACAAGATGTCCTTATGCTTCATAAACTTGGAAAACGTATTTGACCGAGTGAGAAGGGAAGGCATATGGATGGAACTGGAAAACAGAGGAATCGACAGAGATACAATAAAAATAACAAAAGCTATGATAATTCCACCTAACGAATTACACAATATCTTTCGTTGTTCCAATTAGAACAATATAGCAGAGTGTGTTCAACATCATCCATCTCTGCATTACAGTATAAACAATTTTTACTCAAGCGTTTTCTAATTCTAACCAAATATGATTGAAAGCATCCATATCCTGACAAAATGTGTTATCCAGTGTGAAAAGTTCGCAGAGTCCACGTTCTAGCCATGGTTTAATAATTGCATAGTTTGCATATCTTCCAAATATATACTTATTATTGTCCAAGAGAGAGAGAGAGAGAGAGAGAGAGAGAGAGAGAGAGAGAGAAAAGAGAGTTGAATGCATTTTTAATGCTGCTATATCATTAGGCAATATTTTCTCTTCCTTAATGAACCACTGTTTGGTTCCTCTGCTAATTTCTACGAAATAGCTTTTCGTAGAAGTTCTCCGATTTTTAGGTTTTGAGATATCTGGTGTATATAGGGTTATGAAGTGATATACGGTGTGGTTGAGCTTATGTCAATGCTTTCAATAGTCTGTCCATACTTTCTGTGAGCTTTATCCTGTTTTTCCTTACCATTGTATGACCCGAAAGTATAGAAGTTAAGAATTGAGAACATCGACTCTTGATAAGAATCGAGAACAGCTGTTCTAGGTTCTCGAAATCCCCGCATTACTAGTTTTTATGTTGTTGATTGCTCAACGCTGAGCGATGTATTCGGGAATATACTTAAACATGATGGAGTAAATTATTGCTCACGATTTTGACAAGAATTCTCATTTGCCTTCTTAATTACACAACTCTGATGAAAATACGCGTAGTATTAGAATTATCTGCGCCATCGCTTTACTAGATTACGTCGAAATTTTATGAATGCATGGTATTATATGGGGTTTAGTTGAATACTACACAGCCATGACTGTTTATATGCTCAACGTTGACATATGTTAGTTCCCAGGAACTGGCTCCAAATGCTTCTATTCCGATAAAAAAAAGTGTTGCTCTGAAATCCTGTTTTGGCAATATCAAGTATGCAAGTTGAATAATAATGCTGAAAGTTTACTACTAGTATTATTTCATAGTGTTTGATTGCATTGTTAATATTACCTTGTATTACCACAATTTTTATATGTTTAAAATTAGGATTCAAAATCAAATAAACTATTTAATTGAAATCAGAGATACACACATAGGTTTAAATAATAAGATATACATACATATTGAGTACTTAAAATAATCACATTTAATATTCGTTTCTTGGAACTTCCTTCCTCTGTGACATCTGGAAATGAAACAATATGACTATTAATAATTAGATATAAACAGTACCTGAATAAGTAATTGTATTATTTGTTCTTATCAAAAGAAGTATGGAGAAAAAGTATCAATATTTGTATTGCATAACAAGATTGAAATACTAAATTATGAGCCTAGAAGGTGACCATTAGAACGTAATATATGAGGGCAAGCTGATATGACACATGATTATTTACCGCGTATATAGATATATAGATTAAAACTAGCTACTCCGTAATTTTCGATTTCTAATAGATAGACACAAATATTACTAATGCATTAATGAAGTTGAAATGGGGTTGTGCATGCGTACCGCATGACAATCATACAGGAAGAGATGATCACATAGTCTCTCCTACACAACCCAGACTGCCACCTCCACGAATCCTCCTCAAATGAAGTGATAAGCCCTGGAAACCTGAACAACCAGCCCTAAGATGCGGTAACCAATCCGTATGGAAGGCTAGGTCAGGGCAAAAGAGAGCGGAAGAAATGGTCGTTAAAGGAGTTGACCATGGGCTTCTCGCCTCCGTGAAAAAAAACTTCTTACGAATACTCTACGAAATACTACCGGATGGGAACTACGGCAACGAACTAAGCTGAGAATAAAGAGATTGGAAATGAAAATTGGAACGTGGAATATCTGAACCATGCTGTGAAGGGAAAATGTAGATATCGCCGAAAACTGCTCGTACAAACCATAGAGATAACAGCGCTGGAAGAAATTAGATGGAAAGGACAAAAAGAAATACTATATTTTAGTGATAGTGAAAGACAAGGGGCATATGGAACCGGATGTATACTGAGCAAGAAAGCAATAGATGCACTAATAAACTTAGAGCCAATTAATAATAAACAGTTCAAGATACGATTTAATGGTAAAATTACAAAAATAACAATAATAAACGTCTATGCACCAATGCAAGAACTGACGATTTCTATGACTCGGTAGAACGAACAACAAAGTAACCAACCACGACCTCATGCTAATGATAAGAGACTTCAACCCAAATATAGGGCTAAAACATAGATATAGGAAGGAGCTGAACAACTAGGAAAATACAGAAGGAGTGAAACGAGGACTGGTTTAATGAAGGTTGGAGACACAAAATAGAACTAAAAGACGCAGCAAGTGCTTTCAACGAGAATCAAGAAGCATAGGAAGGATTATGAGGAAAAAGAAGTCAAGCAATCAAAATGTATAAAAGAAGAGATAGAAGGAAACACAATAACATGTAAATTGAATAAATTGAAGAAAATCGCAACACACAACAAACTGCACAGAAAATTCTACCGACAAGTGAAACTTCTGACTTCAAAGTGAGAGAAACAACGTGTAACGACAAAAATGGGACGGCATTAACAACGCAGTTAGTTGTCCTTAATATATGGCAAGAGTATTTTGCTACTTGTTTAACCCATTAAGACCCAATGATTTTGTTCTGGAATTTTGTGTTTATCTTTGTAATAGCTTTATTTTAAGCAAAAAGTCAAATGCAGTCCCTATTCGAAAATGTCAGATTCAGGAAATAATTATATATGTACTGAAATGAGTACAATGGGATTATATACACTATATAAAAATAAAAAAATTGAAGATTTTATTGAAAAACTTAATTATTTTCTTGAAAATTAGCTATAGACACTGGAACACACCGCGTGGTATTAATGACTAAATAACGCAGATTTTATAATCCCTGTTACTGCAAGGAGATTCGCCTTCGTAAAACCGTTGATTGAAGTATAAATACTTCAATCAACGGTAAAACTGAAGAGAACTCAACTTTGCGATATGAGCAAACAGATGGACCTACGGTGAATTTTTTACCAATGTACTCAAACGAGTTCACTAGTAGATAACTAACTAAAATAGAAGACGAAAAAGCTCAATACACAACTGCAGAGCCAGAAGTACTGACACTGACACTAACAAAACATCCGAAATAACAAAGCGCCAAGAAGCAACACAATATCAGCGGAGCTGCTCAAAGGAGATGGCCCAGAACTATAGGAATGTATACACGGACTGATTAAGCGAACTTAAGAGGAAGAAGAAATCCCAGAAGAATGAAAAATGGGACTTATATATCACATACATAAGAAAGGAAATAAAAGAGATTGTACAAACTACAGAGAAATTACATTACTTGTAACAAACAAAATTCTCTCCAGTATCATCCACAAAAGGTAGAGCGGCTACGCAGAAGATAATCTTGGCGACTATCAGTGTAGTTTTCGACCTTTTAACATCTGACCAAATACACCAAATGAGACAGTAGTCGGAAAAAGGATACGAATACACTGAACATAGGGAAAAATACATAGTAGATGTTTACCACTTTGAAAGAGTAGAAAACTTGGTGGTATGGGATCTACTAAACGAAAATAATGACGAAAGCGAAGAAATAAAAACAAGGATAATATAAGGAAACACAGCTTACTATGCAAACAGGAAGTTATTAACCACCAAACTACTGAATCACAAATCGAAGCTAAAGATATCTATGAGCCTTATACGGCCATTAGTTACCTATACCCAATAAACATACAACATGCATTAAATGTGCATTGCATATGCATAGCACATTCCAACATGCCCGGCATATGGGGAATATGTATGGCATATGCAATGCACATTCCTAAGATACACGGCATGTGGGAATATGTATGGCATATACAATGCATACTCATTTCCATTTATATAATAAATTTTAAATTAATATATGAAAAAAAAATGTTTTTAGCCTATAACTAATATAAATATGAATAACATTTCATTATGCCCAACTTTTATGTAAATGATTTTTGTGTAATATTTTTTTAATCTCTTATTTAAATCTTGTTCTAAATTTATTATTATTAAATAATAATTTAATCCTTTTGTAAATATTATATGATTAGATTATAATTAGAAAGTCTAGTTGCGACAACGTGCAGCGCACATGGACTTTTCCTACCTGCGTTGGGTCAAGTGCCTGCTTGCAGCCCTCTTTGTGAGGGATTTTGTATATGTTATTTTGTGTTAGCTATAAAATAAAGTCAGTGTTCTTCTAAACGTGGCTGAGTACAAACGCTTGCGCATTATTTCACCACCCCGCAATATTACGATCAAATATCTGCCCCAAACCGCTGTTTTTTAATAAAGTGAATTGTATTGGACCATAGACAACTTGGATGTGGGATGTGGCCACTTAGTTTTCATTATGTTGCTATTTTTGAAAATTATCTCAATGATAATAATAACAAACTCCAAAATTTAATGGTAAAATTCTGAAATAGTTTTAATGCAATACAATCCATTTATTAATCCTGTAATTGCAGATAACAGAGCTCAGTAGAATGGGAGGATCTGATGCATCAAATTTAACTAAACGAATAATGTACAGAGTATTTAGTAATGAAGCAGGACAACATTTCACCTGGGAAGGCATGAATGGCAAATTAAGCTTTAAAAAGCTTGTACTGGCAAACATAATTACCAGTAAGTATACTACATGTATAAATAACTCTCACTTGGTATATTTACAGTCTTAATTTGTTAACAGAAGCAGTAAGAAGAAACCAAGGGACCTCAAATGCGACAGATGTTAATATAATAGGTGCAATAAAGAATTGGCTTGTCAAAGCGAAGCAATGAGAAACGAATCGTCTAAACCAAAAACAAAAATGATTTCATCTTTATTTATATTTGTTTTATACTCAGTTTATTTTTGTCTACATTTGTCTTTATATATATAATAAACATTTATGCAAGTTATTGTCATTAATATAGCATTCCAAAAGTAACATAACATAACATATATATATATATATATATATATATATATATATATATAATGTGCCATGAACAGGAATAGGATATGCATTGTATATGCCTGAGGCATATCAAATGCACATGATCTACCCGGTCACTATGCACATCAACTGCACTAGTGGGGCATATGCTATGCATGTGCATTGTATATTGAAAAAGTATATGGGGCACATGATATGCACATGCATTGCGTGTATTTATGTTTATTGGGTAGTCGTGTGAGTATACTCTATACTCTACGCTATAGTGTCCTCAACAAAAACGAAAAAGAATTGAAGAGATTTGAGCGAAAAATATTACGAAATATCGAATCGTATAAATTTCGAATTCAAGGCTTAGATAAACCGTTGTTACATAATAATGTGTGTATCTAAAGCCTTGAGTTCGAAATTCATTCTATTCGATATTTCGTAATATTTTTCGCTCGAATCTCTTTAATTCTTTTTCGTTTTTGCTGAGAGAATATGATGGCTCGGACATATATAAAGGATGCAAGCGGACAGGAACACAAAACTTATCACAGAATGGAAACTTACCACGAGTAGGCCAAGAGGAAGACCCCGTAAAAGTGGAAAGACAGTCCAGAAGAAGACCTAAGAGTACGGAATGGGAGAAGAGCTCGGCAGGTCTTCTCCCATTCCGTACTCTTAGGTCTTCTTCTATCGGCATAGAGATGACGTGGTCAAAACCCACAAAGGGCTATAGAGCCGAAGGAAGAAAAGATTAGCGAAATGGGATTGTTGAAACATTTACTAATTTGCGGTTAGAGCATATACAAGATAGCATTTTTATAAAGTATTGACTTTGGCATTACATACCATGATAACTAGCAACCACGTAATTTTTTGTTATTGTACTAGTTAATAAAGAAATATATTGCTAATGCATCAGCAAAGTATCAAAAATATCTATCGAGAGATTTTTGAAATATTGTAGTTTTGCGGTTAAAAATCGCAATATAACTATAAATAACATGTAAACTAGCAACCCTGTAATTATTGATTGTGACTCGAATAGATAGAGAAATATATTGCTAATGCATTAACAAAATCAAATATATCCATCGAGAGTTTTTTGAAATATTTACAGTTAAAGCATACATAATCGTATATGAATCGCCAGTGTTCCATAAACACTGATTTTGGCAATAATAGATTAGACATATATTGCTAATGTATTAGTTTCAAAAATATTTCAAAAATCCCTTGAAGAAGGATTTTTGAAATATTTTAGATTGGCATATAAAACATACTAAATCACATTATTATGAAATACTGACTTTGGCACTGTATAGCATGAAAAGTAGCAACCCCGTAATTTTTATATCTCTTAGAGATTTATAAATAGGCTAATATATTACTAATGCATTAGCAAAGTTTTAAAAATATTAATAAAGAGATTTTTGAAATATTTATATATAAAGAGATATAGAAAACAAGATAGTCAAATTAATACAGAACATATACAACACCAACAGCAATACAATAATATACAGGGGTTAGATCTCAAGAACATTTAAGACAAACATTGGACTAAGGCAAGGAGGAAAACTCAGTCCTACACTATTCAACATATGAACGAAATAATGAAGAGTAGTATGAAAACAGAAGTTAGAAAAGCAAATATAGGATACAAAAGTTTGCAAATGGTGAAAATATCAGAAGGAGCATTTGCAGACGATGTGGTTGTGATAACAGAAAACGAAAGGAATCTGCAACACAACATGAACGTATGGAATAAGAACCTAGAGAACTATAATATGAAACTGAACTACAACAAAAGAAAAGTAATCATAATAGGAAAACGGAAAGAACACATAAACATAAAGATAGAACAAGTGGAGCAATTCAAATACTTAGAAGTAGTGCTTACAGAAATTGGAAAAATGGAAGGAGAATTAAGCAACAGAACAAACAAAACAACAAAAACATACTACTCACTGATGTCATTTACAATAAAGAGATCAGCAAATCAATCAAATGAATATCTACAAACAAGTATGGGAAGCAAGAACAGAAGACAAAAGAGGCAGAGACAGACAAGTAAAAGAGTGGGACAACATAATAGAAGAAATAATAAAAAAAGGAAGGACAGTGAAGCAAGCAAGAGAACTGGCTGGGAACAGAAGAGAGTGGAAAGAATTCGTAAATACATAACATATTGCTATAATGTAAGTGTTACAGTAAAGTCCACACCATAGGGTAGAAGGCAAACAATATTATATATAAATATAAAATTGCATTGTTATGAGTTTGGCAGTAAATATATGAAAACTAACAACCCTGTAATTATTGATTAATAATAGATTAAATATTGATAATACATGTAATTTATAATTATGGCTCTAGAAAAATAATTAAATTTTTGTTAGGGATATATTTGCCTCTTTCACCTCCAAAGTTCACTAACCCCTGGTATAAGTAAAATATAAGTGTAAATAAATCAAATGAGGTTTTGCATTTTAGAAAACCCTATATATCAGGGGTGGCGAAACTTTTATACTCATAGGCCTCATGTTTCTTAAAATATAGGCGACAGTCTATCAACATCATATGTATTAAGAATCATAAGAAAAGTAGTAATTTAAAACCAAAACTAAGATTTAATTTAAAATAATCATATTTTTTATTATTACTTATACATATTCAATATCAAGTTACACAAACTAATTATTTTATTAATAAAACAATATGTAATATGTGTACATATCACACAGGCAGGCAATTAGGAATAGCTATTCTGGTCAAGGCTTTTGCCATCCCTGCTATATATCAACTGCAATTATTTTATAAGGAAACTATGTCTCTAATAAATTATTACATGTGGTAATTAATAAACTCATAAAAGATAGCAGTTCAAGCTCAATGAAGGCAATAAAACAAGATAAATATCTAAAGTGGCCATAGTTCATGGCTACAATAGCTGGACTTATCCATAACCTTAAATGACCTTAAGCATGTTACCCAAAGTCCATCAAATATGAACAAACAAAATTAAAACACAAGACATGGTAGTAAAGATGTTTATTGAAAACTTTAGGTACAACATTATTTCAGTCATAAATTGCCACTTATTACACTAAAGCAAATCAGTAAAAATATTTGTAAACTATTTGGGGAATAAATATAATATCTCAAACTAAATGTTGTATGTTTATATTTTGCATTGTTTACAAATCAATTTCACTTTGTAAAGACAGTAATCATTTTAATAAGTCTATAATAGGTTTTCTTGCTTTAGTAAAATATGGATATTTTGTTCATGTAAAACAATATTTACATAAGTGTGGTTTTTAACTAATACTGTGGAGGTTGTGACGAATTCAAGTGTGTGAATGTGAAGACAAGAAAAAGAAAGTCTCCTTCCCAGACCAATGCAGCAGTCATTATTAATAAAGTTACAATATAAATCAAGTCTAAACCTAAAAAACAGGAATTCGGGAATAAATAGACAATTTTATAATTGAAAACATTCGTAGACCTAAACAGTTAAACATATTAAAAAAATACAACAACTTCCACCATAGAGCTCCCCGATTTTGTTTCTGTTTACTTCTTATACAGTTACTTTTCCTGGTCACAGTCGCGACTAATATGGCCAGGTTTGTTGCATATGTAGCAAGTCTTCATGTTTTCTGGGCAATTCCTTGACAAGTGTCCAACCTTGTTGCAATTGAAGCAAGTCTGGCCCGACATGCGGTCCATGGATCCACCCTCTGGGCAGCTTCTGGCAATATGGCCAGGCTTGTTGCAATTGTAGCAGGACGGAGTATCTGGACTCTGGTGGCAGTCTTTAGCGAAATGGCCTTCCCCATTGCATCTATAGCAACGTTCAACGTCTTCCTTGCAATCGCGGGCGAAATGGCCCAACCTGTTGCATTTGTAGCATTTTTCACGGCCCCTGCCGTAGCTGTCGCGGCCACTGTCTCTGCCTCCGCCGACGCCGCCGCCAATGCTGCCAGGCTGGTTACATTCGCGGGCAAAATGTCCGGGACGACTGCATTTATAACATACACTTGAACTCATCTTGACTCCCTCACACAACACCTATAATCAAAGAGAAAACGATTCTTAATAAACAAATTCTCTAAATACTTGCCGCCATTAAAAATGCTAAGGACATAACCTCAAAAATTAAGACGCATATGCATGCTGCGTGAAAACACTTTCTAACAATTTCATACCGCGTTCAATTATATTAAGCGGTTACGCCGCATTCCACAGACGGACGAGGAAAAAAGAAGGTTGAGGGAAAACCGAGGTGAATGACAGGCGATTTTTTTACACGTGGAATTCAACGCGACCATTAACGCCCTAAATCGCCTCAAATGAGCACATCCACGCAATCAAACCAATATCCGTACCGAAAACAAGCCCAACAACCCGTAATATCAACGCAAACCTAACGGCGTCGGGTCGCGCTTGAACCCGTCCACGTGTGATTCCAAAACGCAAGCCCACTAAACATCAAAAAAACAGGCAAATAACGTTTCTTACCTCGCTTACAACTCTTCAGGTGGTGCAGAACTTGATAACATGCGTATTTATGTGTGGCTAGTGTTTCAGGTGTATTAAACCCATTCAGTTCCACTGAGGTTACACCAAACCGACTCACTCGCACGGTAAATAATCAAAGATGAAAAACCGGTAGTATCGCTGCTCAAGTTGCGCACTTCAAATGGAATAGGACGCGCTTCACTTTTGGCTTACGTTGATACTTCCGTCCACCACTCCATTGAAATGGCGCCAAATTTGAATAACTGGCGGTGCAACGTTGCCGAATGTAAAATATTCATTGAAAATATGTATTTTTTTAATGGGTCTATTTTTGATTTAATGATACGTTTAACAACGTTATTTAATGTAGATACATACTCATATCTATTTAATGACTCTACTTTATAATATATTTAATGACTTTTGTTCATAATTTACTGATGAACTTCATAGATGTGATGATAATTATATTTAGCTTAATATGAAATAGTAGAATGTTTTCTATGTAATCGAGTTATGATAAATGGCTGCGAATGTTGGCGGAAAACATTGAAAAATGTTGTGTCAATGGCTTTGTTTTTCATATAAAAATTGCTCGCTGTTATAAGAACGAGCGTATAATCAGAATTATTATTATTCAACTTACGCGTCGGCCATTTAAATAATAAATATGAAGATTACAGGCCATATATACACAACAATGTTTATTATCAACATTACATATACGTATATTACAACAATTTGATTATTTAATATTAATTATCATAGTTGAAAAGGAATCAATGTGCTTCAAGATGCTGATGAGTGTGTTTAGTGTATATTTGTTAATATTTTAACAAATAGACAAAATAATTTTCGAAACACCCAACATAATAAAACATAATTAATCTTATATAGTTTTTAGCGTTTTTTTATTCCTATATAAAACGGTTTTTACTTTGTTTTTAAGCTCAGACAAATAAATAAATATTAATAATATTAATCCGAGAGTAATATGATTGATTTATAATATACCATATTAAATTACCAGCATTTTCCATGTAAACATTTAACTAATCTTATAGGATTAATCAATACAACTGAATTTTAATAAACTCAGCTTATTTTATATGAAAATATCGGAAACAATTAGAAGAATCAATAATATTAATTGTATCGCTTCTATCGACGTTTCTCTGTTTATGGAAATTTGATACATCTGGCAACATGGGTTGTGCAATGACCGCGCCTGAAATCTAGTCCATCCACCATTTTATTCATATGTGTGATAAAGCGGTTGACGACTCTTCAGGGGCGTGAGTAAGTAAAATGCATAACTTTGTTTAAAAAAATACCTAATTATGCCACACACCAAACATACAAACATTTTTCCCTGTGCTGCATTTTGTAAATCGGTGCAAATATTTTCTGTGCGGCCGCTATTAAACGAAATGGCATCGTGTTTATGGTTAGGGGCAACAGCCATAATGGTGTTATTACGGCTGGATATTTGGAGCAGGGCTTGAATCTCGATCGCGATGTCCCCTTCACTATCGGTGGCAAAATCTGGTAAAATGCTTGATAGTTATTTTTGTGGGGGCGGCATACGGCTTCGGTGTTCTGTCATTAAACATTTTGTTTACTTGTCCAAAATTAGTACATAACCTTTAGGGGATGGTGAAATGGCTGCCTATATAAGTTTAGAAATTCACAGAAGCAACAGGCTATAATCCCTCTCAGTAAGGGAATTGTATAAAATTGATTTTCCATTATAATATTTGTTGCCAGCAATCAAGTGGATTTGTAGTTCCATTTTGTTGTAATTTTTCATTTTGGCAGGTATCCTGCCAAGGTATTTCAATTGTTTATGATATATATTCCTACGCTGAAATAATTATGATTACTTTCTATAAATTTTCTCAAACTGCACCTCTGAGAAGATGAAGATGCACAAAGTCAAATATAAAAAATACAATAACTAGCTGTATCTTTTGAATGGAGCATCATAGATAGATAGATAATTGCTTTATTGGACTACTGCAGTTGTACAATTAAGAAAATAGAATTAAAATACAATACAAATTCAATGCAAATACAAATAGAATTAAAGTACAAAAACAATATAAATCAAAATATCAATTATAAAAAATTAAAAAGATAGTGTATTGACATATCACATTCTAAAAATTCTTGGGTGATATAAAATGCTGAACATATGAGCCATGTTTTAAAGTGAAGTTTAAATTGTTTTAAGAGTTTTTTATTTTTAATTTCCTTTGGAATTTTATTATATAACTTAATTGATGTAGTGAGAAATTACTTAGAATATATTGCTATTTGCTCTGAACATGTGTAAAATGGATGAGTTTATTCTGGTGGGATATGTATGAATATCAGCCCCTGCACAAAATTTATTTGTATTGTTAAAAACATAAATCATGCTGTTATATCACTGGTGTTTGGGCAAAAGGGCCTAAGTCAGGAAATGTAAAGTTTACAATCTGTTTGTACCAATGGAAAGAGCAGAATTTTTTGGTAAAAAAGACATAAAAACCTTAATTTCGTAAATACTATGACATTTACCCAAACACTAGTGATACATAAAGAGTGAAACTATTATCTATTTACCTTTTACCTTTCGGTGTAGGATTTTACATTACTTAACATTATACTTTACAATTATTGTTGTTGTATATACATTTGTAAATTCTTTCCTCTCTTTTCTATTCTTTACCAGTTCTCTTGCTTGTTTAACTGTCTTTCCTTTCTTGATTATTATTTCCTCTATTCTATTATCCCACTCATTTCTTGGTCTACCTCTTCTTTTATTTCCAGTTCTTGCTTTCCATACCTGTTTTGTTGAATTCTTTTTGTCCATCCTAATTAAATGTCCCCACCAGTTTAGTTGTTTCTTTTCTATATACTTTTCTATAGCTTCAATTCCCAATTCTTCTCTGATGTCATACTTTCTTATTCTGCCTCTTCTCGTAACTTGATTTACTCCCCTGAGATATTTCATTTCCATTGCCTGTATTCTACTTTTGTCCCTCTTGGTTAGTTTCCACGTTTCGCTCGCATATGTCAGTATAGATCTATATATGCTTTTGTATATATTTATTTTTGTTCTTCTGCTGATCTCTTTTTTGTTAATCAGTATATTGCTTATTCCATGGTATGTTTTAACTGTGTTGTTTATTCTGTTACTAGTTCACCTGCCATTTTTTCATCTTCTGTCAGTGCTACTCCTAGGCTCTATTTTGTGTTGTTCTATCTTTTATTTATTTTTTCTTTCCAGTTTCCTATTATCATCACTTTAGTTTAGTTATAATTCGTTTTCATATTATACTTTTCTAGATGCCTATTCCATACACTCAGGTTGTGCTGCAGATTAGCTTCATTTTCTGCTATCACTACGACATCATCAGAATGAATGCTCCTTTCGATATTTTTACCACTTGCATATTTTTGTAACCTATATTTGCTTTTTTGTTTTCTGGTTTCATGCTCTTCATGATTTCATCCATGTATATGTTAAATAACGTAGGACTGAGCTCGCCTCCTTGTCTTATATATATTTTTTAAATAATGTAATTATTTAAATATAATAATTAAAAATCTAAAAAAGATAACATATTTTATTTCTTAAAAAATAAAATATTTTATTATTCTGATACAAAGGATAAAATAATGTGGTCAGTACATCATATTATCTTAAATTTGTAGAAAGTTGTAATGCACAAGACTCATCTGATTCTCATTTACTGTATTCTTAGATCATGGCTGAAGAACACACAGTGCAAGTGATTGGCAAATTTGAGCCAGTCGAGAGTGAATCTCAAGAGGGATTTTTGGAGAACCAGGAGCTTCATGTGATTGAAGAATTGCAGATTACCAACACAGATGGAAACATGCAAATTAATACTTATGAAGTAGAAGAAGAAATTGTACATGAAGGGTAAGATTAACAATTAATTAATGATATAATACATGTACTCTGCTATAATTAAATTTAAATGATTCCTACAAGTGATGCTAGTGTCTATTAAATGTTTTTCTGCAATATGCAAAAAACTGTGTGAAAAATGTGATTTGTGTGTCTTTTCACGGTTTTCCGGCTGTAATTTTTAAAGCTAGAAGGATGAAGTTATAGCGAACTTCAAGCCCGGCAACTGCCCTTTGGATGTTTTCCGATATCGCTTAATGTTTTGTCGGAAAATGCAAGAAATTGTGCGAATAATGTAATTTTTGTGCCTTTTCAGGTTTTTCGGTGGACATTTTCTTCTGATGCTAGAAGCTCTAGCGCTTACCGTTTTTGCGCTACAGCGGTGAGCAAATCTAAAAACTATTAATTTTCATGCATTTTCTCGGTTTAAACTCGGTAGCGTCTTTGTTTAAAATGCTTGCGGGATGGTTTATATATCAAAATGTAGAATATTTCTGGCCCCACAAATTGATGCTTAGGCACTTTTCTCTAGCTCTTACCGTTTTTGCGCTACAGCGGTGAGCAAATCTAAAAACTATGAATTTGTATGCCTTTTCTCGGTTTAAACTCGGTAGCGTCTTTGTTTAAAATGCTAGCGGGGTGGTTTATATCTCAAAATGTAGAATATTTCTGGCCCCACAAATTGAGGCTTAGGCACTTTTATCTAGCTCTTACCGTTTTCGCGCTACAGCGGTGAGCAAATCTAAAAACTATGAATTTTTATGTATCTTCTCGGTTTAAATTCGGTAGCGACTTTGTTTAAAATGCTAGAGGGATGGTTTATATATCAAAATGTAGAGTATTTCTGGCCCCACAAATTGAGGCATAGTTTTCAGATTTGCTCAGACCTGTAGCGCGAAAACGGTAAGAGCTAGAGAATAGTGCACTTTTCTCTAGCTCTTACCGTTTTCGCGCTACAGGTCTGAGCAAATCTGAAAACTGAATTTTCATGCATTTTCTCAGTTTAAACTCGGTAGCGTCTTTGTTTAAAATGCTAGCGGGATGGTTTATATATCAAAATGTAGAATATTTCTGGCCCCACAAATTCATTCAAATTGCAAAACTATATTGAATTTAATTTGTTTTGATGATTCTTATGTATATTTTAACGCTCCTATAATCCTTTCTTTGCGTTTAGAATATTCAAATTATTATTTAAACAAAGAATACATTACATTATATTCTATGGTAAAACTACTGTAACTAACTAATGCAATCTTTAAAAAGAATTTACCAAAACACTGTTTTGGAAATTACGACAGTTGTCGTATCAAGGTGCGATATTTGGTGGTATCTAAGCCATATGAAGCAATTTTTTAAATATTCTTCTTCTCTTGGTGATCACGCTATAGCACCATTTTGCCATGGATATCTTAAAATAACGTAAAATATATAAGTTTAAAAACGAATTTAAATTGACACCACTTGTGACTTCAACGCGCAGCCATCATTTAAACTTTTTCATAAATATTATTGATATGTCTTTGCTAGAAATGCTACTTTTTTTAAGGTTGATTTTTATAAAAAAAATATTAAAATAATGAAGATTATATAATTTCTGAAGAAAGAAGTCAATAATATTTAATTGATTATGTACACGATGCATATCAGATTTATATAAATATTATCGTTTCTTCCTATCTAGAGAATACAGTGGTGAGGGTACCACACAACATGTAATAGTCACTGAGGACGGAACGACCTACATCCAGGAAATACAGGATGGCACCGAGGTGTACGTGGAGGAAGACGCCGAGTACGAGGAGGGTGTTCAGTACGAGGAAGCCGAGTATGAAGAAGGAGCTGAATATGAAGAAGAGGCGCAATATGAAATGGAAACGGAGGAGGATAATTATGAAGATGGCGATTATGTAGAGGAGGAGGCGACGGAGGAAAATGCCGAGGATCCCGACGATCCGGATTACGAACAAGACGATGTTAACAATATCGATGCAAATGATATTGATGAACATGATAAACCAGATGAAGTTAATCCGTGTACGCTATGCAATAAATCGTTTAAGACTACCGCGGTGAGTAAACAAAATAGACTTTTATTAGGTTAATGATGGATTAGATAGAATTTAATCACACCAAATATTATATTGAGAAAACAAATAAATCTACATATATTATTTTCCGTAGACAAAATATTCAAAATGTTTGAATGAAATTATACAAAATCAATCGGCTGCTCACATCATGTGGACACGTTATGTATTTTTTATTTCAGTTTCTTATTTTATTACAGAACTATAATTAATGGTTTAATGTGCTATTCAATATAGTTTTTAGATGTGAAACTGTTTTAAAACTGAAATGCGACTTATATTACAGAACAAGTTATATCGTAATGTTATATCTTATGGCTGGGTTGTATAAATATAGCAGTAATTTCGCAACTGCGAGTTAAATTCCCATTCGTGATTAAATTATCACTTTTGACAACTTTGTCACGTAAAGCTATGTTGTCATATGTAGAGGTACTTGAAGAAATGATAATGAAAGTTAACAACAATTTATGCAATATCTATAAGTGGATTAAATGTATTCAAGGGCTATAGTAATGTCGCCTTTATAAAACCGAGCCTAAATGAATTAAATCCTAAAATGAAATTATGTACTCGCGTACTTTATTTATATATGACAAAGTTGGCAAAAGTGACTTTTGAATCAGTTTGTAAATGAACTCGATCATTATCTTCTTTATACAACTGAGGCTAAGTTTTGAAAATATGGTTGACCTGTACATGTATACTGAATTACAGGCTTTCAGGTGCCTGTAATTCAGTACTACATGTAATTAGTAAATAAATAATAAAATCAAATTTAATAATAATAATTAAATAAAAGTCGTTCAAGTAATTTGTTGAAAATGGGGTACTGTATAACAATATCTGCTTGGTATTATGTATAATCTCTTTATACTATTTCAAACAATTAACTGTGGTCATAGTGGACGTTCATGCTCACAAAATATGCTCATTGTAATAATATAAAATATTAATTTCTTATGTACTGTGTAATTTTAATTGAATTTATTCTTTATAGAGTCTAAAAAGGCACCTCACAGTATCCCATGCACAAGAAACCCCCGCCAATGAGGACCCTCTAGCATTTGAGCTTTGCTTATGTTGTGGTGAGCCTGCTGATTCTGCACATTCGGTAAGTGAATTTAAAATAACTGAGAACTAAGGTAATCAATTATAGGTTATTATATTACTTACGTACAAAACGCCACATAGAAAGAGCAATATTAAAGAAAAAAGTTCATAACCCAAAACATTTTGTTATTACGATATTCACATTTTTGTCTATAATGGGTTAAATGTTTGCATGCACCTTAGTGGCCCAGTGGTTAGAGGCGCTTTTTGTTTCGTACTGATCAATGAGGATTTTAAACCGTGTAATTTCGCGAATCACCTATCACAGTTTTTAGAGGTTTTCCGTGAAGTAAATACCGTGTTATTACACTGAATTTTGTTTGCATGCAACCTATAAAAACAATTTATGTCAGACCTACTACAAACCCCAGAACTGTACCCTACAACTGAATTTATGAATAATGCAGGGTCTTAAACAATATGCCGTTGCCGGTCACATAAATATCAACCTATACTGTCGCCAATATTGACGGCAATACAACCATACATATGTTGTAGCAAAATTTTTCCTTAATTAATGATTAATTTTTATAATTACATTTGAGACTACCTAAAATGGAAACAAGCTCATATAAATCAGTCAATGCTAAAATCAATGTTTTTAAATTCTAAATGCGCGTCTTTCTGTTTAGACGGGCACAATAAGTTGTGACAAATGCGACAAACTATTCGTACTGCAAAACAACTTGATGCGACACACCAGTTTGGAGCACAGAGATGAAAACAACAAGTATCGATGCTGTGAGTGCGCACGTATCTTCGCCGACAAGGCGGCCATCATAAAACATATGAATTATCATCCACTGGCCAAACCGTTTTCGTGCAAAGTGTGCAACAGGGATTTCACCAGGAAGTACCATCTTGATAGACATGTGGCTCAAACCGGATGCGATGGACAACCTCGCAATCAATTTAAATGCCAGGTATGACTAAATATTATACTTACAAGAATCATTTGTCTTTATATTGTTATTTTCTTAGACCTCTAATGCCCACATGTTTTATCGTCACGCAAAAATGTTCCTCAAATAATTATAATAAGACCGCTGATGAATGTATAAATGAATCTGTATTGAAATGTTGGCTATCGGTATACCATCAGATGATACACCTGCTAAAGATATGCCCGCATTGAGGTGTAAGGCATCGAAGATATACAATATTTGATTGCATCGTTATATGCGATTAAGCGTGGTCCGCCTTGAGGTGGAGTTAGGAATATGCAGCAGCTTTGTATAAGCATGGCGGACTTAATGAAGTATTTCTTTGTGGCATGAGGTGGGGAATTTTCATAGGCGCCCGGGAGGCCTTGATGGCCTTTTCTCCCGAGAAGTGTTGGACTCACTAGTCGACCTACCAACCTACCAACTAAACGATCTTTTCCTCCCACTCGCTCCTTATGGGGCGGGGACTTTTAGTATGTTTACCTACTAACTACTCCTAACGAAGCCCTGAAGTCAAAAACTCTATACCCCCCTTACTAATTGACTGGACTATTATTGTGAAAATTGCATCATTACAGGCTGGTAATAAAGAATAAAAATAATATCCATTTTTTCTGTAGGTTTGTAATAAAAACTTCTCTCGGAAAGACAACTTGAGGGAACATCTCCGAGCACATGCTGGACAAATTAAAAAGAAGAAGGTGTTTCCATGTACTTACTGTAGTAAGGAATTCCAGGGGGCTGCTCTTCTAGCTGTTCATATGAGAACACATACAGGTATATTATTTGTACATCCCTTTAATTTCAAATTGAATATTATGTATTATTAATCATTCATCTTGGCAATTGTTCGTGTATCACCTTTCACAGTTATTCAGACGTTTTCTGTGAAGTTAAGGGAATACCGGGCGATTTAACTCTTCCGAGCTACTCCTTTTACCGACGGAAACGGCTCACGACTGATAACCCTATAAAGATACAGGTTTTTTTTTATTAATCATTGACACAAAATATAAATTTATTCAGAAAGCCGTGTGATGACTACACTAGATATTAGTTAGGGAGGAAATTAAATATTAGTTATGTGCACTAATATTTCTAGTAATGGATCTGCTTTCAAGTACTTACAAAATACTTTTATTTTAGGTGAAAAACCATTCCCGTGCGACATGTGCCCTAAAAGATTTCCGTCTTGTGGGGCCATGAAGAAACATCGTCGCATGCACACAGGTGAAAAGCCATACCAATGTGTTCAGGTAAGACTTTTGAACCTCATATTTATTTACATTAACCTGTATTTATTACTATTGGTACAATTCTAATTAGACTACACAAAACAACTTGCTTCATTAATAGTAATAAAGTGTACTTACATGAAGCATTTGAAAAGTCGACTCCAAATGTATGGTTTTTTCATTTGATTGAAATTTGGTAACTTATTATCTGATATAACAATTATTTGTTTGAGCGTATAATTCATTATTTAAATTTCTTTTATTAAAAAAGTAAATAATATAGCTTTTAAACAAATTTGCTGTAGCCAGTGTACATTACTTTATGATACATATCAGAATAGTTGAAGATTTTTTTAAATAAAAATATTTTACATTTTAATTTATTTTATAAATTTCTCGAGATTGATATAAAGTCGGTATATATTCACAATTTTTAATTTTTGTTTATTATTATAACTATTCAGGGGTACAATTTTTGTACTATCTGGTTGATTTTTGACCAATCGCTTTGTGAATGGTGATTACAATTGATAAAACTATAAGCTTGACAGTAGTTATGTTCTGACATTAATTTTTGAGTTAATGCTATACGCTTTATCGCGCATGATCATACGGATCGCTCAAAAATCGCGCTGGGTAACTTGTATTTTCGTAAAAATATTAATTGAATTTTATTTTTGCACGGGCACAAAGTAAATATCTAAGCTGGTTTGTTTTCTTAGTCTACCATCCTATTCATACAGCGCTAGCCGAGAAAAACTTGTTTTTCAACCCGGTTTGGTTAATTTCTTGACATAAGCCCCCTCAACTTCTTCCAGTTTTACCTATTTATTGTTCCGACTCCTCTTTCAACTATTCTTATTAATAATAAAGTCAATGACGAAATTTGGGGATTTCCTCATCCTGAATAGTCATGCACTGCTTTTGATGTCGTACGTCCAACGCATAGGTGGTCTTCCTCTGAATCGCGTTCCTTGGTATGGTCTCCACTGTAGTATTGTTTGAGTCCATCACTCTTCCCTGTATCGGGTTACGTGGCCGGCGAAGTTCCATTTCAGTTTTGATATTTCTTCACCCACATCCTTTATTTTCAATAAACCTCTTATGTATTCGTTTTTCTTTCGTTGCATTACGGATATGCCTGTCATTTGTCTATTATAACTCTTTGGGTTATGCAGAGCCTCTCTATTCATTTATTTGTGAGTGTCCATGTTTACGTTCCAATCGGGGAGAATGCATTGGTCGAAAAGCCGATATCATAGTTTATAAGGTATGCGTTGATTTTTTTAAAGTGTTTTTTCAAGCCCCCAAACGCAGCCCATGCCAATCTTATTCTTCTTATTCAGCTGTTTGATTTTCCCTTCCTAATGTTATTGTATGTTCTAAGTAAACATAGTTTTGGTACATTTTTTTCTTCTTATGACAATTTGGCAGTCCTGTTTGCATATAGTTTTTATTTCGGAGATATTCATATGTAATCCATTGTTTGCTGATTTTGCTTTTTCTTCCAGTTCTTGTAGCATTTTTTCAAATTTTTTGTATTTCGCTATTGGGATGTCATCCGCGTATCGTAGGTGGTATAGATTTTTTCCGTTTAAGGTTATTCCTTGATTTTGTCAGTTTAGTTATTTGAAACTGTCTTCAAGTATTAGGGTGAAGAGCTTGAGTGGTAATGTGTCTCCTTCCCTTATGCCTCTATTAATTTTAAATGACCTTGAGTTATTATTTAATTTTATTGTGGAGGTGGCATTTCTATAGATGTGTTTAATGATTAAAGTATATCTGCTGTCTATCCTCGCGTTCGTTAATGGTTTCATTATTGCCCAGTGTTCAATGGTGTCGAATACTTTCCTGAAATCCATGAAAACTAGACATACATCTAGATTGAATTCTGTTACTTTTCCAATAATATTCTCATGGTCAATGGTTGGACACATGCACTGTAATATTTCCTGAAGCCGACCTAATCGTCTGGCTGGTATGTGTCTAGTTTTCCCGTAAGTCTATCCGTTTATATCTTTGTAAATAGTTTACTTGTGATAAAAGGGATATCAGATGGTAGTTTCCAAAGTCCCTTTTGTCTCTTTTCTTGTGGAGAAGAATAATTATTATCCATTATTCCAGTTGTTCGGAATTTTGCCCTGTGTCAGGCACACTTTATACAGTTTCCATAGTTGTTTAAGTAATATACTCCTACTATACCTATTTTTAGCATTTCTGTTCATCATCTCTTTGGGCTTTGTTGTTCTTCCTGAGTTTCAGTGTATACACTATTTCACTTTCTGTGATTTCAGGGATGTCTTCCGATCTCACATTTGTAACTGCTCTGGTATCATCGTCATGAGTTTAATTTTCTAAGTTGGAGCTATACAGATCTCCATAAAGATTTTTAGTTTCGTCTAGTTATGGCCTCCTGATCCTTTACTTGTTTTCCTAGTTGATCTATGAGAGCTATTACTTCTATTAGGTCTTCGGTGTCCGATATTTTATTGCTGTTTACTCCTTGATTTTTATCTAGTAATTTCTCAATTTCAAAGAAGCAATAGAACTGGCAATAAATAGAAGAGAATGGAAAACATTTCTTACTTTTTAGACCGTTATTTTAGCTTTTCAGTGAAACTAATTTTTACTTTTTTTTCATTAGGCTATAAAACTGGTTCCTTATGAGAAAGTAATATGTGTGATACAGTTTTTGATAGTTTTTGAGAAAATAATGAAAAATTAATAAGACAGTAGGATATATTTCTTCAGATATTTCCTGAAATCTAAGACCATAATTATCGTTCTTTGGGCAACTGGCCGGAAAAAATTATAAAATTAAGTTTATTTAGTCGATTTTTTTTATCAAATTAACATTTTCAGGATTTTTCAGTAAGTTGTTACACATATTTTATATGAGATAAAAAACAATGCAATATGTTTTTAGCTAGCTTGATACATTTATTTTTAGATAATAATAAAAATAATTCCACAGTTATTGTATTTTTTTAAATAATGACTGTAAAGGCAATAACCTGGGACAGTTCAAAATCTCAGAAAAGGAATTAACGTCGTTTTTCAGTAAGCTCTTAAACTAGTTTCAGAACAGAAAAATACATTTATAACAGTGTTGGATAGCCTGATTAGTCTATTTTGAGATAATAATGAGAAACATTTAGTTTTAGTTAGTAGTTTTTTTTTTGAGATATTAACTGAAAACGACGTTTATGACTCGTAGTTATGCAGGAATTCAAAAACACCTGGCTGAAAAAAATGAAATTCTAAAATTACATGCATTTGTATAGATCAGGGGTGGCCAACCAAATCGATCGCGAAGCCAATTTTATTTGCTCGCTCGTCTTCTTCTCGTCTCTATTTAAGGTAGATATCACGAGCGATCTATTTAAGGTAGATATGCGTGTTTGTTTATCTTCCCATAGCTCTTACTGAAACAGTCTATACATATAGTATGTATTTCACATCTTCCTCTCCCACTTAGACTACGCCTATGACAAGTCGATTGATACACATTTTCAAGATACAAAGTAGATCTTATGGACACAAAAGGTAATATATAGATTAAAAGTATAAAATTTGAATTTGATTAAAAAAAAATGTTTTTCTTCAAAATTAACATTTCTAGGACTTTTTAATGAGCTGTAACCAATTTTTCATAGGAGATAAAAGATAATGTAATATACTTTTGGCCAGTGTAATTAATCTATTTTCAGATAATGATAAAAATGATTACATGATTATTGAATCTTTTGAAATAATGACTGAGAATTAAGACCTTGATTTTAGATGTTTTTCCGTAAAAACTAATTTCCAGTCTTTTTCAGTAAGCTAAAACTGGTTCCCTGTGAGAAACTCACACATTGTAGTTTATAGTATAGTTTCAGATTGCATAATTAATCATTTTTGAGATAATAATGAAAAATTCACCAACTAGCATATTTATATATTGCGATATCTCTGGAGAAGCAAAACCATGATACTCAGCAATTAAAAAAAAAGACCTTGATTTTAGATGTTTTTCCGTAAAAACTAATTTCCAGTCTTTTTCAGTAAGCTAAAACTGGTTCCCTGTGAGAAACTCACACATTGTAGTTTATAGTATAGTTTCAGATTGCATAATTAATCATTTTTGAGATAATAATGAAAAATTCACCAACTAGCATATTTATATATTGCGATATCTCTGGAGAAGCAAAACCATGATACTCAGCAATTAAAAAAAAAGTGACCCAGCTCAGTGGCCGAGTGGTTAGAGGCGGCCCGTCTGGTACTGAGCATTGGGGAGCCTGAGTTTTTCAGAGGTTTTCTGTGAAGTAAAGATAAATACTGGGTCATAAAACTCCTCTGAGCTTTTCCCTTGACCGGCGGAAAAGCCTCACGGCTCATATCCCTATAAAGATAGAAGCTTTTTTTTAAAGTGGCTACAAAATTGTTTATATTCTAAAATTACATTATTTGTATAGACAAAATACATATATAAAATTTGAATTGGATTGAGAAATGTTTAAATTTCAGTCAAAATCAGCATTTTCAGAATTTTCCAGTAATATTTCATAAGATATAAAAGCCAATGTAATATGTTTTTAACTGTTTCACGATAAACAGTTAAAAACATATATTAATATAATTTCAGATAATAATAAAAATAATAGTTATTGTATGTTTTAAATAACCATGATTTCACAAGTTTTTCAGTCATAACTGAAAAAGCAAAAGCCTGAAATGATTGAAACTCTCAACATAATGTTTATTAGAGGCCTTATAATATATATACATATTTAAAAGCAAATCGAAAAAATACCAATTTTCAAACACTTGAAAGGGAATGTTAACCTTCAAAGCTTTGTCTTTGATATTGATCTGCAATTTTGCATATAACTATACATAACTCTACAGTTGTTAATTTAAACATTTTGAGCAATTTTCAGCAATCAATAAACCATTCTAGTTCTATATTGCAGTATGTTTATACTCTCCAATCACCATATCTGTATATGTATATGTTCCAGTGCAAACGAAGGTTCGCAGCCAAGGAGACGCTTAACCGTCACGTGCGTACCCACACCGGCGATAAACCGCACCAGTGTACCTATTGTGGAAAAGCTTTCATTCAAGCAGCTCAGCTCAGGGCGCACATTTTCCATCACACTGGCGAAAATGCTTTTACCTGTCCGCACTGCAATCGTGCGTTTAATCGACGTATTCGACTCACTACCCACATCAAGTTTGTACATGAAGGCGCCCAGCCTATGGAGTGCCCTCAGTGCGATAAAACATTCTACAGAAAGGAAGATTTAATGCGACACGAATTGTTACACTCTGGAGAAAAACGTAAGTGCACATAATATATTATATCCTAAAAAGCCGCATACCAGAGTCTATTCTTAACGAGATGTTCATGCCATCATAAATAACTGTGTCCTGACACTATTTTATTTTATTATCACATTCCCTCATAAGCACAATATATCAAAATCTTCTTAAAGTTGTGTTTAGGCACCTTAAACTCAAGCGAAAAATATCTACAGTGTGCTAATCAAATTCCGACAGTATCGAAATTCCGACATTCAAAATCCTGACAGTATTGAAATCCCGACAGAATAAGAAGCGGGATAAGAAAGGAACAAGATTTCTGACTTAAATTCAATAATCCACTTTTGTTTTCTATTTTTGTTTATAGCTTATGAATGTGAGGTTTGCAACAAACGATTCGCTGTAAAAGCCTCCCTGAAGCTCCACGGTTTGACTCACCGCAAAGAGCAGCCCTGCTCATGCGACGAATGCGGTCGTGCTTTCATCCGACAAGACTGTCTAATGAGACACATGCGTGCCAAACACAGGGACGTCCTAGAGAACATAATGGCCGGTGCAGAAAAACGGCGCCTGCAACAACAATTGCTCTCGGCTGCCACCGATGCTGCCAAAGGAGGTATTAAGAAAGAAGTAACCGAATCTGAAATCTGGAATGAACTAACACTCACTAATTCCATCAAAGAATTACTCAGCTTGCTAGTAGATGAGGTAACACTGGTGGCGTTCGGTTGGCCAGAAGCGCCCGTTGATAAAATCCTGGACTCAGTAATTAGACGTTGCGGCCATGAGCCGGCTTCAGATGAAGATTTTGATTATATCAATAAGATGCGGGAGAATGCCAAGCTCTTATTCACCGTGGTCATCGATGACGAGGCGGTCAAATCGTTGCTTAACAACCAGACCGTTGACGAAGTTATTCAGCACGTCCTGCGGCTTGCTAATTCAGAGGAGAAGTAATTTTTCGACATATGACTACATTTTTCTGTCGTGATAGATTAATGTTTATATTTTTGATAGTTCGTGGGCGAGCGACGCCTTGTATATATATGTTTATTCGTAGAACATTTACAAAATCAACATTACTCACTTTAGTGTAACCAACTGTATTGGCTGATGAATGGAAATCACTTGAGGTTGTACTGTTGCTTATATGCACGCAATTGCATTTAATAATCATATTTATTCTAGTAAATATTACAGTATAATTTAAAACGTTATTATATTAAAAATATGTTATATTTGTTTATTTTGATATATAATTGTCTATCATATTTTATTAGAATGATTTATTGATTTTATTTTATCACACATTTTGTTACTTTGAAACAGAAACCAGGCCAAATGTCAAACATATGCGACTAGTTACTTACTTCCACTGTAATTCAAGACGTTTATTTATTTGGGTTTACAAAAAAGAATGTAACTTGATACTTTAACAATTTTATTAGGTTCATTCGTTTCATTTTAATTTCCAAGTAACAATTTCAAGTGTGAAATGAGATCACTCGATTTTCGACTGTACTGGTTGACTGAATCAAAATGATATACGCTGGTTTACGCAATTGATATACAGCAGATTTCGATTTATTGGGGACCAAGAATATGTTCACACTTAATAATGTGTATTAATGGGATTGGGATTTAAAGGTTTGTCTCAAATAATCGGTTATCCCAGTATCCCGGTGTCCTCATTAACCGATATCGTTGATTGAAGTGTTGGCCACGTTATATTTTAATCAATGTCGATATCCACTATATTGCCAAGACCTAGTTGTCAAATATCAGAAGTAAAGTTTTAGAAGATTGCTATTTTGAGCCAACCAGCGTATATTAAGAAAAAAAACAATGTCAAAATTTGAAATTGTATATGTATGTATCTAAATTAATCTGTGCAATGTGTACTTGAATGATTTGAAATCAGTTTGACATGGTTTGCAGAGTCGTTATTTGGTGTTGGACCTAACATATAAGTAGCTGAACAGCAATGATTATAAACGAACAATTTGCATATTGTAGGATTCAGATAATTTAAATTTGATTGTATTATTGTTTAATTTAAGCCATTTAGCCATGTTGTGAAAAGAATGTCAGAACAACAGGCATGTTTCTTATTAAATAAATGTCAACTGTATTAAATTAATTTATACAAATCCCTAGAACTAATGTGCACACTTCTTTGCAGGTGGTGGTTGTCTAAAACTAAATACAGTAAATTCTGCTTTATTGGTATCAACCAATTCAATCTGTCCCAATTAAGCCACTGTACTGCATATTCAAACTTTGTTTGGCATAACCAATACAAATCACTATATGAATGTAATATCAAATATGGCGTGGGCACCAGACGACTTTCAGAAATAATTAATGCTAAATAAAAATAAGCAAATATTTAGATATTTCTCAAAAAATTGCTTGAATTTGATTCTATTCTGATTTAGATCGATTCAGTTAGTGTAGGTTCAATCTCATTCTCACTACTTACAACATTTAACTGCGACCGTTAGCGAAAATAGTGTTATGTTAAATGTTATTTATGTACTAGTTACGTTAGCTACCGCCTGTACCATGGCGGTAGCTGACGTCACTAGTTGAAGGAGCAAATAATTTTAAAAAACTCCTTTATTCGGCAAACAAAAAATAAATCCAACTACATTATAATTAGTAGTAGTATCAGTAGTACAATATAACTCCCCAACTCGACAAATACCCCTCCTCCCACTATTCCCACTCCCACGCTAGCCTCCTGGAGATTTTCACGACTTTTCCATCCTTAACTATTCACTCGCCTGTCTACACCCCTCCATCCATTCGGCTTTCACACGCTCACATTCGTTGTTTGGATGTAGTCACGTGTCACTCCCCTTACTACACAGTACACACAGCATCGTTCCTTGCTTCAACCACACTTTCCTTCCGCTCTCTTCTGAACCATACCTCGCTCTTGCCATACATACTATGTGCAATGTGCAATTTTACAAGGTTGCCTAATTGCTACCTTTGATTGTTTGCAGCCCGGCGTTTCTCGCCATCTTACCTTGTATAGAGCATGTGTCCTATGCTCTATTATTTTTTACCTGCAGAAAGTATTTCATCCTCTTGGGTTGTTAGAGGATGTGAGGATCCCTTCCTGGCAAGTTCATCTGCTATTTCGTTCCCCTTGATGCCACTATGTCCTTTTATCCAGCAGAGTTCTAGTTTATTCCGCTTGGAAGACTGACGTGAGTCTTCCAAGTGGTGCACTTAGCTTGAGATCGAGTTCTGGTGAGAATATTCCATAGCCAGCTCTCGTCTTAGTTTTGGATCCATCAGTATACATGGTTATGTTGGCGCCTTGTGGGATACCATCCATTGTGATGATGGCCTGAAAGTGTTTGACAAAACTGTATTTGGGTAGAATTCTGTCGCACTTAACTTCTATGAGGGGGTCTAGTTTGATAGCTTCACTCAGTATGCTCCTGTGTCCAATGATTCTACCTTTATCATGCCACAGGTTGAGTGAAGATAGCCTTAATGCTGTTTTTACTGCTCCCTTATAAGAAGGTCGAGTGGTTGTAGACATAACAGTGCTTCAAGAGCTGCTGTTGGCGTTGTTCTCATAGCGCCGGTGATGGCAAGACACGCCATCCGCTGGATGTGTGATAGCTTTGAGATTGTTGTAACTTGTTTAGTTTTCGACCACCGACTATTGCACCATATGCTATGGTTGGTCTTATGATCGCGGTATATATCCATTGGGTGATCTTGGGAGACAGGCCCCATGTTTTACCAACCGCCCTGCGGCATTGCCAGAATAAGATGCAAGCTTGGATGTTATGTGCTCATTCCAGTTCAGTTTTGTATCCATGATTAGTCCTAGATATTTTACTTGTGACAGTCAGAGTGACCTTAAAAAGAGTTGGCATGTTCATGAGCTCGAGTTTCCACTTCCTCGTAAACAATATTAGCTCTGTCTTTTTTGGGTTAACTGGTAGCGAATGGCTATCGCACCAGTTCTCAACAATCTGTAGGGCACTCTGCATGAGATTACAGAGTACACCTTCAAAACTGCCATTTATCATGATCACTATGTCGTCGGCATAGCCAACGTCATAGTATCCGGAGTTGTTTAATTCCAGGAGGAGGCTATCAACTACAAGGTCCCATAAAAAGGGTGAGAGGACTCCACCTTGAGGACAGCCTCTTCCCTACAGGAGCACCACCATAGGTGTCGATTTTTCGAGACCTTGTAGATTTTTCAGAATCCAGCCTTACTCCCCTTCTATAGTATACTATATCCCATTTTCGCAATCCCCACACTTCTAGTCCTTACAATAATATTGGATCACACACTCATCCTAGATCTTACACGTTATTACTCTGTTACGATACCATCACCTGTCCCATTTTCTTTTCGGCATCCTCCACGACATTCTCGCCTTTGCTTGCGCATGCTCTAATTGCTTCCTAAACCCACCTATGAAGTCGAACCAAAAATCTAAATACTTAAAGCAATTCACCCTCTAAATCATTATTCTCTTCTATTTCACATCTCTACCCATTATACCCTTATTTCTAAACATCATCCTCTTATCAAGGTATTTTCCCATTCTTTCCAACATCTCTTCTACCCTCTTGGCTGCAAACGCAACATCATCCGCATATACTAACACAAATATCTTTGGTTCTTTCTGCCGCAACCCCGCTAGCTCATCCTACAACTCACTTCTTAAACGGGAGAGGGCATCCCTGCTGTTACCGCTTACCCCTACTCCACGCTCAGTGGGGTAGGTAAACCCGGGCTGCGTGCGCCTCTTCAGCGGATGCTAAGAGTAGCGGGCCTCTTTGCCCCTTATAAATAACGTGCATTCACCCCTAAACGGCAGTCAGTTCTCCCTCGCCAAGACTCAGAGGACTGATTTACATCACACGACTATCGCTTTGAAACCGATACTTGAGTTTAACTTTTACCTTATTGATCCTCCCTCACCAAGAATCAGATGATGGATTTATTTCCTTGCAGCTATCAGCTTACACTGATAATTCTGCCCCCCGTTATTCCTCTCGTGACGGTTCTCCCACCACAACTCAGAACCTTTTCGAGCACATACTATCTTCCCCGTAAGGCGGCCTGACGGTTTTTAACCCTTCCCGTACCTTTAGTCTAGTCCCTTTTCTACCTTCTGAATCTCATCCACACGCCTGATTAGCCCTCCCAACTCACATATTCCATATCTCCATTCCGTCATATCGCCTTCTACTTCATTCTCATCAAACCCGCCAACCCTCTGGCTGTCATACTCTTCCTACTCGTCAAGGCAGCCCTCAGCACCCTCTCCAAGAGCTGTACAACAGTGCACATTACTTTATAAAAAATAAACAACCTATATTTGGCATATTCAGCTCATCACAAAAAAAAATTCAGCAGCTCAACTCATACCCATAACTTCCCTTCCCACATCAAAAGACCCACCCTATAGTGTCCCCTTCCTCTCCCACGACAGTATTCTGCAGATTTTCACGTCATTCCCGTCCTCTCTTAGCCATTCACTCACCTTTCTGAAATCCTACACCCACTCTGCTTTCACACCCTCACACTCGTTCCTTGCGTATCACTCCCTTACTACACAGTATATACGTGGTGTATCCTTGCCCCATCCACACATACCTTCCACTCTCTTCCGATCCATACCTCGCTCATGCCATGCATACCTTCTCGTCTGTTCAACTCGAACCTTGTTATATAACCGGTACTCGCTACTCCTCATACCCCGGATTGTACGAGCCCTCATTCAATATTTCCTGTCTCTCTTGCCACTCCTTAATTCTCTCCATGACCTCAGTTCGCATGGTTCGCCCGCCTCTTAGCTTCTCATTCACCCACATCTCAGCCATACCCACCCTTTCATACATCCTGCCTCTATTCTTTCTCCAAACGTTCTCTATCCTACCCCTATCTCTCATCCAAACCACTAGTCTTTCCATGCACTCTCGCTTTTGCCCACGCCTTCTTGTTCATCCTGTTATTCCACAGCAATCTCTTCCATCCATACACTCCACAAGCTTGCCCCTCGGAATTGAATCGTATGCCGCTTTGTCCACAAACACCGCAAACATTCTCCCTTTGCTTTCCAGTACTTCCTCCGCCATTCTCGCTAGCGTGAAAATCTGCTCCCTTGTTCCTCTTCTCTTTCTAAACCCACCCTGGCTTTCCGGCAACATTCCATTTCTGTCCACTTCCTCTTCCAACCTATTCTTCACTATGAACATAGCAAGTTTGTATCCGGCACACATTATATTGATTCCCCTATAGCAGGGGTGGCCAAATTTGGTGTTAAAAAGATCCTCTTTTTATCTTAAAAATGTGTCGATCGACTTGTTGCCATTAGTGCTCTATTGATCAAGTAGTTAGTTTTTTAATCGGCTTCTAAGGTAATACATCGGGAGCGATCGACTTGTTGGCCAATCCTGCCCTATAGTATTTCGGTTCCGAGGCTGCCACCCCTTTTAGGTACTAGCACAACTACTCTCACGCGCCACTCTTTAGGTACCTCCTCCCACCATACCCTCTTGATAACCCGCAGCCGTATCTCCCACCCCTCCATCGGTAACCTCTTGAACGTCTCAGTCTTCACCCCCTTCACTTCCTGCGCCTTGCCCACCTTCAGCTGTCTCAGCGGCACCATCAGTTCATTCCACAAGAATTCCTCTACCTGCTGCGCGATTCTCTACCTACCGCCCCTGCCATCGCTCTGCACCTCCTCTCCCATTCTGTTTATGTTTATTTTCCCCTTCAGCAACTCCCACAGCTCCTTCTTCGACAACCACTGCTGGACCGAGTGCACCTCTCCCCACTAACTTCACGTACTTCAGGTTTTCCTCATCGGATACCATTTCCGACTCGTTCCATCTAAACCCTGCTGCCGCTTCCTCTTTTCCATTCCACTCTTCCCCCCTCTCACCGCCACTTCAACCGGCATATAAACAGATCTATCCTCGTTTTCAACTATGAATTGACCTAATGCTAATCACTTCTGAACCCCTTGACCATAACATAGTCAATCACCGACTCTCCTCCGTGACCGCAGAATGTCTTCTGCCCTTCCTAATCCACCTCAGTACATCCAATGAACACACCCCAGTATCAAATTATATTAATCATCAATCAATAGTCAATTAGTTCTATTTTATCCTACTGATTCACATGAATAGCCATTTGAAGCCCTAATTTGAATTTTATGGAGGAGTGCATGTATTTTCCACCGAATTTTAGTATTAAATATTTCGAATAATTAATTAAAATAGAAAAAGAAATTATATCTGACAGAAAAGACCTTTTACCGGTATCAGGATTAAGTTATAATTCCACATCAAACTATGAAAACTGAGATTTATTTCTATCTCGCAATAGGAGTATTTGAATAACCCATTAAAAAATATGTTAATAAATTTTATTAAAAATATTAGGTACAACATATAACATAAAATAGGCATATTTGAAAGTAAATAACAAGATATATAAATAGAAAATAATTAATATAGGTACAGCAGCCGTTTCAGCCGCATCTGTTATTAAAAAATCACTAATCAAATTCAGTCAGTACGATTACACCATCAATATATTAAAAAAAACGTGTGTTATAATAACTAACTTAAGCAAAGGAAACATCAACAAACACACTTTGATTTGCGCATGCGCATACTAACTGGAAATATCGCAACCAATAAAACCAACTTCACAGGGGGTGAGATAAATATTTTATATATTGATGTTTTAATAACGCAGAGACATTTTCTCATAAAATTCAACTACATACCAAGTTATTAGTATAAATATTAAAATATATATTAATAGTGTACTAATAAGATTATTATACGGACATAATTAACAATGAACATGCAGGTCAGGGACGGGCCATTCCGTTAGTTGATGGGCTCGGACTTTCAAACGTTGGACGCTCAACCAACGGAATCAAATGGGGGCGTTTAACGTACCACCCCGTACAATTTTATCCTTCCACAGGAGAAAGGGGAGGGAATATTTTTCTGAGTTATAAAACACACACTCACATACATACATAATATTTTTATAGCCGGCATACGGACGCGAGTATACTCAAACAAACTTTGATACAATTATTCTATAGTTAACTGTATGTAACAGTAACAAGTTAATAATAATAAAAATATCAATTGTTATTCAGTAGATTTGTTAAAAGTTAAATCAACTTTAAAATGTATAAACAGTAATAAGTTATGAAAATATCATAAAGATGTTGTTAGGGAATCATGTCTAATAAGGTTAATAGTAGCTTAGTGTTAAGCCCGTATGACATTATCTAGTTTCCTATATCGTTTTATTTATAAGAATTGATATATTAAACTGTATAACTATTTCTAAATGGAAAATTAACATTGTGTATTACGGTGTTGTTATTGTTAAGTGAATTTATTATTATTCCGCCGCTATATCATTTTCGACATGTGTGTATGACACTGTGTAGTTTGTGTCTGCATCTAAAACGATATAAGAAACTAGATAATGTCATACGGGCTTTAAGTGGTAATAGTTTTATACAAATAAAATGTACATAAATGAAATACCACCAAGAGTGTGAAGTTTATAACTGTAAACAAATACTATTTTCTATTTCGCGTTTACAATGGCCACTTTGTGACATCGTGTTCACACAAAAACAATGTATAATAATCGAACTTTTTTCCAAAAGATTTGCAATTGTGGAAAAAATTCTATTGAAGATTTATTTGTTTATACATATAGAAATTCATATGTAAAGGGCAAATATAATATATAATCAAAATTAAATATAACTGATAAAGTTTGTAAACATATAATTTTTAATTTAAAAATGTTTGCTTATATATCTAATAATATTAGATATATAAGCAAACATTTTTAAATATAAATATTACAATAATTTGCATAAATCATACATCCGTCTTAAAGTTTGTTTGAGTCGGCTCTCCTACGTATACGTCATTTACAGTCCCTCTTTTGGGGGGAACGCCGCCTTAACATTGAAACCACGCGGGTTCCGTAACAATTTACAATTACTATAAGTTCTTGCAAAATTTATAATAAATTTTGAAATCAAAACACGTGAGTAGTGTGATTCGTGACTAATCAACATATTTCTTCATTCCAATTCAAGAATTGTCAATCGCTCCAATATCGAACGATGAATTACAAACAGTCACATTGATAAATGAACATTAATTTAACGCTGCTTACATATATGCACAACATTCAAAGCCGAACTTTAAATCATTTAAAGCCAGACTTTCCAACAACCGCGCATTCTAAACACGAAACATGGGCAATATTATAATAATTGTAACTGAGTTTATGTGATTGTATAAACCTACAACCTTATAAACTCAATGTGCCATCGCCATAATATTGCCCATGTTTCAGGTTTAACAATTGACATCAAGAATCCCACCCTCACCATAATTAATTTAATATATTAATTTAATTTATGATATGATATTAAAAATAGCTCTGTTTTGTTTGTTTGTTTGGAGGCCCTCAATCATTCAGGAGTTGACAATGACAATAATAAAAATTGACTATTTCTTTCTCTAATTAAACTAAACCCATGCACTAATTATATATGATGCCAATATCTAATAACTTGTGCGACATTAAGTCACAGATTACATAAATTCGCTAATATCTTATGAAATGGATACTATAATTTTATTTGCGTAATATAAACTCTTTCCATTTCAATTAAAATCTAGTTTATATGTAAAAAAATCATTAAATGAAAACTTGCTGCCGTTAGTAAAATCTATCGCTAATTTGGCAAATATGATAATGCTGCCTCGTCTTACTTAATAAATAAACTAAATTAAGTAAAAACCATAATATCTTACGTAGGATGAGTCTGAGTAGAAAACGAATAAATAAATGCTCTCCAGTCACGCATAAAAAACTCTGTACACAAATTGCCATAATCCCGCGTAAACCAAACACCTCGAGTGCCTATCATTACTTGTTATAAATATAATCCAGACCTTCTACTCTCCAAGTATCTTTCACAGTCTGAACAGAGTCGTTATCAAGGCCATGGCGAAGACCACGGGTCGCGGCCTGGGCTAGAACATGTCCCGGTTCGAGCGACCGGCCCTTTGAAACCCTCGCACGCCCGGCCTCCGAGCATTTCTAATCTCCCTATCCACCTCCATGTCCTCCAATCGCTGCGTCAAACTCAGCTTTTGTTGCACAGCCAGCCGCAGCAGTTGATTCAGCGTTTTCTTCTCCTCCTCCTCCGCGTTCAACTGGTGCTGGAGCTCATCTACTTGCGTCACGTATTCTTCACATCGACCAGCGAACATCGCACGCAAACCTGTACAAGAAAACATAAGTATTTATTTATAGGTTAATAATTAAATATCATTATCAAATATGTACAGATTTTGGATTATTGGTTACTTGTGTAGACCAACAACACTATTATCAACTATAGTAGGACTAGTTCTATAAACTTAAAATCTATTAGTGAATTAAATTGGGATAGGCATATAAAAATCTTTCTGAACTTTTATCTGTTACGGTATTGTTTTGATATATAAAAAAAGATTATACATCAGGCCTTTTCTACAACATACTTGAATGAATTAAACTTTTTTTGTTTCTTACATGACATTACTTCCATCAAGGATATTTTTCACAATTGTTTATAACTTCTACTCTTCTACTTAAGCCCTGGGTTTCTAGGAAAGTAGTTCCGCTAATGCGGTAATTTGTGACGTCATTTACACATCACAAAACTCGTTATATGTGTAGTTAGTAACTAAGTATTTTTCATCGTAATTAATTTCTCTTTTGTATTACGTTGAGGTATTACTCTTTATGGGAAACCAATGTTTATATACATCAAAAACTATGTTAGTAACGTAAAACTAACGTCAAAAGTGGCCGCTACCTAAGAAACCAGAGGTTAAGTCAACAAATGACGCAAACCCCGATATTACGGTAACGAAATGTTTAAATACACATCTAAATAATATGTGTTACATAAAACCTACTTGAAAACGTAGCTGCATCCTCCTTCAAAAGCCTTAATTCGTTTCTCAGCTTCATCATTGTTTCAGTAACAATCGTCTTCTCATTCTCGTACTTGGCCTTAAGATTGGTAAGAGCTACTTCTGCAGTATTCTTGTTCGATTTCAATACAGTCCTCAACGTGGCAATTTGTTCTCGTTTCGTTGACAGCAAACTCTTCAATCTGATCACTTGCTCCTGCAGTTCCGCAATTTCACTCTCTGAATTGACTTCTTCTTTGTTGTCTAAAATAAAATAATAAAAAATTAAGTTTGCCAGGGAATTTGTATTAAAATAAATTGAGAAAAATGATTTGTTTGTTAGCACTAGTAGAAGTAATTTAGATTTTATATACAGATATTGGACGAAATGTAGAATGTAACCGAAAATCCGATTATTTGGGGCGTTAATTTCAAATAATAGCAGTTATTGTTTACAATCCTAAACATTAAATTTTAGATTTTGCCTATGATATAATAATAACACAATTTATTCATGTTCTGACATACGTTTTATTGCAAAATAATTTATTTAATATCAATAATTACAAAATCAAGAAAATGATATTGTTGTTGATCGAAAGATACGGGCTCAGAGTTAGCAAGGTAATTAATTCATCCTACCCATTACACGAGTATTTCATCTAGTTATTATTATTATTATTATTTGTATAGAATTATGCATGTGAAAAGAAAATAATAGTCATTATTATTATGATTATTAATTATAAAATTAAGAAAACGTTTTTATTTTGTTGATAGAAAGATATGTTAAAAGATGCACAATTTTATACTGAATAAGTTTTTTTTATTAACATCCATTGCATAATCTTTGCATTCGGGATTATGGCAAATATATTTTTTTAAACCGTTAAATTCCTTAATATTATCACTATACCTTCATATGATGTCTGATGTCCTTT
Organism: Lordithon lunulatus; assembly: GCA_963942505.1. Classification (NCBI taxonomy): domain Eukaryota; kingdom Metazoa; phylum Arthropoda; class Insecta; order Coleoptera; family Staphylinidae; genus Lordithon; species Lordithon lunulatus. The sequence continues at coordinate 39,780,348 of OZ012668.1, forward strand.
CACCTTTGTTAGCTCTATAGTGTTTTCTATGGCCGTACGCAGATGTTTAATTTGATCCACCACAGTCATAACATTCTTGGCTATATGAGTGGTGTCATTAAGACTCTCTAAATCATTTAGAGGTATATCCGATTTTAATCTGGCACGAAGCGCCTCCAATTTGGACATATCGCCGATTGGAGGAGCAACTTCAGTCACTGAAAATAAAAAAAAGAGGTCAGAAAGAGTTAGATTTTATCATTATTGAGCTGTGGAATTTTGAATAACTTACTTGGAGTAAGTAATTTCTCATGATCCAGTACAACCCTACTAGGAGTCTGACCATTAACAGTGCACACATGATGATACATCTGAGCCAGCTCCTCCGAAACAATCTGCAAATTATTCTGTGTCTCCTCAATGGACGTCCCTGATTCACTAGCAAACTGTCGTAGCAGCTTCAAGTCGTTTTCCAAATCCATACCGTGCTGTTCCGTATCCAATAATCGGTTCTTCAAATTCGTAATCTCATTTCGTAACTGGACAGTTGAATCAGAAATGTTTGTAATCTTCTCAAGCTCCTTTAGATCACTCTTGAGTAGTTCCACCTCTTTGCAAGATAACTTGAACCATTGATTGTACTGGTTTAGCGTTTGAGAGGCGTGATCCAGTGGATTTTTAATGTTCTTCTCTACTTTTTGGGAGAGATGCTGCAAAGAGTCCACATGTGATTGGAATTGGGCCAGCCTTGAGAGGAACATTTGCAGTTCACTGTGGCTTTTTTCAACAACTGCTTGATTGTCGCGTAGATTTAGGGTCAACGCAACCTTATCCTTTTCTAGTTGTTCCAATTGCTTCTCCAGCTTGCGCAACTCGTTCAGATGGACTTCCGAGAATAAGTCTACTTGCTTACCTAAAAATTACAATGAGAAACAAAATTATGTGAGGTTCATATTTTATTTAATGATTGTTAACTTCATTATAATTTTAAAAAAAACATACAAATAATACAAAATAGTATGTCCTGTCCCTCACTGACAGTTTTTACTTTATTATTCGAATAGAGATTTGCAATAACAAAAATTATAAAAGTAATGGTAATTCAAAAATCTTCAATATTTTCTACCTTCAATAAAAAAAGTCTATATTCATTATTATGATGCCTATGATAAAGTAATGTTTACTGGCCACATCAGATATTTTCATTTATTGATGTTAAATGAAATTTACAGAATATAGTATATAAAAAAATATGTGCATATATAAAGGTAATGAGACATTTAGTTTCACCGGAAATAACATGAAATAAGATATTATCAACCCACACAACATAATTTTATGTGAATTCTACATAATATTCCGCATCCAATACCAATAGATAAGTAAATGATTATATGTAGCTTCACATGTGAACTAGAATCTTATATTGTGCTTGGTTTATGTTTCTATATGATTCTGTTTTAGCATTTTCAGTGAACAATTATTGAATTGTTAGGTGTAACTTCTATTGTGTGTGTGTGTTTTGAACGTGAATTCAAATATATTTGGCTTGATTTGTCACAGTTTTATTTAAAATATGTGATAATTTGGTAGTTTGCAGATCACCTTCCATTCTTTACTTGTAAATACCAACACGGAATTTTCATTCCTGGCAATCAATAATAATTATTTATACTCAGAAAGAACTGAATCCATTTTAAAAATGAATCAAATCAAATATTCATTTATATTCTGTAATTTTAAGTCAAATAATGTTGTAACGTCAAAAACAACATATGGAAATGTATACTATGTGATGTAGAACTAATCTCTTATACTGTCCGAGAATATAGAAACAAACATAATGTATTATATATTGTAAATTGTAAAAAAAATTAAAAATCCATATTTTATTTTATATTATTATATTATATGATTTGATTGATTTTGTAACAAATTAATTCAGTTATTTATGTTATTAATTGCTATGAGTGAAAATAGCCGAAAAGTTTGTACGTATTGCGTATTTTTATAATTTTGTTTCTTTTTGTTTGCATTATATGTATTCCTTAGTAATATAGTGGTTTAGACTCCTACGAAATAATATCAATTACAAATAATAAAAAAATATCTTAAAAGGTGATATATATATATATATATATATATATATATATATATATATATATATAAATAGTGCTCAGAGAATATGTTAGATATAAAAATTAACATTACCATCTGGAGAAGCCAAATCCGATCCTGACCCATCAGCAATACTAGCCTCAATTTGCTTCAAACCTGGCAAGTCATCATCATCAGAGCCCAATCCTTGCTCCTCTGCCATACCCCTAATGCTATACGCCAAATTACTGATATTATAAAACGACTCCCTATTAATATATTGATCAAGCTCCTTCTTCAGAGCATATTTCGCCTCTCGCTCAGACTGCAAACTCTCCAACGCCTCCTCCATATGTTTCTCGGTAATCTTTTTAAGATTAGATAACTCCTCCACTTGCAAATTTAGTATCTCCATCTCCTCCTGTAGCCGCCGTATTTCATGTTTCAAGCCCTCAAATTCCACCTGCGAGGATTTCAATGTGGACACTTGTTTTTGTAAGGCAATATTTTCCTCCTCCAGCTCCGAGTAGTCGGTTATGAGACGCGTTTCGCGGAACTTAACCTCCCGCAATTCTGCACGTAACTTTTTGCATTCCATATTCCTATCCTCTTTATCTTTGCCCATATCACTATTTTCTTGGAGCATCCTATCTCTCTCGCCTGTAACTCTGTCCAGTTCATGTTTGAGCTGTTTGATTTCATTTTCTAGATCGATTATTTGAATATTCAGCGACGTTTCTAAAGCTGCAGACTCGTTTAGTAGAGACTGCTCCGCTTCAATTCCGGTTTTTGTTGTTTCACGGTGACTAGATTGAAACTTCGCTAGAGCCTGAAAATAGATGTAGGTTTATAGTAATATTCAAAAAGCAAAACTCATATTTGATGCATGGGTACATATTTACACAGAAAATAAGTAGTAATATCTCTGTCAAGATATCTTAGGTTGTTTGTAGTTAAATTAATATTATTCTTATATAGATAAAATACAGTGTGACTATTTCTATACTTTTAGTCTAAAAAAAAGCAGTTCAAATAATAATAATAATTTATAATAAAAATAACAGACTTTATTCTCCACAAAAGTAAGTAATATGACAATATATCATATAAATAAGTACAGATATGCATTTGGGGAAAAGGCGAGGTTCCGGGTTTTTACGTAGAAACTACTCTAACCGATCTATTAAAGGGAGTATTCTATTGTCCATATAAGTCGTCTTCTAACATACAACTGCTTAAAAATGGAAAATACCCCAAGGAAGAATTAACAAATCTAGACCAAAAAAGATATAATATCGTAAATCTTAAAGAAGAAAGCATTTAAGCATTTATACCAATAGAGGTTAGACCAAAAGCTAACACATTTAATGATATTGAGGAAATATATGAGCATATAAAGGAAGCTATACATGAACTATCATATGAAACTATAGGGGCATTCGAAAAGAAAAGCCGGCCAGCAGGAAAATTTGATAAAATGATGAGATGGAAGAAGAAATTAAAAGCAAAAAAAGACGTACCTTATATGGCTAATACTAGAAACGAATAACGGTTAGAGATCTAGCAAAAGAAGAAACAAGAAGACATGTGATAACAAATGTCGAGAAATAGAAATGTACATAGGCGGGCGAAGATATATTGAAGCATGGAGGCTTGTGAATAATATACGAGCAGACAAGAAGCAAATACCCCTTGAACAAATACCGGCAAAAAGTATTACAGCAGACTGCTACCTGAAGATCGACCTCACTTTATCGAAGAACAAATAAATATTACAGTGGATGTAGAGCCCATTAAAATTTTAATGGCACATTTTGAGGTGGCACAGAAAGCAATAAAGAACAAGAAGCATGGAAAAGCGAGCGGAATAGGGCATGTAGCTGTGGAGATGTTAAAAATGGTACAAGAAAGCTTAATGAAATTATAACAAAACTACTAAATAAATGTATCAACGAAAATAAATTACCTGAAGAACTAAAAATGGGGGTTCATTCTTCAGCTTCATCTATACTTAAGAAAGGAGATTCTCGCAAGTGAAAAACTTACAGAGGAATAACGGTAACGTCAACATTTAGCCTGTATGGTAGAGTACTAAGTGACCATGTTGAAACAGATTTGCACGCCATTCCCATCTTCTCATACCAATTCACTCGCGCTTCTGCACTTCAACACCTACTCTACTTTACACAATCACACTCGTGGCTCAGGTGCCACCACTTGTCACTCCCCTTACTATACAGTACATACGTGGTCCTTGTCCCATCCACACTTTCCTTCCTCCCTCTCTTCCGATCAACACCTCGGTCGTGCCATGCATACCTTTTCCCCTCTGCTCAACCCGAACCTGGATAAGTTGCCCGAGGGTTTCCCCCGTACCTGCAACGCTGCCCCTGATTGTACGAGCTCTCATTCAACCTTTTCTGTCGCGCTTGGCACTCAACATCCCTCATTCTTTCCATGACCTCAGCTCGCATGCTTTTCAGCCAAACTTTGCCATCCACGTTTCCCACCACATTATCATTCGTTGGGTCTCTTGCAGGAGGATCGGCAAAGAAGCGACCTATCCAGCCCCAGCAGCTTCTTCAAAAACCATGCCTGCTTCCTTTCCACCAGATCCCACTCTCTTGCATCCCATACTTCCACACCTTAAAGCGGGATAAGCTTCACGCACGCATCCCATATCTTACAAGCAATACATATATTTCCGTACCACCATTTTCTCCTCGCTATCCCCCATACCAACCTCGCCTTTGCTTGCGCCAGTCAAACCAAAAGCTTAAAAATTTGAAACCATCCACTCTCTTACTCATTACACCCATTCATTTCAACTCTACCCTTAAACAGCATCCATTCACACAATCACAATCACAACTAACCTCCTCGGAAGCCGTTTTCAGTACTTCCTCCAGCTTTCTCACTAGCGTGAAAACCTCTTCCCTTTCTCACCCCCCTCTGATCACTCACTAATAATACTTGCATGGTAAAATGATCAAAAAAGAGCCAAAACCTACACCGGCAAACAAACTAACAAACTGAGACCTATTTCGAATAAAGCTTGAGAACAAACTACAGCTAAATGTATCCATTCGTTCTTAAAACAACTAACAAACGAAGCCTCTTCCAGATTTTGGCTGTGGAAAGCAACAACAAAATTGAAAACTATTCTCCACCAATCAACCGAGGGACATCCTGGGCAAAAAGTAACCAGGAAAAGGTGAAATTAACACCCCCACAAAGCATAGAAAATCAAACAAAACCTATAGCTCCAGTCCACGCCAAAAGAAGTTGCATGAAAAATCTGACAATAAGAGAGGCCATCGAAACACAACTTGAAGATAAGAACACATACTAAACACGGAACATAAGCAGCGAAAAAATAAAACTCGTTGTTAATCTGAAAAATAGGAAGTCAACGGGAATGGACGAAGGTGGCACGCTGCTGGACCAAACCCATGTCTTTAATAACAAAATACTGCTCTGCAAGAATATACCAACGGAGTGGAGATACAGTATAATAATACCAATATTCAGAAAGGGAGTAAAATATGACCTATTTAACAATAGAGGAATTAGCCTTAAGTACAGTATCAAAACTCCTCACAAAGACCTTTGGGGGAAGTTGCTGCCTCTTGGATATGTAAAGAACAAGAATGAGTTTAGGACGACTAGTTCTACTATTGACGCAATATTCACCATGGGTCAGATACCCGAACAAGCTACATAATTGAATAAAACGCTTTTATGTGCTTTATCGATCTCACCTAGGTCTTCGATAGAGTGAGGCTACGTTGGGAAAGTAGTGCACAAATAAAGAAATATCGTAACAGGTAACACAAAACTGAACACTGATAAATACACTTTTATAAAAGTAGAAGACAAACCGCCCAATAAAGTACCCGTGTTAACTGGAATAAGAGACAACTTGAAAGCTGCCTTATTTATCATCATAATGGACGAAATGATCACAGAAGTCAAGAAGGTTGGAGGAGAGAATGCTGACGACGCTGTATTTACGCGGACGAAAAGTTTCATAGACTCCTCTACAAATTCGAATAAAATTCCCGCACATATGCAAGCACGCCGTTTACAGCGTTAAACTACTTTTGCACTTCAAATGGCTTGAAGGAAACATAAGAAGTAACAGGAACCTATCCTAAAAGAATTGAAAGCCCAAACAACGAATGCTGCCTTAATATCTGGATACTTGAGAGATATAAGATGGCAAAACATATATGTCTGTGGAAAATAAAGCAATAATCTACAAGACCTGCCGAACACAATTTGCGATTTTGCGAACTAAAGCAGAAAACGCTACAACAAAAAGAGTTTTAAAAACAACTGAGATCATAACTTTACGATCCATGGTAGGATGCAGCTTAATGGAGCACGTAAGAAGCGTAGACATTGAGCACAGTGGGACATTCAAGATATCGTCAGATGCGTCCGAAACGGGAAACGGAAGTGAAGATATCATGTTGACAGGATTGAAAACACCAGACTGTCAACAATTGCCACCTGGGACTCGCATGATCAAAAAATCCTCCGAGAGGACCATCAATACGCTGGTATGGCTGGCATCTCAACTGCGGCTGTAGATGTTGCAGAAAAACAGGATGCAATCCTAAAAAAAGGAATACGAAGATGTTCCGTATGTACATACATACAGACAGACAGACACACAGTCAATTTACAAATATAGTCTACTTCCTCCATATTAGTCATGAAATATAAAAAAAATTAGCACTTCAAATGTGTTCATGATAACAGTATCATCTGTATACACCAGTGCTGCAATAACTAAGAACAAAACTGAATTCTTGGATGTAAATTCCTAAGGTATTACATCATGGTGGAAGACAACACACAAATTAGACAAGTATAACAATTCAAATATGAAGAAGCTATGTTTACCAATAATGGATTGGGCTCATATGAAATCAAATGTAGAATAGAAAGTAGCTGCAGAGTGTTGGGATATTTAAACTTCAGGGGGTTCAGCACATCTGGGGGAAAACCAAAAAACAATTGATAATTGTGGGTAGTAAACATGAAAATGGATCAGCATCTGAATGTGGTAGAGATGCACTACCTGAGACAGAGTGGCAGAATCTCTGGGCTAGAAAATTCCAAACTACCAAATAAGAGGTTGCATGGAGGCAGATGACAGTATTAATGACCAGGTTCAACAAAGAGGACTGAGATGACACCTCATGCAAATGACAGAGGAATAATGGCCAACAAAAATATTCCAGTAGATACCCCCTGGAAAGCATAAGAGGGGACAATCATGAAGATTGTGAAATGAAGTTATGAGGAAGGTCATGATGATCAGAGAATTAAATGAAAAGGGTGGAGATTAGGAGTGGGGAGGCAGCCTGCAGCTGTAAAGACCCCTATAATGATAATCACAGGATTTATGCAATTTGCAAACTTATAATTGCAGGCTTTTTGCATATGGTAAACAGATGGAAGCCATATTCAAAAATGGGCAGATAAATCATTTTGCAAGTTAAAGAAGATCAGCTACAATAATGCTTTGGCTTTTATATGTTAGGCTACTAAACTATGTTGCTCTGCATTTTATTCTGGCTTCAGCATTGGGATTTAAAGAATAGTTTAGAGTTGTTATTCCTAAGTATTTACAAGTAGGATATGGGGAAATGGGAATATAAAGTATATGAAAGTGTCAGGGATTTATGGTATTGAATAAGGAGTTGGTATTTAGTTGGGTTCACAAATACTTTATATAGTTTTGAATGGTTATTAAGTTTACGAGTATAAAATAATAGTCATATTTTCTCAACATCATAACAAAGTTAATGAGAAAATATAACTATCCAAATAATTTAATTTATTATTAAGATATTACCACAGTTGTTCTGGAGTTCTGGATAGTTGGCTGGAGGGTAGCATAGCTACAGACACTTAGGTCTCAAAATGGGCCCATTGTGAAACCTCCCTTTAAGGCTGCTCACTCGTCCCACCAGTCAATTTTGCATGCGAGCTGCAAAACTCTGGTGGGTGAGGAGTTGCCAATGCTAACCATACTAGGCCAGCACTCTCCTAGCATTAGATGCCTAGTGTTTACTAGAGCTGGGCAGAGCCATATGACATGCTCTGCTGTTTCTAGTTCTTCATTGCACCTTCTACATAATGGGCTGTCCACCAGACCCATCATGTGTAGGTGTTTGTTTACTTGGCACAAGATGTTACCACAAAATACAGATATTTTTATTTACTTATTTATATATTTAAAAAAATTGTTATATTTGCTTTAATTGGAATAAATAAATAAATTTATTATTATTATGTGCCATGTATTGAACCAGTGGATAACATAGAGATTCTAGTGATGATATGCAAGTGTTACAGTTAGTGATATGGGAATTTTGGGTGGAATCATCTGCATATTCAAGAATATAATTGGGGTTAAAATAATCAAAGTTAGGGTTATACACATGACAAAATGTATTATAAATGAGAGATAATATAAGACTACCTTGTAGAACACCTAGACTTGGAGTAAACATTGTGGAAAGGAAAGATATTTTTAAGTAATAATACTAATTTATTGTTTTGCAAATTTGAGAACTCACGTTTACAGTAACTCAATCAAATTATGACAGGATGTTTAAACAAGAATTACAAGTTATCAAACATATATCATAAGGATATGAAACTACAATTTAATTCATACCTTCATTGAAAATAACCACATAGTAGATATGAAAACCATTCAATTTATGATATCACAAGCATTCAATTGACATTAGTTTAAAGAATATAGCTATATAGTTCCATTTGTAGTGCAGGTAACTTGTTCAAATAATCACTGGATGTTTAAAATATGTTTATAACAAGGCATACAAGTTATAAATCAAATTCCACTTAATTTGATTTTTTGGCAATTTTTCTATTAATTATTAGTCAATTAATATATAGTTATATTAGTATAAGCTACCAGCAGTAAGGCATATAAACAAAAGTTACCTCTTGTGTGATGTTAAGGTCAAGTTTGGTGTTTTCATAAAGCACTTCCAATTCTTCACATCTCTGCTGCAAATTCTCCTTCTCCTCAAGTAAAACCAAACCATATTGGGCAGACTGGACCTTTTCACTGCTGGCCTGGTCCAGTTCGCGGGTGAGACGCTCGATCTCCGCTCTGAGCACTTCCGAGTCGCCCATTTTCCCACCTTTCCGTATTCTACGTGCACAAGTAGAGACCCCCTTTGTCACTCATCAATTAAGGGTCGTGCACTACGATTTTCTTCGGTTTTATTTGTGAACGACCCCCTCATAAATACGACATTTTGGTCACCTCCGCGATAACTGTCACTGTCACTGGAACTGTCAATTGTTGTACGTGGAGGATTGGTGGTTGCTCAAGTTGGTAGTAATTTGCATAGATACAAAAACGTGAGATCAAATATTTATCAATCTAGAATTTATATCTATATGATTACTACTTACTGGGTGCGACATACCGTAGTGATTCGTATAGACCTTGTTCGATTGAGCACGGTGAAATTTTTGTTAATTACTTTCTAAATATTTGTTTAAATTAATTAAAATAATCTGGGCAATGAGCACGTAATTAGTTGCTGAAACTTATAATTACCATGCTTGTTACTGGTTCTATGCATTCATTGCAATATAGTGGAATTGATTTAGAAAATGTACTGGAAATCAGGTTCATTGGCCAATAAAACTTATTATATAAAAGTCTACTTATACATATACTATAATAATAAGATTTCAGAGTTTTTCTGTGAAGTTAAGGTAAATACTGGGTGTACTCTGAGGGTTGTTAATAAGATTCTGTTAAGATTAATTAGGCATGTTGTCTGTCTACCCCAGTGAGGGGCACCCCATACAGAACAGACACACAAGTAATATTATATACCAGAATAAAAAAATGTACTTACGTCATTTTCCTCCGAGATTCTCAACGCCTTTGATAGTCATTTTTATAGTTTTGTACTAAACTTCTGTTCAAAAGCATATAACATTGCACACAATATAATTGGATTATTATGAGATTTCATAAAATTCAAATATTCATTTATTTATTCTGCTAGCTGCTTACCTCGCTGAACGTACCAAATATCAGCGAGTCAAAACAAATATTTGAACTCCTTACGCGAATTATAAAAGTAACAACATTACATGTGATCTTTTCTTTGATTCTGTTTTAAGAGTTCAAGTTTATGTGTATAATTGGTTTATTTTGAAGTTTGAAGTTTCATAATATTTAAATATTTATTCTCCATTAGCGACTGGGACTCGCTGAATGTAGCTAACCTGCATCTGATTTTGACAGCTCAACCAGTCAAAACAAAAGTTAAGATTCAAAATTTGTAGCCCTTCTGTGATTTTATAAAAGTAACAATGCTACATGAGGTGATATTTTCTTTGTGGCGTTGTCCTAACAGTATAGTCACTGAGAAAGATCAAGAGGTATGTTGTAATATATTTCATGTTCTAATAAGAAATAGTTTTATTTCTAACCTATTTTTGTAGGAATGGATAAATATGATTGAAACTAAGGATTTTCTACATCCAGCTGAAATGCAGCTCTTGCAGAGGATTATGAAGCTCTCACTGGGGTATCATAAGATTAACAGATTTCGAACATTAATTGAAAGTAAACATGCTAGTGAAGCATTAAATTATAATACAGGTAATTATTATATGACTATTATTATATTTAAGTTGTGGGATACTGTATCTGGTAGCAGAAAATGATCTACAAACCTCTAGGTAACCTTTGTATATTATATTAGTTTTTTATTTATCATATTTATAACCATATTCATATCATGGGTATTATTTTACTACTGCAGCATGCAAATTACACAACTCCATTCTTGCCATCTATATAATGCATTCCACAACTTTGGAATGTGTGAATGTGAAAATGTTGACTGATGAAGGTAGAAGTATGCATTATGTTGTTTGTCTTCAAAATGTTAACCATATCACCATATTTTGGATCTGAGAATGACACAGTGCTACTGCTTCTCATTCTAGGAGTGATGAGTAGGGTAAAATGGGCAACCATTTTAAGAGATGACCATTTTATAGTATCCTTGGACACCCTCCTGTGCTAAACTTGTTTTTCTTTCCAATCTCCAGACTGTAAATTTCTCTCTGACTCTTTTGATTCCCATCTTGCAAATGCACTTTGGTCTCCAATGATTCCATCTGGGTATCCTTTTAATTACTTGCCTGAGTATGCTATCCTTGGGAATCCTTTGTACATGCCCATACGAGGAAAGCTGTCAGGAATGTCCTTTTCCATTTTCATCCTATCTCTTATATTCTTGTACCTGATCCTATCTGATCAGAAGTCACTGTGCATTTGAAGATGATCTAATATATTGGGTGTTTCCTGTGAGAGATATATTTAGATCCCCAGTATGTGGTGCAGTACTCCAATGGTCCTCTTCATCTTATTTACCCTTTCCTGCATTTCCTTCTTGCATTGTCCATTACTAGCAATTTTTACCCCTAGATATGTGTATTCTTTACATATTCCGATATTCTGGTCCTCCAAGTCATATACATTTTCTCCATGTTTTCTACATGTCCTGCCCCACACACATATATTTTATTTTACTATGGTTCATCTTGGGTCTCCTTCTCTTGCATTCTTCAATCAGTTTTCAAGTCGTATACTGGAGGACTTCTTTATCATGTGTCATTACAATCTCGTCATCTGCACAGTACAGGGTGTATAGTATTTGGTTAAGACTTATTGGTATTATAGAAGCAACATCCCCGATGCAACACTTTTGTTACTGGAAATGGCTCTGAGAGTGTCTTTCCTATTTTATTTTGTGAGGTGCAGTCTTTGTACATCTGTTTTACTGCTTGCATGAGAGTTAATTGGGCTCTGTTCCATAGTACTTCACACTGTTTTTTTTTATAAGTACTGTATCATATGCATTTGTTAAGTATACAAACAGTAGATGGATTTTGTTGTTATACGTTGCTGCCTTTTTTTGATGATTTGGGTTATTGGGAAAATATTATCTATGCAAGATCGCCCAGCTCTGATGTCTGCTTGTTCTTTTATATCGTACTGACAATATTGTTCTCAAATCAAATTAATTAGCACTTTTCTGTTATTGCAGTTGCCTTTTCTTACTTTTGTGTGTATCGTTATCCACGCCCTTTTCCATTTAGTAGGGAATGATGCCCTTCAATATATTTAGTAGACAGCTAGCTAGCATTTCCTTCAATTTTGTTGCTACATATTTATCAGTTCGGCTTGTATTTCCTCTGGTCTGCTTATCTATATGCCGTTGGCGATTGCGTTCGATATTCCGGTTTCTTCTCTTTCAGTTTATTGCTGTAGTGTTCCTGAAATTTCTTTGTTCTAATTAGGGGCATAGTTGTTTTTCTACCTACTTCATTTCTTCTCAAAAACTTGCACGTTTCCCGGGCCTCGTTCCCCCAATAAAGGTGTTTATTTCAGCATATTTCCAATCCCACTATTAATTTTTCTCTTTACTCAATAGTTTTAAAAAAGATTTTCAGCTCTCTTGTATATCCTATTGTGATTTATATCTTCAAGTGAAACAGTACTTATCCACTTTTGATATGTTTTCTGCTCTCTTTTTTTTGCTTCCCTAGTGCTTCAAATACTGCCTTTTCAAGGAAGGGAGTTCTGTATATTGGTCATCTAGGGCTGCTTCTATTCGTTTTGCTATAGTTCTGCTACGTTACTTTCTCTTAACGGATGTTCTTTGTATCTAACCATTTCTGTATCGTCTTCCTTGTGTTCCTATTTCTTACTGTTCTTTCTGTACGGTATCTTCATTTTTGATGCCACAAGAAAATGGTCACTACCGCATTCGGCTCCCTGTGACTCTTGCCTTTTCAAGGAAGGGAGTTCTGTATATTGGTCTTCTAGGGCTGCTTCTATTCGTTTTTGCCATAGTTCTGCTACGTTACTTTCTCTTAACGGATGTTTTTTTGTATCTAACCGTTTCGACGTTTTCTGTATCGTCTTCCTTGTGTTTCTATTTCTTACTGTCCTTTCTGTACGGTATCCTCATTTTCGATGCCAGAAGAAAATGGTCACTACCGCATTCGGCTCCCTGTAACTCTTACGTCTTTATCTTACCATTTTCTGTCTTGTTTCGTTTTTCGATTACAAAGTCTATAACAGATATTAGCTGTCTTATCGCCCGGTGCCATGTGTATTTATGAATGTCTTTATGTTCGAAGAAGACTTGTAATCCTCAACTTGTTTTGCGACCACATATGGATCAGCCTGTTTGCCGGGTGACTTCCAAGTCTTTCTCCATTCTTCTGTACACCTCCGCGTTAGTGATACGTTCAGTCCAAGGAACCTTCAGCACCGTCTGTACAGCCACATTTCGAAGGCATCTATTTTCTTTATTAATTCCACGTTAACCGTCCAGGCCCCATATAACAGTACGGGGATGACGTAGCATCTTAACATTCTCAACTATACGATTTTACTTTCTTAATTATTCTGTCGTTGATTTTCAACTAGCTCTGGGTTTGAGTTTTTTTTGATACTACAATGTATTTGGTTTTGAGTTATTTTGTTTTGATATTACCATGTATTTGGTTTTGGAGATGTTTAAGCTTAGGCCGTACCTTTTCGAGTGGTGATGGATTCTTTCGACTACGTTTTGCAGATTGACGTTGTGGCGATGATGGCAGTGTCTTCCGCACATATGATATTTATGTATTTCCATTGATTTTTATGCCGTTTTCTCCATATAGAGCTTCCTAAACTATCTTTTCGGAGTATAGATTGAACAGTGTTGGGGAGAGAACACAGAAATATGCCGGGGAGTTCGGCAGGGATGAACTCCCCGGCATATTTCGATCTCATTTGATGTCTCGCTGTCGATGTTTACTGTTGCGAGTTGTTTCCATTATAGGTTTTCGATTATTCTTCTATCTTTATCGTCCATTTCGGTTGTTTTTAGGATCTCAATCTCAATCTCAAGTTTGTCGTGGCGCACTTTGTCGAACGCCTTGGAGAAGTCGATGAAACAGATGTGGCCGTCATGACTCATGTCTCTGCATCTTTGGATGAGCACTTGTAGGGCAAATATTGCTTCTCTGGTTCCGATCGCTTCACGGAAGCCGAATTGAGTTTCCGACCCTCCGAATATCTTTGTTATGTTGTTGATTAAGCTGATCATGCAGTAGTCATCGCATTTCCTGGATGACACTTTCTTCGGGATTTGCATGAAGGTGGACACTAGTCATTTTTGTGGTATATGTTCAGAGTCGTATATATTATTAAATAATTTAGTATGTCCATGAACTCATCAGAGCCGGATTTTCAAGACTTCAGTGTGGACTCCGCCTGGGCCTGGACACGCCCGTTTTTCATGGTTCCCAAGGCTTTTACTATTTCTTCTTTGATGATAGATGGGCCGCTATTTGCTTCGCTGATCATCGCCTCTTTTGTGGTGTCTCAGAAAAGGTCTTCGAGGATCTTCCCATGTTTTTAGCTTATCGGCGATGTCTATTATTATGTTGCCTGCGTTGTCTGTTAAGGTTGCAATTGTGTGTCATCTCTTGCCTGACATTTGTTTTATGCTTCTATGCATATTTGCGAAATTGTACTGTTTGTTCGTACTGCTCTATTTCTTGACATTTTTCGCTGATCCATACTTCCTTTGCGGTTCTAATTTTCTTTCTTACCTCCCTGTTGGTTTCTTGGTATTTAGTGGGGTTTGTGTTCTTTAGCCTTCTTCTAACTTCCATTATTTTTAAGATATCTTCGTTCATCCATCCTTTGTGGTTATCCCTTTGTCTTTGTAGGTGCTTTTCGTATGTGCTGTTAATAACTATTGTTAGTTTTTCCCATTCTTTTTCCGGTAATTCTTCTGTTTCTGACTGCCCTCGTTCTTTGAGATGTTCCTCAAGTGTGTTTTTGATATCTTCTTTAGTATTTGCGGTATTTAGTTGCTTTATGTCTATCGCTAATTTAGACGGGGCTTTGGCTTTTAAGTTTTTCTCGGAGGTTAGAGACTACTGGGGAATGATGTGATGAGATGTCGGCACCTAGGCACGTCTTTGTTGATGTTATCGAATTCCGAAATCTCCTATTGATAGTGATGAAGTCTATTTGATTTCTCATGGGGTTGTGTGGTGTGTCGCTAGGTGCTTTCCACGTATACAGTCTCCAAGATGGTAGCTTGTAAAAGTTGTTACAATAATATTACTAGCCCATTTTCTTTGCAGATGCTCACGACTATTCGTGTCGGTCATACTCGCCGACTACGTCTTCTTCTTTACCCTTCCCTACTTTCGCATTGTAATCTCTCATCACAACAATCGGCTCATCCTTTTTGATTTGCTTTATCAGAGTTTTAAGCTGGTGGTAGAACTCCACGATGGTTTGGTCGCCTGAGCCCGAAGTGAGGGCATATACTTGAATGATGTTTGCATCGAAGGACTTGGAGCTGATTTTGATCATTGCGACTCTGTCTCAGCATGCGGTAAAACTTGTTATAAATGGTATTAGGTGTTTTGTTACTTTGAAGGCTGCTCCGTTCCAGTGATGGTTGTCGTCGTTGCCTGAGTAATAGACGACGTAGTAATGTATCCTGCATTTACCCGGGCCCTGCCAGCGTGTCTCGCTAAGGCCGATTATGTCTATTTTTAGTCGGTCTATTTCCTGGATTATGTTGTGAATTTTACCGGACCCTGCCATCGTGTCTCGCTAAGACCGATTATGTCTATTTTTAGTCGGTCCATTTCCTGGATTATGTTGTGAATTTTACTGCTCTTGAACATACTTATAACATTCCACGTAGCTATTCTTCTGGCTGAACCGGGGATTCTTCGCATCCTCTGCCTACTAAAGGGCTGCCGGGTACTGAGGGCCATTTGTTTTGATTTTCCAGCCATGTTAATTGTACTAGGAACATTTTTTTGAGGTGGTTTTCCGTTGCCTTCCTAAACGCTGTGTAGACGCCAGTTCAGTGGCTGCCACCTTGCCGCCTATTATCCGATCCGTGACCTTTCTGGTTCTCCTGAACTTCTGCTCACGTTCAGTTTTGATACAACCAGCTGCCGCTACTCAGATTTTCGCCATATCTGACTATTGTTATCTAGTTTGGCCTGCAGGTCGATGCAGTTACCAGGGTGTGGCACGTGCAGCTATAGATAAGAACTGAGTGCCCTGCGAGGGCCAGTCACCATCAACCATCTGCTGAATAAGTCTCCAGATACGGCCGTTTCCGGTGAAAGATACTACCTCTGCAGCGACAATCCAGTCTAAGTCCATTTTTTCTATTTCTCTAAGGATGTCGTTCATTTTCTGTTTGCATCCTTGCACATCCTAGTTCCTATATTCATTTCCGATTTCCGTTGCCATTGTCGTCGTAGTATAGTGCCTTTTGTATCACTCTGGGCTGGTACGGGCTTATTGTTTCTTGTTCTATTTGCCGCTTCCGTTGCGCATAATTTTACCTCGGCCCTTACAACCGGCACGCCACGAGGGCGACTAGCTATGATAAACCATGCTAAACGAAAGCGCCTTATATGTATGTCCGAGTTCCAAGGCTTGTTGCCGGGATTTTTTGCACTGTCCGTTTTCTATTAGGTATTGGTGATTTCATAGTCAAGGTTTCCGTTCCTCTAGCCTTTGGCGAGCTAATATCTTCCTGTAAGGTAGTACTATCCCGTTGCTTCTGGCCAGGCCATTACAGGTTCATCAGGGCCAGATGAACCCTAGTTTTTCATGAGCTTGTTACTGCTCTCCCTCGCCATTTCTCAACCTGACATGGGGCAGGCTTCTGCGGGATGACCATTTTCTCTGCCAATTAAAAAATGAGCTGCTTACTTTTGTGGATATTTCTGTTCTTACCATGACAAGAAGGTTTGATCAGTAGATAAAAGCACCAGGGCTCACAGAATAGATCGACTACGATTTACATGCGCACATGAAATGTGATGGGACCGTCAATGATTGGAGGAAAGTTCTATTCTCTAATGAAACAAGATTAAGTCTGACATTTTCCGATGGGCGTATGTGTAGACGACGGAAGGACTAAGATAAGCTGTGTCAGTGCTTTAGGCGTGTATTTCTTTGGATGGTCGCAAGGAGTTGGTTCCCGTTCATGCAAGAGCGATGAATGCTGAATTCTATATAGAGAACATTCCAGGATCATGTATTCAAGATAATGCGCAACGGCACGTGACAAAGGTTCGTATTGACTGCCGAATGAAGTCCTTATTGAAGTTATGAACTGGCCAGTGCGAAGCCCGGACTGAGTGGGACATAATTTTCCAGCTCCACATAACCTACAGCACCTGGAATGTATTGCTCTTCAGTAGTGGGAAAATATACTCTAACTCAATATTGTAAATCTCATTAAAAGTATGCCACGGTGAATCAGCCCGTTATTCGAGCTCGAGGTGACAACACGATCTACTACGGATAAGTTCAAATCATTTTGGTCATTTGTTTTGTTTGTCTATTAAATCATGTTTTCCACATCTAGCTTTTTTTCAATTTTTGCTCAGATTAGTATAGAACTGAAACCAAAACGATGCAAACTGTTCTACAATACTTTAGTTGTATAGAAACAGCAGCTTACATTTGCTCTGCAAAAGTCTTATGTTTTAATGGATGGGTGGTTCAATAGTTTTGATCAGTAATTTGGTACACTTAAGGCCCAATTCACACATAAGCGGTGTCGGGCGCAGGCGCGGTTTAGGCGAGGCGCAGGCGCGACGTCGTACAGGCGATTGTGATGTCCATATGTAGTGAAGGGGTGAACATTGTACCTTATGTTTACATAGAGGCGGCGTGGAAGAGTTATGCCTTTCGCTTCTTCGCCTACCGTGTCTTAGGCGAAGAGGCGAAGACGCTGTGCCGGCGCTGCGAGAGGCACGACGCTTCAAGCCCTCTCTATATAAACTTGTGGTGCAGTGCCCACTTTGATGACGAGGCGCGGGCATTTGCCTCGTATCTCTCGCCGCGCCTTCGTCTCTTCGCCTAAGACACAGTAGGCGAAGAGGCGAAACTCTTCCACGCCGCCTCTATGTAAACATAAGGTGCAATGTCCACCCCTTCACTGCATATGGACATCACAATCGCCTGTGCGACGTCGTGCCGGCGACTCGCCTACACCGCGCCTGCGCCCGACGCCGCTTATATGTGAATTGGGCCTAAGGCCGCCACAGACGCTCAGCTTTTTTACTCAGGCCAGACTGTGCAGGCAGATTTGCGGAAAATGGCCTGTGCCTTTCTGGCCCCCACACACGCTCAGTCCATCGTGCATCATTTTATTCAGTTCGAGTTGGTTTAGCCACCAGTTCAATAGCTTCCCGACCACTTTATTATCTTCTGCTTGCTTGAGCAATTAAAAGAAGAAATGATAAAAAAGTGTGAGTGAGGTAAATGGTCAAACGACTGGCTACTAAAGGGAAATATGTATTCTCAAATAATTTACTTGATGAATTGAAATTTGCAAAAGAGGATTGGGTTAACAATGGACGAGGAAACTTATCTATCTGCAATACAAAACATGATACCTGCATGAGAAAGTCAATTTCATGTCGTGAACGATTAACAGCAAGCCTACGATTTCTAGCTACTGGTCAAATGTATAATGATTTGAAGTTTTCAACAATTATATCACCCCAGGCATTGGGTCAAATTATTCCAGAGCGTTTTATGTAGTATTAAACACTCAGTAAATGGACTAATTGCCCACACACGTACATACTTGTTGAGTATGCGCATGCTAATATCAAGTAGTTTTGATATCGCTCAGGCCAGGTAAGAGGCACATCCGGCCTCTTGTGTCCATACACGATCCGGCTTGCTTGGGCAAAATCAGTTTGCGCAGGAGTCAAAATCTAAGCGTCTGTGGGGGCCTTTATAGAATAGCATGTATGTGTAAAGTGCCAAGTTATATAGTCTTTTGGTGCTGTAGTGTTGGAACTAGAATAGTTTACATCCATAGCATTAACATTTGCACCACAGTGTTTCCCATAATTTTTCATATCAAGGAAAGTTCCTGAATCATGGAATTGCAAATTGCAAAAAATGTGTATTGAAGACATATATAAGCGGTGTGCATTGCTAATTAATGTGGCGCCGCCAGATGGCGTTTAACTTTCCTCCTAGGGGGTTAGTTGCATCAGTTGTGTATTGAAGAGTTCAAGTTGCTTGCAATGGCATGGTCTTGAACAACTGCCTGATCTACCTTTGTTCACAGTTTTTTAGAAGTTTTTCTGTGCTAAAGTTAAATTGATATCCAATTCTAAAGATGGAAGTTCTTTGATATTAATTTACAAAAATATACCAAATATTATTTCTCTATTATGCTCTATGGAAAAGTTATAGCCAACTGTTTATATTATTTTTTTATTATTCACTTTGAGGACTACTCTCTTCAGGAGTACATGTTGGCAAAAATGTATAGAATTGTTCATCATTATTTGGGCTACGGCTTATCCCCTAAAAAATTCACATTCAGTAGGGTACCACTCTGTATAGTGTAAACTCTTTATGATGGCAAACACATCTTTACATAGCAAGAAGTTACTATAGCAAGAAGTTACTATATCAATAACACTCTCTGAATGTCTGGTTTCAATTGGTTGTTACACCATTAAAAATGCACCCATGTTATTTAAAATAGAATCCTTTCAACAATGTTCGATAATAATCCAAAAAAACTATCTAAATTATTTATTGGCATTTATTTTTAACAGTTTATTTTTACGAAAAGTTTATAATCACACAATTTGGTTTAGTACAACTTATGAGGGGAGTTTTTTTTTTAATCTATCTACCTATGAAAACAAAGAGTTAGAAGACAAACAAAATTATTCAAACGTTTTCCTAATAGCGCTATGCCTTCGAAAAGAATATCTTACCACATTGTTTTCCAAGTCATCATTCGATAGAAAGCGCACAAATTTGTTGAGTTTTAGAAAGCAACTCTTTAAAGCCCAATTCATTAACTAGTTCTTGTACAATTTATGCCTTATACACCCTGCAGTTGTCGTGCATATTTGTGGGTCTTGTATAGCTGCTTTTAAGTTCTTGATTGTGTCTTTGCAGACATTTCCCGTTATTGTATTTGGCATGTACCTAATTAATAGAATCTCTCTGGGCATACAGAAAACTGTGGCCATCACTTTTCGGGCAGAAAACTGTGGCCATCACTTTTCGGGCAGAAAAGTCTTTGCATCTTGGTTGGTGGAGAGTCCTTATGAACCCATTGCATGGTCTCTTGTTTCATGGGAGGATTCCAGTGGTGTACGCAGGTGTCATCCCCAGCATATCCCTCTGGATATCTCCTAAACACAGAAACGCCATGAAATTTTTATCGAATGAACGCACGACCCTGATGAATATCCACAGGGATATGCTGAGGATGACACCTGCGTACACCACTGGAATCCTCCCGTGAAACAAGAGTCCATGTAATGGGTTGTAAATTACAAAATGATTGTCTGTTTAAACTGATATACAAATGACAAATGTTAGGCGATTGGAACCGAACTTAGCGATGACACTGTAAAATGCCACAGAAACTTGAAATAATAAAATGTCTTGATAGACATAGAAGACGATATTTTTGTCTTCCAGATATCGATAGCTAACATAAAAACTCCCCTCGTACATTTAGTTTTTAAATATAAAATTTTGTTAATAAGTTCATACAGGGCGATTCATAACTGGATGACAAAAATAAAACGTCATATACAGCTTTGAATTTGATGTTGGAAATACGAAATCACTTTTTTCGCACAAGCGTGTTTTTTATAATTTCATATTTCATAACGTATTTGGATATTAGAAAATCTACGCGCAGTTGGCGTGTACGATTTTCAACAAACATTTTCAGTTAATATTTGGTGTGGTGTTTTTTAATCATAGACTTGTACTTACACAAATGTTGCCGCCAGTTACGCTGCTATTTGTTGATCTTAAATTTCTCGTAAAAGAAGCCCATGGAAAAAACTTTTTGTTTCAAAGCTGTAAAAGACATTTTATTTTTTCTTCCAGTTATGAATTACCTATATATTTATAAACTAAATTTTATATTATAGCCTTATAAAAAGTTTAATCTCAACTTTTATTTAAAGCGGGGGAATTCAAGGCCTATTCGAAAATTTATTTATTTGTTAGTACCAGTTATCAGATGGCGTTAGGGTCGTATTTTTTAATATTTATTTGAAACCAGAATTGCACGATCGATGTTATACAAAGAGGAAAGTATGCTTGGTTGATTTTTGAGAATCGATCTCTTTGATAGATTTTACAATAATTTGTTTGAAATGTACTATGATGCCCAAATCTTTTATTATGATATCTAATATAAGATAGAATAAAATAAGTAATTCTCTCTATTTTCCGAGAAATAATTTTTTTTTAACTTTTAGGTGATGTTGAGGCTGCAGCAACAGAACAGCATGTGAAATATGGTCTTTACATTGAGGCATTCTGTAGAGGTCTGGAGGATGTATTAAAACCATTCTGCAAGGAGATAATAAAACTAGAATCCACAGTATTAGAGAACCCCCAACTCACCCTGGGATACGTTCTGTTCATCGTAGAAAAGTACGCAACATTATTTGAAGCGCTGAAATCGATGCTGCGAACTATTTGCGTGGAAAAGATTTACGGCTGCCTGCTGGTTGGGCGGCTCCACTCGTACACAAATAACACCACACCAATAGTGGCTGAAGGGGCTAACAAGTAATTCATTTATGGAAATTATTTGCAAATTATTTCAAACTAGATTATTTTTCAGAATAGTCCAGTCCATGAACACTGTGTTTTACAGGCATTTGGCTAACTGGGTTGTTTATGCTAATTTATTGGATGTTTACGAAGAGTTTTTCATTTGTGATTGCAAGTGTGATGATGAGAATTTTATTAATCCAGAGGACTTGCAGAGTGCTGGTGTTGTGAAAGAAACTACAACCAAAAAATTAGTGAGTTTAAACTATAATATACTCCCTCTGACCCGAATTATAGTATAAATTTTGTATTTTGGTATACACAACAAATCAATTAATTTAGCTGAAATAGGTTTTATTAAAACTAAACATTAATTTAATAATTTATACATTTGAACTAAATTGAGGCCTATGGCAAGGACCTTTCACTACACTTATGCGACACAGGTAAACATCAAATTTGGCTGCAGCACAGTAAGAACTGTAAATTTCCATTATGCTGGTCAATTGGTCAGTTTTTCTGACTTTCTCTAGAGATGATTCTGGTGTTATATATTGTGTCTACCAATTCACCTATTTGCTCTTCTCCACTTAATTTAATATTTTTTGTTGGGGTTTCGTTGTTCCTTGGAGATTTATTATTGTTTTGCTGCTTTCAATGCATACATTACATATTTTTTGTTATATTTGGGCGTTGCTCTCTATCTGTGTCTTCGTCAATTGGTTCCTGTAGTCTGACATCTTCAAACAAATCCAGAGTGTACTCATTTCATCATTCTAGTTTCCTCTTGTTGTCCGGGATTATCTTACCGTCTTTATCTAGTACAATGCTTCTTTAGGTGCTTTCGTCTTGCGGTCGTGCGCCGCCGGTTGTAAGGGCCGAGGTACAATTGTGCGCATTGGGAGTGGCAAATACAACAAGTGGCAATAATCTCAGCGTTTGTTTGATCTTTTTATACCCGCTAGTTTCATAATCTTTTTATGTAGGTGGAAATCATCATGTATTTTTTGTAGTTTTTCTATTTTTACACATTTTTCTGGCATATTTGACATCTCGTATTTTCCTGCATATTTCATTCTGCATGGTTTTATATACTCTGTCGTCTCTGATCTTATACGATCTTTTGGTTTCCATTAGTTGTAGTATTTCTTCAGTTATCAACGGTTTCTTATTGTCGGTATCCTTGCCTGTTTTTAGTACCTTTTTTTTGTCAGAATCATTATTGTATTTTTTAGTGCTTCCCATTTTTATCTACATCACTGTTCGGGTTTAAGTTTACTCTGTTTCCTTATTTATTTTTTCTGTTAGTTTTTGTTTTATTATTGGGGTTTTTAGGTGTGGAATTTGTAGCTGCTTTGCGTTATTATCGGTTGTCTGTTTCTTCAGTTGGGCTTCCAGTTTAACTAACACAGGATTGTGGTCTGTTTCTACGTCTGAAACCGAGTTTTGGCTGATTTGATGGCATTCCGGTATCGCTTGTTTATTAATATAGTCTATCTGCTTTCTCCTGATATTGTTATCTTTATCTGCTGGCGATTTCTATGTGTATAATCTTCTTTCATACACTTGTAAAAGGTGTTTGCAATTGCCATATCCTGGTCTTGGCAGAACCTTGTCAGTCTAGCTCCCCTTTCAGTCCTTATTCCCAGTCAAAAAACCCCAATCATGTCTTCTACTTTTCCCTATCTTTGCATTGAAGTCATCATAAGATTGCTCTATTTATTCCTCGTTATTGTCAATCGTGGGACTATATTGTAGTAAGTATTGTTTGTGCTTCTTTTGCTTTTATCACAAGAGAGAGACATGAAGTTGGTTATGGACTGTTTTTGAAGATTTTGTCTACAACTATCGCTAATCCATTTTGGTGCCGGGTTATTACCAGAGTAGTTTATTTTTGCTTTTTTAATTTGTATTTCATCTGAGTCAGGATATTTAGTTTCACTCATAATGTTTACTTTAAATCGGTGCATTTCTTGAAGCACATTGTGCATTTTCCCCGCTTCCCAAGGATCTAGCCATAAATGTTCGGATCTTGATTACCTTCTTCCATTTCGCTTTTTTAAGTATCCCCCCCGAAAATGCGATTGGCAGACTTGAAAATCCGGAATATTTTGTTTCGATATAAGGCATGTTGATTTTACTAGGGATAACCATGGGATCTTTAATGCCGTGGTTCCCCATTGCCTTCTGTATCTTAGGGCCGTTGATCTTTGTAGATTTGTCTGCCTTTACTAACGAGAAATCATTATACAGGCATGCTTGCTCTTGTCAACACATCAACGCGAAGCTGTTGTCAAAGGGCTGTACTTATCCGGTAGATATCAGGTCGACAGATCCTCGTTGGATATCTAGCAGGGTGTACCACGTAGGAGAGGTTGTCATTTGGCCTAACTTGCTTCCTTCGCGTCTCCTTCGGTGATGATTAATCACTGAAAGAGACAATAATTTACATAAATAAAATATAATTCTAAATAAACAAGTTTTTTATATAAACCCGCCAGACACAACCAGATTTGGCTAATACATATATCAAAAATCCTAACTACTTTAATTCTTTAATAACTGTTATATTATTGTTTCAGAAAAGTAATCGTATACGTAAACCAAGTCGAGTACGGAAATTTACTATACGAGCCGAAATGCTGCCATCATTCTTAGAAATAGAAACTGCCGAAAGTATTCTGTTTATGGGACGTATAGTGTGGATCTTACAAAACGACCCAAAACAAGCCAATATGGATAAATTTCGTCGAGATATTTGGGACGGCGAAAGTGGTAAATACTATAAAATGATAAGGGAGCTTAAAACTCTAGAGCGCTATGAGACGTGTATAGCAGAATGCAGAGTCAAGCTGACAAAGGTAACTAAATAGACCTAGACGGGGCAAAATATTTCATAAAATTTAAAAATATTTGAAAGACGGTGTGAAATTGAGAAAAGGTTATTCTTTA
This sequence comes from Lordithon lunulatus, assembly GCA_963942505.1. NCBI lineage: Eukaryota > Metazoa > Arthropoda > Insecta > Coleoptera > Staphylinidae > Lordithon > Lordithon lunulatus. The sequence continues at coordinate 39,805,090 of OZ012668.1, forward strand.
TAGAGCTTTGCTTATTTTAAATCGTACTTTGGCATAGAAGAATATCGATATAATGTACAGTTTATTTATATATTTATTTATTTTATTTTAAAACATCTACGTTGTCGTTATGGTTTAAAATAAAATAACAGAAGCTATAGTTGACATATGATTGATTTGATTTACGAATAATTTAGCTAACGGATAGAAAGATGTGTTGAGTAATTTTTATACTACTATCGATGGTATTTTGAAATTCAAAAATAAATAGCTAATGTCGGTCAGCAAACTTTGGCACTAACAAATTGTAGTCATGACTAGGGAATAAATCTGTCGTTTCTATAGCAAGGGGAATTTTGACAGGTTGCATCAGCTTAACTTAGCGGCGTATAGTAAGTTATCTATAAGAAAGTTATGTCAAAGTCGTTACAATATGCCTGAGGACTTACAAAGAGTTTTACTTACGTACTTAAGTAAAAGTACTAGTACACAACAAATTATGATAGAATTAGAATCTGGGGTTTAAACAAACATTAACCAATTTTGGGATTGTCATTTTTCAATCATCAAAAAGTGAGGTGTATAGCATCGAATATTGGTTTATACTTGAAAAAGAACAAATACTAATTAATTTATCTTATATCATAACAAATAGCACGAGACATATATCAGTTAAATTACGAGGTGATACGATTCGGAATAAGACTGGTTGGTCTGGAAAGTCACGGACTTATGTGTTATGAGAGCACAGTAATGGAAAGGACATTCTTTATATGATGTCCATACACAATTATTCACTTCAGTTCACAGTTCTTTTGTTTTGTATTATTCTAGGAAGAGAATATTGAGTGTAATTATGATTTAAGGTTCTTTCTATGAAAGGAAAATTTTGTTATGCTGTTCTAACATAATTATTCAGTTCTATTCACAGCTCTTATGTTGTGTATTGTTCTCGGAAGAGATTACAAATAAGAGAAATTATGTGCCAAGGTCCTTACTATTCAAGGGCATTTAATGTATAATGTCTATACATAATCATTCAGTTCTGTTCACAGTTTTTTTTCCCTGACTGGGGTCTGGTTTTGCTCTAGCATCCCACTGCACTGCGTCCACGGTTGACCTATTGCGCTAAGAGACATGATGTGCTAAGGTCCTTACTATTCAAGGGCATCTATTGTATAATGTCTATACATAATTATTGAGTTCTGTTCACAGTTTTATTTATTTTTTCCTGACTGGGGTCTGGTTTTGCTGTAGCATCCCACTCTACTGCGGCCACGGTTGACCTATTGCGCTCTATACTGTATTCCTCATTCATGACCTCTGTATCTTCAATTAAGTCCAAAAGTCTCATGAATGGAGGGGCTCTTTTAGGTTCATTCGCGTTGAACCAAAGAATTTTTTCCTGCATGAGTTGAATGCCTCGCAGCTAGTAATTACATGTAGTGGGGATTCTTCTTCTTCCCCACAGTCTCTGCACGTTGGTGATTTGTCTATCCCTATAGTGTGCAGATGTTTATTTAATGAGCAGTGTCATGTTAGGAGTCCTACGACATTTCTTAATTGGTTCTTATTTAGTTTTAGGATTTCTTGCGTCGCCTCGGTACTGGGAGCCTTAATGAATCTGTTCGAGTGTTTTAGGGCTTCCCAGTATCGGCTGTGTCGGTTTCTTTGATGCTTTCTCAGGCTGTTCTTTGCGGTCCTATATGGTATCCCGCAGGTTGGTTCGGGGCCAATGAATTCTAATTCGTTAACCTCTTTTGCCAATTTGTCCGTTTTTTCATTGCCTTTGATTCCCTGATGTCCCGGTGTCCATACAAGTGTTACTTTGTTTCGGGCTCCCAGTATCATCAATGCATTCTATAATAACTCTAGAGTTATTCACGCTGGAGTCTAGAACTCTTAGCACTGCCTGACTGTCTGTCACAATATTGATTTCCTTCTTTCTACAGTTTCTTTTCAATAAAGTTTTAACGCAGCATTGAATTGCGATAATTTCTGCTTGGAACACGGAGGTATGCTCGCCGAGCTGAAGTCTCCGAGTCTCCGAGCCTCCTGCCGAGCCGCTCTCATACGCTCATATTCCTGTTCCTTTGTTGGTTTTAGATTAATCGGTAAACCGGATTGATCCTTTAAGTTTTTGCCTATAGCTCTTTTTTCCTATTCTGCGCTGTCAGGTATTATTACCTTGTAAGGTTTCGTCATGTGGAGTGTATTTATTGTCCTATCGGGACGCATTCTTAGAATGTATTCTTCGGTTTTTCCTAACGCTAGATGGGTGTGGTCGTATGACCTCCCCATGGCGTTAGTTCTGTAGATTGCTAATTGGCCTCTGTCTCGACTTTTATGTGAAATGGAGGCAGGTCCAATATAACCTCCATTGCGGCGGTGTGGGTTGTTGCCATTGCCCCTGTTATTCCTAAGCAGGCTATTCTTTGTACTTTGCCTAGTATTTTCCTGATTACTCCGTCTGAGGCCTTGTGCCACCGATTATTGGTGCGTGAGTCATAATGGGGCTTAACCCTCGGTGTTAGTCCCCAGGTTTTTCGCCGGCATGCTTTCACGGCTTTGTTCGTAATCTAAAAACTTAGCATTTCACCGATCCAGCCAACCACGGTTGGCTGTATACCTCTAGCTTGTGCGGCTCTTGTAATGGATTCAAACGAGGTCTTGTCAAAAGCGCCCTGTATATCCAAGTAAACTGCAAGAGTAGTCGGCTTGTTCTTGATTGCTTTTTCCGCTCTTGTGGTTATTTCGTGCACTGCGGTTTCGCACGACTTTCCTGAATGATAAGCATACTGGTGCAGTGGTTTTAGTACCATTGCTCCATTCCTGATATGTCTATCAATCAGTTTTTCAATTGTTTTCAGTAGGAACGAGAACGGAAACGAACTGATGGATAGGATTTCGCCACTTGGTATGTTTCCCGTCCTGGTTTTAGTATAAATACCACCCTAACCTTTGCCTACTTATTCGATATGTGCCCTAGGGCTATACTCGCCCGCATAATGGTACACAGTACTGATTTTAATTCCTCCATTCTCTTTTAGAGTAGTGCTGGGAAATGTCTTCCCCAGCAGCTTTGAATGGCTCGAATGTATTGATAGCCCTTGCGAGTTTTGTTTGCGAGACTATGTTATTCACATTCGGGTGTTTTCTCAGCCCCCTGGCAATCCTCTACTCTACTATTCTGTCAGGGTTTCTTTATAAGTTCCCCAGTCGCCAGTTCTTTTAGACTGATTGAACAGCTTTAGTGTCTTTGTTCCTTATTTCACCATGGACCATTTCTGCGGTTCTCTCTTACCGTTTTTGGACTGCTGAAATTATTGAATTTTTGACGCTATCAAACAATTACCTCGCTTCGTGTCGATGTTACGATTGGTTGGTTTGTTGTCGCGGTTGAGAATATCCTGCTTATTTTCTAATACATAATCTAAGAGAGACTCACCCCGTTTGTTGACGTCACTGCTTCCCCACACAGAGTGGTGCGCACTTGCGTCGCATCCGATAATCATTTTGGATTGTTTCTTCTGACAGTGTGTTGTCAGGGCCCGTAATACCGGTGCCGGTGGAGGTCCGGGTTGATAATATGGGAGGCATGCAGAGCCTCCTATTTCCGTCCCTGCCTCCTCTTTTCCTCTTTTGGCTCTAGTATTACCTTCACCACTGTGAGGTCCCTGGAGTTTAGGTTCCACATGGGTAGTAGTTTCACCTTGTTTTTTTGCAAAAATACAGGCTCTTATGTTATCGGTATGGGTACTATATAGTGTCCAACCTTTACCCAATTGTAGTCCCTGGATTTCCCCCTTGCATACCCAAGGTTCCTGAATGAGCACAATATCTATATTGTTAAGAATAGTATACGCATCTACAGCAGCCGAGGCTGCTTTGTAGTGATGTATATTTCCCCGGAGTATCTTCAAATTTGTTTTTGTTGGTCCTCCATTTCCATTGAGGGTTCCTTCTCAACACCCCTTCGGATTATACTGTGTCGCCACAGATGATTCCCCCACCATGTCGTTTTGGGGGTTGTTCTTTGTGGGTCCCTCTTCGGGATGCTTTGGCCTTTGAGGTTCCATTGTTGGCCCCTCACTAGGTTGTGCCCCCCTTTGAGGTTCCTCTATTCACAGTTCTATTGTTTTGTATTATTCTCGGGAGATAATACAAAGTTAGTGAAAATATATTCTAAGGTCCTTTCTATTCAAGAGCATTTTCTTGTGTGCACTCCTTAATTATTCAGTTCTGTCCACGGCTCTTTTGGTATAATTCACGGAAAGACACAAAAACTGTGAAATTATGTTTTAGAGTCGAGTCGTAGGCGTCGTCCGTTTCGTACTAAGCATTGGGGAGTCTGAGTTCAATCCCCAAAGGGGAGCGAATTTTCACCTTTCACATTTTTCAGAGGTTTTCTGTGAAGTTAAGGTAAATGCCGAGTGATAAAGCTCCTCTGAGCTTCTCCCTTGACCGGCGGAAAAGCTAACGGCTGATAGCCCAATAAAGATAGAAGTATTTTTGTTTGTTTTAGAGTCCTTTTTATAAAACAAACATATATAAATAATCTTTTTTGACACGGATCGATTATAAGATATTTATTGATGATTTATAAACATCTACACTTAAGTGATCTGAGAGCGGGATGGTTAGCGGGATGGTTACATACATTTTATACATTTATAATTTACCATTTATAGCTAATATGAATTGTCTATTATTAACTGTGTTTAACATATATGTGAGGCACTGTAGTCTACTGGCCATATTTTTCTTTTCGTGTTTAAGTTTTTATATAATTTTATTCAGTTTACAGTCCTTGGGATACTATTTTCTACATATTTGATACATAAATATTTCAATTTCTACATTCAGTATTTTATTTAGTACTTATGGAATGTAATGGTGAATGAAGCAAACCTATTGGAGCATCTGCAACTGGTACGGGACTATTTTGCATTAGGCCGAGGAGAGTTATTTCAGCAATTCATTATTATAGCAGATAATCCAGCTAAGCAAACACCGAATGACCGTATTTGTCGGAATTTTAATTCACAGTTTATTGAAACAGCCAGAAAAATGTATGGGCAGAATGATCAAACATATCTTAAGTTTGAAATTGCCTTTCAAAATGACACTCAAAGTAATGGTGAGTACATTATAATTCTGTCTGTAGTCTTAGGTTCGGTTTTATAAAGACTAGGGCCCTGTCTGTTTGGTTACTATCAGTAGTCACTAGTAGTAACCAAACGGACTGCTAGTCAGTAGTGACAAATCCTGACGTCACGCTATACTATTAGTGTGAGCGTGATGTCAGCATGTTCCACTACTAGTCACTAGTAGTAGCCAAACGGACAGGGCCTTGGTAACTATAACCCGTGATATATATTGTTAGATGTAGCATACATTTCATCATGTACCTCTGTTTATATGTGGCAACGTTGCATTATATGTCAAAGTGGCAAACGTCTTTTCATATGTCAATATATAATAAATAAAACTTGTCTCTTTTTGTCGTATGCAAGATGCATCTATCTCGTCTAAAGTATATTTATTTGACATCATTTTTCATTGCATTCTATTTATAATAATTTTTTTGTTTCCTATTTTTTATTTTTTAATGATTACCCTTCTATGCACCCATCTTTTTTCATTCTTATTTATCATCATATACTATTTATTTATTAAGATTTAATACTAATTATCCATACATTTCTCCACTATTTACATGAAAAACATCTTAACGAGCCATCGCTTTTGGTCATTATATAGTAATCTTTGTATTTCTAGTTCTCTGCTTGTTGATTCTGTTACTATATAACTTCGCTCTTCATGATTTCTAAGTTTGTTTTTATTTCTTAAGATTTCAATTTTATCTGAAGCAGTTTGCTTTACCATCCAATTATTTCTTACAGTTTTTTCTTCTGGCATTTGTAATCTCAATATTTATTTTGAGTTGATTTTCTAAATATTCATCATTTTTATCATACAAATTGTAATTCTAACAGGATACAATATTGTAATCATGCGAAATTTTAGCCGAAATCATTTCTTATAGGGTCCCCTGATAATTTTAACACCATCTCTAGCAATTATCTTGAAGTCGTCTGTGTCAATTTTTTCCTCCATGTTTTGAAAAGACTAAAATTCAAACCAAAGTTCGCAGTGGCTAATATCTCACTTAACTAGCCTTGATTAGCTTTTGGGGGCTATATGCTCACTTTTGTACAAAATTCTTATTAATTAATTTTAGAATTTATTAAAAAACAAGTAGGGTAGTTTTTGCCGAAAACTAGTTAGGAAAAACTAGTAGATTTCAAGATTACGTCAGTTCGATTCAAGGAAACTTCATTTTAAAATTTATCCATATTTCGCTAATAGTATTTTTTGGTTTCAGGATTCTTTTTACAATGAATCAATACAGATGTAAACTTTATGATACATCTGTATTCCATTGTAGAAAGAATCCTGATGAAGCCGAAAAATACTATATCGTGTCCAACCTTTACCCAGTTGTAGTCCCTAGATTTCCCCCTTGCATACCCAAGGTTCCTGAATGAGCACAATATATCGTTAAGAATTAGTTAGTTAGAGAAAAATACTAATGGAGAAATTTAAATAAATTTAAAAAGGATTTTCCTTGAAGCCCACTGCCGTAATTCTGACATCTATTCGTTTTATTAAAAATGCAAAAAGTGTATTTCTGACAGAAATGACACTTTTTCAAAAAATATACATTAAATTCAGGCAAAGTACATTTATTGTTAAAAATATAGTGATAAAAAATAAATGAAAATGAAAAAAATCAGACTTTCAAACCATCACGTGAGTTCTGAAATGTGTATGTGTAAAATATTAATATTTCTTTAAAAAAGTTCTTGCTTTATTTGGTATGATCCGTAATGTGTTTTGGCTACCATCATATTTTTAATTTAAATAGTAGCTATTTTCGTCAATTCTACTTTCTGATTGTTATTATTATAGGAAGCTTATATAACAAACATTTAGGGGAAAATAAAAATTACTAATGAATGTATATTATCACAATATTTATATTAAGAATGCTACTTTTATGCTGTTATAATGGTTTATAAATGTTTGTGAACGGCAATTTTCTAAGATATATTCCACACTCTTAAACATACTATGTATACGTATTTTATGTTAATTAAAATTTCTAGCCACAAATCAATTCATGAACATAAAGTTAAACTTTGACATTCATTGGCCACTACACATAATATTCCATCCAGAAGTAATGTCGCTTTACAACAAATTATTCAACTTCTTGTTGCGTGTTAAGAAGACACACATAGATCTAGATTTACTGTGGTTTAGCCACAAAAAGAAGAAAATGTAAGTGTGAAAACACTAACTAAACTATACTCAATCTAGCTAATGAATGTATTTTTTTAGGGAGCAAGGTGTATGGACTTTAAGACACAATCTAATGTTTCTAATAAACAACATAGAGTATTACCTGCAAGTGGATGTAATTGAAGCACATTTTTCTCAACTGAAGGAAGCTATAAAGAATGCAAACGAGTTTAATGATATAATACGCTTGCATTCAACATTTCTTAGTAATTTATTAAGTAAAACGTTTGTTATGTCTCTAGATACTGTAAGTAGCTCGACGTTCAGTTTATAATATTTAATATAAAATATTGGTTTCAGAGTTCAAATAAAAAGAAGCGAAGCAGTTTGTATCAATTACCTAATTTGAATATGAAAGGAAACAATATGGTATGTAACTGATGTAGATATTTTATATTAAAAAAAATATATGATTATACCGAGCGTTCTAAAATGACGGTATAATTTTACCAATTCCATGACTACTCTGTATATGTATATTACAGATTTAATTTGTTGAATTCGTTCTGTGGATTTAATGCTCAGCCGCGCGGTCCAATTTGAAAAATCTTATGCAGCTAATGCAAATTATTTTATCATATGAGCCTGTGAGAATGAAAGTCACATTTGAATTATTTTGTAAAGGAGAACATTTTGCGTTTAGTCTGGTTATCACAACCAATTCCAAGTTCATGACCAAAGTCATCATATACATCAACGTGCCCTTAATTTTCATCGTTTACTCGGCAGAAGGTTGGTCATGATTTTGCTCTTGGTCATGTTTATCTTTAGTCCTACTTTGTGGGATGCATGTTGAAGATCGCATTTGGTGTCTTTAATGTTATGCGCTATTTAAACTATATCATCGGCGAATCTTAGATCTTGAATGCGTATTCTATTCTAATTCTTTGTGAAAAGCTTATACAAATGTGATAGAAGGCTTATGGGTCTATAATTACCCAGGTCGGATATATCACCTTTCTTAAGACCCCATACACGAGCAATGCATCGGTCCAAATAGCCCGGATCCAGGCCAAAGGACTAGAGCCGCCGAGTTGGGTTTTCAAATCATTCCAAAATCCATCGATCCAATATTCAAAGTATAGTATACACAGAAACAAGCGGATATACGTTGTCACAGCGCAAATACAGTGACAGTGACAGTGGCTGACAATGTATATCCGCTTGTTTCTGTGTATACTATACTTTGAATATTATGGGTACTAGCGGTCATGATTTTGTCTTGGAGATAATTGACAAATACAGAAGCCATGAATGCCTTGGGCAAATTACAAGTGAACATTATCATGATAAAACCAAAAGGAATGCTGTTTTGGATGACATATTATCATTATTTCGTACAAAAGATCTTACGACAAACAGAGAAACTGCACAAAAAAACTAGAAACCTAAAGCCTGGGGTGAAATGGCTGTAGGAAATTTTAGTTCTTCATATGAGCAAAGTTCCCAAGTACCGCAATGTAGCAGTCAATCTCTCGTGAGGAGTGATGGCTTCTCTCATATTGATGTCCTTTCTCTTGATCAATTGGGTGACCATATGGAGCTCAAGCGAGAAGTGTTGAACCAAATTTAAATCACTTATTTGTTTTCTATATGGAAGCCATTCTTTCTGCTACTTGGTCTTTCGTTTACGTTTCTTGATGTAAATGCAACATGTTATAGCATACATAAATTCCAATTAATCTATAATTGTATTAAACAAATATAACACAGGACATCAGGATCGTCAGTGGGCCCTATATTTGGACTCTGGCCAAAAGGACTCGGGCTGTTTGGACCGATCGTGTATGGGGGCCTTTATGTAATAAAGCAGTCACAACATTATTTCATTTAATTGGAATGACGCTATTATATAAGCACAAATCAACAGGACTTTTATCAGTTGTAGCAAATTACTTCCTCCCAGCTTAACAGATTCTATGACCATATCTTCTTCTCCTGGAGACTTGTTGTTTTTCATGAAGGAGTGTGCGTTTCTGATCTCATCTATTGAAATTTCTGGCATTATTTTAGATACTTGATAAGACTCTCTTCTCAGCTGTTTGGCATGGATCTTGGTCCAATGTTTGAGTTTTGGTTTTATATAGGGTGGTATAGAAGTCTTCAACTATTTTAAGGATAGATTATTATTATTTGATCTTATTATCACTTAATTATCCTTTATCTTAAATATTTCAGAATTTCATTTGGACAGTCTCGTTTGAAGATTGCATGCATTATTTGTCTCTTTGGTTCTTCTGGTCTGTTCTGTGTTATATCTTTTTATGTCTCGTTTTAGATTAGTTTATATTTCTTTATTTAAGTCTCCAAGTTCTTTAGAGTTTACATTTGTCTTGTCACTTAGTTCTCGTCTTGGCTTCATCTTATTTCCGGTGTTAGAACTAATTTTGTTATCCTTTTTCTTGATGGTTTGGCAGTATTCATTGTTGGCATTTTTATGACGTCTAGTATTTTCTCATTAGTCTCATCTATGGTGTTATTTTGGGAATAAAAATCTTTCAGTTTTTCATGTTATAGTTTCTCTATATTTTTCTGTTTCTTCAGGTGGGTTCCAGCATGTTTCTTTTCGTTCGAATCTTTTTCTTCATTCTCCTTTTAGATTTAGTGTAACTGTATCTTGCTATTCTATGGTCTCTTCCAGTGTTGTTCAGAACACTAACACATTTTACTGCTTCTTTTTTGTCAGTTATAATCAAACCTATTTCGTTTTTTGTGTATGCATTTGGACTTACCCAGGTCCATCTTATATGCTTCTTCTTTTGAAAGAAACTATTCATTGCATATGACTTCTACATTGTTAGCAAATGTAGTAACATTTTTCCACGATCATTTCTGGGCCCTATTCCATGTTTGCCAATCACTGTTTCCGATTTATCTTTCTTCTTGCCCATTTTTGCATTAAAATCACCACCAAAATTGTGAAGTGTGTTGGTATATCACTTAATGCTTGGGGGATATCGTTATAGAACCTTTCTACATCTTTGTCGTCATGATCGCTAGTGGGTGCAATAAGCTTGAATGATTTGTGCTAAATGCTATAACGAGGCGTCAGTTTTAATATAAGGAAAGGGACTATTGGGTATATGCTTTTATGTTAGTGATATTTGTTGCATGCTTGTTGTGTATAAAGAAACCTACTTCGCTAATGGATCTATCAGCTTCTCCATTATAGTAGAAGATGTTTCCAGATTTGAGTGTTCTCATTTCTTCTTCCCGTTTTCTACTCTCGCATACTGCTAGTATATCTCACTTTATATAATCTAGGTTTTCCATTTCGATAAGTTCTTCTTCCGAAGCGAGTGTTCTTGAGCTGTAGCGATGTTAACTTAACGAGATATTTAAGTCGCGTTGTTAGCTTTACATTAGTCAATTATTGTCTCCCCCAGAATCCGCGAGACAGACTGGTTCATCAGTGTGAGATTGTGGCTGTTTCGCCCTACTCGCCTGGGGTATTTGTTTTAAAATGACATTTCATTAGAAGGTTCTTGGATTTAAAACTCCACGCTTGCCTTTGCGTGTTGGCGAGTTTTGTTCGTATGTGGACTTATATTTCCTTCATTCCGGATCGTACGGTTATTCCGCCGTAACTCGGTCGACAAAGCCTCGTTTGTTTTCCAGCAGTGGTCAACGTGTCGGTGAGGTTGTCATTTGAGATGCTCTTGCAGAGATGATAGCTGCCAAGTCCTCACCCACCGAACGGTGCGAATGTCGGTATTTCAATACCTTAAAACGCGAGAATTTCACTTTCCCGTGACTAGATATATGCATTGTCAAATTTAATGCAGATTTATCTCGTCTTTTCTATAATTTTGGGTTTCAGCATGCACACAAGTTAGAATATCCCGCTTGCCAGAATATAAATTGTCTGACATTAAAATATTTCCAATATCAAGTCAGTATGACTGATATTGAATTTTACTATTGATATACAAGGTGATTTTTAACTTTTCTGTAAAGTTCCTGTTTAGAATGAACAATTAAAGGATAACTTACACTACACACTACTACAAAATACAGCACCGAAGGTACTGGTATAGCGAAAACGTTTTCTAACTAAGATTGTCGAAATATACGATTACGAAATAAAGCCTACTATATAAGTAAGGTATTGTTACTGCGAACAATTTAGAAAAAAGAAATACATTTTTTCTTTACGTTTTATGATTAAAATAGTCGTAATAGACTCGTTTTTTGCTACGTTTGTGTATCTTCGTCTGTCTGCCCGGATGTCTATGAACAAAATTCCGGGAAAATGGATCAGCGGATCACAAAAAAAAAACAGAAATCGGCCGAGAGAACCCAATATGGGACGAACCTGTAAAAATTTGAGCAAAATCGGTCCACTACAGTAAAATCGATAAAACCGATTTCCTGCGCATAATAGGACGGGCTGCTCCAAAAAGGAACGCGCGCCGCAATCAACAAAATTTCAAAATGTCAAAAAAATCGATTACGATAATAAAGTGAAAATGTCAATATAATTTGGAAAGTTGTGTGGTGCCCATACCAGATATTTCAGTTTCGGTTAAGCTCATTTTCGAGCTCCTCTAATAAGGAGGATGAATGAGCTCGAAAATTGCTAGAGCTTAGCTGAAACTAGTTGCAAAGATATATTTTAAAGTGTGATAAAAACAAAGTAATAATCGTCTTATTTATCTTTTAATATGATTTATCAAAAAGTAGACGCCTTAATAATCCAATATATGAAAAATTTATGCAAAAACGTGACTTAATTATAATTATCCTGTAGTATCTAGTAACATTTATTGGTATAACTAACGAACATGATTTTATATATGTTTAGGTATATAGCATCATATTGGAAGTATTAAAACTATGTGATGACTTCTGTTTGTTTGCAAACACGTGGGAATCAACACTAACCGAACCTGAATTAAATATCTTGGAGGAATTTCAAACGCGTTTCGATGTCGCTATTGAAACTCTGCTGAGGTCCTTATTCTCGCTGCACAAACAAGTCTCCGGGCATCACTTGCTGCAACTACTGCACAGGCTAGATTACAATAGGTGGTATACTAAGAGTAAGCCCGATCTGAATCTAACGATGTCTTAAAATAAAACGACCATGTTTTGCTAATAATATTTATTTTCTTGTTTTTGTAGTATATAACCCTCCCCCAAAACAAAATCAGCATAAATAAATAATAAATGGTATGTTGTGGAAATTTGGTTACTTTTTCTTCATAACTTTCATGAACAGGATCATATCTGAAATAGAAGAAAATTGTTATATTAACAAAACTTCTATCTTTATAGGGGTATGGCTAGGACTAGGACTCTCAGAAGAGTTTAATCACCCAATATTTACCGCCGCTTAACAGAAAATCTCTGAAAAATATGTGAAAGGTGTATTGCGAAAACTCTCCACGATGTGGTTTGAAATTACGCTCTCAAATGCTCAGTACGGGCCGCACGGTGCCTCTAATCTCTAAGCCATTCAGCTGGGTAGTATACTTTATATATTGAACATATCGAATTTATCCAGTATCTATTATATGAATGAGGAGTGATTATAGCGGTGTGACACATGTGAAATAATGGTGACTGGCCTCTTAATGCTTGCCTAAAATCCTGGTTTCCTAGGAAGCGGTCGCTTAAAAGCAGCCGATTTTAATATAGTTTTGCGTGAATATAAATGAATATGGTTTCCCATAACAGGTAATATTCCAATAAGGCAATTACTATGAAAAATTGCGAGTCATCCAATTACATATACTTAAAACAATTTTTGTGATGTTAATAGCAACCGCTCTCCGCAGAAACTAGAGCTTTCCGGCGATTAGTACTTGTAACAGTCGAGTAACGTTTAATCAGGTGAGAAGGGGCGTAAAAAGTGTAAATGTCCATTTGGTTTTTAACAATCCGTTATTTTTTTAACACGTTGGGTATCCCCATATGTTTCAAAGTAAAATTGTATTAAGATTTTTAATTTTGTTCCAAATTGTCTAATAGGTTTTATATAATATATGTTTATTTTTATTCACCTATTCGGCTTTAGCGCCACAACCACATATTTTTCATAAAAGTATTTTGTTTCCCTTTCTTGAAATCAAAGGTCTACAAAATGAGACTAAAACTCGACTTGAAGCATGAAATAAAATTTACCAAATTTCAAAATTGTGCCAATCTCTGTAGCTAGGGGAAAATTGTGTTAAGATTTCTTATTTGGTTGAATATTGTCTATCCAACAGGTTTAAGCTGATATTGATTGGGCAATATTTATTTTATTTTTCTTCACGTCTTCGAGTTTGCCGTCACAACGGCACACTCTTTATAACAATATATTTTCGGAATTTTATTTGTAATTTAAATAACTTACAAAATTAGATCAAGCACAACTTTCGAGCATGAACATTTTTTTTTCAGTTTCTAAAATTTGCCACGCTCTGTAGTTCTCCGGTTCAATTTGCAACAATCTCGCCATTTTCCAGCCACCTAGACTATATCTCAAATCAAATGACTTAGTTTCAGTGTCATGCCACTGCTATGACGATCCCTGTTTTGACGCAATGGAGGATAGTTTTCGTAATTTTATCGATTTTATCACTTTTCAAATTAAATTTGTGACGGTTTTTTCTTACGTTTTACGGAAAAATTGTATAAAGACTTTTTATTTGGTTGAAAATTGTCTATCTCGCTGGTTTTGATTGGAACATTTTCAATTTATTTTTATTCACGTCTTCGGCTATACCCTCAAAACCGTACACTTTTTATAGCAATGTGTTTGCGTAGTTATCTTTACAATGATAATACCTACAAAATAAGATCAAGCACAACTCGCTATCAGGAAATAAAATTTATGAATTTCCAATAATTTGGCAAGACCTATAGCTTTACCGGTTCCATTTGAAACAATCTCGACATTTTTGCCGCCAGCTAGACTATATTTCCAATCAAATTACTTAGTTTCAGAGTCTTGTCACTTCTAGGGCGACCCCTACTTTGACGCAACGGAGGATAGCTTTGTGATTTTTTTTGAAATTTTGCATTTTTGCTTTTTGCAGCTTTATCAGTAACTTTAGAGCCATTATAATATAACCTTCATTGGTCAGTTTTCGAATGTTTATCCAATAAGCATAAACTCGTTTTATTTTTCGGAAAAATTTCATTTTTTTGCATTTTCCCGGTAATATACGCCTACTGGTTGACATTTTCTAATATTTATTCTCCCGATCTATCTTGGCCTGTTTAGCGCGCACAAACTCTCCACCATCAATTCCATGTTTCGCGCTTTCCCGGCTATCCACGTTTCCACCGCTTTTCCCACCCGATGCCCGATCTATTTTCCCGCCGTCTAGAAAGATGACGTTTCTCAATGACACCTTTCTCAAGGGCCTACCACCCCCTAGCGCCCGTTAACCCCGTTTTTCCGCTTAGCTAATTATATAAATGGATGGATGGATGGATGGATAGATAGATAGATAGATAGATAGATAGATAGATAGATAGATAGATAGATAGATAGATAGATAGATAGATAGATAGAAGATAGATAGAAGATAGATAGAAGATAGATAGAAGATAGATAGAAGATAGATAGAAGATAGATAGAAGATAGATAGAAGATAGATAGAAGATAGATAGAAGATAGATAGATAGATAGAAGATAGATAAATAGATAGATGGGACAGATAGATGGATAGGTAGATAGATTTACTTACTGACAAACACAACTAGTACTATCAAAAGCATGATCCACATCCAACACCGGCACGCCCTTTTGGAATGTTCAGTCAACTTCTCCGACTCGGATTTGAGTCTTGTGAAGTTCTGCTCGGTCATCTGGGAAGATCGGCCAACTACCTCCGTGTCTTTTTTAATAATTTTATTGGCCAGCTGTGACTGTTCCTTTAGACTTTGTGTCATGTTTAGCATCTCCTCTGCAATTCGCTCGTGCATGTTCTGATGAAAGTTGATCACTTCCTCCAGATCATCGAGCCGCTCCTCTTTCTGTGGATTCCTTTGCCGAACACCTAGAAATTATATGTATACAACTGTTTTTCGACGAATTTTACAAATTTCATAAACTTGAGGCTTAGTTCATGAGGCCTTGAATGTTCTATTGAGTGTACGGTCGACGAAAAAATACAATAAATTAAATTTATCTTTAGAACTTTTTAAGATTAACAAAATGTACTGGCAATTTTCTTGTTACAAAAAAAACACTTCGTTTGTGTGTTAGAGACAAGCAGTTCGTGAAAGAACAAGTTCATTGAACTTGTTCTCCATAGTAGTTTTAGTTAGCTCGTGAATATTTTAGTTCGTCGTTGAGGAGCTGGTTTGCTCCGCATCCCACAATGGGATAGAAACCAAGAAACAAGATTAAACTAAATTTCACAGGGCCAACAGCAATATCTCTAAGAAATGGCTAGCCTAGGTAACATTCGGAGAAAGTATTAAGCCATTTTTAATAATCCGGGCCTTAAAGGTCATCAAATACGTGCGTAAATATACGTAATTGGCAAAAGCTTGTAAGAACAAACGAATAAGTTTGCGAGAATGAGCTAACTTGACTTCTCTAGTATATGTACAGTGAAATAATCGAAACATTTATAAGAGTAACGTAATATTAGTGTGATGAGTTCATTCATTCGTTCTTGATTTCATATAATTTGCTGGCTTAC
Organism: Lordithon lunulatus; assembly: GCA_963942505.1. Classification (NCBI taxonomy): domain Eukaryota; kingdom Metazoa; phylum Arthropoda; class Insecta; order Coleoptera; family Staphylinidae; genus Lordithon; species Lordithon lunulatus. The sequence goes on from OZ012668.1 coordinate 39,821,082, forward strand.
CAAATAGTTCCTCCCTTGCAACAATTGAAGCATTTGGAATTTCATTTAACAAGAATTGCCTGTCATTTTCTTCTTCCAGTCCAAGAGAGACTTTTATATTGTAAATCCGCTTTTTGTAGTCATTTATCGTTTCCTCCGCTGGCTTTCTAAATAAATTAAATATACTATGATGTATAACATATACATTTACTGATATAAAAGGATCAATCAAAGTATGTGTACTGAAATAAATGTCTTTGCTAATAATTTCATTTAAAAAAAAACAGCTGTCTTTCCAAATTAATATTAAATCAGAAGTTAAATTACTTCTCAAACATAGTATGAATACAAGTTGAGCATAGTTGATTTAAATCTATGAAATTTGCATAAAAATTCACCTTTATGGTTCATTGTCTTATACCCATATTCATAAAAAACAAACAAATTTTGTCAAAGGAAAGTACAGGGACAACAAAAAACTATTACACAGGACATACAAAATATAGAAAAGAAGAAAGAAAACGTAACAAAAACAAACAATACAGATGAAATATCAAATGAGATCAAGTACTATATTGCAAACACATATTGGGAAAAAAGCTTGAAACACAACAGATAAAAAGTAGGGAACACACGAAATAATGACTTTCCAACAGACAAGTGGGGAAGAAATAAACAAAATAGTAACAGAATTAAAAGACTATGGCTTTGACAAAATCACCAATAAGATTAAACAAATCAAAACAACATTGCCGGTCCCAAGCCCAGATGAGACAGAGTATACAGCCTGGGTTCAGCTGACACCAACTGATACCAACTGATAGTAAAAAGGGAGATATGAACAACCCAGACAACTACAGACTAATTATATTTTAACTTATAATTTAATTGCATATTGTTGAATTAATTTGAGCATTTTCATCCCATTCGCTTTACAATTATGGCGATATATATGTATATATTACACAAATAATATTTGAAAGTAATTACAAAAAAATGACCAAAAATTTCATTTTTGGGGGCTTCTGTTTCAAATTTGGTCCGACTGAGAAAGAAAGAAGGGGAGTAACAACCTCGATAAACAACCTGAGTTGAGCTAGCACCGGCTTAGGGCCCCTTCCCAGGGTTACGTGGTGAAAAGCGGTCAACGAAGAATGGTCGGAAAAGCGAATGAACCACGGAAGGGAAGGATTCATTCCCGAAGTGTAGAAAATCAGTATAGGGAATGAAAACCCTACAAATATTTTCCTGGCCCTCCAGGTTGAGGGTTTAGGCATCGGGCCCACAACAATATAAATTAAAATCCAAGAGACAAAGATGATTTTTTCGAAAAACTGGTATCAGACATCCACAAATCACAAGAAGTCATATTTCTCGGAGATTTAAACAGCCCGACTGAAAAATCGAGTAATTATCCAATCGTAGGAGAAGAGGTCAAGAATGATAATGGAACGAAGGCTAATGAGTACATGTGATAAAAACTCTTTGCGAATCACAAATGGGTACTATCTCCATAAATGGAAACAGAAACATACTTGGATACACAAAAACCGAAATCTAGAATTGATCGTAAAACAGAAACGTATGTGAGGGTATATAGAGATATATCTTGTGGTAGCGACCATTCTTTTCTGAAGGCGAAGGTCCTTTGTCCATGCTGTGCTGAGCTCATTATTGAGACTATAGAATGAAAAATAGATACAACTGAGATAAATGTACCTATCTACAACTTAGAAAGTCTAGATAACAATAGCACTACATAACTATATAGTAAGAGACTGAAAAACAATTTAACCCAAAGGAACTTCAAAAGCCTACAAGACCATTACGGCTAAATTTTTAATGCCGTTTGGTGTATTGCTACCAAACGGCATTTGAAGCGCTGGTACAAGTCTAGGTTAGCCGTACACGTAGAGAACCGCATTGATGGTATGATAATATATCTCGGGATAAAGAAGAAAAGAAGAGGTTATGCATTGTATTGATATGCAATACATACTCTTCTTTATCCTCAGATATATTATCATACCACCAATGCGGTTCTCTGTTCTATGCACAAAACCTCTGGAAGACAAACTGGAATACAAATAATCACAAACAAAATCTGCCAAGCTCAAATGAAACCTGGAAGAAAAGTAGCAACAGGATCCGAACATACCCAGATGAACAAAAAGTAAAGTAGTATGAAAGTTTCTAAGAGACCTAAGGAGAAATAAACATGATAAGTATACAGTCTCACCAATACGAGCCGTGAGTGGGAAAGTTACTATAAAAAATTGCTCTCAAAGGAAAGACCGGAATACCAAGAAGCACAGCAAGACCCATGGTCACAGTGACAGGATCCCCGACTAGTATTCAGATAGAAATAGTAATAAATAGTGAAAACCTTAAAAAGGTGAGTGGTGGACCCGGAGGAATTGAAACGAGCTAATTAAATACGGGAATAACACCTTATACGAAGACCTCACTAGCATATTTCAGGAATGCCTTAACGGCCAAGAAACCTGGAATGACTGGAAATAGACATATATCAGAACAATACATGAAAAAGTAAATAGAGCGGATTGTAAAAACCGATTGTAACATATGAATTCAGCAAAATGTGCGGGTATCCCAGCTACATGAAAAAAGCAACATCAAACTGATACACAATTGCTCTTGTTGAATGGCACATGGAGTTTTATTAAATATTTTTTAACTTATAATTTAATTATTGTTGAATAAATTTACAATTTTACAATTATTTATTCCAGTTATCGCCGTATTATATTACACAATATTTGAAAATTGTAAATTGTATTTTGAAAAGTTTACCAAACATTTAATTTTCAGCGGCATTTGTTAATTCACAAATGTTGTATGTTTTTGTGAACTATTTTAGCCATTTTCATTGCATTTGCTTTATTATAACTCGGGTTAAGGTGGTTGTAAACAAGTAATATTTGAAAATTGTTATTTTTAAATTGCATACAAAAAATTACCAACAATTCATATGTGAAATTAAAGAAAATATATCTGATCAAGCTTACTCTTTCACGTTTAAAATTTCTTTCAGCATATTTTCAAGGGATGTCACATATTTTGGAAACCGTTCATCCTGCTGGTTGCTTTTTACCATCAGCTCACATCTTGCTAGTAGTCTCCTAAAATTAACTTCCTGTCTTGACAGGCCCATCTAAAAAAAGAAAAATCAAAAATTATTTTTCATCACTACATGATATTATTTTTTACTTAATCATATTAAAGTATGGATAAATTATTGTAATCGTGCAAAAAAAATCTATTTTTGAGCAAAAACCTCATTATAAGGTCTGCTGTTTTAAGACCATCTCTGGAAAATTAACACAAGAAATATTTCAGAATTAATAATTAAGAACGTACGCAGATTCTAATAACAATCGCGTGAAATTTATAAAGTTTTAAAGAAAAAATATTCTTAAAAATGTAATATATGTGTGATAAATTAATGTACAATATTGTTATACTAATCATTAAATATTACTATTATTTGTTTTGTAAGTAATTGATTAGTTGGTTTATTTCTAACAAACATTGCAATTTACCATTAAAATATGTCATTTATAAATTATTTAGTTCTTTTACAATTACAAAAATGTTGCACAAGCAATTATTATTCAAATAAGTTACTTGAAATAAATATATATGACACTATATTATTTATTATATTATATATTATTATAAAAAAAAATAGAATCTTGTTTAAATATTATTATTATTTTGCTTTTTGCCAAACAATTTAGTTGACACTATGATTTGGTAATTTTCAATTAATGAACAGAGCTTGCTTGCAGTATAGAAATGAGAAGTGATGAGGCTGAAAGAGTATAGAGAATATGTGGAATAGGATTCAGTTAGGGTTTTGGGTGATATAGAATAGTGTTTCTCAAACTTTTTGGTCTGCCACCCCCTTTTGAACTTAAAAATATCAAAGAACCCCCTGAAGATGGGGTAAATACACTTTTTTTTTTATATTAACAGGTTCATTTAAAATGATATTATCAATATATTTATTATTTATACTTTTAGAAAGCAGTCATAAGCTTAATTTAACAGGTCACAAAGTCTATATACATACTAAAAAATTCAATTGGTTGCTTGGTTGTATTTATGTATTTCAACTTTGGGATAACAGCTAGAGGACTGAAATAGAATTCTCGGTGAGTGAATTTAAATTATTTCTGAGTTTAAAAACATGGCTAGAAAAGAAATAACTGTGGATATTCAAAATATAATAATATAGCATTGAAATGAGAGAAAATCTTATGTAATATCCAAAAGAGTTGGTAAACACTGAGCAACAGTAAAAAAATACAATTTAGTTTTGGGATAACAGTTAGTGGATTGAAATAAAATTCTCGGTGAGTGAATTTCAATTATTTCAACAGTTTAACAACATGGCTAGAAAAGAAATATAAACTTTGAAATGAAAGAAAATCTTATCATGAAATATCCAAGAGTTAGTAAAAGCTGCCCAACAGTATAGATAATATAAAATATAATTTTATCGGCTCTGTCCTTAATAAAAAAGATCCGAATGAATGTGAATGGTCAATTATTAACAAAATCAAAGATCCAAAAACAAGTGCTCCCAAACTTGCAGCAGAAATTGCTACAATTTCTGGAAAAGCACTACATAAAGAAAGAATGCAGTGAAATATTATTCAAGGCTCAACAATAATAAAACCAGATTTTTATTGTGCTATGAATCAATAAATCTTATTTATATTATATGAATATGATACCAAAGAGAGTAAAATACACTCTTAGTTTTAATAATGCCTCATATATGTAAGTTACATTTATACTTCTATTTTATTATACTATTGTAATATACATATTATGAAATAAATAAATATATTACAATTGTATTATTATTATAAAATAGTTTTCCTATTGATAAATAGAATCCCTTATTGTAATTGCAGACAAATATGTAGATATTAGTCTGAGGGCTTTTCTACTGGTACAGGCAGAAGTTCGGAGGACTATTTTCCTAGTATTTTCAGAAAACCTGAAAAACTGTGAAAGGTGCCAAACATGCATCTATTAAAAGTATCAACTTACTAATTTTACATCATAACCACACAGTGTTAATATTAAAAAAATATATCACAGATGTTTTAGTACACAAAATAATTAAAATACCTTATAAATTTACAAACATAAATTTTAGTCAATCATTCAATTACAACTTGTTTGCCATCTCTAGTGCATTTGTAAGTGATTCAACGCTTTTAATTATTGCAAATCATAGTAATTAACATATAAATTTACCTTTTCTCAGTGCAGATAGAAAAAGAGTGTCTTTTTATACCAAAAATTATTTAAAAATCTGTTTTACAAACACCAATAATACAACTCCATTTTTAGGTTAGAACACCGTCATTTGCCAGCTGTCACCACCGCACCGTTCTGGCTCATTAGTAAACATTCTGGTGAATGTTTTTGGCCATATTAGCGGCATGGAGGAAATTGAATATAAATTGAGCTCGAACAATCCCATACTCATTTTAAATGCCATTAGAATACTGACAACTAGGATCAAAAAGTATAGCAGTGCCATTGACAAGAATCAGTTCAACAAGCATCTCAAAGTTCTGAAGGATAGGTGTTTTGATGATAATGTTTGTGTATGCTCAACTGCTGTGAATGGTTTACTATCTCTTGCTGAGGTTCAGGAAGATGTGGAGATTTGTACTGTTGATGCTTTATTGACTGAGTTCTTAGCAGCTTTACCAAATACTCAGTAAGATATAAAATTAATGTAGACTGTTGTTGGTGGGTTAACTATTTTTTTGGATCACAATATGTTATTATTACAAGTTGAATTAATCTTGTTTTTATTCATAACAGTTATTGCTACTCATGATAAAGTTTATTTATGCAGACAAAATGAGACTAGAAAAATCCATAGAAAATAGGATTATTTTAACTGTACATATACTCACAAAATACATATTTACTGTTTAAAAGTGGCTTTATAGTGAAATAAGAAATAAGATAGAACAAATTAGTCCAAATAAGTATTATTTTATATCATTTATACTCTTAAAATTGATTGATTTGATTTATTTCACTTTAGCCAAAGCAGATACACACATCCATGATTAATATACAGAGTTAATATACACATATATAGACACAAAGATGAATACAAATATACACCTATTATGTACCAATGTTAATTTGTGTGTTATCATTAGTCAATTTTGTTAGTTATGTATAGTCATTTGGTTCTATTGTTATACATGTAGTCTACACATAAGAATATTCAAGGTGGTTTTATGTTGACATAATATAACAAATAAAATAATAAATAAGGAGGTAATTTTAGAGGATTATTTCCTAGATTAGTGTATATTGTGACAAAATAAGTACTATGAACTAAATTGTAAGTAAATGTTCTTATTTTGTAGGCATAGATAATCCAAAATATTCCTTATTTTCACTGATTCATTCTGTCTGATTTATTGTTTTATTTATTATTTTATGTCAGCATAAACTCACCTTCATTTACCAATTCAATCTTATTATTTATTTTGGTGCCATAAACAATAGTAATGTAAATCATAATATGAAATGAATTATTATGTTTAGCTCAAACATATATGTTTGGTTTTCACAAACAACTTTGGACCCCACTCAACCAACATTAAGGGAAATAACCCTTACAAATTGATCTCTTATTTTATACCAGTATTAACCCACCTAACAATGAACATTGAAAAGAAACTGACAGAACAACCAGTAAAAATAAGGATTATTTTTATCATGTATGCTCTCAAAATAAGAATATCACTTATCATTTGCTTTTATTACTTCTTTTGTCATATAAGAATATTATGGGAAAAGACAGGAAATTGAAGGTGTGTTTATTAAAATAAGTAATAATAAATAAACTAATTAATGAATAGGATTATTTTCCATAATATTGTTTATTATGAAAAAGTAATAAGATCTAAATGATAATTGAATTTTATATTATAAATGATGGAAATTAATCATTATTTCCACTGATTCCTTCTGTTCTATTTCTTATTTTGTCAGTATAATTTTCTTATTTTATTTCTGTATAAACAGGATGGCATCATGTCTATACTTTTCTTATAATGCCAATTGTGAAATTGAGCTTTTCGTAAAAACTATGCAGCAGAATGTCATACAAGTTTTACTAGTTGATTAAAACATATTTTGTTGGCTCTGAACTTATTTATAAAAATTGATGAGCATAATCCTTGGTTACAAAATGTAGATCATTAAATGTTATGAAAATAAGTTTCATAGCCAACAATATAGTATTTTAATGAACTAGAAAAAAAATTTCCACTGCATAGTTTTTGCTAAAACCTCAATAGAATATCGTAATTCGCGCCATAAGAAGAGTATAAATGTGATCCCTTCCTTACTGATTAAAAAGTAAACGTTTAGTTTATCTTTTGTGGGCAGTAAAGTCATATACATATTTAATTTATATGTACATCTTTAATGAGTTGATACATTTGCGTATAATTTTGATTTGCACTATAATTAGTCAACAGTACTAATTCTACAGGGTGCTTCAAAAAAATGTATACACACTTTAAACTATTGTAGTTTTCCCGCTCTACAAGGCTAATGTTATATTTCTTCGCCAGGTGCCAGCATAATCGTCCCTCTATGTTATATTATCAGTTGGAATTTGTAATATCAACATGGGGGACGTACGTTTGAGTTTTGAAGAACGTAAGCAATTTTGTGAATGGATTCAGGAGATGGTGATACGTGAACCGGGATTTATGGGTAGCATCATTTGGTCGGATGAAGCCCAATTCAAACTTAATGGAACTGTCAATAGGCACAATTGTGTTTACTGGGGTGAAGAAAATCCTCACATTACAATTGAAAAAGCTGTAAATTTGCCTGGTGTAAATGTGTGGTGCGGTTTGTCTTCAAGGGGACTCATTGGACCTTTTCGATTTGAAGGCACTGTAACTGGTATTAATTACCTAACAATGCTTGCTGATTCCATATTTCCTGCCATTCGTGCATTATACGGTAATGATGATTTTTATTTTCAACAAGATGGTGCTCCGCCGCACTATCACAGGGACGTACGAGCTTACCTGGATCAAAATTTGTCGGGCCAGTGGATAGGACGCAGGGGGCCAATCGAGTTTCCAGCACGCTCTCCAGACCTTACACCACTGGATTTCTTCTTGTGGGGCACAGTAAAAGATGAGGTGTACAAACGTAAACCACGTAACCTAGACATTCTTTGGAATGAGATTCAAGCAGTGTGTAGAGAAATCTCATTGGACGTTTTGATACGATGTACAGAATCTGTGGTGACTCGTACTCAGAATTGTATTGATGCTGCAGGTCACCAATTTGAACAGTTCTTCAAAACTCAAACGTACGTCCCCCATGTTGATATTACAAATTCCAACTGATAATATAACATAGAGGGACGATTATGCTGGCACCTGGCGAAGAAATATAACATTAGCCTTGTAGAGCGGGAAAACTACAATAGTTTAAAGTGTGTATACATTTTTTTGAAGCACCCTGTATTATCTATTTGCCTTTTATCTTTCGGTGTAAGCTAAAACAGTACTAATTACTGTTTATATATTGTTTCTTTTTAGATTCTTTTCTCCCATTCTTTTTTGTTTCCTAGCCAGTCTCATTCCTTCAGTCCATGATAGTCTTTTTTCTCTCAAAATCTCCTATATTATCTTATCCCAATCCAAGTGTTGCTTGGCCAGTCTGGTTTTCTTTTCTTGTGTGGTTTCTCTGTCCAGATTCTCTTCGCTGTTCTCTCTTCTATCATCCTTACCACATGCCTGATCCAGTTAGTGGTTGTCTCTTAATTATTTCAAATATAGATTTAATTTTCATTTCTATTTTTTGTTTCATCTATGATGAACAAGGCTCTTAGGAGTTGCATCTCTATTGCCTGGATCTTATTCGACCTTTTCTTCATTAATCCTCAAGTTTTGCTTCCGTATGTTAGAGTGAGCCTAAAAATGGATTCTCGCTTATTTCTTTTTTTCTTATGAATTTTATGAAGTGTTTAAGGATTAGAACAGCTTAGTTGCATTTTCTATTCTATCTTTGATTTCAATCTCCATTTTCCCAGTTCTGTTTAGAGTTTTAGCCCTGTGCAAAGTGAAAAGTCCTTTGATCAATTCTATTTGTTCTACCTTAGTTCCATTTATATCAATTAGTCCTGAGCTTCCGATCGCTAACACATTTATTTTTTGGTTTCCTTCATGTTTATTAGGTGATTTCTCGTTATCCGTCACTCTCTACCGAGATATCTTGTAGTCCCACTATATCATACTGGTTTAGGGCGTTTAAAGCTGCGTCGTTTGAGCCCTCTATTATTAAATCCATTTTCATTATCCTTATTGACTTGAATGGCTCTATTGCGTGTCAAATTTCCTGGACGTGTGATTGACACTTAACATGCCGAACCCATCCGCGAAAAAATGTAAAGTTATGCCATCTTTCTAGATTTGTTTGTAGTTCTTGCTGTCTCTTTCCATATATTACAACGTCGTCAGCAAAGACACTTTGCAATTTCATCATAAAAAGTATCACATAAAATAAAAATATTCATTAACGCTAACTTTGATTTTTTGTTCTCCTCCCTGAGACTCGTATTTACACTGCTATACTACGAATTTCATCGAGCTGTACAAATTACGAGTTAACTGCGCCCTGGGCAATAACAAAAACTACGATATATCTCGTAGTTGACAGTCAACACGTTAAATCTTTTATTTCTTTTAGTACGTTATCCATAATTATATTAAATAGTATTGGGCTGAGTATTCCTTCTTGTCTTAAGCCATGCTTCGTTATAAACTGTTCTAATTGGGTCTTACAGGTTCTTACATAATTTAATGTTATACTGTATATCCAATTATAATTCCGTTTGTTAGTTCTCTGTTCACTCCGTAGCCTTCTTCTTAGGCTGTTCCATATTATTTGCCTTGGCACGCACGCATGCTCAAAAATATAGGAGCAAAATGTGTTTATTTTAGTTGTGGGTGTATTATTTTCTTTTGGTAAGGATCCTGTCGTATATTTTTTGTATCATCCATAGCAGCATTATTCCTCGATAGTTATCCGCGCTATGCGTTCTGTTCCTTTTTAATAGATTAGCTAGCATCCGTATCCCTTTCTCCCAATCTTTCGGTACTTTGTTTAGTAGTGTTGATAATATGTCTAAGCTATATGTCTATACCATTTTGCTCCTATATTTTTGAGCATTTCGGCGGTTAGTCCATCCCATCTAGCTGATTCCCTATTTTAGCCCTTTCACCTCTTATTATTTCCTCGGTTATTATCGTTAGGTCTTCATAGGTCCCATTCATTATATGGTTTGCACTGTCTTCAGCCTCTTCCACTTCATGTGCAACAATTTTTCGAAGTATTACTTCCATCTCTTTATTATATCATCTATGCTCCCTTGTGATTTTCCTTTCCCTGGGGAATTTTAGACTTTATAAAATAGATTCTGGTTCCCGAATCTCTCCATCTTCTACCCAACTCGCTCCCACGATTTTTGTTCCGATTGTTTCACTAAAATTTTAACTGTATACCGTTGTCTTTTATATCCATCATATTTATCCACTTCTTTATTGTCTAAATATTCTTTTGAACCTTTGTTTAATTTAATGTCTTCATTCCGTCAATTTGTTTCTTCGTTGCCATTCTGCGTCTTGTTACTCCTTACACTTCTTGTGCTGTTATTATCAATGCTTCCTTGAAGTATTTCCATCATTGCTCGACTGTACGTATGTTTTCGTTCCTGATGTCAAACTTTCTTCTAGTTTTATGGTATAATCTCTTGCCGTCTCGTTATTGTTTAGTCTTGCCAGTCTTATCTTTTCTGTAACTGTATTGGCCTTTTTTGTTTCTTTGTATATCTCTTCGTTCTTTAGTCATAACTGAATAATGGTCTGAATGCATTTTTGGTCCTCATTTATATATATATCTTCATCATCATCAGCCTGTAGATTTCATGAGTGGACATGAACAAAAGCCTCTACCATTTGTCGCCACGATTGTTTTTTTTTGGGTTATTTGTATCCAGTTGCTTCCCGCATGGCGATGCCCTCCATCTTGGTTTTGGTCGACTCACGCTCTGTTTTGATTGTTGTGGTCTCCACTGCATGACTGTTCATCCATTTTTGATCATCCCTGGCGACATGGCCCGGCAATCTCTTTGGCAATCTGTTCCATTACGTCCGTGATTCCTGTTTTCCTCCTGATCTCGTTTTTGATCCTGTCTATAATGCTCACCTCCATTGCTCCGTACCTCTTGTGTATTTGTGGATGTCTTTGTGCGTAAAGAAGGTATTGGTTATTATTAGGTTATTTTCTACGCATAACTCGATCAGCCTAGTCCAGGCGTGGCGAACTTATGGCATGTATGATACTATTTTTGTACGTAAGTAATTAAAAACAAAAATATCCACTCAACATTTTTCCAATGATATATCAAATTAAATGTTTGGTTACGCAAAAAAAATTGGCACCTTAATTTGTTCAAAATTATTATTTTTTGAGCTCTCGGCGCTCAAGCCTAAAAAGGTTCGCCATCCTTGGTCTAGTCCCATTGTTAAATATTCACTATATCTTCCAATATCCTCTGCGTCCTTTTTCTCTATTCTTCGGGTTAGGTCCACTATTATTTTGAATCTGCCTTGCACTTCTTCCATTTCGTCCGTTAATTGTTCCTAGAAATCTTGTTTTTTCTTTACTATATCCACTTTATTCGGTCCATACGCCACTCTTATTGTTGTTATGTCCTGGTTGTGTATGACTAGTTCTAATCTTTTCCGACACATCACTCTAATTGTGTAGATTCTTTATCATGCACCCTACTGTTTGTTTAGCTCTATTCTTCTCCTCTATATATGTTCACTTTCCATTTCTATTTATCTTCTCTCTTTGTTTCTGTTACGCCTGGGATGTCTATTTCCATTTTTTCAAATTCTTCTACTAGCTCACTTTCTTGCCCTGTTAGGCTTTTGTTTTCTCGGTTGTCATTCATTCTTGTTATCCCTTTTATCTCATTTTTTCCTCGATTGTTAAGTACTCTTTGATTTCGTATTTAGATATTTTTGGTTCCAAGGTTCTCCATTTTAGTGGCAACAGTCCAGGTTTCGGTGTTGGGCTGCTGTACTTCGTTCCGTGCCTCGGGCTATTCATCTTAGCCGTATTTCTTATATTAGCCATAGTTGTTCCCCTTCTTGTCTTTAGTTGAGGTAGTTCTTTCCGGGCTTAAAGTAGCTGGTTGTAAAGGTAGACTGAGGCCAGAGTTATAACTCTTAATCGCTTAGAGGTTTGCAGTGTGTCAGTTGATAATAGTTGAAATTGAATGCCATGTTTTTGAAGAAGAATCAAATATTTATGATTAATGTGGGCAGATTTGTTCTTCAGTATCGTCCTAGACTTTGAGCCATCGACTATTGTTTTTTTTGTATGAATATACTGTGTGGACGTGGTCTGAAATATTGAAGTATAGATGTATGGATTGCAAATTATCCGGATAAACATCATTATTCTCTACATTCCATCATTACAGACTACATCAGTGATTTCCAAATATCTCCTTAGCAGTGACGCTATGGTAAAATAAAAAGTACCGGAACGCCCAAAAACAATTATTTTACAAAATAATAGCAAGTTTGGTAGTATGGCGTTATAGCATTAAAAATAGTTCGATTCCTGATGGTATCAGCTCCTTCATTTTTTAAAATGCATCAGTTATAAAAAAAAAATGTTTATTAATGCTTGTTATACAGTTGTCCCAGTTGATCTTGCTACAAGAAGCAATCTACCAATTTAATTCGAGTCCGGTATATATAGACTCTTCCGTAAGGAATTTGGGTCTATTTATCCATGGGTGGTGTGTTTGTTTACAGTGTACGTTTACTTGTAATGTAAATAATATATATATATATATATATATATATATATATATATATATATATATATATATATATATATCATTAGATCAAGGTTATTAAAAAAAACAATTTAATATATTTTTCATCCACAAATGCCTGATTGCATGAAAATGTCTTCCTTTTCTAAACTTAATGACAGCAACCCTCTTCTTTCCACCTTACCACCTTCCAGTGTTTTTCACTATTGTCATCGTTAGCAACTATGATAATGGTAAAAAATTAGTAACAGAATCAACTAATCTAATATATTTTTCTTTTAGAAATTTAAATGGTATAATTCAATTAGTATTCCATGCCCTGGCCAAAAATGAAGTAAAATATGGTATTATGTTCAACCAACACCCCTTAATATCTATTTTGAAAAAGCAATTTTCTATATGGCCAACACTACTCATATCTATTGAATCTATGGTTGAAGCAGAAGGCAGGTAAATTCCTTTATTATTTAATAAAATTGAGAATCATAATCTGTATATAATTATTTGTAGGGATAAAACTGCACACAAAATCCTTCCTTTCGTCCTATTTGCCTTATGCAATCAGGAGTGCCATGAATATCAAATGTTGCAGATGGAGCTACTTAGGATATTTGAAAAATCATTGGATCTGGTAGCTTTTAATAAAATAATTGTAAGTTCCTAAATTATTAACATAGTGTTTGTCTAAAATGGATTGGACAGTCTCAACTTTCATTATATAATGTCCAAATAATCGTTTTCTTCTTTTTTCTATACTATTTTTTCTTTTCAATTGCACCCCTGATGAATTTGAGGTGTTGAAAGTAAATTATATAAAATTAATAATGGGCTATAACTTTTATATAGAGCATTGTTGTTAAACCTGTGTCTCCGCGCCGAACCCTTTTTTGAGATAATTTTTTATGGAAACCTTCGTTTGGTAGCACACCCAGATTTCATTGTAGGTGGGGGAGTTTATCGACGATTGTCTATCTTTAGTCAATGGTTGTATTACAATATATTACATAATTGGTTATAAAAATTTATAAAGATATAAATTTGGATTTATTCAAACGAAAAGATAAATAAATATTTCACGGGTTACGTTCGAATTGTAACAATGACTCGTGGAACCCTTTTGAAGAACACTGGTATAGAGCATCATAGCAAAATAATATTTGATACATAAGTCGTTTTCGTTTATCGTACGGAAGCTGTTCTGGGCTGGTCTTAGCTAGCTTAGAACTGCCCGGCACAGCTCCCGAACGATAAACGAAAGCGGCTGTAATTACAGTATATAAATCCAATGCTTTTGATTTTGAAAAATATTTATAATTTAATTCATATTTCTTTAGTATACAATTTCACTTCATGCAACTATTACTTTATCATACGAAGAATGGATACATATTTATTATTTTATTATAATCGTGCAGGAAAAAATATGTTTTTTTGCTTTATCATAGGTTCAATGATCATTTTAAGACCATCTCTATAAAATGTCGTCCATCTGTGATAAATTTTTCATCCACGTTTGGGTAAAACATATAAAATATGTAGTTTTCCCTAAAACGTGGAGGAAAAATGTATCACAGACGGACGATCGTCAAACGTAACTCTTGTCTTGATTAGTTTTGTTCTGGTAATCGACCGGGAGAAAGTTCAGTTTAAAAACTGCGTTTTTCCGATTTTGATAAAAAAATATCTGGAATGGCCACCACACGACTTTTCAAATTAATTTATTAATTAATAATTATTACATTTAACATACGGCCATTTACTTGACGCGTACGAATCATGCTAATGCTTGTTTACATCTAACCTAAGTTTTTGATTTCAAAGGGATATCCATTCATAATATGTTACGCAAAAGAAGATTTTTGCTTCAGACAAACTGTCAGCTTTACCCTACTTTTGCTCAAATTCTACCGTCCAGTAGTGATACCAAACGCAGTTTCCATAGTTGGTTCGACACACACAGACACACAGAAATTTTCCTAAAATAATCTAAAATACCTTTATTTGGCATAGCAATAACATAATATCAAATGAGGCATTGTGGGTAAAAGTGGACTAGCATTCAAATTAAAAAAAAAATCTATTGTTATAATAGTACTAATAATAATAATGACAATATTAACATCAAACTAGATTTCAGTTAGTCAACTTTTAATGCTTCAAATACAACTAGAAATATATCCCTCCTCCCATGCATTATTATCTCTACTCTCTTCCACTACCATGCCAGTCTTTTGCAGATTTCCATGCCTTTCCCATCCTCTTTTAACCATTCACTTACATGTCTGCAATCCCCCACCCATTAATCCGCTTTCTCTCTCACACATTCGTTGCTGAGGTTCCATCATATGTCACTCCTCTTGCCACACAATACACTCGCGATGTATCTTTGCCCCATCCATACTTTTCTTCCTCTTACTTTCGAACAGCATCTCGCTCGTGTCATACATACTTTGTCCTCCCTGTTCCATGCTACCTTGCTTATGCAGCCCAGGGGTTTCCCCCGCACTTGACACTCCACATAACCAGGGTTGTACGACCTCTCAGTGATTCTCTTCTGTGCTCAGATCCTTAACTTCCCATTCCTCCCAGCTTCTCATTCAAAGACAACTCAGACATACCCACTCTTGAGCACATCCTCCCTCTATCATTTCTACATTCTTTCTGTATCCATCCTCCCTCTGCCATCTCATCCAAACATCCCGCACCAGTCTCTCTTTCCACAACTCCTGCAGTTTTTCCTTCACTATCCTCCCACTTAACTCCCACCACATGCTCATACGATTCATTTTCTGCAGGTGCACCGTCATAGGCGTCCTAGTAGACTTTTCAGGAACCAGCCTTTCTTCCATTCAATTACATCCCAGTCTCGCAATCCTCACACTTCCACTGCATATATCAATATTGGCTTCACACATGTCTCGCAGATCTTGCAAGCTATCACTAGATTATGATCGCGCCACATATTCCACTTTCTCATCGCTACCCAGACATTTTCGCCTTTGCTTATACCCACTCCAAATACTTTTAACTCTACATCTATAGTCAACTCTTCCGCTCTACCCATCCTGCTCTTATTTCTAAACATCATCCATTTGGTTTGTTCCACATTCACTACTAACCCCGCTCTAATCAAAGTACCATTCTTTCTAACATATATTGCTCTCTATTCTATTTATTGTATTTAAAAAACATTCCATTTTAATTATTGCTATACGTATAATAAAATAATGTGAACTGGCCATATTAGATTATTTTAAATAATTTTGGGTAACATAAAAAATATAAAAATAGTTGTATTTCATAAAATATTGCTCAAAATCTTTTTTGTAGTCAAAATATTACTACTCTTGCGTAACAGATTAGTAATCTACCAGAATTTGTATTTATGCCATTTTGAATTAATATATTGTTTGTTTCAGATGTTTTCAAAGCCAAATTTGCACCGCAGCATACAATACTGCAAATGCCTTTTTGAAGCAAATCCACTAATAAGATCAAGTTTGATTAATTGCATACACGAGATGTTTTCCAACAATATGGACGCTACGCAGGCAGTTTATATTTTAAATCAGCATGTTTTTAGATCACCTACGGTTAATTCAGAATGTGAATTATCACTTCTAGCTGACTGCATTTACATATGTCCGTCTATGCATATAGAAACTATCTTAAACATATGTGAGTATATTTCATTGCAATATTAGAAGTAACAGTATTAATCAGTGCAATATACAAGTACCCTTGTTCTGTTTATAGAATTTCCAATAACATTTACCATGTTTTAATATCAAACATTACATCTGTACCTCGGAGGTATAGAACACTATGTATTTTTTAACCAATATGATATTATGATACATTCATATTAAATGTCCTAGATACGTTTTTCTCAAACTTTTTGTTCCTTTTTGCATTTATAAATTTCAAGGATCGAATAATGTGTATGTGTAGAAAAACATCCGGAATATCTGTTATCATTTTTTTCTGCGACCCCCCAAATATTTGACCACATTGGGAGTCACTGTCCTAGTCCAAGGATAGCGAATCTATGGCACGCGTGCCATAAGTGGCACGAATGATAAACATTTTGGCATGTCGTCCATTTCTTCGTTTTTTGAAAAATGCTCAAGCATTTAAGAACAAAAATATCCACTCAACGTTTTTCCAATAAAATGTTGTTTTATTATGCAAAAAAATTGGCGCGTTAAATGGTTCAGTTTTTTTTTTTTAGTTTTCTGCACTCATGCCCAAAAGGTTTGCCATCCTTGTCCTAGATCAATTATAAGACGAGTTGCCTGCTTTTAAAAGAACACCTTTTTTCAACATATTTATCCATAATAAATTTAAATTTATTAAATTTCTTGTGGATAAATAACAAATTAAGTGTAACGGGAATGTACTGATACAATTTCGTTACAAAATCAATAAACTATTAAAATGCTATATTTTTAAATCTGTTCAAACGGCTCTCCTGTAAAGTTAAGGAAACTGTGACGTAGTGTAGTATACCTCCGAGGTACAGATATAATAATACTTTCGAAATAACGATATGGATAAATTCGCCGTATTCAATGTTGTTTTGACTTTGTCATGTAATTAATTATCAAGCGTAGTAACAAGTCAACAACAGGCGATAAAAAATTCCTTAGTATGATAACTATAGAATGTATCTTATTTTATCTAGTTGGATAATGTCATTACTATCGTATACGAGCCTTAACAAGTAAATGTTCGGACGGTTCACTAAACGATAATGTTTATATTTTTGTCACCAACAGAATATTAACAAAATTCACTTCTATTTTGTGACGGATTATAGTATTAAAACTGTCTTTTCCGCGACCAACTTCGCCCGGAGTCATCTTAGGGCTGTTGTCGTCTGTCCTCGCGTTGCGTTATTGCCTGTTTACTGTTTCATCATAAAATGTTTCTGTAGCGAAGAAACTGATGGATTTATAAAAGAAGAGAGATCGTCTAAATGTTAGAAAATAAGTTTAAATACTGTGCATACGTCGGTACCCAATATTTTCTCATCCGAAATAACTACCTCTAGTTCTGGATAGTTCGCTGGAGGGTAGCATAGCTACAGACACTTAGGCCTCAAAATGGGCCCATTGTGAAACCTCCCTTTATATAACTATCTCTAACATTCATATAAGAATAATTCGTATATTTGAGTTTAAATGAAGTATAGTGGGAAAAGCCATATAAATTCTGGAACTTCTCCATACTTACGGCCTCGTGCACATATCCGCACATTGTAGTTCCGCCATTGATCTCCTCCTCGACTACTCCTAATATTCCTATTCGCCTCTATTGCTCTTACACGTGCATTTCTCATGAACAATATACACAAACATCCATCATAATTTCAGGTATACATCTATTAAGTACATACAACAATTCTCATGTGATTTGCAACAAAATAAAAAGCGCAGTATTAAACTGGAAAATTCATATCCAAACACCTAATATAAGTCAACGTATTGACAATATATTAGCGATTGAAACGGGAACATCAGACATGTCAAGTAATCTCCCACCGAGCTACCTCATGTTTAATGAGAAACTGTATATAGCATTTGAATTGCTCAAAGTGACCAATACGGAGGAGGACTTGCTGAATAAACTTCAGTCCGCACCAATTGAGCTCAATGTATCAATTTTTAATCACCTTCTTGGGGTGCTATATGGCAGTAAAGATAGAGCTTTAATAGAGAAAACGCTTGCTGTTCTTTTAAAATGCACGGACAAGAATATTAATTTGACGAGCAGACTCTTTCCAATAATCTTGTACAAGTTATCAAATAGTTCATCACCGCACGTAAATCTGGCCTTACTACGGGCCCTCACAAAGATGGCTGTGCTTAAGGAAAACATCAGTGCCGTGGTGACAACTTTGAAGACCATTTCGGAATTCTCTAGCGACATGCAGACTTTGTCTATGTCGCTCTTTTATGATATTATACATATAAATCCGAAATGTTTCACATATTTGCAAGATATTTTCGCCCTTCAGGGCAAAGAGAACTATGACGAACATAATATTGCAAAGGCGTATATTTTGAAGGAGATGTGCGCTAAAAAGTAAGATGTTTTAATTTTTACTGGGTTTATGCTGAAATATAATAAGAAATAGTTTTGGAGAGTTATTGTTAATTATATTGTGTTGGCCGTATCCCCAACAATGTCAATTTTCCTACATGCCAATTTTTAGATTTATATCTCGTTCAACTGTCTTTTTAACAAATTTGATTGAAAACGTAAAATGTCTCGCGACAAATGTGGCCCTATTTCAACGACATCAACACAACATTCTTGCGACCCAACAGAAAAAGTGTCCAGCATGACTTTTCCCATTCTGCTCCATCTTACCCTGTAAGTTTCATCATGTGTAGTTTGTTTATTGTTCTGCCGAAACGCATTCTCTGAATGTGTTCTTTGGTTTCCAGGTTGGTTCTTACTTATTAGGAAGTAATCTATTATTGATTTTCCATATTTGAAGGGCCCTAGTTCTTGTATATTTATGTACGTTCTTGTGATTTAGATTGTTAATATATAGAGCATCTGTGATTTCATGTAACTTATATTGTAAATAAACAATCTTTGTTCTAATTTCAGTGCAAAATTTATAGAACGTTTCTTAAACTCTTGTAATTTTTGGTTATTTATTTATTATATATTTTTGTCAACAGTTTTAAATTTTCTTTTTTTTTTTTACTGTGAAAATACGAATAATTTTGGATTGTTTACGCCCACAAAAGAAAAATATTAACTTACCATTTGGTTCTTATTAGTTATTTCTCTATAATAAACAATATAATGGAAATATCCCTTTGAAATGCATTTCTTATTATATGTTAGCATAAACCCGCATGACCGCAAGTAAATGTTATCTAATGATAAATACTATTATTTCTTTAGTTTTCATTTAGAGGTATATGGCACAGAGCTGACCGCGTATCTCTCGAAGATATTGAATGGAAAAAAGAATCAAAATAACGCGCTTCCCCAAGCTTTAGCGTTTCAAGGATTGAAATATCTGTGTCGACATGATATTATAGATACATCTTCTGCATGGTACAGTCTAGCTCCACATTACGTAAGCGATAGTCGCGGTTTAGTTATAAAAAGGTGTGACATTAATTTATATTTTTATTTATATTTTTCTAATACACAATGTTTGTAGTTTATGTGAATTAATGGCAGAGGCCATACATTGCTCTGTTCCTGGACCAACTTATGAAAAATTTGTGGAAGATGTTACAAGAAAGTTGTGGAATTATACTATTGAATATGATGATCCAATTGTACTCGAGGCAGCCTACAAAGCTATTGGTCAGTTTGATTTTGAACAGGTTTCTGCCACCATGGTAGAAGAGTATGTAGCCGATACTACAGATATGCTTTTTGGAAATATATCAGGTAATGAGTCTAACTAAACATAATTTATGCATAGTATGGGGGGCTAACAAGTCGATCGTGATCGACCTGTCGATCACGAAGCCAGTTTTGGTCGATCGCCGCGACTACTTCAGGTAGATACGTGTGTTTGAACATATATTTTGCTTATCTACTTATAGCTCTTACAGTTTATAAACATAGTATCTATTTCACATCTTCCCCTCCCTACTTAGACTACGCCTATGACAACAAGTCGATCGCAATACATTTTTAAGATAAATAGTAGATCTTATGTACACAAAAGTTGGCCCCCTGATGTATAGGATTGGTAGTTTCGCTCAATTATTTATCAAGCACGTTGTGGTGAATCCTGAGGATACTAATTTTTAGCATACTAGGAATTCATTTTGTTCTTGTTCTAGAAAATAATTCGCCTGTTCCCCAAAGTTGTACCTCCTTTTTTACTTTTCGAGGAAGATATTGTTATACGAAAACAAAAATGCTATAATCGAAATACACTATTTTTGTCTCAATGTGTATGTCTGTGTTTGTGTGTGTATGTGTGTCGCGCGGGGAAATGGTTACATGTTAAATGTAGTAAGATGGATGTTTTATAAAAGGTTTAAAATTTAATTACGCTGAAATTTATGTAAAACGAATAAATAATTAAATAATTTAAATGGTTTAGAATGAAAATTAAATAAATAAGAATGAAATAACTGAATTGAATGGAACGAATCGAATTAAATCAAATTTTTAAGTATTATCTTAAAATTTTCATTTAATATTAATTAATTTATTCGGAATGTCGTGTGGTGCCTACGCCAGGTATTTTAAATTAATGTTAGAAATATCTCATATTATTTTTCAGGAACGTGCTGGATGAATGTCTTATTAAAAGGCAAAAAGGTGGGATTGCCATATGCAGCAGAGATGCTGAGGTCCCTAATTGCAGCGGAATTACGAAATTATAGAAAGGGCACTTACGAAGTGCATCCAGGCTCTGGTGAACCGCAGTACATGAATTTGCCAGCATACAGCATATTAGCTGGTGTTGCAAGTTATGTTAAGAAAAATGTAAGCATGCATTTAATAATATTATTTACAAAATTAATAAAGAATTTCTTCTAATATTCAGATGTAAAGAAATTAGTTTAATTTGAATGATAAGAAGTTAGTAATTTGGAGCGAATGTATAAAATTATAATTGGATTTATTATTATGCTTCATACCCCGTGAATACAGATATGAAACAATTGAAAAAATTCAAAAAGCAGGATACATATCAATTTAACTGATACTATTAGTACAGTAAAATTGTTTAAATATACAATTACAGTTGTGTACCGATATTTTGGGAATATATCTATATATATATATATATATATATATATATATATATATATATATATATATATATATATATAGCAATTTGGGAATATTGCTAAAAAGCTTCTCATGGCACTGCGCTAACGAAATCGCGTGAGCCTTACGTTTGCAGTTAATTTCAAAAATAAAATAAAACATAATCTATATTAACTTAATAATTATATCCTCCAAATAAAGAAGTACAAAATAAACGAATGGTTACGGACTAAATTAAAAATGTAGAATAATAATACATAATTAATAATTATCAATAATTAAAACAAATATATACCATTTAGGCGAATTTTCGCGAATTGCCCATATTTTTTTAGACGTTTTCTGTGAAGTTAAGGTAAATACAGGGTGATTAAACTCATCTGAGCTTCTCCATTCACCGGCGGAAAAGCCTCACCTCTTATAGCCCTATAAAGGTAGAAGTGGTTTTTTATTTAATCCATGACTTTCTACTTACAGGTGACGAGTTGGCAAAATAATCGAGATGTATACCTTCAATGCCTGCGAATATTAAGCATAAAATACCTAAAACCACTGCCACCAATGAACTGGTGTTTTCTGCAAGAACTAATGCACTTCCCCGAAACACGCCTGTATGCCATATCACTAGCCACACATCAAGTAATTCTCTCTGGCAGTGCTAGAATGCTGATGGACAATTACTTGCATGTACTTGCAGACATTTCTGAAATGGTCAGTATCTATTTATAGCAGAAATAATCCATATAAACCATCTACTTTGCCCTAATTATTCCCGTTAATAGAACACATAACACTAAACATAATTATTTAGGTTTTATATGATGTAAGGGTTTGTGTTATGCATTCTATTATTTTATACAAAAAATCTATTCTTTTCTATCTCATCAACTCTCCAAGTTATTTTGCTTCTTTCCATTTTTTTCCTTCCTAGTCTTTCCTTCTTCTTATTTTTAATTTTCACTATCCATATTCTTTTAGCTGGTATTGTCTGTCATCCAAATTATGTGCGGAAGAGGTAAAAACTAATGAAATTAATATAATCCATAGGGTTCCGAAATATGGATGAATACCAATATGCCAAATCTTGATATTATTTAATGTTCCGTTCAGAAACTCGCTGTTCTTCTGATGGCGTCTGATCTGATCTTCCAAATCAAAACCATATTAATGCCCAAAAATTACTTAATTACTGTAATTACATTAATTATGCCAAATCTTGATATTCTTTTATACAATATTCCGTTCAGAAACTCACTGTTCTTCTGGTGTCGTCTGATCTGATCTTCCAAATCAAAACCATATTAATGCCCAAAAATTACTAACAATTTTGAATAGAAGCATTTCAGATATACTTAAAATAATTTGTTTAAATGTCTCGCATCCGTACGTTAATATAGGGCTAATTATTGCCTTGTATATTTAATTTTCATGTCTTAATACATTTTTGCTTATGATTTTTCTGTTCTTCATTGCCTTATCTACTATGTTGTTGATTTCTGTCTCTATAGGCATTCCCAGATATTTAAATACATTTTCTTGGTCTATAATTTCCCTCTCTATCTCTATATATATTTTCTCGTATTTTTCTCCTATGATCATCACAATCGGGTTTATTCTTTCTCATTCCGAATAGTTCAATCGTAATGAATATGCATGGAAAAGGAGGGCAAACCAAATATGTATGCAAATATTGGATTGTTAAGGCGTCTACTTTGTGATAATTCATTTGAAAGGATAAATAAAACGATTTTTTAATTTGTTGTTTATCACACTTCAGTTACACTTTGCAACTAGTTTCGGCTAAGTTCTAGCCTTTTTCGAGCTCCTCCAATAATGGCTAGCTTAGCAGAAACTAGTTGCAAAGTGTAACTGAATTGTGATAAAAAACAAAGTAAAAAATCGTTTTATTTATCCTTATGTATGCAAAGTTTCATATTAATTAATCTAATACTTTTTGCATGGTATATTTGTTAATTACTTTCCTTCATTTTTTGCGAAAAATAGTTTACGAAATGTATGTTGCTCATTTAAGTTTTTTCAAGATATATGAAGCTGATTTGAAAGGACTATGTCATTTATTAAATATATCTTTCGATGTATCGCAGAATTTCTAGTATTTCTACCAGTGTTGTTCCGTTCTCATCAATTAGTTTTATGATCTGTGTTCTCCTTGAAGCTAGAATTTCATTAAATACTATGGTTCTCAACTTCTTTAATGAATACAGACACATCCGTTCTTACCTGCCTTCTGATTTCTTTATTCATTATTTTGTGCTGTGCTTCTGTTATATGGGGGTTAGCTTAATTTCTCCGATTTATTAATAGTTTTGTTTCCTTTGAGATTATTAGATGTTCTTTCTTTCGTGTTATAATTCTTTGCTGTTTTGCACATATTTTCTGTGATATAGGTCTCATCTACTTTTACATTTTTGATATGGGTGTAGACACATACATTTATTTTTGTTTATTATTTATCTCTTTTACTACTATTATTATTTTCTAACGAATTCTTCTTTCTTTCATTATTTTACAAATTATTTTTCTTCATACTTTATCGCATTCCTTTTGCCTATCTATGAATGCGACCAATATTCTTCTGTTTCCTGTATTGTTTGTTGTGTCATCTGTCTTACTGTACACATAGTTCTGTGTACTCCTTCCCTCTCTGAAAATACTCTGCAACTCTACCATCACGGTAGAAGGCATATGATTAAATAAATAAATAAATAAAAACTCTACCATCCTATTTCCTATTCTTGCTCATATGTTTTTATCTAGTATCTGCTCGTATTTTCGTTCATTTCTGGATAATTTTCTTTTTTGTCCCCTCCTAGATATATTTGTACTATAGCTGTTTTCGATTGCTGTGGTACTTTTTTTTCTTTCCATGCTTAGTTAAATATCTTTGAAAGCAACTCTTCTTCCCATGTTGTGTATCATCTCTCCTGTAATTTTGTCCTTTCCCGGTGCCCTATTTCCGGTCCTCTCCTTACTACTCTATATATTAAAGCCCTTCTCTTCTTTTTTAACCCTACCTGTTATTTTGTTCTTTCCCGGCGCCCTATTTCCCGTCCTCTCCTTACTACTCTATATATTAAAACTATTCTCTTCTTTTTTAATCTTACCTGTTATTTTGTCCTTTCCCGACGCCCTATTTCCGGTTCTCTCCTTACTACTCTATATATTAAAGCTCTTCTCTTCTTTTTTAACTCTGTTCGGTACATTTCTTGACATTAGCCTCCCTCATTTTCTTCCAGTTTTCCTTATGTTGGGCTTCCCTAAACCTTGATAGTCCTGCGCTGCGTTTGATGTCTGTCCAACCCATAGGTGGTCTTCCTCTGGGAGAAGAAAGCAAAACTCAAATGGCCACGTAGCTATACAGGGAAGAGAGATGGACTAATTCAATACTACAGTGGAGACCAACCAAGGAACGCGGTCTCCACTGTAGTATTGAATTAGTCCATCTCTCTTCCCTTTATGGCTACGTGGCCATTTGAGTTTTACTTTTTTCTCCCACATCCTTTACTTTTGTTACACCTCTTATGTATTCGTTTTTCTTTCGTTGTCTTGGATATGCCTGTCATTTCTCTCCATAGCTCTCATTAAACGGAGCCTTTCCATTGATTTGTTTGTGATTAAACATGTTTGTGTTCCATAAGCTAGAACGGGGAGGACGCATTGGTCGAAAAGGCGGGATCATAGTTTTTAGGGTATGCGTAGTGTTTTTAAAGTGCTTTTCAAGCCGCCAAATACAGCCCATGCCAATCTTATTCTTCAGCTTATTTCAGATGTTTGATTTCTCTTCCCAATATTATTGTATGTCCTAAGTAGACATAGTTTCGTACATTTTCTAATTTTTGGTTTCTTATGACAATTTGGCAGCCCTGTTTGCACATAGTTGTTGTTTTGGAGATGTTCATGTGTAAGTCAATTCTTGCTAATTCTTCTTCCAGTTCTTGTAGCATTCGTTCTATATCTTTTTTGTTTCTCGCTATTAGGTCAATGTCATCCACGTACCGGTAGATGGTTCAGTGTTTTCCGTTTATGGATATTTCTCGATGTTGCTAGTATAGTTTCTAGAATATAGTACTAGAGTCTTCTTGCGTTTTGCCTCTATTAATTTTAACGATCTTATTTTTTTTTAAATTTTATGGTTGAGGTGCATTTCTATAGATGTGTCTGCTGTCTATCCTCGCGTTCGTGATCAATGGTATCGAATGCTTTCCTGAAATCGAAAGCTCGACATATATCTACATTGTATTCTGTTACCTTTTCCATTAATATTCTTATGGTCAATAGTTGGTCATATGTGCTGTAATATTTTCTGAAGCTGACCTGTTTGTCTGGCTGGTATGTGTTTAGTTTTCTTGTAAGTCTATTTGTTATTATCTTTGCAACAAGTTTATATACTTGTGATAAAAGGGATATTGGATGATAGTTTTCCAAGTAATTTTTGTCTTTCTTTACTTTCCACTAATATGTAGCCATTTATTGACTTCTCCTGCATACTTCTTACTTCCCTTGTATATTGCTGTATTAGCTTGTGATTGAAGAATGAATTTGTTACTGCCATGTTATTTATTGTACAGAATTCCAACATTTCCCATTATTGTTTCTTACAACAAAGATAGATTTTGGGAGAAACTTAGAAGAGGCAAGGTAGTATTGTATATATATATATATATATATATATATATATATATATATATATATATATATAAATCTATCTTTGTTGGATACGTCCTCATTAGGTCTATACGCAACAATTATTGTTCTATTCTCTACCTAACTTAAATAAATGCTTAAATTTTTTCGAAAACGAAGCCCATGCGGAAAAAACGTTATTTCGTGTTTTCACATTACAATTCAATGCTGCATGTGACGTTTTCGTCCTCCAGTGATGAATAGACACAGATAATAATTACTATCATATAGCTACACTTATGAGATCTAATAAGATCGAAATCTAGTTGTGTAGATTGCTAAGAGGTGGATTCACACTTGTGTTTTACAAAATTGGCTTTGTTCTGATATCTCAAATGGCGTTTAACTTTTCTCCTAGGGTGTTAGTTGTATAAATTTTATCATGCATTAATCGAACAAGACAACCGCCCTCCAATTGTAAAGAAAGGTGGCAAATTATTTATAATTATTTAAAATTTAGAAACCCATGCAATATTTGTCCATTGATATGGGACAAAGTATGGATTATATGGACCACTTCATATTGTAAACAACCATAATTAATAATATATTCCATTTTTAGCAACCAGAAATGGTTCACATTTACAGCATCATGCAGCACCTGTGCAACAGTATTCAACCCACCGTCATCAAACCGTTTATCCTAAACACATTGAAATTAGCTTTAACCGATTTTAAGGAGAATAAAGCTAATTCTGAGGTCAATTTACGAAGTATTATTGATAGTTTGGCTGGCATTCTTGGTGATGTCTACGTACAGGATGTTAATAAGTCTATAATTGCGAAGATAGTTGTTGGTGTTATGGAGAATTTGGAATACAATGAACCCGTAAGATATTAACATTGTATATATTGCCAATGGCATATTTAAAATATTACAAACATTGTCTTATGGACATCGCTGCGTGGGTGAGAGGCGCCTTTGTGTGATTAATTTTTGCGCCTCCGTCGTATTTTACAAAATACTGAAACAAATAATTGAAATGGCACCTCCTCCAATCAAATACCTTTGTGCTGATCACAACATTGCCACCCTCGTGCAGCGGCTCTGTTCATGGATGTCACAAGTTGGGCTGATGGATGAATGGTATATTTTAGGACTGCACTGATATAAGTCTTGGTAGAATTTTACACCCAGACATACTATAGAGCAGGGGTGGCTAACTTTTGTGTACATAGATCTCCTTTTATTTTAAAAATATGTCACGATCGACTTGTCATAGGCGTAGTCTAAGTGGGGAGGAAGAGATGTAGAATACATACTATATTTATACACATTGTGTCTGTATGAGCTTTGGAAACAAAATCTAGCTATTTGAAATCAACAACAAAATTACAGTACTATAAAATGGTAAATGCGCCGGGCATTTTGTTTCCTTACATTTATATATTTATTTTTCCTCCATTTTTTTAATTATGTCTCTATTTAATCAATAAGTAAATGATTTGTCGTGTATAATTCATACTCGGAGAAAGGGGAGATAATTCCATAATTGTGTTATTTCCTTTTTATTCTGTTGGTTTGTAGCGTTTTTATCGGCGCACTTCACTGTTAGGATTAAATAGGTCTTATATATCGAATACAAACACACACACACACACACACATATATATATATATATATATATATATATATAAAAGTTGATTGAATATTAATTTTTTAATTGAGTCAAGTTCCACATCAGATAATTTTTAATTGCCCGGCGCCTTCACCATTTAATTAACATACAATTATCAATCGGACAGTTTCTAGTGCGGCCACTTTTTAAATAGCCTATTGACAATTGTATCTTAAAAATAGTTTCACGCTTGTTACGAGAACTTTCTCAGAAATATGTGTTAGCATGATAGTGTGAATATGCTTGTAATTTTTTTTTTGCATTCCAGAATTTCTAGCTCAATCATTTGATACAGTGAGTGTAGACTGTGTTTAGAAATTTCTGTTTTTTTTTTAGGAATTTACCCTCTTCCTAAAATGCGCGAACGTATTACCAGAGAGCCACTTAAACGATCTAAGCTGTCCAAAACAATTCGATTTACTTGATGAAAGATTTCTTAAAAAAATACTTACAATACGATGCTCAGTGGCCTTCCATCAGACTATTGGCCCTTTTGCCTATATCGACTGTTTTATAAATCTATCAGTTAAAAGTAGAAAGATTATGGAAAACATGTAAGTACACAATATTTTTAGTTGGAGGTTTAGAATCTAATGCAATAAATTAGAAATCTAAATGTCTTTGATCAAAACAGAATTTTTTTCAATTTCTATGACTTTTTGGAATAGATTATTTATTTCTCTATAAAGTCGAAAATACAATACAATCACCACCAAAAAGATTATTTTTTCTTCTTAAAGTGCCCAATCTGTTCGACGCATGCTGGCGATCATGTTGGCTATTATTACTTTATTTGCTGTTGCTCTTATTCAGGCCACTATGCGCTTGTTGTTTGTCTTAAGGTTCTCTGGACCACGTTTTCCCTCGATTTCTCCTTGAATTACTAGGTGTAAGGTATTGTCAAAAAAATCCATCTTTATGGGACTATCAGCCATAAGGCTTTTCCGCCGGCCAAGGAAGAAGCTCAGAAGAGTTTAATGACCCGATATTTACCTTAATTTTTCATAAAACCTCTGAATAAGTGTGAAAGGTGATTCGCCAAAATTCGCTCCGATGGGGTTCGAACTCAGGCTCTCTAATGCTCAGTACGAGAAGGATGACGTCTCTGACTGAGCTGGGTATTGTATTTATCTGATTGTCTCATTATATGGCCGAAATAGGAGAGTTTTCTGATCTTCACGGTGTTTTGCAATTTCCTTTTATTTTTTCATTGTATTAATTGAGTCTATATTAGTGACTTGATCTATGATCTTCATCATTCGTCCGTAAACTTACATTTCGAAGGCCTCGTATTCTCGGTATTACATGAAATATAAAAAATATAGCAACGTATTCTCATTCTCAATTCCATATTTAGATTGTGTCCATATAGGATTTTATTCATACCCATGAATGTGGATCTCGCCTGTTCTATTCGCGAGTTTATTTCCATTCGAGTGGTCTCAGTCATCGCTCAGCACATGTTCTAGATATTCTTTTCACTCGTTCCAGCCTGATCGTTCCGCCTCTCTGACCGGTTTACTCACTCATAAGTTTAGTTTTCTTGTGGCTGGTCATAAAAAAAAACTCGCAACTGTGCACCACTCGGGCAAGATGAAGCTGAATTCTCTCTATACTATTCGCCCTCAGAACTGTGTCGTCTGCGTACGGGGGGTTGTAGATTGTTACGCCGTTAATGTTTATCCCCTCATTGATATTATACATTTCAAAGGTCCCGGGACGGAGCTATAGCTTTTGAAAGAATGAAGAAAAACATTGAAAATTTAAGGATCACTAAAGAGTCATAAAAACTACATTCTTAGATAGGTTAGAACTTCCATGCAACGTGGAGTTTTTATTTGGGGGATTACCACCCCAACATTTTTAAATACGTTGGATGGAAAAGCTTATAGCTCCCAGAACTTATGGGAAGCCCTGTATAGGTCTTTCTGGAAGATTATCTCGGAATACGGATTGAATAGAAGCGGTGCAGTATGCAGTCCTGTCTTGCGCCTCTTTTGATTTACACTTCTTCCGTTGTTGTTCCCCATTCTTAGGTTTGCTTCTTGTCGTCAGTATAGATGGGCGATGATGTGTAAGTCTTTGCCAACAATGCTAGTTGTCTATAGCACTTGGATAATTTTCTCGTCCTGTACCCTGTTAAACGCCTTCTCAAAATCTTTAAAGCACAGGAAGGCGTCGCAGTCATGTTTCTGCATCGTTGTACATTGTTGGATCCTGAAGAGAGCTTTTTTAGTTTCTAGTCTCTTTCGGAATCCAAATTGCGTATGTTCAATGTGTTCTTCAATTTTTGGGTATATTCTCTGGTGTATGATTTGTAGGAATAACTTCAGAACGTGACTCATCAAACTTATAGTGCGGTGGTCACTGCACTCCTTGGTTTTTGTTTATTTACTATAGGGATAAACGTCAATTTTAGCCAGTCTACTGGCATATTCTTCCCTCGTATATGAGGCATTGAGGTCAAAAGTAGACTAGCCCTCAAATTACAAAAAAACATTTTTATGTTTGTACCAATAATAATAACATAAAAAAAGAATTTTAAAATTTGAGGGTTAGTCCACTTTTGCTCTCAATGCCTGATATATCAATGTACAGTTGAACTAACAATTTAATAGCATTCTTCCCCAGAATTTTCTAAATTTCAGTCAGGGCCTGTTGTTTTCCTGTTCTTGGCCATCTAAGTAGCTCTCTCGACATTGTCCCCAGTAATTGAAGCTCCGATTAGTTTCTCCTGCGCTTCCTGATTTTTATTCTGTTCATCTATATATTATTTCCATCTGGTCAACTTTAGTTCTACTTCCGTAATTAGGTTTCTGTTTTGTCTGTTTCATTGCTACTTTGGTTCTTGTTTCTCACCCCGATACCTTTTTTGATTTTTTTGTGTAGATGAAAAGTGTCGCGTCTGTTTTCACATGCTTCAATTTCTGCAAATTCTTGAAAGAAGTATTGCACCTGTGCTTATCTGATTCTCCTTATTCCCATATTTATTTGTTTGTGTATGTCCTTATTTCCCCGAGTTTCTTGTTGTCTTTTCCTTTTCCATAAGCTCAAAAATTGCTTCCGTCATTTAATTTTTCTATTCGATTTCAATGTCATTGTTAGTGCTTCCTTTATAGACTTGGCAAACTTTTACCATTGTTCTTCTACCATGCTCTTGTGTTCCTCTAGTGATATTCCTCTTTATGATATCTGAAATTTCGTTTTGGATATATCAGCATCGTTAACTTGAAGAATACCAAAACACCAACAGAAACCAGATTTTAGATTTCTGTTACTGTTTTGGACTTTGCGTATTCTTAAGACGATGATGAAATTGAGCAAGTTGAAGGTTGTAGTCAGATGGAACATTCCTGCCCGAATACGTCTTTATTATTTTGACAGTTGAGTTTCTGTATCGTTTATTGATGGTGATAAAGTATTTGATTCCGTTAGATGTGGTTCGTTGAGTCTTTTGACGCTTGCTATGTGTACAGACGCCTTCCTTTTTAGTAGCTTAAAATAGGTAATCGCAATATTATTTTCTAGACAGAATTGCAATCTATCTCCCCTTTCAATTCATAAACGACGTATTCCAAAGGTAAAAAACGATATTTTAGAAATATGTTTACGTTATTCAATGAATAATTATTTAAATTAATTAAACAATAACACCTTCATAAATGCACCAAATAAAATTTAAATTTTACTGATATAATTAAGCTGTTCTATTTATAGTCTGATGAACTAACTCTCCTGCTTTGAGTTTTTGGACTAGTAGTGGAGTGTAATGATTAATCCAGTCATCTACTATAGTAGCGCCCAACCTTTACCTTGGCTCGAGTCAATTTAGTATTTAAAAATGTTAGGATATTTATATATATATATATATATATATATATATATATATATATATATATATATTATTATGTACAAAACAATAAATTGTCATAGGTTCACAAAACTTCTTTCTACATATAAAAGAGAGCAACTGTAGCCGTTAATGGGTTATTGTATTTTATAGAGTAAATATTTTTTAACAAATATCGATGCTCAAGATGATGAAATGAGCTACATGTAGCTTCTGAACTACAGATTGGACAGCACTAAAAAGGGTTGAGTGAAAAATTAAAAATTGTTTTTAGCAAAAATGGTTTTTCAACTACTAGATTATTAAGGTGTCTACTTTATAACTCATTTTTAAGGTTCGTTTTATTTATCCATTATATTGAATGTGTTTTTATTCTTTCAGGCCATTTTCCGACTTAATGGTATTACTAAAACCGGTTTTCATCAAACACGGCCGCAGCGATAAGTGTTGCCGGTGGTTGACTGAATTGATGGCGAAAATACAGCTGGAGCTGGCTGATAGTCGGGAAATTGATACAGTTGTCTGCAATTGCATGATTTTTATAATTTGCGTTTCTGTTGTATCAGGTTATTATATTTTCAAGGACGATACTCAAACATTTACGGAATTTACAGAATGTTTTCCATATGCGTTGTCAACTTTGTTGCAGACAGAACTGTATTCGCCCTATATTAGTCAAGTAAGTAACATTTTAGGCTCGATTGTATAAAGCAGATACTGCTCGAGTTAATTGCCAATCCGTAATTCTATCGTCACTTTTAATAACTTTAACACATATGCAATCTTGCCATATATAAACAGAGGTACTGAGGCTATGGAATGGAAAGTTAACAGCAATTTATGCAACATCTAACAATATAATCACGGACTATAGTCAACTCGCCTTTATACAACCTAGCCTTAGTCTACAATGTGTATACAATTTTGATACAGATTGATCAGTTGTGGTTCAATCTGTATTTAGTATATTGAAGTATTTATCAATACTACCAAAGTTTGAATGATCGTTTGTCCACGGTCTGCCTACGTTTGACACAAATTTTCGTTTGTCTACCCTTAAAAAAAGTTATTAACAATTAACACAACTGAGAACCTTTCTAAAAGTATTATTTGACTAATCATCACTGGAATAGTTTGTCCAATCATTATTTCTATTTGTACACTGATTGTTTCTTCTGAAATATAGGGCATAAATGATTCAGTGATTATATGCATCAGAAATAAGATACATAGATATGTGCCAGTGATTATCAAAGTGGCCAAAAATCAAGAAAAAGAGTTATTTTGCATTTCATTTGTTTACATAACTAGAAATCTGAACCATATTTGCAAAATTTTAAAAGATAATTTTGTTTGTGTCGCTAAAAAAGTGAAGATCTATTCCGATAGTGACAGTGACATTTGAGCCTGTAAAAATGAAAGCAGCGTAAATCGCATTTGAATTGTTTTGAACAGAAGATTTTGCGTTTGGTATTTAAATAAATCGACATGCGCAGTTAAATTTTTATTTATGAATAAATTGCTAATTCTGTAATTGCGCACGTCGGTACATAAATACCAAACGAAAACTCTTCTCATTTTCAAATTAATTCAGATGTATTTTACACCACTTTCATTCTCACAGGCAATAGCCTGTCAAAAAAGTGGCATCACGGTTTAAAAATCGCATTTCGTTATAAACTACACACAAAATATTACAATCATGTTTTTTTTTACTTTAGGGTAAATAGTTTTATTATACATAAAATATACATATATATTTTAATTTGTTAAAACTCAAACCTTTAAATATCTCTAAATGTAAAATTATGACTTAGACCACTTTCATAAGCATTGGCACATATGTCAAAACAAAATACAGGTTAAATTTTTCCTCATAGCCTTTCTTCTTCAATTTGTAATTTATTTACTCTTTTCAACAAGTAACATTAATAACCATACATTTTCAGATATTGGAGTGGCTGCATGATATATGTGGGAACAAGAGCTACAAACACAGTAGCTCAAAATCTGAAACAATAATCAATGCGTTCCGTGCTGGCCTGCTCAGCAACCGAAACACAGATGCCTTTAAAGATCAGTTAAAATGGATGAAATACGTTGAGGTGGTGGCTAATTAAAATTTGTAACTTATTTTAATATAAATAATTAAACCTTACACATTTTTTGTATTAACATAACAGGCTTCATTAAACTGAAGTCTCATTGTCTGTGTGTGAAACTATTAAACTGGTCGGCCTCGTGTCTATGCGTTCAGAGACACAAAGTACCTCGTCATTATTTGCAATAAGTAAACCTGGCAGAGGACGGAGTCTTGATGGATCTAGTAAGTTCCTGTTTTTCTCCTGCATTCTTTGCTTCTGGGGCGTTCGATTCGGGGAGGATTTTCTAGATTTTAATAATTTAGCCCTGCAAAAATTAATACATCACTATCAATTGGCCTTACACCAATAATACGGTAGATAGGCATTCGATTAAATAAATAAATAAATAAAATTTCAATATGATTTAGTAGCAAACACATAAGAAGACTTCAATTGCATAGCATATCTGGTATGTTAGTCAGAAATCAGTAATTAACGTTATTCAGCACAGTCCCAATTGTGATTAATCGAATTTTCACTTTCAAATGTTATAGGATTTGTTAAATGTATATACTTGAGGGTTCTAATATTAGAAACTTCTGCCAAACAAGATTATTTGTAAATTTCTATTATTCGTGATATTCAATTAATTGTATTAAGGCTTGGTTTATAGAGAAACTGCGTAAAACAGTGTAGTGCCGAGTATTGACTAATACCTAGGTGACTTTTTAGTCAATGGATCAGGATATCCGGCATATTTTCTTTGGACTTCAAACAAATGATAGTGAGTTAGTGGATTGGTCAACAGTTCTTTTTCCTATTGCCTCAGAAGCCTGGCATATATTGCTTGAGAATAGAGAACCGACTTAATCTTCCAACATGATGGTGCACCTCCTCATTACCAACCCGAGTACGTGCATACCTTGATGAGGTTATTGCAAACCGGTGGATTGGGCGAAGGGGGCAATTGAATGACCAGCCAGGTCTCGCAGATTTATCCCCATTAATTTTTTTCCTTTGGGGATATTTAAAAAATCAAACATAACAGGCCCAACGGATTTAGGTGATTTAAAGGCGAGGATTCATCGTGAAGCACGATTAATATCTCCAGAATTATTGATGATTATTGTTGTTCTTCGACTAGCTCATTATCAAACTGTAAATGGTGCGTTTTATTGCTTGATTAAATATTATTTCGCGTTTCGTGTTTCTCTTCACTCTAACATTTGAATTGTTTTTTATGTGACCTATATCATAATATACATCGCTGATCGCAGAAAAACAATCCCTTTAAGAATCCGCAATAAAAAAATTGGGTTATTAATTGAAAACAGTTGATGACGTCATTACTCATTTTTCGAAAACAAAACTTATACTTTCATTGAAACTAGGCAATTTAAAATAAAAAATCGACGTGTCCGAGCAATTTTGGTAAAAATCATAGATACATGTTTTATAGAATTTATTTCATACTTTAGGGACACTGTATATACTAACTCACGAACATGCTAATAATAAGGATAAAATATCATGATTATGATATTAACTCAAGAATCGCCAGACCAAGATCTGACTATTTAAAGAGACATTTTGCATTACATAGTTCCCGTAATATGCTACGTATCAAGCAAATGCGTGACATTGATTGAATCATAGAGCTACACGTTTTGAACGAGTTGAAATGCTGAGTGGGCATAGTTTGGATATTCTTCAACCAACCACCCTCCTGCTTTTGTGGGCACATGCACAGTTGTGATAATGGGATAACAAAATTGTATTGAGTTGTTTAAACAACATAACACCTCTGTATCCAACTATGAAAACTATGCGAGAAAACGGGTGTGCGTTTGAAGTGCAACCAAACTACGCCGGTTCACTATTTCAAGAATTATACTTTGCACTACACCAAGCCTTCATTCATTAATGAAATTAATTGAATCATAGATAGTTGCGAATAACCGTGTAGGGCAAAGTTCAAATCACTTCTGATAATGGAATAAGACACTTTTCTGTAATTGTTCATTAACTCAAAACTTCTGTATGCGTTTATGAAAACAATGCGAAAAATGTGGGGTAGTTGACAGTTCAAGAACAACCCAACCACGCCCGTTCACTTTTCAAGTTGACTCTGCACGTCGCAGTTTTCTGCAATTTTCTATGAACCAAGCCTTAATTCAATAACATTAATTGTATCATAGAAAATTTAAAGATTATTTTAATTTAACAATTGCCTGTAAAATATCTATACTATATTTTAACAGGAAAAAAATACATGGATTGCATAGAAATTGGAAAACTATGGCGAGTGTAAGAGTGAGAAAGTCGAAATATTGACTTTAATGTTAACAACAAAACTAATATATCTATATTAAAAAAAATCTGATGTTGCCATTTCACATTACTTATATTACATACGTATGATATGCTCGTTATTTTCAACACACAAAAACACACTACGTAAATCAAATGTATATTTTTAAAATCCTAAGTGTCATTTTAGTAACATATTTTTTTTTTCATTTCTAATAAAATAGAATGTTGATCCAGCTCAGTGGTCGAGTGGTTATAGACGTCGTCCGTCTCGTACTGAGCATTGGGAAGCCTGAGTTCGATCCCCATCGTAGATCGCATTTTCGCGAATCGCCGTTCACAATTTTTCAGAGGTTTTCTGGGATGTTAAGTTAAATACCGGGTGATTAAACTCATCTGAGCTTCTCCCTTGACCGGAGGAAACCCCTTACGGCTGACGGACAGAAAGAACTTCTACCTTTACAGGGCTATCAGCTGTGGAAGCTTTTCCGTTAGTCAAGGCAGAAGAGTTTAATCACATGGCATTTACCTATACTTCACAGAAAACCCTCTAAAAACTTAGATTCGCGAAAATTCGCCCAGATGGGGTTCGAACTTTCGGGTATGGACAGATATTTTCCAGAGAGGGTCTAAAAATGATCTGGGAAACTAATTTAAGGATTTGTGCAAAAAAACAGCTTCATGTTTTGCAATGCTAAAATCATAATTGCATGAAACCCATCATTACAATACTAAACAAATCTATATCTCTATACTGATAACCGTCATAAACCTCGAAAATGTTTCAATAGAAACAATAATTAATATGCTGATTTTATCATGAAATGGGGTTAGATGAAAATCAACCATATGCATCATGGACTTTTACTTATTATTAGATATTATGATTAGAATGCGTCTATGGCTGGAAATGATTTTAGGAATGATGTTGATTGAAAAATTGAAAATAAAATCATCACTTGTTATGCAAATATTTCTCAAGGCGAGTGGGAAAGACAGAAATAAATATTAATGCCAAAATATAGACATGTGATTTGATAGTTATTTAATAGATTTTGTAATAACATAAAATCTTTTTTAGGTATGTAATAATAATACATAGACATATAATTACGGTCAACATTAAAATTTTTCCACGCCCGGATGAAAGGATGGGGTAAAAAAAACTGGATTCAACTGGCACCGACTGATAGTACCCGGTTAGGGCCCCTGTCTAGGGTTACGTGGTGAAAAGTGGTCAACAGTCCGAAGGGCAGAGGAAGACAAGAGTCTCAGTGGTCGGAAGAACGAATGAATCACCGAAGGGATTCGATAAGTGTAGAAAGACAATTAGTCTAAGGCAGGACTCGGCAAACTGCGGCTCGAGCCACATGCATGTGTTCGACTTTTCAAAAATACAAACGCTGTATGTATTTTGTATAAATATAATAAAGAAATGGCTCTCGGGCTAAAAGTTAATATTTGTGAGTGGTACATTTAGCTCTTCCGCTTGCCGACCCCTGGTCTAGGGAATGAAAATCCAATATATATTTTTCTGGCCCTCCACATTGGGGTTTAGGGTCAGTAACCCATACTAGTAAAAATACGTAAAAGGAGAATGAATATAAGTACATGGAATACTCAAAGTCTAAGAGGAAAGAAGCAATAGAAGAAACGCTAAAGAAACTAAAAATTGCTATAGCAGTGCTGACTGAAACGATGAAAAAAGGGCACAGGAAGAAAGACCTTGGATTCTACCTAGTTGTCCATGGATTCTACGTGCATCTTCATAATGGCAAAACAGGGAGTCTGAATTCTAATACTCAAGAGGTTCAAAAATAGCACAACAAGCCGGGAACCTATCGACGGAAGGTTTATAAAAGCATATTTGAACATCTACGGTCACCAACCAAAGATTGTGGAAGCATATGGAATAAACGATGATGCGAGAGTAGCAGATAAAGATGAATATTTTTCGAAAAACAGGTTTGTATCAGACATGCAATCACAAGTCATATTGCTCGGAGATTTAAACAACCAAACTGAAAAAGTGAGGCAATGATCCAATTGTAGAACTGCATTGAGAAGAGGTCAAGAATGATAATGGGATGAAGCCAATAAGTTGTAATCACACAAGAGTACTATCCCCATAAACGATTATCGATTGTCGATTATATCATCGTAACAGAATACAAACTACACGCACATGATGTGAGGCTATAAAGAGGAATATCCTGTGGTAGTGAGCATTATTTTCTGAAGGCAAGAGTCTTCTTTCTTTTTCCCAGTCTATGCTCGGCAAATCATCGAGACTACAGAAATAAAAATAGATACAACTGAGATAAATGCACCAATATACAACATAGAATGTCTAGATAACAATAGTACCGGAGAACTGTATAGTAAGAGACTGGAAGAAAAGTTAGTCCCTACAAAATTCAATAGCCTACAAGATCATTATGACTACGTTGTAGAAGCAATACACCAAGCGGCGTTTGAAGCGCTGTGCAAGTAGAGTACACTTAGAACCGTATTGGTGGAATGATAATATAGCTGAGAATATAGAAGAAAAGCAAAGGAAATACAAAAACCACCTATGCAGAAAATCTGTAGACAAAGTGGACCACAAATAATTACAAGCAAAATATCTGGTGTGGAGGTGTAGGTGCTAGCGTATGCCAATTATGTACTTTTGGCCAAGACGGGTGAAAGAATTGCAGGAGATGAAGACAATGGAAAAATACCTTGGTAAGACGAGGCTAGTTGCGAATGTGGACAAAACCAAATGGATGCTGTTTAATAATAGAGTGGAATAGTTGAAATAGAAGAGTGTAATGATTGAGTGGAGGGTTTAAAATATGTAGGTTTTTGTTTGACTGTAGAGGTGGGTATAGGAAACATTTGAAGTGGGTGCAAGCAAAGGCGAGATTGATGTGAGGGATAGCAAGAAGAAAATGAGAATATGGTGGGACAGAAATATATGAATTGCATGTAAGATTATATACTATATTTAGATTATATACTATATACTGAGTGGAGTGCGAGAGAGTAGGATCTACTGAAAAGGGAGCAGGGATGGTTTTTGAGCAGCTGAGGCAAGAACCCTTTCTACCAATCCCTTGCAAGATACAAACTGAATGAGGATGTGGTGGGAGACATGTGAGGGGTGATAATGTTTGAGGAAAGGCAGAATAGGCTGGAGGAGGAAAAACTAGTGTGGCACCTGAGCAATGAGTGTGTGAAAGAAGAGTGGGTGGGGGATTGCAGAAAGGTCAGTGAATGGCAAAGAGAGGACAGGAATGGTACAGAAATCTGCAGAAGATTGTCATGGGACAGAAGATGGCTGAGGGACAGGGGATGGTAGGGTGGTTTTTTTATGTATGAAGATAAGGTATTAGTATGTTGGTTGAGTTGTTAGATCTAATTATTGTTTTTCTTTTTTTTTCTGTGTAGAATATGGCAAATAAAGGTTTTTTTTTAAATGAATCAAATCTTTTATACTTTAATAGTCAATTCGATTTGATAAGTACCTTAATATTCTGAATATTTGTATATATGGGTTCGTTTTTGACACAAGCAAATTATGTGTGTAACTAAAACGAAATACACTGCATGGTTAAATATTCCTTTAAACTCAAAATTAAAGGTAGTTCTCTGTTAAGGCATTTTCAAAATGTCTATAGCTCTATAGATTTAATTACAAATGTATCCATGGTTATCTTTTTCTTTGTAAAAAGCAAACTTTTCAAATTGAATGTCTTTTCACAAAAAAAGTTTAACCACTCTGTATAGTAACCGGGGACATTTAAAAGATATTAGATAATTAAATTGTAAAATTACAGTTGTATTCTGTTTCAGCAGTACAACTTGTGTCCTACCATTGCTAAATAATCCTGTAGATATTTCTATATTATAATTAGTTATATTAATAATTTTTGATTAGAATAGTAGTAAAATAACTCACGCATCAACAAGTTTCATCAAAAGTCTATTGTAAGCTTTAAACTCCTCTTCACCAAAATAACTGGGATCATGTCTAGCATGTTCATATAAATCACAGAACTGATGTATGAGCCTTTGCCCACTGCCATTCAATGGGGCAGCAAGAACAGTCAACAGATAAGCTCTTAAATTGTCACTAGGATGCCTTGTCAAACAATTATCCTGTTGCTTAATTTCATTTTCTAAAAATAATTTCTGTTATCCATATGATCATACAAATCAATTTCAAACCCAACCTAAGAGTTTAACATTCTCCACTGCTTTCAG
This sequence comes from Lordithon lunulatus, assembly GCA_963942505.1. Lineage (NCBI taxonomy): Eukaryota > Metazoa > Arthropoda > Insecta > Coleoptera > Staphylinidae > Lordithon > Lordithon lunulatus. The sequence continues at coordinate 39,861,609 of OZ012668.1, forward strand.
CCGATAGTGGTGAATAGGTACTTGCTGCCCAGGCTGTACTATATACCGAGGATCAGTCTGTATTAATTTTGGTTCTGTAGTTATCCGAGGTATTGTATTTATCCTCCTCTCAATTTCCCTTTTCAAAACCTGTATGAGAACAAACCTTAATGCTACAAGCCAGCACACAAAAGAATTTACCTTTTTCGCATTGTGTCCTAACGCAACATGAGGGCCCCGCCTTGATCGCAACGCGAATCTCATAATTTGTCTTTTTGCAAATATGAATAATAGCACAAAAGTTAGCGCACCTAAACCGATTATTATGACAACAGTTACACCCGACAGTTCTTCGGTCATGTTAGACTTGACTAGCTTCTGGATTCCCACCGACATGTGTTTTTTTTGTGTTTTGGACTTTGTGTTTGTTGATACTTGAAGATATTGGAGATTTGTTTATTTTCTTATGTCAAATTGATTTAGACTTGGGGAATTTGATGTTATAATGTTTTTGTTTGTAGATTTAATTTTTTTTTGGGGATTTCGAATGTACAAAAACTGTCGAGATTTTGAATGTAGGGATTTCGATACTGTGGAGATTTAGAATGTCGGTATTTTGAATATCGTTTTTTTGACTGTCCACAATTTTCAATATTTTAGAGTTTCAATTAATTTTAAATACATATCCAATACCTATCACATCACACCATAGACAATTCATCACACTAGCCTATCAGGCCTAGATGAATGCTATCAGGTTTGGATGTCTATGGTTTGGATCAGTTTTTTATTATGGGTGTTCTAACTTAAAAACCGTATCGCTGATTGGCAGCCGCATGAACGCTGACACAGTAACGGAACGCATACATATTTCTCAATATTTATGTGTTTATGTTGGTAATTTTGATAATTCAGCGGTGAAATTGAAAACGTGTTTACATGAGGCCACATGTTTTTTGTGCTCGAAAATTTGGAATAAGATTTTATTAATTAGTAATACTGAATAAGTTACAATTTGACAATAGTCATGAAAAGCGAGTTAAATGTACACGTATATCTAGGAACTACCCGTGGTGCTCTTGCATGTAAGTCTATAACCTCAAAATGCAATTATTTTTGTTGAATTAAACCGTAATTTTAGATACTCAGTGCAATACAACTGTCAAATCCAAATATGAGCTGCAAGATTTATCAGAAGAAGTCACCAGTTTATCCTGGGGAAGGTTTGATAATGAAGTTCTTATTGGGTACAAGGATGGACAAGTGAAATTTTATAACACAGATGAAATTAAGTACACTAAGAGTATAGGGGACGAAATTGAGGGTAAGGGGGCAGTAACAGGCTTGACACGTTACCAAAATGGGATATTAATTGGTAGACAGAATGGGTTGATCAACATCTGGAATCCAAAGAGTAATGATACCCTGAGTTTAAATCTTGAAGAAGGAAGTTCAATGGAATCCATGGCAAATAATAGCAGTAAAAATGTTATTGGCACTGGAGGTGTTAAAAATGACCTCAAGTTGTGGGATGTTGAGAAAAAAACTGCAGTTTTTAAGGCCAAATCAGTAAGTACATTTTTGTGTAATATGAAATATATCGGCATAGAAATAATTATTGATTATCTCTGATGAACAATTAATATGCCCAGGTTTTAATTTTCAGTCCATGAATATAATTCATGAACATTATTATCAATTTTAAAACCTTATAATTTGTATTTATGTAAGCCTAACTCTTTTCTACTGTTAGGTGTAAGTTGATCTTCCCCTGGAAGTTTTTCCTGTTCTGTGTTCATAGAATCTTCTTTGAATTTGGCATATGTAACCAATCCAAGCTGCCTTTCTATAATTTTCTGATTTATTGGGCCCATTTGTGTGTTTTGTCTTTCCTTATTTTATTTGTTCTTGTTGTGTTTTCAATTCTTCTTAAAAATCTCATTTCCACCCACCTTCCACATTTTTTCTGAGGTTTTCTGTGAAGTAAAGCTAAATACCGTGTGATAAAACACCTCTGAGCTTCTCTTTTGACCGGCAGAGAAGCCTCACGGCGGATAGTTCTGTAAGTTTTGTTCGTCATTTCCATAGCATTTATCTTTGTTTTGTGTCTTTCTGTCATGTTCCACGATTCACTGCTGTAGATTATTAATGGTCTGATTACTTTTTGCACTATATCCGGTCGATAACGTCCTTTTATTATTTGTCATATGCGCAATAGGAAATCGGTATTATCGAGTTTTCTTCTGTTTTAGTGAATAAATTTTGTTCAAATTTTTCCAGGGTCGTAAGATGACGAGTTCTCACCCGATTTTCCAATTTGGTCGCGATCCATTGTGCCGTTACGTAACGAAAATTCATTTTTATTTTTTCCCCTGAATTGTTCACGACAACAATACCTTGCTTATAGTGTAGTTTTTTTTCCGGAAAGTTATCGCATATTTGGACAATCTTAGTTAGAGAAAAACGTGAAGAAGTCTTCGGTAAAACAATACCTTCCATTACATCAGTGATGTATTCGGAAAGTAAATATGTATTTAAAAATCTGATTATATATATATATATATATATATATAAATTGGATAGGTAGTAGTACTGAAATTCTCTAATGTAACATAGTTCATAATGTTTACTGTTGAGTTATTACATATCAACTATTACAGTTAGGACATGATGAATTAAATCTTCCATTGCCAACTACAATACGAGGTATATGCTTCTTCCCAGCAGAAGAAAACTTAGTGGCCTGTGCAACGAAAGAAGGGAATGTCTTGCTTTATGATGACCGAGCACAGAGGAAGCCAGTTGGTAAATATTTTGAAGCTAAAGCTAGTTATACATGCATTGCTACTTCATACAGAGATAGGTAATATTGAATTTGATTTCAAAATACCTTTTTGAGTAATATACAAATTATTTTTTAGACAATGCTTTGTGGGTACAACAAAAGGGTACATGCAGTTGATTGATATGCGACATTGTAAATGTGTTAAGACATTTAAATCATTTACTGGTGGCATTACCAGTATTGTTTGTGATGCCAATGAGCCTTTTGTAGCCTCTGCTTGTTTGGATAGACATGTGAGGATACATAATATAGAAACAAAGGAACTTCTATATAAGGTGAGTTGCATGTTTTAGATTGTTGTATATACATAGAAGAAACCCATGCTTAAGAAGTAACACTGGATATCTCATTTTTTGGTGGTTTTGAGTTAGGAGCGCTATCTATTGGAAAAAGACGTTCCGGGTTGATCGGTGAACGCTAATTTAACATGGGACCAACAGAAAGGCTCTTTTTTGTCATTTTGACAACACTGAATATATCTAAATTTGTTCGCCAACACTAAGCTATCTAATTGTTTTTTTTATATAACTGTTTTGATTAACTTTTTACTCTTTTAAAGTACAAAAGAGTTTATAGAAGTAATAAAGTCTTGAAAATTTTCACCGAAATCAGTAGGAGCTGCATAGAAAACAGTCTATTGTCCTGAAATGTTACAAAAAATGGGAATTCTGGTGTTACTTCTTAAGAATCGAAATTATAAATTAAAGCAGGGACTGAAAACGGAATTTAAATGTTATAAGAACAAAAGCGGAATTTATATTATTCGTTCTAAAAGATCTAAAACGAAATAAATGATTTTCGGTGTTTAACCAAATCACAAATTTATTACTGCCCAGGTCTCCTATAAACAGGTTTGGTATTTTCATTTTATGCCCAATAAGTCAAAATAAGACTGTATGTTGCAGAATATATATTATTCGTTCAAGATTGAAAAGGAAATAATTTTCTATATCAGTTTTTAGTCAAAATAAAACTTATTACTGCCTAGGTCTAACCGAGTTTGGCATTTTCATTTCATGCCCAATAAGTCAAAGAGGACTATAATTTTACTTATTGGTCAAGAAATTAAAGATATGTCAAACTTATCCCTTAAAAAATATTTGTCTTGCACAGCATATTGGAAAAGTAAAATGTCGTGAAGTATATTGATTTTCAAACAATAGTGTTACTTAAATATAGTTGAAACGTTTTTTGAATAGTTATAAAAGTAAATGATTTAAAATTAAAAGAAATGTGTTTCTATAATTTAAACCATTTTTTCTCAAACTTTTTGGTTCATGACCACCTTTTGCACTTAAACATTACAAAGGACTGGCTGAAGAATGGGTATGTGTAGAAAAATATCCCGAATGATCTGTAATATTTATTTTTTTGCGACCTCCAAAATAGTTTTCGCGACCCGATTGAGAATAACTGTTTTTTTAATTTTATCATATGCCTTCTACCGTAAGGTGTAGGCGTTTATATTTCTTTTATCCTTTGTATTTGTATTTTTCTTTCCATGTTTTTCTGTCCTGTGTCAATTTTATTCCTTCCCGTGGTATATCTTTCCTTTCTGCTTCCTCTCGTATACCGTCCTATGTTTTTTCCTTGTACTCTTATTTAATATACTCTTCTTGTCATTCGTTCCTCATTCATCCGGCCACATATCCAACCCAACTCAATTGGCCCTCTGCTATTTTTTCATTTATTGTTTCTATGTTTAACTTCTATAGACATACGTTTCGTTCCTTATTTCGTCTTACTCTCGATTTTTCTTAGAAATCTCATTTCAATCGCGTTAATTTTTGCTTTGTGTTTTTCCCTCATTGTTTCACTGCTGTATGTACTTGTCGGTTTTATAACTTTTTTTACTATTTCTGTTTTTATTTCTTTTGTTATTTCACACCAGAGAATGACTGATATGTTTTAGAATGAAAAGTTCTGAGGTCTTTTTATTAAATGACAAAACAGAAGAGAAACATAATTGTAGAGTCTTTTTAAATACTGAACAGGCATTATTTAGTTTTACCATTTATATGTTGTACAGTTTTTTAATAATCAAGCATTATTGTAGAAGTGACCAATATTGTTTAATTTGTATGCGCTGTATCAGCTGATCAAACAATAACAAAGATCATTGTGGCACCATTTTTCTAGGAAATAAGGCATTCAGTAAATCATGTATATATATATATATATATATATATATATATATATCCTTACATGCAAATGGTATTATTGATGTTTGGTACATATAGATTGGTTGGCAAATCTGTTAAGTAATAAATATATTACATTTAATATTGAAACTGTTTTCTTTCTGTGTGTATACAATTACAAACTGAAAATTATGGTTGTTACTTTATTTACATGAAATATTAACAGCCATCTATTATTGAGTCAACCAAAAATGCAATGACTGGGCTATAATATAATTTGGGTGCAGCTATATTGTAATCTTTTTTTAGGAGTATATGAAGATGGGACTAAGCAAATTAATAATGAAGCCGATTATAAAAGTAGAGCCTGAAGAAAAACAAGAAGAAAATGTAAGTGATGATGAGTACAATGAATTGTTTGAGAATATGGAAACCATTGAAGATGGAAAGAAGAATAAGAAGAGAAGCGCAAAGTCTAAAACAAAATCTAATAAAAAAGTTAAGCTTAAGAAAACTGAATAATAAAGTTGTTGTTTCTTGAATTGTTGTTTAATTTAAAATTTACATCATTAAAAAGTTTGTTAATTCAAAACAAATTTAATGCATTGTGTTAAATACTTATAAAACAACACATGTGGAACATTACATGTTTTGTCCACAGTTGATCTCTAATGGAAACTTTATAAATACATGAATATAAATATGTAGGAGATGAATCGAATTATTATTTTTATTACCACATTAATTTAAATAAAATTGTAAACATGGTAGTTTAGATTTATCTCCTTCATTGAAAATGAATTACTCCATCCATTCAATTTTTACAAATGAATATACGGTATTATATATAAATTTACACTGGTAAATGGTAATATTTTATTTATTCTTTCTTGTCTTTAGGTATAGCACGAAAGAATAAATAAAATATACCCATTATTTACATTTAGTGGCGTTAACTAGAAGAGAGCGGTTTGTTGCTTTTGCTTCAGCTCGATGGTATCTATATTGGGAGGATCAGTAGTTGAGGAAAACTTCGCTAGGCTTTGTATGGTAGAAGGAAACTGATGTTCATCACGTATGTCCTGACGCTAATTTCTCAAGTACTAAGTATCTCAATAAGTCGTTTTCAAAACGTTTATTTTGTACTTGTACTTCTCGATAACTGAAAAATATAGAGGGTTGCGGTTTGTTGCATACGCTTCATCTAGCTAGTTTCTATAAAATCAGTGGTTATGGAAAACCTCTCTAGTTTCTGTGAGGTTGAAGGGAAATGCCGTTCTGCACCTATGTTTTCGTTTCAGCTTGATGGTTTCTATATGGAGAGCATCAGTAGTTGAGGAAAACCCCGCTAGATTTTGCGTGGTTGACGGAAAATGACGTTCATCTATGCCCGACCCTAATTTTTTTTTGTAACTCGTTTTGAAAACGCCTATTTTGCACTGTAACTCAATAACTGAAAGAAATAGAGGGTTGGGGTTTATTGCATTATATGCAGCATGGTGGTTTCTATACGGGCAGCATCAGTAATTGAGGAAACCAGCAAGATCTTGAAGAAAGAATATGGCGTTAACCACCAATACCCGGAATCTAATTTTCTATGCATTTCTCGATATCTCATTTTCAAGACGCCTATTTTGCACTGTATCTAGATAAGTGAAAGAGACAGAGGGTTGCAGTTTGTTGCATATGCTTCAACTTTGTAGTTTCTATACAGCAAGCAACAGTGGCATAGGAACCCCAGCTAGATTTTGCGTCGTTGAAGGATTATTATGTTTACCGCTCATGCCCTGACCCTATTTTCCATGTTTATCTCGATAACTCGTTTTGAAAACACCTATTTGCACTGTATCTCGATAACAGAAAGAGATAGAGGGTTGCCGTTCGTTGCATTTGCTTCAACTCGATAGCTTCTATGCAGGGAGCATCACTGGTTGAGGAAACCATGATATATAATAGTGCTGTGGAGGAAATCCCGCTAGATATTGAATAGTGCAAGGAAATTAGGTACACGCCGAATCTGTATGTGCTAAAATCTATATGCTATTGTTGGGTTAAATATTTATTGCCCAAGAGTATTTATTTATTGATTTTTACCTTATCATACAAACTGTTGGTATTGTATTTATGAACAAAAACAATAGCGGAAATCCTTTTCAAAAAAACACTTTGGTTTTAGTTACTGTCTTTGTTGTAGAATAAGTACCAAAAATAGTTACAAAATTGAGAATGTATACAAATGTAAATAATCCTGTGAATATTATAAAAATAATTGGGAAAATATTTCAGTTTTTCCGACATTTTCCAGAGATAACCTTAGTTACGATTTCAGTACATTAATAAGTAAAAATGATAAAAGTTGCTAAACCATTTATATTTAATCTCTTTGTGATAAATTCAAAACTTAAAGTATATAACTTTGTTGACCAAATAGTATGATCCCTTTCATTATTTCTGTTAAAACCCAGGAAGTAACATGTGTGTTTGTAAAGACGTATTTGAAGGTTGAATTCATAAAAACGCGACATCCAATATCATTATAAAATCAAACATTATGTAACAAAATACGAATACATAAACGGGTCATAGAAAACCAAATTAGTGTTAGAAGTTTCCATATGTATTTCATAATGTAAGTTATTGGCAAATACAAAACAAAACTACACATATACATAAGTGTGATCTCTACACAAGTGATTATTTATTATTTATACATAGCATAGGTACACAAAGATAATTTAGTTAATAATAAACCTAGTGTAATTATATATAGTTTTTAAAGGGTATTCTATCCTGCGACCCTGATACACCACTGGCACGTGCTATGCACCCCTGCGGTTCTTAACGCACCGACTGACAGGAGCACGGCAGCAATGAACACACATAAAATACACAGGATAGAATCTATCAGTCAGCAGACTGTACACCATAGGTAAATTCATATTACCTATATTTCTATAACTACGGCTTGACGCAAAAAGACGGAACTAGGTACAAGAACAATTTGTGATCCGGTACTAATAAACAGGAAAAGCCATATTTACACTCACTTTCTTTTTTTGAAAAATCTGTGATTATCTGTGGAACGAATTCATTCTTCCGCCCAACCACTTCGCCGCTTTAAACAAAATTATAATTAAAATCAATAATTACCCCTAACTAAAATGAAACTCGGCCTATATAATATAATACACAAACATTTTATAATAAACGTAATTAAAGTACAATCAATATAAGCGTTTCACAATTAAAATCAGAAAAAAAAGATCACTGGCCGAAATGTACGGCGTATAAAATTTTGATAAGCCATATCAACCATAAAATAAACATCGTTTGTGCCTATTAATTTTGATTACATCACTTATACAAAGTGTTTTCACATAAATAAAATTTAACCTTGTTTCTGTTACAATTAATTGACATGCTATTTTATTTTTAATATTACACCATGAGAATATATAACAGAATCTTATATCTTGATTTTATAGAAAATGCATCTGTTCTTCTACAAATTCAAAAACTAATAAAATAAAATATTAACTCACATAAGTAATGCACCACTGATTCCAGAGTGAAAATATTAATAATAAATAGAAAATAATTATAACCTTGCAGAAAAATAATCATAGATATGCATACACATAGCTTAATGTGTTATATTATGTGAGAATCAGTGGCCAAATTGAGCGAAGTAATCAGGTTGTGTGAATTGGTTGTGTCTATTGTTAGGAAATGAGAGCATCTAAGACTGATTCCAATAGGAATTTGGGTATGCTTGCTTAGCCCCCGTCTTCTGTTGATTGTTAGCCTGAGTCCTTTGTCCAGTACTATTGCCAGAATCCTGAAATATACAATTAAATTTTAAAATCCATCACAAAATCAATGCACCAACAACAAAAAAACACATTTAGAATCACATGCACTACCAAACAAAAAGCACTTGAAGAAGCAATTCCAAAAATCAGGGCCCAGTCAATTTTTTTAAATAAAAAGCATTATTATGTAAGTTGTATTAGTTGTTTAAATATTTTTTCGTTGAACGTAAGTATTGATTTTAGCTGTTGTTAAAAAGCACGGCATTTTGTCGAAGTGTGACTTACCATGCGTCGGCCTTGGTGCCGCACTTCCATCTACAAGCAAAACAAAACCTGGATAACCAAAGAAACGAAGAACATGCTGTTCAGCAATTTGACTAAATAGAATATATTTGCAATGAAATTGTTGTTGGTGTGTATAGATAATAATCATGCAAACTATCATGCAGAATATAATAATTGTATTTTGTGATACTTCAATCATGCTCTTATTTCAGAAAAGTAATATACATGTACATGTTTTCTAAAAAGCTAAATTTAGTATTAGTCAAACGTGAAAATAATATTAGGTTTGTGGGAAGATTCACCTACAACACAAAATCTTAAAGTTTAATCTATTGAACTGTGGATTACCTGATGTAGTGGTTGATGCATTAGTGGAGTAGAATGATGTTGCTGGTGTGGCATTGTTGGGATGTACATTTGCGGACCATAGCCGGTACCGGTTGGTGCAAGAGCGCTCTGTCCGAGTGCGCCGGTGAATGGTGGCGGCGTGCCAGAGTGGAAGCCTTGCTTCTCATAAGACTGAAAGTATTGATGTTAGTTTGATTTTAAAGAAGTTTCAGGTTAAGGCTTACATTTACTTTTGCAAGAGCAGTGTGTGATTTGCCATACATTGCTGATAGATCATTGGCGGCGTTGCCGGTGGACGATGCGTTCGCTCCAGCTACCTTATTTTGTCCGGGTGTCGTACCCACATACCCCCCTTTGTTGTAGTCTTGTGATTGACTGAGAGTATCATACCCTGACGTGTATCCAGAACCATACGTTCCTGGTTTTGCATACGGAGCGCTGTTGCTTGAACCATGCGCGTTTGTTCCTGCAGGCAATTGCTGTAAATAAGAAGGGTTGTTAGGAAATTATTTTTCCATTTGCCCATTAAGTTAGCTTACTGAGGTGTACACCGCTCCGAATTGATAGCTGGGCTGCATCGGGTTGTACGGGGTGAAGAAGTACGGCCCTGCTGTCTGCGTCGCTAGCATGGGCTGCGTGCTGGTTTGGGTTGACGGCACTGGACTAGCGTTGCTATCGTTCCTCGTGAAGCGGCCGTCCGACAGGGAGTAGCTGCCTTCTCGGAGGGTCGTTGTGGGCGTCTGGTAACTCATCTCATAGAACGGTGTTGTCTGCGCGCACAAACCACACCGGTCACTCATCACCGGCCAAAAATACAACCGCGACAGGCAGGCAGGATCATTTGGACGTGCTTAAGTGCGTGTTAGACGTGTGTATTATGACGGGTGAGTGAGTCGGGTGAGCTTTGTACACGAACGGATTCAAAGCAGCACAGTTTGTTATGCTGAGAAACTGACCACCAACCAGAGCTCAATTTCCATTCAGTTAAATTTAGTTTTTACAGTTAAAACTCTCTGGTCAGCTGATTGGTCAGTTGCTCGCTTATGCATTCACACACACATACAAAAAATATAAGATGATACACATATAGTTAGTTACATACAATGTTTATTAGTGATACTCCAAAATTGATCATGTTTATGTAAGGACAAGTGATAAGAAAGCCACATAGTATTTTCTGGTATCAGATTAAATATTTATTTAAAAATTCAATACAATACAACCTTCTTATATGAGTGCCAATCAGGTCACATAGAAAGTGTGCTATTTATTAAGACATATTTAATTTAATAAAATTAGACTTTTGTTAAGCAGTGTAATATAACTGGAGATAACCAGAATAGGTTCTAATCTTATAAAAGTACAACATAAAATTGTGTGGCACTAATGACTGATAACATTAAATTGAAATAAAATGTTGTCTGATATATCATGAATATGATTTTAGAATATCACAAATAAGTTCCAAACATAACTGTCCCACATTCATACAAAACACAAAAGCAGGAAATGAACAAAATCAAAATAAATTGAAATGATAGAATGGATATAAGCAGAATTTAGCACTTAATAAGCCACATAGGATACTATTCCACAGTTTACAGCATTCCCAGATTAACCACTACAGCAACTAATGCATATCACATTAGTTACAAACAGCTCCATGAATTGTTCAGGTATTATTCCCACATTAGAGCACAACACTCTTATATTTGTCCTGAACAAGCTATATTCTAATATCTAGTGGAGATGTATTGATTTCGAGAATGATCACATGAAATAATTTCTAATAAATCAACTTTTCAAAAACGTCGAAAGCATCATTCAGCTAAGCGCAATTATGTTTATTTTGGGAGACTATTGGTTTATAATACTCTGTAAATTTTGGGGAAACTAGCATTTATCTTTTAAGCTTGAACACAGATATTCTACCATCTAATGTAAAAACTAATAACGTTTCTATTAATAAATTCAACAGTGTAGCAGAGCATTCCTTTTTGTTAATTATAATCTTTCATATGGAATTAGAGCAAATAGAAAATATATGTAATAGTAAAACATTTTATAACATAAATTGGCTTTGAGCATCCTTTGAATAATGACAACCCTGTAAATACATGATGTTCAAGTTTCATGTTTTCTATTGGTGCCCGTATTATTGACACTGTTCTGCTATGAGTTAACTGTAATCTGTAATTATAGATATTTTACTGATATATGTTGCATACATTATTATTAACTTTGCATTTTATGACCTGACATACCTCTGTTTCTGTATAGCATTATATGTCAACGTTGTTAAAAGAGATTTGATTTATATTTATTTAAGGGTATATTCATTAGTAGTGATCAAAGTAATCTGCTGTTAAATAATGCATCCTTAATGTCCTATTACAGCAGATGTTTTGCACTTTTAGATAATACATGTTTTATTATAGCAGATTTTGTACATTTTTAAATAATGCAGCCTTAATGATGCAGATTTTTTGCAGAGGTAGCGATGGAAATTGACATATTTGCCCATAAAAATATGTACTTGGCTATACTAAATTGCCCATTTGATTTTATATTCCTAGTGTTGCTAGTAAAAATCTTACCATCATTATATTTGATTTATTACTATTATTTCTTCAATATTTTCTCAATATTGTAGAAAAGAGGTCAAAAGGAACGTTCATGTAGCTGTTAAATCCACTAAGAAATATTGTATAAATTGTATTATGTAACTTTGTATTTTATTTACATTTACATACCTCTGTTTGCATAAAGAAATGTCTCTTTATATGTAAAAATTGTTAAATGTGATGTTTGAATCAATTTTAACTAATTCATGTAGCTTTAAATTCACAATTAGTATATTAATTTAGAAAACTATGCTATGATTGTAGCAATTTTATTGATTAATTAATATACATAAACATGATTCATAGAAAATTGCTTAGTTATTTGAAATATTGAAACAGGATAGTTAGTTTGGTATTTAACACATCAATTGTAAAATGTTACTTTACATCTGTCATATAATTGCAATTGTTTATCACCAGTAACAGGTGAAATTCTAGGCCATCTACATAAGATATTTAATAATTTAAAACTTCAAACATTTTTAATTTTGCTGATGTGTTAATTTTGTCTAGGAGTATAGTTGTCAATAAAATAATAGAAATTTGTCGATATTATACATAATTTCCTCAGACCTCAAAAATGACTTGCTGCAAGTACAATAAAATTGTAAGTAATAATAGATGCATGTAAAGCCCCAAAAGCACAATTCAAGATGTACACCCATCTTGAATACATCAAATATGCTATTTTGTTCGATAATGCTGTATTGACCTTTAAGATGAGTTACAAGAGACAATAAATGACACTGTTATTAACAAAAAATACAACCCCATATCACTGTGCTTTGCACAACAACATATATGTAGCTGCTGGATATTCCGGCTTTGGCCTCAAAATGACAAGACACCATCATTCAGCAAGATATACCACAAGTAACCTTCATGATGCAGTGCTAAATAATAAGATGTCATACAAGTGATTAATCTGATTATCTATAATCTGTGACTATACATAATATATAGAGTAATTATGGATTTATTAAGTTACAAACAGTAGAAAAAAAAAACAGAAATTAATCATCAAAGAAACTAAAAATCATTAGTATTATGAAAAGTATATCTTACCATGTGTGGAATCCTCTGCTGCAACATCTGCATGTCTTCGTACGAATAGATGGGGGGTTGGAAGTACGGCATTTGGCCCATGATGTACTGCGTGCTCATAACCGGCGCAGTGGGTGGCATGTTCGAAACAACTCCACTCGAGTTCTTGGCTAAAACATCTAGTTTTTAATATGGGCTACTAAATTATACCAATAATTATTTGAATATGGTTTAGATCAGTCTGCCAAAATAATCTGCGTTACAATGCACATATAATAAAGACAGTTGGGAATGAAAGACTCATTAGCAACATTATTAAAATATAAAACATTGCACTCAGTCTCGTCATCGTATCATCATTTGAAAAATTTAATAACAGTATCTCTAAATATAAATTTTGAGTAATAACTATATTTTAAGTCAGAACTCTAGTGCTGTGATGGTCTTTACACAAAAATCGAAATGTATAAGTATACTCAACATAAATAGATATTTGTATATGTTTCATATTCATAAAAAAAACAATCAATAATTTTAGAAACACTGTTATACACAATTATTAATAAAACGTTAATATATTAATTAAAAACAAACAAAAGTTACCTAAAGTTGTATTGGCTTTAGTTGCTGATGCGGTAGTCTGTGTTAGAGCAAGGTTAGACGTGGTGGAGGTAATAGTGCTGGACACACTACTCGCAGCCGTTGTGCTGCTCTCGTACCCACTATTGGCCTCCTTAACAAGTTTATGGTTTGAATTGTAGCTGTTATATTGCGCAGAGGAATTACTATTATAATTTGAACTGTTACTCAGCCCTAAAAATTAAAGTATTAGTATTACAAAATGAGTACAAAACCGGTTGCAAAATCACTAATATACCTGTATTAGCACCATAAACGGATTGACTAGCATTTTGGGGATAGGCCTGGTTGTTGGATGGATAAGAGTTGGCCGTCGAAATGGAAGGAAACGCTCCGGCGTTCGCGTTCGACTGATATGAGTTGTTGGCTGAGTACGCGTTCTGGTAGGTGCTGTTCGTACTCGGCGAGTTGTATGACGTTGAGTCGCTATTGACGTAGCTATTCGTCGCTTGGTTCGACACGTACGAGTTAGTCGTCTGAAATTATTCAAAGAAAACACACGATATTAACTTAGATGTAAGTGATTTTAGCTAAATAGTAGGTTTAGGAAGGATTAATCAGATTGCCTAAATCATCTGCGTGGTTGTTTGTAATACAATAACGACAGTTAGAAACGAAAAACTCATTAGTAACATTGTTAAAGTATAGTAAACAGTACTCAGTCTCGTCATCGTATCATCATTTAGAAAAATGGTCAGGTTTCCGCAAAAAATAAGCATATGCAATATAGATATGGTTTTAATATTTACTTATCAATACGTTATTTATTAAATGATTAAAACAATAGCAATTACTGGCGTTATGAAAAATATATATTGTGAAATCATAGCCAATATCACCAATATTTAATTTTGAGCAGTATCTACTTGCTACTAGTAACTACTCACTTGCACCTACAAAATATGCTAAATATTTTGTAGGTGCAACTGAGTAGTTACTAGTAGCAATAACGAACATGTATCGCGAATAACGGCAATGAAATCACGTAAGAATCAGATATGACTACATGTCTGGTAACATTTATCAGTAGAATGTAACGTAGTGATTCAGAACAATTATATTATAAAAAAAACATGTAACACCTGGTATCATGGTTAAGTGGTACAAAAAAATAGTCGTAGTAGTTTTATGGGTATATAAATGAATATTGTTTCCCAGAGAATTATGGCAACTTATTCCATTATATATTGTGTTTGTTCCGGCACTAAGGCACGGTTGTATAAAGCAGATAACTCTCGATTTAATTTAATACGTCACATTTGACAACTTTGACACATAATGCAACGTTGCCATTTATAAAGAGAGGTACAAGAGGCTATGAAATGGAAAATGTATGCAACATGTAACAATATAATCACGGGTTATAGTTACATAGCCTTTATAAACTGAGGCTAAGGGTGGGTTGTATAAAGGTAAGTAAACAGTAGCTCTTGATTCATCTGATATATGTTGCATAAATTGTTGTTAAAGTTCCACTTCATAGCCTCTTGCAGCACTGCATTTCATACATCTGTTTACATCTGACAATGTTGCTATATTCACCAAAAGTGAAAACTTTAGTTATGGAAAGTAGCCACTATTATAAGCCCAAGTTAGCGAACTAAGGATTATCAAGAACAACACTATCACTCAATATCAGACTGTTACTAAACTATTGGTTTCTAAGACAGTACTGCAAAACAGCCTTATCTACTTCACAAAATAGATTTATGTTTGTAGAATTGAATATGGTATTCAAGATTTATTCAAGATGACTAAATGCACTGCAGTACTGCTTATCGTTAAGTAATATTTCATTTTAATTAGTCTAAATTAACTTTTCCGATATCCGTGACACATTTTACTGATATATGTCACCTATATCTGATACTTACGTGAAGTAATTACCGTTAATCGCGATTATGCTCGTTATTGCTACTAGTAACTACTAACCATAAATGTTGGCTGAATCCAAAAAAAAGGACTACATAATTTAGTCTTTACCACTTTACTCTTGAGGTATGCATCAAGTATTGATATTGCGTATTAATAGGGATACGTTTATAAATACACAAATTAGAAAATATATACATACTTGCGTGCCACTGTAGTTCGACGACGAGCTGTACGTTTGGTTCTGATAGGCTGACTTCGATTGGTATGAATTATACGTTGACGGTTGGGAGTAAGAATGAAGTTCAGACTGCTTGTTCAATTGCTCAGCACCAGTGGCGCCGGTATTTGATTGAGAATTCGAACTGACTCCTGTCGATGTCGACCTCTGCGTTGTTGCAGACGTTGCATTGTAACCACTCGACATATGCTCACTAGTCTGCGGAATGCTCTCTTGATTGGTTAGCTGTTGAAGAAAACAAATATAATAATTCTAAATATTCAATTAAATATTGTTGTAAGTTGTTTCGTTTGAGTGTTCATTGGACACCAATGTTCGCCAAGTTTCCAAAAAAAATTTCTAATGTTCAAGAAAAAAAGATCATCATTATAAAGAATAAAAAAATTCCAATTGGCTTTTATTACATATGTTACTGTTTATACTACGCTTATGCGATTTCCAGTGTAATTGCCGTAATAACCTTCTTCATTTTAACAGTTTCGAAATTTTCTTTTTTCGTACGTTTCTTTAGGCCAATTACAACTTACATCCGCGAGATTAACTTTTTCTTATAAACTTTCAGGTATTAAACCATGTTTGGCAAAAAGAAGGAAATTAATTAACAAATACACCATGCAAAAAGTATTAGATCAATGAATATAAAATGTTGCTCATATATTTGGCATTGGAACTGTTCTGTTCTATCAATAGTTCAATATGTACTTTTATGTCTTTCTTATCAATAATTGATCGAAATATATCATTACTTAGCTGTAGGTATTTAATTGCATACAACATGCATTAACTGGTGCTCCTATCAGAGGTCTACATTTTAATATTTAGATGAAAAAAGCAATAAAAAAACAAGAACATCATTTTAGTACATTACTGCAATATGCTACTTTAGCACTTCTTTCAAGTTAGTTTTTCGATATTATCATTCTAGTGATCCGTCCCGACAGTAATGTGCAATAAAATATCAAGTAGGGATTTTTCCAAACAAATTCGAGTGGAGTAATAGTTTTATTGGTCTTGAACGCCCCCCCCCCCCACCCTCCGTTTTGTTAACGCGCATGTTAACAAAACGGGAGGTTATTACTATTACGGTGTATGCCATTGGACATATTTCTCAGCAAAACAGATAGAGGTTTTAAATTTTGTAGACACTTTACTTAAGGTTATTATAATTATTTTTAAGCCACTTTTCATTTAAAACGTCAGCTAAATCACCTTTTTATTTCAAAACATGATAGCAATATTGGACCAGCAACAAACGTGCTAATGGATAACAGACTTTGTTTAATGAAACAATTCAATACTTCTGTATCCATATAAAGTTAGATGATTGATATAGGCTCCTACTGGTTGAAATACACCATAGGCTAGTTAGTAACCTGCATTTTCTATTGGTTGAACTTCCATAGCAAGGTGTGATGGTGTTTTTTGTTTAATGAAAAATAGGTAGTACTTACGCTCTGCGATAATGCCGAGCTAATACTGCTTTGTGTGCTGGGTTTCTGGGGCGAGTACGCTTCCAACGTTGCCGTATTTTGCACCTGCGCACTGAGATCCATGTTAGTTGGTGCCGTATTGTTCTCCAACTGGGAAGTGTTTTGATATTTGGTGTCCGAGACACCGTCAAAGGAACTGCTATCGGACACCATGTCCATAGCACCGAATTGAAGATCCAAAAATCCTATACTGCTGTTTAAATCTCCAGGCATCTCGACTGCGCTCGCAGGAATCTAAACCAAAGAAACGAAATTTATTAGTTTACCCATATATAACATATCTGCTACACATGAAAAATCTGCTTCACTTGTGGCATTCAAATCATCGGATCTCACACGTTTGTGTTTGGTTGTATTAAATACTTTGTTGTGTGACAGCTAACTTATATCAATACATTAAAGTACGCGATCAATAACACTTTCAAAATTTTAGAATAATGACAGTATTACTGTACAATAACATGTTTAAAATGTTTATTATTCTAAAATATTGTCAGTATTACTTATCATGAAAGGCATAGTAATGATGAAATGAAGAGAATACTGATGTTTATCAGGATAATTGATTATTTGATAAATATAAAAGGAGTGAAGTAAACATTAACAGTACTAGGACTGACAGTATTATTGACCATGTCAGGTGCTTTATATGATAAAACAGACTCACTAAGGAAGCAAAACAGAAATGAATGTAAATAAACAAACACAAATCATAAATATAATCTACACAGATAAAAAAGAATATTTGATAATGTAGCAACTTGTAAGAGTTTCCATTCTTACAAGTTGCTACCTTGGACCGAGAATTGTTCGCGGCCCTAGATAAATTCTACTAAATTATAATAACTTAGAACATCAGAATTTGAAATATGGTAAAATGAACTTAATTTCAAGAATATATCTCTGCTTGTTCCAAAGGTATATGTTAAATTTTCACGGCCCACACCTTTTCTGCTCCGGAGTGGATAATATTCTCATCTAAACAGTCCAGTTGTTCGGAATACACGACGTTAAAGATAGGCAAAGAGAGTCATACGCCAGGAGTGGCATGAAAGCGGTCAGAAACGCATACAGATTAAATATTGGATTGTTAAGGCGTCTACTTTGTGATAAATCATTTTAAACGATTAATAAGACGATTTTTACTTTGTTTTCATCACACTTTAAACTGAACCTAGTTTCAGCTAAGCTCTAGTCATTTTCGAGATTAGCCACAAAGTGTGATAAAAAATACAAGCTAAAAACTGTATTTTATCCGTATACAGATTAATATTAACGTTACCTTTGAAGGTGGTGGAACACGCGCCCTCTGAGTCTTTGGTCTCACAGATGGTTGTTGCTGTTGCTGCACAGGCACGGTATCCTGCACGGCGGCAACGTAACTGTTACTGTACTGCACAGTATTATTATAAGCAGGCTGTTGCTGTGCATTGTACTGCTGCGCATTGCCATACGACGTTTGCGTCGGCAATTGTTGCTGCTGCTGTTGCTGGGGGCTGTATTTACCCATGTCACTGTTAGTATTCTGCTGTGTCAGCTGGCTAAAATACTGTGTCTGTGCTGCATTCAATGCACCCCCTATTGCCACCGGCGAGTTCTGCGCTGCCTGCATTTGCGCTAGCATATCCATGCTCTGCTGCACAGAGCTCAGACTTGTTGGGTTATCCATTGGAGCAATACCTTAAAAAAATATAAACACACAATCAAAAATCCAAATGTTACAGTATGCATTCAAAAACAAATAAATATAAATTCAGTTTGCCAAATCATCTGCGTTATGGTTTCATATTGTCTGATTGGATGTAGCAAATAAAAAACTTATTTGCAAAACCGCCCAAACAAAGCGAAATCACACTCAGTCTCGTCATCGTTTCATCATTATATAATATTCATTGGATAGAGTAATCAAGTCTAGCTCAACACTGTGTTTGTAATCTGTATCAAAATGTTAATACACTCGTCTTTTCAATAACTAATTAGTTCTATTTGCCTAATATCTTGCCTTGCCTTCAACTCGTATTAAATCAAGTGATGGGCTGTTCTGATGGTACAATTCTGTTGTTATATGGGAGTATTCATTATTAATAAAAGTAGCAGATGGACTTGAAACTTCATAGTATGTTAAAATTATAACAAAGACAGTACCTACTACCCATAAAAGTATATTTGGCAAATAATTTGCAATTTCATTACATGTTGGAAACACCAGGCATGACTTATATTTGTTAGTAATTATGCAACCAGTATTCTTCCAAATTAAGGAATGACTGTACTATATATAAATAATATTCTAAATATTTACCTTGTGGTGGTTCAGGTTCCAGAATAGGTTCCGGCGGTTGGCTTGGCGTAAACACCTTGGTCTCCGCTAGAGTACCCATCCATTCATCAGCGCCGGGAAACTCGTCGTAGCCCTCATCGGTATTGTGGTTAGTACTGCCAGTGTTGGTACTATCCCACGTGTTTGAGTTGTCCCAAGTTTCCATCGGTCGGCTATTGTTGAACGTGCCGCCCCGAGAGTTTCTCGGAGGAAACCTGCCGCCAGCGCGGCCACCGCCTCGGCCGCGACCGCCACCACCGCCACGTGGCCCCAAGCCCGACCGACCTCGCCTCTCCCTGTTGTGTCCGCCGTCATCCAAATTACGCTCATTTTCCTGGATGATAAGAATACAAAAATATAATATCTAATAGAAAAAGAATGTGCTAGCTTATAGCATGGGTAAAATCAGAATGCCAAATCATCTGTGCAATAGTATTCCATTGTGAAAGCGTGTAAATCACTCGAAAAACTCTAATGAATTACTGCTTAAACGTGGGATACTACCTCAGTCTCGTCATCGTTTCATCATGTTATAGGTTTGTGGGTTATTTGTTAGAACGTGCATCCGGCTTCCATTAAGATTTGGTTGGGATTGTAAAGGTGGCCTTATGTATAATTTAGACGTGATAAAAAAACTGTCTAAATCAGGGGTGGCCAAACTTTTCAGCGACAAGTTTTTTAAATTATAAGCGGCGGTCTAGCAACATCGTATGTATGAAGTGATCATAAGAAAAGTAGTAAATTCAGTCAAACATGGGTTAAAATTTAAAATTAAAATAGATACATATTCAATATCAAGTTATTTTAATTAGAAAAAGTAATAATAATTTATTCTCACAAACTAATTAGTTTATTAATAATATAATATGTAAGTAATATGTGTACATATCAGAAAGACGAGCGACTAGAAATAGTTACGTAGTCGACTGATCGACGCTTTGGCCATTGCCATTGCTTTGATTTTCTTGATAGTGGTACAACACACTATTATTTCAAAAACTGGGAAATAATGGTAATGGTCATAGAAGAAATCTCGGCACCTTTTTCCTATGAAACCTGGGCTTATAGTAATAGTATATAATAGTATACTTCTGCAACTATCTATTGTTCCATAGATATATTAGATAATGGTTTACTAGCATAACACCTGAATCTCGCCCAATGTTTTGAGTATCATAATTATTTATATTAATATATTGTTTCTTTAGGGAACAAAACTAAAGCGTCTTTTTCAGAGGTTTTCTGTGATGTTACGGTAAAATCCGAGTGTTTCTCGCTACTCCCTGTACCGGCAGAAAAGGATCATAGTCCTATAAAGATAAAAGCTTTTTTTTTAGTTATTAGTTAAGTTATTATTATTATAACGATCCAGTCTCAGCATTTGTCTAGTTCCCGATATTATTTTGTCACTGCCTCAAAATGCTATTCGTTTTTATTACTCTTCATATTCTTGATATGATTTTCTAGGACAAACTAAATAATAAATGCACAACTTATTCTGTAGATTTGATATTACTACCATAATACATTTTTAAAATGTAAGTGGTTTATTATGATTATACCAGGTTATCAAATATTCCATATTTATAATGTTATAAATGATTGCATAAAATACGAAATAAGTGATTTCCGCACTCGCTTCGTTTACGATATATTAGATTCATCATACAACAGTTGGACATTTGAAAATCCGCACGCAGTTAGAATACGAATTTCAATTAATATTTGGTGTGGTGTTTTATTGGAAGTCTACTTATAAAATATTGCGATATCGTATAAAGTTAAGATATACATATAAAGTGGAGGATTTATTGTACAAACATAAAAAATATCTCGTAAAAAAAGCGTCCATTTTTATTCAAAAATATTTCAGTAAAACAATCATATTATATTCTTGATTATGAATCTATAAAATGTTCGTTCAAACGTACTGTTTCATAATTATACGCATTTTCTTTCAAATAAAAAAAACTGTCGTATAAATTTGAATTTAAAAAAGGCGCAAGCATTTAGAATTAATTCCTGACACCCACTTATTTAATGCTAGTAAATCGAAATTCCATGGTTTTAAGAGCGCATACCGTAAATTTTCAGCATAGAATTTAATGCTGTGTGTCATTTAATATTTGTCCTCCAATTATGAATCATGCTGTATATAAGCAAAGTGCATATGTGAAAGATTTTTTTTTATAAAAATATGAAACCGGTATAACGAGGGATGCTCTAGCTTCCTGCATTGTGCAACCCACTCGCTATTTGTGCATAGCGTGGGCATCACAAAATTATTGATTTATTGTTGACAAACGCAGATGTGGCAACGCAGACGGAAGGATATAAATTGCAATATATTTCTACGAGCTAATTTTATTTCACGTATTTAGATTTCATGAATTTTAAGGCAATGAAGTTAAGTTTGAAGCATGGATGTAACAAATATCCAATTATTTTAGTATGGACTAAACATGAGTTTACGTAAACGTCTGTCACGTGTCTCGTTAGAACTTCTTACACATGAAAAAATATTGCATGCATCACGTAAACCTTGTACACGTGAACAATTTTGCACGCGTCATGTTACACTGATACACGTGTGGAAGATAATTCACGTGGCATGTTACATTAGTACACACCTGTAGCATTTTGTTTCGCCCTTCCGAGTATTCCTCTAGGGTGAAACAAAGTCTACATTATATCGACGGTACACTGCTGTTACTGCAATAATGAGTTCAGTACAGTGGGCATGAAAGGAAATTATTTTTTCCATTTTTTGAACTGTATCTTTAATTTTAATGAGATACAAACATATCTGATGTGGGCACCACCACACAAGTTTCAGAGTGAATTTATATTTATAGGGAGCTTTTTACAATCAAAAATATACGAAAAAATCCCAATTTTTATTAATATTTTAAAAATAAATTATAATACTTTATCATACATAGAATAAATATTGAAATTAATGTTGTACGAAATCATAGTCTACATGTATATAAACTTTTCGTCAAAAGCGATCATTACAAAGTTATTAACAAACAAATTCAAAATCATATCCTATAATTTTTCTCGAAAATATTTCAATAAAAGTTGTTTAGAATTAAATTACATTCTTGATTATTAATCTAAAAATTATCGTACAAATAGACTTACAAAATTATATGCAAAATATATTTTTTCGAAATATTTTCGTCTTAAAAATTGTCATTTTCAAAAACGCACGCAAGCAGGATTGCGATTCCTGACATCACTCGAACGTACTCGTTTAACCATCCAAGACGCTCCGTATAATATGAATATAGAATATTCACGGTTTGAGTTCATTAAATAATGAAATTTTCGGTTTATTAGTATTTTTGTAAGGCTAGTAAACCGAAATTACGCCATCAACCGTGGTCTTTCAGCCTACTTTTAGTGAAAAATGCCAAATGGAATTGAATAGAATTTATGTATGTTAATAAAAAACTTATTAAAAGAAAACAGTACAACTTACCCTCGTAGAGGGAAGTTAAACGCCATCTGGCGGCACCACATCAATTAGCAATGCACACCCATATGGTAATAACCGTCAACATGCTCATGGGTAAGTTGTACTGTTTTTGTATATAACCACTCGAGATATTGTGTGAATTCATCCTCACTAGCTGAGCTACACTGACGAGATCTAATAAGATCGAAATCTAGATATGTAGATTGCTAAGAGGTGGGTTCACACTTTTATATGTTTTATTAAAAGAAATTATTATATAAGAATGGGTGACGATGTTTCGTAGTTATAGACCATAGAAAACAATGCAAAAGATACAACTACGTAGCATAATTACTCCATAAATACGAATTATGGACATCAATTCTTACTACATAAGTTTCCAACCCAACAACCAAGTATTTTTATGAACTTGCTTTAATCATATGCCATTTTATTGGGTGGTTTTTACTAAAAGCTCAATAGAACTTGACAATTTGCGCCATGAAAAATGGATATAAGACATTTAACTTTTATTGTAAAGGTCTGTTTAGACGAGACAATTTCTTAACTCAAAAGTTGTTCAAGAAATATATTCATATAGCCTCCTCCCATACAATTTGTCGTTGACAAATAGAACTCGTTATATTTTTCCATTCGATCTACCATCCAATTCTATATTTCAAATAATTTGCTGTATGATACAAGAGAATTTAGATTGTCTCGCATCTTGACTAACTTTTGAGTCAAGAAATTGTCTTGTCTAAAACGACCTTTAGATAAAATTTTCCGTAAAAGTAGCAAAAACTCAATCCAGAACATAATTCGTTCAATACAAATAATTGCGTGATTCCACCCTTATAGTATATTTCATAACGAGCGCGGAACGTGAGATATTTCGCACGAGTGTTTTTCAGAAATCAAACGAATGCATGACCTTCCAACGAGTTATGTAACTATTTTTCCTACGATTTTGACGTTTTAGTTCAATGAAGAAATTTGAGTGACTTATATAATTTAAGACGTTGACTATATTAGTTAAATCTATATTGTTTTATATTTAAAACAAGTATTGTAATCATAATAATGTATTTAATATTTAATTAATAATAATTATTATTTGGCAGTTCATTACCGCTGTCGGTTTTCATTACATTTATGAGCCGTGAAATGTTACGCGAAAGCCGCTAGAATGGAAATTATGATTAACATTCGACTGCAGATACGATATACTAAAAGAAAAACGCACTAGTTTCGTTATAAATTCATAACGCAACTAGTTAGGTTATATTCAACTTTCCGGCATACATTAGCGTGCGATATAGGTCACTTCTGTAGGTGGTCGTAGGAAAAGTAATTAATTAAAATACAATGCAGCATAACTAAACTACAATGAAGCAATTAACGCGATGAGAGCATGCGGTGTTCATAATTTTGAGCATATAATTTATAATATGTTATGGAATATTAAAAACAATGAGTATATTAATTAAAAGAAATTGATTTTTATTTACACGTTATGAACAGCTACTAGTTTCTATCCAACGATTGGCCAAATATGTCCAGATGGCATCAATTTGGATATTTTTGGTAGTGTTTTTATTACATAAACCGTAAATAACATTACAATATTTAAAAACTCGGATGAATTCACTATTTTGTGTTTTTAATGTAATTAATAATGTGGCATTAATGTCATCAAAGATATTTTTACTTTATCATACGAAGTATAAATAAAGTATTGTAATCGTGCAAGAAAAAATTCCAATTGGTGTGCAATCCTTTTTATTAGAGACATTTTCAAGAGATGATCTGAGGCATCTCTGGAAAATGTCTGTTCGTCTGTCTGTGGTAAATTTTCTCTCCAACTTCTGCATATTTTCAAACCAACTCTTATCTTAAGTAACCCAGTCTTGAGTATTTTATTAGATGTGAAAAAAATTAAATTATCTATGACAGGAATATCACTTTAGACGTGTCAGTTTAAAAAAAAAATACACATTTGATTCAGGTGAAGTGTGCTTTTTGTTAAAAATATTGAGAATAGTTTTTGAAAAATATTATTCAGAATAAAATTAGGATATTAGTATACAGATTTTCATAGAAAATTTAAAAGATAAAGTATTATATCTAAGAAAGTTCAAAATTCTCAATTATTATGATACAGATAAAGTGATGTGGCACTGGCAACATCCGATTTTTAAAATTTCATACTTTTCCATGGCTATATTTATTTTATGAGTCATTAACTTATAACGCAACGCGTTACGTAATAGTAATACTACTATAAACGGCATACACGTTTGTAGGTTTACGTAGGAAAAGTACCATTACACACTAGTGTAGAAAACAATCATTATTAGACTAAAAAAAAACATTACTGTAATTACAAATTATGTACATTTCGATAAGGAAACGTTTCAGGTTTCACATATTTATATTAACTTTTTTCTTACAACTGTCTTTTCAACATGTCTGATTGGGTACAGGTTATATAACAGCCTGAATATGATCACGTTTTAGTTCTAAACAGTCTATATCTATATTTTTAAGTGAAATTAACTTGTAACTTTTCATGTACGTGAATGTAAACTATTTTGATATTCATTACTTTACTTATAGTTTTCATTCTAGTTATACAGAATTGAAAAATTATTTTGTTTTAAGGGAAACAAGAAAAGGCACACAGAAATTACATGCAAATTCATTGTAAATTATTTTCAAATGTTTTAATAATTTATAGTTTATTTTCAGAGAGGTCGACTGGTGTTCAAAGCATGATTTTTTAAAATTTTGAACCCTTTATAACATACAATAGATTTTTTTAAATATTTTACCAAATTGTTTTTACTAAATAGTGACTTTTGACAGGATATAGTACCTAAGATCAACGATCAATTGTTAACGATATATTGCTCAATTCCTGAGTATTTGTTTCATCAGATTAATTTCCTCAAAAATACCATTTCGAATAAAAATTCTTGGAAATTAATAGTTTTATGATTGGTTTCGGTATCCCGCTGTTTTTATTACTTACTTACTTACTTACTATTTTGACATGTGAATTTTAATAATATTTTCCATAAATGAAAATGCACTCATTAATAAATAGGATGTTTTATTATTAATTTGGAGTTGTAATAACCCCCGAATTCAATTCCTGTTGTAAATTATGTAAAGTTAAGCAGAATAATTGTCGTATCAGTTTTTGGCGAATAGCCACAGATTATATATGTTAATCAGAATCATATCCGGGATTCGATTCATCGGAACTGAATTTGAAACAGCATGTTCAGTGATCTGCTCGGAATAATTTCATTTATGCTGTTCTCGTGAAACAAAATATAGGTAGCAAGTGTTTCACGAATTACTCTAATTTAGTCAATCAACATCAGCGAATATTAAAACTAGCAAGTTAGTATTTTATATTTTAATTGATTGACAATTGTTCCATTTATTCAGCAAATGGAATGATTGTATTAATATTTGTATAGTAAGATGTAATTTACAGAATACTTCCTCTAAATTGATACTTTATATTATAAATAAATGAAATATTTAACACAATTGTCCTCAAATTATGCTAATAAACCATTAATTCGTCAGTAAATGTCGTTATTCACGGGCAGACTATTACCACATAGTATCATAGTAGATTATCGTACCGCGCGGATCTATGAATTGGGATTTAACAAATAACAATGTTTCTGAATCAAAGAGTAAGGTGTTGAGAGTTGGGATTTAACAAATAACAATGTTTCTAAATCAGTGAGTAATGTGGAGTCAAGAGTCTAGCGAATCTAACTTAAGCCGTTTTCCCTTATCGTTCAGGAGCGGTTCCGGGTAGAGATGGGTAACTCATGAGTGAGCCTATTCAGTGAGTTGAATATTAGGAATGATTGATTGATTCGAATCAGTAAAATTGCGGGATTCGAATCCCAACTTATCGGTTCGTATTTCGATGAGTGGGCCATTCACTTGCGCGCAATGTTGTTTTATACAAAGTCTGCTAATAGACCTTTTTTATAGTTAAGGATAAATATCGTTCCTGCTTAATATGACTTATAATATTTTCCAGATTCATAAATTAGAATAATGTGAATTGAGTCGAATCAGTGAATATTCACTTGCAGATCGAAAAACCAACAAGGGAATACGGGAACAATGCAACACACCGGACATTATAAGATGGGTGCGGAGCAGAAGAAGACAGTGGAACGAGCACGTAACACGCATGCAGGACGATAGACTCGCCAAGATAGTCCGAGACGGTAAAACATACACCAAACGCCCTCTCGGCAGGCCACCGAAGAGGTGGAAGGACAGCTGGTCGTCGATATCACAGGAGCAGGACCCGCGATAAGAGTTTGGTCAAAACAAGCCACATGGCTTCCGAAAAGAAGAAGAAGGAGTCGAATCAGTAAGCGACTCTCGGCAAAGAGTCAAACTTGATGATTCGTATCTCAGAAATGAGTCAGATTTCCCATCTCTAGTTCCGAGCTGTTCTAAACCAGCTAAGAACAGCTCCCGAATGATAAACGAACGAGGCTGTTCTTTATAACTATCAGCCAGATTGCTTTTCCGCTGGCAAAGGGAGAAGCTCGTAAGGCTTATCTTAACTTCACAGAAAACCTCTTAAAAACTGTGAAAGGTGAAATTTTGCACATAATGGGGTTTGAACTTTTGCTCTCAAATGGGTAGACTGGCGCCTCTAACGTAGGCCGCTGGGCCGGGTACTGTTACTAATTTTGCTTTTATTATTTTGTACTGAATTTTATTCGGTTTCCAAATAATATAATTAACGTATTAAATGAACTCAATTTGTACTGAATTTAGTACAATTGTACCGACATTACAACTTTTAAAACAATTAATAACTATCCTATAATTATTATTGGTTCATTTTAGCGTGGCGATGAATCGTCCCATTTTGTCGAACGTGCACGTGTATGAAAGGTAACCGAAATATATTTTTACCCGAATCACGGCAAAATTAATGATTAATTCATAAAATGATTAAATAATTAATTCTAAAATGAATATACCGTACGCTTAGTATGTAATTATATTATTGACTACAGATTTATTTTATCTTAATTAATATAGCTTTAATAATTTACCTGTTTTTCACGCCCCTTCCATCCTCGACTATCGTTGTGTCTGCCATGCAAACGTTGTGCGCCGCCCGTTTTGTTTCTGAGCTTCTCCTTATCAGTGGTCCCTGTGTTCTGAGTGGCATCACTCCATTCATCCCCTGTGCCTCCCTGTACGCCACCCTCAACCTTTTGCTCGGACTTGCTTGTTGATGTCTGCCTGCTCTTCTTTTTTTTCACAGTTGTTTCCCACTCGTCCTATGAAAGGAAAATACCAAAATTAATGCGTGGAACACGTGCACCTAACCTCTGAGGCCACATGTGGTTTGAATAGAAACGTGTTATTTTATCAAAGATTTATCTACACTGGAAGGAGGTCACCCCCACCATAGTATATAAAGAGAGATAAAAATAGTTTGTGTTAAGTTTAGCTGGCTAAGCTATTCGTGCGCTCATAGTGCCAACGTAGTGCGACAAATTATTCTTTACCATTCTGGCTGCCCTGTATTTTGCAGATAATTTATTAACAATACCTCCACAACATTAAAAATCCCAAATAAAATTAAACAATTTAATTGAAATCGTTATTGAAATAAACCATCGTACATTTTTCAAAATGTACACCATACAAATTCTTTAACATTTGTGTAATATTTTGAGCTTTTTGTTTAATTATATTTTTTGCACAATTATATCAGTAATTTTAGTTTGATAAATTGAAATCGTTATTGAAAAAACCTTCGTACATTTTTCAAAATATACACCATGCAAATTCTTTAACTTTTGTCTAATTATATTTTTTGCACAATTATTTCAGTAATTTTAGTTTGATAAATTGAAATCGTTATTGAAATAAACCATCGTACATTTTTCAAAATGTACACCATGCAAAATTCTTTAACATTGGTGTAATATTTTGAGCTTTTTGTTTAATTATATTTTTTGCACAATTATATCAGTAATTTTAGTTTGATAAATTGAAATCGTTATTGAAAAAACCTTCATACATTTTTCAAAATGTACACCATACAAATTCTTTAAGATTTGTGTAATATTTTGAACTTTTTGTCTAATTCTATTTTTTTGCACAATTATTACAATTATTTTAGTTTGACAAATTGAAATAGTTATTGAAATAAACCATCGTACGTTTTTCAAAATGTACACCATACAAATTTTTTAACATTTGTGTAATAT
This sequence comes from Lordithon lunulatus, assembly GCA_963942505.1. Taxonomy (NCBI): domain Eukaryota; kingdom Metazoa; phylum Arthropoda; class Insecta; order Coleoptera; family Staphylinidae; genus Lordithon; species Lordithon lunulatus. Next base: position 39,890,999 of record OZ012668.1, read on the forward strand.
TTTGAACTTCTTGTCTAATTCTATTTTGTGCACAATTATTTTAGTTTGGTAGACTTGTTCTTTTAAATAACTCCACAAAATAATTGCATATGGCTAAATCTAAAAAACAAGGTGGTCTGGATTTAGTTAACACGTTTCAGTGCTATTTTATCAAACTCCTTGGTTAGCCAATTCATCACAGTATTTGTACAATGAGCTGGACATGAATCTTGTTTGATGGATAATCCTTTATAGCATTTAAAATGGTTTTAACATAATATTTCAAATTTCCATTATATTTGATATATTACAAATACTTTCATGGTATTTATGTTAAGAGTTGGGTTATTTAATCTGTATGCAGATTTTTTGACCACTGGCAACTATGCATTTAATGTCATTATTATTTATATTCTACATCACATAACATATTTGCTTCATTGTGAGTTTTTGAGCAAACCACAGGAATTTTTATAATAGCTGCCAGCACTACACTACCCACTGTTATTTTTGTTGGACTCATTTGTTTAATTCAAAGTGGACTTGAATAAAGATACTATCTGGCACCTACTACCAAATAATACCTTATTACCAGTGCACTCTTTTGTGACTTGTATCAGATCTGATTAGACTGAATCTCTTGAGCTTAGTAAGTACAAGTAGACACAGTGTGTAGATGTAAATTAAATTGAATACACAATGTTCTAGAATGAAATTAGAGCCCCATAGAAAATGGCAATTTGAAGCAAAATAATTTATTACACATGTGATCTAAAACATTTTGTTACTAGGATTCACATCATTAGTTGTCTAATAAAAGCAAGAAAAACTTGAAAACTTGTGAAATTATAAAATATCCAAACTGGCATCACAAAGCTTTAGGTCAATCTAATCTAGGCTTTAGTTCTTAAATTAGCATGTTAAGATTGTATTTTATTAAAACTAATGTGAAATCGTTACAATTATTTCAAAAGCTTGACAGCCAAACCTACAATAATTAAAAAAATAACTGGTGTAGGCACCACATGACTTTGTCTTTGACATTGATGTTTGGCATTTTCTACTTTTTGACATTTTACACCCTCAATGGTTATTTTAAATTTACGTAGATCATATCATTTTGAATCGGTCCATCCGTTTCAAATAGATAGACAAAATAAAATTTTAGATGCAAATAACATTCACGTTAGATGTCAGATTTTGCTCAAATTTTCTCATGCTCTTCTCAGCTTGAATTCTCAGCCGGTTTCCAAATTTGGTCGCGATACATTGGGCCGTTTTGCCATAATTTTATTCATACATACACATATACATACATTTTCCAAAATCTTCTTATACAGCAGTGTTGTATTCGGAAAGTAAGCGTGAATAACATGTCTTTAAAGCACTTGATCTATCAACTCGCACGTGCTTTAAAGACCTCTGTACTTTATTTTACTATAAATATGTATTCACTCAATTTCAAGTGTGTTCAAAGTTATTACTAAAGTAGGCATTGAAGTGGCATAAAATGTATGCAAGACAATAAAAACACTTAGCTGTTAGCTATGAAACATATTTAATAACAACTGATGAAAATAATGCATAGACCATTATTAAAAACACAAAGCTAGTATTGAATGGAATGCAATATCAGAGAAAATCATAGTTGCCAGATTTAAAGCAAACTTTAACAATGTATGTTTTTCAATCTATAAGGCACCTTACACGGTCAATAATACTGTCAGTACTAGTACTGTCATTTTAAACATGTTATCGTACAGTAACACTGTCATTATTCTAAAATATTGACAGTATTATTCATCATGTAAGGTGCCTTTTTAATACTGTCAGTATTTGCTTCAATATTTATCAACCAATCCAGATTAATGTCAGTAGTACTGGTTGTATTTTATAATACTGACAGAATTATTCCCCATGTAAGGTGCCTTTATATAATAAATAACCTTCACAGTTAATTATTTTTATGTTGACATTACAATTGTCAATCCTGCTTGTTTTATGTCAAATAGATATGGGTGTTTAAGTTTGTTGATCTATGCAGTGGACATCATACATCTGGTTTTCTAAGTGAGCGGTCGCTTTTTTACGCCACAAAAATAATTTTAGGTGTATATAAACGAATATGCTTTCCCGGAAAAGAAACTCCTCAAGGTACTGCAAAAACTCATTGAATTGCAATACAAATGTCTGAGTTATTCAATTACATATCCTTAAAACGATTTTTGTGATGTGTAAATGACTTCAAACGCTTTTAAGCGACTGCTCTCCTAGGAAACCGAGGCTTAAGGCTGGGATTTAGCCTATACTTTCCTTATGGCGAAACTTGTGTAATTGTTTCCAGCTTTTAGGCAAAACTACGCCATGGAATGGCATACAATTTATGCAAGTCAATAAAAACACTACATCCTTGGTATTGAAACTTAGTTTGCAAGAATTGATGACTAAAATTTGTAGTTATAGTATGTTAAAGATTCGACTGTATAGAAGGTAGTAATCTAGTAGTTTAATCACTCCCATACATTTTAAATAATCATATATCGAAAATTTTTATGATCAATTGCAAAAAACACAGAAGACCAATTTAGAAAAAAGTATTGAAGAGATATGCATATAATAATGGGGGATATGAAAACAAAAATATGCAACAAGAATATGGGCAAAGAAGGCTTAAGGTCAGCAAATTATAATGTAAATTGTAAATTTATTGAATACTGTGCAAGTAATAACCTCATGATTGGGGGAAGTATATTCAAACATAAACCAATACATAAGGGAACATGGATATGACCAGAACAAAACAAAAACTACGGACCAAATCGATAACAATACAATCAAGAAGAATTGGAGAAGCCTACTAATCAATGTAGAAGATTAATGAGGGCAGCTGAAATACAGACCACATACTAGTAAGAGCTAAAACAAGAATCAACCTAGCAATCCATAAGAAAATCAAACAGGACAGAGTGGCATACAGTGTAACAATTACGAAAACAAAAACAAATTTGAAGAAAAACTTCAAAATAAACTAGGTCGAAAAAATAGAGCAATTATGAAAAAATATAAGAACTCAATTAAAGAAACAACTAATAGGTCAGAAAACAGAAAAACACAAACAAATTGAATAACATAAGATACATGATAAATAAGAAAAAGATAGATAGAAAGAAAATCAAACAAAGAATATTAGGCTGTAAACGTGAGGAAGAGATTAGACAAGGATAAAGAAGTTAAAAGAAATGCAAAATAGGATACTCAAACAAATAATATTAGGTTGTAAAAGTGACTAGAAAAGGAATTAAACGGAAATGATAAAGGAGTTAAACGTAGTGCAAGATAGAACAGACATCAGCTCCTAACCCAAGCAGAAGAAACAGCAAACAAGAACGACACCAGAACCCTATACGTAAGTAACAAAAGCCTTTTCCAAAAAGAAACAACGAAATACAATGAAACATATCAGGGACAAATGTGGGAACAACATTTTGACAAAGGAAGAAATAAGAAGATGGGCAGAATTCTTTGAAGAAATATATAAAAACAATAATACCCAAAATACGGAAGGATACTTACTACTACCAAAGAAAACCATATAAACGAAGACGAAATAACCCCGGAAGAAATTGCAGAAGTCATAAACAAATTAAAAAGTCGGAAAGCTGCAGGTTTAGGCGACATACCAGCGGTAACATTAAAAGCAAGGGGAGACAACAATCGCAATGATGCAATGAGTTATAAAATAAAATATGGAGGGAGGGAAAAACGACTACGAGAATGGAACATAGAAATTATAATGTTTCAAAAAAAAATATACAATATTATACGAACATTGGAGAGGAATAACACTGCTTTGCTCGGCAAGTAAACTACTCTCGAGAATCCCGTTGAAGAGAATGAGAGATGGCGCATTAAGAACACTAATGGCTGGTTTACAGGACCAGCAAATCAAATATTTTTGTTTCACTGGCATTGCAAATGACTGGCATAACAGTCACTGACAAGGAGGTGTTTACAGGCAAGCTCTACCAATGCAGCATAATAAGTGAAAGGGGAGGAAGCAAAGAAGATATAAACAGAAGAATTAAAAAAGTGCAAGAAGATTTTAATATGTTATGGAAGATCTGGATATCAAATGAAATATCGACAAAGAACAAAATCCGAATTTTTAATAGCAGTCTATAGAATTACCGATGGGGGCGCCACCGCGCCGGCCCGAAATGGTGTAAAGGTGACATATACTTTTGGCGCCAAGTTTTCGTTATTGAATCATTTAAATTTCCGTTAATTGTTTGTTCTAAGAGTATTGTTTTCTTATAGTATGGCCTTAATCCACTACCATCAAATCTGATGGTTTATTTATTTCGTTGGTAATAGCCGCCGACACTTTTTACATGGTATTTTATTCAATGGATTTTTACACTTTCTCGCAATAATGAATTTGTACATATGATGCCCAACGTGTTCGTCCCACATCTGGCTATACTGAGAATCTACAATTCTTGTCCAATGTTGCCTTTACTAATAGAAAAACATCATTTTCATACAGCACTTTTTGTCAAATGATTGTCAATCTGTCTCATTTTAGGTTATTTTATGTGTGGTTGCATACATATTTAGAAGCTATACCAACATTCAGAATATATACACTGTTGTCGTATTTAATTGTCTTATGTTCCTAGTGTTTACTATAATTGTGGGCATTGAAATTAAATTTGTGGATTCCAGTGAAGATGACGATCCTGAGTTTAATGAAGACTTAAATACATTTCTTCATCTCTTTTTATTTTGATTCAAACTTGGAATTGGAATATATATCGTTTTACTGAACTGATACTAATACTCTTAGGGCGATAGTAGGAACAGTGGCAACATCGCATGCGATAGGTCAATTGGCAGTACCGTATATTTATGCAACTTTAGGTACAACGTCACCGAATAAGCATCAACATTTGGTATTTGCAGCTTGTAACGAGTAGTGAGATTCAGAAACCAACTAGAATCTGATAGCGGAAAGTGAGACAAACACGACGAGACCATACACGTGAAGAATCAGTAATCGAGTGAACTATAATCTATTCTGAAACACCATATAAAATCAATGTAAATTTGAATTTTACACCATTTCAGGACTTCAATTTTTAGACACCAGGTGTCGTTTTAGAATCGTATAGAGGTCAATAACGGCGAATTATGGTCAATTGTTGCAAACCCAGTTTTGGACCCAACAACATTTTGTGTGTGTATTAACTATCAATTTTATGCAGTTTCATTACATATAATTGTCATAAGCTCAATCCAACTTCACAATTCTTGTATAAGGGCGTGATCCGACCCTTCATGTCTCCCTTACATTGGGGCTAGAACCAGAGGCGTACCTTGGGTAGGTGGCGCCTTGGGCAAACACTGATCTTGCGAACCTGTCTAATAACCCCTACACATATACTGCATACACATGGGTATATTTACAAAGTGAAGTCTTTAACATGCCTAATAATATCAACATGTGAATCATCAGCCGTATGAATCACAGCCCCGACATTAAACTCTTTAATATTGTTTACCCTTGAAATTATAAAGTGTTTATAAGTATTTTACGTATTTTAGTCTTAAATCTACGGTCATTATTGAATACTATATATATATATATATATATATATATATATATATATATATATTTCTGATCTTTACTTAATTTGATTTTGGTTCTTTAAAGCTTGGTATAGTATAGAGCAGATAACTTATAAGATATACAAGTACCTGGAATACTCAGTTTTTTCCAATCCGTGATTTAAACGTCATTTTTGACAACTTTGTGACTAATGCGACGTGGTTTGTATCTATTTGTCACCCTTATGCGTGATTAAGGCACCTTATACAGTCAATAATACTGTCAATATTTTATTATGTTACAATTTTGTTTAAAATTTTCATAGTAATGATGGAATGAAGAGGATATTCTAAATTGATTACTTGATAAATATAGGATGATTCAAGAGAATACTGACAATTCTACAAATAACAGAGTATTATTGACCATGTAAGCCATCTTTAATTATTTGGTACCTCTTAATATGAAAATACTCTAGGGAAACACTGAACTAATATTATCCAACCATAACAGTTTTTCAGCCAAAACCTGTATGTCTGCTTTTAGTTCAGTTTCAGGGTGAACAGAATTCACTAATTTCCCTACATGTACATTGTAGGAGCACATTCATAGATATGAATCTTGTTTATCCAAAGAATATGAATGCAGTTTCATGACTGAAGGTTTTGCAATTTTTTGAGGAAACTGAAACCTTAGTTACAACACATATTGGAGCTGAAATTGGCCAATACCAAACCCTTCATCGAACATTAATACCTACACAGGGAATTAAAGTAGTTTTGCTGTATAACTATAAGAATAATTATTAGTCCAATGGTTCTTGATAATTATGGAACAATGGGAAATAAAGAGTTTAAGGACCATCCACAATGTGTGTTAGTGGTAATAAAAGTAGTGATGTGTATGAAATATAGATGTGTTATAATAGCACATAAACACTATTGGAAGAATTATAACAACATTTGCGTTAGTTCTGCCTCTGTATAGCTACATTATGGCGAATGCCAATATTTGTAAACATGTGCAAAATATTGTTTGCTACCACACTATTACATTTTTGTTAATATTCCTGACTTCATATTGTATATAAGGAAGTAAACTATAACATGTGATATAATAAATATATAAATATTTAACTGATACATTATATACATTGTTGTTAAGTTTGTTCAAGTTGTCCAAACTGAATTCCAGATTTCAAATTGACTAATGTTGGGTTTATGCAGGCATGAAATAATATGTACCATTTCTTGTCAAAATACGAATACTACCAACTGTAGGTAGTTTGGTAGTAACAAAATGTATCATTGAGCTGCATAGTATATTAGGTTGTGTTATGGTTTGCTCTTACCTAGATAATTGATGGTAACCAAACAATAACAAAACTAACTTCATTGAATTAGACACCTCTTAAGCCTCGGTTTCCTAGGAGAGCGGTCGCTTAAAAGCGACGGGGTTTGAAGTCATTTACACATCACAAAAAAACGTTTTAAGGATATGTAATTGAATAACTCAGACATTTGTATTGCAATTCAATGTGTTTTTGCAGTACCTTGAGGAGTTTCTTTTCCAGGAAAGCATATTCGTTTATATACACCTAAAATTATTTTTGTGGCGTAAAAAAGCGACCGCTCACTTAGGAAACCAGATGTATGATGTCCACTGCATAGATCAACAAACTTAAACACCCGTATCTATTTGACATCAAACAAGCAGGATTGACAATTGTAATGTCAACATAAAAATAATTAACTGTGAAGGTTATTTATTATATAAAGGCACCTTACATGGGCAATAATTCTGTCAGTATTATAAAATACAACCAGTACTACTGACATTAATCTGGATTGGTTGATAACTCTTGAAGCAAATACTGACAGTATTAAAAAGGCACCTTACATGATAAGTAATACTGTCAATATTTTAGAATATTGACAGTATTACTGGTATTACTGTACAATAACATGTTTAAAATGTTGATTATTCTAAAATATTGACAGTATTACAGTATTTATTATCATGTAAGGTATAGTAATGATGGTATGAAGAGAATACTGAAAAATGTATTACTTGATAAATATAAAAGGAGGATTGAAGCAAATACTGACAGTATTATTGACAGTGTATGGTGCCTTATAAAGTTCATCCAACAATGTCTAATAACTTATATTATTTATTAAATATTATCTTAGTAAACATAAAGACCTAATGGAAAATAACCTTTTATATTTGTGTTATTATATTGCTGCTTAAACTCATCTTAAGATTTATAAAGTTAATCTGCTTCTACACAACCCAAACTTAGAAATAATAATTTCCAAGATGTCGATAAACAATATCTGGTATGGGCATTACTTGTTTACCCAAAACAAATTAGAAAAAAAAAATGTATAGGACTATGAGCTGTAAGGCTTTTCCACTGGTAAAAGGGCAACCTCGGAAGAGTTTAAACACCCAGTATTTATTTACCTTACCTTAAAGAAACCCTCTGAAAAAAATGTCACACAAAAATTTGTCTGCAATAGGTTTTAAACTTTTGCTCCCCAAAGCTCAGCATAAAACAGGCTGTGCCTCTAACCACTAGGCCACAGATCAACATTCTATGAACAAATTTTTCAAAAATAATTTTTTTATTTTAAATTAATCCTATGCCTATTCTGTAAGGTGTAGGTGTTTATATCCTCTGTATTTATATTTTTGTCTATCACATGTGAGTTGTTATATTAATTATAAATTGAGTATAATTAATATTTACACTTTCTATATTCTTCAAATTTACTTATTATTATTTTTTGTAAATAATATTTAATACAATAACAAAAGTAGATTAATATCATAAATCACAGTTAATTTTGAATCTGTAATTCAAATATTTCTTTCTATAACTGTCACATAAAGCAATATTGCTATATATAACACCACACCACACATCATAAACTTCTCTGTAATTGTGAATTAGGATTAAAGCCTCTATACAAGTTTAAGAATCTATTAAATTTTAGTACAAATAGACTTTTATAGTGATTTTTTGTTTACCCAGATAAACTGTTTGTTTTACTAACTTCACATGTTGGTCAAAAACAATCCAGTCTATCCTTTGTCAAGTACAAACTTTAAAAAAAAATTTAAAATTTGGTTCATATCCATAAAGCCATTTTCCTACAATTAATTCCAGACATACATACACACATGGTAATTTTCAATTTCAACTGTTGTTTATGAAACCTAAAGAATGTTAAAATTAGCTGGATATTTTTGCAATAATAATAGGGCCTTTTACACACTATTGGAAAAGTAAAAGCCTGATAGAGATATAAAACACATTGCCACATTTAAATTAAGAATACTTTGTTTTCATTGTATTAAATTATATCAATTAGATTAGATTAAATAATTAAATTAATGTAACTTCTACATGGATATACATGCCTTGTATTTGTTTCTAATTCTAACTTTTAGTGATGTAGAGCTTTGTCGTCAACTCAGGGCCATATTATAAATACAAGAATAATATAACAATTACACTTTGATGAATTTTAACTCACCTGCGCTTGAATATTAAGTAGCATATCAATGGCTTGTTCCATATCATAGTCACACTCATGTAAAGCTAAGCATACTTGTTGTTCAGGCCGCTCAGTCATTTCCATGACCTGCTTAATCTTGTGCTCATTGGATTTGGTAGTATTATCGCCACCTCCACCAGTGGAGGGCTGTTGTTTTTCTCCAGATCCCTTTGCACCTGTCTCTGTTTTATCCATCTTATGTGCTTTGTCACCCTTAGGGCCTTTCCCACCCCGTGAGGTGGTTCGATTACTCGAACTCATCTTTACAGTATGTACAGTAGGTTAGTATATACAACAGTTCTGAAACACACAAAAAAAAACTCTAATTATTTTTCAGGTTATTTTTGAAACATGCGGAAGTAATCCCGACTACATTAGTTCAGTTACAAGCGTTAATTTCACATAAAGTATCCCCCCATTCATAGCGTTGTTGTGACGATGATAGTTTTTCACAGGACAAAAGGAAGCGCTTGTCCTTGCAACCCACTGCGGCCGGAACCGAAACTGCCCGCGATTTCTCAACACACCCGATCAGCGATAAGCACCCGTCGAATCACAAACCCCAGCGACGTAAACACTGCCAATAAAATACCAAAAATTTGGGCCACCATGTGGATAGACGCCATTTCGAAGCACTTACAAGCCACTCTATTGACATCCAGGAAAATACTTTTTTGCCCGCGTCCACGCGAATACTCCGGCCCGCTACCGGCACTAAAACGCGCTGATGGGGAGCGCAGCCGCCGCCCAACGGAAAGTCGCCGCGACCGGCACGATATCAATCAAATTTGGAATAAAAATTCAAGAAAATTGGTCATACCTGCAAAAGCCGTGATACACACACAACGCAGCTCTATCAGTCACGTGACACTTCAGTCAAAATGGCCGCGTGTGACGCGCGCACTGTTGCCAATTCCGCGCGTCAGACCTCCCCCCACCCCGCCCACGCAGCATCGAAAAGTTTTTGCGGCGGCCCGCTTGAACTGCGAAGGTCAGACACGTACACATGCAAACACCCAATCATCTCGTTTCGTCAAACAACTGAAACATCAAGATTGTTCTTTCTCCACGTAGTTGTAACGACAACATTGTCAGGAGATAACATTTATAGTGTAGAATTAGTAATACGTTGTTATCACGTAATTAAACATTGATAAACCTTGCGGGTCATAAATGCATTCATAATTTTCATTAATATAATGAGCCTGTAAGAATGAAAGTGGCGCAAGTCACATTTGAATTGTTTTGAAAAGGAGAAGATTTTGCGTTTGGTATTTATGTAAATCGTCGTACGCAGTTACATTTTTATTTGTGAATAAATTGTCTTCAAGTCTGTCGATTTGCATAAATACCAAACGCAAAATCTTCTCGTATTCAATACAATTTAAATGTGACTTACCTCACTTTCATTCTCACAGGCTCATATAATCTGTCATGTTAAAAATTATGGGATCCATTTAAAGGTGCTTGTTGTTCGAGCATAAGCATGGGATTCTCGTTTATCTTAAAAGATACGAGGTTCGTTAAATTATGGAAACGTTGCGCATTTTTTGTACTGACCAATAATCTGACCTGTCATTGTTAGTTTTACGATATTGGATATTTACGATAAATTGACCCGACTCTGCAGCTCAGTGGCCTATTGGTTAGAGGCGCCGTCCGTTTCGTATTTAAGGAGCGAAAGTTCAAACCCAGCTGTCCGAAATTTCTCAAATCATCTTTCAAAGATTTTCAGAGGTTTTCTGTGCACTTGGAAATACCGGACGAAAACACTCCTCTGAGCATCTCCCTTTACCAGTGGAGAAGCCCTCTGGCTGATGGCCAAATATTTTTTTAGAATAAATTATTATTTTCTCTTTTTATATTCGTTAAAATTAAAAAGCAAAATAATGCAATGAGTGAACCATCGAAGGGAATCATTGATTCCTGAACTCTAAAATGATGAACCGTCTAGGGTATGAAATCCTGAAAACTATTTTCTAGGCCATCCAGCTTGGAGATTTAGGTGTCGGGCCAGTAAAAATAAAAATCCACTAAAAATACTAATACCACGTGTCGGAAAGGACTGGAAAATCAACAACGAAATGGCTACGAAAAAGTACAATGAATATAAGTACCTGGAATATTTAAAGTCTAAGAGGAAAAGTGGAAGAAATACAAGAAGAGCTAAAGAAACTTAAAATGTGGGGACACAGGACGGAAGACTTTAGACACTACGTGCATATTTATAGCGGTACGCCGAAAGAAAAGAGGGTTAAACAGGGAGTCACAAGAGGTTCAAAAACTGCTGAGAAGCTGGGAAACTATCGACAGAAGCCTTATAAAAACAAATGTGTACATCTACGGCCACAAAACAACGATTGTGGGAGCATATGGATTATAAACAATCATGAGAGAGTAGCAGTTTAAGATGATATTTTCGAAAAAATTGGTAGGGTTATATCAGACATCCTCACATCACGAGAAGTCATATTGCTTGGCGATTTAAACAGGCGAACTGGAAAAGCGAACAATGATCCAATTGTAGGACAGCATGGAGAAAATGTCAAGAATAATCAAGAGGTGAACCTAATAAGTGTACCTATGTAATCAAAACTCATTGCGAATCACAAATGGGTACTATCCCCATAAATACACACATATACTTGGACACAAACTCTGAAATCAATAATTGATTATATCATCGTAAAACAGAAAATTAAACTACTTGTACAGGATGTGAGAGTATGTAGAGGAATATCCTGTGGTAGCGGCAATTATTTTATGAAAGCAAAAGTTCTTTTCTCATTCTACGCTAGCAAATCATCGCGCCTGCAGAAGATACATAGATACAACTGAGATAAATGCACCAATATACAATTTAGAAAGTCTAGATAACAATAGTACCAAAGAACTGTATACTAAGAGACTGGAAGAAATGTTAACCCAAAGAAACTACTATGTTGTACAAGCAATACCCCAAGCGGCATTTGAAGCGCTCGAGCAAGTCGAGGATAGATTTACACGTAGAGAACCTTATTGGTGGAATGATAATATAGCAGAGGCGGCACAGGATATAGAAGAGGAAATACGAAAAATACTTATTCACAAAATCTGTGGAAGACAAACTGGGCTAAAAAAATCACAAGCAACAGTTAGAATAAAGATACGCCAAGCATGCAACGAAACCTGAAAGAAAAGCTGCAATAGGATTGTAACATCCCTAGATGGAAGAAAAAGCACAGTAGCGTGGAAAGTTCTAAGAACCCGAAGGACCAATTAACATGAAAAGTATACATTCTCACCAATACCAACAACAGAGTAGAAAATCTACTATAAAAATGCTCTCTGAGGAAATACCAGCATGCAAAGAAGCATTGTAAGACTAACCTATCGCGACAGTGACAGGATCCCCAACTAGAATTAATATACAAGCAGTAAAAAAGTAGTGCTGGACCCGAAGGAATAGCGAGCTAATTAAGTACGGGATTACACCTTATAGCAGGGATGGCCAACTTTTGTGTTAATAAAATCTACTTTGTATCTTAAAAATGTGTCGCAATCGACTTGTCATTAGTGGTCTATTTATCAAGTAATCTTCTAATCGGTTTCTAAGTTCGATCAATATTAAGGAACTTGACAATTACTTTATTTTAAAAAAAACAACGTAATATGTAATATGTAATATGTGGTAACAAATCTAAATCTATATTGTGATTTATTAAATTTATTTCAATTTTATTTTTTACATTTTGGTGTAGCTCTGCATACACATTTTATTCTACGTTAGAATAAAATGTCTGAGCTGGAAGAATTTTTATTTTTTTAAAATTTTATCTCCATAATTTAATGCTTATTTATATGTTGTACTGATGTGTTATTATTGTATGATTTAATGATGATATAAAATAAATGAATCATAAAAAATAAAGTTAAAACAACGCGAGCGATCGATCAAAGTTGGATTCGCGATCGAAACTCTGCCTTGTAGCATATTTCTGGGATGCCTTAATGGCCAAGAAACCCCGAATGACTGGACGGAAGGAGGCATATATCACAAGCATACATAACAAGGAAATAAAGCGGATTGTAACAACAACTGAAGAATATCGATAACAAATGTATTCAGCAAAATATACGGGCGACTACTGCGAGATAAGATGAATGAAATTAAAAGAAGAAGAAGCCGAAACGCAAGCTGGGTTCAACAGTGGACAATCTGTTCTGCACTCATTGAGAAAAAAATGGCCGTATCTTAAGATTCACCATCTATTTGTAGACTTTCAAAAAGCATTCGATAGCGTATCTGTATCAAAGCTATGGGAAGCGCTGAAAAGAACTAATCTCAGCATCAGTTTAATACAAGCATTACAACGATTCTACGAAAAGTCAATATACAAAGTAAACATCGGGGAAATCAAGATCTCACCGGGTATTGAAGACACAAACGGACTCAAATAGGGCTGGTGTGTTCGCCCATCCTATTTAAAATCTACTTGGACCAAGCATCAAACAATGGGCATTCCTCTGAGTGACGATCATATTTGTAGACGTAGCTTTGCCGATGATCAGGTGGTGATAGGGCAAGACTACGAAAACCTAGATTATACAATCAGGACATTAATAGATGAGTATAAAGCCTGGAAGCCGGTGGTAAATACACTGGCGAAAGAAATTAACGTATCACTTTTAAAAACTCGATTAAAATTAAAATCAATAAAGGCGGCGGAAGAAGACGGCTGAAGCATACAAAGTTGCCAGTGGAGGGAAGAGAGAAACTGCTACAGTGCATCATGATGCATGATTGAAATAGGGTGTGAAGTGGAGCGGTGGAGGTGCCGGAATAGTGGCGTGTGGGTTTTATTATTCCAGTGCATAAATGGGGAGTAGCCTCATAGTTGAAAAAACTATAGAGGGATCACGTGATCCCTCTATAGTTATACTCATTAGAGTACGGGGTACAAGCTAACGATAGCAATGGCGAAAAAACAGACTGGAAGGTGAAGTGGCCAGAAAGTCAGGGTGAGCTTAGAAAGGGAAGAGGGAGGAGGGAACAATTTTTACGCTAGCGAAAATGGCTGAAGAAGTACTGAAGTGCGGTATGCGGTATCTGTGGATCTGAAAACCACATATGACTCAGTTCTCAGTTAAATGGAATGGATGATAAGAATATACAAAGTTACAAGGTCAACAGCGAGTGTGAATGAAGAAGTTTCGTGGAAATTTAGAAATCATGTGGGAGTACGGCAGGGATGCCCTCTGAGCCTTCTCCTGTTTAATCTGTACACAAGTGAGTTGGAGGAAGTGTTAAGCAGAGGGCAAGCGGGAGGGATTGTGGTAGGAAGGAACGAAGGTATTATTGGTACAGCGGAAGAGTTGAAATGGAACGTAGGAATGATTCAGTGAGTGAATTTGTATTCGTATTTAGGCTTTTAGTTTGACTGCAGGTATGGGTTTAGGAAGCATTTGGGATGGGTGCAAAGATGAGAAAGGCTTGAGGGATGACGATTAGAAAATGGCAAAGGTGGTGGGAACCTAGTAATAGCGGGCCTAGGATGCGTGTGAAGCCAATATTGTTGTATGGAGTGGAAGTGTGGGGATTGTGAGAGTGGAATATAATCGAAAAGGAGGGGGCTGGATTCTGAAGAATGTGCTGAGACTCCAAAGTTCAACGCCTATGCTCATGCAGGTGACTAATCGGGTGAGCATGTGGTGGGAGTCGTGTGGGAGGGTAGTATAAAGTTCGAGGAAATATTTCAGGGGTTGGGAGATGAGAGAATGGTGCGCGAGACCAGCATGAGATGTATGACCTGATGGAGAAAAGATGTATGAAAAAGTGATGATGACTGAGGTGTGGTAGGAACTGAAGGCAGGGAGAGAATGAGGGATGTTGAGTGGCAAGAAAAGGAGGTGAGTATGACTCAGACCACACAATCCTGGTTATGTGGTGTGGCAAGTACTGGGGAACCCCCCGAGGCAAGGTCGAGGATGGAGGAAGAAGTATGGAAAGAGCAAGGTGCGGTTTAGAAAAGGGAGGAAGGGATGTGTGTATGGCATGAATACATCACGTGTGTACTGTGTAGTAAGGGAAGTGACACGTGGTGGCATCTAAGCAATGAATTTGAGGGTGTGAAAACAGAATACCAGAACAAGGTAAATGAATGATAAAGATTGTAAAAGGTTGGCGTGGTTTGACTCCTTGTTCCAACATGTTTCTTTCCTTATTTCAATTCCTAGCTTTAAATTTAGGATGCCACACGTTTGTGTTGACGTTTATGTAGCAGCATTACTAAATTAGTTCATAATTGTTCTATAGCCGCATCTTAATTTTTATATAGTTTTTCTTACCTTTTAGCTATTTCATACTCCCGCAATATGATTCTTTGATTGTTTCATGTTTGGCGTTCTTGTCCAGTTTGAAAAAGGTGCGTCTTTTTCAAACTGGACAGTTTTCAGTTTTAATTTGGGCAACTAGCATGTAATGAGTGCCTTTTGTTTATCACTGTAGGCTGGTACGGGCTTTTTGTTTCTTGTTCTATTTGCCGCTTCCGATGCGCATAATTCTACCTCCGTCCTTACGGAGGCGTACGACCGCGATACTCCACGTCACGGGGCGACTAGTAATGCCAAACCATGTTAAACGAATGCGCCTATGGTCTCTACCTATCTCTGGTCTTCTCATTACGTTTACATCTATATTGTCACTTAATTAATATATAGTTATTGATACCTTCTCTCGTTGCTTGACTTGTCTCCTCCACTTGTGTACCATTCTGTATGTTGGTAGAAGGTTTCAGATACAATTACTCTATGGTCATTATTAGTTCTTGCCGCATATTACAATTTCTTCGGCATTTTTGCAATTCTTCCCAATTTTGCATTAAAGTATCCACTTATATATAATAAACCTTTGTTATTTTTGGTTACAAAGTTCTTACCAACGTTTCTTCTATATCTCCCTTTTCATCCTTGTTTGGTCAGTATCGTAAGATTATTGAAATGGTCTTACTTTTGCATCTTCCATTTCTACCATTAGTAGTATACATTTTTAGATTCTGGATTAAATGTACAGCTGACACGTTCTGATGGCTTGTTGTGGGTACCAATCCCCTATATACAAAAAGGTGTAGAGTCACTAGAACCCTATATTGACACTCTTCAGTCCGATGCTGCAAATCGAACACCACCGAGCAGTAGGGTACTAAGAGATAGCAAATTACTGTACTCGCGCCTTCACGTGGCGGCGCTGATGATAACTAAGCTGAGATGGATCGACATAACCTGACCACCTGACCTACTGCAAAAAAGAAAGAGATAGACACGGACATAAATCTCATAGGCAAGCAACGGGAGACCACCTCCAGTAAACTTCCCAACAACAACTATATGATGACAAAGTTCAACAGAAAAGGACCTGAAAAAAGCCATGAAAGAAGTCTTAAGAATGAAGTTAAGAAATGAAATTAAGATAGAAACATGAAATGTATGGAGTTTATACGAAGCAGGAAAGTTAACAAACTTCGCCCAAGAAATGAAAAGACTCAAATTAGATATAATAGGTGTAGCAGAAACTTGGTAGTCCAACTATGGAAACTGTAGATTTCCGAACGACAGCTTTTACTACGATGACAATCAAGACAGAGTACATAGAAAGGGAGTAGGATTGATAATATCTAAACAACTAGAAAAATATGTCACCAACTTACTACCACATAACAGCGCTAAACTGAATGTTAACCTTTGAACCTCAACATAATCCAAATATACGCTCCAACAGCCGACAAGGAGACGATGCATAGAAAATCTATACTGGAACAAACGAAATAGAATATATTGTGGGTGGCTCTCCACCTACTCCATTGGGGAGCACGAATTCATACCCAAGTAAATCACCGTTCACAGATAATCGGAGGTTTTCTGCAAAGTTAAGGTAAATACCAGGTGATTATACTCTTCCGAGCTTCTCCCTTTAAGGCGGAAAAGTCTTTCAGCTGATAGTTAAGATAAAGATAATTTTCTTCTAAAACTGAAACAAAAAATAGAGGGATGGATACATTTCTGAATGAAGCATACATATATGGTTCATTACATAATATGGAATAGAAGAAGTGTCCCCCAAGACTGGAGATGGCCCCATAGTCCTATATATTAAGGTAACAATGTTGTAGTTAGTTACATCTAGAACTAACTACAACATGTATGAACTTGGTGTATAAATTATATGCAATGATTGTGGAAGAGAGAATACAAGTAGAAATAAATATACTGGGTATGCTGGAAAGCTTGTTTTCAAATAGGGTATGTGGACAATGTGTCAATATTGAACCACATAGTAGACGTAGTGACGCTGAAGCCCGAAGTGTAAGCTGTTTATAAACTTACGAGCCACATTCTTAAAGGTAAATTGATAAATGCTTAGAAAAATAGATGTGAATGAACAATTGGCATATAAAATAGAAGAAATGTGTCAATGTTTTTGAATGCGAAAAGGAATACAGAACAAGGTTGTCCTAAAATTTTTGAATCAAGCAATATAATTGGATTCAAGTGTGGAATGGAGTTGAGAATTTGTCCACGATTTGAAATTCAAAATTAAGGATGATTTTTGAAGTAACCTATAACATACAACACGGCAGAAGGACCCACAAGTCGATAACTACTACTGGTGCATAATTTAATTAAAAAACGTAATGACAATAGTTAGAACTGTTAATTTATAAATGACCTATAAGGAATATATGTGTATGTACAAACTGGATAATAACCAATGAAGCATTACTGTCTCATTTTCACCATGATGCTGGTGTTATCTCACCGTCTGCGACTATAGAGCCTACGGATCGTGATGCTATCTGGATAAGCTACAAATAGGTGTATTGTGATTTATTTTAAACAATTAAAAAAAAATCAATTTATTCTTTATAAATTATTACAATATTTAATTTATCAATTTTTTATCACTGTAAAAATATAAAATATAGTATTTACACAATCTCTTCACATAGAACGCAATCACAGATTTATTCAACCGGTGTGCAATTACCCGGTATTATTCCACTTCCACAATTACCAAAAGCCGCGCGATTCGCGCAATAAATTTCGCCGACGAGAAAAATATAAGTGTTTTCCTGCATATTCAGTTATGCATCTGCAATTGTGTTAAAACATACGATACCTATATTCCGATCATATTATATTCACCCGTCCTAAAAAACGGTTTTCTAGGAACATACAAAAAGTAATCTTAGCTTCTTATAAACTGCAATAGAGAAGATGTGTAAATATACGCAGGTAATTGCTGGATACGGGATAACTTCATTGTTTATTCATTCAATTTCTATAACTTTCTCTGAAAGAAAGAAA
Source organism: Lordithon lunulatus (assembly GCA_963942505.1). NCBI lineage: Eukaryota > Metazoa > Arthropoda > Insecta > Coleoptera > Staphylinidae > Lordithon > Lordithon lunulatus. The sequence continues at coordinate 39,909,494 of OZ012668.1, forward strand.
ATAACTATTAGTAAACATGCCACATTAATTTTCTACAAACCTATTTGTAACTTACCATTTACACTTGTATCATCGTCTATGACAGTTGTTATTGTGATTTCGTTCCTGTTATCAAGATCTTTTAATGAATCAATCAGATCCAAATCAATAACTTTTTGTGCCACTGGTGTATTATGTTGTTGCCGTATCTGGGGGGAACCACCAGAATTACTATGCCTGGGTGGAGATTCATTAAATAACTTTCTATTGAAAGCGATATAAGGGTGCCTACTATTCTGATTACTTCCAGCAGAATAATTGGCATTTGTGTTTGAATCAACTATGTTTGAGTGACTAATCGAGGGATTCGTTTCCGCATTCGTACTTGTAGATGGCTTGGACATGCTAGCATATGAATTACTGTTATTTGATCTATTGACAGTCATAGATGGATTATTCATGACAAAGTTGTAGCCTTTATTACTTGTTATATTGGTATGATTGGTTGATGGTTTATGCACATTCGTCGAATAAGTGGCTACATGGCTACTATTTGTTGTATTACTAGTAGATGCATTATTGCCAGTTATATGTGATTCATTTGCTTGCAAATTCTGCAAGCTATTCCTTAATATTGTATAATGATTGCTTGGAGGATGTATCATTTTATCCTTGCCATTGCCATGAAATTTTGCTGCATTTACATACACTTTGGAATATGTTCCATTTAGTCCGGGTCTAGTAACTGCATAATATGCTTTTTGGAGATTACGTCTGAAAATTTGAATTTGTAATTATAACTTATACCTTTAACTACAAAAAGTGTGAAACATGTTATTCATTGAATGTATCTATAACCAAGAGTGAGAGAGTCAAGATGGTTTTATGTTGACACAAGATAATATAAATAGTATTTTGGAGCAATTATGTTTACAAAATATGTACCTTTCTACTAGTTTATATTAGCTATTTTCTGACTGATAAACAATATTATTGAAAATATCATTCTAAAATTGAGTCAATATTTTATGTAAACTAAAGGCCTGTTTAACGTTTTTGATGTCACAACTTTTGCGTGTATATAAATAAAAAAGGTTTCCCAGATAATGGCAGCGGATATCTCAATAAAATGCGTTATTCAGTTACATTTTTGTAAAGTACAATGACGTCGCAATCAGCTCACCGCTTTCTTAGAAAATCAGCGGGTCTACTATAACTTCATAACAAATAATTCAAATCGTTGAAATGTCATGTAAAGCACATAACACAGGACAATATAATTGCTATTTAAAAACTGATTGAAAAGGCAGTAGGATAAAAGAGCAACATATTTATACATTTGTAGATCACGACAAATCCTTGGATAAAGTAACACGAGATTGGGTTTGGAAAGTACTAGAATAATCAAAATAAGTAAGACACTAATATGAGGAATCAAAAGTTTGTGTAGAAGAACAACAAATTATGTTAAGGACGCAAAACGATATCAGATTTATCACAATGAAAGGACTTGGATAAGGACAAGTATACAATCCTATATTATTTATATATAGTATTTTCAGATAACATACTGAAGTATATTAAGGACAGAACAAAAAAGTTACAGCAAATATTTGCAGATATACTCCCAATTTTAACTAAGGACAAGAAAGAAGTTCAAGATAACGTGAACTTATGGAAGGAGGAAATATCAAATAACAGCAGAATTAATATAGTATAGTATAGAGAACAGATGAACAAAGAGAATAAAGTCGGAGATCAAGCAGAGGAGAACACCAAAGCTGTCGATATAATGCAGAGCACTGGCACGAAAGTAACCGGGGATGAAAAGAAAGCCTACCCCGGAAACTCAAGTAGTGAGGCCAATAGACAGGGAATGCAGAACGATAACCAACGGCAGGAAGCGAAAAAACGAAAAGACGATTGGTCACAAAGCTGTTGAAATGGGTGGAGTATCTAGTTTGTCGTATCACGGAGGTCCGGAACTGTATAAGCATAACCCGAAGGAATGAGCGCCTCACAAGGACAAAATGAGGGAATCATTCACCAACGGTATCTAGAAACTACGTGAAATTGCTTAGAAAACGAGTGCGCGGCAGAGGAGATAATGTAGACGAACTGGGTTCCGGAAAGAACGGCTGACGACCGATATAATCCTATAGGTCCCTAAACTCGACTCGGAGGTGATCGAGGGAACTTGGAGAGCGAGAACACTGTATGAAGGTCACACTATATGTGTCAAATGCGTTCAACACGTTACCATCATGGATGGCAATTATAGCGGTGACGAAGGGGAATGCCAGAAGACCTGGTAAAACTGATACAAGGATACTTAAGTGACATATGAGGGTACCGGATGGTTGACACAGTTTGAGGTCACAGAAAGCGACCCACAAGGTTCCGTACTTCAACTCCTCGAATTTGCCGATGATATGGGAATATTCGTCAGGACAAGAGTTATAGGGGAGAGCCTCAGCAAAATCAGACAAGCGGTCTCCATTAGGAGAGCAGGCATCCGGAAAGCGAATACAATCCAACTTATGAGGCGGGAAATAGAGGGGGGCAAGAAAAATAAAATATTTGGGCACAATACTGGAAGCTGATACCTGGCCAGGCCTCCCAAGTGCCAGTCACCCGCAAAGCCGCCAGGACGGAAGCAGCCATAGCCGGGCTGCTTCCCAACATAGGGATCCGAGCGGGGGAAAACGGAGACAACTAGCGACGTTGTCGCGAGCCCAGATACTTTACGCAGCCCCAGTCTGGGCCTACGCAACGCTGACCCAGAGGAACACAGAGAGGCTGAGAAGAGCACTGATATACAGCGCCTTACGCATAACAAGAGCATGCCACACCACATCCACGGATGCAGTGACGTCCTGGCAATGACGATAGGAGAGGGACAGCCTTCGAAGTGGCAACAGAGGTGGTGAGGAGAGACACCTTAACCAAACGGCAGAGCTTCCATCTGCTCTGCCGAAAGGGATACCGAAAAGCGAGGCGCATGCGTGAGTGGCATTCTGTTATACGGGACGGAATTGTATTGTAAATGAAAATATGCCGAAGAAGGTTTTCAACGAAGTAGTACTAGTAGTAGTATATAGAGGTGAGGCATACTAAACCAGATAATGAAATCAAGATTCAAGTGGTAGAAATGAGGTTTTCCAGTAATAACACTAGATGAAATAAGAAATGACGATGCAATGACCCGGTTCCGACATTGTTAATTCCAATGAGAAAAAGCAGCTAGACTCTGATAAGAATGCCAGAAGATAGAGAAACAAAAATAAGAAAAATGGAAGACCACATAAAAGATGGGACAAAAGGTACCCAATGGTATGGATAGGAACAGATGAAAATGAAAAGACATCGTTAAGAACATAAAATAAAATTAAATGAGGGCCAATCTATTTCAACATCTGAAATAGATGCCAATTGACTCTATATAGATATAAATGATTGTAAAGTCAAGTCTAAAAAATTTAGATCAAAGTCTTGAGCTGGTGGCAACGTGGTACCTGTTGAATATCTCTAAATATCTGCTTTCCATGTAAAGCGGTGCCGTATGACGACGATTGCACACACATATTTTAATCATATAAGTAATTATTCACTGTAACCCATTGCCTTTTTGCATTTTGTTGAAGTATACCACTCTCTCCTAAACTATATTCATGTATATACACAATTTTTGAGACATAAAGGTGACAATAACGGCCGCTTTCTAGGAAACCAGGTATTAAACATGCATGTAGTTCTCTTACCTGACGTTTGCAAGCCCATTTGCAACAGCTGAGTTGACATCAGAACCTGCAAATAATAATGTACTATTAGATAAATCACTATGTATTTCCAAATCATTATGTATTAAAATTTAAACTCTAGTCAGAAAGGTGGAATATCAGCTTTAGGCTACACCGTGCGTGAGTAATTTTGTGATTTTATGACTGCTGTATTTTAGAAAAAATCCGATTAAGGTTTGCTAATTCAGTAACAGGAGATTTAGTGCTAATAATAATTGGCTAATTGGTAAAAAATGAGCACCTGTATGATTCATATCTAGAGCTTGTGGTAATGGTTGTGGAGGAGGAGGCGGGGGATTTTTCTCCCTATTAAACTCCTCCCATGCAATCTTCATTGTTGAATCGTCCAACTCTTCCTCCGGCAAATTCTCCAATAAACTCTCATGTTCATGATAAGAAAATATTTCACTTGTATGCTTTTGCAGTAGGTTAGCCAGCAGATTATCCAAGGGTAGTTTAGGGATGGGCCGCTCTTCGATGTTATCAACATTACATCTACATAACAAAATGGTTAATTATAATCAGTTGCAACATTATATTATAGATTTAAAAAAATGTTTACCTGTACATAGCTTCTAAATCACGGCATTTATAATGCCTGCTGATTTGCATCTCATCGACCACCCGACCTGCGATAGCCTGTTTGGTTACAGAACGCTCGTAAACTACTTCCTCCATAGTGCCCTACAAATAAATATTATTAGACAAAGTAGTACGAAAATTAACTTGGAAGCACAATTGGTTATACGGGGGTTGCAATTAAAAGTTGGCGCGTATTCGACGAACCATCACTATCGGTTCACCAACAGATGATTTTCAACTTAGGTGATATGTTTGTAAGTGCAGTGGAATGTAGAAATCTGAGGAAAATTGGATCGTACTTTTACGGAATCCCTCAGATTAGAAACCGAGGGTCTCAAACACACTATAAACACCAAGAACGAGCTAAAGGCGGCAACGTCTAATCTCAAGGGAATTACACATATACCCTAGGGACCAGCTGTCCACTCAAAAAAACGAGTTCTCTCTCGATATATTCCCTAGTGGAATAAAGATCTTGGCCGACTATACATAGTTGTGCGAAAAGCCTTCAACAGTGCCAAAAGGACAGGAAATTGGAATGCCTACAAGACGGCACTAACCGAATGCTACAAAGAACCGAGAAGGTCCAAGCAAAAAACCTAGAGGAACTTCTGTGAGGGAATTGATGATATATCCCCAACAGCAAGGCTGCATAAGGTACCTACAAAAGACCACTCAAATCTAATAGGGTTGCTAAAGACACCTAGTGGCAGGCAGGCCAAAGTTCCTGAGGAAAGTCTAGATGTTTTATTACAAAGACACGCGGGGCCAAAAATAATGACAATTGGTAAAAATGGGACATGCTGACAACCCTGTCCCATCAGATCCAGCAAAAAAATAGACGTAGAGTGGTATAAGCTGTAAATAGCTTCAAACCCTACAAGTCCCATGGCCATATGGTATCCTTCTCGAAATACTGCAAAAGGGAATCGAAATGATTGCCCCATGCATAGTAGATATTTTCAAGGCCAGTTATCGGCTGGTATACATATCAAAGAAATGGAAGCAGGCTAAGGTGATCTTCATCAACAAGACGGAGCGAAGACCCTCCAAGAATGCAAAGCCATATCACCCCATCAGCCGCAGATCCTTCCACATCAAAGCAACGAAAACGATTGTGGACAATCACATTGGTATGGCCCACTGAAAAGGAAACGACCCCATAAGCAACTAGGCAAGTCGATAGTCGACTTATTAGCACTCCTGCTGTGGTGCCTAGTCGTGGACGAACAGCTCAAACAGTTAACGGAGAGCGGGTTTAACACGGTGGGTTACGCGAATGATAATGCCGTCAACATAGGGGGGGTACATTTGACGACAATTAAATTAAACCATGCATAATGTGCAATAAATACCATCAACTATTGGAGCAAGAAAGAGGGCATTGGCCTCAATCCAAACAAAATAGTGATGGTTCTATTCTACCGGAGAAGGAAGCTTAAACTACTGGATTTCTCGACAGAGGGTAATATAGACAAAATAATCTCGTGGAACCCACATGTGAAAAAAATCATGCAAGGGCGACAACGGCTGCAAGACTCTTTAGCAAGAAGTGGGGGCTAAAACCGAAAATGGTACGAAGGACGTACCTGGCGGTTGTCAGACCCATTGTCACCTATGGATCACTTGTTTGGTGGTGCAAGACCAAGGGGAAAACCAAACTAGGCTGCAACAGCTCCAATGGCTGGTAAATTTGAGCGCTATTAGAGCACAATTCCTACTGCAGCACTGGAAGTGATGTTAGATCGGTTCCCATTACAGACACACGTATAAAAAAGAAGGTAAATCCAGTACTCTCAGGCTAGGGTTAGTTCGACAAGTGCCTCCTCACGGACAGGTGAAGGTCCTGTCGCAGGTCGAAATGAAGTATCTGATATATCCCATGGATTCCATGCCAGTTGAATTCGACTTCGATGAGGCTATTGATATTGAAGTGGTTATTACTGACCGCCGGGGCATCACTTGGAAAATAGCACAACATGAGGAACAACAATCAGTAATTTAGTACACAGGCGCATTGAAGACTGCAAAAGGTACCGGACTAGACATATATAGCCTAGGATGTGAAGAATCGCCGGCAACGGACGCCTACTTTCCTACAAGTAGAAATCCTAGCTCTACCTCTAGCTCAAAGAGATACGCACAAATCTGCTTGCAAACAATTCAAGGGCACTTAAAAGCCTATAGCCATGACTCCAAAGTGTTCTGGAACTGTAAACAAACCCTGAAGCAATTAGCGAAAGGTAACAGGAACGAGGGCATTCAGGCAAACGAAGGTTTGCCAGCTTTGGTAGCGTTAATCTGACGACCGTGAAGTTGAGAAGCAAGCCTCTCAGGGCTAAATTAAACTTCGTTCGAGAAGTGGATTTCCTGGGAGAACAATAGTAGTAGTAGGGTAAAGCACAATAGATCAGCAACAACCACTCTAATAGAAAAAAAAGATTTTAGAACATATACACGCGCTGTAAAACGCGCTTTCACGAAAGCTCTGGTTTCCTAGGAAACGGTCGCTTAAAAGCGGCCGCTATCAAAATAATTTTTACGTCAGAAAAATAGTTTTACGTGTATATAAATGAAATATGGTGGACCATAAAGGGTAATACTTCAACGTAATGCAAAAGGGCAATGAATTACGATGAGAAATGGCGAGTTATTGAATTATATATACTTAAAACTGAGAAACGGAGTTGTGCTCGATCGTCTCGAGAGTGTGCACGTGCAAGCGAGGGTGAAAACGTTTTTAGTGAGCAGTAGCGAGCTGAAAATATCGGTGGTTGGTGATACATATTCCCGCTCTGGGAGTAACTAAGTGCGGGAAGGTGAAGTGTCGGCGAATTGAAAAAAAAACGCGAGAAACTGTCAGTTAGTTGAAACAAAATAAAGACTTTTGGCTACGTAAACGCTGACGAGTATAAAAGCTATTGGGAACGGGCAATACCAAAATATATTTGGGTATTACCGAGACGAAATTCAGTTGTGTTTATAACACAACTGAATTTCGTCTCGGTATTTGCGGGTTCTTATTCGCGCGAAAGTGGTCGGTTTTTATACGCGCGCTGGTTTGCCCGGGCGGGTATGGAAAGCGGCGACGAAACGCAGACGGGAAAGTGCGCGGCGACCCCGGATATGAAAAAAAGAAAATGGGAGAAGTTGACTCCGGAGCAGGTGAAGGACGGCAACGTCGAAGCTCTGAAAAAAATGTGGGAAGTGGTAGAAGAGATGGAGGAAGAAATCTCGAGAGGAGAGCCAGAAATGGAGGAGACTTTTAAGAGAGGAGAGGGAAGAATCACGGATAGAGAGAGAGGAGTTGAAAAAGGAAAGAAAGGAGTGGCAACTGATGATGGATGGATGGAGGGAATGGACACGGGAGAGAAAGGAGATGATGGGGAAGATAGACCAGCTGGTAAAAATGGGGGAGAGTAGGAACGAACCGGAGGGGAAAGCAGCGCCGGAGTGGGTAAAGGAGGTGAAAAGGAAAGTGGTCACGATAGAAAAGAGAGGAGGAGAGACAAAGAAATGAGAGGAAAAACAATGTAGTGGTGTCGGGGATAGGAAAGGAAGGGGTGGAGGGAGTTATACAGAAACTGGATGTTAGTGTGCAGGTGCGGAGAGAGGTGGAGCTGGGGAGAAAGGGGGACTGAATGCTGCTAGAGCTGGCCAGTTGGGACGAGAAAATGCAGATAATGAGGTCTAAACACAAATTGAAGGGGACAAACATATATATAGACGATGATTTAACCGTAGCGGAGAGGGACGTTCAGAAGAAAATAAGGGAGAGGGCCAAGGAGGAAAGAGCGGGCTACCGAAAAATGAATGTGGCAGGCGAGTGGTGGATCTGGCAGGGCGATGGTCTGGCAAAAAAGTGCTGAAGGGGGTGAGGGCGACGAGCCAGGAGTATGGGGTGGATGGAAGAGGTGACGAGGGCAACTGCAGGGTGGGCTTCTGGAACACTGCGGGTCTAAAGAAAAAAGTGCTGGGAGGAGTGTGGGTAAAAGAACTAGAGGATTGGTTGGGCTCAAAGGACATAGTGGGGCTAGTAGAGACGTGGCTGACAGAAGAGGAGTGGGGGCAGGTAGAGTGCTGTATGCCGACAGTATGGGACTGGATTACTCAGGGAGCGAAGAAGGAAGCTAAGATGGGTACTGCCAAAGGAGGAATCCTATTGGGGGTGAGGAAGATAGTGGGAAAATGGAACAGAGAGACGCTAAGAGAAGCTACAGGACTCGTAATAGGGAAGGTGGAAATGCATAGAAGTGCGGTGTGGGTGAGAGCAGTGTACTGTAACAAAAACCGGGTGGAATTAATGGAGGTACTAGACGAACTGGATACGGCAGCAGATATGTGGAGTATCGGGGGCGACTGGAATGTGAGGGTGGGGGAGCTGGAAGGAGGGATCGGAGAAGACGGTGACTGGAGAAAAAGATGCTCCCAGGATAAAGTGACCAACCAGGAGGGTAGAGAATGGATGCAATGGGTGAGAGAGTCAGGATGGGATGTGCTCAACGGTTGCTGTGAAGGGGTCTGGGAAGGAAAAAAAAACGTTCTGCGGACAAGGAGGAGGCTCGGTTTTGGACTACGTGGTGGTCAAAGGGATCGAAAGGGAAGAGTTGGTATGCTTCAAGGTGGAAAACGTAGGAGGGTCGGATCATGTACCGGTGGAGGTGGTCGTTAGGGTGAGGAACGTTGGGAAGGGAGAACAGAGGAAGGGGCAGCAGAGGTTTGGATGGAGCGAGTCGGATTTGGATGCATATGAGAAAAAGCTAAAACGCGTCAAGTAGGAGGATGTGCATTCGATGCTCCAGTTGGAGAGAGTGATGGTGGCTGCATTGGAGAAGAAGAAGAGTGGGGGGGCAGAGGGAGAGTTGGTTTGACGAGGAATGTAGGGTGAAGAAGTCGAGCTGGCGAAGAGCAATGGCGAAGTGGAGAAATGGGAGAGGTGAAGTGGAAAGGGCCAATCAGGCGAAGAGGGAGTTCGAGAGAACCTGCGAGAGGAAGAAGATAGAGGAGTTGCAGAAGGTAGAAACGAGGTTGAGGGGTGTGTGACAAAGAAAGGGTTGTGGGAAATTCTGAGGGGAAGCGTAAAAAAGGGGAAAGTTGGCATAGAGCTGGCAGAGTGGGAGAAGAGCTGTAGAGAGATGGCGGGGTCAGAGGTGGATTTAGGGAGTCCGAGACCGGTGGTAGGAAGGGAGGCGTTTTCACGGGAAGAGGTCGATGTGGCCATAGGGCAGCTGAAACTAGGAAAGGCGGCGGGGGAATATGGGCTGAAGGCAGAGGCCTTCAAAATATTAACAGAGGAAGGAAAAGATAAGTTACTGCAGGTTTTGAATAGAGTCTGGAGCGGTGAGGAAGAACTGCCGGAAGAGTGGCGTGTGGGGGTGGTGGTCCCGGTACACAAAGGGGGAGCAGCATCGGTCGTAAATAATTATAGGTGTATTACCGTTATGAATGCGAGGTACAAAGCGATGATGACAATTGTGAAAAATAGACTAGCGAGGGTAGTGGATAGAAAAGGGCTGCTGCCGGAATGCCAGGGGGGTTTCAGAAAGGGAAGAGGGACGAGGGAGCAGATTTTCACGCTTGCGAGAATGGTGGAGGAAGCGTTAGAGTGCAAAGGAAGAGTGTATGCGGTGTTTGTGGATTTGAAAGCGGCGTATGATTCAGTTCCTAGAGGAAAGCTCGTGGAGTGTATGGATAGATTGGGGATGGAAGATGAAAGTGTGGAGTGGGTGAGAAGTATATATAAAGAGACGTGGGCAAAATCGAGAGTGAATGGAGAAGTGTCTGAGAAGTTTAGGATGAATGTGAGTGTAAGGCAAGGGTGCCCGCTAAGCCCCATCCTGTTCAATCTATACACAAGCGAGTTGGAGGCGGTGCTGAGGAGAGGACAGGCTGGAGGGGTCGTGGTGGGGAGAACCAAGGTGTGGATGCTGGCATATGCGGATGACATAGTATTAGTAGCCAAGAGAGTGGAAGAGATGCAAGAGATGTTGGAAAGAATGGGAAGGTACATGGATAGAAGAGGGCTAGTAGTGAATGTGGAGAAGACTAAATGGATGATGTTTAGGTATAGGGGTAGAAGGGGTAGAGTGGAAGAGCTGAAATGGAAGGGAAGGATGCTTGAGAGAGTGAATGTCTTTAAATATTTGGGTTTCTGGTTTGACAGTGGAGGAGGATTTAGGGTGCATGTGGAAAGTATGCAAGCGAAAGCGAGAATGGCTTGGGGAATAGCGAGAAGGAAATGGGAGAGGTTGTGGGGCGGTAACCTCGTAATGGCGTGCAAGATCTGGGATCGTTTGTAAAACCTATTCTGTTGTATGGAGTGGAAGTGTGGGGATTGCATGAGTGGGATGTGATAGAGAGAGAGAGCAAGGTGTGCTCCTGAAGAGTCTGCTGGGTCTCGAAAGGTCGACACCGAGAGCAGTGCTGTTGCAGGAGACGAATCGTATGAGTATGTGGTGGGAGTCGTGTGTAAGGGTGTGAAGTTTGAAGAAAGATTGCAGGAATTGGGTGAGGAAAGACTGGTGCGGGAGGTATGGATGAGGTGTAAGAGTAGGACGGAGAGTGGTTGGAGAAAGAATAGAGGAAGGATGTATGAAAGAGTGGGTATGTCTGAGGTGTGGGTAGAGGAGAAGCTGAGAGAAATGGGAAGCCTAGGAACTGAGGTAAGAGAGAGATTGAGAGATATTGAGTGGCAAGAACGGCAGACTAGAATGAATGAGAACTCTTACAACCCTGGCTACGTAGAGTGGCAAGTGAGTGGGAGACTCCCGAGGTACTTAGCCAGGGGTGAGTGGAGCAGGGAGGACAAGGTATGCATGGCAAGAGCGAGGTGTGCGTCAGACGAGAGAGGGAGGAAAGTGTGGATGGGTCTAGGGTACACCGCGTGTGCGCTGTGTAGTAAGGGAAGCGACACGTGGTGGCACCTTAGCGAAGAATGTGAGGGTGTGAAAGCAGAGTGGGTGGGAGACTGCAGAAAGCTGAATGAATGGTTATGCGAGGATGGGGAAGGCGTGAAAATCTGCAGGAGGCTGACGTGGGAGAGGAAAGTGGCAAGGGCAAATGGAGCGGCGATAGATGGGGGTAATTTGTAATTTTTGGCGGAGTAGTACTTTTATTTATATTGTATTTTTATTTTTATTTTTGTATATTTTTGTTGAGATTTGTGATGTGGAGGGGCAGTGAGGGAAATGCCAATAAAGGTCTTTTTTTTTTACTTAAAACTGTTTGTGTGACGTGTAAATGGCATCAAAAGCGGCCGCTTTTAAGCGACTGCTCTCCGATGAAACAGGACTTAAGATCATGATATCGATCTTAAGTCTTGGTTAATGAATTAACGGATTTAGTTTGGGTTACTTTGTATATTCTGTCCCTCTTTGGACCTGTGTAAGTTTTATCTGCATCATCAATAAAACAATTTTATTTTTATTCTTAAGTGACGCAATGATTTTAATCCCGGTGGCTAATATAAATATAGGATTTGCTTACAACTGAATCCCAATCCTAATTATAGTCGATACCATGCTAAACACTGTGCTAGTAGCGACATATGTAGGCATATTCTTACCTTCGAAACTAGCCGATAGATGTAGCAATTCTTCTTCTGTCCAAACCTGTATACTCTGAATATACTCTGACTATCGAATGATGGATTCCAAGAGACGTCCATCAATATAACTCGATTGGCGCCAACCAAGTTCAATCCCAATCCACCGACTTTGATGGAAATTAAGAATAGTCTGAAACATAATAAAAGTATGTTTTAGGGGAAATGATGATTTGTGGTTGTATGTCTCATGCTATGATGAAGGAGGGGAGGAGTCATAATAGGATGGGGAAGGAGGGAACGAATAAGACGAGAAAGGGAGGAGATAATAACAAGATGATTAATTAGGGAAACGAACCAATGCAACATTTCAATGGTCAAAGTATGTTTTGTGGTTAACTGTGTTCAATGTACTGAATATCGATGTTATGAACTTACCTAATATTGTTGTTTTCTTTATTGAACAAATTACAGTAGCCTGCCCGCACGTCAGGCTGTACCGTACCATCCATTCGAAGATAATTAGTGGATTGTTTCCAACGAGGATACTTTTTTTTGAGGAAATACTCGATTACATCCATTTCCACAATTGACGAAGAGAATATTAATCTAAATGTATTAATTGGGTATAAGGGCATAGAAATGCATGTTTCTTAAATATAACACTTACAATTTCTCCTTAGTTTTCTCACACTCCTCAATGACAGAAAACATAATCTTTAATTTTGGCCCATAGTCAATGTTGTCGCAAAAATCGTCCGGAACAAATTCTTTCCACCAATTGCTGGGCAGATCTGTTGCCTGGACATTATCTGGAATATCGCCTATTTGAGATGCTTCTTTCTTCTTTTTTAGTTTGTACCCTGGCTGTAAAAACTCCGGATTAGTAGACAAGAAAATTTAAAATAAAAAAAAAAACGATTACTGTACTGTTATTACGGTACAGCAGCGCAAGAATCTAAAAGCGTAGTGTAGGCACTCTGAAGGGCTGTATAGTATGATACAACGTGTTAATCTAATGCCTGTATTCATAAACGCCTGTTAAAAAATCTGTATACAGCTAACAGCCCAAGGGTTTTTCCGTAGGGTAAGGGGTAAGCTCAGAGGAGTTTAATCGCCCGGTATTTACCTTAACTTCACAGAAAACCTGTGAAAACTGATTCGCCCCCAAAGGAACCTTTACAGTTTTTAGAGGTTTTCTGTGAAGAATAACATTTTCTGAGAAATCACGAATAAACAAATTCCCATATGTTCTAAATGCAGGTGGAAAATAAAAATATATAATCCATTTAAAATGTGTGCCGATACTAATACTGAAGCTATTGATGATGTTTAACGTTTATTAATTTTTACTACAGCTATGATTTCGAAACTTTCCTCAGAGTGACACTTATAAATAAAAAATATATAATTAAAAACCTAGCTTAATAATGAATCCTATTATAGACCATATCCATTATTGTAAGATTATAGTCAATTGAAAATTATAGTCAATTGAAATAAACACTTCTACGAATAGTACTAACCTGTTGCTTCAAATGTAACATATACGGATGCGTCCAAACTGACATCAACATGTGGTAATGTGGGAACAGTTTGTTTTTCGTTTCAACGCCTAGATGAAAGTTCTCAATAAATTTCCTATATATCACTGCTTGGACTGGATGGAGAGGAACAAACAGTACATAATCCATTTTTATTGGTAAATAAGGTTGTAGTTCAGTCACTTCAAATCTCTGCAAAAAAAAACGTAAAAGGTGTCAAATGAAACTCAACAATAATTTTCCCAAGTTGAGATTTTAACTTTTATATGTTTACACGTTAAAAACGTTGGAAAAATTAATTAAAAATAGTAATTATATAAGGTTCTGTTTAAAAAAAATTACATCTGCGACAAACTATTAAAAATATTTTAATAAAAGAAAAAGCTTTCAGTTCTCTAGACTCACTTGATCTAGACCTAGTAAATGGAGAAATAATATATACATGCAATAGTTACCAGTTCTTGGGGGGGTAAAAATACAAGATGGAAAGGATGATAAAGAAATCAGACAAAGAAGAAGGTCCTATCCCCGGATGAGAAGAGAGCAGGGAGGACGGGTAAAAAAGGGTTCAGCTGTCTCCGGCTGTAGTCTGCAGGGCCCCTTGCCTAGTTACAGGAGCACGGCTTCGAGAGTAGAACATCATAGACCTCAATGGTCAAAAGAGCGGAAGAACCAATTAGCGATAGATGGAATTCATTCTTATTGAAATTTACATAAAATATTCCTTGAGAACCTGGAAATGGAACTGCAAAAGCATGGGAATTAATATAGGAGAAAACAACATATACACACTTTAATTTGCAGATGATGAGGTGCTCATGGCCCAAAACAAAGATAACCCTCAATTCATGAGCAGAATAAATAAAAATGAAGACAAAATGGCAGCTCTATTGATGAACCTGGACCAATCTATATGCCTATGTATTGGAGAAAATTATAGTGACCTAGACCTAGTAAATAGAGAAATAATTTCTGCATGTAATAGCTACCAGCATATTTGAAAATACAGATGGGTAGGATGATAAAGAAATCAGCCAATTAAGAAGAGGTATCAAGAGGTTAAACGATATATGGCGGAGCAAAGAAATAACGAAAAGAAGAAAGTATAACATGTACAAAATGGTTATCAATAGTATTATACTCTATGGAGCAGAAGCATGGAGATGGATAGAAGGAGACATAAGAAGACTAGGATCTTTGGATGGATGCCCTAAGAATATCATGTAGAATGTCGAGGTTGTCCCTATCCAACTCTATACAAGAATATAATGATAAAGGAATTAATCGGCTTGAAGGAATATATCGTTTACAGGACGCAGAAAAACACCAAATATCTTGTATGGACACGCTCGACTAGAAGAGGCAGTAAATCCTAGAATGGAGGCATCTAGAATGCAATAAGTTAGAGCAACCAATGGCAGGTTAAGTTAGGATGGAGCAAGAGTCGGTAACGCCTATTTAACACTGTATCTCGAATGGAAAATTTTGTGGAAAATGGGGGTTATCACCTATGTCAAGACCCCAATGTTTTACATAACATTCTTCGCCGTATAGAATCCGCAGAGCTGAAGCAAATGTCTTTTAGTTATCGAGATACAGTGTAAAATAGGCGTATTCAAAATGACTATTTCTTACAAAAATCTTAACTAACCCTGAATATGTTTTTTTCCGTGTGAGTGTTGCATATGTTAGTATGTAGCAACGTAATAGAAGTAAAGTAAGCTAAAAACCCCTAAACAACTTTTCAACAAACCAACATATGGCTTGTGTTTTGCAGGAATGCGCTTCCTTGTTCATTCTTTTTAAAATGAGTTAAATTTCAATGGTTGCTATTTAAAAAAGTGAGGTACTTCCCCCCCTCATGACACCATCAAAAGTTGGGGAAGTTCTAAACCATCACATAATGTAGTTTTTATGATATTGTATTAGCATGCAAATTTTTGAAAAAAATATTCATGTAGTCTTAAAAATACAGCGCTGTTTCTAACCCTGTATATACAAAGCAACATCTGAGACTATCAATTTAGCTGAAAATCTTTTTTTTTAATAATTCTTGTAATTTGTAAGAGTTTTCTAATATCATAAAAAAATTAAACGTGTACAATGTGTTTAATTTGTTCAAATGCTATGAAATGGTTTACAATAAATTTAATTTCTTACTTGTACAGTATTCCTCAAAATTGAATGGAGAACGTGGCTTCGTTTCTTCATCAGCATGATGTCTTCGGTAGTAGAGTCGTCATATTGGCCGTTGCTAATGGGATTCGCGAACCGATTCGTATATTCTTTATACGTGCCGAGAAGATTCGGTTTCACGAATTGTACCATGTGGTAATCTGAAATTCAGACAATAGACATTTATAGTATATACAAACATTATTACACTGATAATCACATGAATCCTTTTTCTATTTCACATTTAGAATATCAACTTTAGCTTGAATTACATTGTACGCCAAGATTCACCAAGAAACTAGTTTCAAGAATCATAGTCAAAAGTCACAGAGTTCCACAGAGAAAAAAACATTACCTATTGCGCATAGGTACATGGCCGTTCCAAAAAAATAATACACGCAGAGTCAACAAGACGTTACCATACATAATTTGCGCGGGGAATTCGCGAAAATAGTAGCGTGTTAAATGTAGTAATGTAAGTGAATAAAAATTAAAATGACAAAATAAGACAAACGAGACAACATGAGACGAGATGAGTTAAACTGTGATAAAATGAGATACAATGAGATGACATGAGATAAAATGAAACAATGTGACACATTAAGACAAACTGAACACAACATTAAGACAAAATAAAAATAAATTAAAATTAACAAGAATAAAATAAAATAATAACAAAACGAATAGAACCTAACCAATCGAATTCGATTAGTTTATACTCATCGAATCAAATCAAATCAAGTTTTTGAAAAATATCTTAAATTTTGATTTCATTAATGCGGAAAGTTGTGTGGTACCCACACCAGATATTTCATTATGACGAATAAATCACAGCATCACCAGGATCACAGAATACTAGACAAGACGTGCACAGGAATCCAAGCGCAGGTATCATCCTAAATACTTCCTTAGCTTAGATGACAAGTTACAATTTCGTGTTGCGTTATTATCACATCGTAATCTTCCTCAGGATGAACTACGGCGATGGCATAATAGGCCTAATGATCTGATTACTATTATAAGTGGTTGTCCAGTTCATAATTCACTTGAATATTATGTGTTAATCAACTATTTAACATTTATGTTGTACTATAAATACCAACATTGTTCGATGCTCCCGATGCTGACTATAATTATGCTTCATAAAAAGAGAACAATATGATAACTACATTCAACAAAATGTAGAATATAAATGAAGTAAATAGTTCTCCAATCGTATCTCAGGAGGGAATGGTTTTGAATGAAGGCATAAGATTAACAAGAAAATCAGAATTCAAAATAGGGACATGAAACGTACGAAGCTTGTATGAAGAAGGAGAACTAGAATAAATTAAAGTCAGTAACTAAGGAGGCTGAACATAGATATACTAGGTATAGCGCAGACATGATGGTCCAACTCAGGAAAATCTATGACTAAGGACTGCACCCTTTCCTACTCTGGCAGCTAAGACAAGAACCACAGGCAGATCTATTAAAACACGTCACCGGCTGTATTCCTTACACTGACAGAGTAGTATTAATAAAATTCACTGCTAAGACTAAAAATACCAACATTATTTAGGCCCAACAGCAGAATCAGCAGATAAAGAGATGGAACAATGTTATTGTGACGTAAAAAGTCAAACTCAAACGAAAATATAAATATAATCATAGAGAAAAAGAATGATTCGAGAACCTAGTTTAGAGTAGGAATACGAATGGAAGAGGAGATTGGCTCTTACAGTACTACCAAGGAGATTTGAAGGTCAGCACCTGCCAGGTGCACCACCTGGTTTCGTCTACCAACCCGGCGACTATTCACGTGGAGAGCCCCAACAGACCAACTAGACCATAGATTTCATACTAACAAAAGATTAGGTTCAACAATTATGAAGGCGAACGTCTCATCAGAACACCACTACTCGTAATAGTCAGAATCAAGCTGTCAAGGCCAGTCAGTCCACCTCCTCAACGTAGGATAGATCTTGAGAAACTTAAAGACAAACAAAAAAGAACGGCAGTAATAATCGATATCAGCCGAAGATTGGAAACCAATATACCCACATACATCGAAGAAGACATAACCGGTCTATTGGACAAAATGACAGGTTCATGATAAACAGCGCAAAAAGAAAAGACTGAAAATAAAAATGTATGACAGACCTGTTGTTAATGGACGAAAGGTGCAAACTCAAGAACAAAAGCGATGGAAGTAACTATACAAAATATTCAGAAAATAATAAGAATCAAAATAAGGTACGATCGGCTGGCACGAGAATGTGGATAAATCCAAAAGTACAGAGTAGCAGAGAACAATAAAGTAAAATTGCAAAAAATCTTCAACCAAGTGTATGATACCGATCACCCAGTGGCTCTCATTAACATGCATACCCCTGCCTAAACAGAAAACGTTCGTTCACCAACGGATGTATAGAAAATGCGAAAGCACAATTGGGGACAGCCAATTTGGATTTAGGCAGGGGCTGGGAATAGGAGAAGCAATTGTTGCAACACAATTTCTGGTACAAAATTGTTACAACAAGAAAAAACCTGTATAATTTATGTTATATAATTGGACCTTGGTCAAAATAACATTCAATGCATAGAAAGCCTTCCAACAAAATAGCCAAAGAAAATTAAAATCGATACTACCGGTGAGATCAGGATCCGGAAAGAAGTGAGACAAGGGTTATGTAATGTCTCTTGTTTAACATATAATCTGAGAACATATTCGTGGAAGCACTCACGGACCTAGAAAAAGAATTGCATAAACAATATACGATTACAGACGACACATTACGGATCATCGATAACTGCACGAACCCAACAAGAACGTAGGAAAATCCATTAATAGATAAGAAGAAACTCTATACAAATAAGTACTATTAATTATATAGTTATTTTATACATATGGGTCTTCATCTGCCAAGTAGGTTGATACGCAAGCCACTAATTTCAAAGTAATATCTACAAAATCTGAACTTTTAAGCCACTATTTAAATATTTAGTCACGGCACATGTATAAAGGATTAAACTTACATTCGGCTAAATTATTCTGCATCGGTGTACCCGTTAAAATAATTCGTCGTTTGCTGGTTAGGGTCATCAAAGATTTGGTCCTGTTTGTTTTACCATTTTTTAGCAGATGTCCCTCATCACAAACAATCAAATCCGGACCTGAAAACGTTTAAATAATAGTAAATCAACGCATTTATAAATATATGGTTAATTTATATACGATGAGCTTTAGCGAAAACAATTGGTACATTTCTAAGTATTGTAGTGTATAAGGTGGTCAACGTAATGATCGCCACGAAATAAAATACAACAAAAAATTGTCCTAAATAAACGTTTCTCAGCATCGGTTGAAATACATTTAAATATGTATTATTTTCCTAAGCGACAACACGATGGCCCGACTCGACTCGAAGAAATGGTACAAAATCATATCGTTGCATCCAGTTTTTGGCGGCCCGTATTGTCGTTCTACATTTTTAATTGCAACGCCATACATTAAAATACAAAGTACATTTTTAATAAAATAAAAAATGACATGAATAATTTCCAACAGGGACCAATAAGTACAGTAAAAGTTCGATGAATGCAACTCCTATAAACGCTTTTAGCAACTCTAATTATTGATTAATTTTTCCATCGCAATAAAACGAGAAATGAGAAATGACAGAATTGCATACACTAAATTTCTAGGTGGCAATTTTGGTGAAATATCCTAAATTAACTTAATGGTTGCATTATCAACATTTCTGCAATATAAGCAATTTTTGATTATAGACGCTACACCGAATTTAAAAAAAAAATTAATTTATTTTTGGTCATTTAGTTAATCACCAACCCTATGTTAGTTTTTTTTTATTATTTAGTAGTGTTCCATAGATCTCTTGATATAAATTAATTTTACCTGGCTTAACTAAACATTCCATAATCTTATCCCGGCCTTCATATTGTTTACCAAACACCAAATGCATAAAAGTCTCATAGCCCATAAGTAAAACACCCTTTGCTCTCCACCACCTCTCTATGGCGAGTTTACGTGCTTTTCGATCGGTTTGCTCGCTGCTAAAAATTAGAATAAAAGATATACATTAATTGATAATTAAAGACCTAATGCCTTATGCCGTATATTTTTCCCACACACGTTTTGTGGAATATTATATTGAAGCAAGTTAATGGGGGAAACGCTTGAAAACTGACGGCCACCACAAAATCTATAGTCAACGGAAAAGTCTGAACCAAATTAATTTTGAAAAAATAATAAGAATAGGAGAAATCGCCAGACATGTAGAATATAATTTATAAATACACATTTTTATTAAAAAAAACTGCTTATCTTTGGTAAGTAATATATCATCTTCTCCAGAATAGATGTTTATGTGAATACTATAGAAACATCTGGTAGGTAGATGAGCTGATTGAAAATTATTATGTAGAGGCAGACAGATTTTTGGCAATATGTCAAAATTTGTGTCAAGACTCCCATTTTTAATATTCCTTCAACTTATGAAATCCAGGGCAACTTTCCGGAAATATTACCAAAATAACAATATTGCTTATTGGCAGTATTACCAATGGCACATTATGTAACGGAAACATTTTTCGAAATTTAGTTTGATATCAACATCAACATGAAATTTAATTTGATGCCATTTAGCAATATTTCACTATGAGAATATTTACGGAAAGTTGTTGAGTTTAATACATTTATAATTTTGGAATATTAAACAAGGAGAAATTCAGCAAATTTTTCAAAAAATTCGGGAGCTGGTATCTCCCGCTCTCTTCGCGTAAACAATGATATTTGCAATGGCCAATCTTACTAGATTTAAAATATTCCCGAAAAATGGGGGTGTCAAATTAAGTTTCGTAAAGGCGCCTCACACCCAGGCGGAGGTCCTTTATGTATATGCGCGCATGCACAATTTTAGATGTGCGGTGTTGCTGCTTAGGGCGACGAAATATTATTTCATCAATTACCATATATTTTCATTTTGGGCGAGATTGCTTTCTAATATTGCTTAATGAGACAAAGCCACAAATTATACGAATATATCCAAAAATATAATCGACTTACCTGATTGTAAAGATGTTAATTGCAGTCTTGTTGCTTTTAACTACGTTCAAAGCAATGTTAAATTCATTTTTCCAGTTTAGTACAGTAGATAGAGGGCATACTATTAAAACGTGGTTCGTCTGTGTGACAGGATTTGCAAAGAGTGTGTGCACCAAAGTAACAACCTGTGAATAAAGGATATCAATTGTTAAATTGGCGTGCGACTTTAATATAATAGGCGTGTTAATATTTACTCGATAGTCGAAACTAACCGATACTGAAAGATAAAAAAATAGCGTAGTGTCATTTGAAAATATTGGTGAGAAAATTAAATGTCTTGTAAGATAATCTTAAAATCATTTAAGACCATTCTCAATAGCTCATTTATATACCTTGATTCATTATTTTCAGAATATATTATAACAGATTTAATCGGGGTGTCAAACTATCACGTTCACTATTTCAAACGACTTGAGGTATAAGATGTTAAAATAAACCGCGGAGTAAGTTAAGTACGATACGCAATAAGCCACTAAAAGTTCTGAATTTTAATATTTTTTTATTATAAACATGTATGTACCGAAAAGTGTGAAATGGTCATGCCCGACGAATAAATTAATTTTTAATATTTAAAAAGGCAAAACCGTACTTAAAACTACTATTAATTCAAACACTCAATACTTCAATTAAATAATAAACATTAAAAAATCGTCTCGATAGGAACTCGAACCCTTTTGAACTGAATCACAAAAAACATAAATGACAGGTCGGTCGGCTTCAAAACATGTCTTCGATTTTATATTATATGGACTTTAATTTCAACTCAAACTGAAGCTGAAACTGAACCAAATTGCTTAAAAATACTGTTGTAAACCTGAACTTGTACCCGTACATTTATTTACTACTTGAACCTGCACCCGAACCGAACCCATATTTTTCGGGTTCACATTTACTGGTTTATATTTTGTAGGCGATTTATAACCGTCGACTTATTAAAAGTAAATGTTACCTGAAACGACTTTCCTAATCCCATACAATGGGCGAGAATACACCCCCCGCCTGGCATCGTCTTCAAATTATTGACACTCTCGTAACACGCGTCCCACATAAATCGAACGCCTGTTACTTGGTGTTTCTTGAGTCGTTTCGTCAAATCTGGATGCACCTTTATGACGTTATCCTCCGTTGCATCCAAAATGAAATCATCTTCCGTGCCCGATATGATCTGGCTCATCTAAAATTGAAGAAATTTGTTAGGGAGAGACCAAGATTTCCATACAAATTAACTTTTTATTTTGCCTGGAGTAATGGATAATGTAGATTTTAATCCTTTTTATTCCTGATCATCTCCGCCTGTCAGTCATCCGTATGTACAATATATTCGTAATAACTACTGCATTTTTTCAAACTAAATTTTGAATGTGGATATTTTTACATGTAACTCCGTCTTGATCAATTTATGGAGGAAATTGTTCAGGGGAAAGTATATGTTTAACAACTGGCTTTCCGATTTTCAAAAAAATATCACGACGTTTAGGTTAACAAAATGATTATTAATAATTCCGAGTATTTTGTTATAAATTAATATATTATTTAGAATTAAAATTTTAGGAACTTATGCACATTTTTATACAATGAAAATAAAGTAATATAAAATTGAAGGTGCAGTTACTTGTGCATATTATGTTGTAAAGATTTCTGTTCTCAATTTGGTACACGTGTATTAGTTTTTTCTTTTGAATTTGTTTTATTTAATTTTTAGTTAAAGATTAACAAACAAGAAGTAAGATCCCTTTACAATTCCTCAAAATACTCAATATATTAATATCAATAAGTTCGATTGAAAGAGGGTGCGTCGAGTTAGTACCTTTAAGCTATCTTAAACAGCTCTCATATCTTACGAAATAGCATATATAAATAGTCTTTCATAACTATAAACAACTAACGCGCAACGCTTTCCTTTTCATTCATACCATAACTTTCAAAGCCATACCAGCCATACCATGAGATATAGATTGTTATGGGGACATGCATTCAGATTGGTGTAGGAAACTTTGGAAGCCGCTTCCGGATGGCCTATGATCCCACAGAAAATCTTGAGCAATCCGGAACGGTCATAGTTCAGCAAGGTGGGTACAGCAAGCGAAACCCAGCTTGGCCTCGTCGGACAAGGGCGGCCATATGGGAGCAGGAAGAGGCGAGGAAGAATGTATTAATTATAACAAGTTGCCACAAGGGTAGAGGAGGTAACGGTGGTAAGTGCCTATATCTCACCGAGCAGCGGGGAGGATGGGACTCCAAACTTCATGGGTTAACTAGATAGGACGATACGCCGGGCAGGTGGGAGAAAACTTCTATTCGGGAGAGACCTCAACGCGTGGAGCGGAGCTCTGAAAAGCTGTCGTGAGTAAGGGAGGGGACGGGCGCTAGTCGCAGCGCACTACCTAATCGCCGCGAACGACGCATCCCCCACGTTCACGCACATTTTGTAGGTTCGTAGGAAAGGAAAGGTGCTGAAGCAGACCACCTGCATATTGCATTCTACATAGGACAAGAAGACGCAGCCGACAAGAAGAGTAATCCCGAAAGGGGTCTACGACGCACATACCTTAAACCAACATTTGACGAGGCGTTCAAGGA
The DNA here is from genome assembly GCA_963942505.1 of Lordithon lunulatus. Classification (NCBI taxonomy): domain Eukaryota; kingdom Metazoa; phylum Arthropoda; class Insecta; order Coleoptera; family Staphylinidae; genus Lordithon; species Lordithon lunulatus. The sequence goes on from OZ012668.1 coordinate 39,932,804, forward strand.
AGATAATTCGCCAGCGTCACCGGAAGCCCGCAGGAACGACTAGAGAAAGTATGAGCAGCCACGATGAAATGTAAAGGGGAGATGAAAGGGCGCAGAAGAGTTAATTAGTAGTCCACAGAAATCGCTAAACTGCGGAGCACATGCATATGAGAGAGGACGAGGGCGACAAAGGCCGGGAGACAGACGACAGGAAGGACTGGATAACAACTATAAACTAGCCAAACGAACGCCGAAGTGGCGTAAAGAGCTAAAGAGCGAAAATGGGAAGAAGTTCTAGAGGTACTGGACGAAGACGTCTGGGCAACTAAGGGCAAGACCCCTCTGCCCTTAATGAATAGGGACGAGTGGAGAGCTGTTATAGAGCATCTCTTCCCCGGAGCGGAAGAACAGAGGGAGCCATCTGCGGATGCGAATAAAGAAGAGAAGGGAGAAGCAGATAGGAGAGAAGAACTGGAAGAGGGACCCCCTTTACCACAGCAGAGCTCGAGGCAGCCACAGCTAGATTAGAAGTAGGCAAGGTACCGTGGCCCGATGGTATCTCGCCATATAATAATTAAGGAGATATACAGAACCCTTCCTGGGGCCATACAACGAAGCTAGAAGGAGGGAACGATTCCCGAAATGATATAAGAGGGTGACGCTGGTCCTCATCCCGAAGTCGGGGAAGTGGTCTGAATGTCCATCTGCATGCTTGACGCAGTGGGAAAGCTATTTCAGTACCTGATTCTGGGAAGGATCAACCAATCCATAGAGGGACCAGGGGGGTTAGCGGTAGCAGAAGAGGCTCGCGGGGGTCACGAAAGATCTCTGCGCTCTCGAGATCCTAGATGTCCGCAATGCCTTTAACATAGCGGTGGGAGATTATGTAGGTTCGCTGCCGTCAAATGGGAGCGGAGGGGGATATGTGGCGTCTAATAAAACATGTGCCCTCAACTGGAGAAAAAGAGAAGGATATAGTCGAGCGTCACGGAGAGCATCCTGCTCTACGACGCGCCAATCAGAGCCCAGAAAAAAGGAGGTGATCAGGATGAGATACTGCCTGGTCAGGGTGCTGCGTTGGCAGGAAGAAGAGAGGGTAATCACCATGAAGGAAGGCAGGCTAGGTGGTCGTCCCAGGGCGGGACGGCCACGAAGTCATTCCGGAAGCACGGCCGTAGGGCGACCGGAAACACGGTGAGGTGAGCTTCGAGATGGCCCATGTGCTGACGGGCACAACTGCTTCAGGTCCTACCTCAAGTGGATAGGTCTGGAGCAACGGGAGGACTGTGCGATCTGCGTGGGCGAGATCAATGACGCCGAGCACGCGTCCTCGTATGTCCTTGGTGGGCAAAAGATCGACGCGAGGTGGCGGGAAGGGTGGGAGAGTGAGCCGGAGAATATGATCACAATCGTGATTGTAGGTAAGGATAACTGGAATGTCATCAACAACCTAATCACCCGTGTGATGGTCCACAGGGAAGAAGGTAGAGAAGGAGAGACAGACGGCACCTTCCCGGAAACTTCGGGACGACTGCTGGCAAGGATTCCAGAGTGTTGTAAGTCATAAATACATGTTATATTTACAAATCATGGTATATTTTGACACATTTTAACACGTTTCGATTAATTTTGACACATTTTGATTAATTTTGAAACATCGTGTCACATTTTCCTACATTTTCTCACATATTTGCGCATTTTGCCACATTTTCATTTTCATTACTGTATATAACTAATTTCGCTAATTCTCCGCACGATTTACGTATATTATTTTTATTTTTTTATATTACGTGCATTAAACGCCGATGTAGTGATTGCGTTGCTGCGCTATGCGTTTTGCAGCCCCGCCCTATTGTGCGCAGGAAATCGGATTTATCGAGTTTTATTCTCAATTAGTGAACCGATTTTGGTAAAATTTTCAATAGATCGTCCCAGGTAGGGTTCTCAATTCCAAATTTGGTGCCAATCTGCTGTGCCGCTTTCTCGGAATTTTGTTCACAGACAGACAGAACACATACACACGCTGACATCGCAAAAATTGGGTTATTTCGACTATATTAGGCGTAAAATGTAAAGGAAATTGATTTGATTTTCTAAATTGTTCGCGACAATACCTTTCTGCTAGTGTAGTTTTTGTCCCGGAAAATTATCGCACATTTCCACCAACTTAGTTAGAAAACGAGATGCTATGCCATTACCTTCCTTACTATACATCAGTGATAAAATCAGGAAAGTAAAACGGAAACTTAGAAGGGTTTGGTGAGAGACTATAGGATTCGGTGTGTAAAACAATCAACGATCGAGATCTTACCATATTTTTCTGTTCTTTTAGCCGCTCTACGCGTTCCTTCTCTTTTTGGTTCGCCAATATCGTCGACACATTCAACGTCTCTTCCGATAGCACCGCTCTGATGTTCCTTCTGCCGCTTTTTCTAGGCGTATCAAACTCGGAATCAGAATTCGTGTCCGTGTCATCGCCCTCTTCGTTTGAATTTTTCTTCTTTTTCTTTTTCTTCTCTTTATCATAACTAATACTAAAAAAATATAAAAAATAAGTGTAATAAATGGTAATTTTAACATCTATAATATACAATGAATTGAAATTCTTTCAGCGATATCATAGTCTTCAAATATTAATAATAATATAAAGAGAAGGACTTATACTTTTATGGTGAAACACAATGGTAAATATAATATGTACACTATCTAATTTGATGTGAAAAAGAATAATATTGCGGGTAGGGAATGCAATACCGAACTATATATGAATTACCGGTATTTTGTAATTTAAATCTCGCAATGCCGATATTACTACCGTGATAGGTGATATAAATGCAAAGATTGACAAGAATCATTCTCTGGTTGGACGGAAACAGCCAAAAATAAGCTAAGAAATGGCAAAAGCTAAAGGAAATGATTACACCTCTGCCTGTACGAAAAAAGAAATATGGAAATAAACTAAGGATCAGAGTACAACAGATGATAGTTGACGTACAATCATTGATTAATCATGTGGTGATTAATCAATGGTAAAATGCTTGACAATCTAAAGCATTTTAATTGTTTTTTGTTTAAAGAAGCGCAAATGCGATGTGGGAAGACAAGGAGTAGTTTGAGAAAAAAATGTGAAGCAGAGGTGAAGAAGGAAATCTGGCAAAGAAGTAATTAGAACCGAGAATGAAGGAGTAGCGGAAATATCAGGTGCAAGGAAGTAAAAGCAAGAAAGTAAGAGCAACAACCTCTTGCTCACGATCGGCAGGTGAAAAAAACGTTGCCATTTGATTTACATTGGTTCATGCAGAGATTTACCCGGCCGGCAATTGAACGGCAGAATATATAGGAGAAATGAATGGATTATGAAAATAGACGACGCAGCCCAGACCATTTTATTCTCGTGTATATTCTGCCGTCCGGTTGTCGGCGGAGCTTAGCTCGGGACGGATCACAATGTTAATCAAATGGCAACAATTTTTTCGGCGGCCGGAAAAACTACCGGTCGTGTGAAATAAGCCTTACGGAAAAGAAAATATAATTAAACATTATATAGGATATACGAGATAAATGAGAATAAGTGGGTTTATATAAAAGTATAATGCGGACGAATGCAATCTATATAAGTGACGTGTGGGAGAGTAAGGATCAACATAAAAAATTGTGGTAAAAAGTACACGAAGGGAAGGAAAAAGATGAATTAATGGAAATATATAAAAAAAAGTGTAGATAATTTAAATTACTTACAATTCACAATCAGAATCAAAAATATCCTCCTCAAAGCTACATCGGAATACCGGTTCTTCCTTCACCTGGTCTTCAACTATTGAGTCGGTATCCTTATTTTCTGATTTGTCTTTGCTGTAGGATTTTCAAGTTATTTAAAACCAGTTGGAACTGGTATTTTAAGATAGCACTTACTTATTTGTCTTCTCCTTAGTCGTGTTTGTATCTAATTCTTTATCTGAATCGGTGTCTAGCTGGGATGTGAGAAGCTTGTCCTTCTTCCATTGACTTACTGGCTGTTGTTTAGTTTTCTTCTAAAATTTATAAGAAATGTTAAATGTTCTTTTTAGCAAATATAAGAACGGTAACCACACAAGAGACAGAAATGTACTGAATTATAATGCTAAAACTATTTCGACAGTTACAAAAAGTACGATAATTTATATATATATATATATATATATATATATATATATATATGTATATATATATATATATATATATATATATATATATATATAAACACAACACTCTTGTAATGATTTTATTAAAGATTTTTTTCCCTATATTGAGTTTTGGTGCTACATTGATTTCTTATGTTCTTCATGAACTTTGTATCTTGAAATCTTAAAGTCTCATGAAGCCCAGAAGTTTCTTGAATAGGCGAGCTTGAATTTAGGTTTAAAGACATACAATAGACCTAGGGTTGCCATCCGTCCGCATTTCCCTGATTTTTTAGTTTTAGAGGCATCTGGGCGTTTTTTTTAAGTTGTTTGCGTTTTTAGAAGGTATTTGCGGTTTTGTAAGTTGTCAGGGTTTTTTAACATTTGGCTGAATTTCATGAAAGTGCATACTATACAGCAGGGGCGGTTAAACCTTTGATCACTTTGAGCGACCTATTTCTTAAATTATAGGCGGTGGTAGACCGTAGATCGTACGTATTATATGATCTTAAAAAAAGTAGTAATTTAAAACCAAAAATAAGTTTAAATTTAAAATAAACATAGATATTACTAACACATATTCAATATCAAGTTATTTTACTGAAAGAAAAGAATGATTTGTTCTCACAAACTAATTAGTTGATTAATAAAATAGTAGAGCGGTCGACGCTTTGGCTACCCCTGCTAACAGTATGTTGGTCATTACAGATTGAAACTGTTTTTGTTTTCTTCTTTTATTTGATAACATATGAACATTGACATAAAACGTAGGAAAAAAGACCGGGCTATAAGCTTATAAGCCTCTTCTAAAGCTAAATAGACAACAACTATGATAAATAAAGCATCCTTACTTTCTTGTCACTACAAACTGCTTTATCCTTGTTCGGCCCTTTTCCTTCATTATCAGACATGTCGGTCAGTGATTGATCGTCAGAGTCAGAGTCCCGCATGTCTTTTAAAATGGATTCAAAAACATCCCCAGTCTCGTTAATATTATCCATGGGTACATCGGATAATTGATCAATGTCCCCGATTGGTTCTTCACCAACACCACTGTAATTAAGACTATCAACTGAATCTGAATCCGACGACGCATCTGGTTTTAGTTTCTTATTCTGGACATTGGTTGGAGATGAACTGGCCTTCCGCCGTTTCCGGCTTATCACCTCTAGTTCTTCTAGCCTATAAAGAAGATATATGGATATTATATAATACAGTCCTTAGAGCGATAAGTATATTATAAATGGTGTTTCATTTCGAGGTATAGAACTTTGAATTTAAATAAAACACAGAAAAATAATGGCCACGAATGTGACTTTTTTTTAAAGATATTTTTATGCCATGCCATGTTTAAATATGATTTCGGACATGTGGTTACCGCGGCTGGCGTGTAAGTGGCGTAATTTGGAGGTTCAATTTGCCATCACTCTTCGCAGAATTTCTAGTTGTATCTCAGCAATAACGCGTCGAATGTGGTTTCGAAGTGTTCAATATTCTTTGGCCCATCAGCGTAGACAAGTGACTTCACGTACCCCCAAAGAAAATATTATTTTAGTTTTAAACACGAACAAAACACCGGAGAAACATACAACGTTTGCGTTCGTATTGATTGTTACTTTTTCGTATCTTATGCCATAGTCGTATTTCTCTAGTTACCGAGACGGTAGATATTCTAGGCATTTATGGTCTGTTACAATGGTAAACTTATTTCCGAACAGATAGATTTAACTACAAATATTCTTTTTCCTTTGTGGAATATTTACATTCAATTGGGTTCTGAAGAAGAAAATGTCACCGTATCCGCGGCATACTGTAATGATTTCTCGTTTTCTTCGAGGTTGAGGTGATCAGTTCTAAGTAGGTTATCAATTCTTGATTCGTTGTAGGATTGAAATTAATATTTAGGCTCTATATTAAAAATATCTAATCTTTATGTAGAAAAAGGAATTACTTTAAGGAGTGGTTTAAGCATTGCTGACATTGAATTTGTGTTGTTACGCGAAACTGCCTTTTTCTGTTATTAGGGATGGTTGAATGCAAATGGTGTGACATTTTAGTTTCTGGACAATGTCACTATTATCTTCACGTAACGTGACGTTTCTCTATTCGCCCATCCGGTTGTTTATAAATGTAAGGTATTTGAAAGTTATTGTTGTATAATTTTTCGTTGGTTAAGTCTATTACTAAATTTGGTTTGTCTAGTATTTTAGCGCCGTAATAGACCGCCCTAATATTTATGCAAGACATATAGGAGGAACAAATATAATTTAGGGCACGACAGGGCGGGGAAGTTGGTGGCAAATGTAATGCTGCTTAAGTGCAATGCAGGTCATATTATTAAAATAAAGTAGTTATTACAAATTTAAAAACATAAACCAATAATATTTAATAGTATTATTATAGTAATATTATTTGAAAAACGGTTAATGTAAACAAACTAGTGAATTGCAACAGTATTTATAAGATCCGGCAACATCCGGCGGCAACAAAGTACATCAGAGTGTCTACATTGTGCTTATGGAACTTCTACGCCCCCCTGTATACTGTCCTTGCATTAGGTCGACTTTGGCTCCCATGGAATTAAAGAATTTGTTTCTGCGGCCGTTCTTTTGAAAACTCGTTTATAAATATTAAATGAACATGATTTCAAAAAACATTTAAAATGGTACATTCTAAACAGGTATTTTAACTGATTTCTACATAATGGGAATTTTAAAATTGAACATTTAAGCCAAGCTGACATTTCCTCGATTCTGTCAATTCAGAACATGATCGGAATTTCATAAGTAAATAACAGTTTCAAAACTATCATGCATGGTGTTCTACAAGTTTTGAATGACGTCAATAGAATAGGAACATGGGACCTGACATCCCATGTTCCTATTTTATTGACGCCAGCCCGGGAAACTACACAATTTAACAGAGGAAATGCAACGGATGAACATAGGGATCTTGAACTGACGTTCAATGGCCAGATTAGGAAGAATGTTCCTTGAATAACTACCATATGTACTACTCAGGAGCATGCGAAGCACCTTACAGATACGGAGTAGCCATAATAGTCTTACAAAAAATCAAACAGACTGTCTTGAACGTTGTGAATCTATCATATAGAATTATAACAGTGCAACTGTATAGGAAAAATAAATATCATCCAAGTATATGTACCCACCATATGTACCCAGCAGATACGAGCGTCGAATAAAAACAACCAATTAGAAGAAATTATGCAAATAGTCAAAAACTCAGATGTCACCATTGCTATAGACGACTTTAATGCCAAAATAGAGTATGGAAATGTTGAGGATTGTGTAGGTCCACATGCTCTTGGCGAAAGAAATGTGCAAGGGGAAAATCTTAATGAATTCTCTAAGATTAAAAATCTGGTGATTAAAAACACATGGTTTAAACGACCTAGAAGAAGACTCTACACCAGGACATCCCCAAGCCAACAGACAATATAGCACGGAACAAGAGAGACTATATCTTTATCAATAAAAGATATAGGAACGATATTCGCACAGTAAAAACGTACCCTGGAGCAGATGTCGGATCTGATCACAATCCCCTTATTGCCACCTTGTAAATCAGATTTAGAAGAGTACACATGTCGAAAGCAGAAATTAAATACAATTATGCTTCGAGGTGAAGAAACAAGATAAAGCGTGAAGACGAACATCAATGAAAAGTTCGGACAGATTGTACAAGACTATGAAGACACAAATATAGATGAGACATGGAACAGCATGAAGGATGCGGGGATGGATGGCAGAAAAGATAAATTGAGATTAAAAACTAACAGCTCTCAGTCTCCCAAAGAACAGTGAAATTTTGGCACTCATGGAAAAAAGAAGACAATACAAGAACAAGGAAATGAATAAATACAAAGAGATGCAATTAATAATGAGAAGAACAATTATACACGCCAATGAAACATTTATGGTAAATCAAAATGAGGAGATAGAGTCGCTTCAACGGATGTATGATTCCTTTAACTTGCTTATGCAAAGGAAAAAACAGAATGGGATAATAAAAGACAACGGAAATATGGTAGTGGACAAAAAAAAACAAAAGATGGGAAGAGTACAACTATTTGAGGACACAAGAAATGAAACAGACAGACAGGAAGCTTCCCAGGGACCATTAATAATAGCCGAAGAAGTGATATAGGCTATTAAGAACTCAAAAGATAGAAAGGCAGTAGGGCCCGATGAGGTACCAGTAGATATTCTTAGAACTAATTGAGGAAGACATCATTAACATCATGGTAAATCTATATAATACCATCTATATGACCGGAATTATACCACAATAATGGCTAGAGTCCATATTGCCACGCCAGAATGTTGCCGCTTTCCCATTTACGTATAATATTAAATTATAATTTTTGGAAAGACGTGACAACAAAAGTTTAACTTTTTAAAATAGGATATATTATTTTAAGATAATTTTTGAAAAATAAAAAATAAGCACAATATGGGGAGATTTTGTTATACATATAACTATGTAACCATTCATTTGTACGAACATTTTATAGAGACATTGACTAGTATAATTTTATTCTGAACAACTATGAGTAAAATCATTTTTGCGAAAAACAAAAAATTATGGCAAGTTAGATTTTGATTTGGACGCCTTTTTGCAGGAAGGAACCAATCCACCTAATGTTAAAGTTGAGAAAATAATTTGAATCTGAACAACTTTTATTAAAATGTTAGCGAAAAATAAACAAAATATAATTTAAATTTGTAACTGGAAGCCCCGTTTGTTGCATTCAATGTGTGTTATCATTTTAAAAAATGTAAATAAATATAGCAAGGGCCATACCATGCGTAACGTGCACGTTATCTTCCGATCACCGAAGCTAAAATGTATCGGGCGCAGTCAGTACTTGGATGGGTGACCGCCTGGAACGCGATTCAACTCGGGAGTCAAGATGAAGAGAACCCGAGGATCGTATTCATATATGCGCGTATACATTGGTGTGCTCCGTCGGCCCTAATGTTTATCAGACACTCGCGCGTGCACTGCTTATCGCTCATTTAGAATGCTCTATTGTTAAGCTGCATAGTAATTAGAATTCAGTCTTGAATTTGCTCTCATAGAAGACATTTGTATTAAGAATAAACATTATTTTTAAAGACCCACTTCAGTACAATCAATAAATTATTGGCGTAGTCTCGTCGGATATCAAAAGTATTCAATTGGCGTTTTTACGATTAACTGTTCAATCGTCCATCGAGGATACATGAAAAGCAACAGGATATTTGTACTGTAAGTGCTGTTACCAAGTTTTTTTAGAGAATCTTTATATTTAATGAACATAAATACGACGAAATCAATCGCTGATACTGATTCAGACTCAAATTCAAATGCCTCCACAAAATCCCTTTAGAGATTCAGATCACCTATTTTAAAAACAAAAAATACAATCTGCAATACTCTGATTTTAACCGAGGGAATCAGAGTATTTTTTTATTCAATTTTCTTTTACTCAATTAGCAAATGTCTCATATAAATAATCATATTGTTGTTGCGGAAGAAAAATACTATCTCGCACACTTTTTTAGGAATAATTCGTTTTGCTTTTTATTAAGAGGGTTGTGAGATCCAATAGGTCCATAAATTCGTGTGAAAAATCCACATGACCTAAACGCAGCTCCCATCCTCGTATTCACCAACGTTCCATAATTATATTAATAGTTATTGAACTCATAAGTATTCGTTGTTATAGCAACATAAATACATTATCTAGGGAATGTAGTGGATGAAATTTTAACTGTACAATGAAAATAATTCTAACGCTGGTAATACTAATAACAATCATTATAAACCGACACCAATGCCGACAACGATGCGATTTACAACAAATCAATATACATTCGAGTCAAATGATGATCATATTGATAATATTGTTTAGACAACGGAGCCTAGAAATGATGAATGTTGATAATAACAACAAGAGTCGATTACCGTAAATAATCGACCTACAATATAATTTAAAAATACATACTTATAGATACCGCGAGCTCACGTTCGTTCATTAGGGTTGCGCTAGTCGCGCGAATTCCGAGTGTGAATAGGCGCGCTGATAAATGGGGTGGGAATAAGTAAATAAACATTCAACCAGGGACTGAAGAGCACAGTTAATTTTACATGCAACCTTTGCACATGTACATATTATCTCACCACATTTCTGAAAGACACAACTATTAATAAACAGTTGGTATGGGGTACACTTGCGACAGGTAGTACATAGGCCCATACAGAAGAATTATGGACATTCCTCTACCTTCTGCAAATTTATTTTATAAATATGAAACGAACTTAGGAAAGAGTTGGCATTCTTCTTTATGGGAAAACTTTATCAGATGCTGGTAAAGAAGAAAAAGATATAGCAATCTCAAGATGAAATGTTGATGATACTGAAATTCCATTCATTACAGTATATCTGGATAGGGAATGGTCTAAACGTTCCTATGGACATAACTATAACGCGAATTTTGGAGTAGTAAGCTCACATTACTTATTATAGGAAAAGCTACGCCCAAGGTGTTTTATATCGGCGTTCGCAATAAATATTGCACAATTTGCGCAAGAGCAGAAAATTTAAGTATAACAGCATCATCAGTGTTTCAAAAATTTGGACCGCAGCATCTTCAGCAATGGAGGCCGATATTATTGTTCAAGGTTTCAATGAAAATCAAGAGATTCATGGACTGAAATTTAAAACATTTATTGCTGATGGAGATTCCTTCGTTTATGCAAAAATACAAACACATGTATCATATGGAAGTGAGGTGAGAAATTAAAATTGATTGATAAATAAAAGTAAATGAATAATATAGTTTCTACTATACTGTTACTCAATTGATCTTGTAGTATCTACCAAGCCAAGGTAACAAAAGAGTGTCGATGTGGCGTACAAAGTTTTTTTGTTTTCATGTTAGTATGTTTTTAAAATAAATAATATTAGGATTATAACGGTTCTTTTATAGTAGATACAATAAGATATTACATAATGTATATTGAGTTTCATTATCTCTTAACTATTAATAAAATTCTTTGTTGTAGGTATCAAAAATTGAATGCGTGAATCATGTAATGAAAAATTATAGCAAACAATTATTCATGATAAAGAGCGATACACAGAATATTTCCCTAACAGCAACAACATTATTAACACGGTCAATAATAAAAAAGTTACTAGACACAGCACAATATGGTATTTATCAGAATAGTCATGGGCAGCCAAGTAATTTAGAAATAGATCTTCTAAATAGTGTTGACCATGTTTTTGAAAACCATAAGGATTATTATTGTGATAAATGTGGCGACGACACAACGCTTATATATTTGGTATGCAAGACATTAGCTATTGAGATTATTTATAAGAAATAAACCCTATGTTTTATTATAACTTTAGGTGCCTTAGAAAATGTAATTAAAAAAAGGATATGCTTATGGACAACGAGCAGAGACTTATATGAGCATCTTATATAGAATCAATATGAGCAAAAGACTCAATTTAATTGGACGTGGATCTTTTGAACGACGAGCATATTGAGCTGCATTGTGATACAATGGAGGAGTTGGATGGCCTGCATCTTCATTCAAAGAAGCCATGGATTCGAGTCCTGGTGTTCATTTACAAAAATATATAACCCGAAAACAACAAAATGCGGCATCGAGAAAATTACTTCAATGTACCAATGGAGTAATTTCTCTTAAAACAGCATAATTATTATTATCAGGTTTGTAAATATACATAAAACATTTCATTTAATTAATTTTGATGTTCATTTATAGGACAACTAGAATGTACCGGTCGTGAGTGGTGATATTTTGTTCTCTGCATTAACAAAGAAGTAGACATTTTTGTAGAAAGAATAAGAAGAGATCAGGACTTTTGGGATACCCACATGCGTGATAAAATTATAAAATTTTACCGCTATTGCGTATTACCTGAAATAATTTTAAAAGGAGTAGTTTAAAATGCACTGACAAATACTTCTTGGAAGACAAGAAAACAGAAGATAATTTGCAGACAATATAATATTATATAAGCACTTTTATTTTTTACATTATTTTTACTTAATAATTATTGCAATCATATATCGTGGATTCGTTGAATTTATTCCATATTTTAGCTGTGGCCTATATATTAATTATTATTGGAATTTTTTAACAACACCACATGCCCCATAACCAAACGTATTAAACGTATTTTTTTAAATATAGAAACCCTGCTTGTCGATTTTAATATTGAATTATTTATTTCATAAAATAAAACAAAATGAATCAATTACTATTTCTGATTCTTGTGCGAGCCCATGAATTACTTCTCTATTATATTTGAAAGCCGCAAAAATAAATAAGTCCCATTCCGACAAAGGTCCCGGGCGTAGCAGGCGGAGCATATCACCGCGCGCGAAATGATAAGTGGGAAATTTGCGATATTTTGAAAAAACTACTGTTTTTATTAAAATATTTTCTCTATAAAAATTGTGTCATTATTTTTTCCCTATTTTCATCGCCAGTTTAATACATTTAAAATAATTTTCAGTAGCTTAACTTCTTTGTTTAATAATATTTTTTATCCCAAACAGCCAGGCAAATGTAAGACATCATTATATAGGGGTATGCTCTATTATGTTATTGGGAACTTATTGAAAAGCATGCGATTTATGTAAAAACGACGGTGAAAGCGCGGAAGAGGGCATCCTTAATCCCTCATGAATTATTTAAAAACATAGAAAAAGATCAATTTCAAGTTACCACTGCACATGGTAATTCTTGTGAAAAATATAGTACGTTAATTTCTTTTAACAAATGATTTAAACTAAATAAAGGAATAGCAATGAAGTACTATTTATTTAACTTTCAGAATAGCTTTGATGTCCTATTAGGATTAGATAATTTAAAGTTGCTAAAAGCAATTATTGATTTAGGGAACGATATGTTATGTAGCTTCCCCTATATCCCAAATTAAACTCAATTATCATAATTTATACATATTTTAACATGTAACGAATTGTACAGCAGTGTCTGCTAGAGTTATTGAAGTTCATATTGATAATATTAAAAATGGTGATATTATAATCCCTTATATGGTAGTTAATCAATTGCCTCACGGTAGAAGGGATATGATAAATAAATAAATAATCAATTGGAAAATCCTGAATGCACAACACGTGTAAGAAATAATAGAACATTATGCACAATAATTAATCGCATAATGACAATAATTAAGTGTTCATACAAACCGAATTTAAATGTAACAAATTGTAATCTTACAAAATTTAATATTAAAAGGTTCGTACATACCATATGAATAATGAAGAAAGAAATGTAATATTAAATTTAATTAAAGAATACGAAAACGTATTTCATGTAAATAGTAAACACTTGAGTTTTAATAATCAAATAAGGTATAATATTAGTACTAAAGATGATGTACCAGTATATACAAAGTCATATCGTTATCTAGAAATTCATAAAAGTGAAGTACGAAATCAAATTAATGAAATGACTGAACAGAAAGTTATATTAGTCCTTGGTCTTCACCGATTTGGGTTGTTCCAAAAAAAAAAATAGACGCGCCCGGGAAAAAGAAATGACGTGTAGTAATCGACTACTGTAAACTAAAAACTAAACAATAGGCGATCGTTACCCACTTGCAAATATAACAGATCTAGTCGATAAACTCGGTCAATGACAGTATTTTCGTACATTCGACCATGCCTCCGGTTTTCATCACATCGAGATTTCAGAAAAAGATATTGCGAAAATCTCTTTTAACACTGAAAACGCCATTTTGGATTTTTAAGAATGTCATTTCGATTAAGGAACGCACCGGCGACATTCCAACGCGTCATGGACAATATCCTACGAGGAATATAAAATGAAAAATGCTTAGTTTATCTATAATATAATTATTTTCAGTACAAGTTTGCAGGAGCATGTCGATAGATTAAAAGATGCTTTCAATCAATTAAGGAAAACTAATTTTAAAATTAAGTTTGATAAATCCGAATTTTTAAGAAAAAAATTCGTATATTTAAGGGATATCGTAACGCCAGATGGAGTCAGACCGAACCCCTTTTGATATACAATATAAAAAATTGAAAATAACAGTGGAAAATATATATTCGTGAGTTTGAAAATTATGATAATTTTATAAATTATACCCGCGGAAAAATTGATGATAAAATCAAAAATATAAAATTGCATGCTTCAAGAAAAAGCAGATCTAAAAGATGATGGACTGGGAATAATTATAAAAACTATTTCTGGAAATTTAGATGCAACCGACGGCTAAAAAATGAATAGAAGACTAAATCATTTACAAAGTAACCAAAAGATGATTAAAAATCAATTAATAAAAATGGAATACAGTTTAAATACTGATGTTATAAAGAAATGTAATGAAACATTAAAAAGCATAGAACATAATGAATTAGTTCTAAAATCACGAATATTGTAATTGAGCGAAATATTAAAAGCTGAGATTGGACACCAACATATATTATTTGCTAAACATTTATTTATCAACTGATTATTCAATACAATATAATCCTGAGAATTTGAAGATATTGAAAACTATTCTGTACTGTAAATTAAAAATATTACGTCCAAGTATTATAAAACCAAATAACTTGTATGCTGAACTGCAGAAAATATCAATGCATTATAATGAATAATTCCCGTTCGATTTGAAATTCGGATTTCGAGTCACGAGATTGAGTTGTAAAATTGAGAGGACAAGAATAAATTATTTTCTATCTATCCCTATAGATTACGAACATGATTTAGAAATTGACCATGTACCCATATTTCTACAAGGCATGAATCTGAATACGTGACAATTATTTCGAAAAAGTTACTAAAATCAAAAATTGATAATAATATATGTTCTCTAAATCACTTATGCACTGAAGATATTTCCCATGTTTGTATTATGAATTGACAAGCAATAAAGCTGAATGCGAAGAGCAAATTTTATTAAATTCTGCTACAGAAAAATCTGAATAATTCGCATTATATTAAAAATAAAGGTACACTCGGAAATCCGTTATTGATAAGCAGCCCTAACCCATGGGCTGATAATCAACTGTATACAAATAATGTTACTAATTTTAACATTGAGTTAAAGAAGCTTAATCTGCAAGAAATCGCTGCTATTCGCATGGCGTCGTTTTCAACGATACACCAAATATCTTTTTCCCGAGCTTGTGGACAACGACCTTGTTTGTATCTGGTATTGGCCAGCATCTTCATCTACGCCCTCTTGGTCCAAATGGCTACAAAATAGTAGACAAGCGCAGCCCCAAGATGCAGACATGTTTCACTGCAATCTCCGGCTTCTAGAGGTGCCCAACTATAAGAGGGAAGGAGTTATATACCCCTCCACCACTTCTTATGGTGCAACCGAAGACCGTATTCATTTTATTTATTTAATCGAATGCCTATCTACCATATTATTGGTGAAAAGCTCTAATTTATACATTTTAACATATATGTTATATACATTCTACATTTCTCTTCTCCTTTCCTTTCTTCTATTTCTGGTCCGAGCACGGGTATCTATCTGTTGTGTATATTTTCGTCCATTTCTTCCTGCCTTATGTTAATTGTTTAATCTCTGGCGATTTTATGTTTTTTTTTTCTTTCTGCTTCTTCTCTCATTCTGCCGTCCCATGTTTTCCCAGCGCTCCCTATGTAGTTGCTTCCTGTTGCTGTGCTCTCGTATATCATTCGTGGAAGTCTTTCTTTTGGCATCCGGCATATGTGACCAAACCATCTGAACTGTCCTATTATTTTCTCGTTTATTGGTTCTATTCGGAGGTTTAGTCTATATGTTTCGTTTTTTTTGTGTCCATTCTTGTCTTGTTTCCTATTTTTCTTAGAAATCAGATCTCTATGGCGTTTATTTTTGTTTTGTGCCTTGAAGTCATGTTCCACGATTCACTGCTGTGGTTGGTCTTATAACTTTTTTGATTACGTCTGTTTTGATGTTTTTCGATATGTCTTTCCTACTAAAGAATGTATTTTTCAACATATTAAATATTTTTGACTATATCTGTTTTGATGTTTTTCGGTACGTCTTTCCTACTAAAGAATGTATTTTTCAACATATTAAATATTTTACCCGTTTTCCTTATTCTCTCGTGTATCTCTTGTATATTATTTCATTGCTTTTACACACCAAATATCTATTTCCCGAGCTTTTGGACAACGACCTTGTATCTGGTATTGGCCAGCATCTTCATCTACTTTTCATTGCTTTCTATTATAGTTCCTAGACATTTGAAGGTTTCTACTTGTTCGATTTGTCTTTCATTAGCGTTGTGGGTTTTGTTTTCCTTGGATATTACCACACCCTTTAGTTTTTTCTGTATTTATCATATTAGCTCTTTATTTATTATTTTTATATTGTGTTGTAAGTCTTCTTCTGACTCCGCGAAAATCGCCATATCATCTGCGAACATCTTTTCAGATGCCTGTGTTTGTTTCATGTTCTAGAATCCCATCTTTATAGTCCTCAGTAACGAGGAAGACAAGAAAAAATCTTCTTGTCTTCTTCGTTGCTCCGTCTAGAACTATTGTGAATAGTAGCGACCTCAAGACGCATCCTTATTTAACCACTATTCTTGATGTAAACTCCCCAGATTCCTCATGGTTTGTTCTTATTATATTTTTGTTGCCCTTCTACATAGAGAGTCGCCTACTTATTACTTAAAATAAACCAAAGGTATAATCTTAGAATCGTGCAAGCATACGCTCCCACTACCAGCCACGCAGAAGTCGAGAGTTTCTATGAAGACGTTGCCACAGCTATGAGCTACTGCAAGGCCCAATACGCACTTCTAATTGGCGATTTTAATGCCAACATTGGCGGAAAACAATAAGAAGAAGAAATGTCCATTGAAAACTACGGACTTAGTCAAAGGAATGAAACCTACTATTGGGAGTTCTTACTTCAATATGGCCTCAGCACAATGAAAAAATAACGCGGGAGTGGACATGGAGTAGCCCAGATGGAGTCACAAAAAATGAACTAGACTACATCATAAGCGACAGGAAGGACATAATACAAGATGTCACAGTACTAAACAAGTCTTCAGTTAGCAGCGATCACCGTATGGTCAGGGCAAAGATAGTGTTAAACATAAAAAACGAAAAACTAACCAAAAAACAAGAAACTAACAAATGGACATCTATCGAACAACTAGATACATACAAACAAACTTACAAGGACTAGCGAACATGAGGCTGGAAGATGTAAATGATACCATCATTTCTGCGCTAAAAGAGGCAGTAAGTAAATGCAAATCTAAAGTGGAAAAGGAGAGTGGAAAATTAAGTACACACACAAAACAGCTTATGAAACACCGAAGAGACCTAAAATATAAAAACTCACAAGAATATAGAAACCTAAATAAAGAAATATCTAAAGAGGCGCGGAAAGATAAACGTAAATTCAACACCGAAAAGATCTCCGAAGTTATAGAAAAGAATAGAGGTATGAGGGTAATGAGCAGAGAACTAGCTATTGGAAGAAACGACATCCATATATTAGCAGATGCAAATGGAAACATAACAACCAATAAAGTCAAGATCATAGACATAGTTGAAAAAGTAACAGATAACCACCATGAATACCCTAAAATACGTCTTAAATCAGGGATCTGATGATGTTTCTGACATCACAATAGAGGAAACTAAAATGTCACTGAGGGAAATGAAAAATAGTAAGGCCCCGGGCGAAGATGAAATAGTGATTGAGGCCATAAAAGAGGGCGGAGAAAAACTTATCCAAGCACTCCACCCTCTGTTCAACAAGTGTCTCTGCAATGAGAACATCCCGTCAAAATGGAACAATGCTTTGATTATCATCATGCACAAAAAAGAAAACCCAACAGACCTCGCAAACTACCGGCCTATCAGCCTCCTTTCACACATTTATAAGCTGTTTATGAAGATCATAACTAGGCGACTAACATCTAAGCTAGACTTTTATCAACCCAAGGAGCAAGCAGGTTTTAGAGCAGGCTTTGGCACAAACGACCACCTACAGGTAGTCAAGTCACTGGTTGAAAAATGTGTCGAGTACAATAAGCCTCTAGTCCTTATATTCGTCGACTACGAAAAGGCGTTCGACTCCATCAACCAACGAAAACTAATTGAAGCACTAGCTGAATGCCGTATAGACCACAGATACTCGGCACTAATCAATAACATATACGAAAATGAAACTGCATGCGTGAGACTGCACGAAGACACCAACAAGTTCGACATAGAGAGAGGGGTACGGCAGGGAGACAACATCTCACCCAAACTATTTACTACACTGCTTGAATACATGTTTAAGAAGATGGACTTCGAATATCTGGGGGTCAACATCAACGGAAAGAAATTAGGCCATTTGCGTTTCGTCGACGAATCGTGCTTATAGCAGAGTGTTGAAGAAGCTAGAAGAATGCTCGAAAAATTAAGCTCTGCCTCACACTAAGTTGGCCTATAGATCAACTACGCTAAAACACAAATTATGACCAACCTGGTATTGAGCGAAACCAAAATCATACAAATATCTTGGACACGAGATTCGAATTGGTAGAGATAACCAAACAAATGAACTCCACAGGCGAGTAAGACTAAACTTGAAGAGGATCCTACACTAAGCACGAGAACTACTGCCGAGCAAGTATATACATCAAACTGCACTGTATTGAAAGCATTGAATAACGAAGGCAATTATCCATGTCATTACACGCAGGTGCCGGAAGATCACTAACACCGACTAAACTTTTGCCACCACCGGTTACTGAGAATGGATCAGGAAGAGCCAATGTTTTGCGTACTACCATGTTCACAGATGAGGTACATTTTTCAAGAAATGGGATATTAAATATAAGAGATTTACACAACTGGGCCGTGAAAAAACCTCATTTGGCGAGGCCGGTGCATCAAGACCATCAGTTTGTTATCCATATATCGGCAGGAATTTTTGACAAGAAATAGTCCATTTATTTTACCTACAAGACTAAATGTCATGTATATTTCATAAACAATCAGTTTTGGAATTAAGAGAATTATCGCGATGGTTTGCCACTACAGAGCAGATTTCATAAGTGGTACATGCAAGATGGTCCACCTCCTCATGGGCAACGGGATGTTATTAGCCATCTGAATGCAGAATTTGGTGGTCTATAGATTGGACGCAATGTCCCAGTTGCTTGGCCTCCGAGGTTATTAGATCTAAATCGATTGAATTTTTATAAAACAAAATAAAAAATATAGCGGACTGCTACTGAGGTTGATTGAGATTTACATAAGTCAGTGTCAGATTTCTATCATGGTGCACCCCGCAACAGAATGTTGTTCGCCATCTGAATGGAGAATTTGGTGTTCGATGGACTCAAAATTAAATAAAAAATATGGCAGACTGCTACTGAATTTGATTAAGATAAACGTCAGTGTCAGATTTGTATCATGGCAATGTGATTATTTTTTTCATCCAAAATATGCGCACGTTCTCATTGGTCAACTTTAAAGTCCTCCATTTACCAAACGAAGACGAATATAAATATAAACAATTGAAATTCTTGCTGGATTTACTCACCTCTACCACCACTTAACGTATTGCCCTCGAATTACATAACACCCTGTATAAAGCTATTCTAAACCCAGTGTGGACATATAGTATACAAGTGTGGAATACCGCGTAAGTGCATTGGACATCGCTATCATAGAGCGGTTTTAATCCAAACCATAGCGCGCGATAACGAACGCGACCAGATACGTAACCAACCACACTATACACCGTCACCTAGTGGTTCCCAGAGTGATAGAAGTAGTGAAGTGCGCGTCCAAACCATCTAGCATTGGACTACTAACAACAGCCAAAACACAAATTGCTTTAAACATCTCGATCTCGATCCAAAATTAGTATTATATTTAATAACAAATAGAACAATAAGCCCGTACCAGACCAGAGTGATAAACGAAAGGCCCTTAAAATAACTACTTTTAAGAGCCTCAAAGGTCACTCTACATGTTAGTACTTTAATAGCGCCTTTCGTTTATCACTCTGGGCTGGTACGGGCTTATTGTTCTATTTGTTATTAAATATAATACTAATTTTGTTTCTATTGTATAAATTTGCCGCTTTCGATGCGCATAATTCTACCTCGGCCCATACAACGGCGCACGACCGCCATACTGCACGCCATGGGGCGACTAGTAATGCTGAACCATGCTAAACGAAAAGCGCCGAAAGTAAGATTACTAAGCACCCGTTTACTTAGCAGGCAACTACCAGGCTTAATGTATACTAACATTTGCTTATTACCATCAGGCAGATTGCAAATTAACCTAGTAGTTAATAAAAAAATAATAATTTAAAGTAGAAAATTAATAATCTTCTGTCCTATTGCAACTATATAAGGATAGAAATAATAAACCTAATGTTGCAACCCCCAACAATATATATGCGACTGTCTGAGGTGTTGCGACAGCACTAACGTAGACACTAGTTCGAGGTACCTAATTTCATTACTGTTTCGTATTTGCAACTGAAATGGAATCTGAATATTACAATTCATTAGAATTTACTGAATATACAAACACATTTAATGCATATTATAATATTATGTCGTATTCAGTCACAGTAGTTGAAATTTACGGAAAACACTGGTGCAATCATAATAAAACAATAATATTTATAAATTTGAATAAATCACACATATGTAAAATCAATCAGGCCTAATTTCGACACCATTTGCTTCCTAAACATGAGCTTCAACAACAAAGCTTTGAGGAATAGATTAATAAAAAATTAATTTTAATTGGATATTTGCATATTACAAAGAATTAAGAATTAGAACAGAAACTAGAATTAACACAACTTCTTTTAAATAAGTTCACTATTCAACACTCACATGCACTCACCCACAGCAGAAGGACAAGAACAAACACATTTCTAGTAATTTCACTTGTAGGGGATCACCGCACATTGAATCAACCATTGCGCGTGTTAGGAACGTATTATGCACATTTTATACAATACATTTGCCGATATGGTTCGAAACGTCCAACTCTGCTTTGATTCAGCATGCTCCAAAGTTCACTTTTTGTGAAGCTGACGTTCCTGGTAGTCTCTCGAAGTCTTGCAATGCCGGACATACAGGTGTAACATATCTATGTATTTCCCGCACGTAAAAATATGCCTTTCCTCTTATTCTGAGTTCTACAATGTTAAATTTAATTAAATATGTAGCAACATGCGATTTCAGACGTCTCTATAATTGTTATTACTCTGGGAACTAATATATGTCCGCATGGACCATGGTAGGACGATACCAGGTCAGTCGCCGCGCAGCTTTTGAGAACCTCGCTGCTACGTCAGTATGAGTGTAGGGTTTTAAGTGTTGGCTCCTGATCAAGGTGCGGATTATACTATGGTAACTTTTTATGATCCAATGATCACGCAGATACACTTGTTAAACAATATTTTATATAATTTTTACAATCGGATTTATGCATACTGCTTTGTAGTATTTTCCGATTGATTGTAATTATAGACGTCCATAGAGGTACAATTAGTACAACAAATAACTGCACATCTCATAGGCATTTTCAAATCGCTTGTATAACTCGATAATATGCACACAGTAAAAACATAAGAGTACACGTGGGTACAAAAGAGCTGAAACCAACTCAAATATAAAGTGCCTATTCAGCAGTTACCAACATATGTTCCACCTGGTCAGAATGATCCCACATTTGTACGCGATAAAGATGCGTTTACACAATCAAGCAATTTGCAAAAATTGGCTTGCGCAAGCCAGTTTCCACAAGGAAATCGTTGCGTGTAAACGAAGGCATGAAGAAGCATGAAGAAGCCAAAAAGATTGGCTTCCGTAAAATCTGTCCCGACAGAAAATCGGCTTGATGTTGGTGTATTTGGCATGAGCATCTAAACGATCTCAGTTCCAACCTTGGGCATGCGCATCGGTGAATGGTGACGTTCCCCAGCCGTGTCATTTATCAAGTGACAGTTTCTATTCAGTTATTCTTTGTTAATTTACTGAACAATACAAGTCGTTTCCGTGTTTGTGAACAGTCAAGAGCAAAGAATACAGCGAACGCAATGCTAAATCTCACGCGTATAAGATTTTAGTAGACAAAATTAACAATATTCAGGGTTCCTCACAATTGTTCAAGCCAAACTGACGTGTGAACGGTTAATATTTCATTCAAGCCATTTGTTTAAACCAGCTTACGCAAGCCAGTCTGAGCAAATCGCTTTGGCGTGTACCCTCGGGGGTCTATTTTGAAACACGAGTACGAACGGAATTGTTCAGAATATTATGAATACCGTGAGTATCTGAATGAACAGTTTTAGAATTGGTATGCATGAAATTTGATAAGTAACAATAAGTAATGAAATTGATTATTGAGGAAAACGTGTGTCGAGTTCAAAATTATACACTACAGTTGGAAGTGGGCAAATGAGTATTGCATTAATAACATATTACATTATAGCTGTGATTAAACGTTGTCAAATTTCACACATGTTAACTCTGAAGCTATTGCTTACTTTGTTGCCACGGCATTTAGTGTGTTCTGGGGTGCGCACCACTCGTTCGAATCGCAAAATTATGACAAATTACGATTTAAGTTCGTCAATGATGGAACTAATAGTTTAATAGTGCTGTTTAAAGCTGCTAAACCGAAATTACACAATTTTACGAGATCACGTCGTGAATTGTCCGTGTTTTTCCTAGTGACGGACAGTTAAACGATAACGTTCGAAACGAGTCGCACCACTAAAATTATAGAATAGATCTCCTGATTTTCCCCCACCACGAGTGTAGAAAGTCCATACGGATAATCGTCTGGCCATATAGCAATTAACTAAACCCCGATAGATTTTGTAGGGCCATATGGCGCAAACAAATAACCGGGCGCGGTTCTAGCGCCCTGAAAGTATTGTTGGCTCTTATTATATTAGTGAAATCTTTATACAGCATACATTTACGATGTAATAATACAGAATTTGGGGCTGAGGCAGCCCCAAATAAATACCCACTAGGGGCTAATTGCCGTATCTATCTGTCAAAACCATAAGACAAACAAATCACATTAAAATCAATGTAATTTAGCATACCTTTTCATATTTAGGCTATTGCCGCCACGGATATACAGCTGACATGACTTCTTAAGGTTTCTATCCAATACTATAGAACAGTCCTTCACGTCATTTACAGTAATATCATCCGTGGTTTCTACGGCAGTGGTTTCTACGGCAGTGGCATCGGCGGCAGTGGTCTCGGCACTACTACTACGCCGTTTACGTTTTCTTTTGTGTTCGTTCATCTCGTCAAATAGATCGCTGAAAATGCAAAAATATTATTTATGACTGGAAATTTGAATGTAACAAGTAACTCACATGGACTCAGTATCCGATTCTTCCGACGAGCTGATCATTATTGACTGCAGCACCTTTAAATCCATATCTAAAAAATGGTTATGTTGTAGATATTTAAATTGAACGAATGAATAAAAATGGACATGAGGCAGATACACTAAATTAAATCGAGGAGAAGCGGCTAATATGGTATGGATATATTAGAAGAAGAGAGCGGAATGGACGGATAGCTCAGGTTACTAAATAGAACCTGTTAGGAAGTTAGGGACATATCGCGAAGATCTTTCAGGAACGAAGTAGACGAGACCATGGAAAGAAGAGGACTACAGGACGAGGACTGGAGGAATCTTGTGACGAATGGAAAAGACAATTAGAGAAGGAGTACAACGCCAGTTGAAAAAAAAATCAAGAATTTCCATTTACATAACGTTTAAAAAAATTCTGTAAACCCGATATTCCAATATTGAACGAATTCAAATCGTGAATAATCGGTATTTTGCGGAGCGACTTAAAGGAACACGTTCTGAACGAGCGGGGTCAGGAATGTTACCCCTGTTTTTTTGTCTGGGTTTAAAAACATTTTAACTTTTAGATAATGCTCTGGAAGCGCTAGTTTAGATCGATAAAAAAACTATGAGTAGAGAGCAGATTTCTAGATTTTGAGAATTTTGGGAAGTCCTGTATATAGAACATAAGCATAATTGCTTATGTTCTATATACAGGACTTCCCAAAATTCTCGGAACGGAGCTATGCGGTTTGAACCATTGAAGAAAAAAATAATTAAAATTTAAGGATCACAGAAATTATAAAAGCTGCATTCTTAGATAGTTTAGAACTCCTCAAATATGCGATTTTTCAAATCATTTATTGATTCTGGTTTTGTTGCATACACTCTATTTTTCAGAAATCGAGTGGTGTTAAATCAGGAGATCACGGTGGTCACTCAATTTCAACTCTTCTATCAATCCAACGGTTTGGAAACGTGCGGCTTAAAAAGTCTCAGACTTCGCGACTAAAATGTGGAGGAGCACCATTTTGTTGGAACCACTTGGGTATTGGAACGCTTTGGCCTGGGAACTACATCGTGACCGTGGGAAAGTTCTTTTCAGTAAAGATGTCATAATACGGGAGGTGTCATGTTACCAAGTATATACACCCACAGTAATAAAATAATTTAGTCAAAAACTCAGGTATCACCATTGTTCTAGGCGACTTTAATGCCATAATAGGGTATGGAAAAGTTGAGGATTGCGTAAGTCCATGTGCTCTTGGCGAAAGAAACGAGCGAACAAAAATACTCATTGAATTCTCTCAGAATTAAAATCTGGTGATTACAAACACATGGTTTAAACTACCAAAAAGAAGATTATACTCCTGGACATACCCAAGTCACACATCAGAATATATAGTACGGCACCAGATAGACTATATCCCTATGAACAAAAGATATAGGAATGCTATCCGCACAGTAAAAACGTACCCTGGAGCAGATGTCAGATCTGATCACAATCCCCTTATTACCACCTTGCAAATCAGATTTAAAAAAGTACAAATAAAATGTTGAAAGCAGAAATTAAATACAATTATGCTCCGAGACAAAGCATGAAGACGAACATCAATGACAAGCCCGGGCAGATTGTCCAAAAAATGGTAGGTTCAAATATAGATGAGACATAGAAGTAGTGTTCGGATCCCGGCCTGGGTAGTCTGTAGCATTTATTGTTGGGATACAATCAATGACACTTTACAAAACTCGGGGACAATTTTCTACTAAGTAACAAGTCTTAACACCCACGTAGTCACACTAATACACGGCAAAAGAACCCGAAGATCGGTAGCCAGTTATTAACATAATAGATATTCTAACTACGACTACTACTACTTGTTATTTTTTTCTCTACAACGTACTGACAAGGAAATGCACCATATTAACTTCACCTGCATATGTCGATACAATGTCTTTGACATCTGCCAATTTATGAAGTAATAACAGACAACATATGTGCAACACAATCAAAGTTCTTATTCGAAATTAAAATTTTCAAAAAAATATATAGATCGTTCTCTTCACAGTGACTTCGTAGGAACCGGCGTGTGGACAGTAATGAAACTCTACTGCAGAGGTAGCCAAACTTTTGATCTACTTGAGCGACTTATTTTTTTTTAATTATAGACGGCAATCTACCAACATCGCCAAACATAAATTTAAATTAAAAATAAACATAGATAATGCTAATACATATTCAATAATAAGTTATTTTAATAAGGGAAAATAATATTTTTTTCTCACAAAATAATTAGATTATTAGTTTATCCACCATTGGTTGGTTGCTTTTATAACACATCTGATATAATTGTAGACGTCGAATGCTTTTTAGAAAAAAGTTTAGTAGTAGTAAAATTAAACGTTTGTCAAATCAGAATTTGAGATTTGCCTAACTGTGACAAGCAAAACATAGTAAATACTAACCTTCATCAGTTTCAATCTTGACCTCATTGACCTCAGATGGCATTGGTTGTGGTACTAAAATATTAAGTCAATTAATATAGCGACTAAAATTACACTTGTGCTATCGTTACCTATTTGTTTTTCCATCCTATCCAGCTCCTCCTTGCCGATTATCAGGGTACCTTGGGAGCAAATTGAAAGCTCCTCGATACTTTTCACCTTCACAAATGGACCATGATCATATGAATCATTCGTTTCTGTAATATGATCATCAACATCACATTCTTTTTTAAGTATGTGTACTGTGTCAGGCAACGATTGATCAAGGTCACTGCATTCTAGAAAATCATAAAAGAAAACAATCATTATGTCTTGTCTTATATTAAAAAACTAGTAGAACAGCTTATTTAATTAAAATACACGATTTCTGTCACTAACACCTCAGTGTTTCTCAACTCAAATCTCAAATATTGGGTCCCCGACCCCTTTCCACTTAAATATTTCAAAAGACCTTCTGATGAATGGGTATGTGTAGAAAATCATCCTGAAGGATCTGTAATTAATTTTTCTTGCGATATATTTCGCGTCCCCCACCTGAGAAATATATCTAAGGAATATAGCCAAAAGTGAAAGTGTACTAATATGAAAATGAGATAACGTAAAAATATGAATCTAACCGAGTAGAACCCAAATACCTTAAATTTTTATTTAATATGGTGCCCACCAAATATTTTAATTTCTCAAAATGATTAAGCACGAGTTCTATGAGCGCTTTCCGTTTTCTAACCCAGGGTTGGTTGTTTTATCTTGAATGGCAAATAGAGACTAAACTACCAATGCAAACATAAACTACTACAAAACATTATCACCGCAAAATCTAAAGTAGAACTGATTCAAGATAATTCCATAAGAGATCTGTTTCAAAGAGCAAAAAATACCAAAATATGGGCACAACCCCCGATGACACTGTAGAACAGTCATGAGAAGATAAGAAGAAATATCTTGGAAGCAGCTTTTGAGGCACTAGTTGAGAGAAAAATATCAGTAATGAGAAGCAGAAATACTAAATGTGAAGGGAAGAAGAAAGCTTTTTTTGAGTGCAAATTATCAAAAACAGCACAAGCATAAAGTACAACAGGATCCGGAACAAAACCCACCAATTAGTCCGGTGAATGAAGAATTGAAGAAGAATTATTGGAAAACATACTCAAAGGAATTGTGGAACGACTTCTATGAGCTGCAAAAAGATATATGGAGGTTTATGACAGGACAAAGATAAGAATTAAGGGATCTCGACAAAACAGAATGCATTAATGATAGCGTATGGAGTGAATACCTAGAAGTGCTGTATAGCAGTCATAACAGTGTTATGACTGTTATTGTGTTATTAACACAATTGCTAGCACCCACAACACACCGGAAATAATGTCATCGTATACCACACAGATAGTGCTTAGAAAGTTAAAAAACTGCAAATCTGCAGGAAAAGAGAAGTACGAAGTATAGGGTAACATTTCTAGCCGAACAACTAGCGACGTTAAGTAACCAAGGATAAGAATGGAAACAGAGGATACTCATTTTAATATTCAAAAGGCGAAAGGTGAGAAAAAAAGGCCGCAAATCACAGAGGTATACTGCTACTGTGTGCAACTCGTCGACATAATCCTCACTACGAAAATTATCGAAAGAACAGCGCTACCAGAAGAGCAACCAGGGTTTAGGCGCGGGAAATAATGTACGGGCGCCATATTTGTAATAAGAGAAATAAAGGAGAATGCAATAGAGTTCCCCAAGCCTGCTTTCACGTGCTTTGTGGATTGCGAAAAAGCTTTTGACAGGGTGATATTACAAGACTACAACTGCTACACAAAATGTCGATACCACTGGATATAATCAAAACCAAAGAAGACGTTTATGAGAACAGCAGGGAAAGTCAACAACCAAACTCTAAAGCTCATCAGACCCGGAACACGTATATACAAAGTCTTAGGAACAATGGGACAGTTTGAGTTCTCTGTTTAATATTGTAATGAATGGAAGAAAGCCAGTAAAGAAAAAAGAGTAAAAACCAAGTTTACAAGATGTACAACAAGAACTGAAAACACGCATCTCTCACAATGAAGACGGCCCGCAGAGGATGCTGCACGAACTAAATAAGACGGGCAATGGGTTCAATATCAAAATATTTGCCAAAAAGACCAAATGCATGGTAATCGCGCCAGAACCTGTAAGATGCAAACTCGAGCTGAATGGCGGCATTATTGACCAGGTATAATTTAGTGAATATGTAACTTGAATTGGAGGTGGGCTGGACTACGAGCGGACAAATGCAGCAGAGAAAGTCCACCAACGACCTAAAGAGAATTGCGAACAACTGGATTGGATTCCGGAAAGTATAGACAGAAGACGATGGAATACCATGAAGGAACCTATGTTCCAACAGTGTACAGAACGTTGCTGAGGTGTTCTCATCTCTAACTATGGATAAACCACAGTAGCTGGTTTTCTCAAGAACTTAATATAGTAAGAGATAGAATATGAGTAAGATTAACCAATAAAGTAAAACTCTAGACCTAAGGAAAATCAACAAGAAAAACAAATGTTTTATTATAGCACTATAATTATTTTGTGAGAGATTCTCATCTTCTACAATGTTTTCATGAATCATTTCCACTACCGCATTCGGTTATCCACCTAAATTCTCTACATATGTTGTGTACCACACAAGTAGCAACAATAACGTTAAGAACGTTGGTGCGACATTTTAGAATTGACGACACATATAGGACTAAGACAAAGAGGAGCACATAGCCAGGGATTGTTTATAATATTTATGGACGAAATAATAAAGAAATGTAAAATGGGATGCAGAAAATGCACAGTGGTATACCCACAAATGGAAAGCGTGGAGATAGCAGAAGGAGCATTTGCGAATAATGTAGTCCTATTTGAAAATAGCGAAAGGGCACTACAAGAGAATATAGGAATATGGAATACCACTTTAAAAGAGTACGGAATGAGTATGAATAAAGATAAAACTAAGGTCATGGCAATAGGAGAAAACCAAGAGAAAATAAATATAGAAATAGAGAGGGCAATTATAGAGCAAGTGGAGGTATCTAAATACCTAGGAATACCTATAGAGACGACGGGGACAGAAATCTACAGGGTCGAAAAAACAATGAAGATGTGAACAACAAATTCATAAGCAACTATGAAATAATAAGAGAAACCAAAATAAAAATATACAAGGTTATAATAAGACCTATATTAACATACGGACGCGAGACATGACATTAAATAAAGCACAAAACAGCAACATACAAGCAGTAGAAGTGAAGTATATGTGCAGAGTTAGAGGAGTGGCAAAAAAGACAAAATGAGTAACGATATAAGAGAACTAAATGCAACACCGACAATAAATTACATAGAGGAAAGACAATTGGAACGGTGAGAACACATAATTGTAATCTTCTTTTGGTCAATGTAGTGTCTGCCGTACACTAACCAAAAGAAGATGGAAAACAAAAATCAAAAACAAGAAAAAAGGACGACCAAGAAAAAGACGGGATGAAGCTATATCGAAGGTATTAGAAAGCAAAGGAAAACACCGGAAATAAGCAAAAAAACTGGCAATAAATAGAAGATAATAGAAAAAGAAGAATAGCATACGAGGTGCAAGCAGTTATTTTGTGATAAAAAACAACTGAACGGTGATTGGATGTAGAAATCGTAGTTTAAATCTTGTCGGAGCGGATTCAGCAGAAACTTTGGTTTCTTTGGTACACCCAACAATTCTAAAATTTCCTAAGGGAAAGCTTAAAACAGGGGAGGTTTAACTTCTCTTTGTACACCATTTGAAATAACAAAGTTATTGCGGTGAAACCAGTGGCTCTACATTTTATGTCTTTACACTTTGCTTTAAATCCATTCATTTATGAAGCCTTTCAGTTGATTTTTATACACAGATTTCTGCTTTTGAAAACATAAAGATTGTCTACATTACGGCGCATTTAGCCGTAATGTTAACTGTCTGTTGACCGAACAGACAATTAACATTACGAAATATCTGCCGAAGACATGTGTATATTATATATATATATATATATATATATATATATATATATATATATATATATATATATATATATATATTATATATTATTTTGTACTTTTCCCGGTAGAAAATTTAGCAGAATAAATCTATTATTATTATTATAAACTTTTTAAACGAGATCATTGATTCAATACAAGACGTATATATTTGAAGTAATTTCTTCTATATGTAAATGTTTGAAGTTTTGTGACAATTTATTTAAATGGATCATGGTCTCAAAGGAAACATCATTTTACAAAACATATGAGAACGAAATAACAAGAATTTGTAGAAGTAGTAGTGTTAGTTCTGAAGCGCATCTACAAATCGAAGTTTAAGCTCAGCAAAAAAACAAATTAGGTAGATATTTGCTACGTATTTAAGCTATAATATAATTTATGTTAATTTGTGTTAAAATAATTAAAATCGATCAAGCATTTCCATTTCATTTTAAAGGGCTCTAAAATATCAGTTGTCCAGGGCAACGGATAAAGTGGTGTCGCGGTAATTGGACCCCGTCTAATGGTCTATTTGAATGTTCCTTTTACATATTCTGTATATTTACATATGTATTTGTAATACATACACAAAACTAAAATAAGTCATTCGATTACAAAATACTCTTCCAGAAAAATGTTCAAGCATATAAGGTTAAGAGGAAACACTGAAAAGCCCTGGCTTTCTCGGAAGCGGTCGCTTAAATGTGAATATGGCTTCTCATAAAGAGTAATACCGCAATGTAATGCAAATGACTATGATTGACAGTGATTTATGGCGAATTATTCATTTACGTAGACTTAAAACGATTTTTGTGATAAGGGTTTAATCAGCAAATTCGTTAATAGGACGCTGGCGTGATAAACAATAGTCCAACTACCACGACCCCCATGTAGTATAATAATAATACATATTAAGCAGATATTTACGTGTTTCTGTCCTATTTCCTATATCACATATTTCCTCGTACATAGAAATCAATGAAGTTGAAGAAACAGCTTTATTCTGACTACATTTCTCTGGTTGATCCAAGTGATTTTGGTTATCAAGTGCTGTATCAGTAGTATCCTGATTATCTATAATAAAAAAATGTGCCCTACTAATCCGTTGCTTGCACTGGACAAATATACACTGGCGAAAGAAATTAACACATCACTTTTTAAAATATGAAAATAGTAAATATTTTTTAAAATTTGTACCACACATTTTGAAGATTTCACTTATTATTATTAAATTCAGCAAAAAAAGTAATATTAATAAAACAGAAATAATAAGGAGACAAATTTTCAACAAATTATAACAAAACTTTTAATGTGATTTAATGGCTTATTTGGTATTTCCACCTCTTGCTTGAATAACTGCCTCGTAAAGATGACGCATACTGCTAATTCTACTAATTTTAATTCAAACCTTGGCCAATATCTTCCCAAATTTATTTTAATCTTTGTCCAAGCTCTTGTTGGTTGTTTTGGGCGACTAGGAAGTGTTCTAAGTCGTCTGCCCATCTTGTCCCAGAGGTGTTCAAGCGCATTAAGGTCGGGACTTCTAACTGGCCATTACATAGTACTGATGGTTATTTTCGTAAGATACTGTTGCATAATTCGGGCAGTATGCGGTCTAGCGTTATCATGCATAAAAATGAAATTATTCCCCACAAAAGGCGCAAAAGGCATTACGTAAGGTTCCAAAATATTTTCGATATAAGAAACAGCTGTGGTAGTCCCTCTTGGTATCACCGCCAACGTGCGAGCCTCTAAAGTGATACCTCCCCACACTATTACAGATCCCCCACCAAACAAAACCGTCGGAGCAATGTTACATTGTGCATAACGTTCTCCTGGTCGTCTATACACACGCATTCGTCCATCACTGCCATGAAGAGAAAATCTAGACTCATCACTAAACATAACGTTATCCCAATCAGTCTCTAGCCATTATTTACATGTTCTCGAGCAAACGATAGGCTGGCTGCGGATAATTGTGGGCCTGTTGCAGGTGTCCAAGGAGTTAAATTGAAACCACGTAAACGATTTCTTATGGTAACGCAACTTACACGAACATTATTCATCTCCTCAAGCATATTGTGTAGTCTTAGAGCCGTAATAAACGGTTCCCTTAACGTTTGCATCAACAGAAAACGATCTTGGACCGCATTTGTAGCTCGTTTTCTTCCTTGTCCTGGCCTTCTTGAGTGTGCATAGGCTTCGCGATGCCAATACAAGATTCGGGAGACGGACGATTGGTTACACCAAGTCGTTCACTGATATAGCGCTGACTTCTGCCTTCGTCTGTAAGAATTGCTATTCGAACAGATTCTTCAACACTCAAATTGCGATTCTGACGACTATTATTATTATTCATTATTCAATATTTCCACTTTACTTTTAAAAGTAATACGAAACAAATCCAACACGAAACAAATATAAATCTTATTTGTTGTGAAAATGATATGTCAGTTCTTTCAGTTATTGACAACAGCTTTGGGTCTTATTCTTCTTCTTTTAGGACGAGTCCTGTTATTTTTCAACTAGTTTCCCTCTTGTGATCCCGATGTCCAGCTGTCTTTCCATCTTTTGGGTGGACGCCCGGTGGGCCTTCTTGTCTTGATATTGCGGCTTTCTTCGCCAGTCTATTATCGTCCATTCGTAATACGTGCTGGTTCCATTCGCGGCGTCGTGACCTTGTCCAGCGCACGACACAGTGATACCACAGTCTTGTCGAATACTCTCACTTCATATTTGGTCTCTTGACTATGGACCTGAGCGTCTTCATTTCAGTTGCACGTAGACGTCTTTTTGTTTTTTTGTGTATCTGCTCTGGTCTCTACTGCATAGGTCATGACTGGTCTGAAGCAGGTCTTATATATGCGCACCTTGCTTTCTTTTTGTATAAATCTGTTTCTCCATATTACGCCTCGGAGACATCCAACAATTCTTGACGCTTTGTTTATTTGGGTCTGGACATCATTGTAGAGATCTCCATTGTTCGATATCTCAGCGTCAAGATAGTTGAATCGCATTACCTGGTCTTCTGCGATAGCGAGTTTACATCTGATCGGCTCCTTTGAGAACGCCATAGATTCTGTTTTCGCTTTGGAGATCTGCATGTTAAATTGTTCCGCTGTTATTTTGAATTTATGAAGTAGGCGCTGCTGGGCGATCTCATTTTCTGCCAGAATGGTTGTATCGTCCGCGTAGCTTATGATACTGGATTTTTTGTTGCCCAATTTGTAAACAATATTCATGAATTTTATGTCTTTTATTATCTCATCCATTAACGTGTTAAACAAGGTAGGACATAAGACTATCCCTTTGCCTGATACTCTAACGGGTATTCCATCGGTTGCTCTTCGGTCTATCATGAGTGTTGTTGTATTGTCTATGCTCAAGCCTCAATGATTTTGGAGTTGGTGCCTCTTGCTTGTAGAATCCTCATGATATCTGATGATAAATTAAATCAACGATCAAAGGAAGGAAGCGATAGAAGATACGTTGAACAGCATCAGAGGATGCTTTAACCAGAAAAACAGCTATGAAAAAGCCGCGGCAGGGCTAAAGCAAGGTAGCACTAGAAAAGGGCTTAGAAGTTAAGCCCTCCCCAGACACTCAGGTCGTCCTCATACGGGATACAACGTACCAGGCGATCATCCGCAGAGGAAGCAATAAAGCCGGAAGGATAGTCCACGAACTCACAGACCAGGGACTATTGGAACGAGAAGTTGGTGACTCTTGCTTGTAGAATCCTCATGTTATCTGATAGTTTTATTCTGTCTAAAGCTTGCGTAAGGTCGATGAACCAGGCGAAGGCTGGTTTATTGTATTCAATGAATTTTTCCGAAATTTGCTTTAGGATAAATATTGTATCGATCGTTAATCTGTTTTTACGGAATCCTTGTTGCTCTTCGGCCATTCCAATTTGTTTGGCAATCTCATCTACGAGAATTTTAGTGAACAGTTTCATGATTGTATATAGTAAGCTAATTCCTCGGGAGTTTTTGGGATCGCTCATGGACCCTTTTTTGTAAAATGGGAATAGTTGTACTGAATTTCCATTGTTCAGGAACTGTTTCAGTATTCGTTACTATTTGGAAGAGGGTTGCTATTTCCTACGTTAGTTTTTCCCTCCATACTTTAGTATCTCGTTCGTAATGCCGTCGGTACCTGGTGACTTCCGGTTCTTCAGTTTTTTTTATAGCTGTCTCCACCTTAAATTCGTCTATCTCCATTTCATCATTCTCCTCTTCTTCCGGCTGATTTGGGCCATTCTGTATCTCTGGCCCTATAGTGTCTTGCTTATAGAGGTTTTTGAAATGCTGTGTCCATGCTGTAGACGACACAGACTTTCTTTGATTGAGCTCATTGATCGGTTTCTTTCTGTTTCCGATCATATTCCATACATTCTTCTGCCCTCCATAGAGATAATGTTCCATATCTTTAGAGAATTATTCCCAGTAGTTGCACTTTATTTCGATCAAAAAACAAAAACTAGTGTTCAAACAACATACCAGATAAGCTTGTTCAGTATAGATAGTGAAATAAAAAAATTAAGCATTGATTTTAATTTTAATCGAGTTTAAAAGTGATGCGTTAATGTCTTTCGCCAGAGCCTAGTAACATATTGAGTGTGTTAATATCGTGTAGAGTCATGAAGATACGGTCTTTCTTTATTACCATATTAATTAAACATTCATTTTTGGGGAGCATAAAAAATCAAAAATATTACTGATTTGTTCTGTTTAATTTATTATTTAATTTATTAATTGTTATATTATGTTAGTCAGAACCATAATATGTTAAATATTGTTTTTTTTTCGAATACTTTCGTAACCGAAAATTAGCTTTTCGAATTTATTGATGATATTAATATGTTGGATATAAAAAAACTGCTATAATTTGTTTAAAAAACTCACCAAGTCCTGTATTGTCATTTTTCTCCATTGAAGCTTCCGTTGCATCTAAAATCAAATAAAAATATAATAACAATTACCAGTTATAACTTTATATACTTACCAAGATGAACCGTGCCATTATTAGGATGAAGAAAGTTTTCTGATGTTGGTGTTGTGGAAACATCTAGAATTAAAGCATAACATGTCATATCAATAGAGATAGCACGGCTAGTGATAATACCTAAGCCAGGAAAGCAAGCTACCGACCCATTTGCCTCTTAGACGGGATGGCCAAGGTAATGAAATAGAAAGACTCATTGTGAACCGCCTAGCAGTCAACAAGAGGGCTAAACGACCGGCAGTACGGCAGTAAAGGAAGGTCGACCGTAACTCGTCCGTAACGCAATACCGGTGGTCCGCAACATTATCACCGGGGCAAACACCGGCTCATGGAGGAAACGCAGACTGTCGGATGGTCACCCTGGACGTCTCTAACGCGATCAATCCGATACCGTGGATGACCATTAGGGCAGCTCACAGGAAGAGAGGAGTACCACGGGATCTACGGAGTAGCATAGCGAACTATCTGACAGAAGGACAGGATAATGACGTATGAAGGCACCGCAGAGGTGTCGAGATTTGAGATGACGGCAGGGGTCCCACAGGGATCAGTCCCCTGTTGTGGAATATCGCCTACGACGACGTGCTGCTGAAGCTGCCAGACGACGTGGTGGCAACAGCGTTTGCCGACGATTGGTGCTGGTTGCCACTGGGCGGGTACTGGGAACAAGAAATGGAAGATGAAGGAGGCCGTGGAGATGATGCAAATACGGATGGCAGAAACCAGGCTTGGCATCGCGAGCAGAAAGACGGAGATGGCCCTACTCACAACCAAATGAATGATCCGCCACACCGCCATACATATGATGGAAGAGAAACACACGATACAGAGAAGACTGAAGTGCTTGGGAAATACACTGGAGGCCAACGTCAATGACACCCAGCAGGTACTAGACGCCGCAAGGAAGGCAGCCAGAACGGAAACACTCCTAGATAAGACTGGTACCAAATATAGTTGGCCCGTGTGAAAAGAAGCGGAAGTTGCTAGCGACGATGTCGCACGCCCAACTCATGTGCAGCACCTACAGGGTTGGTTAAGTCAATGCCAAGAAATGGGTTTGAGCATAAATGTGAACAAGACCAAGGTTATGCATCCTCGCACTAAACAGTCAACGGATAGAGTGCATAACTTCAAGTACATAGGTAGTATCATCACCGAACAACCATATAGAGGTGAAACACACAACAATAGTTAAAAACAATTTAAAAAAAATCGAAATCACTATTCTCTAATGATAATAAAAGCAAAACCAGATACAGAGAATGGCTAAATGTTATGTGTGGTCAATACTACTTTATGGAGTACAAGTCAAAAGTAGGTACACTGAACCACCTAAAAGAATTTGAAATGTGGATCCCAAGAATGCTTAAAATGTCATGGGTGGAACAAGTGACAATCCCAAGAATGCTTAAAATGTCATGGGTGGAACAAGTGACAAACGAAAAGTACTCAGAAGACCGAATGTACATCGAGAACTACTTACAACGTTATAGTGCAGGCCAATGACATATCTTGGGCATACTTTAAGAGGAAATAGATCCTACAACTAATTATGAAAGAATAGATAGAGGGAAGAAGAGGTATAGGAAGAAAACAAGATTCTTGGTTGAAGAACATACCGATACTGGACAGACATACAAAGCGCCGAGAAATTGAAAGACCGAGAAGCGTTTACTCCGGTGATCGTCAACGTCAGGGAGA
Organism: Lordithon lunulatus; assembly: GCA_963942505.1. NCBI lineage: Eukaryota > Metazoa > Arthropoda > Insecta > Coleoptera > Staphylinidae > Lordithon > Lordithon lunulatus. The sequence continues at coordinate 39,969,631 of OZ012668.1, forward strand.
TACTGATACTAAGACACATAGAAGAAGAAGATTCATACTTGGTATGATTAGCTAATAACAAAATAACTTACCCCGACTTGTAGAAGCACTGAAGGCGTTACTAAGATCTTGGACTGAAATAAAAACAGCTTGTTACTGGAAGTCGCAGGGAAAAAAATGGTTTAAGGTTAATTGCAAACAAGATCTTGAATAAACTTACAGTGTTTTTCAGTGTCTTGAGTAAGCAGAATTGCTGTTTCTGACTGGAAAATGTTGTCATCATCTGATAATTCTTCCCTCTTTACAGGTTCTATAAAAAGGAGAATGGGTTGAAAATAATCTCACACAATTAAAATTAAATAAAAATTGAAGATAGTTCTCAAAAATCATTCGTTTTAAATAAATTTGTCCGTCGTTAAATTTTAAATACTTCTCGAAAATCATTAGTTTTTAATAAATTTGTGCGTGGTTAAATTTTAAATTGTTATAAAATGTCCACCGTACTATATTTTCGTAGGTGAATTGTCCCCGCTATTCATGAATGGTACGGCTACCGCCCATGAATGACTTATTAACGTGTATCTGCGCACATACATTTTAATGAAAGTTGATACTATGATGTGTTTTTCATATGATAAATGGTAAAATCAACATAAATACAAAATTAAAAAGTAGTTAAGCCCCTTTTTAAAACCACAAGAATCAAATCGTAAATAGAACTAAGCCATTTTCTCTTTCTAAAATTCACGGCGAACTGTAATCATTCAATTAAAATCATAGTTACCCTCAAGTTGCTCTTCGTTCTCATGAACAGAGGCAGTTGCATCATCTTCAGTTTCTATAAACACAAGAAAAAATTATTATTTTACTTAAGTTTCTGTAGACATATTGGTTATGGTGTTTCTGACATATAATTATTTCAGCTAGAATTTATTGATACCTCCATTAGTGTCTAATTTATTATGAATTGTATAAGTAAATAAATATATAAATTATAATTGTAAATTTGTATCTCAATACTTTGAACACATTTTGCAGCACAATTGAGCCATAATTTCAAAAGCACACTGTATAATTAATTAAAGTGCAAATCAAAAGATTATTGTACTACTCACTTGGTTCATAAATGTCGTCTGTTGGTAACATATCTGTGTAAGCTGCAATAGAAAATTAAATTTACATAAAGCCGTTTCCCAACAATTTTGTTCATAGTATTTCACAGTACATATACACATACATATATAGCAGGGGTGGCTAACAAGTCGATCGCGAAGCCAATTTTGGTCAATCGCTCGCAATGTTTTAACATTTTTAACATTTTTAAAATAAAAAGTCCTTCATATCTACACAACAGTTGGCCACCCCCGATATAGACTTTTTCTGCAAATAGTCCATTACAATGAAGAAAACTAAACTAGAGAGGGTAGCTCATAAGATTTAGCCAATCAGAGAAACCCAGAAGTTTCTCCATAAGGCCAGTACATGTTATGGTTTAATTATTTTATATCAATAAGGAATATATTGCAGTATTTATATATATATATATATATATATATATATATTATTAATGTATCATACGTATTATAATAATTAAAATTGAATACTATTTTGGAATTTTTACTTTGTCTTACGGATAACGTATTGTAACCTTGCGGGGGAAAATATAATTTTTACGCAAATTGTCTTTATTAGGTACTAGATATTTTAATACAGTCTCTGGAAAATCTCTGTGATGAATTGTTCCGCCACTTTTTCGGAAAAACTAATAGATATTTTCGAATCAAATTTTGCACGTGGCTTTTAACTCACGTAACTTGGTTAGTTTTTGGTAATATTCGGACAGGGAAAAGTCCATGATTACCTACAGCGATTTGCTGAATTTGAAAAAATTTACACTACGTTTACGAAATTTTGTATAAACTTAATTTTAATTTGCCTCCTAGATGGAGTGCAGGTGATCAGTGATGTTAAAGATATGAGGAGATAAAAGGTTTTTATTAGCATTCAGAAGTAATGACTGTTACGTTGGTAATCTTTTGGTTTTCCTCACTATTTTCATTTATAAGGTATTAATGTTGTTAGTTTATTTTTTTCCAATTTACTAGTAGGTCATATAAAATGCTAATAAAGATAAATTATATATATATATATATACATATATATATATATATATATATATATATATATATATATATATATATATATATATATATATATATATATATATATATATATATATATATATATATATATATATATATATATATATATATATATATATATATATATATATATATAGGGATAGCCAACAAGTCGATAGCGATCGACCGGTCGTTCATAAAACCAATGTTGGTCAATCGGTCGGCGATGTCTTAATCAGTTAAGGTAGAGACGTGTGTTAATAACATACATTTTGCTGATCGATAGGGCGCACCTCTTACTAAAACACAGTGTATAACCATAGTATACATTTCACACCTTCCCCTCCCCACTTAGGCTAAGCCTATGACAATAAGTAGATCGCGACAAAAGATAAAAAGTAGATTTTATGTTACACATAAGTTGGCCACCTCTGATATATACAATCAGCCCCAATTTTCAAATTATACAATATAATCCATCAACGGGTAATATGTAAAAAATCAATAAAACAACTTACGTGAATTCGAATCGCCCATTTCAAGACCAGCTACCAAATTGTCTACATCTGTATCTATAATTAAATTTAGATTGTAATTTTAGTAATTGAATATATTGTAAATATTACATACCCAATGGAGAGTCTTTTGTATTCCTAACGGGATCTAAATCTTCTAGAAAGGAAAAAAAAAGAAATTTTTATTTATAAATCTTATACGCTATTTTTCTACAAATGCAACTGAAACTAGGATTTCGAGATTTATATATGTATAGCCTGTAAACTGTCTCTATTATACTGGTGTTTTGAAGAGGCTATTTGTTAGGAGTATTCTTTTTTTTAAACTTCACAATTGAGGAAGGAGTGACAACATCGATAAAAACATGGGGGTCAATTCTGTAAGTACAGACTGGTTTGTTACCCATGCCAATGAACTAAACAACTCTTGCTATAGGTTGGTTTGGCCCAGGCTTCACGAACGTTAGTGTGTAATACTTTGTAATACTAGTCGGATGTCACACATTTTAGGAACTATCAAAACCATCGAAAGAAATCATCGCCACCCGACGAACAAGCGACGACACACAGCTGACACGGGAGCTATAAAAAAGATATCCGAAGAAAATATGGCTCAGGAAAAATCGTATTTAAGGAGCTAGCCAATGTCAGGGACATGGTCCTAAGACTTACGGACAGCGTAGTAACCAGGAACATATCAAAGGATGCAAAAGTTGATGCACCGACGCTACGGGAAATCTACGAAAGGCTCCTTGAGAGAGCCACTGTCTGTGCCACAAAACAATGAGGCAGATGCGCTTCAGACCCTGATAGAAGAACTGAAGGCTGACAAAGCAAGAAACGAAACAAGATTGCTTAGAAGCGCACCTGAATGCGGCAAAAAGGACGAAAACGGAGACGAGGGAAGAGGCGGTAACGCGTATCAGGAACTCGTTAGAGGGCGAAACCACCTACAAAACGGAAACCGCTATACTGGCGGAAGAAAGGTCTTCGGTAAAGTCGCCTTGGTGATAGGGAAGGAGTACAAACCGTCCCCACAAGTACAAGTAGTCCGCATACTAGACGAAGAGTACCGAGCAATCACGAACGGTCCAAAAGTTGGTCGAGCCGTCCAAGAATTGATAGACCAAAAGATCGGGGGAGATGAAGTAGCCACCATAACCTGAACAATTGAGTTCTTTAACTGTAAGGGACCACATAAGAAGACGGTATGGACCACGCACTACATCATCTGTAAGGCAACCAACCAAAACAGTATGAGGAAGTCCCTATTTGACGGAGCAAAAAGACTCAATGAACTAATGGAACGACAGCACACGAGGAAACTCCGCGTAGAACTCACCGACGGCAAAATATTGGAATACCAATTCGCCAACTCAGCCATTCGAGTAATCCTTAAATACAGTAACGAAGACCGGCGTCCCACCTGCACTACCTGCGCAACAAGGGCAACCAAGACAAACTCTGGCACCGAAAACAAGGACACACAAGGAGGAGACGATACTTGTTAAGCCACCATATGCGGACCTGGTCCGGAGTGTCCGGGTCGTGGACCACGGAACCACGTTGCTGTTTCAACTCACAGAACATCGGATGCGGAAGCGAAAGTGACGCCCAAGAGTAATCCTCCACGTCCCAGACTATTTGACCACCAGGGAGGAAGTGGGGCGGAAATTAGCAACGAGCTGAAAGGGACCGTAGTACGTATGGAGGACCCACCATATGGGTGTAGCAGATGCTGGCTAGCCGGGCACCGTGCTGACAGCTGAACTAGAGAGGATAGGAGTAAGAAATGCCTAAGGTAAGGTGAGGCCACCCTTGGACCCAAATGACCGCGCAATAATAATAATAGTATATAAAATAATATCAGTGCTGCAGGACATCGCCGGAAGCGGTAGGGCAGCTCAACAGTTGTTCTTCGCCACGGCGTTGACAGGGGGATTACTCACGTAATCATCGTTAGTGAACTCAATAAATAAACTAGACTCCTCGTGGGTGACGGATGGCAGCATCGCCCGCTGCCGTCAAGATGCTGGGCACATCATCACGTCCCATGAGGGGCATCGCATGGGCATGGCTGTGGGATGTCAAGATAATGGCATGTTACCTCCCCCAAAATGTACCAGAGAGCACTCAAAAGCCTGGATTGAGTAACTCAAGAGGCTGACCATAACCAGCCAGCGGGCAGGTCGTCGTAGTGGGCGACCTAAACGCCTAATATCCGCACTGAGCCACCCCAGTGACAGGCGCCAGGGGTGAGACAACAATGAACATGGGGCAGCACTCGACCTCTCGGTCTGTAAAGCCCAATTCACACATAAGCGGCGTCGGGCGCAGGCGCGGTGTAGGCGAGGCACAGGCGATTGTGATGTCCATATGCAGTGAAGGGGTTAACATTGCACCTTATGTTTACATAGAGGCGGCGTGGAAGAGTTATGCCTTTCGCCTCTTCGCCTACTGTGTCTTAGGCAAAAAGGCGAAGACGCGGTGCCGGCGCTGCGAGAGGCATGACGCTTCAAGCCTCCTCTATATAAACATGTGGTGCAATGCCCACTTAGGTGACGAGGCGCGGGCATTTGCCTTGTGCCTCTCGTCGCGCCGGCACCGCGTCTTCGCCTCTTCGCCTAAGACACGGTAGGCGAAGAGGCGAAACTCTTCTATGCCGCCTCTATGCAAACATAAGGTGCAATGTCCACCCCTTCACTGCATATGGACATCACAATCGCCTGTGCGACGTCGCGCCTGCGCCTCGCCTACACCGCGCCTGTGCCCGACGCCGCTTATGTGTGAATTGGGCCTAACCCCACAATAACCTGGCTATACATTAGGATAGTAAGACCTAGGATATCATATGTATGAGTAGTATGGCGGCCCAAGACGCCGGATTTCATTTTCTTTGCCCAAGACTCAGCAACTAACTCCTAAGAAACACCCAAAAACGTGCCTGTCTGAGAAAAAGAGGCAAGAAAACAACATCAACCATCGTCATTGGAAGAGAAGCAAGATCTGTAAGCCACAAATTACTCCATGGTCAAATCCCCACAAATAAACACCACGGAGCTCTCTACCAGGAGTTGTATAATAAGCTGAGGGCAGACCCGATTATGAGGGGAATTTTAATGCAAAAATCAGACAAGGAAGACGTAAGACTTAGTAGGAAAGTTCGTTCTTGGAAACAGTAACAAACACGAAAACAATAATACGAGTAGTAGAAATTCAACGTTAATTAGCACAAGCGTCAAATGAATAAATTACAGAAAATAGCAAAGGGATTGCTGAATTATGGGGAGCATTGAAGAACAAAGTAAGAACCATAAAGTATCTAACAAAAAAATAAATGGAAGACTACAGAGATACTCGACCTTATAGATGGTGGAACAGAAAAGAATAACCCTGAAGAATATAAAATAGTCCAACACCAAATAAATAGAGACACCTTGCCAAGGGAAAGTAGATGAAAAAAAAAATGCGAAGAAATGGAAAGAGTCAAAAGTAGAAAGAAATAGCTGGCATATACAGGAAACTGATCCCTATACTACTAAGGGCCGGTTCTATAATTGACATTTAACTGACAAATAAAGCTATTCGTGGAATAAGTTTGAGATATTGGCTTTAAAATCTCAAACTTATTCCTTGAATAGCCTTATTCTCCAGTTAAATGTCATTTGTAGAACCGGCCCTAAGAGATCAAGGCAATCCTATTATAGATAAACTAGAAGTCCTGACTACTTGGGAATCATACATAAAGAAACTGTTTCGAGACCAGAGACACAATGAAACAGACCACCAGTAAAATTGTGATGAATACGAAATTTTGAAATCTGTAATTGAATACGAATTGAAAATAGAAAAGAACAGTAAAGCGTCCGGCCTAGGCGAAATTCCCACTGAAATCTTGACATGAATCGATGAAGATAACCAATTTCTAGTAAAACTTTACAATGCTGTATATAAAACTGAAGAAATACCAACGGATTGGTTAGGAACTACTTTCGTTCTATCTCAACTCTTATATAATTATCCATAATAGAATCAAGAATAAATGGAAACAAGACCTAGACCGCAGTTTGGATTCAGGAATAACTTGGGGGCACTAGGTAGGAATTGTTTGCACTACAAGTTTTACTACAAAAGTGTAGAGACCAGCGTAAAGAAATCTGTCTTCATATGCTTCATAGACTGCAAAAATGTTTGATAGAGTTCAAAATTCCAAACTTATAGAAACTTAATACCGGAGTAGACAACAAAGATATGAATCTGCTTCATAACAAACCTGTACTAGAGATGGTCGTAGTTAAAGTGGGAGACAATAACAGAAGAAATTGCAATCCAGAGAGCAGTGAGACAAGGTTGCATATTGTCTGCACTAGTGTTCAATTTGTAGTTGGATAAAGATAACGAACATTATGGAAATGATTCATGGATGACTCGAGTATTATCTCTGATGGTATAGAAACTCAGCAGGTGCTATTGAACAACTTAAGCCAAGCAATGGGTCTGACCATAAATGTGAACAAGACCAAACTTATGTTATTCAGCCATTAAGCTTTTGCTAAGACAAATCTAGTACAAAACAGTCAACAGATAAAGAGAGTGTACAGCTCCAAGTACCTTACTAGTAGAAGTATCATTACTGACCAACTAGATCCAGATAGGGAGGTGTAATAGCGCATAACAATAGTAAACACTTTTAAAAAAATAAATCACTATTTTCTAATGATAATATAAGTCTAAACCTAAGACAGATAATGGGTAAATGTTATGTGTGGTTGATACTACTTTAAGGAGTAGAAGACCCTAAAACAATGAACCACCTAGAAACATTTGTAATGAGGATGATAGGTTATTGTTTAAATTATCATGGGTCGAACACATAACAAACAAAGTAGCACTGAGAAGAGTGAAAGCACATTGAAAACTACTTACAAATAAACCACAGTAAATGGCATATCTTGAACATACTTTAAGAGGAAGTAGATACAGAAATTCTACAACTAATTATGAAGGGTAAGATACGAGAGAAAAAGACATATACAAAGAAACCAAGCTTGGTGGTTAACATACAAGACTGAACAGACCTACAAAGCATTGAAAAACTGCTCTGCATTGTGGAAAACCTATGGAGTAGAAGTCTGGACCTTAAAAGTAGGTACAATGAATCGCCTAGAAGCATTTGAGATGTTGATCCATAGGAGAATGTTTAAAATATCATGCATGGAATACATAACATATGAAAAAGTGCTGAGCAGAATGAAAGTACATCGAAAACTATATAAAATGATAAAGCAAAGGAAAAAAAATATGTTGGGAACATTTTAAGAGGAAACAGATCCTACAACTAATTATGAAGGGTAAGAGTGAGAGAAGAAGAGGTGTAAGAAGAAACCAAGCTTAACTGGACTGGACAGGCATACAAAGCATAAAAAAACTGCTCCAGCTTGTGCAAGATCTCAAAGGCCTTACATGATCAATATTACTGTCAATATTTTAGAATAATGACAGTATTACAATATGATAATATGTTTAAAATCTACATTAAGGTCGTTTTCGACAAGACAATTTCTTGACTCAAAAGTTAGTCAAGATGCAAGACAATCTAAATTGTCTCGTATCATTCAGCAAATTATTTGAAATATTGAATTGGATGGTAGATCGAATGGAAAAATATAACGTGTTCTATTTGTCAAGGACAAATTATATGGGAGGAGGATATATGAATTCATTTCTTGAACAACTTTTAAGCCAAGAAATTGTCTTGTCTAAAATGACCTTTATTCTAAAATGTTTCTAGTATTACTCATCATGTAGGGTATAGTAATGAAGAGAATGCCAATCTTTATCCGGATAATTGATTACTTGATAAATATTAAAGGAGGATTGAAGCAAATATTGACAGTACTAGTATTTACAGTATTATTGACTGTCTAAGGTGACTTTTAAAGCATGTAGTGCAGTGATTGTCAATGTGGGGGAAACCTGATATGACACAAGTTAGTTGTTTTACAGTTATGTTTATTTTATATAGTAGGATACTTCTAACTAAAGGTATCTTTTCTTCTTTATAAATCATCAAATGTCCCTTCTACCACTCATGTAAAGAGGGGAAAACATGAATAATCTACATTTTAATTACTGGTTTTGCAACTTACCTTGTAAATCGTCGTCAGTATAAATCTCATTTGAGCCCTTGTCCAGTGATAAAAATCCCTTCTTCTTTTTTACAGCTTTATTATTTTTTTTATTAAAACCCAGCATCTTTGTGATCTGAATGGTTGAATGCAAATCTGTGAGAATATTACCAACAACATTCTGTGAATGTTCAAAATTTTCATAGGCTCCTTTCATTGATACAACTTGTTTCAAACATCTCCCATATACCTTCATCTTTGCCATCAGTTGCACAACTAGTTCATTAAATTGTTCCTGGTCTTCATGACTAGATACGCCAGTTTCCTTCATTTCTGTCATTTTCACATTCATATGACACTTAATGTCATCAAGAAATCTGAAATATAGGAAACATTTAAATAAATTAAACTTGTTTAATAATGGCTTGAGGTTAGTGTTACCTTTTTAACAAAAAATCTTTATCCATCTAATAAATAATATCAAAACTATGGCACAAATAATAAAGATGTAATTCACATTGCATTAGAAATAAATGTGCATAATATCTAGTGCTACATACAACACAAAATAATAACATAAATCATAAATTCAATATACAAAATGCGGAAAACTCGTATGCTTTTGTAAATTGTTTATAACCTGTATGTTAAATATGATAGAAGATTTTATATATATTATACCAAATTCTAATTCAGTAGCGTTGTCATAGTTTCTATTCATTAAATTGTGTCCGTTAACCCACTAGTTTGTGTAACATTTTGATTAGTTTTTGATTTTTGATGTATATAAATTATAACCTAGCCAAACACTAATAACAACTCCGCGGGAACTAACATTGTTAGGCAACTTAAATTACTTCAGAGATGAAAGTGGCTAGTCGCAAAGATTAATATGACATTAGGCATTATATTACTCAAGGCAATGTATGATATTACTCTAAATCCATCTCCAGAACTTACTTAGGTACTGAAATTGAGAATTACTTGCAGCCATAGACAAAACTTGCAGCGTTTCGAATACACAAAATGGCGTCAGTAACAAATACAACAAACTAAAAAGTTGAACAAATCCTAATATATGCAATTTTGGTCTTATCATTAAACGACATAAATATGTTTCCAGGGGCAGATATCAAATGTAATGTTAAATCGTAATCATAACAATATTAGCATGTAATAATATTTAGATAATACATACCATTAAAACAGAACTGGGCTACAGCAGTTGTCTATGACTACAGTCATACAAGGGACAGTTTGGACAGGTAATAGCCCATAAAACACTGATGCATATGTATTGTGTGCATAAACGGAAAAAGGTTTAAATGTTTAGTACGTCCATGCATTACATTCAATTAATACACAAATTTTAGGCGCGAAGCATAAAACTTAATGCTTAATATGTGCATGGTACGAATGGCTGTAATGTACTGATAAACTTAAAGGTAAATGACGATCGTACATGTTTGGAATGTCAATTGGCATTCTATTATTATAGATAGCTTTTGTTTTTCCTTATATTATATTTTCTTTGTTTTGCTTCAAGTTAAAAACAATTGATTTCGATTTTCTCGCTAGCGTGCTGTGGGAAACAAATGAATGCAGTGTGTGTTGCGATTGAATAATTACGGAAAATGTACTTCTCATAACATTTCTACCATTTATACTTAATATTTACATGGATTAGAGTGCCATGTTTTTCAAATTAAACCCGGTTTATTAAACTATTTGTTCTATGCAACTATATATACACAGTACCTTTGCTAATAATGCTTTATGTATGTTTTGTGGCTCCGTGGCTGAATGATTCGCCGATTGCTGTCTCAATAGATGTTACTGATATCATCGAACGTTAAGGATGTACACAAACGTGAAATTACTTTATTTTTTTTATTATTTTCTTAGCAGCTGTGGGAGTTTTACATTTTCAAGATTTTGTACAGATTTTAGTGAACTATTGCTTCAGTTTCGCTATATTTACAACGTGGCTGTCTACCAGGCACATTTGTTCAAGGCCACAATCTGCGAAAGGCATCAAATAATGAAAAGCTGCAAGGACTCCATAGAGAAATATAAGGGAGGATTCTAAAATAGAGAGGATAGCTTATAAAACATCAACCAAGCAGAGGACCTTCCTTTACCAGTTAGTCCGTGTTATTTATGGTTGCAGCTGTTAAATGCGATTCATTAAATGCGATTATTTTATTTCAATAAGTGATATTTGAGTACTTCAATAATGCTATTAATAATTTCTTTAATTCTACGTATAGAAATGGTCGCTAAATAACATTAAACTGCATAGGTACTAAACCAGATTATATTTTCTTTGTACCAAACCCAATAAAAAGTCCAGAGTTAACAGCACTGTAATCTGTAAGTCTAGATCACGCAACTGAACAATTTAATTTGTGTATACTTGGTGACATACAGCATGTAGAACTTTTTATTGGGTTTAGTAGTGAATGGTTAAATGATTTTCTATGGGTTAAATTTGTGCCACATATTGCAGCATAAGACTATCCTCTTCTAATTTAGTATCCTGGATTAGCTATTCTTCCTTCAAACCTAGTTTCTGATTGACAGAGGCATGAACGCGAAGGCACAATTAGTGGAGAAATACGCTCCTACGTGCCTTTTATGGCTGTTATCATAAACTATGTCGTTTATTTACTGCTCCTAGGATTACTATGTTGTTCAAAATGTGGATTTGTCGGTTTCAGTTTACAGATTGTGTACTGTGCTGGAGAGTCCTTAATTTACTTACTGTAAATCAGTCTTTTAAATCTATAACTTCCTCTACCAACATAATAAAATAAAACGAACCATAATTATCGTCGGCCATAATTACAAGTATTTGAATTTATTGAATATATCCTTTAACAACATCCGTTCAGAGGTACTTTCACAAAATTCTATGAGTATTATTATTAATTAATTATAAAAACTTATTTCTGCTTTATAAATTACAACATTACCATTTTGTTTATGTTTTTTTAAACAATATTTACAATAACAAAACTAACAACACCATCTATTTTCTTAGATGACTGAAGTAAAAGCACCACATGTTGAGACTGTGGAGTCTCTGATGAAGGAGGCTGAGGCTCTCAAGTTGAAATTGGAGGATGAACGACAGAAACTCAATGATGTTTCTTGTAATGACCATTAGTATAATAAGTATACTGAATTATTTATAATAATGTTATTTCTAGTATCAACTGTGGCTGAGAGGCTGGAGATTATTAATTACATGAATATAAAGCCTCGCAGGACTTTGAAGGGGCATCAGGCTAAAGTTTTGTGCTCTGACTGGTCTCCCGATAAAAGGCATATTGTGTCTTCATCTCAGGTTTCTATTATAAATAATATATTAGATGAATGAGTGATGTTTTATTAGCTTTAGGGGTATATGGTTATCACTTTAAGGCTGGGTTGTATAAAATCAACTTCAAGTCAATATCAAATCTGTCCATAGTCCATCTTAGGGACCAGTTTCTTATGCCCAGATTCTCTAACAATTCTTAACTAGTTTAACCATCTTAATAATGAGATGGCCTTAAAGCATTGCATCAAACAAAAATCGGATCTTAAAATGATAAGATGGTCTTACATCATAAGACTAAGTAATGTTTGGTGCAACAGAATAAAAATTTAAGACATGGTTATATATAAGATGAACTTATATAAGACAAGCTTTAAGATTCATTGGAGATACCAGGAGTTAGTTCTTATTCCTAGTAACAAGCTAGTTCACATACCTACTCATTTAGCTCATTTTGTTACATGGCTGAACATGAGTATAGAATAGGCAAGAATGAGCTGTGACTTTAATTGACTTGTTTAGCTAAATTTTCACTTTATGCAGTGCTTAACTTAACTGTTAAGACCATTTGAATTTATAAGGATTAATATAAATAATAGAAACAAAATAATAATTTTTAACAAAAAAAAAATCATTATTTCTATAAATAATAATAAAATTCTGATTATAATTTAAAATATATACCTTTTTAAATAGCAGTTTAAGAATATAATATTGGAAACATACTTTGAACATAATTTCAACCTCTTTGCATTTAATATCTTATCTTAGTTTTTAGAAAAGATTTATGTCTCACTGATATAAAGGTAAACAATCTGAAACATTACTAAATCAGGACCCAGCTCAGTGGCCAAAAGGTTAGAGGCATTGCCTGTCTTGTACTGGGCCTAGGGGAGCCTGATGGAATTTTTGCAAATCATCGTACACAAATTTTCAGAGGTTTTCTGTGAAGTTAAGGTAAATACCGGGTCATTAAACTCACGGCTAATAGCCCTATAAAGATGTTTTTTTTTACTTTACAATCAGGCAATGTCTTTTCATATAATATAAGTGTAAATAGTAGTATAAGTGTTGCTGTATCACTGCAACAATGAAGTTTTTTATTTGTGTATGGTGTATTTTGCCAATAAAAAGTTTTACTACTTCTAAATCATGTATCGAGCTGCAATCTGCTCAAAACAGCATGGTGACCTAAAATAAACATGAGCTAACTAAAATTCTTTTGGGTATGAAGAACTAGTACTATGAGAAATGAGAAGAAGATTAGGACTGCACATCTTTAGTAACTGCCCACTGATGACATAATCTATGTGCTATGCTGTGCATGACCACTGGTAGTAACCTATGTCTAAATTAAGTGATGTCCTATGCATAGAAAAGTATCATATCATATGTAATTAGTGTAATATTACATTTTGAGTATGAGACAGTATCCTTACATCATATTGTGGTAGAAAAGTATAGGATATATGTGACATTATGGAATGAAAAGTTAACAACAATGTATATACCATCAATCGCTGGATTACTTGCTTTGCCCTGCCAAATATCAGAAATTATATTGTACTAGGAAATTTTATTTTTCTAGGGTATGGATTGTTCACGTCAGATAGCAAAGTTGAAATACTAATAAAATTACTGTTACACAGTCTGCAAGTCAAGAATGAAATATTATTGAATTCACATGATAACTAAAGGAACAAGCCACATATAATATTAAATGAAATCCAGACAAACCTGTCAATGACACTTCTTTTTCATTATACCATCTATCAGAGGTGGCTAACAAGTTGAAATTTTGCTTGATTGTTTGTAATGTTTGTGAAGATTGATAAATATAGCACTAATGACAACAAGTTGCTCGTTACACATTTTTAAGATAGATCTTAAAGGCACCTTACATGGTCAATAATACTGTCAGTCCAGTACTGTCAGTATTTGCTTCAATCCTTTTATATTTATCAAGTAATTAATAATCCAGATAAACATCAGTAGTCTCTTCATTCCACCATTACTATAAGGCACCTTACATGGTCAATAATACTGTCAATCCTAGTACTGTAAGTATTTACTTTAATCCTCCTTCAATATTTATGAAGTAATCAATTATCCGGATAAACATCAGTATTCTCGTCATACCATCATTGCTACACCTTACACAATCAGACATAGTGTCAATATTTTAGAATAATGAAAACTTTAAACATGTTAATTGTCAGTAATACTGTCATTATTCTAAAATATTGACACTATTATTGACCGTGTAAGGTGCCTTTATAACTTACTTGATAAGTAATACTGTCAATATTTTAGAATATTGAACATTTTAAACATGTTATCATACAATAATACTGTCATTATTCTAAAATATTGACAGTATTATTGATTGTGTAAGGTGCCTTTATGATAACATGTTTATAATGTCCATTATTATAAAATATTGACATATTACTTGTAATGTAAGGTATAGTAATGATGGAATGAAGAGAATACTGATGTTTATCTGGATTATTGATTACTTGATAAATATAAAAGGAGGATTGAAGCAAATACTGACAGTGCTAGGACTGACAGTATTTTTGACTGTGTAACGTGTCCTTTGTGTACACAAAAGTTGGCCACACGTGATCTATATAAAGCACTGTCTGCAAGTCCCAAGTCTTCTTAGGTATGAATTATGTAATTGTTTTAAGGTTTTAGCAAAACTATGCAGCAGAATGTCATACAATTTTTCTAGTTGTTTAAAATACTTTATTATTGGCTCTGAAGATTATTTTGTAAAATGTAATGATTTTCTATGTTTTAAGGCACAATTATTGTCTAATAAATAAAATTTTCATAGCCAACAAAAACTTGATTTGATCAACTAGTCAAAATTGTATGACATTTCACTGTACAGTATTATTGTCCATGTAAGTGGATCAAGCTGTGAAGTATCTGGAATTATTGCTAAGTGTTACAACACATTATATCTGGAGAACATAATAATTCTCCTAAAAAGCAATTTTAGATCTTGCTTTGTAAAATTGCATGTGAACATATGGTCCTTCAAACTGGATAAAGTAGTGAATTTATTATTAAATGTTACAACTGTGGCACATTAGATCTTGCTGTGTAAAAGTTCTATTGTGCAATAGTATAATAGTGCAATTAAGCTATTAAAGATTCACTGATTCAAATAAACCAGAAATTATTCAAGTATGGATGAGTAAGTCTTCGCCAATCAGTGTAGTTCAAGTTCCAGTAAAGGTTTAAATGAAGGTGTTAGCAAGTGTCCTACCAGGAGCTCCACGTCTTATATCATGTGAAATTATAAGTGTGTTGCAATTTATGCCTGTAGCACATAAAATCAAGTTTAAGTGGTACAACTGTAGCACACAATTGTATCGGGTGGGAAATGTAATTAAGATTAATTTTGGAAGAAAGATCTGCAGCTCTATGTGTTAATTGAACACATACTCGTTTCTTTAATAAACCACCTTCAATCAACAATTCAGCGGAAAATTCCGCCGAATTGTATGGTTATACAGGTACTAGATAGGCGTTAATAAATTTAAAAAAAAAGACTTTGCTGGAAATGACCAGTCAGAATAATATCAGTTATAAAGGCACTATACCTTTCATAACACCTTATAACATCTATAATCAAATAATATAATAATAATAATACCTTTATTTGACATATCCTTACAGAAAACTCAAGATAGAACAAGAAATATAACCCTCCTCCCTTGCACTATTACGTCTCTACCCTCACCCACTTCCTCTCCAACACCAGCCTTTTGCAGATCCCCGTCTTTCCCATCTCGTAACCATTCACCTTTCTGTAATTCCCCATCCACTGCTTTGGCTCCCTCAGATTTGTTGCTGAGTCGCCAGCATATGTTACTCCACTTGCTACACAGTAAACACCTGGTGTATCCTTCCTCCCCCATCCATACCTTCCTTACTCTCTCTTCCGATCCGTGTTCTTGCCATAAATACTTGTTCCTCCCTGTTCCACCTTCCCCTCGTTATGTAACTCGGGGGTATCCCCCGTACTTGCCACTCCACAACCAGGGCTGTATGAGCTCTCAGTCATTCTCTCCGGCTTTTTTGCAACTTAACATCCCTCATTATCTCCCTGACATCAGTTCCTAAAGAACTAATTCCTCTTAGCTTTTCATGTGTGAGTGGGTATGTTTAAGGTGTGGGTAGCCACAACCCCTCTGGCTTTTCGACAACAGCCCTTTTCTGTCCAACCTATTCTTCAGCATGGGCATTGTATCCATCTCTCATTTTAGTGATTCCCGTATAGTTTCGGGTCTGAAGTTGCTTTATGCACCGGCACTACTACCTCCACGCGCCACTCTTCTGGTACCTCCTGCTCTCCACTCTACACCCTGTTGATGACCTACAGTAGTTTATACCTCCCTTCCACCGGTAGCCTGTTGAACGCCTCAGACTTCAACCCGTCCACTGCCGCCGCCTTTCCCACCTTCAGCTGGCCTGGCGCCACCCGTTTATTCCGCCAGAATTCCTCTCGTCCAACTACCTGCCTCGCGCTCCCCAGGTCTTCCACGGTCCTTGCCATCGCTCTACACCTTGTCTCCCATTCTGTCAGGTCTATGTGTATTTCCCCTTTGTTTCCCTTCCCTTTAGCACACCCGACCCACACCCCTTAAACTTATTTCCCCTCTGGAATACTTTCAGCTTTCACTTATACCAGACTCTTACATACTTCCCCTTCGCCCTGTTGGCCCTCTCCAGCTTCCGCTTCCCATTTCTGCAATCTGCCATCTCCCTCCGCCATACCGGCTTATTCTTCCTGCACTCTTCCTCAAACCAACGCTCCCTCCGATTACCATTCTGCTTCCTCACCCGTACTACCCTCATCACCGTCACGAACTGCTGGCCTCCTCCCACTCTCACAGTTATTCAGAGGTTTTCTGTGAAGTTTCCTTGAAGATAAATACTGGGTAATTGCACTCCTCCGAGCTTCTCCCTATTTCAGCGGGAAGCCCTCAGGCTGATAGTTATAAAGACAGAAGTTATTTTTTTTAATATTGTATATTTTTAATTTTCTATTATTTCTATCATTTATTCCGCGACTTTTATGCAAATCTGTATATATTCCTTTTTTAATTCTATATCATAAATTGATATAACCATTCGCAATATTTTCAAAAATATCTGGTGTAGGCACCAAACGATTTTCCGAATGAATTACTTAATTAATATTAAATTGAAATTAAAGATATTAGTGAAAATTTGAAATGAAATTGAGATAATTCATTTTTAAACTCTTTATAAAATATCCTTACCATATTTAACATGCTATCGTATTAGGTTCCTGCACGGTTCTTACATACCTGATACACTTATTTATATTTAACCCTGCAGGCTTACCCGAGTTGTTCGATGACACGTGTTAATTCTTGTTTTTTTTTGTAAAAATATATTATGAATCTATAATTTTTTTCGCTCAAATGGATCATTACAAAGTTAAGCGCAAAAAAATATATAAGTGTCAGTTTTAGCAGTCAGTTTTTCTTTAAATCCTGTCTGGTCCATCCACTAGTGATGTGTGAACAAATAATAAAATATTAATAAAATAACATAATGTTATAGAAAATTTCTTAAATTAAGTATGAAAATTGGCTTATATAAGTATGGACTACCCTAAAGACGGCCGATTTCCATCAAAAACTAATCAAGACGAAGTTACGTGAGATAATAGCCACATACAAAATTTGGTGTCAGTAGTTTGTCCGAAAACGTGACTGAGAATGTTTTCACAGACTATAGACGACGAACAGACCGTTTCCAGAGATAGTCTTAAAATAATCAGTGGACCTCATGAAGACGATTTGCGCAAAAAATTGAATTTTTGTCGGTACGATTACAACTTCGTATTATAAAACAAAAACAAAATTTAAATCATTATGATCCATATGATATATGCGATGTAAGTAATGTGTACTAGCCTTATCAGATTTGTTCATCACTATCCATAAACCTGCCATTATAGACTATTTCAGCAATGCAATTATATTGCACTAATAGTCAAATAATAGCCCTATGTACTACAAAAAACTGAATTGTTCTACTTGGAGAACTGACTGAACGGTTGTGTCCTAACAAACGCCATCATCTTTATCACATTTCTTGTACATATTATTACATTTATCGTGGTTTTGTGCCGCAAAATCTATCCACAAATTAGTGAATAATTAGTATAAGTACATAGAATATTTACTTTAGATTTGAAAACAACACAATAAACCGATTAGGCTAAGATTCAAAAATATGTAAGTTAGGACAAAGTGCACAACATCCTCCACGCACTAATGTGTTTTCGACGAATTCCGACAATAGAGGGTGTAACGAAAATACAAAGATGGAATTGGCCGGAAGATTCTTGGATAATATGTGTATGTATGCGAATAAAATTCCGAGAAAGCGGGAAATTTGGATATCGGCTGAGAACTTTTGGGATGACCCTGTGGAATTTGAGAAAAATCTCACATGTAACCTGAAAGTTATTTGCATCTGAAATTTTATTTTGCCTATAACTTTGTTACGATCTATTTGTACGAAATTAAAAAAAAACATTGAAGGTGAAAAATGGGGAGATTTTGCGTAATTTTGCGTATAACTTTGTGAAGCTACAGTTGTACGGCAAATTTATAGAAACATCATACACCTAAATTTAATTTTGAACAACATTTATTAAAATAATTTTTGCGAAAAATAAAAAATCAGAAGAGTCACGCGATCATACTGACGTGAACACAATTCCTGGAAAATGGTTGAATGGATCGCGAGCAAAATTGGAAATCGGTTAACATATTTAAAAAAAATCAGAAAATTAAAAATGCGAAAACGTGAATCGAACCGAAATAACTTAAATTTTGATTTAATATTAATTAATTATTTCAGAAAGTCGTGTGGTGTCCACGCCAGATTATTTTATCTTCTTCTCCGTAGCGCTACAAGCTAGGGTGGGTTTTGGCTGCCTTCACCACTTGTCTCCACCTAGGGCGATCTTCTGCGGTTTCCTGCCATGTGGTTAGGTCCACTCCTATTGTTGTGAGGTCTTCCCTGATGTTGTCCCGCCATCTCAATTTTGGCCTTCCTAACGATCTTCTTCCTTGGGGTACTTCCTCCCACACTGATTTGATTAGTCTCGTGTTGTGACTCCTCTGGATATGACCTGCCCAGTGCAATCGGTTTGCCTTTACTTTCTATACAATATTTGGGCTATCATACAACTGGTATAGTTCGTCGTTCGTCCTTATTCTGTATCGGCCTTTCTGGTGTTATTTTATGGTTTCCATTATTAAACTATCTCAGCTAGTCTACTTATCTCATTATTTTGTTGTACCTTATACATTAATGCCAATAAGTAACTACTAAATAACCTATAATTGCTGTTAATTTCATAAATTGTACTGTGAAGGGGTTGTGGACGTTGTGAATATGCATGGACTCAAAGATGATGACAACATTTTTTATGTTTTATAAATCAGGTTGCTGATTTAAAATTGATATAAGTTTTTTTGAAAGAATAGTCATTTGGTTGTTTTTAAAACCCCAATTTCAAATATAATATCCAGATATTCTTTTTAGTGTTGTGAAATAGGCAAAGAGTGAAAATGTGCGAAGATTTTTAGGTAGTGAGCAACGTTTAAATAAAAAAACCATTAGGTATATTATGTGTGTATCGATGGATGTCTGTATGTTGTCTAGATTAAGAATGTTTTGTTATTAATTATTTGCATGCCATGGATCTTACATTTTACTTTATCTTATTTCTCAAATTAGTGGTTTCACAATTTCTGTATAACGAAAATTGAAAAAATAATTTATTTTTTTAAATTGTGGATTTGCTAAAAGAAAATACTTTTTTTGTTTTCTGTGAAGTTTAGTTATATATCAGCTGCTTACACTCCTCCAAGTTTTTTCTTTACCAATGAAAAACTATCGGGCTGATAGCTATAAAGATAGATTTTTTTAAATTGCAATTTTTCATTTAAATTATTCGAATATGCGTAATTGGGGGCCATAAGAAACGCAAATCTGAATAATTAAAATGAAAAATTGTTAAAAGTTTTTGCATTGCCATAGCCCTCTTAGCTATAAAGATAGATTTTTTTACTAAATCGCTCTTTTTTAACAATTTCTCATTTTAATTATTCGGATTTGCGTTGCTTGGAGCCATAAGAAACGCAATACTGAATTATTAAAATGAAAAATTGTTAACATTGATTTAATAAGTTGTAATTATTTTTTTTTTATAAACAAATACTCATAATTGAATTTAATTCTAAAAGGATAATAGCTTTTTGTAAGGTTAACATTTAGTTCTGATGTTACTCATTTCATTGAGAACACACTGTATACATTTTATAACACATTTCTTCCTATAGGATGGTAAGATGATAATTTGGGATGCTTTTACAACTAACAAGGAGCACGCTGTCACAATGCCCACCACTTGGGTGATGGCTTGTGCTTATGCACCTTCTGGGAATTTGGTGGCTTGCGGGTACATGCTCATTTTCTTTTTTGTCCATATATACTAGATCATGCAATTTTCAGTGGACTTGATAACAAAGTCACTGTGTATCCACTCAGCCTTGACGAGGATGTGACTTTGCGGAAGAAGACGGTTGGCACACATACCAGCTACATGAGTTGTTGCATTTTTCCCAACTCTGATCAACAGGTAAATAACACTTTACGAAATCGCAACCTATTCAGTAGGTACTATTATGGCCATCCCTAGTCGTTAGTAGTGGTTTATATACGAAAAAAATAACGAAACGAATCTTTATAAAAAATAATAATCATATTTATGGTGTATTTTCTTCGGTTAAATTAATTACCACGAAGTAGACGCCACTCCAACACCATTAAATTACATTGTTAGAATTGTTTAGAAACCAGATCGAGTCCATCTAGGTTTTTATCTGGATTGAATGCGACATTGCCCCAATCCCTAATACCTATTTAGGTATTTTATATATTTAGCCGATCGCTCAAAAATTAAATGTACTTATAGGTACTGATTTTGGATAAACTAACTCAAATCATGAATTCTGTTGTGCATAACCGAATTATAACATTAATCTACCATTTATATCTTTTTAAGATATTAACTGGGAGCGGAGACTCAACCTGCGCCCTCTGGGACGTAGAGTCAGGCCAATTACTACAAAGCTTCCATGGTCACTCGGCGGATGTGATGTCCATAGACTTGGCGCCATCAGAAACTGGAAACACGTTTGTTTCTGGAGTACGTAGAAACAATGCGTTTATATATATATATATATATATATATATATATATATAAAATAATCATTTGTTTTGTAGAGTTGTGACAAATTGGTACTTGTTTGGGATATGCGCTCTGGACAGTGTGTACAGTCCTTCGAAGGACACGAATCTGATGTTAATAGCGTGAAATTTCATCCGAGCGGCGATGCTGTCGTTACTGGCAGCGACGACTCTACTGTAATATTTTAATTTTATTTTTTTGAGTATGTGGTTTAATGTGATAAGTATTTTAGTGTCGTTTGTTTGATCTTCGAGCTGATAAAGAGGTTGCAATTTACAACAAGGAGAGTATTATATTTGGGGTAAATTCTGTGGATTTATCTGTATCAGGTATGTAATTATTAGTGAGGCTATTCCATTGTTTTTCAGCTCTATAAGTCTGAAGATAAAAAGCTCAGATCAGGTGTTCTTCATTTTGATCGCCAACGGACTTGACGCCGCTAATTAAATTAAATTAAATTTTAATATACTTATTTAAATGATTTTTGAGAAACACAAAACATAGTTCGTTACCTCCGGATATATCTGTATGTCGTTAATTTGTCTATAGATCAATTTATTTATCAATACGTATCGATATTTACTTCAATATGCATTTTCACAACCATGTCGAAATATCAGCCTGTTCGAACTAAAGGACTGCATACAAGAGGCCGTCACATCACAAATGTTTTCCTTCACCAACCGACAACTATGTCTGAATATCTAGCCTGTTCGTACTCAAGGACTGTATATAAGAGTATGTCGCATTACAAATATCTTTCTTCGCCGGGTTGGTAGACGGAACGACCAATTCGGCGAAGGAAATCATGTGTCGGCATCGAACTGTGACCTGGCAGATACATATGTAGGTAAATTTAAATAGCATTGCGATCGGGCCAGATTGGGCTTGTATATTGGACAGCACGACACGATTGGGTGGGGATTTAGCGGAAAATTTAAATCTGCTATAGTGTTGGTAATAGAATCATATTCAGTACAGCAACATGCGCAATAACTGAGCAGCTTGCAGATGTGAACAAAGTTTTTGAACTTTTGTCCAAAGTAAACAATTACGGGTCTACAATGTGCTAATGCAATTTCAATGTCCACTAGTATACAGTCTTTGGATCTTGGATATTACCAACACAACAGCATATTTACATTTGCCGCCCGATCGTGTCGTGCTGCCCAATATACAAGCCCAATCCGATTCGATCGCAATGATATTTTAATTTGCCGCCAAATATCCCTGCCTGATGTGCCTGATCATTGTTCGATGACGGCAAATGTTTTCCTTCACCGCATTGGTCGACAGAACATGCGAGGTCTTCTTATATACAGTCCTTGGTTCGAACTAGCAATTTATATTGAAAAGTTCACTGTTTATTCGTCATATTTTTGATCTAACAGCTAAAACGAACAATTTTCCTGATAAATGAAGTCTTTTGCGTATAACACGTGTAAAGTTGATATCGGAAACGGACACTATAAATGTCCATAAATGCATATTTGTGTACATTATTTCACAAATATATTGAAATTCCTCCCTACAGGTCGATTATTATTCGCTGGATACAACGACTACACAGTAAACGTTTGGGACACATTAAAATGTGCCAGAGTTTGCTTGCTATACGGACACGAAAATCGCGTGTCTTGTCTACAAGTCAGTCCAGATGGAACTGCATTGTCCACCGGATCTTGGGATTACACTCTTAGAGTAAGTTTACAACATGGGCTAGCTAGAAATATTACATTTTGTGTGTTTTTAGGTATGGGCTTAAATATTAGTACCCAATTAGATTTGATGTGACTGTGTATCAAATGGGCACTGCAATTTGATTTAATTATATTAATTGTGATCTATACTGCATTTACTTTTTTTATGTTAAAAAATTATTAATATTATGTATATATTTGTTGATGAATGTATTAAAATATTTAATAAATGTTTAGTCTAAATGTCCAAATGGTGGCTACTTGTAACTATGCGCATATTAGAGCCGCTTTTGTTTATCGTTCCGGAGCTGTTCCGGACTTGTCTTCTCTGACTAAGAGCAGCCAGGAACGGCTCTCGAACGATAAACGAAAGCAACTTGGGTGTACTACAGAGCATTCTTATGGTTATCCTGACACCACTAATTTCGAACGTATACGCGTACCGGTCACAATTGCTTCCTACGTTTTAGCGATTGAATCTGCCTTCACGAAGAAGACTAAACTTTGTACATCTTTTATTATTTAAACTTTTAACTACAATGGTTGCTTTTAAAGCTAACATAAACATAAGTGTCGGTCGACAGCTGGCAAAGAATCTAATGTCTAAAATGCTGCTGGGCATCGGATTATTGCCGGTCACCGACAAACGAAATGGTGTTTTTCATATGGAACAGAAACTTCAATCAGCGTCCTCGGCCAACTGCCGTGAGACTTCTGCGTTTCATCAGAATTTACAGTTCTCGTGTTACAGTTCAAAAAGAGCACTGCAAAGTATTGCATATTACTAAGGGGGAGAATACGATATTCAAGGAAATACGTCCGTGGTTAATCTAATACAGGGTTGGCGAACCTATCATATTGTTTATGAACTCTTTACAAATAATCACAAAACGGTTAAAAGCCAACTTGGACTAATATATGAACCCATAGAACAGGCTGAATTTATAGCGGGATACGGATCAAATGCAATAAAAACACTCATTGAAAAGTGGAACAAAAACAATATGTCTTCAGTTCTGATGTACATAGACTTTTAAAGGGCTTTCGATACAGTCGAATTAACCGCTATAAGAGTTGGTCCAAAGCAGGTACAAATAGTATATCGATCCAAAACTAATTAATTGTATTTAAACGATACAGCAAGTGTAATGCTATACAAAAATACCAACAAATTTAAAATCGGTAGGAGAATTTACCAAGGGGATAGTATCTGCCCAAAACTACTACCATTCTCGAATTTGCTTTTAAAATGGTATCTCCTAGTCGTATTTCACCTAGGAGTCACAGTGGATGTAGAGCGTTTTAACTACCTGAGATTCGCGGAAGAATCGTTCTAATGGCCGACCACATCAAAGATGCTAAAACGATGATCCGTTGCTTCTTTCAGGTCCTTTACCTGAAAGAAGCACCGGATAAAATGAATTTGACCAAAAATGATGACTATCTTAGTACTAAACGATCAATTAAAAATAGACTATGACAGTACAGAATAGGTTACCTTCTATATTTACCTGTGGCATCAGATACGTATAGGCCGTTATAATCAGACGTGCTGGATACAGAGACGCGACATTCAAATGTCCCACGGCCGCGGTGGGCTCAGTGGTCAGAGCCCTCAGAGACTGGAATACTGTGGACGCTGTCTGCAGGTAACGAAGAGGTAAAGGTAAAGTAAATAGCATAGTATTCAATGGGGCTAGTCAACCACAGGAAGGGGAAGCTAATAAAGGCGAGAGAAAGGGGACTAGATCATAGCGGCCCTGACCAAAGAGACTAGGCAGATGGGGGCTCTCATCATCAATACGACAAAGGAAATTGCGCAGTCTCTCTGCGGGACAGGCAGAGTGAGGTTGTGGTTTGTCCACTGTCGGGCCACCATCCGCTATGAGGGACAGCGAGAATGCTTCAAGTCTTGGGTACTGTGGCATGAGGCCTCTCGCTGCAGGGGAGAGGATAAACCATGGAGGTGCAAGAGACTTGGAGGAGGTCGACGCGCATCTGAGGGGGAGGCTCCAAATGAGAAGACACTTCATGGAAATCCTAGTCCTGCAGATCAACCTAAATAGGTGCAGGACGGTCCACGATTCCGTGGGCCACAGCAACGAAGGGCAAATACAACATCGTGTGTGCCAGTGGTCTCAGAGAACCGGGCAGCGGCCCTGAAGATGGATAGCCACACCCGCGCCAAAACGGTGGCCAGTGGAGCGGGCTAACGCACGCCGGGACGGCACTGTAGAGCCCCTAGAGCTGCGGCGGCGGGTCTCTATCGAGAAACAAAGAGTAGACTAGCCATCAAGAGTGACAAGAAAAGATGCTAGGACGTCCTTATTGTATCCGTAGAGGAGAATATGAGGGCTATAAAATCATCCTCAGCCGAGTGCGGGCGAGGCGCCATTGCCGACGCTCAGCGCAGAGGATCTAAAAATCATCGTCCTGGGGCTGTAGAGGATGAAAAGGGCTATGGGTCTTCCCGCGGACGCTCTAAGAATGAACAGGAGCTATTTAGCTAATCGTGGAAAGTGCGGACGGAGAGAAGCATACGAAGTTGGGCTGCGGGGTTCGACAGGGGTCGCTGGGGTTATAGGGTATACCGACGATGTAGACCTCGAGGCGACTGGGCGCTGCGTAAACGAAATGAGGGCACATCAGCCTGGGGGAGTAGTGTAAGAAGGCGAGATCCAGCTCAGGTGGAGGAGCGGAGGAGCGGAGGAGGGGAGGAGCGGTGGAGGGGAGGAGCATAGCACAGGAGCGGAGGAGCATAGCACACGTATGCAACCATATATACACATGAGCGCCACCTATCGGCGAGTGACCCACACGACAGTCAGCGCCACCCCGCGGCAAAGAGCCCACCCCAAAAAATAATCCACCTAGCGGCAGACATTTGAACTACTCGCGTACATTTGGTTGCCAGCATTACAGAGTGATAGACTTTTTACAAAGAACAGACCTGCAAAGCGCAAACTGGTTGCCAGATTGCTCAACCGTCCAAACTGGTTGCCAAATCAAATCCCACAACATTCGAACTGCGAGCGCGCGCATTGGGGGCTGTAAAGCCGACATGGGGCGTATCAGATTGCTCAAACCAGGGCTGTCAGATTTCGCTCAACTATGCAAAACCACTTACCAGATTGCTCAGCTGTGCAAACCAGCTACCAGATATAAATACTGAATTCAAAATACATTCAACTCATTAGTAAAGAGCTGCCAGATATAAATACTGGGGCCTCCGCATACTAAAATAATAAATATAGGTAAAACTGGGAAAAATTGTGACTAAAATAATAATACATATATTAAAATATATAATTAAAATCCAAGATGGCGGCTAATTTACATGGGCTGTCAAAAAATCCAAAATGACCACTTCCGGCCGAAATGAAAAATGTCAGAAATCGATTGGGCATACCAGATTGCTCAACTATGCAAAGCTCAACTGTGCAGCCAGATTGCTCAACTATGCAAACCAGCTGCCAGAATGCTCAGCTATGCATACCAGTTACCAGATATAAATATTGAATTCAAAATACAATCAGCCTAGCTGTGCATACTAGTTACCAGATATAAATACTGAGGCCTCCACAAATAATGAGATAATAAATATATGCAATTATTAAAAAGAAAAAATAACTTATGATTTAGGTAAAAATGTGATGTATAACTGTCAGATTTTGCTCAACTATGCAAAACCACTTACTAGATTGCTCAGCTGTGCAAACCAGCTGCCGGATATAAATACTGAATTCAAAATACATTCAATTCATTAGTAAAGAGCTGCCAGATATAAATACTGAGGCCTCCGCATACTAAAATAATAAATATAGGTAAAAATGGGAAAAATTGTGATTAAAATAATAATACATATATTAAAATATATAAAATAAATTGTACAAACTAATAAAAATAAGTATTCCATCAACTAATAGAAGCTAATTACATATTAGATACCAACCACAAGGAATAAAAGACCATACATATTGTTCTCCACCCCGACTGAAAGACGAATGAAAATTTGAATATTATAATTATTAGTATAAATATTTACAGACCCTCCTCCATCATATCTATTAATAAATCAAGTTTAGATTTCGGATCAACAGGTTTGGGAATATCTTTGTGACCCCAAGCCAGAGTGCGGATTCCATCTTCACAAATGAAGCGCTTATCATCATAAGATGATAAAGCCAGTTTATTTTGAGTTTGTGAAAAGATTGTATGTTTAATCGACCGTATTAAATTTTGCTTCCTAAAAATTGGGTCTTGATTAAAAAGCGCCCGTTTGTAATCAGACATATCAATATCGTTTTGGACCACATTTTTCTTGATACCCTTTGCTTTCTTCGTATGACGACCCTCAACATTATTAATATACATTTTGGCCCTCAACCCCAAAAATTCTATCATTATAAAGCCCCCATTCTCATCTTTCATGAGTCCTAAAACAGCTTTATTCTGCAAGGGGAGACCATAGGAATTATTAGGATCAAAATTGGAAGTATCAAATTTATCTAAACTCTGCTTCATGTCCCCATAAATGTCTTCAGTCTCAAATAGTAGCGTTAAACTGTCTGTGTCCATATAGCACAATGTAACTTTATCTCCATATGTTTGTTTAAGGTAATCATAATAAAAATCATACATTAATAATTTCGACAGCTCCAAAACACTAAAACCGATATAAATGGGCTTATTGTACACAACCTTCAACCTATTCAATTGTATAGCAGACAGATTGTCATCAAAGACTTCAGAACACTTGAAATTGGCTTTAGCTATTAAAGATTGTGCACCCTTTCGGCGTCCAATATCCTCGCAATGATTTACCAATCGGACATCAACGCGCTTATCTACGTTTTCCATAGTCTTACCAAAAACACTGTTATTCATAAATTTGAAAAAATCTTTTTCAAAATTGTTTTTAGCCAATTGTCGCTGATGGGTGTTTAAATCAATATATGTTTTAAGAAAATCGGACTGTCTAAACTGGAGGACTCTATGAATTTTTGTAAGTTTAAGACCGTTTCGCAGAGCCTGTTTTAAATTACGATAGTGAATAACATACTTTTGTTTGTTAGATAAGCTAGCAATTAATTTTGTGTCTTTAAATTTCGATTTAGGGGGCACAATGTTTTCAACAAGAAACGGCAGGTCATTATGTTTATGTTGGAGGGATTCAGGATATTCGATATCCACCTCCAGAAAATATCCGATTGGACAATCATCATCGATTAAATTAATAAAATCAAATCTTTTAATCTCATCATCTGATAGCCATTTAAAGCCACAACAGGGTAAAAATTGCGACATTGCCCACCCATATAAATTGTTTGCGTCCCAATAAGTTAAGTACGTTGTTGGTTTGGCGGGATCATACTTGATAGGCTTCTGGCCATCACAAACAGATGTAGTAGATTCCGCCATTATAATTAATGTGTGTAAATAAAATACCTGGAAGGGACAGCAGCGGTGTTTCCTTGGGATGGGGCGGGGGGGTTCACCCTAGGCTTCTTCAGAGCAGATGGGCCCCCCACACAAACCCTCTCATGGCGACGCATATTATCATGTCGCGAGAAATGGTGCTCACACTTCTCACACCTGAATTCCCTAAAATATATAATATTAATTTACAAAATAAAAATAAAACATAATAAATAAATACCTGGAGGATGAGGGCGCACCGCTGGCGCGGACCCTCTCATGCCGACACATATTATAATGGCGCGAGAAATGTTTACCACAATTCTTGCAGGTGTATACACTAAAATTTATAATGTTAATTCACCTAAAATATAATTAATACTTGAAAAATAAATACCTGTTTTCACAATTAAACATGTTTGGCTTCAACTTTTAAAACACAACACTTTAAAACAGTAGAGCAAGAGCTGGGAGACGAATCAAACCTTAATAGAATCAAAATGATACTGGCGAATTTAACTGATAAGTATTTTATTTATACTCTTATCTGTTTACGCTTTAATTTACACGAGGGCGGATGTGGACATCCGCGGCATACTAAAAAGGGGGTATTCCCATATAGTTATATTGATTCTTTTGAAAGATTATCAGAGTCTAAATTGCCTAAGAAAGAAAAAATTTTCAATTCGTTGACTAATACGGACATTTCACATAAAGAATATGAACATGCTCAGAATGTTTGGAATAAATTTGGGTGTCGAAATTTGAGAGAGTATTCTGAATTATATTTGAAAACCGACGTACTGCTTTTGGCTGATGTTTTTGAAAATTTCCGGGCGGTTTGATATAAAACATATAATCTAGACCCGGCACATTTTTATACCGCCCCGGGGCTTGCCTGGTCGGCCATGTTAAAAATAACAGAGGTGGAATTAGAATTATTTA
Source organism: Lordithon lunulatus (assembly GCA_963942505.1). Lineage (NCBI taxonomy): Eukaryota > Metazoa > Arthropoda > Insecta > Coleoptera > Staphylinidae > Lordithon > Lordithon lunulatus. The sequence continues at coordinate 39,999,101 of OZ012668.1, forward strand.
CCGACATTGACATGCACCACTTTGTTAAGAAGGGCATTAGGGGCGGGTTGAGTCAATGCTCGCTACGCTATGCTCAGGCCAATAATAAATACATCGGAATCTACTACATCTGTTTGTGATGGTCAGAAGCCTATCAAGTATGATCCCGCCAAACCAACAACGTACTTATTGGGACGCAAACAATTTATATGGGTGGGCAATGTCGCAATTTTTACCCTGTTGTGGCTTTAAATGGCTATCAGATGATGAGATTAAAAGATTTGATTATATTAATTTAATCGATGATGATTGTCCAATCGGATATTTTCTGGAGGTGGATATCGAATATCCTGAATCCCTCCAACATAAACATAATGACCTGCCGTTTCTTGTTGAAAACATTGTGCCCCCTAAATCGAAATTTAAAGACACAAAATTAATTGCTAGCTTATCTAACAAACAAAAGTATGTTATTCACTATCGTAATTTAAAACAGGCTCTGCGAAACGGTCTTAAACTTACAAAAATTCATAGAGTCCTCCAGTTTAGACAGTCCGATTTTCTTAAAACATATATTGATTTAAACACCCATCAGCGACAATTGGCTAAAAACGATTTTGAAAAAGATTTTTTCAAATTAATGAATAACAGTGTTTTTGGTAAGACTATGGAAAACGTAGATAAGCGCGTTGATGTCCGATTGGTAAATCATTGGGAGGATATTTGACGCCGAAAGGGTGCACAATCTTTAATAGCTAAAGCCAATTTCAAGTGTTCTGAAGTCTTTGATGACAATCTGTCTGCTATACAATTGAATAGGTTGAAGGTTGTGTACAATAAGCCCATTTATATCGGTTTTAGTGTTTTGGAGCTGTCGAAATTATTAATGTATGATTTTTATTATGATTACCTTAAACAAACATATGGAGATAAAGTTACATTGTGCTATATGGACACAGACAGTTTAACGCTACTATTTGAGACTGAAGACATTTATGGGGACATGAAGCAGGGTTTAGATAAATTTGATACTTCCAATTTTGATCCTAATAATTCCTATGGTCTCCCCTTGCAGAATAAAGCTGTTTTAGGACTCATGAAAGATGAGAATGGGGGCTTTATAATGATAGAATTTTTGGGGTTGAGGGCCAAAATGTATATTAATAATGTTGAGGGTCGTCATACGAAGAAAGCAAAGGGTATCAAGAAAAATGTGGTCCAAAACGATATTGATATGTCTGATTACAAACGGGCGCTTTTTAATCAAGACCCAATTTTTAGGAAGCAAAATTTAATACGGTCGATTAAACATACAATCTTTTCACAAACTCAAAATAAACTGGCTTTATCATCTTATGATGATAAGCGCTTCATTTGTGAAGATGGAATCCGCACTCTGGCTTGGGGTCACAAAGATATTCCCAAACCTGTTGATCCGAAATCTAAACTTGATTTATTAATAGATATGATGGAGGAGGGTCTGTAAATATTTATACTAATAATTATAATATTCAAATTTTCATTCGTCTTTCAGTCAGGGTGGAGAACAATATGTATGGTCTTTTATTCCTTGTGGTTGGTATCTAATATGTAATTAGCTTCTATTAGTTGATGGAATACTTATTTTTATTAGTTTGTACAATTTATTTTATATATTTTAATATATGTATTATTATTTTAATCACAATTTTTCCCATTTTTACCTATATTTATTATTTTAGTATGCGGAGGCCTCAGTATTTATATCTGGCAGCTCTTTACTAATGAATTGAATGTATTTTGAATTTAGTATTTATATCCGGCAGCTGGTTTGCACAGCTGAGCAATCTGGTAAGTGGTTTTGCATAGTTGAGCGAAATCTGACAGTTATACATCACATTTTTACCTAAATCATAAGTTATTTTTTCTTTTTAATAATTGCATATATTTATTATCTCATTATTTGTGGAGGCCTCAGTATTTATATCTGGTAACTAGTATGCACAGCTAGGCTGATTGTATTTTGAATTCAATATTTATATCTGGTAACTGGTATGCATAGCTGAGCATTCTGGCAACTGATCTGGTAACTGGTATGCATAGCTGAGCATTCTGGCAGCTGGTTTGCATAGTTGAGCAATCTGGCTGCACAGTTGAGCTTTGCATAGTTGAGCAATCTGGTATGCCCAATCGATTTCTGACATTTTTCATTTCGGCCGGAAGTGGTCATTTTGGATTTTTTGACAGCCCATGTAAATTAGCCGCCATCATGGATTTTAATTATATATTTTAATATATGTATTATTATTTTAGTCACAATTTTTCCCATTTTTACCTATATTTATTATTTTAGTATGCGGAGGCCCCAGTATTTATATCTGGCAGCTCTTTACTAATGAGTTGAATGTATTTTGAATTCAGTATTTATATCTGGTAGCTGGTTTGCACATACGCACAATTAAAACAAGAACAAATACATTAAAAAAAAGTTTACTGATGGATGACTTAGTACAATATAATAAACTGCCAACAGAAGTAAGACATGTAACAAACAACATGAAGTCATTCAAAAACAAATTATGTGACTACATCTTAAATAGAAGAGGCGAATAAGCATATACATACGTTAACTTAATTTTCATTTTGTTCGAGATTTCCCAAAACCAGGTGGCCAGGACCCACTCCGGAGCAACCGCAGGGAAAATTATTATTTTCAGTTTATTTTTTTACTGAATTGTATTTATGTATTCTTTATGTGTATATATATATATATATATATATATATATATATATATATATATATATATATATATATATATATATATATATGATTAATAAATAAAAAAATAAAAAATGTACGCGAGTAGTTCAAATGTCTGCCGCTAGGTGGTGCTGATTATTTTTTGGGGTGGGCTCTTTGCCGCGGGGTGGCGCTGACTGTCGTGTGGGTCACTCGCCGATAGGTGGCGCTCATGTGTATATATGGTTGCATACGTGTGCGATGCTCCTCCGCTCCTCTGCTATGCTCCTCCCCTCCTCCGCTCCTCCCCTCCACCGCTCCTCCCCCTCCTCCGCTCCTCCGCTCCTCCACCTGAGCTGGATCCCGCCTTCTTACACTACTTGGGGGGTTTGCGGCAATGGCTGGCCGACAACTTTCTGGATGTTGCCGGCGAGAAGACCAAGACGGACGGAAGTAATCCCAAGAACCTGGGGGTTGTCGTGGACCAGGACTTGACCTTCAGAAAACATGCGGAGCCGGCTACGGCACTGGTATCTATAATGCTTAACACCAAACGCCCGGGCCAGCGTAAGCGAGTGATATTGGCACGAGTTGCCGAAAGCATAATCCTCTATGGAGCGCCCGTCTGGCGACAGCGCTTGGAATGTAAGGCCCGGAACATACTTACGAGAGTTCAAAGGAAGACTGCGCCCAGTGAAAGAACAGATAGGAACTGACTTCCCTCCAGAAAACACGGTTTGCCTAATGATCGGAGATCTGGAGGCTTAGAATCAAGTGCACTCCTACTGTGGCCACTGTCATAGACGAACGGGTCCGGGAGGAACGGGACAGACAACAAGGCCAGCGAATGCAGGCTGGTAGGTAGGAGGTTGACTGTCCCTCCTGTCTAGCGGATTACTTGGGTTCTAAGCATGGGTCATTGGAAGGCTCCGTAGTCTAAGGAATTACTATCATCTGCCTACCCGCTAACTTATTCTAGAAGTTGTTTTTTTCTTTTGTACTTGATTTTCTTTTAAGCCGGGGCAGCATTCAATGAGAATGCTTGGAGGGCTGTTTTTTTAAATGTTTTTATCTATTTATTAATTGTCTAGACATGACACGACTATTTTGTTTTCCTTTTTTACGTGTTTATTTATCTACTAGTTAATTTATTCTCTAATACGTTTTAAACCTGCTGTGTGCTAATCTTGTCCTATGCATTTCCTCCTGTGACACTTGAAACCGGGGTCTCCTCTAATCAAAGTCTCATCGGTTCACACGTGATAACCTAGAATTAGACCAAAGTTTTACTTATTTATTTATTTAGTTTATACACCTACTTAGTTATTTATTTATCTATCAAGGATGGAACACGTGGACTTTTCTCCTAATGGTCATCCACCCTCTTCCGGTACACCGGATGGAAGTGGTACCATAACACTAAGGGTTGGTCTGAAAAAAACAGCATGAAAGAGATTACGGGTCTATACGGCCTAGCCGGAAGGTCAATAACATATTAGTTTCGGGTTGGGGTGTCATTGCAAGGGTTTAGTAGATATTCCTTGTACCAAAATACAAGGCGAGTCCTACACTACTCGGCGAGAACTGCCGGGTGTGCTTAAATGCATTCCCCAACTGCAAAAAGAAAGATACAGCGACGTATGGGGCTAGGATGGGCTGCACTCGGAAAACGTGAGAATTTATTGAAGAGCTAACTTCCAATGTGTCTAAAAAGGAAAGTGTTCAAACAGTGTCAGAGACTTTAACACTTAAGCCCTTGTTTCCTAGGAGAGCAGTGGCTTAGACGCGGTCGCTTTTGACGTAGTTTTAACGTCACAAAAATAATTTTACGTGTATATAAACGAATATAGTTTCCCATAAAGAGTAATATCTCAACATACTGCAAAAACGCAGTGAATTAAGATGAATAATTGTTAGTTATTCAATTACATGTACTTAAAACGATTTTTGTAATGTGTAAATGACGGCAAAGGCGGCCGCTTTTAAGGGACCACTCTCCTAGGAAACCAAGGCTTAACAAAAGGCTCCGCAATCAAAAATTATAGGTACCACAGTGGTTAATGGAACGGGTCATGCTAAGCATTTCCTTACAAGATAAACGGCTTCTAGAAAGGAGACACCGTGGCGACAAAACCACCAACCCGGTTGTCCGAGCTGCAAGAAAACAGGCGGCTTATGTCCAGCAGCGGACGCAAACGGCTGGAAAATTATGATGCTGACCATTAGCAGGAACAAACAATAAGGAATCAGAGGATTTTACAAGTAGAATAGGGGTTAATCATGTCTTGAGTAGTACTGGATTTAGCAAAGAAAACTATGAAGACGATAAATATAAGATACTGGAAAATGAATCAAATACAGATATTAGAAATTATGTTCGCAGACGACATGATGAGATTCACAGAAACAGAGAAAAATCTACAGCAAAATATATACAAATAATTAATTCAAATATAAACATAGACTGTTTTAAGTATCTAGGGACGATAATAGAAAGGAACGGACGGATAGACAAAGAGGCGAACGAGAGAATGGGAAAAACAGGGGAAATTTAACATGATGAAAACGACGTTCTTTACATGAAATATTATATGGGATATTTGTGGGAAATATGGCTTTTAGAAAGTCTAGTTGCGACAACGTGCAGCGCACATGGACTTTTCCTACCTGCGTTGGGTTAAGTGCCTGCTTGCAGCCCTCTTTGTGAGGGACTTTGTATATGTTATTTTGTGTTAGCTATAAAATAAAGTCAGTGTTCTTCTAAACGTGGCAGTACAAACGCTTTAAGTCTTGCGCATTATTTATTACGAAGCCATCGACCAGTGGTAATGGTATGTAGAAAATTAAGACAATAGTTTTACTACTTTAAACATATGCTTTAGAATTTCAGAGACAAGTGCTGCGAGAGCTCTCATTAATAAAGAATATTATAAGACATCATTCCGATGGTCTAGATGTATTATTGATGAATAGCAATGTATCTGTTTCTAGAGAGGCACATGTATCCAATTTTGAAAATGATCAGAAAGAATATAATACTTTGTTTTTATCTCCCTTAAACACCCGGATATTCTAGATGCTTTATCGGATTGGTTCTTTAACGCCGACGTCCTGTCTTGGTGGGCGGTAAGTTCTACCCTCTAAGCCTCTAAGTATCTAAAGGACATTACCTGCTCTATTATTACGTCGGTAATGGCCAGTTTGCATCTTCTGGGCTACTCTTCTTTTGCTACAATCAGCATATTGTAGCGTTTCGAGGTAAAATTGATGTAGTAGCCTCTGTAATTCATCCTCGTTCTCGGATATGATTACTGCGTCATCTGCGTAGCATAGTATTGATATTTCTCCTTTACTAGTTCTGAATCCATGCCCCGTGTTTTTACGTCTACTATTATTTTGTCCAGAATTAGGTTGAAGAGTGTCGGGCTTAGTGAATCCCCCTGTCTTAGTCCTGTTGAGATCGGCACTTCCTTGGACAAACTGTTGTTAACAAGTAGTCTGGTCGTTGTATTGGTGTTCATGTTTTCAACGGTTCTAACGATTTCTTTCGGGGTATTGCCCTGTCTCAATATGGTTGTTATGTCATTTAACCTCCCTCGGTCGAACGCTTTGGATAAATCTATGAAGCACTTCTACGCCGGTTTCTTGAATTCTATTGATTTCTCTACTATTTGCCGGATGACGAATATGGCGTGTGTTGTGGACCGATTTTTTCGGAAGCCCTGTTGCATGGGTATGCATTCTGAGATGATGTTGCAGATGATTTTTGTGAATAGTTTCATAACGGCACTGGGGATAGTTATTCCTCTATAATTTGTGGTTGCTTTTTGTCGCCTTTTTTGAAGATAGGGATAGTGACGCTTTTCTTCCAGTCAGTTGGTATGGTTGTTTCATATAGGATCTTCTGGTAAAGGCTAGCCAGTTGTTCGCTTAGTGGTTTACCTCCATAGTTTATCAGTTCGTTATTCAGTTCGTCGATACCTGGAGCTTTCCTGTTATTTAGCTCCTTGATGTATTTTTGTTTAAAGTGGTTTATCCATACCTCGTCCGGAATAGTTTTGTTGTTACGTATTCGTTGACTTTGCGTTTTGTTCCACGGATCATTCCCCATATCTTCTTTTGGCTGCCGTAGAGATCATGTTCCATGTCCGCAGTGAAGGTTTCCCAGTATTCGGTCTTTATTCTGCGTATTTCTGCTTATACTCTGTTCCTTGTATCCCTGTAACGTAGCCATTCTCCCAGCGTTCTGTTATTTAGGTACCTCAGGTAGGTTCCTAGTTTTTCTCTTGTCATTGTTTCATTTGGCGTGAACCATGGTGTGTTGTGTTTCTTTGGGGTTTTGTTTATCTTCCTTCTGCCTAGTGCTTCATTGGCGGCTTTCTCGATGTGTGATTTTACTTTTTTCCAACTGGTTTCCACGTCGTCCTCTTCCAGAATTGGCTGTTCTCTGATCTTTTGGGTTAATCTTTTTTCGTACAAGTCCTTCACGGTGGGGTCACTAATGGATTCGATGTTCAGTTTGTCTACGTAGATAGGTGGTAGCTTCTTTTTCAATTGTGTTGTGAGTCGAAGTTTTGCCATGACTAGTTGGTGATCTGATCCAATGTTCGCTGAAGTTAGCGAGCGTACGTCGATTATCTGACTCGGGTGTACTGCTCTATTATCGATCATGGATGAATGCCCCTATAGTGCTCTGTGGATGAATGCCCTTGTGTGTTGGACCATGTTATCTTGTGTTGTGGCGTGTGATTGAAATAACACAAAATGTGGTGGAGAGTTTCTCCACTGTGCTTCATTGAAACGTTGTTTTACGCCATCTACGATTGCATTACCAATTCTGGCATTCAGATCGTTTTACTGTAGGCAGGCTGCTGATCTCACCTGCAAACCCTCCTCCTTTATCCGGGTTCGGGACCGGCAGCATCGTCACTGAGCTACTTTGTTCACCCAGTGAGGTGCAGGCGGAGTGTAGGAAAGTAGGAAATCTAGGTGGAAGGGAAATATGAATCTAGCTGATGTTCGTGGCGTGTGTGTGGAGGAGAGAAAGAAAGAAGATGTATGAAAGGGTAGTCATTGCCGAGAAATGCGTAGAAAATTTAATTGCGATGTGGAATAAGTATTAGAAGAGGGAATGAAATGAGTGGAATGGCAGGAGTGACATAAGAAGATCAGGGACAGCAATTACAATCCGGTATATAGTAAACGGGAATTGTGTGGGGTTTTGAATAAGTTCGGAAAAATCTAGTATTTTGTGAGGAAGGGTAAGACACATAGGAGCATTTGGCGAATGAGTGTGAGGGATACGTGAGTTGATTCGCGAAAATCGCCCGTTATTAACCTTCGTTCCCAGTACGAGACGGACGGCGCCTCTAGCCACTGAATTGGCTTATGAAATAAATGACTCATTAATATTGATAAAATTATAAAAATTAAATCAAATATGAAAGTTTACCAGAACCCGTTGTATCTTCATTAGGAGCTACCGGAACTGCGTTCCGACCTCAATATACTACTATACCAACTATACTACCGAGAAGAGTATAAAAACTAGAGTAACAGGAAAAAACTATATAGTAGGACAACCGAGAAAAACATGGGATGACAGAATAAGAGAAGCGGAATTTATGTTTTAAGCAGGACAGCAAAAGATGGAGAGAAATCTACACACGAACCAGATATATCTGCACAGGTAAATAAATAAATAAAAAACTGAAAAAATCAAATGTTACTTCTGAAGTTCTAACACTCACATATACATACTCTAACACTCGGCGGAAGTTCGATAGCCACTTAGAGAATTATAACACAGTAACTACTACTGAAATGTAACGAAACAAATGCAGATTTATAGAAATATTGACAAGCAACAAACAGCTACTGAGACAGTTCATATTGTTTTTTAACAGTTCCTTTCCTCTGTGATACATTGACGCTTCACTTTTCAAGCTAGCCTATTCAGAAAGCAGATTGTAGTAAGACTTAAAAATAAATACTAGTTACAAAATAATAAATCTTGCACGTTTGCAAAACTCATAAGTTACGCTACTGCGCAACTGAATCAGCATTGCCATTATTCACCTGGAAATATCCAGAAATTACCAGACCTAGCCAGTGAATTAATTGGATCAAGTACCGCATCTATATGAAATATACATCACGTCACATAATTGAATGTATACAAGTGTATACGAAATTATAAAAATAATTCATTCCTGAAAAAAATGTTAATTCAGTTGCATATATCAGCTAGTATAATCAGCAACACACCCTACACATTAAAGATCCGAAATATTTTTAAATAGCGCCAGCACAATAAACCAGCGAAAAGTAGTTCAAGGCGGTTGGCCACATATTTATAAGTCCGCCGCAATAATTTTTACAAATTTAGATAGTCCGCGCGGATCATTGCGAAAATAATTCGGGCGCATGCTCCAGTATTTTGACGTCCCTGTCTGTCGTCGGTATCCTCATTACGTAAAATCACTCGTGATAATCGCCATTCTTTTTTTCACTCGTAATTAGTGGCAGGGGCAGCTGAGGGCGCGCATTCGAGTGATGAGATAAGTGCGTTTAGTTGCGAGCCGTGTGTGTTTCGTGCGAGTGGAGGTTTACCAGGAGGTGTTTTAGTTGTTCCGTTGCTGCCGTCGCCGTGTATAAATAGAAAATGGAGTGTTCGCCTCTCGCCATTTCGTTGGGTTTATTATTAATTACGACGACCGTTTTATCAGAAAGTAAGTCAGCTGATTGTGATACATTTGCGGCGGGTGCCCGTGCGTCCGACGTATTTTCCAGCCCGTCCGCTGTGCTAGGGCGTGGTGATTGATTTATTTATCCACATTAACGTGATATTTGCTCATCACAAATAGGTTCCCTTGTTCATTAATTTGGGCCCCACCTTTGTGGTTAAAAATACTCTCACACCCATGTGACAAATACAAATCCCTTACAATATTTATTTCCTCTTGCAGTTACTATTGATTTAAATTATGATAAAAATACTTTGACCAAGAAATATGATGTGAAAGGTAACATCAATTTGTACTGTACTGTTGTGGGCACAGCGAAGGAGAGTTTTTCTGTGAAATGGTGAGTTTGACTGTTTCTATGATGGTCAATTTTTGCCAATAATGTGGTTTATCAACAGGGAGAGAGAAAACAAAGAAATTAAAGATACTGGTGATCGTGTTGTTCTCACAAGGGTTGATAATTCACACAAGTTGAGGGTCAACAAGGCTGCAGAGACTGATGCTGGCATGTATTCTTGTGTGGCCTACTCTGGAAGTGAAGAGCTTGGCCGGAAAAATATCACCTTATACAGTAAGTATATTATTTTATATATTGAGTAATAGTAGTTGTATGATGTAGTACTTAAAAACTAGCTAATACCAAATTGCTGGAACATTCCCCATATTAATCAGCAGGGTACTTAAAATAAACACAATATGTGAATTAAATGAGAATATTATATATTTATTTACTATAGCACTATATAATGGTTTTGTGTCAATACATAATTAAATATTTAAATCTAAAGATTACACACTAGACATAACAAATCATAAATAAAACAAAAATATATTAAAATTAACCTTCACATTTTTGCTGTGAAGTTAAGGTAAATACTGGGCAATTAAACTCCTCCGAGGCAGAAAAGCTGGTAGCCCTATAAAGAGAGAGGCTTTTTATATCAATTATAGTTAACATATCTATGTAATATATACAATAAAACAATTATATTTTACAAAGCACACAAAACATGGTTAAATGTGGCCAAATTTGGTGGCCCATTTGCAAAGATGGTTTCTTTAACATAATAACACAACCATCCAGCACTATTCTTCATTGTGCTATTTTATTAATTTTTTAACTTCCCAAATATCACACATTGTATTGGCACAATGTTGCCACACAAGCTTGGTGTAATATTAAAAAGTATGACCTCTGAAATATTTCCCAAAATATTGTTTGCCCAACATGGGTTGCAATATTATTCCATTATTTTGAAATGGACATATTCCTCCAATTTTATACTAATAATAATCTTTATACTTCATTATTAGAATTCAGGCTAATTATAGAAACAGTCGTAGTTCTTGTTTTTGTTATAATTTGTAATAGCTATTAACCTTTGGGTCCTTCTGCCATGTGTATGTGGGTGCTAATAGAAATATTATAAATATTGGCTTGATCCAGCATCTTGTGATAAAAAACTAAGAAAAACTAATTTATTTAATTATATAAATATATTTCTGAATTATCAAACATTTCCATACCATATAGTAATTTAATGACCTTCTCTGGAAGATTTCATTTTGTCATTATAAAGGCACCTTACACAATCAATAATACTGTCAATCCTAGTACTGTCAGTATTTGTCCTCCTTTTATATTTATCAACTAATCAGTTATCCGGATATACATCAGTATTTTTTATTTCATCATTACTATACCTTACATGATAAGTAATACTGTCAATATTTTAGAATAATGAACATTTTAAACATATTATTGAACAGTAATACCAGGGATGTAATACTGTCATTATTCTAAAATATTGACAGTTTATGTCTAAGGTGCCTTATAAGAATATTGCTTGGCAATACACCTGTAATATTAACACATATTATAACATATTGACAAGAAATGGAGAATTTAATTAAAGGAGAAGAAATGTTATGCGCGTTTTACATTGAGCAAGATTGCGCGTGCAATCGTTGCAAGCAATCGATTTTGACATAAAGTTGCTCAGTGTAATACACTAATTGCCCGAGCAACACATTGCAAGCAAGTAGTTGCGTCGAATAGAACATGTTCTAATTCCGGGCAACCATTGCGTGCAACTCCCAATGCTGCCAATCATAGAAATTTATTATGTTATATTAAACTATTGTTAACTTGATTTTATATACATTATACATCGTAATACAATTGTTAGGTGTAGTTATGGGGTTCATAAAATTCCCATCGTAAAATAACTAGCCCGATAAACTTTATCGTTGTTTATACTATATGCTTTTTAGGTTAAGTTACAATTTTATATTTCTTATATTGGCACTTCGGTTTGTTTACCTCTGTAGGCTTAATATCAGCTGTTATTCTTATTGCTATTGCAAGTTGCCGAATGTAATACGGAAATAGTTGCACGTGCAATTTTAACTGAAAATCTATTGCAGTGATTTATTGCAAGTTGCGATTGCGAGTTGCCGTTGCTCAATGTAAGACGCGCATTAAAGCTATTATATTACTAAGAAGGCTTATGATTGGACATTTCTATATCTCTAATGCGCGTTTTACATTGAGCAAGATTGCGCGTGCAATCGTTGCAAGCAATCGATTTTGACATGAAGTTGCTCAGTGTAATACACTAATTGCCCGAGCAACACATTGCAAGCAAGTAGTTGCGTCGAATAGAACATGTTCTAATTCCGGGCAACCATTGCGTGCAACTCCCAATGCTGCCAATCATAGAAATTTATTATGTTATATTAAACTATTGTTAACTTGATTTTATATACATTATACATCGTAATACAATTGTTAGGTTTAGTTATTGAGTTCATAAAATTCCCATCGTAAAATAACTAGCCCGATAAACTTTATCGTTGTTTATACTATATGCTTTTTAGGTTAAGTTAGAATTTTATATTTCTTATATTGGCACTTCGTTTTGTTTACCTCTGTAGGCTTAATGCGCGTTTTACATTGAGCAAGATTGCGAGTGCAATCGTTGCAAGCAATCGATTTTGACATGAAGTTGCTCAGTGTAATACACTAATTGCCCGAGCAACACATTGCAAGCAAGTAGTTGCGTCGATTAGAACATGTTCTAATTCCGGGCAACCATTGCGTGCAACTCCCAATGCTGCCAATCATAGAAATTTATTATGTTATATTAAACTATTGTTAACTTGATTTTATATACATTATACATCGTAATACAATTGTTAGGTTTAGTTATGGGGTTCATGAAATTCCCATCGTAAAATAACTAGCCCGATAAACTTTATCGTTGTTTATACTATATGCTTTTTAGGTTAAGTTAGAATTTTATATTTCTTATATTGGCACTTCGGTTTGTTTACCTCTGTAGGCTTAATATCAGCTGTTATTCTTATTGCTATTGCAAGTTGCCGAATGTAATACGGAAATAGTTGCACGTGCAATTTTAACTGAAAATCTATTGCAGCGATCTATTGCAAGTTGCGATTGCGAGTTGCCGTTGCTCAATGTAAGACGCGCACAATATCAGCTGTTATTCTTATTGCTATTGCAAGTTGCCGAATGTAATACGGAAATAATTGCACGTGCAATTTTAACTGAAAATCTATTGCAGCGATCTATTGCAAGTTGCGGTTGCGAGTTGCCGTTGCTCAATGTAAGACGGGCATAACACTCTTGGCATAACAAAATTAAATCTTACCTGAAATTTGAATTATTTATTTAGAATATTTCCAACCAAAATTAATTAAAGTAATTTAATATAAGAATATTACCAACAACAGAATTTGTTAATAGACACAGAAACAGCTTCTCTTATTCAACAAATTACTTATATTTGATCTGTTTTCTTGATTTATATAAATAAAAATATACATGACTGAAAAACATGATAAGACAGTAATGGTATGCTAACCTGGTTTACATTCATTGCTTTGGTATTTAGTAATTGGATGAAATATTTTTAAGGGAATGGTTAATAAAATTAGATTATATTTTATCTTTTATGAGCACAGTTGAGTCTGCTTTATTAATATATATTATGAGTTATATCTGGAGTGAGTTTCCTGACATCAATTGCTCTGAAAAAATTCATTTACCTGCCAAAGTCCCTACAGATATTTGCTGCTTTTAGTTTAATGATGGAATTTCCATTTCCTAGTGTTTTTAATATAGAAACTATTTATTGCATTAATAGAAATCAAGAATTTAATGAGTGCAATTTTGACACCACTTAGTATAGAATTTAAAGTGTCAGGAATCACAATTCTGAACAAAGGCATTTTGTCCCAGCTATCCCACATATCTGAAGTTAATAACCTTTATTGTTTGGGATTGATATTGAAGGTTTGCTCCAGATAGGTTGCCATCAAGTAACCCAATTAATTAGAATTTACTGAAATTCCCTGACCATATAGAAAATGCCTTTTTGCCTTTGTCTGATATAAGTTATATTACCTTAATAATATATACATATTTTTATATCATGTGAGTATGTAAAACAGTGGAAACTGATTTGAATTCCAAATATAATAATTGCTTCATTGCAAAACAATGGATAGATTTAAAACATAATTAATTAAAACATGTTTCTATTTGGAAACCTTGTACTTAATGAAATGTAATCATATTATAATTACCTTTGGTGTTAATGAAATAAAACAATCACATCTAATTTATATTTTGTAATTATTATTTGAACTGATAAAATGAATAGTTTTCAAATTATTTAAATCCATCAAAAGATTCAGCTTATTCATTTTCACAAATATTGATCTCGCTATTCAATCCTTGCTTTAATTTCTTTTGTTTGGTTATCCGATTGATCTATCCAGAGGCGCTTTCGTTTAGCATGGTTTATCATTGCTAGTCGCCGGTTGTAAGGGTCGAGGTAGAATTATGCGCATCGGAAGCGGCAAATAGAACAAGAAACAATAAGCCCGTACCAGCCCAGAATGATAAACGAAAGGCACTCACTCAGGTTCCAAAGTATCTATACGTCTGCACATTTTCTATGGCGGTGTTCGCTACTCTCAGGATTATCTGATCTTGATTCGGCGGGGATTTTGTAATTAACATTAACTTAGTTTTATTAAAATTTATTTTTAGTCCGTACTCACGACATCGATCATTTAGTTTTGCTCGAAGATGTTGTACGTCTCTAAGGCTACTTGCGAACAAAACCGTAACATCCGCATATCTGATGTTGTTCACAATTTCTCCATTTATAACCACTTCTATTTGTTCTTCTTCCAACGTTTCGTTAAATATAGCTTCGCTATAGAGGTTAAGTAGAAGTGGCGAAAGAATACAGCCTTGCCTTACACCGCGCCTGATCTCCATTTCTTCTGCTAGCTGTTTTTCTACTTACTGTTTGACCCCAGTATAAGTTGCAGATTATCTTCACGTCATCCGAGTCAATGTTTTTACTCATGAGTAGTTGATGTAATTTATTATGTTTTACCCTATCCAAAGCTTTTTCGAAATCTATATAACACGCAAACACGTCCTGATTCATATCTAGACATCTTTGGAAAATAACATTGGTCTCATAGAGCGCCTCTCTTGTCCCCAGTCCCTCACGGAAGCCAAACTGCGTGTTTTTAATATATTCTTGGAGTTTTCTGTATATTCTCTTATGGCTAATTTTCAAGAACATTTTTAGGCTATGACTCATGAGTGCAATGGTTCGATAATCTGAGCATTTTCCTGGGATAGGTTTCTTGGGAATGAGCACAAAGGTAGACAGTAGCCATTGTTTAGGGAGTTCCCCTTTCTCGTAGATCATGTTGAATAAATATATCAGAATATCAATTACGTCGTCGTCAAACATTTTAATAAGCTCGTAGGTAGGTATTTGGTCGGGTCTAACTACTTTAACAGGTTTCATACATTTCATGGCATATTCTATTTCTGTTCTTAATATTTTAAATTTTACGTTGTTAGTTTCTAAGATGGGTTTAGATCTTTCATCGTCAAAGAGTTCCAGGAGGTATGTTTTCCACCTCTTTAGTTTATCTTCCACGTCAATTATTATTTTCCCATCTTTGTTCTTGATTATATTACTAGTACCTTTGTTTTTATTTTTATTATATCCAGCCATTTCTTTTATCTTTTTGTGCATGTTGAAACAATCATATCTCTTTTCTACCAACCACACTAGACCCGTCCACTATTTCAAACGACTTGAACTATGCACTACACTATTATCCGTTATTTTCTATGATTAAATTAATGTCATTTATTAATTTAAGACTAATTAAAAAAATATATGTGAAAAATAATGAAATGCATAGTTCAAGTTATTTAAAATAGTGGACGGACATAGTTTGGTTGGTAGGGGACACCCGCCCACCCCGCCTTTGTTCGCATAGTTTTTTCCATAGGATAACGCTTTTCTTGGAATGGTTTCAACAACGTAAAACATCTTTATTCATTGAAAAAACTATGCGAGCGAAGGTGGGGTGGGCGGCTGGCCCCTACCAACCAAACTATATCCGTCCACACATTGATCAGTTAGGTATTTCTCTTTAGCTCCTATAATTCTTTTTTGCACTGTTTTATGTAGTTTCTTATATTCCTTCGCGTTGTGTTTGTTCTTCCTCCTTTCTTCCATAAGATCCATAATTTCTGTTGTTATCCAAGGTTTTTTCTTGGTATTTTTGCTCGTTAAATGATTTTTGGCTATTGTTTTTAACCTTGTTTGTATATGTTCCCTTTTTTCATCCACACTGTTTTCGTTTGTGAAACTTATGGCTCTCATACATTCGTTTATCTCTTGTTTTATTGTTAGTTGAGTTTTAGGATCTTCGAGGAATTTCGTGTCTATGTAGTTGTTTTCACACTGTTATCTTTTTCATTTTTATACCGAGCTTAGTTATTAACGGGTTGTGACCCGAATTAATGTCAGCGCCCGGGTATGCTTTTGTATATTTGACTGCGTCGGTCGCCTCTATCATTCCCTTCTCCTAGGCCATAACCGCCACTATCCTTCTACGTTGTTCTTGCCTACTTTAGCATTAACGTCCCCCATTACTAATGTCACATCATTATTTTTGATGCTGCTAAAAATAACGTCTAGTTCAGCATAAAATTCTTCCACTTCAGTTTCTTCTTTCTCTCCTGTTGGCGCATATGTTTGTATAATGTTTATAATTCCTGTGTGTGTTTTCAATTGAAGCATCATGACTCTGCCTGAGTATGGTGTGAAGCTAAGGACTGATCCTGTAATTTTGCTTTCCACTATCACACCAATTCCATATAGGTGTTCCGGGTCGTTGTTACCATAGTAATAAAATGTACCATTACTAGTTTTGCAGCTGCCACTTTCTGGCCATCTAACATCACTTACTCCTAATATATTTATGTTTAGTCTTGTCATTTCCATTACGATGTTATCTAATTTTCCTGCTGCGAAAAGACTTCTTGCATTCCATGTCCATAACTTCAAGTTGTTTTATGTTGCTTTCATAATTTTGTTCGCTACTGTTCCCCCCGGAGATCCGATTAGGGAACTTTTTACTCCGAAATAATTCGTTTTGAACGTTATCATGATTGTTTGTGTTTTCTGTGATTATAATAAGGATACCATTGTAGGTCTTTAATGGAGTGATTTCCCGTTGCCTACTACATCAATATGTCCTTGACCCCTTCATGGCACATCCGCCTTTAGGGATGATTTCTCATCCCAAGGACAAATGAATGCCCTTCTCTTGTTAGTTCATCCACCTTAAGCTGTTGACTAACAAGAGGGATCTGCTTATTTCGGCAGATGGTCGGTCGACAGAGCCTCATTCGTTTTCCAGCAGGGTGCACCGCGTGCAGGAGGTTATCATTTGGGTTTGGCATTTTCTCACCTCACCCCTTACAACCTCCTACTACCACGTGTATATGTAAAATAAAAAAATATTTTATATATTGAATGGTTTCATCAATTTTATTTTTTAAATTTATACTTCCTTTTCTGAGCGCCAAGGTGGTGTAACCCCTTAATAGAATCTATATAAGCAAACATTATTTTCTGTGGAATATTACTCATTTTTTTAAAGCTTAACATTATTATTTTGCTGTTAATATTATACAAATATGGCATAAGAGGCATAAAGTATAAGGCATAAGTGGTTTGAGAAATCATCATCAGCTATATCTTCCATTCTCGGATGTAAGCCTCCCCCTTTTCTGCTTTTCTGAACCAGTCATGGTCTGCGGTCTTTTATGTAGCTAAGGTCCCCACCTCTCTAGTCGCCATGTCCATCTATTGTCCTTCATTCTGGCTATGTGCCTGGGCATAGTCTAGCTACATTTCAGATAGCCGGTACGTTGTATTAAATCCATTCGTTACTCTTGTTTGCTGGCGTATCCATTCGTTGGAAATACCCAGCATTTTTCTTTTCATCGCCTGTTGTGTGACTTTCATTTTATGTATTGTTTGTTTAATGTCTATGTTTCTGTTCTGTATGTCAGCACTGCAGGACGCACTGATCATATGTGCGTCTTTTTATAGTATTGGGTATTTTCGTTTTGAAGATATTGTTCAACTTGACAAATGCTGCCCAACTCATAAAGGCACGACATTCCATCATTACTATACCTTACATGATAAGTAATACTGTCAATAGAATAATGACAGTATTACTGTACGATAACATGTTTAAAATGTTCATTATTCTAAAATATTGACAGTATTACTTATAATGTAAAGTATAGTAATGGTGGAATGAGGAGACTACTGATGTTTATCGGCATAATTGATTACTTTGAAGAAAATACTGATAGTATTATTGATCGTTGTACTTCTGCACCTTTTTTGATATTTTCAGATTTTGAACGAGATAAATGGATGAATCTACATGTTCGACTCTTTGGTTGTCTGTTATTAGCTCTTCTACACTTTGATATTTTGAGATTTTGACCGAGATAAATGAATTAATCTACATGTTCGACTCTTTGGTTGGCTGTTATTAGCTCTTCTACATTTTCGTCTGTTGCGAGTCATTAATTATTTTTTCGCCATGTTTATATTTAACAATTGTTCTTTAATTTTTCGCTGAGATCGTTTAGCATTTGTAGATTTTCTCGGCTGTCAGTGAAAAGTACAATGCCGTCTGCGAATTTGAGGTGGTACAGATTTTCATCATTTACGTGTATCTCTTTGGTATTCCAGTTTCTTTCGTTGAAGACGTCTTCTAGGGCTAATGTCAATAGTTTTGGGGAGATGACGTCTCCTTGTACTCTCCTCTTGGTGGGGATTTTGTTGGTATTTTCCTGCAGTAGGACCTGGCATGTTGCGTTAATATATATGTTCTGTATGAGCATTGTGTATATGTGGTTGATTCTGATTTTTACCAATGTGTTCAGGATTGGTGTCAACTGAGCTAAACGCCTTTTCGTAGTCTACGAAGGCCATCAATAATGTGAACAGATATTCGGTCATTTTTTGTATTAGTCTGATGGTCTGCAGGTGATTCAGGGCACTAAAGCCTTTCCTGAATCCAGCCTGTTCTTGTGGTACGTACAGGTCCAGCTTACTTGTTAGTCGTGCGGTTATTACTTTGATGAGTAGTTTGTAACGATAGTAAACGTTTGAGAAATAGAAATGATTGGAAACAAACCAACACATAAAAATAATCCTATACATAACAAAAACAAATGGTTCATAAAATTAATCATTCTAGATTAGTTATCACAGATACTATTAATGTATGATACATATACTTTTTAAAAACACGCAATTCACTTGGAATAACTATATATGATTTCAATTAACGTGAAGATTATATTACTCACTTACTATAAAAGTTAAATCTTTTTGTAATATGCGTTCTCAATAAACATCTTAACAATACATTCTTAGAAATGGAATTATGTACATTTTTATAGCCACCTTTATTATGGTATAATTGTTTGTGGAAGCTAACTTGAAATATACAGATTATTTATTGTGCAAGAACAAAAAATGTGTAGTGTGAACTAGATCAGCATTGCCCACTTGTCTATTTGTCACTTGATCAGCGGTGTATACTTGTCCGCGGGCCATTTTACTTTCCGAATACAATACTGATGTTTCACGTTTTCTAACTAAGATTGTGGTAATATGAGCTAACGTTCTGGGGGAAAAATTACACCAGAAGGAATGTATTGTTGCTGTGAACCATTTAGAAAAAATATTGTATGCCTAATATAGACGAAATAAACTCGATTTTTGCGATGTCTGAGTGTGAACAAAATTCAATTTTCAATACCAAGGATGATGCATACATTGTATGGTATAAGGAAAGTATAGGCTAAATCCCAGCCTTAAAGGCGCTTTCGTTTGGCATGGTTTATCATTGCTAGTCGCCCCCGTTGCGTGCAGTATCGCGAGCTCTTGTAAGTTGTAAGGGCCGAGGTAGAATTATGCGCATCGGAAGCGGCATATAGAACAAGAAACAATAAGCCCGTACCAGTCCAGAGTGATAAACGAAAGGCACTTAAGAGTGGTATTACGTCTGTACGGTGGTAAAAGTGATGGAAGTACAGTAACAATTCGCAACAGGTCTGATTCTGTTTAACAAAAAGAAATTGCTATTAATGGATGTTGTTTTATCGAATTGATTATAAAATTTTATCGAAAAGATTATTTTATTATTATTAAGTTTATTCTCTATATTATTTTTAATGCGGGAAATCGTGGTTGTATTTACTTCACAATAGTCACCAACTTTTACATTTCCTTGTAATTTAAGTAATATTTCACATTTTTCATTCATACTTAATTGTATTTTTCTCGTTTTACTAGGGTTAGGATAGGATTTTATAAGAAATTGACAAATCTATGGAACCTCATAGATTGCTTATTTTGGAAAAAATAATTAAAATAGTTGCGCTTATAGGGAGTTGGTAATAGGGTCCGTTTATAGCAGTTTATCGTTTTTTTATTACTGTAATTAGTTGTCAAACAGTTAATTGCTAGTGTTTATTTACTTTGCAACGGTATTGAATTAAATCTAGTTTGTTATGTATACTAGGGCTTTTGTGTGTAAATATTCAAACATATCTTAATCTTTTACAACGACCTTGATTTTGTGGTATTTAAAAATATCTAGTTACGTTTTATTTATAGTCAGCATTTTTATTATTTATTATGTATTCTCTTTGTTTATAGACTACAGATACATACAGTGTAATGTGCATGTTTATTTGAATGCTTTTATTATACAGTAGGCACTAAAAATATCACATAATTGTTTATTTTTTATTGAAGAAAACTTTTCAAACTGGTAGATTATTAAAATGCATTTATTTCTTATTATATCAATATTCATGCTTCTAGTTTTACCTTCCAAACACAGCAGTGCTGTATAAGGAAAGTATTTTTATCGTGGGAAAATATGCACTACTAATTTTGTTTCTTCGTGCTTCATTATTCGCGGTTCAAAAGTTAATGGTTTTCTTCGAGTTAGCTGATCTTTGTTATTTTTTGATCAGCTAGAATCATATAATTTTCAGTCATTTCTACAATAATGCGCGATTGTTAATGTACTTTCAAGGTATACATAGTAAAACCTTGGCTATATACTCATGTATATAATGAAAAAACAAATAGTATGCAAACGTATTCCCTACTAAATGTAGTTAATTTTCTGCCACCAGATAGAGTATCCGCCGGCTTGAATTGCCAATTAATGTAGTCGAAATAGATTGATGTTTTTCTAGAATTCTTTTTGTTTTCTATGGGGCTTATGAACAATATCACCCAATATAATAGCAGGACTTTATATTTTGTTTATTCATTGTACTGTTTGACTTTGTTTTCTAATGCAACACGTTTTGTGATTAGTCGGTTTATTGAACTCGTTGGGAAACAACTGATACTATTACTGATCCAATCAGTGGTGACAATAACTTCCAACTCTTCAATGTTCCTTTATGAATGGAATTACAAATGGTGTATGAATATAATGGAATAGTTTATTTATATATAAAACATTCACGTTTTATACAAGTCAATACTATAACACATTCCCTGCTGGTCAAATCTCATATAAAAGTTGGTTTAGCTGACGGTTTAAACAAAAATGTGGCCTCAAAATCATTTTAATTATAACCTTAATTAACGTGCATACACAATTTAAAAACCAAATCTGCTTAGCTGATAGAAATATATCCAATTGCATCCAAGTAGCTCTAGCCACAGCATGCATATAACGGGATAACAAAGAATAAGATTTAAGTAAATGAAGTACCTAATTTAATATAATAACAGATAAACAATAACGAACAAGAACTTAAAAAATACAAAATAATAATATATTAAATTAAAAATTTAATTATACATTATCTGTTAAGTACACTCAGTGAGTTTGTAATATGTCAACAAGAAATGATATGGTGGTTTGACGTGATATAAAAGGGTATATCAGGACAAATAATTCTAGTTTGTGCTATTTTTTGTGGGAGTGTCTTATATGAATCCTATAATAAAATATCACATCCTTTGCTTTGATTGTTTTTAGAATTAACTTGACTTCTACAAAAAAAACGGGTTTACAAGTGTCTTATATAGCACTTTTAAAATATTGACAGACAAATTCAATTACTATTAAGGGGTTACAGCACTTTGAGATTTTCAGAAAATCGTATTTTTTTCTTGGGCTGAATAAATTCTTTATACATTTAAGAATATTTTAAACCGTTAATCATTGCAAAATTCAAAGTATTTCCGAAGTTACAGCAATTAGAAGTGAGGGCGGGCGACTGGGGACCGGCCCGCAACTCCTGTAGTGATCGAACAGGCAGAATCTTTTCTTTTGCGTTAATCTCGAAACTTTTTTCAAATTGGTGTACACGATATCTCAAGATCTACATAATCGATTTTGTTAAAATTTCCAACATATATTCTTTATAATATTATCTACGAAGTAGCATAGGATATTTTTGATTGGGTACCGCGTTTATGAGTTATACATTTTTAAAAGTGAAAATATATATATATATAATCCTTTAAATCTCTTTATACCCTTTCGGGTGTCGAGATTATTTAAGCGTATTTTAAATCAATCTAAACAAATCTAAATCTATTGAATTTTCTGTAGAAATTCCTTCCAGTCCTTCCTATTGCTCGCCATCCTCTTTGCATCCTACCATTTAATGCCATTCCTAGTTAATATTTCATCTATGTTGTCTTCCCACGTTTTGTGTGGTCTACCTATTCTTTTCTTTCCTTGTATTCTTGTGTTCCATTTCCACTTTTTGTCTGTCTCCCTTCTGGCATGCGAATTATGTGTCCATACCATCCGAGTTGTTTCCTTTCTATAGTTGTCTGTATACTTTCTATCTGTAGAGTTGTTCGAACTTGCTCATTTCATATTCTGTCAATTCTTGTGATACCTTCTATCCTCCTTAAGTATTTTATAAACAGTAGCACGCGGCAGAAGGACTTGAATGTTGATTGCAGTTACAGAATTGTAACAAATACAGCAACAATTAGTACTATTGTTTTTCTATTTTGAGGTATTTTTAAAATAAATAAATCATTTTTCATGAAGTTTTTTTTCATACAGTTTTCTTAGCGGTATGTATATACAATTTCTATTTGTAAGCGTAGAATGAAAAAGTTAATTATTTTCCAAGGACTTAAATAAACCAACCAAACAAACCAGGCATGCATGTGCATATTCGCGATTCAAACGCCAATGGGTTTCATCCAACGTCCAAGTAGTTGGCGAATAGTTCATATTTGATATTGTTTCGTTAGCTGATTACATAAAACTAAAACGATTTCGGTCATTTCTGCAATATAATATATTTGAGATTGTTAATGATTGTTTTTAACAAAACTAGTCAAATATAAGTTTTCATTATTTATATTCATAATGTTATGGATTCAGTTTGGTGGGATACCATTTTTGACAAACGCCATAGATGATACTTAAATTGTGCATACAAACACATACAATCAAATCACCCTGTATCTAAAACAGCCCAGTTTAACACCTAGCTGTCCGTTGGCATATTAGATTTTCCGCATGCCAATTTTCGCTCACGCAGCGTGTATCCGTTCAGCATTTGTTTAGAATTACTGCCGAAGGCCGGTATATTTTACCGATGTTAGAATATATTTATATATTATAATTAAATTGAGATTAGCTTATTTTGGCATGTTTACCTCCAAAACAATATTTTTGTAAATTCTAAGGCATTTAGGTATATTGCGCTTTCTTTGTTTGATATATTATGCTTTTACTCTCTTGTACCTTTTACGTGAAAGTATTGTAATCAGAAAATTTTCGTAGAAGCTATTTAGAGCGTATATTATATTAATTTAGGTCCTGTTTTACAAAATATATGGTATGAGCACCACACGACTTTCCGACATTTTGACATTTTTTACAATATTTGACAATATTTGACTTTATTTGACTAAATTTGACAATACTTGATTATATTAGACAATATTTCACTATATTTGGTTATATTTGACACTATTTGACTAAATTTCACTATATTTGACAATGTTTTTCTATAATTAACTATATTTGTCTTTTTGTTTCATTGTCATTCATTTATCCGTAATTAAATTTTAAACTATATATAAAATTAAACAACCACCAACTGTTGGTTTTGCGCGCATATTTTTGTTGGCGTTACTGGAATACATTGGCGGGAAAGTAACATTTTCTGGGAAACGGTTTTATCGAGATATGTTCTCTGTTTGTGAACCGATTTTGCTCAAATGTTTACGGGATCACCCCAACTTGGTTTCCCAGCCGATTTGAAAGTATGGTCGCGTCCATTCAGCCGTTTCAGGTTCACAGACAAATTATATATTTTATATATCCACAGATATCACAAAATCGGGTTTATTTCGACAATTTTAGGCATAAAAAATCACATATTTCGACAATCCTAGTTAGAAAACATGAAGTCGTTTTCGCTAAAACAATACCTTCCTTATACAGCAGTGCTTCATTCTCTCATTCCCACATTTTTACATTTTCGCCTTTTCTCAAATTCTAGCATTTTTGCATTTTCATTCGATGTAAATTAATTTATGCGTTTTTAAATTTTAATTATCAGGTTTTTTCTCTGTGAACCGATATTTCTGACATTTTCACGGGCGATCAGAGCTCACTTTATCAGCGCGATCCGTTGCGCCGTTTTCCCGGATATATATATATATATATATATATATATATATATATATATATATATATTTGTATTTGAAAATTTTTCACTAACAAAAAATTCTTTAATCAATACAAACAGAAAAATATACACAGAATCTAATGACCAACTGGATAGTAATTTAAGATTGCAGATACTGGTACAAGATAATAGTTCGTCTTCCCGGCAGACAATTTCAAAGTTAATATTAGATGTGTCACGTACATATAATGATAGCATTAGCGTATCTATTTTTTTACGGCATTTTGAATAAAACATATTTATTTATTAATTTTTTATTATTTAAACAATTCTTTATGCTGTCAAATCAAATATTACTCGAATGCCCATATTCATAAACGTCTTTAGCTCCCTGGAAAATGTATCTTTCAATTTTGTCAACTGAACTGAAGTTCTACATTGTATCCTCTTCTCGTTTTCACTATAGCCGCTAAAAATACTATGAGTAATCGCCGATTATATATCTTTAGTTGCAGCATTATTTGAAGCATTGGCTAAGTACTCACTGCATATAATAAGTTAAAATTTGTTAATTTAATAATTAACAAACTTCATATTATAGTTGAAATAAAATTGCAACATTTCACAATTTAATTTATAGTGAACACTTAATTAGCAAATATAGTCTGTAAGAATGGCAATTCAATAATTAAGTGCATATGTTATTAAATAATTTTCTGGCAGAATTCTATAAATAATACTCAATTATGACTACTTTTTTATTGTAACAAACTAAACGATTTTAATAGTAATGTTTATAAATACTACTTTCCGCACTAGTGCGGAAAGTAGCCAGTGTTGCCAACTTAAAAATCGGTGCCAATGTAAATGTGCATTTATAAATATGTGAATGCATGCAAGCACAGCGTACACCTCTTATAATTCAAATAGCATTAAAAATTAACGATATGGTACTGAATAAATACAATTTTGAGGAAAATATAGACTTTAAATTATATCTAATTGGTAGTGTGACATAACCTATTTGTCACAACAACTTTAAATAGTTTTAAATAAATATTTAATATTTATTTGTACACAAAATAAGATACATTATTCGTGCGATAAAGGACATTTCCCGAATTCGCTGTTGAATGCATTCTAATATTTAGAAATACACATTTACATTGGTACCAAATTTTAACATACCGACACTGGCTATTTCCCGCACTAGTGCGTTAAGTAGTATTTCCCGCACCCAAATAATTGCGGGAATTAACTTTTCTTAGGACATGAGTACAAAAAAATATTTATGTGATATATCAGTAAATGAAATATCAAGCATAATAACATTTTATACGTTCTATTATTTGTGTCAGTATATAAATTAAGAAAAACATGCAAACAATAAAATAGATCTCTATAAACTTACATTACTTTATGATACATATCGTCTCTTAAGCAGCAACACCACACATATAAAATTATATGAAGTTTACAGGAAAGAGAACTGGTGATTTTTTTATAGAAGTTATCTATTTTTTTAATTTTTATGCTTAAATTTAGTTAAACCAGGAGCAATTTAATTACTCCAATACACATTTTATAATCTCCTGTCAACCTCAACCAAATGTTAGATGTGTGGTGTTGCTGCTTAGGCGATGATATTTAATTTATTTACTTATTATGATAAGTAAATAAATTAAATATTTTATATTTTCAATCATTTTTTTTTTCGCAATTGTTATGTTATCTGTATATGTGCCTAATTTTTAATTTAGATTTAATTATTGTTAGAACTATTCTCCATATTTTCAACAAAATTGACACTGTTAAAGTGTCATTTTAGTCAGAGATACAATTTTTTAAATTTCTAATAAAATAGTTTAAATAATAAATAAGAATTTTATACAATATTTTCTAAACGTGCTGATATATTTTTTTTTTCAAAATCGGAAAATCGTAGTTGGTATAGCGCTAGCAAATTTTTAGCCGCAGTAATAGGATTATTGTCAAATACCTGAAACACAATGAAACCCCGCGGAGAGGGCGTAAATCTTTCGGAGATAGTTATGGAGGGATAATAAAACGGACTATCTTTAGGTATAATTGTATGTGTAGTGAAGCTGTAATGAAATTCAATCATGCCGGAATACGACCCTGTTCAGATCGGTCCTCCGGTATTATACCTGTATTGAGAAGCTCCGTGTTTATTTCATAGGATCCCCGGGTCGCGGAAAATTACCCGAAATATGACTTATGGGCCATTCACAATAAGCGCGGTAGTGGTAAGGTAGCGCTAAGCAATATTTTGCATGGCTATAAAAATTCAAACGTTCAGAATTGGGCAGTAATGCTATGCGATAATTATGGTAGAGATAATTACCCATGTTCTATCATAGTTTTATTGCCCTCCTGTAAACGCCCGCATTTTTATTCGTGTGTGCAATTTCGCTTACCGCTACGTTACCCCTACCACCCCTATTGTGAATGGTCCTTTAGTCCTTCCTGAAATGGAATAACTATAAACATGGATTTTCCTCAGCCGAGTTCCAACAAAAACTATTCAAGGCGACAAACACGACGGATAGACATTTTCCAGATATGTTTGTAAAATAACCAGGGGATCTAAAGAAGATTTGCGAAAGAAATTTTGCTTTCCACATTATTATAATACTTTTTCCATACTTCGTATCAGAAAGTGATAAAATGGCAAAAATATATTAGTGCAGTAAGGTACCTCTCATTAAAATATCTAATGTTTATCATATCATTTTAAACAAATCAATTTATATTCAATATAAAAAATTCTATCTCTATAGCCCAAGGACGTTTCCACTGGTTTTTACCTTATTTCAAAGAAAACTGTTAAAGGTGATTCGGGAAATTTCGCCAACCACGCTTATATCAATATATGTTTTAAGAAAGTATAAATTTCCAATACTTGATAGAATAGAAGCTTTTTTTGTGTGAAAAATTCTATACAATCTTGATATTTAATGCTGTATAATTTACTATATTTTTATTCAACGCATATGTTTTTGATCTTTTTAAATGATGTGCATACATGTTTATTTCAATTCTTGGAACATGACAATTACAAATTATCGTACACCGACGACCTTGTGTACTGCAAATATCTAATAGATGAAGTTGTTAGCATTGTATAGAATCTATTTAGAGATAGTATATATAGATTAAGCAGAATGATTGAATTTAATTTAAATGTAACTAAATATATTATATTTATTAAAATATAAACATTCAATTATCATAATGTGTAAACATTTAGCCTAATTCAAAAGCATATTGTATCTCGTAAACAGATATTTAACCACTTTGTAAATTGCTTCTGATAAGTTCCCATGCAGGCTTCTTAATCCGTTATACATGCAATGTCATTATAAAACCATTAACACTTATCACTTAAATAACAATCAATACTTAAAAATTGTAATTAAATACATCAATTACTTCCAATTAACAATCAATATTTCCTTTTTCTTATTAAACTAATATTTTTTTGTTTCATCAGGCAATTACAGAGTGAAGACACCAGACAACATGAATTTCGTCGAGGGTGAAATAATCCGCATTCCCTGCCAAGTGCACGGAAGACCCGCACCTGAAATTTCATGGGAAGTAGGTGAGTGTTTGAACGGGTTATCTACGATATTATTTATGATGATAAAACAATAAGTGCTTGTTATATAATATTTGTAAAATGTGGTTATAAATTTGTAACACAATGAATATAAATTAGTTGGCAGACAAGGCTGTTATTGTGCTGATTTGTAAACTAAATAAAATTAACCAAGGTCATTCCTCTTTTAGGAAATGAAACTTATTCGGAAAGTAGAGACCGCGTGATTTTGGAGAGGGACGAGGAAAAGGATATCGACAACGCAATTTTTATTATTAAGGAAGCTAGTATGGATGATAGGGGTATGTTTAGATGCGTTGGATTGTCCAGCGCGGGTGATAGGGTAAGCCATGAAACCATGGTACGCATTAAAGGTATTTCGTGTATCCTATTTAGTTTACAAATATATATATTCGAATTATTATAGATAAATACGCCGCCCTTTGGCCTTTCTTGGGTATTTGTGCTGAAGTATTCATCTTGTGTGCGATTATCTTGATTTACGAGAAGAAGCGCAACAAGGCCGAACTCGAAGAGAGCGACACCGACCAAAGTCCAGACCAGTAAGTGTAATTGTGGAAATTATAAATAGGTCGGTAAATACTATTATGATGCAGATGGCTAATCGTTTGTTTGCATAGGAACAATTTTTGTTTATTCAAGTTATCAGCAATTGAGCTGCGCACAGAAGTAATTTTTCCGTCATTTGACCTTGATTTAGTTACAACAATGAGGTTGATTTAATTTTGTTATCTGTATAATGGGAATACTTTCGGTTTTATTAATTGGTGTTTGTATCAAGGTAATAAATCAATGCCGTCTTAAGCAATACCAGTAAAAATTACATTATAGAAATTGCAAATACAAAAGCGAGTAAATTATTCACTTCATTTGCTAAATAATTTATATTTAATATTTATTTAATACTAAAAGTGTAATTCACTTTGTTTATTTGATATTAGGACTAGGAAACTTGAGCCATGTGAGTTAACTTTTTGTTTTACTGACTGTTTTATGTACCAAAATTTTGATTCAACAAACACAGTTGAAAAAATTATTTTTAATTTCTAGGAAAAATACACCAGACCACGGAAAGGATTCCAATCTAAGACACAGGCAGTAAAGTCACACATCTAGTAACAAACACAAAAAAAAACAAATAACATAATTGTGTGTAGGGTATATTTTTCCGTATTTCGTTTATCTATTATGTCCTTTTGCAAAATGTGAGACCTGAATATAAAATACACAACAAACTCGGTACTTAAAAACAATGCAAATGACGTGCGTATAGGTCTCGCATTCAATATTAATTTGAATTTCACCAAAATAATATCTTAAGCCTTTGATAAAGCCTTTCATTTCGTTGTAAATAGAAACTCCAATTCAAATACGAGTATTTATCGTTGACGCGTTGAAGAACAGCCGAAATATTATAATCACTCGTTTTTGCCGCATTTACATTAAGATTAAATATAAAACGACGGTGTTCACTCTGATGTGTAGAATTTCGCGCACCTTGTAAATTACAATAAATAAGTAAAAAAAGGCAAAACTGTAAATATTTTGAAGAAAAAAAAGTGTTACAGCTAATATCGTTAACAAGTTGAAAGTTTTTAAATTATGCTAACTATTTTCCCAGGGATAAATGGATATTCGTATGTTTTACACTGTAGTTTTTGAATATATCGTGACGACGTTCCGTTTTTTGATCTTATAATGCCGCAATAATAAAATATCGTGTAATTCGCATAATAATATTGTCAGCAATTAAGTCATCAATGTGTATTATTATTTGTACAGTAGTTAATTTTAATTTACCGTTTATTCATAAATTTCTATTATTTGTTACGTATTGTAAACATTTAACATTATATATAATACAATTTTAAATAGTTAAAATACAATGAAGAGTTCTTTTAACATGCGTTTGTAGGAAATTAATTTTAATTGTGGCAATCACATGTCTTAATGCTGTACGTCAATGTTATTTACTAAATTCCTCTTGCTTTTGTGTTTCACTCTGATTAACATACATTAAGGTTAATAACTAACACTGGCTTAACTGCTTATATTATTATTGTTTACACTTATATAATGACACTAATTAGCCCAAAATTTTTGGTATGTATACAAAATTTTTTATAACTAGAGGTAGGTAATTATTGTGGTTAAAAATTCCTTATAAATATAATGTCGATAGTGCTTAGCAACTCACCAAATTATACTTTTTGTGATTATTAGGCGATTTAGTATAACAGCAAATAACTATAGTTGCTCGCGCTATTTTGGTATTATTCTAGCGGTAGATTCATGCTGAATTTTTATTTTTGATTATTAGTGCGTGGGTTGATTATTCGTATGAATCAATTTAAACTGCGCTATTATTGAGGATATAAATTTAATTACAGAAGTTGCAATTGTATTGGTTAAATGGGCGATTTAGGTAACTCAGTTGAGGCATAAATATTCTTTGTGCTTTATATTTCTATTTATTCATGCTTTGGTTAATTAGTACATTCAAATTGAAAATATCTACAATTTTGTAATGTCTTTATTGTTACGGGCTGTTCATATCTAACTGCGAATTTCGTAATTTGACGTGGAATATTGAGAAATTTCTGGTTTCATTAAACTTGTTTGTGTGTACATTACAATTATATACCGGCTTGTGAGGTGAGATGGAAGACGAAATTCATCACCTGTAGACACCTAATTCACATTAATTGAATTCCGCTTTATATGAATTGGTCGTTGTGCTATAAACACATTTATACCTATATTTATAAACGTCTGATAAAAATAACATAACGCTTCTTTAAACGGAAAGTGGACAGTTACATTTTGGCAACTGAAAGTTATGTTTCAAAGTGGCAGTTCAATTTGCCTGCTCTCACCCTGTTCGGTTAAAAGTTTTCGGCTGTTAATTTTAGTTAATCGGTGCATCATAACCTTTTGTCAAAATTTAACGGTTCATTTATGCATTTAAAATAACGTTATTTTTTAACTGTCGTTTATTAATACGAGCATTAGTAAAGGCAATACAGTCATTCAGCGTCCTAAAAAATCAACGTAATAGGGTAATTTAAAAATGTAAGCATTGGTAGCTATACTTTGGTGCATAGGGTATGGTTATAGGTGGCGGCAATAGAATAATTGGCCAACTGTTGCATGTTCATAATCGATACAGTTTGTAATTGCTTGGTTAGACTACATTCCAGTTAGTACACATGCTAGGTTGTATAAAGGCGAGTTAACTGTAGACTATGATTAAAGGTAATCTACTGATGGATATTGATCAACTATTAGTTGAATAGCAATTGATTCGGACTTTTTGCTTTTATATAACTCTCTCATAGTATTTGATACTATATGCTACGCCCTTATTTTACATTGTAGGTTGAGCACTCACATACAGGATACTCTAGTGTCACTATTCATGATACTGAATTCATTCTGCATATATATCAGTAGGGAGAGATGGAGATTGAGCATGATGATCTGTTACAAGCTTGTACTCAGCTGTTATGAACTATTGCTAACTGTTTTTAAGCTGATAATCCTGATTTTAAGAAAATAAACTCAATTTCTCAATTAAGGGTGCTCAATCTCCTCATACTCAGCTCACAGATATGTGTGCGATACTGATGAACCATTAACACGAGGATTAATTAGTAGTGTACACTTTATACAATATTTCGACTCGTATAGTGAATTTTTGCATCTTCTAGAGCTTTGTGGAAAACATAGTCGGTCAAATGAAAATTCGGACATGCAACCCAAATATCGGTACTGTCGGTTAAAATCAACTGTTCTTTACTGAAAGTTCGACTGAGTTTATATACTGCCGCAGTCCATAAATTGATCCTCTAAGGCGCAGGGAAGCTTCCTTGAAATAACGTATGAAAGTATTGTCTTAAACATAAGTGTTATATTTTCCAAAACCTTCAGATGGGTTTGACAATATTTTATTTTTGCAAATATTTATGTAATGCCATTTAGGAAAAATAACGCAGTCAAAAATAATGTCATTTACGTTCGAAAACTAACGCCATCCAAAGCCGCTTTCGTTTAGCATGGTTTGGCATTACTAGTCGCCCCGTGGCGTGCAGTATCACGGTCGTGCGGCGCCGGTTGTAAGGGCCGAGGTAGAATTATGCGCATCGGAAGTGGCAAATAGAACGAGAAAAAATAAGCCCGTACCAGCCCAGAGTGGTAAACGAAAGGCACTTAAGTGACAACAGGCGGGTGGAAAAATTGTGTATAAACCTTACAAGTATACAACATGTAATTGCTCATATTTCACGAGTTATGACTTCCGGAAGTGCTTCAAGAGTTCGTGGTTTTTCAATGAAAACCTGTGAATTCGGGTAGTGCCATAAAAAACAATCACACGGTGAACTATGGTCTGGTGGGCCACTTCACAGTCCATGAAATGGTGTATCTTGGAAAATGTTCCCTCGAAAAAGCCATAGATTCACTTACCGAATGGCAACTGACCCCATCCTGTTCACACCAAACTATCGAGGACAAAAACGGTCGCTACTTTAAAGAAGTAATTTTTCGAACGTAACATTATTTTAGTTTGTGCTGTTTTTTAAATTGCATAAGTAATATTTGCAAAAATTGAACGCTTTTAAAACTGTTGTTAGCAAAGTGTATGATGTTGAAATGTTGCCGGACTACAGGTATTTCTTGGCAACCAACAGTATTGACTATCCGACCAAATTACCACAGAATCACACAGAAATACATAACATAAATACTACAACACTTTTATTACAATTAATTTATTATTATTATTCATTAACAGTAACTTTTTATGGTTTAAGGCCAAGATATTTCATGAAACCAACCCATAGGATGGTATGATGGTATGGTATGAGGTATCGAGCGCAAAAGTTGACCCACCCTCAAATTTCAGAACTTTGTAAAAGTCTAATTTTATATAATTATCAATAATAATAGTAATACATAGAAGTAGATTTTTAAAATGTAGGGGTTAGTTAACTTTTGCTCGAAATACCTCATTCAATAAATGGTAAATTCCCATAAATTGAGTCTCGTCGACTATTGGTAAATTGACAGGCCATCATCTCGCTGATTGCCTACATCGTTCTAATTAATTACCCTTATATTTTGATGCGAAGACTGCTCATGACGAGGTGTCTCTGATGTGAAAACAATTTACAATATCAATTGAAACTTTGACACTTTAAAGAAAATAGTTAATTTATCTCTCAAAACCAGGGACAAAGCTGCTCCTGGCCCAGGGTCCTTGCCATGGGAAACTTTTACAATATCCAGTGTAACTATAAAGAAAACTGTTGATTCTTAATTATTATCTGACCAAAATATCCATAAACGATATCTTTATCCATAGAATTTAATTGCAGTTTCGGCAGTGGCCAAAGGTTCGACCATTTTTGACCAGAATCCTAACATTGTTATCGAGACCGAACATTCGGTCGGACACTGGTTTTTATCATTGCCATTGCACACTTATTGAAAGATTTAATAGTTTTTATTTGATAATGCTCATCACTGCTAAACACCAAGAATCTATTTTTGTATATTTGTGTGATTGGAATTAGTCCTTGTTAGTGACCCAGTGATGAGAGGCGCCGGCCGTCTTGTACTGAACATTGGGGAGCGAGGGTTCAAACCTCGTGGTGGGCACAATTATCAGAGGTTTTCTGTGAACGTATATATGATGTTAGATGAAATAACATACTACATCCCTCAATGCCAACAGCCTAAGATGGAACTACTTCCAAAATACACAAACGTGCAGAAAGAGGGATGAAAAAAATAATCACGAGGAAACATTTGTATAATGATTTATGTTTACTTATTGTAACTTCCCCTTATGTGTCAAAAATTATTATGTTTTGAATCACGGTTTAAAAATTGCGTAGGATGTTATTTATATGGCTTAATCAACCCGTATGCACTATACATTAATTGTTATAAAAGTAGTTATTTTATGGTATTAGATACGTCAGGTAGTTATAACTGACGGCAAACTATCGCTTACTAACATACCCGATGCCAATCACTATATCAACAATCAAGATATTTTTCTAACTGTCAGCCGTCACTTCTGTACTGGCAAATAAACTTTTAACATATAATTATTAAAATATTGGACGATTTTCCGAACAGTTGTATATTATCCTAACATTCAAATACACTAACACACGGCAGGGCGATTGTCAGTTGCAGAATTGTAACAAATACAATAACTACTACCAAGGCCGTAACTAGTTTTCTTGGAGCCCTGGCCAAGACCTTATCACTGGACACCATTACAAATATTTATGTATTGCCATTTAAGTCAAAAATAATATCATTTACGTTCGAAAACTAACGCCATCCAAAGGCGTTTTCGTTTAGCATGGTTTGGCATTACTAGTCGCCCCGTGGCGTGCAGTATCAGGTCGTGCGGCGCCGGTTGTAAGGGCCGAGGTAGAATTATGCGCATCGGAATACCTCATCACTGGGTATCCTTATACTAAATTTTATGAATTAAATAGAACTATTTATTTCTCCAAAATAATAGTTTTAACTTGTAGTACAACCGGAAAAACCAATTTTGGAGGGAGATAAAAATAATAGTATCACAATACTGATTAGAAAATCGTACAATACTTATTCTAAAAGATTTTAAAGGTTTTAATTTTTATGATTAATAGTTATCTACTAGGTTGTTAGGACAGTAGTGTGGTCCCTCCTCCAGGAGGGCAACTATTTTATGGTTTTTAAATATAATTCGAATTCAGGCCCCCTTCCGCCTGGGCCCTGGGTACGTGCCCCTGCCTAGTTACGGCCCCAACTACTACTACAATATTAAGTATATCAACATGTATAACATGGAAAAACAAATTTTAGGCAACAATAACTTTTTAGTTAAGCCACCGCGGATTGAATCCCCGATAAACAACTATATTAGTACAATCAATCAATTATAATTGTATTTCATTCCACACAATTTCTATCTATGAATTTTAAAATATGCTTTGCTGCTAAAAACCCAAAAACAACGGTTGGCCTGTTGTCGACACAATACATTTTGCGAGAATCTGTCGTTTTGCTTAATTTATCGACAACGGTAACGATAATCGTCGCGATACTGGCACATTAATCATCGCGATGCATTACTGATTCTCGACGAAACGCTGTCCCAGCAATTTGCTGCAATCGACGCTTACTTTAGGAGAGGTATTCTGCACGAAATTTATAGGATGAGCCCCTGTTTAAACCATATTTTGACAACATTTTTATGGGGTGTTCAATGTCTCCCCTAGATTAACTCTCAAATATCCTATTGTCAACACTACTGATTTGCTAGATTTAAGGTGGTTGACTCGAATCGACGATGTTTCGGTATGATAATGTTGTAGGTTGCCGACACTGACCGTTGTCGGTGAATATACGACGAACACCATTCCATCAGTTTGCCAACTGTCGCCCGACACTTTGTTCACATACACACACACACGCACCTACATACACAAAAACACACACACACACACACGCACCTACATACACAAAAACACACACACACACACCACTGAGTTTTTTAAACTATTTTCAAATGATATACAGTGGTCAAGTGGACAAAATTGATTGTTTTTCTCGATTATTGCGATTTTGATTATATATAGTATATGGATGTAAAATTACCAAAAAGAATAGGCTTGAATGTCCGATACTTGGTGTGATATTATTTATCGAAGTAAATCTATGTAATACAGTCGAATAAAATAAAGGAACTAATAACATTAAAAATATATTATTATCCTTTTAGGATGAAGATACTTTCAAATAATACCAAACATACACTTGCATTCTTAACGTAGACACAGAAGTGTTGGCCGACGTATCGGACCGATATCATTTTTTCCGGATGACCTATAGTCAGCATGGCACATTTTGCGACAATATGTTCTCTCTTCAGATAGTTGACTTTTCCGACAGCTGTTATACTCGCACCATACCAGTACGTGAATCGTATTTTACCTGTGACTGACGTAATAAATATATTTGAATTGTCTGCAAAGTTTCTTCTTCTGCTTGAAATAGGCGTACAGCCTTTTATACGTCTTGAGGAGTTCCTTGCGATTTCGACATTTAGCTGTCCTTCCCTTTCTTTAGTGGAAAAGTCGCTCCGCAATTTACTGAATCGCAGCGCTGAATGCTGTATCTTACACGGTTTCTAGTAGTTATTATTTGCTTCAATCCTTCTTCAATATTTTCAATCTTACAGGATCATTCCATATTGTCAGTTTTTTCTTCAGTATCATCACTAATACTGGCTTTTTCTACAAAGCGTACTACTATGCGCAAGAGATGGATGAGATGGGCAGTACTTACATATTGTATTATTAAAACAAATTCTCATGACGGATACAGAGGATTGCAAGAATTACATACCGTATCAGTGAAGAACTGATGGGAAATAACCTTTAGTGAAGACGGTCAATTAACATTGAAAATTGTAATTGTCAATATCAATTGAAGGGTGCGGTCGATGGACCTCTGGATGTACAGCCGCACGGTATTTTTTCCTAATCATTGCCAGTCACACCATCAATCGCTACTATCAATGGCTCTCATCACAGCCCTTCAATTACACTTTCTATCAATCACCGCCATTCAATTAGCAATCACTTCAATGGTGTCCTAGACGGTCAATGAGTCGCATTAATATCATTGATAATTGTCCATTTTAGTCTGCGGGCACACTTTGTACTGTCAGCATTTTCACGACTTTGTGGGCGTGATCGGAGATATTGAAGTATTACTTGGATTACAAATTATCCGGATAAACATCAGTGTTTTTTTCATTCTATCATTACTATACCTTCTATGATCAGTAATACTCACAATATTCTAGAACAATGTGTGCCCTTACGAATTGAAATTTGATACAAAACAGCTGCTTTGTCCAGCTGGTATGATGATCCACTAACTATTACGTTAGAAATGAAAGTATTTTAAGTGGTATATTAATAAAGAAATGTAACTTATTGTTTAGACAGAGGATAAAATGCCACAAGCATTGGCTGTCGCCGCATATCCGATGCCCGGCTCTATTTCAGCAATCCCATACTTTGTCAGCTGTCAATCGACAATACTCTGTTTTCTGGGTTCTTGTCTTACATAAACCGATCAAACACTGCTCTCAACAGAGATACTAAATTGCCATTACGATTTTGATGTGTATGATTAACTTACTTATCTATTGTGCTGTTCGTTTATCACTCTAGGCTGGTACGGGCTTATTGTTTCTGGTTCTATTTGCCGTTTCCGATGCGCATAACTCTACCTCGGCCCTTACAACCGACGGCGCAGGACCGCGATACTGCACGCCTTGGGGCGACTAGTAATGCTAAATCATGGTAAACGAAAGCGCCTTATATAAGAAATGATAATGGAGTTCATAAGAAATCAAATGACGGAGATGAAAGATGTTTGGAAATATATTTATTGGTTTATTATTAAAAAGAAAATAACCTATCTGATGATATTTCAACGTAAAAATCACCATGAATCAGATACGATTAAATGGGTTTGGAAGATAACTCAATCTTAGTAATGCCAAAGAAATATAAATCTATAATCTAGTCTCTAGCAAGTGTCGGCCGGCAGTTGGCGAACTATCTGATGGCTCGAGTGATCGGGTATTGGATATTTGCATGCAAACTACGTACACGGTCAAAGTAATTTTTTTCTAGTTTTTGGCAGTTACACCATTAATCGCTGTTATCAATGGCTCTCATCAATGCCCTTCAATCAAAATGTCTATCAATCGCCGTCATCCAATTGACATTCGCGTCAATTATAATAATGCGGCACTGACCGTCTAGGAGCGCATTAATGATATTGATAATTGCTATTTTCAATTTAATTGACCGTCTCTGAGACACTTTACACTTTGTTTAATACCGTAATAACTATTTTATGAGAATTGAAAGTATGTCAAGTGGTTTATAAATAAAGAAATATAACTTGCCTAGACAGCAATGTAAAACGCCACCTAGCATTGGTTGCCGCCAAATATTCGATGGCCGGCATCATTCCAGCCATCCGACACTTAGCCAACTGTCCGCCGACACTTCTGTGTATTCTGGATTCTTGTATTATATACATTGATTAAACACTGCTTCAACAAAGGTACCAATGCCGATTTGGTTTCTTTGTTGAAGCAGTGTTTGATCGATTTAAATAATACAAGAATCCAGAATATACAGAAGTGTCGGCTGACAGTTGGTTGTGTCGGATTGCTGGAATGTTGCCGGCCATCGGATATATGTGTTTGATGTGTAGCAATGAGTTTCGTTATGGCACATTTAACAATAGTGCTTTTATAAATTGCTTAACAGCACTAGTACGGTTGCAAATTTGTTAACAACACGAGTGCTGTTATAAATCTCTTAACAGCACTGCTTTTGTTATTAAATGTAATGTAATTGTAAATTTCACACATGTCAAAACAATTTGATTCGAATAAATTATACTGAAACATGTTTTCCATGATGTGTGAATCTATATCATGCAAAATACCGAGATAATAAAAGCTTTACGTCGATACCATCTGTCGTTGGGATACAATTAATGACATACAGAAATCTCGGAGAATATCCTCACATCAACCACCCACCTACATCTACACCTACACTAGCACAAGTCTGAAGAACCCGAAAATCGATAGCCAGTTACAAATACAGTTACTACTACTAAAAACATACTTTTTTTTAGAAGAATATAAAAAAATCATTGAGTTGATATTTATGATGCAAACATTTTTCGGAGTTTATCTATGTGATATATTTTATTTTAAAAACTAATAAAATATGAAACTTTATATATGAATGATATCAGATATATAGATCATGGCGGAACATTTCTTGTATGCACTATTTTTTACATCAGCCTCGGGACGATTGAGTAGATACTCATTTACTCAATCGTCCCGGGACTGAAGTAAAAAATGAAAGTCTGCCCAGAGATATCCATCAAGAGACAATAAAATTTCGATATAGCCTATCAACAGTCAGTTACTATTCATTTGTTTCTATCGGAGATAAAAACACCATTAGTTCCATGAAAATAATGGTATTTTTTACAAGGAATATTTAAAAGGTGACGGAAAGAGCACCATCGTCAATATTGGTATCGACTAATAAAATAATTTTTAAGAAGTACAGCCCTGAGGGGAATTTCAATAGTAGAAAGCTCTACAAGTTGTTAAACATAGATACCTACAACTAGAAAGGTCAAACTGTGTAGAACTATAGAGATAACTTACCGATCATCGTTCTTCCCGGCGCTTTCACCATTTTAAAGTGCGTTAACGTCTATTTCAAATATGTCGAAAGGAGTACCTATCCTTACTATTAGCATTTACTAATAAACCACTTTCTAGACGTAGAGTCTTGGGAGGATTTCGATTTTCGCAAAAAAATAGTCTGACCCAGTCAACATCTGCCGATTTCGTTGAAGCTGTAAGACTTAATAACTACAAAAAGTAAGAGAGCACGCAGGTGAATGAAGAGGGATTACCGACGCTCATTCCAACGGGCGCTTTCGCAATTTTACATGGGGTTTAACGTCTTGGAACAATGTTAGCGTAGGGTACTGTTATCGAGAATTACAATAACAGATATTTTTAAGAATTAATTTAATATAATAATACATTCTTAAGATGTCTAACGTCTATGTAAAATTACGGCAGCGACCGTGGTAATAGTAATGGCACGTCCCTCTACACATCGTTCGTTATTAAATTACTGTAATGTGCAGGTATTTAAGGATAGCATTTTCTGTCTTTATTTTTCATATGACTTTACGCCTAGTAGGGGTTTAGTCAATGCTAATGGTATCATATTCCGAAATAATGTGTAATATGTAGAGATGGTATAACTAGTTACTTTTGTTTATCAGTTACGTATTCATTCCGATTGACCCCTCGTATTATAAATATCAAATCAGTGTTTTGTAACAGTTATTTGAACCGGGTATATCTATGTACTATGAGTACATAGATATACCCGCTTCAAATAACTGTTACAAAATAATAATTTGATATTTATTTATAATTACGAGGGGTCAATGTGAAATATGCGCATTCTCTACTCGAGTGTATAAACTGAAATCTGATAGTGAAACACTGTGAATTGCTATTGAGGCATTGAGGGTAAAAGTGAACTAAACATCAAATTTAAAAAAAAAAAAATCTATCATAATAATAACATAAAAAAGATTTTAAAATTTGAGGGTTAGTCCACTTTTGTTCTCAATATCTCAATTTAGAGCTAACACTAATATAATATTTGAGTCTTTAGTTTTTACTTACTATATGGCATTTTGTATTGGTATATAAACTCGTACAATTGCTGAAAAAGGGCAAACGGTTAGCCGTTCCTGATAGTTTCAAGCAAATACTTGATAAACATAACTGTTACAGATATATCGCATAATCTATAGTAGTATTATGGTATTTATATATAATTGGAGAACTTGGTTGCAAAATTCGTACATGCTCTACTTCTTGTTTTTGTTATGTTAGATTAGGCATTTAATGACCCTCAGCTATCATTAAATGCCTAATCTAACATAACAAAAACAAGAAGTAGAGTATGTACGATTTTTACAACCAAGTTCTCCAATTATATATAAATACCATAGTACTAAAAGAGATGGTGCGATATATCTGTAACACTATCAAGTATTTGCTTGAATTTTATTTATCGAAATCTGCTTGGGGTTAGCTTACTCATTATTATACAACAATCGAAAATAGTGATAAACAAGAACATTATTAACATCATAAATTACAACATTTAGTTCAACTATAAGGACGTGCTATATACACTAAATAATGCGTAATGCCGACAATGTCTAAGATTGATACCAATTTTGGTTTAATTTGATGTAGAGATGCACAAGAATCTTCAATTGTTGAATCTGTATTCATCTTCTGCTCTACTTAGATTATCTTAACGATTTCAAGAACACCTTCTGAAATTTGGCCTCTCCATTTATCAATACTATCTAGATATTTTGAAGAAATATATCAAGGATTACGGAAATTAGATATGTGAAATCAAGATTACTATGAAAGTTACGAGAAATCAATGAATGTTTTCAAGCCGTGCATCAAAGATTAAAGTAATCACAAAACGGAATCATATGTAATAAGGTAATCATATAACCTAATCATAAGACAAGGCTGTCGAAATGTACGCGATTCGCGGACTATAAAGTCAGAGTCGGACGCTCCAAATACAAGCCTTCAAAATGTAATGCTACATTGAATTTCTCGAGATTTCTGACGAGATACTCTTTTAACGGACCAACATCTTAATATTTGCACTCCTGGGGACTGGTATCTCTTGAGAGTACCGCTATCATCATTAATCTCCTTTTGCCTTTAGCTATTTATAAACTTTTGAGTGTTCTGAATAGGCGTTCTGTGCGCCCTTAGTTCCGCCATGAGCATCCAACGAGTTTGCTTCCATTTGCATTAAATATTTCCTACTCAAGGTACCTACAATTGCATCTGCTGTATTTAGGCTGACTAAACTCAATATCATAAACGGGTATAAATTATTATTTTTTTAACCTTGAAGCGAATATGAATCTACCCTAGAATAACATTTAGAAGAGACTGCGATGCGAAGTGATTTAACAAATTGTACAGCTACTGCCTCAATATTAGCGACCCATGTTAATGTTACGTGAACTATTTGCGGAAATATCTATGTATAGCCCATTTATTACTTTGTATTGTATTTAAATAATAAGTAGCAAACTTTGGGAACAGTCTATTCCAATATAGATATCATTTTTGTAAAAAAATTACAAAGTCACAATTTAATGTGAATTAATGACACAAATTCAAAGTTGGTATAGTTGGAGTGATTAGAGAGGGCATATGGGATATTTTAGTAATGATACAAAACCGCTGTAAATCTATATCAATGTGGAATATTGTTTATAATTGTAACATTACTTCAAAATACAATATGTTAATCATATACGGTTCCTGTTACAATATGGAAACGTAGCCTTAGAAAAAATATTCTTATGTCCTGATTGAATGTATATGAAGGTATGTCGAATTATAATAGATTTGAAGTCCAAATTTCATGTGTTACGTCACTGGACATTATATAACAGTATAAACGCTGATAAAATCATCATTAAAGTGAAATTACTTAACAACAAGGTAATTATCAACTATTAATACATCATCAAAGTGAAAATAGTTAAGTTAAGCTTAAACCAATATATTCGATTTAATAAATTAAAACTTTATTATAGTTTTTATCCATATAGTCTAAATGCAGAAAATGCACGTGACTAAATAAATCTCCCAGGCGGGTTAGGGACACCTAACAAATTACAATTAAAATAAAAACTTATTGCGTAGATTGAAATATATATAATTATAATATAATTCAATCAACACCTATAGTCAGTTTGTGTTGATGTCCGAACAGTGGCGTAACTTGTGGAGTGCTTGGCCAGACGATTGTTATCCATACAAATTTTCGAATGTACAGCCATGTGTGATGAGTCCACTTTGAATTTTATATACGGGTATTGAAACTTTAACTGCGTTCATATGTTAAAGTTAATTTATAGCGTCACATTACATGTAATTGCAGGAGTTTCATGCACTTCTTGTTCTAATAATTGCAATAATCTTTTCAATGGTTTGTTTTTTAAAACACCATCGACTTAGCGCTGCTAGATTTGAAAATTAATATTTGCTACACCTTAAAGTTGTAGTGTGTTCTCTGTCTACACACCACATTAAACTGGTTCGTGAAATGTCGAAGGTCTAATATATTTCTCGACATTTCATGTTACTGTAATTGTGTTGATACATAGTTCAAATCTTGAGGATTTCGGGTAGCGTACGAAATCCGCGCTGAAATCAGACCAGCAACCACCATGCTGACTTTATACATCTACCAAATACACTTACCATTGAATACAACACCAAATTATCTGTTAATATA
Source organism: Lordithon lunulatus (assembly GCA_963942505.1). Taxonomy (NCBI): domain Eukaryota; kingdom Metazoa; phylum Arthropoda; class Insecta; order Coleoptera; family Staphylinidae; genus Lordithon; species Lordithon lunulatus. Next base: position 40,042,299 of record OZ012668.1, read on the forward strand.
GTGCTTTTTTGTACCAGTATAGTTTGATATATGTATTAACGTACTTTTTTCATGCCTAAAGGGGCCTGTTAACGATACTTATGGTGCGCAAGTTTGTGTGTTGTACAACATGATTGATCCCTAAGATCTGTTGTCTACATTTTATTGTATAATTTTCCCCTAATTCAAATACCATTTGTAGCGAAATAATTTAATATATATTCTATTTATCTATGTTTTCTTCTACAATACGTTTGTGTTTCCACAGCAAAATGCTTAACGGATTATGATTGTGCAATATAAACATCGTGAAGAGGCCCCTTAGCTGTATACTTTGCATCATGTATTGGCTAAATATTTGGTGTGGGCAAAAATATATGATACGTGATCAAAATATAAAACTTGTACCTCGTTTGTCCAATCTAGCAATTCGATTGTTGTTAATACAAATAATAGTAAATTATATAGGTTCAGCATTTAACCGATAACTGATGCAGAGTATATTATGTACAAATAGTTAAGTATTTTATTCTTATAAAAGGTATACATATATACCAGGCTTGGTGCATCTATGTGATAAAATCCATTGTACAAATAGGAATGAAATAATAATACAAATAGGAGTGAAACAATTGTACTTCATTTCAAACTTATGTATAATTGTGGGTTTATTCTGAAATACAAATAATAAATAAGAAATAATTGTAAAGCCATATTTTCCATCATAAGTACCAAAGACTCACTCTCAATGATTAGTACGTATTATTATTCTGCACAAAAGGTTAAAAATAATCTTAATATTTATTGATTTCCCCAGTCTTATTTATTATTTTGTCAGCATAAATCCACCTTAAAAATTATAGAAAAACAAAGTGGATGTTGTTGAGTATAATTATAATACTTCGTTTCTTACTTGTATAAAAGTAAGTAGCAGTTTAAATATAAACTAATTTAAACCACTAGGTGTCCACACGATTGAAGAAAATACGACACAAGTTTGTATTTATAGAAGTATATAATCTATAAACCATTAGGTGTCCAGCGATTTAATGTTGTACGATACAAGTTGTTTCATTCCTTTTTTTATATAATATAGTCTATAACTTCCTCTAAACCATTATTAGAATAGGATTGAAGAAAGTACGATATATAATTAATATGTTTTTTACAGTGTTATGTTTTCTCTGTTGCTTATAATTAAAATTGTAAGTACAATTAATAAGATCCTGCCATAAAGAGAACCACACCATTTACTTGAATTTTGTGTACACGGCGGTATCTTTTTAAAGTATATCATGTAGTTGTTTAGAGCGATCAAAATGTTTTTATGCAATCATGTGCGTATCGCGAGAAAGAGAACCATTCCTGTAAATAATGTAATTTAACTTACTTTATTCATAGGGAATTTCCAACAGCAATAGATCGATATTTTTGTTTCGATAATATTACTTTCTATGGTGCCTATAGTTGGAAAATACAATTTAGATATTTTAAATTACCAAGGAATTAACAAATAAATGATAAAATTTTGATAAAATATGTTTATTTTACCTTGCCACTTGATTTTGATTATGTAATTGTAATTATTCACAATAGCGTGGTCGTTTTTAAGCATATGGCTGACTTAAAAACAAACAGGGTTACTTGTCGAACTCGATCTATCGAACGAACTGTAACTCACACATTGAGTTTTGAAACAACCTAGCTATATTTGACATACATGACAAATGGCTCAACAGGAATCTACGCTAAGAAGTTCGTAGCGTTTTTACAAATACTTCTATGCAGACACTGCCCTTTCTGGTGAGTAGGATTGATTATCAAGCGTGAAGTTTTTCAATATTCTTATGATTTCTATATCACATCGTCATAATTTAAATAACACTTTTTTAATTCTCCGTGCTGTCCCGGGAGGGATAGAAAGTATTTAAATTAAAAATTTGCTTATTATTCTAAAATGAACAGATATGAAGTCATCGCATCACAGCCATTGAATAGCCATTTGATGTCATTAGCCTAAGGGTAAAATAGTCAAAAGAAAAAGACTAGTAAAAGCTGGTAAGTCAACCTCGAAACTGCTTGGCGAGGAAATACCTACAAAAAATGTTAAAGATCATATAATGTCGGGAAATATAACGGTAGTAGTGAGAGGACTTGCAGAGTGAAATAGGTCTCAAGCGACTGCGACACTAGTCTTCTAGTAAATTGGGGGTTACTGCAGATTGACCTGTTTAGCTATTTGTTGCAAATATGGGAAAGCGCTAAAATTTAGTTCAGCGGAGTTGTAGTCGTCAGGTCGAAAATATGGCCTGCATACGCCGATTTTGTAGTACTAGTGTTGACATTTGTGACATTCTCAGTCTTCTTCTTCGGTTGGTTCCACACCCCGTTTTTCGAACTCTCTATTTTCCTTCATTCTTTCTTTCATAGATCTTTGTATATTTTTGCCTTTTCTACTATCTTACTCCATTCTTTCCTGTGATATTCCTTTTTCTTGTTTTACATTGTCTGTCCACCTTGTCCTTGGCCTTCCTCTCCTTCTGTTTCCCTGGGCATCCATTTCATCATTCCTCTTACTGATGCATTTTCTTCTTTCCTCTGTTTATGTCCAAACCATTGTATACTCAGTTCTTCCTCCTCTGTTTTTCTCGCGCCTCTCGTTTCCATCACATACGTTATCGTTGGTCATTCTCTAACTGACACTATATTGTGTACCTTATACAAAATAGAGACATACTAGAAATTTTCTGAGTCCGGTTTATAAGGCAGCATACTTAGCCGGACCCATACTCTATTTTTATTTATTTAATTCCTTTTACATACATATAATAGTATAAATAATAACATAAATAAATGATGTATTTATAAATTAATACATATTATTATTATTAATTGATAAACTAAAAAAAATGTACATTCGTTGTGAATAAAAATAAAGGTTCATTTCTTAACTTATATATGAAAAATCTGAATGTTCCCTCTTTATCGGAGGTTGGAAATGAACATAGCAATTATTACTTTATTTAGAGCTGTTCAAAATACTTGCTTGGATGTTAAGCCTTAAATTCCTAGGCCAGGATATCATTCTACCTACACTCCTGTTCCCCTTTAACTTCCATAATAAGTTTGGGTATTTTGTAGTTCTCCCGACATGCTATAGTGTACTATAGTTTGCGTTTTTGTTTCTTGGTGGTATTTATCTGTTCCTCCTTTTTATTAAGCCTTTGAATTACCCCAGTATTTGTGACATAGTCTACCCAAGATATCTTTCTTCTGTACCACCGTCGTTCGAATGCTCACTGTTTATATCTGCCTGTATTAGTGTTCCACGATATTTATGTTGGATGACTCTCTCTACATTCTTAGAGGTGAGCTGGCGCCGGGATTGTTGGTAATGATCATCAATTTTGTTTTTTTTATATTAATTTTTAGTCCATAATTTTTATTATGAATATTACGCTGTTCGCCTATGCTTTCAAGGTCTTGTACGCTATCAGCTATTATTATTGTGTCGCCCGCATATCTCAGATTATTGACGATTGATAGCAATGCCCTCGAAATGCTCTGCTATAGATTCCTGTACGATAACCTCATTGTATGCATTAACCTCAAGGGGGATAGGACACAGGCTTGTACTCCCCAGCCAATGCCTATTTCTTCTGTCATCATCATCAATTTGGCCCTAATCTTTTGGTGCCAGTAAGGTTGCTTATAATTCCAATATTCCGAGTATCGATGGCGATAAGGGCCAATCTGCTTTTTTAATAAAAGACATAGTTAACTTTTAACTATTGTGAAATGAAGAATTGAGAGGGAGCCGTAGATTGCCCCTTTAAGTTCTGTTTATTAAGTCCTTTAAATCAGTTTTTGCTCCTTTTGCGCGCTATACTGTCGATATGGCAGCATCAGTTCGAATAAAATATATGCAATAGACTGTTTTGTGCACAAATGTCAAATTTTACATAGTTCTGTTAAGTAATATCAATTTGGTGCTGCTTTGAGTAAAGCTAATTTTATGTGTTTTGCAAAATGTATAAACAGAGTGCGTTCAGCGAGCTGTCTATGAAACAAGTTTGGAAGACAACGAAAATATAAAGATATGCAGGATACGTTAGGAGACTCTGCTCCATTATTTACAACTGTGCATACGTGGGTAACGGAATTTTAAGATGGTCATGCAAGCCTAGAAGATGATCGATCAAAAACTGCCAGAGCGCCGGAAATCTTCGAAAAAAGTCAACGATGTGGTTATGCAAGATCGTCGATTAAAGGCCTCCGAAATTGCTAAGGAGCTGGGATTCTCAGATGAAAGAACATTTCATATTCTAACTGTGGAACTACGCATAAAAAAGCTATATTGAGAATCGATTAAAACCTTCAGAGAATGAGAATGAGTCTAGACCGTTTTAACTCAAATGAAACCGTTAGATTTCATTATTATATCTCAGAGACCAAGTAACAATCTAAATAACAAAGGCATTGGGGTTCTCCACCATAAAAAAGGTAATGTCCTGCAAAACAATAACCGGTTAATATTACGCTAGACTTCTAGGCTAAGCAGATACAAAAATTCACGAAAAAAGACCTGGCTTGCGTATTTTCCATTTATTTCATGACAATTCAAGTCTCTGTACAATTGTGGTAGCAATGGGAAAATTGAATGAACTGAAGTACGATCTATTGCAACCTTATTCGCCCGATTTGGTTCCTTCTGACTTCTATCTATTTCCACGACTAAAAAAAAAACGATTTTCCACGGAAGAAGAAGTAAAAGCAGCTGTCGACGACTATTTTGGACAAGAATCGCACTTTGGTGAGGGCATAATAGCTTTGGAAAGCGTTGGTTGAAGTGCATTCAACTGAAAAATAAAACATATTTCAAAATTATTTTTTTTCATATTCCCTTTCATTTCGCGAACATGCAAAGCACTCTCGTTTATGCGTCCATTTGCTGTTATACATTTTTCCGTTGCCAGTCATTGAACGTCACTTATTCTGAGAATGTTTATTTTTAGTCTTTCCATTTCCAGTACTATCTTATCTAGCTTTCCTGCTAGGCTTCTTGGCGTTCCATGTTGCGATCTTTATAGATATTCTGTAGGTTTCTATATTTTTTACTTTCCTCAAAACTGTCCCCCCAGAGATACGAATGGCGGACTTTTTACTCCGGTAATACGTTTCATTTTGAAGTTAGCAATGTTAATCTTTACTATAGAAATGTAGGATCTTTACTACAGTGGTTGTCTTCTGTAGCCCCATACCATTGAATATTGATGTCTCTTCCGCCGATTTCTCAGCCTCAGGACAAGAGTGTGTCCTTACTCTGTCTAGCTAGCTAGCTATTGGAGGTTATACACCCCATATGAATAATAGGAATACAAAATATTGTTAATTGCGTTGTTGCCACAGTCCAAGCTTGTCGAGTGGCCGCTTTCCATTTGGTTCAAGACATTTCATTTATTTTTTAAATTATTGTTATGTTGTATATTAAGCTTCTTTAGTGTGCATCCAGTTTCTTATCTCCCATTTCACATTTTTTAAAGAACACAGCCTTACAATAGCTGGTGGTTTTTATTAAACAATGTTTTTACAGATATTTTTTTGCATCACGCACCATACTTATTATGTAACCTTATCTTAAATTTTTTATTTGTACATAATCTTATTATTTTAAATTAAAAATAGTGATTAATTATTAGTTTCTAATCACATACATTTTCTATGTTAAGAATTTGGCCATTGTTGAATGTGAAGGTGTTGAAAGTTGGATTGATTTATTTTTCTTCATAATACAAGTATCTTGTTATCTGATCTTGTGAGGATTGTAGTCTGTTGAGTAGATAATTCGAAGTATGACTATATATCGTAATGCCAAACGATATTATCGATTCCACAAGAGAGTGGTAAATTGTAATTAATACTATATCCGGTAAAAACTCTTTTAAGTGATAAAATTTAACTAAGTATCTTTTTTTATTTCTTAGTTGAAAAGCCAATCTCACAAAGACGTGTGGTGAGTAAATAATGCTAGTAACTTTTGTGTTTCTATTAGATGAATTGTATCATAGAACGAAGGTGTTATGTATGTATGTATGTTAATAAATAAGGGTATGATGGGTTGAGCGGAAGATTTGAAATCGAAGGGAAGAATGATTGAGAGAGTGAATTGATTTAACCCTCTAATACCCAACTCCGACTCAAGGCCGACCACGCTTAATCGCATATAACGATGCATTTAAATATTGTATAACTTCGATGCACAACGCCTCAAGGCGGGCATACCTTTAGTAGGTGTAGAAACTAACGGTATACCGGTAGCCAACATTTGAATACAGATTGCACGCTTGATTGACTTTTGGTTGGCTATAAAAACTTCCCAATCAATTTCGCGTCTGGTATTCTTCGCCCTGTTAAAGAGTCTTCTGCGCTCTTTCTTTAATGTCTTCAGCTCCGAGCACCACACGGGCGTTGCTCGGTCGATTGTCCGGGAGCGGTTTTGAGAGGGCATACACTTTCGAAGCTAGAGAGAACAGATGTCTGTAGTCTACAACTACATTTTCTATGGCCTCTTCTGTCTTAATTGCTTGCATGGCGCTCAAACAAGCCAAGTCTTTCCACATTCACCTCTGTCGGTAAGTCTTGGGTGCCTAAACTGTGTTTCAGAATTCGCCATGCTTAAGTTAAGGCTGTATGTAATCCATCTGTGATCTGAGTAGGATACTTCAGATAAAACACAACAATCACTTATTGCTTTCAAGATTTCAAAACTAGCCAGGGTGACATCAATCACCGTTTGGTAATGTGGTCACAAACGTTGGTTCAGAGCCACGGTATGTTATTAGTACCTGAAAGATAGTCTAGAAGGGACTTATCCTTATCTGCGCTAGATCAAACCGTATGGTGTGCATTGGAACGACTAATGATGAGGTGAATGTTGCCGTTCTTTGCATAGGTTACTAATTATTCCATCTCCATGGAAGACGGTGGATGCGGCGAGGGTATATGAACTGATGACAGTATTATATCATTTTTTTCGTCTCGCCCACATCCGCCAATTCTGTTAGCAGAGATTTCGGCACTACATAGCTGTAAAGTTGCCCATGGTTTCAATATCAACTACACGGAGAAACATGAATAAGAGCCGGATACTTTATTTAGAACCGAACCAAGATATTCGACAGTATAAAAGTCAAATGAGGCAAAATTTGAAGCCTTAGGCAGTACTAAAGCCGATATTAATTACTCGGTTGCCACAGAGATAAAACCGGTGATCTATTCGGCTCTGTTGCAGCCGATTGATTAAATTATAGATGTCAATAAATATAAAGTGTCAAAGAGACAATTGTATACATTCTAAATCAAATATATACGACTAAGTCAAACACAAAGTTGATGAGGACATATGCTTGTGTGCAATGATAATAAGTTTAAGTAACATATAAATATCCCAACTAGCTAAATAACCGTTATCAAACCTCCATGTTAATGACGTCACTGATCTAGGGATCGGCTCTCCCGGTGCCGATCCCCTAACAACGATCTGGACGAGCCGAACTTCGGCTTCTCATAACTGGGCTAGTTCGGCCCCGGCAGAGTCGAAACACACCAATATTTTTTTCTCAGTGTATCTAAGAACGTATGCTGCAGGGCATACGTCTTCATTAAAAACTTCCATTATTTACGGGATTACGTACTTCCTGTATCTCGTTTACAAAAGCAAACAAATAAAGGAACGATGAACGGAAAACAAAGAAAACCGAGGACACAAAATAAATCTTCCAAAACCAAACCGTCTGACAGACAGTCCGAGAGCTTGTAGGAAGAACACAACTATTACAACAGAATATTACCCTGTTTATCGGCACACCATTGATTCGAAAGCCGTTTCGTCCATACTATAGATCGCAAGGATATATTCAACATCGATGTCACTGTCGATGCTACTTCTAGTTTTCCCGTTGAATCTTTCTTTAGCGTTAAGGTCTCTGAACCGTATGACTTCAGATGTAGTATATATCAGCCCAAATACACGTTTTAGTTACATTACATTCAAAAACTTCATCTTTGAGAGATCAAATCACCAGACTGTTTTGTTTCTCAAATGCTATTTTTAAAATAAGAAATAAATGAAATACTTTTTGTTCATTATAATTCACTTTTATTTTCAAAGTAAATTATCTCTGGAAAAATATTTACTTAACCATTGCAGATGGACTCGAAGTGGCAATAATAACTAAGAAGAATGATGGGGGGTGAGCATTAGAGACATGATCAAATACGAGAGGATTAGAAGGAAAACAGAGATCGCAATAGGCAAGGCATGCCGCCAATGACTGAAAAGAGTCACGTTCCGTTTGGAATGTCGTGGTCTCGATTCAAAACGGAGCGTGGGTCGGCCAAAAGTAAGATGGAAGGCGATATCCAACGCCATGTGGGAAAATGGATACAAAGAGCTCTAACTAAAATCATGGAGACAGATGGAAGAAGCTTGTCTTCAGGCGTGTAAGTCTACAGACTGATGCTAATGTTCTGTCAGCTTTTATTCTTCAGTCTACTAGAGCAGCGGTATTGTTTGAATTTAAAAGTTTTTTTGTGGTGTTGATTTTGCATAGATTTTCTTCGCAGCAGTCTGTATGTCATTTTGTAGCTGTTCTATCGGGTCAAATCTCTTTTGTAGATCTTCCTGATACTCTTGTTCTGTAAGCTTCTCTTCTATAATTTTATTTCGCTCAATTAATGTGTTAATTAAGATTGTTGCTCTGACTAGTCTGTGATCAGTTCCTGTATTACACCTATTTAGAACATTTACGTCTGTTCACATTTGCTAGTCTGTTACTGACAAGAATATAGTCCATAGTTTTTGATGGTGACTTTGGACTTTTTCACGTCCACTCCCTTTGTATTGTTTTTTTTTTCAAGGTGTTGCTGCAGGTTTTCCCTTTGTAGGAAATTTAGCAACATTTCCTCTCTGTAGTTTCTTTCTCCCAGACCAAATATTTACCTCCTTCTAATCTCTTACCAATCTATACGTTGAAATCACATGAGATTATTTTGCAGTGAGAGTTTTCTTTTCGTATGACAGTTGTATATCTTCGTATAGTTTTTCATTTTCTTCATATGCTGCATGCTACTTGTGGGTACATATATCTGCATTATCTAGAGAATTAACACATGCCGCCGTGACTAAAATAAATAAATATTTCGTAGATGGCTTAGCATTTTAAGAGGGCGAATGATTTTTTGTTGCCATATATAGACCATGATGTGTTAAACTTTTTAGAAAATTTCGGAATATATACCGCACACCCCAAGATAAATTACTTTCGTATGGTCGCATACATTCAAGAAGTAGAAGGTACCATTTAATGATTTGTAAAAAATGTGAGAAAACTAATTAATTTTCTTCTCGATTACCATATTTTGCTATTACATATAGGAAAGGAAAGTAGAAATAGCAAAATGATGATAATTGTAATAACAGGACTTTATTCAATATAAGATATCTTAATACACTTGTTTTAACATATTTACATTCCGAGTGCAAGCTATCCAATATACTTGGACACGCAACAGTATCTGTCTACGTTTTCAACATTTGTCGTCATTTTGAATATGCCGTTGACAGAATTCTATAAGCTCCATTAAAACAGGAACGTTTTTGTAATTGGCAAATTTTACAACGTTAATATCATTATTGGTTTCATTCAGGAATCCATGTTTTTGCAGTAAACTGCGTGCTTGGCATGCAATCGATTCGTTGTAATGATTAACTAACACTTTACTCATTTCTTGATTTGTATTCGTTTTGGATAGGCACTCCTGGATTTCCTTTCCTTTCTCGCCGCGTATTCTGCCTTTTCGCAATTGTATATTGCGGTTGCTTTTTTGCATTTCGACAGATTTTTGTTAGTTTTCTCGCAGTTTTTCATAATTGCAAGTATATCCCTGGAATATTTGGATGTGATAACTTTTGCATCTTCATCGATTTTTCCAGTAGATAGCATGTCGCAGTAGTCCTGGCATAGTTTGCCCCTATGTTGGTACATGTTTGAATCTCTTGAGCAGGTTTTCTCATTTTCCTGGCTTACACCCTGAAATATAAAGTTTATTTATAAAATACACGTTTGTATGACTTGATAAAAGTTAAAAAGTGTGCCCTTGAGGTCATCTTAAGCATAAAATATCTAGACATATTTTCGATTGTTACCAGGGACCGAAAACCGAACTCTTACATGAACCAGAAACCGCTTCAAACCCTTTTTTTTTGTACCCGAGCCCAGAATGTACCTATACTATTTTAAAATACTAGCCCTAATTTATTTTACAATCCCCCCCCCCCCCCCCCCCCCCGTGCAGTTATATTGGAAAAGATAATGACATATATCTTCGCCATATTCATTATATTTACTTAACGTTAAGGCTGGGATTTAGCCTATACGTTCCTTATGGCGAAACTTGTGTAATTGTTTCCAGCTTTTAGACAAAACTACGCCATGGAATGGCATACAATTTATGCAAGTCAATAAAAACACTTCATCCTTGGTATTGAAACTTAGTTTGCAAGAATTGATGACAAAAATTTGTCGTTATAGCATGTTAAAGATTCGACTGTATAGAAGGTAGCAATCTAGTAGTTTAATCACTCCCATACATATTAAATAATCATATATCGAAAATTCAAGATAATCATGCCCTGTACATCCATAAGTATTATAATATTTGAAAAATTGCTGCGCAAATAAATATCTCCTTCATTTTTAATGCTGGAAAGATTGGAATATAATTAAATGTCGATAAGGGTCATATTCGCAAACGTTGCGTAGAATTCTTTACACTATATGTTTTTTTTTATCATATTAAAAATAATTTTTGGACATTCCCACCTAGACTACGAAATACGTGCAACATTATTCTTTTGTATACGTATTTTTGCAACTCAATTTATGTTGTAGTTAAAGAGAACGGTGCGTATTTCTTATACGCATTTCGCATATGCATTACATGTGCATCACAAGTTGCCTAATCAAAAAATCCCACCCTTAACTTGAGTTACTACGCTATTATGCAAACAATATTTGACAAATGTTAAATTGTTTTGCGGAGCATTATGAATATGGATTTGGGAGTTGTTCTGTGTCTGTGTAAGTGGTTGAACAATTTTAAAAATATATCAGGTATCGTTCTGTCCTAATGTTATGTTATTTTTTACATTGTAACGGTCACCTTGCTAAAGTTGCTCGGGTGTCAGTTTTTCTGCAACGCTGTTTTTAAATTTAGCAACTTTTTGATCTGGCGTACATTAATATTGCACGGGTAACTCGGCGAGGAAGGGTTCACCTTAGAATTTGTTTATGCTATGCGTAATTGTGTATTTTGAAATTCCTCGAGCGCCACCGTTAATAAAGCGGACGGTTATTCTGAAAATAATCTAGGAAATAACGTAAAATAAGTAATATGATTAACTTACACGGATTTTATTTAAATAACATATAATAAAACTCGTACGTATAAAATATATTAATTAAACAAATTAAACAAAACAATCAGGAAATAATCATTAATTCTGGATATAATAAAATAAACGGCAAATGCGAGTTTAGTATGATACGTCATGTGAGCACATGTTGCGTTGAGTTGAATGGTACGTCCGGTCAAAGTTTTTAACGTATTCCTGCCATAGCTACCATCTTTTTTAATTTGTTATTGTTTCATTTTGGTTGTTTGTGATATGGGTTCTTTTCTGTGTTCCCGTGTTTTATTTGATTTTCGTGTTGGTTAAACAGGTCACCTTTCCCTTGCAGGTGATCTACTTATTTGCATCTTTACTGCATTTAAGACTCCTTACTTTTCATACTGCATATTTCCTTATATATTTCTTTGTACTTGGCATGTTTGTTCCATTTTAAGATGTCTGCGCTATTCCCTCTTCTGCAAGATTTCATGTGTCATCCATTCTCTTTTTTATTCTTCTGAACAATTCCAATGATGTTATTTGTTACCGATGTTAGCGTACCTTTGAGGTAGTCCCATGTCTTCGATGCTTTTTAGTTGTCCATCTTTTATTTTTTGGTTTATGTAGTCCCCGTATGATGCTTTTATTTTGGGTTTTCTGTGTGAGAATGTTAATCACTTTAGGTGTTTTTCTATTCGCTATGATGGCGAAATTATTTGTTACTTCGAATATAGACAATTTGATGTCTGACTATGTGTCCTGGCCTGTATTGGGGGGATGTTCATCATTTATAAATTTAGATAGAGGGTATCGATAATTGTATGCATTAAAAAATAATCTTAAATTGTTTGTATTGCAAATTATGTTCTTATTATTTTAATTCTTAATTTATGAAACATATCTTTCTTAATTCAAATAGTTTCTCCATAATACCATGGCATACCTGTGACATATGTGACTACACCAGGGAATAGTAGTAGTAGTTACTGCATTTGTTACAATTTGTAACTGGCTGTGTATGTGAGAGTTAGGACTTGACAATCGTCCCAGAATTTTCGACAAATGGTACCGACTACCGTGGCTGGGGGTCCCCGCTTGTTGAGCAGGGTTGCTAATCATTGCACATCAGCGTGTAAAAGGATTAATAATATATGTTTAGAAGACCTGTCAAGTCTAATGACAATTTGAGTTTGCAGAATTGCATAGAATGATTTATTAATGTTGATACTTCTTACTTACTTACTTAATTCTTACCTGATCTATTTGGTTTTCCCAGTTCATGTTTTCATCAAGATATATTTTGATGCCAATTTCAGAAATGCCAGCCACTGTATCTTCATTGACTTTTCGGTTACGAAGAGGAATATATCCTCCATTATTTATGTTAACGATAAGACCATTTTTTCACACCACAAAGTCATTTACTATTGATATCATTGACGTGTCATCTGCAAATATCATTTTTTTCACGTGGTCTTTCCAATGTTAACACACAGATTCCTGTTTTTTTTACAAATCAGGCAAATACAAAAACTCCCCTAGAACCTAATGCATATAGGTTTTCATTTATAAATTTAATATTGAGAACATGCTCGAGATAGATCAAATAACAGATCAGCGACCAACATCCCTCTATAAATTTGTTCGTAAACTACTTCCATAAACTCAGAAGCCTGTATTCTCTATAGACCTACTTTCTTGAAAAGCATATTCTACGAATTTAACAAGTCGTTATTGTTTAAAAATTGTGTTTAATTATTTATATATATATATATATATATATATATATATATATATATATATATAATATATATAAATAAAATATATTATAATTATAATTACTTTTTTAATGACTAGTTATAATGTTTAGTAGAGCAATTCGTCGATAGTTGTCGACAAGTTGTTGTTATTTTTATATATGTATTTGACTTATGGTACCTCAATTGCCTAAACACTATCGTTATAAATTCTGCTGATGTAACTTGTATTTGTTCTAGAATTTTCCAGATAGTTTCTCGCTTCCTATAGATCTATAAACTTAATATTTTGCTTTTCTGCCCTATTGCATTTCAGTCAACTCTCTAATTGCAAATATATGGTCCTGTGTTGAGGGACTTTTGCTGAATCCACAGATTTTTCTAAAGTTTCCTCTAATTCTTGCCGCAGTTTACTCTCCATTATTTCCTCAAATAACTTTGCTGTTGTACATAATAATGAAATGGTCCTGTAAATATACACTTTCTTCTATCTCTTTTTTTTTTAAATATACTCAGTACTGCTGCCCTTTCCAAGTTCTCTGAGATCGTTCCTGCTGCCCTTATTTGATTTAGTATTTCAATTAAATAATATTTCCATTGTGGTCCATGTACTTTAGTGTTTATATTATCGTGCTGCGGAGCCTTTTCATTTTTAGTCTATTTCGCTCTCCTTCCGTAATTTCACCATCCCCATTCCTTCTTATTTCATATGGTATGGTTGGCTTGAATATATTGGTAGTTTCGCTTCTTTATTGTCATCCTGAGTATGTAGACATCTAGTAATTCTTCAAAATATTCTTTCTATCTACCCACAATTTCTGAATTATTTATTATGATTCTACCTTATAGATCTTTCAGTTCTCTTTATGCAGTTTCAATTTTCTTTCTGCATTTTTTCAGCGTTGTTAAGAAAAGTTTCTGATGAAATTTCTTTGAAATTATTTTCCAAAATAGCTCCATAACATTTTCCTTGCCCTTTTATGTGAGTTCAGGTTTATGTCTGCAAGTACTGCACAAAAATATAGTTTCTCTTCTTACATCTTGCACCGTTCGCTTACTACAAACTGCATAATCCTTATTATTACTTCTCTCGTTTGGAAAAATAAAATGGGGTTTCTTATTCAGACGTTCTTCCAAATCTATTGTTGGCGGACGACCCATTTTGCCAGATTTGGGGTTTCTAAGATTTGCCACAAGTATCTACCCACAATTTCTGAATTATTTATTATGATTCTACCTTATAGATCTTTCAGTTCTCTTTATGCAGTTTCAATTTTCTTTCTGCATTTTTTCAGCGTTGTTAAGAAAAGTTTCTGATGAAATTTCTTTGAAATTATTTTCCAAAATAGCTCCATAACATTTTCCTTGCCCTTTTATGTGAGTTCAGGTTTATGTCTGCAAGTACTGCACAAAAATATAGTTTCTCTTCTTACATCTTGCACCGTTCGCTTACTACAAACTGCATAATCCTTATTATTACTTCTCTCGTTTGGAAAAATAAAATGGGGTTTCTTATTCAGACGTTCTTCCAAATCTATTGTTGGCGGACGACCCATTTTGCCAGATTTGGGGTTTCTAAGATTTGCCACAAGTTGTTGTAATAACACTTTTCTATACTGGAAATAAGTTTTAGATTACAATCCATCTCCTAGCCTTTGCGTACAAAACAAAATGTAGCTGTTTACTAAAGCCACCTTAAGAAGCGACACAAACATTTTGCTCCACCACGTTAGTGAGTTTATTGTAAATCCATAGCATGCAATATAATGGTCGACACTATCAACTGCTCCCATATTGTTTGTATAGTCTTCTTGTCACCAACTCAGTATCTGCGTTATGAAGTGGAAAGTATTTGCATATATCCATGATATTACTATAATCTTATTACCCTACCTACATGTTTTCTTCGTGTACATTTGGAGTCCACATTTTTTCTTTTGTTATTTCTTCCGGTAAACCCTTCCTATTATACGCATTATTATGTACCGGTTATGTGAATGCCCAGGGTTAGTAGTTCATCGGCCAAGTTGTGCCTGTATAAAATATGCCAGTGTATAAGTGGAATCCGGTATCATTAGCTTTGTCCAATAATTTATTCCGTAAATGTAATTTTATTCTTGATGTGAAAGGGAGATCAGGACTCCAACTCGTGGGATTTTGAGGATTATACATTTTGTATATGATGCTCCCTTTGAACCCAACAGTAGTGTCATCAGCTGCAATATTATGTGTAAGAATATAGTATTCTCTACATTTATTATCAATGTATTCTACGACATTGTTTGCTTTTGCTGCTCGGGGTGATATATTAGCTATATTATATGTTCTGAGGGCGGGTTCAAATGAAATGACTCTTCAATATATATGGAGGAATCGTTTTCAACAAAAAATACCGTCCTTGAAAAGGGATGCCTATTAGTCTATTCCTCGCAAAAATATTCTTTTATGGATGATTTGTGGTGTAATGCCATGTTCGTCATGACACCAAAGAATGCTTTCATTTTTGTATGTGTAACGTCCACCCAACTCGACCATATGAAATATTTCTGTAGGGGTGTGCTTTCTGTATTTTTGTCTTTGTATACCCGTTAGAGAAAAACAAATTTATTATAAATGTTAAATCCACTCGCAATATTTTGGCGGGACTATCCCGGCATAGTACCGGAACCTACAAATTTCAATGTCGGGGCAGCCCCGACAAAGGACCGGAAACGGTTAATAGCCCAATTTCACCAATGGCTTAGTTTTATATTATTTTGTCTTGTTGCTTCTCCTATAATATAGAAGCAAAATCATTCACCTTCGTGAATCGCCAAAATTGCTGTGTTTGGGGTTCGGAGAACCCACATGTGACAAAACAAATGCATCCACAATGTGCCACTGTCTGGTGCGGATTTTGGGCTGGAGGACCATACATTTTTGAAAATGAGGTTGGTTAAGCAGTGACTGTTCCTGGCGCTGGATATTGTGCCATATAACACCGTTCTTTCTGCCGAAATTGAATGATATTGATGTGGCCAATGTGTGGTTTCAACAAGACGGTGTCACATGCCATACATCCCGTGAAACAATTCAATTACTGCTTGAGACTAGCTGGTCGTGTACTCTCTCGTTCAGCCACATTTATGCAGAATGGCCATGGAAAATTTCGACAAAGCCGTGGAGGCAATTTGCCCGATGTGTTCCATAAATAACCCTATCCTATGTCTTTATGATTCAATAAAAAAATAACAATCGACAACTTTATTTTGGAACACTCTTTATATTTAAAGGTATTCTATGTTTCCTCTGTGTTATCCATGTTCGGTGTTGGCGTTTCCCTTATTAATTCTCTTATGTGGGTTTGGCACTTCTCTCTATTGTCTTTTCCTTTAGTTTGTGTACTCTTAGTTCTCGGCGTTTGTGTGATTTATGTTTACCTTTGTTTGTTCAGTTCTTTTGTGATTTTAATGTTAGTCACAATGATATAGTGGCCACTTCCTATGTCGATGCCCCTTTTTACTCTTACATATTTTACCCTACTTTCTGTTGTTTTATTTGCTAAAACATTTTTCGCCTCTGTTTCCTTGTACTCTTGTATATTTATGTATTTTCTTATGAGTGAGTAGAGTGTTTAATGTTTGTACGTTATTTAGTATGCATAAGTCTGTAATTCTATTTCTATAAATATTTTCTGTTTGTTTCTCCCTGTTTCTCTATGTATTCAATTGTATTCTCGTTTAGCTTTTTTTATAACACTTGCAGTGGTTCCCAGAATTCATCTTTGGTTGCCTTACTGTCATCCTTATTTGGTCCGTATACTATTACTATTTTGGCTATTCTTCCATCTTATTATTATTATTTGTTTCTTAATTTTATGTAAGTTTCGAATATTCGCGTCGGTATTATTATTTAAAAACCAGGCTGGGGTCTGGTGACTCCGTTGAATCCCATTGCACATTGACAACGGCTGACCTTTTGTGCTCCTCAATTTCTGAGCATTCATTGATGAGCTCTGTATCTTCGATAAAGTTCATAAGTCTCATGAATGCACTTTGCCTAATATTTTCCTGCTTGCCAGATTATTGGTGCGTAAGTTAAAAAAGGGATTATAACTCGAGCGTAGAGTTAATATACCATTTTTGGTGTTAGTCCCCCCATGCACTGAATGTCAGTTTTGAGTCTAGGGTTACACCTAGATATTGTCCCTCCATTTGTGTATCTCTGCGGAACAAAGACGATATTTTGTATCTTATATAAGCTGTTTTCGTTTATCACTCTGTAATGCTACGGGCTTATTGCCTCTTATTTTATTTACCGTTCCCGATGCGCACCATTCTACCTCGGCCCAACCGGCGGCGGACGACCGCAAGAGTTGGGCGATACAGCACGCCACGGGGCTGTTACACGAAAGCACCATTAAGTTCCTTATAAGTGTACCCCGGAAAAAAATCTCCAGTAATTTTTCCGGGGTTCACCGTTTTTGGCCATTTATTGATATTTAAGAGCTTTAATTGTTACGCACTTTTTAATCCAGATAAATTCCCTTTTAAGTTATTCATTTATTGTTATTTGCTTTTCTTTAGCTGATTTGTAATATTTATCCTCCATATGCTCCTCTGCATAACATCAGAAATTGTGCACTCCATATCATTTAAATTGACATATCCCATACCTGTGATGTTCCGAATTCAGTTTTGGCTGCTCATTATTCTCTGTGTAAATTGTACATATCTATTTCTAGCGAGACCTTACTTCTAACAATTGGATTATTTGTTTTATATTGAGAGTTGTGTATTCCTGGTAACGACCAAAAATACCCTGACAAATAATGTAGTTTGTAATTCGTTGAACATTCTCATCACATGCACCACATATATTTGGGCCGAACCCACCTGGTGTAGTGGCTAAAGGCACCATTCGTATCGTACTGCGCATTGGGGAGCGTGAGTTCAAACCCCATCGGGACGAAGAATCACCTTTTAGCAGTTTTTAGAAAGTTATTCTGGAAGTGCATTTAATATAAGGTAAACTCCTCTGAGCGGAAAAGCCTCACGACTAATAGAGATTTTTTTTTATTTGGATTCATTTTGTGTAAGATATATGGGTGACGCCACTGCATGTTTTACAATGTCAACTTATCAACTTGTCTGCATACCATTTTCTGTTACATATGATACTGATAAGACAAGCCTAATATCTTTTAACCTCGTTTGTAAATAATAACACTGGTTTTAATATTGCAATGAAAGCAAGCACCATCATGATTTGATTATAAGTCCATACAATAGATAATCAACTACTTTCACTGTACACATAAAAAAGTAGTTACTATAACTGGAGGTAGCGCTGGTCCACAATTCCAAATTGAAATAGTTGATGTATACGCTATGTTAGGGTATTCCTTTATTTATTTATTAGTTTTATAACATATTGAATCATTATAATTATTATTTTATGGAGAATGCAGCCAAAATGTAATATTAATAGAATAAAATGTATTCAGCTAATTATAAATAAATAATTAAGAATATTGTTATTAAATTAATAGCAAGTAGATAGCTTTAATCATAATTTTAAAATATTGAAGAATACTTACATACAGTAAAACAACGTTTGTGGCAAATATAACAACGACCGCTACCTGCATGTCTCTGAATAACATCATTATGCGGTTTATATCACTAATATTGCTGTTATGTGTTGCCATGCAGTTTGAATATATCCGGTTCAAGTTATGTTTACGTCGCAAATTGTGCAATAATAATACATATGTTTATTAAATTGTTTTACATTAATACATAATAAGATTTATTAGAAAAATGGCATAACGGTAAAATATTTAATAATAAAAGTTTCTCCATGGATATGATCCATGACTCGACGGTAATATCATATAATAGCTAAAATTATTAATAAGTACTGCGTGAAATTAAGTCTATACGCAATTGAGTTGAAACAATTTCAAATAACAATTTTAAATGATAAAACAAGTGGGGGCACGGTGAACAGAATACAAGATAATTAAATAGCTGTAATCATAAATAAATTGATAGTAAAGTAACGAAAACCAACTGATCGAGAAAATAAAAATAACTGCTAGGTATAGAAAATATCAAAGAACACAAATGGGCACATTATAAAAATAGTGTTAACGAGAAGGTCATATGATCCAATCTAAGGAACTTTGTTCGAAGTTATTAGCGGTGATACTATAACATTATCTCTATTGAACAATGCGAAAGGTTAAGATTAAAATGGATTAATTATATTTATCCATTTTAATCTTAACCTTTGGCACATTTGTTCATAATAACCTTCTTTAAAAGTTTAGTGGTGGTCATGGCAAACCAGGTTCTTCAGCCACTATATCCTTCTTTTCACTGTTCTTTTTCGGCGACTTTTCTTTGCATTATTGTTTGCAGTTTGGTTGATCATTTACCGTAGTACCCAAATATCGATATTTGTTTACTCTTTCTATGGTGCTTTAGTTGATGATGGGATAACAGTTTGCAATATGGGATTTGATTATCATCATAATGTGTGTGTTTGTGTTAATGTCTAAGCCAAATAATCGCTACTTTACTGTCATCCTATTCATGAGATGTAGTTTTTTTTATCACCAAAAATAACCGTATGTTATTTATGATTTCACCATTTAAGAATATGCCATCTTCGATAGCTTTTCTGAATATGTACTCTGGATAGATGTTGAATATTAATGGAGAAATAATACAGCTTTATTTTTACTTCTTCTGTGTTGTCTCCTTCTAGTTTCACTTACGGTTCATGATAATTCTTAAGTCTATTATCTATTCCAGCGTTTTTCAAAATCTCAAAGCCCTTCTGGTACCTGATGAAACATATAAAGATCCCACAGTTTATAACCCTACAACGTTGAAAAACCACATGGATGCTGTCTAGAGTTTCCCATGTGTCCACCGTATTTCGGAACTCAAATTATTAAGTTGGTTATACTTGTTTTGGCAGAGTTTATATATTTTTCTATGGATGGATTATCTTTAAAAATAGATGAACTTGGTGAATCATAAGAAAATAAACAACTTTATTTGGCTGCAACACACCAAAACCCAAGTATATTAAATTAACATAAAACACAAACAACCCACCCTACCGTTCCCTGTCCCTTACCCACTTCTTCTTTCACGACAATCTTCAATGTTTTCACGCCATTCCCTTACGCTTAGCCATTCACTGACGTTTCTTCAATGCCCCACCCACTCCTCTTTCGCACGCTCACACAGAGTCTTTTACCTAACTCTGGGGCTAAACTCAATGCATAACACGAAAATCCTGCAAGTATATGCCGCTACGTAAACATCAATAGAAGAAGACATAGATGATAACATTAATGAAGCATGTTGCAAGTTTTGATCAAAGAACTCAATGAACTCCTTCTTTGACAAGAAACCAGGCTCGATAGACCACTACAATCACCAGCTGATAGCCGAATAAACTACTGCTATACTACCAATATCAGTCATATATATGACAACGCCACAACATATGTCAAACTCCATGAGGATACGGTTTAATATGGCTAGAGGCGTCGAAGAGGGAGATATGCTCTCCCCAAAATTTTCAGCAATCTACTTGACTATATCTTTAAGACAATAAATCTCCAAAACATAGATATAAATGGGGAAATACCTGAACCACCTCAGATTTGAAGACGACATAGATCTTACAGCGGGTAGTTTAACCTAGGCTATAACGATGTTACAACGATTAAATGCTGCATCACACCAAGAGGGACGAACTTGCCAAAAATCCAGCAGATGACTAACCTCGTTTTAAGGTAGGGTGTAATTATAGACAGAGTTGAATAGGACATGACATTCCCATTCACGGAGACAATAATACATGTGGAATGGCAAGACGCATACGGGAACCTATAACATGTATTCAAATCAAACTTACTAACCTGTTTGAAGCGACGAGTCTTCTACCAATGCATCCTTGTGCTAACGGACAGTGAAGATATCTTAACAATAACAAAGAAGGTAGTGAATAAGATCAAGGTGACACAACATGCAATTGAGAGATCTTTGTTGGGAATATCCCTGAAAGACCGTATTCCCAACTTAGAAATTCGGAGATGAATTGGACTAACAGAACGAATAACAGTCCCGAACTGAAACTGGGTAGGACATATTGCCAGAATGCGAGACAATAGATGAATTTATCGAATTATGGCGTGGAGAGACAGGAATGTCTTCAGATGTAGAGAACGTCCACCTACAAGATGGTCCGACAATGTTACACGGATTCATACACATTGGGTGCGAGTGGCATAAGACCGAACGTTCTGGAAGCTATTACGGGAGGCCTACGTCCAGCAGTGGACTGGGATAGGCTAATTGATGATGATGCAAATCTGTAATTCCTAATGTTTCATTCTAAATAACTATTCTCGACATTTTCAACAAAAAACACACTACCTGAATCGAACGTATATTTTGGAAAACACAGCTAAAATGTCATTTCTCTTAGAAATAATTCAAACGAAGTGGCTTTTTTTAAATCGCACTAGGTAAATATGGACTTTCTTCGGCCGATTTCCATAAAAAACGAATCTATTAGGAGTTACATGCGATTTACATGTTTTGATACCCAGTAGTTTTTCCGAAAATGTGGAAGATAAAAATATTAGACGCACTATGTTCAGACATTTTCCAGAAATTGTCTTATGATCATCTTAATGATGAGTGGGCATTATAAGGAGGATTTGCCCAAAAAAAAAAAAATTTTTCTGTTAAAATTACATACTTCGTATAATAACGTAAAAATCAATTTTAATAACAACTTAAATCGGATTTATATTGCAGTAATATTTAATTTGTTATTTCCTAGTTAAAAAATTACAATAATGTTTACCTCAATTAATGTGCACTAATATCGCTTATCGCATATTACAACTATTAGATCGTTTGTAAAGAAATTGCAATAAATGCAACTTAATATACATTGGTTACTAGCAATTTTTGCTATAAAAAGAGATGAGTTTGAAGTTGTAAGTACAGTTAAACTGCAGTATTCAACAAACATGTATGGTGTTCAGCTTTTGATTCTCTTGGGCGTCGTAGTATCTGCGATGGTAAATATATACCTACATTTACCATATTATTTCTATTTAAATACATGTTGCATCATTTTAATGGTTTATTTATTCTTAACTTAGTTCTGGAGCTACAGAAGCTATTCAATGTAATTTAGAATCTTATTTTTCGCTGAGTTTAAGTGTCAAACCAAAGCGTAATGCTTTATAAAGTATTCTGTTATATCATCCTTATAATATAAATACGAAAACAATGATTTGAAGCCGACCGACCTGTCCTTTATGTATTTTGTGCTTCTGTTCAATTGGTCGCGGGTTCGAATTCCTATTGAGACGAGTTTTTAAAGTATTTTAGTCATTATATAAGTTTATATTAATAAGTATTAAGTGTTTTAAAGTCATAGCAATCTTTTAATTAAAGTTTTGCTTTTTACAATTAAAACAGTCACACAAATATAATGTTGAAAATTCTAATCTGTAATTTAAAAAAATCACTGAAAATTCATTGTTGGGAACAATCCAATTTTAAAATCATTCTCTGTCGAATGACGGGAATTTCACCTAGTCAGTCCTTAGAAATGTAGAATTGAAGACAATGTTTTGAAGCCTACCGATCTGTGTCCTATGTATTTAGTATTATCGACGATATTTTAATTATTATTTAAATCTCATGTTTCCTATTGGGAAATAATGCGAATCAAGTTCTACATAGTATATTCTGATGCTATTAGATGACATGCATTTATAATCAAAATTTAACTTGACGTAATTTGACAATTGAAATATTACGTTTCATATTACACAATTTATATGCTGGCAGTCTGTTCTAACTTAAATGCATACGAAAACTCAAAATCATAGAAATGGTATACGGAAATGAATTGATCTACAGGCGTTTCTATTTTTAGGAAGAATTCTGCAAGTGTTTTGCTGTCTCTTGCTGTGATTAATATATCATCCACATATGTAGATATCTGGTATAGTCTCGTTATAATGTTTCCCGTGTTGTGATGTTCTGCAAGATGAAAAAAACGCCGGTAGTGCATCATGCCTTATACCTGTTTTAATTTAAAATTCTTCAGTTATTTTATCCTGCACCTTCACGTTAGCCTTTGACCCATCCATTGTCATTTTTGATAGATTAAGGATGGTCGGTTCTACCTTCATTCATACTATAAATGCTATTTTGAATTGATAAATATGCAGATGTAGATCCAATTTAAATTCGTATTTGCATTTTCCATTTCTTGGATCATCACGAAGATTTGGTCCATAGTCGATCTCTTAACATGGAATCTGCATTGATATTCTCCTATTTTTTTCTTCTGCATTCGTTCGTATATCACATTGACGAATACTGTATATGCACAGATAAGTAACGTAATTCCCCTATAGTCACAGTTATTTGTATCACCTTTTTTGTGAATCTGCAGCTGCTCTTTGTCCCATATTGTGAAATAGTCTTCCATCCATCCATCCATCTGTTTATAACTTCATTTTCTGCAGTTACTATTTTGCCATTAGCATCCTTGCAATTTCGGTTGGCACTCTTTCTTTTCTTCCTTACTTGTTTTATAGAAATCCTTCTGCATGGCTTTGTTAACGGCCGATAGATTTTCTTTATATACTTCGTTAGTTGCTCAAATATGCCTTTGCGGTTTCTGCATCTTGCAGCTTATCCATATCCCATTTTTGTAAAGGGTCCTTTGGCTATTTCTAGACTGTATGCACTGCGACCAATGTTGATCTATTGTGCTTTACCCTATTTCTATTGTTCTCCCAGGAATTCCACTTCTCGAACGAAGTATGTACCCAAGAGGCTTGGTTCTCAGCTCAGGTTCGTTAGATTAACGCACCCAAGACTGGCAAGCCTTTTCTGTCCAAGTGCTGGGCATGTGCACAGTATGTGTTCGGCAGTTTCCATGTGTTTATAGTTCCAAATCACTTTGGAGTCAAAGCTATAGGCGTTTGGCCTCCTTCAACCTGCCTGGTTGTTTGTAAGAATATAGCGTCGTTTTTCTAGGCAGATTTTTGCAATCTCCTAAGAGCCATGATTCCTGCGTGTATAATAGTAGGCGTCCGGTCTGTTGCCAGCAATTCTTCATATCGTAGTCTATATAAGTCCGTTATCTTCTGCAGTCTTCGAAGCGTCTGTGTACCAGATTATTGATTGTTGTTCCTTAAGTTAAATACATAAATATATTAAAAAAATTGCTGTCGCTCTTGCAAGATTTTGTACAAATCTTGATTCCACGTGAGTCTTTTGTCTAGAGTTACTCCTAGATACTTAGCCTCTGTCAAGAATTCCAGTAGTTTTCCATTCAGGGATGGAGCCCTTATATTAAGCCTCCTTCTGCGTGTGAATGGAACCATCACTGTGTTGCTTGGGTTGACGCTAAAGTCTTTCTTCTTGCTCCAGCAATTGATGGTATTTATCATAATTGTGTTATTAAATTTACCGCTTATTATGACGGCATAGTCATCCGCATAGCCCACCGTGTTAACCCTCTCTTAGTTAGCTGGTCGAGGAAGTTGTCTACAGCGAGGCACCATAGCAGGGGTGATAATACACCACCCTGTGGACATCTTTTCACTGCGACCGTTGTTCGAGACGCTCCCCACAGTCTTGTGGTTATTTTCCGGTCTTTCATCGTATCTTCTATCCACTCCATGGTAGGATCGTCAATTACTTTTCTAGTGGGTGCATGCATTCCTTATGGACAACCAATGCCATAGGCCCCTGCTATGATATAGAGAGTTCCTGTGCAATTTCCTTATTTAACAGGGATACCTCAATTTTGGTTGTGACCACATAGTAGGTATAGATCATCCACTGTCGACTTGCCTGTTTGATAAGCATATTGGAGCTTATCGAGTGGCTTTCTTTTCTGTGATCCATACCGGATGTGATTGTCCACAATGTTTCTATCGTTTTGAGGAGGGAAGATGTGAGGCTGATGGGGCGATATGACTTTGCCTTCTCGGGGGTCTCCGCCCCGCCTTATTGATGAAAATCACCTTGGCCTCTTTTTATTCCTTTGGTATCTTTGCCAGCCGACAGCTGGCCTTAAAAATCTCTACCATGCATGAGGCGATTATATCAATACGATTTTGCAGTATTGCGGGAAAGATACTATTCTGTCCAGGCGACTTGTAGGGTTTGAAGCTAAATACAACCCATATATATGGTACATAGTTTATTGGCAACATCTAGAATTTGTTCAGGGTCTTTGGCATACATGCCACTAGGAGTCTTTAGTAGCCCGATTTCATCTGAGTGGTCCTTCGCAAGTACCATGTAGCCTTGTTGTTGGGAATATATCGTTAATCTTCTCACGTAAGTCCCTCCAGGTTTTTCGCTTAGACCTTCTCAGTTATTTGTTGTATTCGCTCAGTGCCCTCTTGAAGGCGTTCCAATCGCCCGTCCTTTTGGCACCGTTCGTTTTTCGTACAACTGTGCGCAGTCGTCCATGCTTTTTATGTCACCAGGGAACATTTCGTCGAGAGAGAACTTGTTTTTGAGTGGACAGATGGGCTCTAGAGCAGTGTTCGGGACAGTGTGTGCCGCGGTCATTAGTTGGTGTCCCGCAGAAAAATGCAGTGCATTTGACATGATCGCCCCATTTTACATCACCTGGAAAGTAAACCGAAGCCATGAAAAAATGGTTCTAGGCCGCCTGCTTTACGATCTCCACGGCTGCCTGGTCTCTTGTAGTGAATTCTAGAATATGTACAAATTTTATGTCTTTTCTGAGTATTAGGTCTGCTCTTGGTATCGGACTGTTAGGATCGTGGACCAACTTACAGATATCGGTTGGTAGGGCTTTTATTTGACCCCTGTTGATTCAGGGCTCCTGCCGCTTTTGATGGAGGTTGATTTTGTTGCACCTTATCACCATATATTTTTTGCTCTTTCCTTGCCGTGGTCTTTAGACTTTTTGCGGCCTTTACGTTCTTTTGACCCGGCTTCTTTTGTTTTGGCACCTTCACTGGTTAGTGTTTCTTTCTTCGAGGAAGCAGATGAAGATTCGGGCTGTTGAGACCCTTGAGTCTTCCTTCGCTATCTCAGAATTACCTGCTCAAAACCATAGTTGATTATTTCTCCGTTTGCTTTGATTTTCTCAGCCGACCACCGGTTAGCCGGATTTCTCCGTAGAGCCCTTAACAAGGAGGTGCTAAGGTCATTGTGACCTTCTATAAGGGCAAGGATCTTTTGGTTCTTCTAAACGGAACTGGAAAGTAACCGATGAAATTTTCGGGATCCGGAATTGCGGCCACCTGCACTACCTTCATCTCGGATTCTTGCCAAGACTTGAGTTGGACTTCTTCTAGGCCCTTTAGCTAGCTTGCCGTCTCCTTTTTTACACATGTTAATGCAAGCCATCGTGGTCGCTGGTATGCTTGTAGGAAAGCGGGCTTAAATTGTCCCTTCTCCCCGCTGACTATGACTCTGCGTACAGACTTGGTTCCCATATTATTCTGTTACTAGGCTTTCTGGGAAGCCTTTTAAGGCGATTCCCACTTTTACAGAGGTGACTAGTTGGCTGTATGTCGCTGAGGCATGGTTGGTTGGCCGTAAATGCCTTTCAACCTCTCTACCTCGCACATATTCTGGGTTTTGGGTTCGTGTTGGTGCCCTTCAATACTGGCTCCTATCAGGAGTGCCGCCATCAGATCTCTGGCACTTATTTGGCTCCTCTAGGGGTTTGTATGGCTGTAATGCCTTTTCCTTTGCCTCTTCTACTGTTAAGCCCGACTTAATTAGGTAGGAGAAGCAATATCTTGCTTTGCGATTGTCATGTGTTTATGTCTGTTATTGAAAACACGTTCTATAACTACGAATTATGACCATGTTACGAAAATTCAACAAAGCCACCAACAATGTATTTTTATTAATATTCATAAATTTTGTGTTCTCATTTGCTTGTTTACTAAAAGCGAAATACAATTTCACAATTTGCATCATAAGAAAAATGTGGGATCAGGACTATATCTAGATTTTGCGCCAATTATGCTTTTAGTGCTTTTAAGGCGTATTTTAACTTTTGTTATCTAAGATTCACTAAACTTGAGGGAGAGTAAAAAGTGGGATCACATATATCCCTTGTTATGGCGCGAATTTTATTGAGGTTTTAGTAAACACTAGGCTTTCATTGCCATATAATATATGTAAGCTAATAAAAACCCGTTGTTATTGGCTCTGAATCTTATTTTTTAATAACTGATGGACATAATTTTTATTGAACGTAGAACTATATGCTTCTACATTATCTTTTATGGTCTATAACTACGAAAACGCAAGCAGAAAATGCTTTTATTAGCGTTCCATTGTGTATTTTTTACTAAAAACTTGATAAAACTTCTAAATTTGCGCCATAAAGACAGTATAGACGTGATTTCACCCATAACTGTATGTGTTTGTAACAAAAATTCGAGACAAAATTAAAAGTTAAAATATGTATGCATTTTCGGACATTCACGCATAAAAAAGTAGTTGTTTTACCGATTTTACTAATAGGAATAAAGACTTTTAGTAAAAGTAATAATAATAAATTACGACTTGTAATTATGATTAATTTATGACGTAATAGAAAGCTATTCCGATTCTATTACCTCTCTCATGGCCACTAGAACCACCTACTCTAACCTACGGAGGAGGAGGAAGTTCCAGAGTTCCTAAGGTCGTGGGGAGGTTCTAGATTCGACTTGTTCCCTCTACTGATGATTTTACTTCATATGATAAATGATGTTGCTGTTAATTCGACGATATAGTTCGAAATAATTACATTACTAATATGATTTCAGGGGTTTCATCCACTCCGTACTAAAGAAATTAAGGTGGCCAAATTGGCTTGCTACAAGGACTTGAAAATCGACCCCAAAACTTCCTTCAATGATACCGATCCCCAATTCAAATGTTACTCTCAATGCATCCTCAAGACACTGAATGTGGTAGACGACAAAGGTACTCTAATCACCAAAAACATCCCGGACAACCTCCAAAAGTACGCCAACTTATGTGCAGGTGCAAAAAAAATCGACAGTTGCGAATCTGCTACCACCTTCGGTAAATGCATCAAGAAGGAAATAAAAGCTCATTTAAAGTCTATCGAAACCAGTTGTGCTGCGGAGACCAAAACGAATGTCGATTTGAAAGAATGTAGCTTCAAGAATTTTCTGCCAAAATTGTACAATGATGCCCTGGCCTGTTATAATCGGTGTTTGATGATCAAAACCCACGCGATAAATGAACAGAACGAGGCTAACATGAAGGTGCTGGAGAAATACGTTGTTGTTGACAATTTGAATCTAGAGGAAACGGTGAAGACATGCAATGGTGAGACCCAGCAGACCGATAAATGCTTGCAAGCTGTTTATAGGGCTAGGTGCATTGGGTCGAAGATCGTCGCAAAGAAGCTGGCAGAGTAAATTATAAATATGTTAATAATATTATAGTCGCTAAACTATAAATATATGGTGTGCAATTATATTCGCTTTTATTTAGAGTAACCTGCCTTATTATATCTTGCAATTCCATAATGGTAATTTTAAAAGAGAACAAAACGAGCAGTATAGATGTAAATTGTATATTAACAAAGAAAACTACTATTAAAGGAGTACAATTGAATATTAAAAAGTTTCAGTTTATTCACTCTACACATGTTAGGTGTGATATATCCGATTCGTTACCTGGCATGGTAACCAGTTATAACAATAGCTTCAAGATCAGTTTCAAACTAATTCAAGTTTGCATGCATTTATTTCAGACGCACAATTAAAGAAACTAATGACACTATTTTATTGCGAAACATTCTTGTACATAAGTTGATGCTAAAAAGCCTCACTTAATTAGTAAGTAAATTCTTAATATTTAGAAAAACTAATGAAACTAGTTAGGAAAGGAATGTGAGTACTTATTCATTGTATAGTGCCTGTTAAGGCTATATTACATCAGATGGTAAGTTATCCATAAAATACCCTGCACGTCTCCGGCTCATACATGGATTTTCACAGATGGACGGCAAACGTAATGAGAGACCGATAATTAGAAATTCCACCCCAATCCGGCTACATTGCTCATTTAGCCACACCTCGAAGGACTTAAGTGTGATAGTTAGGCCCTTTCCCTCACTAGATAAGTTAGTATATAAGAAAATGTTTATTGTTATTTCGTTAGTTCATAATCAAGACTTGACTTTATATATATTCTATTTGTTTATATTATTTAATATTTTTCCAACAAACAGTGTACAGTTCATTCCGTATATTATTCTATTATAGTGATTTTTATATAATGACCTGTGTAAAACCAATGAGATTAATGCACCAATATATTTAATTTGATTTGATCTGATATAGTTATCATAGCAATTTTATATGTTAAGTGACATAACGAAGTATCGACAGTTGAAAAGAATGTATTTACGCTTGTATCCTCGAATGTGGAGTCGGATTTCAGATCTTCAGAAAGTTGTTGGAACTCGCTGGTTCTATTGCTATCTAATTAAACGTTAGATCGAATCTTTTCATTTTATTGAACTGTCGTAATTATTTTTGACTTTTTTTGCATACCAATAATAGGTTTTACTATTACACGTGGCACAAAACTTAAATATTGACATGCATATATTTAGTAGAACTAACATAATCAGAAATACACATATTAAAATAATAATAGAACAATTAAATAATAAATTTAGTATTCATTTATTAACTGATCTCACATATTTTATAAACTTTCGGACAGTTTCTTCTGAGTCAGCTTCTCTCCAATACACCTACCTCTATGCACAGCTTGCAGACATTTCTCGGTTTGTTGATTATCAGCATTGCATGTCTTCACAGCTTCTTCAAGTTTGAAGTTATCAACTATAACGTACTTACTAACCATTTTCAGATTGACTTCGTTTTGTTCATTCATTCCCTTAGTTTTGATCAATAAGCAACGATGATAGCATGCAAAATCGTCATTATACAGCCTCGGCAGGAGGTTCTTGAAGGTACCTTCGGCGAATGTTACTTGCGTTTTCGTGTCAGCAGCACAGTCATCGGATAAGCTCTTAAGGTGTGTGTTTGCTTCTTTCTTGAGGCATATACCGAAAGCCGTAGCAGCTTCACAGGTGTCTATTTTCTTGTCCGCGGCACACATTTTCGTGAACGCTTGGAGAGCATCCGGAATGTTACTAGTAATTAGCTCACCTTTATCATCTACCAAATTCATTTTCTTGAGTACGCATTGAGCGATGCATTTGTATTTAGGACCGGTTACATTGAAGTCATCGGGTGCTATTTTCGCCTCTTTGATGCATGCTTTTTTGGCAGCTTCAATTTCTTGAGTGTGGAGTGGATGGAAAGCCTGAAAGCGATTAGAATTAATGAATTATAAGATTTGTAGGAATATAATGTATACGCAAAGCACATTTATTGTAGACTATATGACTAATTGTGATTGCTAATACGGGGAGTGTTGCACACGTAGCGACTCTTTCATTTTATGTGTTACGTTATATTTTCTTTAGGTTTTTCGTTGTATCGATATTATATTTGCTAACTAAATAAATGTTATTAATACTGGCATGAATTGGACACAAATAATACATCTAGAAAGGTCAAAAAAATGTATCAAGAATAAACATTCAATTACTTTAGTGTGCAGTGGATGGAAACCGTGGAAGGAAACATTTTATTTATTAAATAATTTCTCGAATCACTCCACTGTTTATGCATATGCTGGTGTACGTTAATATAGGAAATGAAATTAGAAAAGAAACTAAATAAATAAATAATAAAATCTTTTAATTATATTAATATCTTAAATAAGAAGTTGAATGATGAAATTTGTTAGGTTGGTTCAGTATACAGTTACCGCACCAATCTAACAAATTTCGTCATTCAACTTCTTATTTAAGATATCAATATAATTAAAAGATAGTATTATATATATATATATATATATATATATATATATATATATATATATATTATAGAACGATTGCCAATATTTGTTAATTGGTATTGGGATGAATCGATACTTTTGGAAATAAATTATTTTGGTATATCGCAATATAAAATATATGTATATGCATGTTAATAACAGAGTCAAACAAAATGTACAATGAATAATGGAATATACAAATAAATTAATTAATAGAATCAAAAAAGTTTGTTGTTGAATATAATATAAAGCTGTGCATATTATTAGCAGGTATAAATCGCATTAGAATTGAAAGAATGAGACACATTGAAAAATTACTGACGTAATAATCAATTTATTCTCACACAAGCAAAGCATTGGCAGACGAACTTAAGACAATTCATAAACTAAAGGTGCTTTCGTTTAACATTAGTAGTTGCCCCGTGGCGTGCTGTATCGCTCCAAGTTTCGCGGTCGTGCGCCGGTTGTAAGGTGTACGAGGTAGAATTATGCGTATCGGGAGCGGCTTGCACGA
Source organism: Lordithon lunulatus (assembly GCA_963942505.1). NCBI lineage: Eukaryota > Metazoa > Arthropoda > Insecta > Coleoptera > Staphylinidae > Lordithon > Lordithon lunulatus. Next base: position 40,073,994 of record OZ012668.1, read on the forward strand.
CAAATAGAACAAGAGACTATACAGCCGGAGCAGCACACAGTGTTAAACAAAAACAGTTTAAGTAGCACTTACCATCACTGATACTACCACACTAAGAATAGCTAAAAGTTGAATACAGTACATGATTGTGGCTTACTGTAATCGAATTATGCTTTACAATTTGGGAAAGTAACCTATTTATACTCGAAATATAATTTGTCATTTATTTATAAATGATTTTCAAAACAACTATTCTTTTCAAACTAACAAACGGTTATTTTGAGCACAAAAGAAAACTAATCTGAATTAAATGGTTCACCTAATTATAACGATTATACTTATATTTCTCTATTGTTGGCTCAATGGTATGAGTTATTTTTTTTGCAGGGGCATCAAATTGTAGCTCGATGGATGTATAAGTGTAACCATGCGGTTATTATTCTCAAATTCCGGTTAAAATTACGTCACGATTACTTTCTTACTTATAATAATAAAAATTTTACATGCGGTTTCATGCTGTTTCTCGTTTCTCTAAAGCGCGGTTTAGACAAGTCATTTTCTTGAAAAAGTTGTTCAAGATATTAAATCAGATCTAAATTGTGTGAAATATTGAATTGGATTGTATATTATATGCAAAAATATAATACAATAAAAAATAAATTATTGATGTAACCTGGAATATCATGACAATTAAAAACCATATTATGCGGGAATTGTTTCGTTTCATACAGATGTATTAAGTAAACAAGACAATTTCTTAGTCAATATATTATCATATTGGCAATTCTCAATATCCTTGAACAAAGGCAATCCTATCGAAGATTGATGGAGAATATTACTGTTTACTTATACTTTTCAATTTACTCTTATTTCCTGGTTTCTGATGACATGTTTCCTGGCTATAGTTATTCTGTCTTGCTTCTAGCTTTTGTAGTTTTACCAGTGTTTTCTACCCAGCTGTTTAGATCTCCTGCAGTAAAGATTAGCATACGCTGTTTTTGATTATGTTTCACAATTCATTCCAAACACGTTATATAATTTCTGATCTTTCGTCTTCATTAGGGCCGTATTCTATAATCAGTGTTATTTAAATTACATAGTATTCCTTAAATACGTCATCACTATTTCTTTTACATACTTGCTTCTATTTAGTCTGTTTAATTCACAAGTTATCCATCTTTGTTCTACTAGTAATCTTACGTAAATAAGTAAATTTCCTTCTCCGAACCTTTGTCATTTCTTCTTTCATGTGCGGTACCCGGTCTCCCTGACGTTGGCGATCACTGCGGTGCCAGTCTAAAAAAGTGCTATTCACTTTAGATCCCAGTCCATTCGCTAGTATTCCACAGCCACGACATTTCTTTTCTGCCGATACGACGGCATCTCTCGATTTTTCCTTACAATATCCACCCAATATTGTAATCAACTACGTTATATTTACTTCCTCTCAGTAAGTCATGTCCGAGGTAATTGGTCTTCCTGCATTTCAGTTATTGACCCATACAATAACTAGCGATCTGTATTTGCTTTTTGTAGGACATCAATGTTGTTGTTCTCTCCATTCACGAGATTCGAAGCATTCTTCTACGAATCCACATCTCGAAGGCTTCAACGCGTTTCATTGTACGTACTTTGCATATCCTTGCTACCAAACAATATAGAAGTATGGTCCCAATATAACCTTTAATCATTCTTTGTCGTAATTTGAGGATAAAGTTATAGTCGCAAAAGAACGGTCTCATTTTATTAAATGCAGCCTCAATTCGATATTATCTTCTGTGTCAGGGTCCAGATGTCTTGTTATAATGCTTCCAGATATTTAAATTCATCTACCATCTCAATGTGTATGTTTCCAAGGTGAAGAGATACATCATCACGGTTCTGATGGCTAAACACCATGAGTTTGGTTTTGGCTATGTTGATGTTTAAGCCAGTTAGGTTTCCGATGCCACTAATATTATCAAGCAGCTGTAGGTCCTCGATACTTTCGCTCAAGATTGCGGTGTCATCCGTATAGTTAATCGTGTTGATTCGTACACCCTTGATTTTTATGCAAGTTCCAGTTCGTCGAGAGCTTCTTTGAACATTCTGTCGGCAATTTTCAAACTAGCACTTGACGAACTGGAACTTCGCTTAAAAATCTGGGTGAAAGAATACAGCCTTGGCGGACGCCCCTTTGTATTACTATTTCCGCTTTATGGGAATCTCCAATTATTACCTCCACCTGCTGCCCCAAATACAGACTTTTTATTAATCGGATGCCTTTGCCGTCCAAATCTCGTGGAATAGCTCGATCAATTTATTATGCTGGACTTTATCAAAAGCTTTCTCGCAGTCGACAAAGCTCGCAAATACATCTCTACTTTGGTTACGGAATTTTTACAAAAGTATGTTGAAACCAAATAATGTCTCACGTGTTCCAAAGGTCTTCCTGAAGCTGAATTGTGTATCGTGCTGGTCGATTTCGCATTTTTGTTTTATGCGGGCATGGATGAGTCATATGCTAAAGACGTGCCTTCACGTACGTCTTTAGCATATAACTCATAAGACTAATTTAGCGACAGTCGCAGATTTTTTTTTGGGATATTCTTTTATGAGGATTGTTATAAACGTTGATTTTTAACTCTCCTCCGGGATTTCTGTATATATTATTGAACAGTCTTAATTAATTAATTAATCATCATCCGTTTAATCATCCATTTTATGTCGATGTCGTCCCCTTTAATGATTCATTTCCATCGGAATTTTATCTGGGCCTGTTGATTTTTTATTCTTTGCGACTGTTATAGCATACAGTACCTCTTATATTAAAATATCTGGCTCTTCAAGGGTTTACTCATTAATATTGTTATCTATTCTGGTACCTTTGAAAATATGATCTTTTTTGTATCGGTACTTGATATTTATAGATGCCGGCCACCTCTTTTACATTTCTATGTATATTATATGTATCATGTTTTGAGATTAGGTCTTTCATCTCCTCGCATTTCTTTGGCATCCGCTGCACTTTTTCCGCCTTGATTTCTTTTCTAATCAGATACTGTAGTTTCTTATATTATAATATTATTTTCATTAGTCTACATTTTTCCATTAGGTTAGGTATCTGGTCAGTCATCCACGTTTTCTTTAATATAGCCTGCAGGTGTTGTTCGCCGACCTCTTTAGTGATTTTTTTAATTTGTTTCCACTTCGTCTTTGGTATCTGTTTTAGCTTATCATTAAGAGTAGTGTTTATAGTGTTTCCCACATCATCACTTTGTAGTTTGGCTACGTCAATGTGCCTTGTATCGTCTTTTAACTGCTATCAGTTTAAGCTCTAATTTAGCAACGAGTGGATTAACATCCGAACCTATAGCAGCGCCTGTGTATGTTGTTGCTCTCTTGACGGAGGTACTAAGGCGCTTGTTTATTAGGAAGTACTCTATTTGATTCCTCCAGGATATCCGCCAGCGTGCCCGTCCAGAATTGATGTCCACGTGTACAAACGGCTTTTTGGTGGCTGGAACCATAGGTATTTGCTACCACCATTTCAGCCTCTTGGCAGTATTCATAGAGTATATCCCCTCGTTCGTTACTTTGTCCTAAATCGTGTTCACCTACTATATCGGCGCGTCGTCCTTGCCCGATGTTTGCATTGAGATCCCCGATAATAATGGTTATATTGTCAATAAGTGATTTAAGGATTTCCTTAAGTGTAGTAAGGAATTCCTTGATAATAAGAAGGTCAAGTGGTTGTGGACATAGCTGTGCTTCAAGGGCTGCTGTTGGTGTTGTTCTCAATGCAGGTGATGGCAAGACATGCCATTCGTTGGATGTGTATCCGTTTTCAGATTATTGTGACATGTTTAGTTTTCGTCCACCATACTATGTGATATTCGGTCTGATGATCATGGTGTATGTCCATTGGGCAATCTTGGGAGATAAGCCAAACCGCTCTTCGGGATTATCAAAACGTAAAACGTGACACGACGCACGCATATTCTAGCTTGGATGTTCAGTCCAGTTTAGTTTCTAGTATCTAGAGTTAGTACTAGATATTTTACTATATATAAAAGTGTCAGGGGGACATTCGAGAAGATTGGCATATCTATGAACTCCTCTTTTTCCTCGTAAATAATATCTTCTCTGTATTTTTAGGATTTACTGTTAACGAATGACTTGTTCTTAATTTATTTTTAAGGCAGACTTATTTCTAAAAATCATCCATTTCCGCTTACACTACTAAACCCCTCTTATCAAGATACCTTCTTATTCTTCCCAATATCTTTTGCATCGCATCCACTTTCTTAGCCACAAGGAATACGTCATCAACATACACTAACAACCCTATCTTGGTTCTTCCTACCACAACCCGTGGTGTTTGTGATCTCCTTTACACCACCTCCAATTTACTTGTGGAAGATTGGCTCAGAGGACATCCTTGTCTTACTCCCACATTCTAAGTTTCTTTGTACATACGTCGCACCGATTTTATGGCCTCTTCTTCTATCGCTAGCATTTTCTACTCTACTAGCCTGCCCTTAGGAACTGTGATTTAATATAAATCCAACAAATACCATAATAACTAAATGGTAATATTGAAAATATCAACAGTAAGTAAAAAAAAAAACAAGAAAACTGCAATAAAATATGTGGAACTAAAAATGCAGATTTTAGAAAAACGTGGCAAGGGATAATTAAAATACTAGAAATCTGCAAAGAAAACATCATTGATATAATTGCAAAATTCCTGATGAAAATAATTTTTATATTAGGCATCATCTCCAAAGTCACTATGAAACTCATAAACATATAGATCTTTATTTGTGTTAATAACTTTGGGCATAACGCTCCCATATGCTTGCTTAAAATCGATAATCTCAATAATCAAGTGATGGCTATTGGTTTCTACGTTTTTTTTTTCTATTCTGGAAAGATTTAAATAACTCAATTTCTGTTCGACTAACCTTAATTTTGGGTACGTGGAGCCCGATCGATATCGTCATTTGAAATTGTTGGTTTATAATAGAATTAATTATATCTTGGGGTATGTAATTATTTATATTTATAGTACATTGTGACAACTTAAATCAACTTGAGAAAGATCCGATTCGAAGGACTGAAAAATGTGAAACCTTGAACATGCTTGAAAACGGTCCCAATCCAAGGACCAAAAAATATGACGTAAAGTAAATTAAAATTAGATTAAATTTGAAATTTGTTTACACAGTATCTACAGTAAACTGATACAACAATCACAGAGTGTAAGAGGGCGATATTTGCCGCACAATGGATCCACGAACTATATGTAACAATTGCAGAGAACAAAGGTGCTCGACGAACTATATGACAATCGCAAAGCTTAAAGGCGCTCAGCGAACTATACAACAATCGCAAAGCGCAAATGCCTTCGACGAACTATGTTCACACTTGCTATCTGCATCCCTCGAAGGTATCGAGGAGGTGGACTTTGCATAAAGGGAAAACCCTTTGAGTTTGAGCTCTTGAGCTCTTGATAAAGATTGGTGCGTCTAATTTTTGCCATGTTTCCAAGAAATATCTTCTATAGCAGACTGGTGCCCAGATGTTGGGAAACTGATGCCAGAACTGGGGATTGCGATGCGATCACTTAAATGAGCAATACATATTTTTGAATAACTAGGGGGCTGATTGGGGTTACGGTGCCCACACGCAGTGTGGGGCCGTAACATACATAATGAGTCGTCAATAATTAAAATATTACATATTATTACATATTATTTTATTCAATTCAATTTGTTTGAAATTACAATGCTTATATATCTTATAATTTATACACTTTCGGTCAGTTTCTTCTGGGCGATCATTTCTCCAATACATCTACCCCTATGTACAGCTTGCAGACATTTATCGGTTTGTTGGTTATCAGCACTGCACGTCTTCACAGTTTCTTCAAGATTGAAATTATCAACTACCACATACTTTTCAGCCATTTTCAAATTGACCTCGTTTTGGTCGTTCAATCCCTTAGTTTTAACCAACAAGCAACGGTAATAACAAGCTAGGGCGTCATTATAAAGTTTTGGCAGGATGTTTTTGAAGTCCCTTTCCTCGAATTTCACTTCCGTTTTTGTCTCCGTGGCACATTCAGTGGATAAACTCTTAAGATGGATAGTTGCTTCTTTCTTGATGCACATACCGAAAGCAGTTGCTGCTTCACAGGTGTCTATTTTGTTGGCACCAGCACAGGTTTTGGTATACTTTTGGAGAGTATCAGGTATGCTACTGGCAATTAGATTTCCCTTGTCATCTACGATGTTCATTTTCTTCATAACGCACTGAGCGAAGCATCTATATTTAGGTCCGGTTACATTCAAGTCATCGGGGGCAATATTTAGCTCCTTGTTACATGCCTTTTTGGCAGCTTCAATTTCTTTAGTGTGGAGTGGATGGTAACCCTGAAATTGTTTAGAATTTTATTGCATTGTTTAATTCGTTAATGCTAGTATACGTTAATAAAGTAATATGTATTATAGATGTAACAAACGAAAGTAAATCCTAATTCATTACATAATTGACTATGTAACATATCAAAATAAATTTTATTTTAATTTAGTTGTTTGTTTTTTACAGTATTTGTTTCTTAAGATTTACAATCGATAAAGTTAACAATCACCAGTATTCAATAAAGCAGCGGTTAAAAACGGGAAATACTTTTATTAAATGACAAATGATACGAATAGTATAATAAATTGACATATTCGATTTTTTTAAAATCAGCATACATCATTTAAAGAAGAAAAAAATGTGATTATTACAATCTGCAATCTGCAATCCTATGATGTACCAATAGTTTTGTAAACTGTATTAATTTACGTTTAATGTGTATTCATATTAAACGTAAATTAAGACTTTGACAAAGCTATGGCAATTTAAAAAAACATCTTTTTTTTTTAATTTATAACTTTTTTTGAGGTGGGTAAAAAAAATGGAAAACATTCTCAGAACCGTTTTTCATTAGGGATAAAAAACTTTCAGCCAAATCGAAATGGGTCGGTGTCAAAAGTGGTCGATTTGGCACGGTATTATTTTGTTGTGCACATTTGTATAAAAATATATAGATGTGAAAGGCCCATGCGGAAACAAGAAATATGTGTGTCCATTCATATATTATGCAGTAAATAAAACATACGAAACATAATTTTAGAATACGTATATGAATAAAATTACTTACCATCACTGAAACCACGACGCCCAGAATTAGTAAAATTTGGATATTGTACATTATTGTAGCTTGTTGCAATTGAACTGTGATCAAAATTTGGAAACTAGGCCTATTTATACTGAAAAATATATTTGGTTATAAATAAATTAAGGTCAACCCAGGCATTCTTCACAAAACGTTCAATACATTTTGAGCGTCAAATATAACATTAAACTGTATTAAATGATCCGTATTATAATTTATTTTAATTAATTGTCATTATATCAGCCATTTGCGATCGAAATAGATTAAACTTGTTAACATTTTTAGCTTTGTGTTATGTGCTCAAACGTGAACAAAGGACTGTTTTAGTTTCTGTGTCTTCTTAGCTAAGATTACGCCATGATAGAGTAATCGCTCGTATTTTAAACACATACTTGTACATGTATCTATCTGGTGTGGTCATCACACAACTTTCAGAACATGTTAATATCAAATAAGAATTTAATAACAAATTTTGCAAATTCAAATTTTCAATTTTCTTATAATATTTACAGCATACTACATTTACTACATTTTATATATTTCGTAAATAATATAAAGTTGTACGGATTCACATTTTAGCACTATTATGACTCTATAAAATATTTGTACAAAGGAGGCACAGTTACATAATTGTTCCTTAAAAAGAATATATTTTTCAAAAAATTTATTATAAATTATTTTTTAAATATACATATAAAAATTATGCGGAATAAAATTCTACGCTGACTATGTATCTATACGATTTTCGTTCAAATGGACCGTAACAAAATGATTTGCCGAAAATGCTATTTATTTTTGAATTTGTGATATTTCCCAAATTTTTCTTTTATAAAAAGTTGAAATCATATGTAAATTTATTATGAAATATTACATTTTCATATGAATGAACGAATTTAAAGTTTAATGCAACAAATTATATTTGGCTCAGATTAACCGTCAGCTTTTGCTCAAATAGAATTTGGTTCGTCCTGTTTTGCAATCACAAAGTAATTTCCATATTTGAACCCGATGAATAAAGCCGTTTCCTCACAATGTTTTTTACAGACACAAATAAATATGCACACACAGACATTTTCTAAAATTAATCTATTTCGACTATATTACATGAAACGCAAAGATTTTTTTTATTAAATAGAGAGAAATGTTGACTATATGCCTAGCACAAGAATAGATGGAAGACAATGCAAACAACATAATGAAAGAGGCAGACGAACCAAATGATAATAACCGAGGAGGTAATACAGGTGGTGATAGGACCAAAAAAGGAAAGGAGCAAGATGGGATGGAATTACCGCCGAAATGCTCAAGATCATAAGAGTAGAAGGTATGGACATACTAACAAAATTACGGAAGAAAGTGTGGGAAGAATGACTATTGGGGGAAAAGGATATTGCTGCCGATCTACAAAAAAAAGGAAAGAAAGAATTTCGAAAACTATAGAGGAATAACGCTGCTATGCATAGTAGAAAAGGTATATGAAAAGATACCCAACCAATGATAAGAGAAAAGAGTCATTCCCCTTTCACTCCCTCACATTCGTCGCCCAGTTGCCAGAATATGTCCCTTACTACGCAGTACACACGCGATGTACGCTTGACTCGTTATTCATATATTCCTTTCACTATTTTACCTCGTTCTGTGGCCTGGGAGGTTCCAGCGTACTTACCACTCCACCTAAGCCAGGTTTTACTAGCTCTCATTCATTAAATCTTTTCTTTCTCTCCATGACCTATGACATCCCAATACTCTCAGATTTTCATCCACGTACAGCTCAGACATACTTAATCTTCCATACATTCTTCCAACATCCACTCTCCGCCCTACTTCTACACCTGATACACCCCACCCCCTCCCCCCATCTAATATTTACTATTTATCAATGTTTACATATAATTTATTACATTAATCCGGACAACATTTATGTTACAATAACGATATATCTTTATATAATTTCTAATACTTATTTGTGCCTTGATTTAAACATTTTGCTGTTATTCCATGTACATTTATTTTCAAGAGTGTAATCATTTTTCACATAAGTAGTAATTAATATAGATGAGCTTGTCTATACTCTCATAGTATGATATCATAACAAGTGTGATAAATGGTTGCAGTATTACAATTTTGATTGTGAGATTAAAACTAACCTTTTGGGCATAAACATTTTTATAAAAGAAAAAGGTATGGGAAGCAAGAACTGAAAATAAAAGAAGAAGAGGTAGACCAAGAAAAGAGTGGGACAACATAATAGAGGACATAATAATCAAGAAAGGAAAAACAGTCAAGCAAGCAAGAGAACTGGCGAAGAACAGAAAGGAGTGGAAATAATTTACAAATGTATAAACAACAGTAATTGTAAACTATAATAATGTTAATAATGTTAATGTAATAGCCTACACCGAAAGGTTTACAGATTAATGTAAAATGGTAAATATTTGTTTTCAGATTAAATTTTTACTTTTTTAAATTCATCAATAACTCAAAAAGTTGTGGATAGAGCTTACCAAGAGTTTTATTTATAGAGCATATAACATTATAAATGTGCATTTTGTGTGAGTAGATGAACAATCAATACACCTGAATCATTGATCGGCTAGTATAATACACAGAAAATTCAACATTCAAGTCAGTTGGCCGACTTAAGGTTAATGTGAGCACAAGCGTTATTGTAACATTTAATATTAAACTGATGAAAGAAGAAGCTGGAGCTTGGATATGTTGATACATAATGAGATGCAGTTTCAATCACGTAAAATCTCTCCTACAAACCCGGGCTTTCAAAATTTGCAAGGAACGGCGAAGGCACGGAGAAGGATACATAGTTCACTTTTATCAACAGTTGTAGTGCCTTAAATTAGTTTTTTATACTTTGCCCCACGAAAGAACAGACGTGGGACGTCATCTGCAAAACGCCCTGTTATGAGGTTAGATAGCAGGGACTAGGAGGGCGTCACATTGCTAAGATGTTCTGGGGCTCATCATAACTCTTTGCATGACCGAGTCTCTCTTCTAGAATCAACACCTTTGATCTGTCGGGCTCTCTTGGTCAACTCTTCAGCCTCTCTTGGCTTTTCCGGCGCTAGGGCTAGGGGTCAAATCACTTCTCTTATCTAAAAATATAATAACAAAAAAAAACACAAAACATGAATCTCCAATCTCCAATCTCCGAGCCTGGCCGAGACGGTGCCGGTTCGGGACGCCGCGGCGCGCCGGGCCGCAAAGCCAACGTGCGGCGGTGGGGGTTCGCCGATCCTGGTGGTGCGGTGTGAGGACGCAGTCCTGTGCGTATGCCCGGCCGGTGGCCGCACGGTCCACCTTGTAGTACCGGCTGGGCGGTGGGCATTGCCCGGAGGCGAGAAACAAAAAAAATATATGCCGTTGTCTACAGTGCTGTTCTGTGCTGTCTGCGACCGAATTACGATGACGACTATGCACGACCACGGATGGGTTTATGTTTTGTCTAACTAAAAAACTAATAAATGGATATGAATTTAAAATTGTAAGACAAGTCTACTGCGCAGAGCAGGCATACCTCAGCGGAAGTAGGGGAAGGAGGCATCGCCATGGGTGCCTCCCGACCGTCATCAAACGATCACCTACACACCGAGCCTGGGGATGCACTCGCAGATCTAAAGCCACAAACGGACCAGAGCAAAATCCCTTCAAGAGCCACCGGAAGACTGACCGAACACCTACGACCACAAGAGGGAAAGGCACGCATGACCACGATTGAGTGGAAAATGGACGAGGCAGAAAGAAAGGCTACCTCGCCACCAGAGGAACGAGCAACGACACACAAAGCTGGACACTGGAGCGAGATAATACACATCAGAAGAGAAGATTACCCAGGAAAGCGCACTAGCTAGCCGACGCTAGGGACATGGTCCTAAGACGTACGGACACCGCAGGGAAAAACCAGGAACATATCAAAGGATGCAATAGCGGATGTACCGGTGAAATCTACGAAAGACCCCGTGAAAGAACGGGACCACCACTGTCTGTACCACAAAACAGTGAGGCGGAAGCGCTTCGAGCCGAGGTAGAAATACTGAAGGTAGACAAAGCAAGAAACGAGAGGGATTGCGGCATGTAAGGACCTGTAGGCAATGAGGGATCGCTTAGAAGAGCACCGCAAGGCGTGAAAAGTAACGAAAACGGAGACGAGGGAAGAGACAGTAACGCGTATCAGGAACTCGTTTGATAGCGAAACCACCTACGAAATGACATCCGCTTCTTTCCATTCTTCCTTTCTGAACCGAACCGAACCGAACTGGATAGAACCGAATTGACCGAATCCAACCAGTTCAACCGAGTCAAATCTAATCCAACCGAATCGATGCGGACCAAGTCTAACCTGATTCAAACACCAGATCTTTTGTAGCGGCCCCATGTGCAGTAAATCGGTTTTACCGTGATTTTTTCTATGTTAGCAGACCGATCGTCACGGTGTCTTTTTCGACTATCTTCATGAAACGCATAGAAAAGTAAAAATTAGCAATTGTAAATTGTTCTCGATAACAAGATCTACCAAATACAGTACTTTTTTTATTTGAATATATATATATATATATATATATATATATATATATATATATATATATATATAAAATATATTCCGACAATGTTAGTTAGATAAGACGTTGGCGCGATGTCAATACCTTTCTTGTAATGCTATATTCGGAAAGTAAAAAGACTTAGGAAACAAGCATAGGAAAAGGATTGGTAGATAATCTTTTACAACAATGAAAGAACAGATACATTCAATGAAACACCTCAGAACTAAATAGAATAATGCTACGAGAATAGGTAAAATTACGACAAAAATTCGGCATTATTTCCAAAGTTATTATCAAACTCATACACACAAAGATACTAGTAAATACAATAGTTATTATCTTTTTGGGCAAAACCCTCCCATATGCTTACTTAAAATCGATCAACTGATTATTATATAACAAGTGATGGCTGTTGATTTCTGCGATTTGTATCAATCCTGAAAAGTGTTATCCCTATTTCTGTTCGACCAACCCTAATTTAAAATGACAAAGATAAATAATAGGGGTACTGTCTGGTACTGTCGATTGATTATTCCACTTGAAATTGTTAAATTGATAGAAGAATTTACAATATAATATAGTATGCTATTATTTATATTAATAACCCAAATGAATTAATAATTAAATAAAATGAATCATCATATATTACTTTATTCCATTTATTTTGTTTTATATTTCAGTGCCTACATATCTTATAATTTATACACTTTCGGCCAGTTTCTTCTGGGCGATCTTTTCTCCAATACATCTTCCCCTGTGCACAGCTTGCATACATTTATCAGTTTGTTGGTTATCAGCACTGCACGTCTTCACAGTTTCTTCAAGATTGAAGTTATCAAGTACCACATACTTTTGAGCCATTTTCAAATTGACCTCGTTTTGTTCGTTCATTCCCTTAGTTTTAACCAACAAACAACGATAATAACAAGCCAGAGCGTCGTTATAAAGTTTGGGCAAGATGTTCTTGAAGTCGCTTTCCTCGAATTTCACTTCCGTTTTTGTCTCCGTGGCACATTCAGTGGATAAACTCTTAAGATGGATAGTTGCTTCTTTCTTGATGCACATACCGAAAGCAGTCGCTGCTTCACAGGTGTCTATTTTATTGGCACCAGCACAGGTTTTGGTATACTTTTGGAGAGAATCGGGAATACTACTCGCAATTAGTTCACCTTTGTTATCTACGATGTTCATTTTCTTCATAACGCACTGAGCGAAGCATCTATATTTAGGGCCGGTTACATTCAAGTCATCGGGGGCAATATTTAGCTCTTTGTTGCATGCCTTTTTGGCAGCCTCGATTTCTTTAGTGTGGAGGGGATGGTAACCCTGAAATTGTTCATAATTAAGTAATTTCATTACATGGTTTAATTCGTTAATGGTATGCAGTTAATGTACATACATATAGAGTAATATGTTTCATAAAAAAATAACTGTGAAAAGTTAATAAATTATACCAAAACAACTACCAAATAAAGGAAATATTGACTTTTTAATTTAATTTTTAATCGACCGGTCGATTGCTACACCAATTTTGGTCGATCGCTCGTAATATTTTAACTTAGAAACCGATTACTGACTACTTGATGAATAGAGCACTAAAGACAATAAGTTGATCGCAATACTTTGGTAATAAAAAATCGATCTTGTGTGCACAAATGTTGGTCACTCCTGTTGTATACGAATAAAAATTCTTACCATCACTGAAACCAGGACGCCAAGAATTAGTAAAAATTGGATGTTGTACATGATTGTAGCTTGTTGCAGTTGAACTGTGATCACAATTTGGAAACTAGGCCTATTTATAGTGAAAATAGAATTTGCTATAAATAGATTAAGGTCAAATCTGGCGGTCTTTACAAAATGTTTAATACAGTTTGAGTATCAAATAAAATTAAACTGAATTAAATGATCCGTACCTACCATAATAACGAACTTCATTATATTTGCTGTTTGAAATCGAAATAGGCGGCCCTCTTATCCCGCACGGGATTGCCTTCTATTTAATTACAATGGTTTAGTTCCTGTATCCTTCCTATCTAAAATTATGTTATGATAGAATAATCGCCCGTAATATAAATATTGTAAGTGTATCATATATAAAAATCTGGCGTGGTCACCATACAATACACATTTCCGGACAAATTAACATGAAATAAGGAATAAAAAGAATGTGTTAATTCAAATTTCAATAATTTGGTTTATAAATTTTACACTTTACTACTTTTACTACTACGTCATGTAGAGTGTATTTATTGTTCTGTCGAGACGCATTCTTAGAATGTATTCTCGGTTTTCCCTAACGCTAGATGGTCTATGGATGAGTCGTATACTTCCCCACGGCGTTAGTTCTGTAGATTGCTATCTTGGCCTCTATCTCCACTTTGATGTGAATTGGAGGCAGGTCCAATATAACCTCCATTGCGGCGGTGGGGGTTGTTGTCATTGCCCCTGTTATTCTTAGATAGGCCATTATTTGCACTTTGCCTAGTATTTTCCTGCTTACTCCGTCTGAGGCTTTGTGCCACCAGATTATTGGTGCATAAGTCATAACGCGAGTGTAGAGTCAATACACCATTTTTGGTGTTAGTCCCCAGGTTTTTCCGAACATTTACCAGCATGCCCAGAAGTTTCTTCTACTATGGTACTAAAGAGGTTTTCCGGGGTTAACCGTAAGGCCCTCTCCTACACATCACCGTCCCACGTGAGTGCACCTTGCTGAAGTATTTTATTGAATTTACCAATCGCGAGTATTACCACGTCGTCGACGTAGCCTTGTACGTAGCATCCTTTCTGGTCCACTTGCTCTAAAGACACGATCGGTTCAAAAATAGGGCCGTCTGATGATCGAGCCAGTCGGTCCATTCTGGTCGGTCTGTGTAAGGTATTCATGACTCTTATATTTCTCAATTACATCCAAAACAAAATCATGACCAATAGTACTATGGTTGCCAACCATCCTATGGCCCTTAGTTGTTTGGGTATCATGCTGTCCTCGACGGATTTGAGCCTGGCCCCATCCCAGGGTTGTCCCTCTCTCATCACCCCGTCAGTCAATGTTTGGTGGCCAGGTTGACGCAGGAGATATGGAGGTATCCCGTCCTAGCCGAAACTCTACTGAAACCGATGATTTGATCGGCTTTCAGTGTGTCGGTTTTGTCGAGTAGATAGGATTTTATATTTCCTATCTGCTCTTCATTCAGGGACGACCCCGGATAGTCTTCAGGTAGTATTGCCATCTTGATGTCCGAAGTCGCGTCCCGGTATGATTTGCCCTGCGAAGAGGAAGGTTCTGTAGAGCCCCTAATTTTCTTCGCCTGTCTTCTGTCGGTCGGCGATATGATTCCCTTGACAGGGTGCGCCCCCTGGCCTCCAGCTATTGAAAAGGAACTGGTGCTTGCTGTCCCAGCTGCCTGCTTCATCAGCTTCCTTCTTGCGTAGCCCGAGAGCCGTGTTTGTGGTTCACTCTGCGGTGTCCCACGGATTTTGTTTTTTTTTGTTTTCTTGGTTCCATTCATTCCATTCCCGAGAACGATACCTGTTCACGACACTGCTCCGCTAGTGCTACGCAGCCCTAGTGACGATAACTGACAACATGTCTTGGGGGAAGTTGGTCCGCGGCAACGGTTTTTGCTTGCCACCGCATGGGTTTAGACACGCGGGTTCACTGGCCGTTGCTAACCAAAGCCTTTTATCTCTTTCGCCTTCTCCCTATTCGCCACGCGCCCGGTCGGCTTTCCAGACCTCTCCGAGCCGTAAACCAGAACATACTAGGTAAAGTGCAAAGAATGGCCTACCTAGGAATAACCTCCACCGCTTCAATGATGGTTATATTGAACCAGAATCAACTTCAGATTATAGTCGAGACGGAGGACAGAATAGCAATTTACTGAAGTAACGCCAACGGGAGTTGTAAGAATCACCTACAGATCATACCAAACAAGCATTAGGGAAAATCAGAAGAAATGATTTTAATAATGCGCCCCCACAAGACAATAAAAGCACTTGACATGATGATACCTTGCAGGGTAACAATACCTGATAAGGCAGAATGGGGAGAAGTTACATGCAAAACCTTAAAGGGTCAATCTGGTTTACCTATGGATTTAAAACCAACAATGGAACAGAAATAGGATTATATGCTAACGACTCGGAGACACGAGTATTGTAACAAATAGTCAAGCAGTACTGACAGCACGAATAAATCTATTGATGACCTGGGGATTCAAAGGCTACGAAATACGGGTAAATTGACAAAAGAGGAAAGTGAATAAAAATTCGTTGGCACCAACTTGCGCCATACCATATAAAACACCCAAGGAATAGCTTGAGAAAACCCCAGAAAATTTCCACTGCCGATACTGGGAACGCAAACTAGAATAAAACAATAGAAGAATTTCATTAAGACTCCCAGTAAAGAGGCGACGGAATAAATCTGAAAACTAAATAAGAAAGAATTAAGGAATGGTGAATGTTTCCTAACAATACTCTGCACATTAAATAAACACCTGCACACTATGGAGGTAGAGAAAGCAACCACGAGCAGAGGTTGCTGGGAAGAAGAATAAACCTCACTACACGTAATCACCAGATGGGAAGCATTCAGCGCATGCAGGAACAACTCTTTGGTTCAACGCGAATGAGCCTAAAGACCCAGAAGCTCGCACATTCATGAGACTTTATTGAAGATACAGAACTCGTTAATGCATGCTGAGAAATGGTGAGCACAGCCGTGGTCGCAAAGGGTTCCACCAGACCACGGGCAGGAACAAAATAATTAAATATTCATAATAGTAGTAAAAGTTTATTCCTCACAACTTTATAGACACATTATTTACAAAATATCTAAAATGTACTATATGTACTAAGTTGTACATTTATAATATATTAATTTGTTGGGAGATTTATGTTGATATTTAAATAACAAACATATATATCATATTGTAACGGGCGATTATTCTATTATAATGTAATCTTAGATACGAAGTTACAGAAACTGAAACACTGGAACGCTATGTTCACGTTTGGTACATCCTACAAAGCTAGCAACAATAGAAGGCAGTCTTGTGTGGGACAAGAGTGCCGCTCTATTTCGATCGCAAATGGCAATTATAATGATAATCGTTATTATAATAGGGATAATTTAATTCAGTTTAATGTTTTATTTGGCGCTCAATATGAGTTAAGCGTTTTGTAAAGAATACCTGGTTTGGCCTTAATTTACATATAACAAATTATATTTTTCAGTATAAATGGGCCTAGTTTCCAAATCATGATCACAGTTCAACTGCAACAAGCTACAATCATGTACAATATCCAACTTTTACTAATTCTCGGTGTTTTGGTTTCAGTGATGGTAAGTATTTTTATTCGTATACATATTCTAAAATTAAGATTGGTATGTTTTATTCAACGCATAATTTATGAATGGAAGCAGTGGACTTTTTATATATTTTTATGCAAATTTGAACAACCAATTCCAATGTACATACACATTTAAATTAAAGGGAGTTTAAAGCAGTGTGGGCATATTATGGTTGCAGACTATTATTAATGTTTCACATTACTTATTTTTCTTTAAATGGTGTTAGCTTATATAACAATTTTCTTAATTTCAAGTTATTTTACTATTTATCATTTGAAAAAGTATTTTTAGTTTTAATGCAGCGGTTCATTATTTAATACTATTGACATTTATCTTTGGCTATATTTATCTATTATAAATCTTACGGACATATAATAAAAAGAAATAATTAAATTAAATTAAAAATTATAATACAACTAACACCTAGGAGGAAAGTTAAACGCCATCTGGCGGCACCACGTCAATTAGCAATGCACACCCATATGGTATTATAAATTACATTTAAAACATCTATATTTCATAGCAAATTATTTTGCTACAATTTATTATACTTTACAATTGGGATTTACTAATTATACTTATTCTAATTTACATATTACCCTACATGTACATTAACTGCACAGTATTAACGCATTAAAATATGTTATAAAATGACTTAATTCAGAACAATTTTAGGCTTATCATCCACTCCACACTAAAGAAATAGAGGCTGCCAAAAAGGCATGCAACAAGGAGCTAAATATTGCCCCCGAAGACTTGAATGTAACCGGTCCTAAATATAGATGTTTCGCTCAGTGCGTTATGAAGAAAATGAACATCGTAGATAACAAAGGGGAAATAATTACCAGTAGCATCCCGGATACTCTACAAAAGTACACCAAAACCTGTGCTGGTGCCAAAAAGATAGACACCTGTGAAGCAGCAACTGCTTTCGGTATGTGCATCAAGAAAGAAGCAACTGCCCATCTTAAGAGTTTATCTACTGAATGTGCCACGGAGACAAAAACGGAAGTGAAATTCGAGGAAAGCGACTTCAAGAATATCCTGCCAAAACTTTATAACGACGCTCTGGCTTGTTATTATCGGTGTTTGTTGGTCAAAACCAAGGGAATGAACGAACAAAACGAGGTCAATTTGAAAATGGCTGAAAAATATGTGGTAGTTGATAACTTCAATCTCGAAGAAACTGTGAAAACGTGCAGTTCTGATAACCAACAAACCGATAAATGTCTGCAAGCTGTGCATAGGGGTAGATGTATCGGCGAAAAGATCGCCCAGAAGAAACTGACTGAAAGTGTTTAAATTATAGATATATAGGCATTGAAATATAAAACAAAATGAATTGAATAAATTAATATGTGATTGATATTTTAAGTATTAAATCATTCGTTATATAAGTATGATCAATTGCATACCCTATGTTTCTTCTTCTTCTTTCAGCCTCTGTTTGTCCACTTATGCTTGTAGGCTTCTTGCTTAGTTTTCCATTTCTTCTTATTTTCAGCAATTTGGATCCAGTTTATTTACCGGCGGTTTCCTATATGTCCTGTCTTCACCTTTTTCGGGGTCTTGCTTCCAAATGCAAAGGCAAAAGGTGCCACCACGTATCCCCTACTACCTCTACCTCTTTCCTGACCCACACCTCGCTCTTGCTATTCTTACATGGCTTTCTTGTCACTCAATATCCCCTTACCTCAGTACTTAGGCTACACATTTTCCCCAATCCACACCTCAGACAAACCCACCCTTTCATACATCCTTCCTATATCCTTTCTGCATCCCACCACATGTTCATCCAATTTGTCTCTTGTAACAGCACCGCCATCGATATTGACTTTTCGAGACCTAGTGAACTCATTCTTGTTCCCTTTCCATTACATCCCACTCTCGCATTCCCCACACTACCACTTCATAGAACAATATACGCTTTATACACGTATCTCTGATCTTCTACGCCATTTGGTGGTTACCTCCCCATAAACTATCCCATTCTCGCTTCGCTAACCCCCATGTCATTCTCACTTGCATTCCACATGCATCCTAAATCCTTCACTCATCAATCAAACCAAAAGCCCAATATTGAAAGCCATTCACTCTTTCAATCATTTTTTCCTCCAATCGACCCGACCTATCTCTTATTCCTAAAAATCGTCCATTTGGATCCTTCCGCTGATGGAGATTCCTGGGGATGTAGTGGCATGACAACCCTTTATGCGGATATTACATTAAACTAAACTAATTAAGTGGCCTGCAATGCCGTGTATGATGGCTGGGGGTCAATGAAACTTGGTTGAGGCTTCTAAATCTTAGTCTGTGGTAAGGTTACCTACTTAAGGGTTGCCTTCTATTCTACCTTCTATTTTAGATGCATTCACAAGATGAGTTAAGTTATTAAATTACAAGGTAGAGAGTAAATAAATTAACACTTAGCTAATGGAACAGATCAATAAGTAAATAGTAAATAGTTCGGAGTAGACAATCAGTAAAAATTAGTAATGCACAATGAGTTGGTAAGTAGAAGGCACGGAGAGTGATTAGGCAGCAATCAGGCCGCCGGCCTCGTTAGTAAACGCTTAGTAATATGGTTGCGGAGACATGTAGCAATGAAATGACTACAGTTAATATTAAGTAAGTAGTGGTGAGTTATAAGTAAGTAGTAAATGTGACTTAATAAGATAATACGAGATACAAAATAAATAATAAAATAAATGAATAAAAACATGAAGGAATAAATGAGTAATGCACATTCTCTCTATACATTCCAGAAGTTTCCCCCTAGGTACTGAGTCATATGCTGCTTTCAAATCCACCGGATACATTCTCCCTTCGCATTCCAGCGATTCCTCCACCATTTTCGCTAATGTCAAAATATGCTTTCTCGTCCCTTTTCCCCTTCTGAACCCACCCTTGCATTCCGGTAGCCTCCCTTTTCTTTCCACTTTACTATCCACTCTGTTCTTCACCATTGTCACCACAACCTTATATATCCCACTCATCCAGTGATTCCCTTCATAATCAAACCAGCTCTCCCTCTGCCCACTCCTCTTCGTCGCCAACGCCGCCTCGATCGCCCTCTGCAAATGCTGCATCGACAGCACCTCAGCTCATTTAACACCCTTTAGCTTCATCTCTTACCCAGCCATTTCTGGTTCCATCCAAACCCCTGTTGCCCCCTCCTCTCTTCTATCGTCCTACCTTTCCCCACCCTCACGAGAACGCTCACCTTGTAGCACTCCTACTCCTCTCTTCCGATTCCATTGACTATCACATAGTCCAATACAGATCCGTCTCCCTCCCCACAGAAAGTCTTCTTCCCTATCCAGTCCCGCTCAAAACACCCATTGAGCACATCCCATCCCGACTTCCTCACCCATTGAATGGATACAATATACTCTTCCTTCCGTCACTTTATCACAATTACTATAGAAAATATATAGTAAAATATGTGTTGATTATTGTTGATAACATCTCGAATAATCTCAAAAGTATGTTTTTCGTTAGTATTTGCAAAAATAATTTTGGTTTTTTAATGTTGTTGGTTTTTGATGAGACAATTATATTAAATTTAAAAATATTAAATTTTCCGCTATTTTGTAATACTGTCATATACTCGCGAATTAATATTGCTTCGTAAATTAGCAACAGGTGTGCTCCATTCCTCCATATATAGACTATTTTTTGGGTAGCAACATAAGAGGTGTATTTATTTACATTTATTATTAAATATCAATCAATGATCTATTTATTTATAACAATACATACTATTTTCACAATTCGAATTGCTACATCTTATATAATTTATACACTTTCGGTCAGTTTCTTTTGGGTAATCTTCTCTCCAATACATCTACCCCTATGAACAGCTTGCAAACATTTATCAGTTTGCTGGTTGTCAGCATTGCACGTTTTCACAGTTTCTTGAAGATTGAAGTTATCAAGTACGATGTACTTTTCAGCCAACTTCAAATTAACTTCGTTTTGTTCGTTCATTCCATTCGTTTTGACCAACAAACAACGATAATAACAAGCCAGGGCGTCGTTATAAAGCTTCGGCAGAATATTCTTGAAGGCGGCTTCCTCGAATTTTACTTCCGTTTTGGTCTCCGTTGCACATTCAGTGGATAAAGTCTTAAGATGGGTGGTTGCTTCTTTCTTGATGCACATACCGAATGCCGTCGCTGCTTCGCAGGTATCTATTTTGGTGGCACCGGCACAGGTTTTGGTATACTTCTGGAGGGTATCGGGAATGTTGCTAGTAATTAGTTCTCCTTTGTCATTTACTATATTCATTTTCTTGAGAACGCACTGAGCGAAGCATCTATATTTAGGACCGGCTACATTGAAGTCATCAGTTGCAATATTTAGCTCTTTGATGCATGCTTTTTTAGCAGATTCGATTTCTTTAGTGTGGAGTGGATGGAAACCCTGAAAGAGATCACGACTATATAATATAATTTCTATATTAATGAGTATGTGGGTATATGTTATTACTATAAGAGTACTGAAGTATGAAATTCAAAAGATATATAGTAACTAAAACATATTGAACTTTCAACGGGTAATATAATGCAGTAAATCAGTTTTCAAATAATATGCGTATTGGGGTAGTAATGCACTTTACAAAATACATTTGAGAGGGTAAGAATATGCAAGGGTAAGAATGTGAGTTTAAAGTACGATATTATTACGCTAATAGCGTATACCAGTTCTGATGTTATAAATAGAAAATATAATTAGTAATTCGATTCTAATATACTACAACAAATACGCTTTCAAATAAAAATCTTATTTGGGGCAGTAGTGCAAATTATATTACAATATACAATTAAAGTGGTGGTAAATAAGAACTTATTGAAGTTGAATTAAATAAACACTTGTACTTGTACTAAACACTGACTATTTGAAGTTTAAACCAGTAAAGATATAAACATATTTACCATCACTGATACTACCACACCAAGGGTAATTAAAAGTTGGATACTGTACATGTTTGTAGCTAGCTGCAATTCAACTGTGATTACAATTTGGGAGGTACTCTATTTATATTGAAAACTATAATGTATATACATAAATAAATTAGGGTCAAGCCAGATATTCTTTCAAAGGTAACAATAGGTTTAATGCATTTTGAGCGCAAAATAAAACTAATCTGAATTAAGCAATCGTTATTATGCTATTTTCATTATATTAGCCGATCGTGTACTCAATAGAAATCATTTTTATTTTATTGCTTTTGACATCCATCAGCTCACAGGACGTATTCGTAATACAAATGCACATACCATGCGTGTATGCCTCCATGTCGAGGATTATGTTATGTATGAATAATTCGCATCTTAAACCCATATTTGTTGGATTCTGTCGTTTTTGACCGCAATCCTGGACAACTCGCTTATCTTAAGAGAGGTTGGTTAAATTAGGGCAAAGTTGTGATTTTTTGCACGGTCTTGTTAGTTTTGCGATATTGAAGAAATACGATACATTGTTTTTTTATGTGTTTGAATATACTTCACTAGTAATAGTATTAGTTTTTATAGAGTAATATCTAGTTTTACATAATACAATACTGGTGATTTTTGCTATGGAACGGCGTTCGAGCACCTTCTTTCTTTCAAGTAATGTATGTTTGGTTAAAAATGAATACAAAATACTTCTCAATCGCAGCTTCTGCTAATAAAACTGCCAGAATTTATTTATATCTGTGGGGCATTTACGTACACCCGGCGCTTTTCGCCTAGTAGGGTAGGAATCGCCTTGTAGTTGAGTACAAGAAATATCCTCTAAACCCTAAACCCTTGCTCTACCCCCAGTCCGGAACTGATTTTTCATTTAAGCCTTAAAAGCTGGGGGTCCAGATAAATCTACTTGGTATGTTCGATAGATTATCAGTTATATAAATTATATAAAAACATAAGGCGAAGGGCGATGATCAGGATGGTTTCCCTGGATACCGTCCGATACCCTGCTACCCTGAGGTGCGCCTTTTTCTTTTACTCTAGCTAGTTTGTCGCACGTGTTTTGACACATTAATCGATGGCCTCATGCCGTATAGCATCACACTTTCTACAACCCTTGCCAGCATCTTCCTATTCTGCTGCCCCGGTTCTTGTATGTTCGGGATAATAGTTGCGTGGAGACTAGCACATTTAGCTGCCCTTGTCATTGCTGTCTCCACCTGCTTCCGGAAGGTCAAGCCCTGGTCTACGATGATCCTTCCCTCTTCGGAAGAACCTCCGTATCTCCGATGGTGAAGCGGACTTGTCTACACTTCTTCTTCCCGGTGACGAGAACCGCCTGGGTCTCCGCCAGCCAGCGATATTCATTCGCCCGCACTCATAGTTCCTCCTCACTGCTTCACGTCGCGATCAGAGCCACGTTGTCGGCCCTAGCGCAGACTCCTGCGAAACGCCACACTGGTCCTTTTGCCGCACATGCTCTCAACGCTTAGTTTGCGGTTCTTTAGATAGCTTGCAACCAACTGCATCACATCTTTCGGGAATCCCATTGCTGTACATCTCTCAAGAGACCATGCCCAGTCGGCAGCATTAAAGCTATTGCGTACATCGATTAAAACCAATGCGCAAAGCTGCCTCCTTCTCCCCGACCTTTTCCTGGCCTCGCTGGCGGTGTCCATCGCTACTTCCAGCGCTTGAATAGTAGATCTGCCTGGCCTAAATTCGTACTGCTGCCCGGCAAGACATTCTGGTACCTCAGCGGTGGCTGGCAATTCTCCGCAACATCAAGTACTCCAGTAGTTTCCCCTTCATGTCCAGCATGCATAGTGGCCTGTACCCTGATGGGCTATCGAAGGGTTTCCCAGGCTGGCGAATAAGGACAAGTTTGGCACTAAGTAAGATTTATAGAAATTTCCCTCTGGTAAGAACGTAGTTCAAGGTCCTCAGGATGAACTCGGGGAACCATTCCACCGCCAATTTGACGGCTTCTCGTCCTCCGTGAACGCGGTCGTAGCTGTGGACCTGAATTTATAGCTGGTTGCCTTTGCGCCTCATGGCTGCCGCGCATTCTCGCTGCTAGCGCCTGGATCTCCCCGAGCTCCGTCCTGACCCATCGATAAAACACTTCTAGGAACTTGCCCTTGTCTAGAGTTTTCACGTTGAAGCCGGTCTGCATTGAATCTGAAGCTGTTGGATATAAATATGGTTTACTTATCACGGTAGACTTTCAGTCGACAGAGCCTCGTCAATTGTCAAGTAAGGTGTACCCGGTGCATGAGAAGTTGTCATTTGGGTTGGTTGCGATGTTGAACATCACCTGTTACATCCAATGCTCATTCTATCCCATGCTATGTTAAAATAAAGGTTCACCCGATACATGTTTTTTTTATGCCTATGGTCATCAATAGGAGGTACTTATCCTTGCAGTAGGCAACAATGTTGATCTTTAGCGACAGGGAATACCGATCCTCAAATGAAGATCCGAAGGAATCGATGAGATTCCAACGCCTGGTTAACACTGACCACACAAGTGGTCCCATCTAAGTCAAGGTGCAAGGTACCGTGGCAAGCACTGAATGGCCGCGGGATAAGTATTGCGGGCCCTAACGTAACCATGGGCGCACCAAGCGAATGTATTTCTACCAGATATACCTAACTACCCAAGTAGACCATCTAAGGGACACAATGGCAATGGCAAGTCCAAGGGGCGACAGCAGTCGTGAGCCTTCCCCGCACGGCCATACATCTCAAAGGGATGGACCAGTTGACCACTAGAGAGAAAGTCATAGAGGCCCTATTTAGGGTGACGGGGAAGGACAGCAAAGTGATTAGTGTAAGAGCCTTAAGGCCGGCTTACTGAGGAACTCCGGCGGTTACCGTAACCACGTCCGAAGGTCCCCGCGGGCGATCTGCGGAAAGGGAACGTTGAGGGTGGGGATTGTACACTGCCGAGCCACCCTTCGCACTGACCAGCAAAGGAGTGCTTCAGGTGCTGGGGACAAGGACACGAGGCAGCCCATTGCCGCGGGGGGTCGTTATGCCGGCACTGTGGCAAAACGGGGCACTATGTGCCAAGATGCCCCACCAAGACATCGTATTACCTCATCTGCAAGCATGAGGTGTATGTTACAATACCAGGGAGGTGTGCGAAACCAGCGAGCACCCGCCAACACGAAGCAGCAGCAGAAGCCACGAGCGAGCCAATTCAATATGGAGCTCCGAATTCTTCAAATAAATCTTCACAGATGTAGGGCAGTCCATGACCTACTGTAGGTCACGACGGCGTCGTACCAATATAATGGTGGCCACCAGGGAATACTTGACTTGACCCTGTGCTCCTCCGCACTTGGGCGACGGGTCGGGGAATGGAGGGTGCTAGACATGGAGACACACAGTGACCACCTCTACGTGAGTCTCCATATCGGCGACGCTAGAGCAAGGGTACGGGAAGACAAAGGAATGACGACCGGCTTCAACGTGAAACCTCTAGACAAGGGCAACTTCCTAGAAGTGTTTGATCGATGGGTCAGGACGCGACTCGGGGAGATCCAGGCGCCTTTGCGCCTAATCTTCGTAGCTTGTTTTCACCAGGAAAACTAGAGGAGAGCTAGAGTGGCGGAGACGTAAAGACTGAAAATAAACATACACGGGATAAGTGATGTTCAATGCCCAATGTCGGGAAAATATACCAACGAATGGATGTATATACTTCTCTGGGATTGATAACCCAATACGTATTGGTTTATACCGTAGGCGACAAAATAACAAACCGAACCGTACTTAATTTTACACCCATAGATAATAGCCTAAAACCCGATATCCATTCAAGAAGTCCTACTATGTGCTGGTAAGAAGAGCAATATGGCAATGTATATAACGATAAACCATGACATATAAAGCAAAATCAAACAACCTATGGAAAACTGGTTGATGGAAATGTGCAAAGAATTGTAAGATAATGTGAAAGGAGATATGGCACTTTTAATATGCACAAACAGATAGAAGAAATGAAGGGTACAAAAGTAAAACTGTAAATAATTCTACTGAACGATTCAAACGGTAATGAAATCACAAGTACAAGTTTATTACCTATTATTTAAAAGTAGTAGTAGATAGACCAGAACTGATGACAATGATAACAGAGAAATGAGACCATACACATTAAGAGGATAGTTGGTGCACGCCACATAGCAAACCAAGGGCGACTAAAGTAAAGTAAAGCCATTGGACCAGACTTATCGTCGAGGAACCCATAGATATATTGGTTAAACTATTTAGCCGAAACTACAACACAGGACAATTACCATAGCAGTGGGTAGTTTCTACATGTGTTACACGTTTCTCTCTTCTTTTCACAACCGCAATCACGGGAATATAAACTATGAAATTAGTCTTGGTAAAATTGACTCTCCGTTGGACGACGACGATGATTTCACCTAGCTGTTTGTATAAAAATAAAACCAATTAAAAATTAAATGGTCAAGCTGCTATACATTTATTCATCAAAACAATTTAATACAAAATTTAGCTTCCTATTCCTTCTCATCTATTAATTTATGCACTTTCGGTCAGTTTCTTCTGGGTGATCTTTTCTCCAATACATCTGCCCCTATGCACAGCTTGCAGACATTTATCTGTTTGTTGGTTGTCAGTATTACACGTCTTCACAGTTTCTTCAAGATTGAAGTTATCAAGAACGATGTACTTCTTAGTCAACTTCAAATTCACCTCGTTTTGTTCATTCATTCCATTCGTTTTGACCAATAAACAACGATAATAACAAGCCAGAGCGTCGTTATAAAGCTTCGGCAGGATATTCTTGAAGGCACCTTCCTCGAATTTGACTTCCGTTTTGGTTTCCGTTGCACATTCAGTGGATAAACTCTTAAGGTGGGTGGTTGCTTCTTTCTTGATGCACATACCGAATGCAGTCGCGGCTTCACAGGTGTCTATTTTTTTGATTCCAGCGCAGGTTTTGGTATACTTTTGTAAAGTATCGGGTATGTTGCTGGTAATCAGTTCACCTTTGTCATCTACGATATTCATTTTCTTGAGAACGCATTGGGCGAAACATCTATATTTAGGACCGGTTACATTGAAGTCATCAGATGCAATATTAAGCTCCTTGGTGCATGCTTTCTTGGCATCTTCGATTTCTTTAGTGTGGAGTGGATGGAAAGCCTGCAAGTGTTTAGAATAAATAATTGTACAATTTCGTTTTTTTGCCGCTGTTAGTTTATATATACATATACATATGCATATGTATATTAAATATTATTTCGCGCTTCATGATTTTTTCACTCTGACATATCATATGATTTTTCTCAAAAATTTCTTCATGTTACCTAAATCATAATATATTACTAATCGCAGAAAAACAATCTCTTTCAGAATCTGTAATAACAAAATAGGGTTATCATTTGAAAAAAATATTAATGACGTCATTTCATATTCATAAATGGTCGAAAAAAATTGATACTTTCATTAAAAATTGGCAATTTAAAATTAAAAATCGACCTGGAGTAATTTTTGCAAATATCATAGATATAGGTTTTATCGAATTTATTCCATATATTAGATTGATATAATATAATTATGGAAGATATAGACAAAATAAATACTAATTAAATTTAAATTTTATTTCTGTATTGGGTAATAAACCTTAGTAAGGTGTATAATAAAAGTATTAATCAAGCGGTAATGAAGAATTAATGCTAAATATATTACACATTTGTCTTCACTATTACATGAAGAACTGAATGAATGCAAAGAACTTAATAATATGTTGAAACCTATGAAATAATAAGAAATACTTACCATCACTGATACTACCACACCAAGGATAACTAAAAGTTGAATACTGAACATGATTCTTGCTTGTTCCAGTTGAACTGTGATTTAGATTTCGGAACCGGCCTATTTATACTGGAAAATATAATTTGTTATACATAAATAATGGTCAAACCAGCTATTCTTTAACAAAATAATACATTTATTACATTTTAAGCATTAAATATAACTAATCTGAATAAAATGCATTATATCATTATAACGACTTTCATTATACGGTGATATTATTTCGAAAACAATAAACAGAGCTGGATGTTTCACAATAAACGATAAACGATAAACTGTGAAATATAAAGCAAAATCAAACAGCCTAAGGAAAAGTAGTTGAAGTGCAAGAGATATGACACTTTTAATATACACAAAAAGATAGAAGAAATGACGGGTACAAAAAGAAAACTATAATAACTATACTGAACAATTCTAAAGGAAATGAAATCACAAGTACAACAGAAAAGATGGACTGAGTTTATTACCTATTATTTAAAAATAATAGACGATGACAATGATGACAAATAATTTAGACCATACATACTAAGAGGAGAGGTGATGCACGCCATAAAGCAAAACCAGGGCGATAAAAGAAATAGGCTATTAAAAAGACCTAAATTAAACCCAAATAATGAAATAATAAAATGAAAAATTAAAATACACATAGTAGAAACTGAAATAAAGATTAAACAAAGAAAAAAAGAATTCTACAAAAATAAATTCGACAACACAAAATCTAACAGTAGCAAAATGTGGTATGAAATAAATACATTGATGGGACTTGACGAAAAGAAGACAACGAAAATAGAGAAAATTGAAAATAGAAAAAGGCGATGGTACGATAGCTACAGCAGAAAGAGACATTGCAAATGAAATAAATAATTACTTTTCAAACATAGAAGCAGCCTTAGTAAATAAAATAAAAAATCAACCTGAAAAAACACTCAATTTAAAAGAAACTAAAACAACAAACAAACATAGAAACGCTGTACCCAACCACAGAAAAGGAAATAATAAATATATTAAAATCCTCAAAGGAAATTGTTACGGCCCCACACGGTGTGTGTGCGGGAACCATAACCCAAAATCTTCCCCTGTCTAATTATTTAGATATATTGATTTCTAGTTAAAGTAGGTACGTCTTTATTGCTAGTTCAAGGAGGCTATTGGCACCATTCAAGCCATAAAACGCTTTATATTTTGGGTTTGAGTTAGGTAGTGATTTGCGGGTGAAATTTTCCAGTCCCACATCTGGTTATCGGTGGCGCGACATTTGGGCACCAGATGTGGTCGGATGAAGCAAAGTTCACCCCGCGATACCTGCGAGGGATGCAGAGAAGAGCAGAACGAGCCGCGCCATTGCGCGGCTAAGATCGTCTCCTTCGAGCTCTGCAAATTATTATTTAATACATCTAGCGCCATTGCGCTAGCATTGTTTGTATCAGTTGTTAAGAACATAGTGTGTAAATATACATTTCAAATTGAGTGTGATTTTAATTACTTTACGTCACAGAAATAAAGCTTCTGGATACGATGACATAACATACAAGATAATAAAAAATAACGAAACTACACTAACTCCGGTTTTAACAAAACTCATAAATAAAGAATTAACCACAGGACTGTTTCCTGACGGCCTAACGAATGCCATCAAAAAAACTGTTTTCAAAAAGGGAAATAAAACGAAAGTAGAAAATTATAAGGCTATATCTCTATTATCGGCAATTGGCAATATTTTAGAAAGAGTAATACACAAGAGACTATATTATCAAGTTGCGAAGATAATAAATCCTAGGCAGTATGCATTCCAAACAAGTCTAACAGAACAACAGCAATTACAGACGTAATACACTACATCGAAAAGGAAACACAAAAAGGAAACTATTTAGTCACACTATTTATCAACATAAAGAAGGAATTCGATACAGTCACTCGGGATGTGCTACTTGAGAATTTAAAACAAATAGTAATTGCAGGCACTTTTTATAAGATGCTAAGATGATACCTAAATTCATGAAAACAAATAGTAAAAATAAACGAAACTTATAGGTAAACAGAAAAACCAGACTATGGAATTCCGCAAAGAATAAATTACCTACCTCTACAGTATATACTCTACAATAATGATATATTCGAGATCCAGTTAACTGGAATACTAATTGTATATGCAGACGATACATGTATACTATATACTATGCACCGGAAAACAAAAGAACTGGAAAAAAGTATCAGAACTTGAAACATACTACTTAAACAAATTGCTGACGGTAAATGATAAAAAAAATAACATAAAAATATACTCAAAAATTATAAAAAAAAGTTAACAACATAAAATACCTAGGACTAAAACGAACACCTAAGCTGGAATAACCTAATAAAAAATATTGTAAAGCATAACTCATATATCAACGGAGCGCTGTATAAAATCAAGATACTCATACCCCGAGACAGTAAAAACGTAATATATATATATATATCGCCCTATACATTTCTAAAATATTATATATGATAAATATATGAGGTAATACAACAAAGAAAAATGAAAACTGAAATATTCCAAAGGCAATAAACAAAAATCTTAAAAACAATGCATCAACTACATACATTTACAGTGACGAAAGGATCCCATACGAAACTACAAGAACATTATGTAACAAATAAAATGGTTATGTCAAATCTGGCACTAATTCACAAGATCAAAGGAACATATATAAAAATAAACCTAAAATTACAACAAAACAAAAATTATCATAAATACAACATAAGAGGAAAAGAAAGCCCCAGAACTACCAAGAAATAAACTTTCAACTTATTCAATGAAAGCATAAACATGTATAATGCCCTTGATGAAGAAACAAACAAAAAATTAATATAAAAAATGTTAAAGGAAAAATAAAAGAGATATTAATTGAAAAACAACAAAAATGACGCAATGAACAAAGATGAACGAGAAGGACCACAGCCTTCCAGGAAATGGTCACCGAACGAAGGGAAAAGTATGTCTATTTCAGCTTTTTTGTATATGTATATATGTATATGTATAAGAAAAAGTTATAATAATACATATTTTTTTAAGAAATTATTATTATTTCTTTAAAAAAAAGTAAAGCCATTAGACCAGACTAGATTCTAATAGAACTTATCGACGAAGAAGTCATAGATATATTAGTTAAACTATTTAAAACACAGAACAATTACCATAACAGTAGGTAGTTTCTACATTTGTTACGTGGAAAGAATTATAATAAGGAATGCTCTGACTGCTCTGAGTCATGTCTTAAAGTTGTTTCTTTTTTCAATGATCATCCACAACCGCTGGACTATGAAATTAGTGATGGTAAAATTGGCTGCATAAATAGAATGGGCATAGTATACAATTGTATATTTTGTAATAGGAAAAGCATAAACATAGTTGTTACACATGCCCAGAGGAGTGGGCGAGATAACTGATTAATCGACGGGCCATTTCACCTAGGTATTTAAAAAAAAATAAAACAAATTAAAAATTAGAAGGTCAAGCTGCTATAAATTTATTCATCAAAACAATTCAATACAAAATTCAGATTAAAAATTAGAAGGTCAAGCTGCTACAAATTAATTCATCAAAACAATTCAATACAAAATTCAGATTCCTATGCCTCCCTATTTACTAATTTATGCATTTTCCGTTAGTTTCTTCTGGGTGATCTTTTCTCCAATACATCTACCCCTATGCACTGCTTGCAGACATTTATCTGTTTGTTGGTTATCGGCATTGCACGTCTTCACAGTTTCTTCTAGATTGAAGTTATCAAGAACGATGTACTTCTTAGTCAACTTCAAATTCACCTCGTTTTGTTCATTCATACCATTCGTTTTGACCAATAAACAACGATAATAACAGGCCAGAGCGTCGTTATAAAGTTTCGGCAGGATATTCTTGAAGGCACCTTCCTCAAATTTGACTTCCGTTTTGGTTTCCGTTGCACATTCAGTGGATAAACTCTTAAGGTGGGTGGTTGCTTCTTTCTTGATGCACATACCGAATGCAGTCGCGGCTTCACAGGTGTCTATTTTTTTGGTTCCAGCGCAGGTTTTGGTATACTTTTGTAAAGTATCGGGTATGTTGTTGGTAATCAGTTCACCTTTGTCATCTACGATATTAATTTTCTTGAGAACACATTCGACAAAACATCTATATTTAGGACCGGTTACATTGAAGTCATCAGATGCAATATTAAGCTCCTTGGTGCATGCTTTCTTGGCATCTTCGATTTCTTTAGTGTGGAGTGGATGGAAAGCCTGCAAGTGTGCAAGAATAAATAATCGTACAATTTCGTTTTAATTGTCGCTCTTTATCTACATATAGCTATATTAGATTGATATATTTATAGAAGAAATCGAAAGAAAAATACTAATTAAATTCGAATTATAATTCTGTGTAGGTTACCTCAGTAAGGTGTATAATAAAAGTATTAATCCAGTAGAATTAAGGTTGAATATTTTACATACTTGTCTCCGCTATTACATGAATGACTCAGTGAATGTAAACAACTTAATAATATGTTACAACTTATAAAGTAATAAAAAATACTTACCATCACTGATACTACCCCACCAAGGATAACTAAAAGTTGAATACTGAACATGATTGTTGCTTGCTCCAGTTGAACTGTGATTTAGATTTCGGAACTAGCCTATTTATACTGGAAAATATAATTTGTTAGACATAAATAGAGGCCAAAACAGCTATTCTTTTTAAACGAACAAAAGGATTAATACATTTTAAGCGCTAAATATAACTGATATAAATTAAATGATTCACATTATTGTAACGACTTTCATTATTCGGTGATATTAACTCTAAAAAAAATAGAGCAGGAAGTTTAATGAAATATTACACTATACACATTTAATAAAAATAAAGATTTATTTGCGATAACCTAATGAAACACCGCAATAACTGAGGGTTCCGATATAAAATTATATCGATATATTTATTATATTGTAAAAAGTATTATAATTATATTTATTTCATTTATCATAAGATGTAGCGTTTATATATGCTATATCTTATGATAAATAAATATTATCATTATTGTTTTCTGTTATAGTTCTTGGTGGGTTTTTCATATATCATTCGGTCTATCCTACAAGAATGATATATTCGTTTTATTGGTGAATTGACGACAGATACCATTTCATGATTTTTCTTTGATTTCAGTATTACCGCTTTCTGCATCTCAATATATCAGGTGGTTGTGTAGTTATTTTGGTATCTCTCCCGTTGCCCCTATTATGACACTATATTACCTGCCTGTGTTTCCATAGTTCTTTTATTTCTGAAGACAAGGCTGCATATTTAGTATTTTTTGTGTGTTTCTTATTTATATTTGCAGCTGGGATGGATATATCAGTAACGTAGGTAGTTCATTTTTCATTGTCTATTACTATTATATTCATAGGCTCTAGAATTGTGCAGCTATTAAATAGGTGTTCAGTAGTTTCATCATCTTGGTTACACATCCGGCAGTTGGTATTGGTAATATTTTGATTTTATTTTGATGAATTTTGAAGTAGTTCAAGTTGGTATTACTTGGTCCTGTATTACAAGAATGAAGCCTTCTGTTGCTTCAAACAATTTGGTCATTTATGGGATGCGATTATATCGATTCCACTGTGATGTAGTCTTCCAACATGTCTACCAAGTAGCTCCTTTCTTATCCATTGTTCAAGTTACTCTTCGGATGTTGGTACGTGTTCTTGTGGGTTGTATGTTGGCCTATGCAGTTTTATGGAGTAGGGTTGTCCCCCTTTTAGTATCAGTTGGTGAAGTGGTGAGGTCTGTGTCTGAAAGTATTCACGCAGATTAGATATGTCTATAATCCACTTCCTAAATATTACGTGTCAGATGAAATCTTTGGACATAATTTCGGGGATAGTGTACTCTGTAGGCTATTTACTTGGTCTAGTTGGGTGTCCGTCTATTTTATAATATCAAAGAAATAGGTAGTTGTGGATAACAAATATGTTGGTAGCTATAGTTTTGTTACGAGCAGATTTCAATATTAATTTCATCCTCGATAACATGTTTTGCTTTAGTGTTTCTTTTACTGTTTTTCTGTTAATGCCTCTGTTTTGTTCGAAACCTAAGTAGATATATGTTTCTAGTTTTTTTTCGTTTTGGTGATAAAATTGGCCGACAAGATCGCCCGACTTCCTTTTGTGGGGTTTCTTGAAGTCACGAGTCTATGTTAACAAGTCTCAGACTCTTGAATCCCTCAAAGAGAATATCCGTCAAAAATGCGAGAACCTAGCGCTGAAAGTTCTGGTAGGAGTGATGGAAAATGTCATCAGGCCCGTATGGTCATCAATTATGCCGACGGCCACGTGGTCGATATCATCTTTTCGAATTAATGGAAAAAAATAAGACATCAAATAAACACAATCCAAAAGCAGAACCAAAGTTTTTCATACAAATACAGCCAAAGAACATCGGGTGACTTTTGCGCCATCTTGTATATTTGACCTTTCGCATTGTCATCGTGTATATCACTACCTGTTCTTTACAACCTCGACTGTTCTTCTTACAGCTCTTCTGCTCTTCGGCTAAAATGTTAATATCCCGTAGGTGTTTGCTAATCCTATTCGATATTACTGCACTCAAGATTTTGTGTGTTGCTAGACATGTTATAGGTCTATATTTAGTAGGTCTTCTGTGCAGATTTATGTTTTTGAGAGGTGGTAGGTCCTGCATTCAGTAAGAAAGGTTGGTAACGTGTCTGGGTTATCGACAACATCATTGCTATACCCTACATATTGACCATAGACGCCTTTATCTAGCTCTTACCGTTTTCGATCTGTAACGCTGAGAAAATGTGAATATGATGATATTTCATGTTTTCCCCTTTTTCAACGGTATGAAACCGTTGACCTATCTAATGTAACTGCCAGTTTCTGCTTTAAGAAGCCTAGAATATCGCTTGGTGTTTTATTTTGCTCATTCATGTGGATGTTTACTATGCTTCGATCATACCCTTGTGTGAGTCTCTCGATTTTTTGTCACAGCTGTTCTATCTGTCTTAAAATACATAATTCCCATGGTTGTAGTATTTGCTTTGGGTTATTAGTTCCTGGGCTGAGGTTACGTTTTGTCCCAGCATATATATTATTGTGTAGTTCTTCCAGGTAGTCCCACTTGTTTTTCACTTTAGATATGATATTGCGGCTGGATTTACGCCTTAGATTTGGTAATTGTGGTCTAAATTTTAGTGCAGTTTCTTCATACAAAATGGTAATTTTCGTGAAGATGGACGTCACTTCATTATCATTATCAATGATGTCGTTTTGTATGTTCGTGACTTGTTACAGCATTGACTGCTGTTCGTGTGTGACCATTTTACTATACCAAAGGAGTATGTTAGTGATCGTATAGCATATGTGTTAATAGGTTTTACGATATTTCTAGTATCAGATTTGTTTTTAATCTACTCCGTAACGTATTCGTAAATTCATCTTTTATATGGTTTTTAATGGTACTATGTTTGCTTTGCTTTGACTGCATTATTCCGAGGTATTTATAGTAAACAGTCTCATTAATAGGCTCATCGCCCTTCCTAATGCTTAACGTTTTACATTTTTGGAACGCAAACTCTACCTTAACACCTTCTGTATATATTTCCACCAGTCTGTGATGTTTTAAGTCATTCATGTACAGAAGATGTGATATAAAATTTCTATTTGCTTGACTTTTGAAGTTGAATCCGTATTTTGTGTCATTAAGGGGTTCAGAGCTAGATAAAACCATTAGGCAATGAATGAAACGCCTTGAGATATGCCACGATTTATTTGTATCGGTTCAGTTGTGTTGTGAATTTGTTTTGAAATTTGCAAGCAATTGCCAGTTTTTCCTAGTACATATCAGGTATTGACGGTTAGCTGGATTTATCTTAAATACTTCAAGTACTGGTAGGAGGCAGCAGTCCTATAAACCCTGCTACAAGGCAGTCGAAGAATCACTTCCGTGCGGCTTATTGAATATACTTGCAGGTGTGGTCGCAACAGCTATATCGGCTGGAATACTGCGGTGTAGAAAGATATGGGACCCTACTCTACTATACGAAATTCTGGACTCGTATGAATATTTCTTAGAACATCTATTTCTTCTATAATT
Source organism: Lordithon lunulatus (assembly GCA_963942505.1). Classification (NCBI taxonomy): domain Eukaryota; kingdom Metazoa; phylum Arthropoda; class Insecta; order Coleoptera; family Staphylinidae; genus Lordithon; species Lordithon lunulatus. The sequence continues at coordinate 40,110,043 of OZ012668.1, forward strand.
AATCTTCTAATAAAACTCCCTGAAGTTTTCATAAAAAGTGTCCACTTTAAGCTGTGTCTCATCACTAGTCCAAAAATGGTTCATAATGCTAAATACTCGCTCAGTTCCAACATTAGTGCCAGGAAGACAAAAGATAAACTCTACACAACTTATATGCATTTAAACTTTAACGTTCTCACACTAGTTTTCGGGACAAATGCAATATATTCGGGACCAAAAAGGGATTTGTGAAAAATCGGGGCAGGGATTGAAAATTCAGGACTGTTCCTGGAGATTCCGGGTGTATGGTCACCTTATTATACTCCCATGAAAACATGAATGAAATGTCGACAACCATTGGAAATAGCTCGTCCGGTGATCCGATTAATGACCGGCGCTGTTCTAGGTGATAGGCAGTGTAAAATCAGCTACTAAGCATGTGGCTGTGCACCACTCATGGACATGGAAAATCTGCGAACAGAACCCGGATAGCAACTTGGAATATCAGAGACCTGCTACAAACTTCAAACAGCTTGAAATACTGCAAACAACTAAAACGCTGCAATATAAAGGTCACATGAATTGCATAAACGCACTAGCGTGATACCGCTCATTGCTCTGCTGAAAATTTCCAGGTTTATTTTTCCGGACTGGCCGATCAAAGTTATGGAGGTGTTGCATTGATGGTATGCAATCGTTTAGACAACGCAATCACCGGATACAAAGCCATAAGCGAACGCATAATCTCTGTCCGCTTTAATGCATCCCCTTGTAAGGTCGACATAACAAAGTGTATGCGCCTACAACAGATAAAAGTGACGAAGAAGCGGAACAGTTTTATATTTCTTTGGAGACACTGATTAGCCAAATACCTAACCGTGAGATTGTAATAATTCTGGGCGATTTTAACGCCAAGATCGAGCATACGCACTAGGACGAGCACCTACGCCATGTTGTTGGAAAATAAGGCATCAAAACTAGGAATGACAGGTATGAAATGTTGCTTCAATTCTGCATCGATAACAACTACTGCATCACGAATACAGTGTACAAGCAACATATCCGCCGCCTATTCACATGGACCTCACCAGACAAGAAGACCAAGAAACAGCTAGACAACGTAATAAGAGGTCTTTGGCTAGCATCCATTTTATTGGCAAAGACACTCTCAGGTGGCGATTGCGAATCATCAACTTTTAGTATGCAAATAAAACGCTAAACAAAAGAAGAAAAAGTTGAAAATGTCGAAAATCTTAAAAAAAAAAGGTAAATAGATCATGTAATTCGGAAAGTCGTATGGTGCCCACACCAGATATATTTCTTCCAAATTGCTTCTGCACATACCTTCCTTCTAGTGTAGTTTTTTCCACAATCTTAGTTAGAAAACGTGAAGACGTTTTCGGTAAAACAATACTTTCCTTTACATCAGTGATGTATTTATGAAAGTAAAAAGTAGTAAGGGTTGGCTGGTTTCTCTCACCATTATTATCTAACATGTACTGCCAGAGTATGATGCATTCTGTATTAGAGAATTGAGACGGCGGCATATAATAGGCGGGAAGAAAGTCTCATACTCGAGTCTCGAGAATGTGTCATATGTACATTGTATCCCAAGCCCGGATGCGAACCTGCACTACCTCGGCGTGATTTAGGGGTATATAATATACCCATAAATAAGTATAAATCTACCTTATAATATGATTATAATAATCATATTATAAGGTGGATTTATACTGAAATAAAATACAAATTTAAGGGTTTAAGTTTACAGGGATATTATGCATTATATAGTTTATTATAAAAAAATAAGTAATAAAAACTAAATTTTTAATTTGTATTATTATTTTATGTGTATAAACTGTCTAAAATAACAAAACACTACACTCCACAAACAAACATGCTTAACATTGTATCAGACAAGATTCAAGATTGGTAAATACTCAATAACTTTCTTATCTACTTCAAACACAGCCTCCGATATACAATTAATCCTTCGAACAGCCCTAGTACATACATCCTTATGACTATTATTTTGCGTACAGCTCGAAATAACGCTACCTATAGAAATATTTTCTGTATTATAACCACGAAATTTATCAAAAACTACCCTGTCTAATCCATCAATAAATCTACCCCGTTGCAGCATGCAACGATTGAAACACGCCAAGCTCTGATTATACAAAATTAAAGGAAACAATAACCGATATTTGTTTTTATCAATATTTCTTTTTATGTCTCTGCAGCTGTTGAAATCTGTATTGTAGGTGTTTAAGAGTTCTTCTTGCACGCACCGGTGCCGGTGTTCTGTACGCCTACAAGGATCGGTGTCCATGCTATGGTTGGTATCGCATCGTCTCACTAATCGGCCCATGGAGGGTTCAAAATTATACGTGTTTATATTTGCATTTCTGTCAATGGCGCCTTTTTTATATAAATTACAATAGGTTTTGCAGCGTGTTGAATTTGATGTTCCACATGGTGTCCAATTTCCAATAACCAAAGTCTAAAAATAATAACAAAAATTAAGTAAGTATACAATTTAGGGATCATTAGTTGATATGATAGTTTATAGATTTCATTTGATATATGTTCCTCTGAATATAAACACTTCACTACATTAATAATTCAAACGGTTTCTTCTAAACTAGTCGGTCCTTGGTGCCGTTTTATTTTCGTGATGCGCGCATATGGTTCGCCAAATACCGATATCATAGGAATTGCTATTCCAGAAAAATAAGCTCTTAAAATTAGGGTATCAAATGAGTAAATATTAATATTATATTTAATACAGATAATATATACTCTGAAATTATGTATCGAATATATTTTTAAAATGAAACAACTGATTTAAGGTAAAAGCCTTAAATTTAAAAAATGTAAACCCATGATTGAAATTAGTACTTCTATATAAATATAAAAAAATTATATGCAATCTATATTCTTGTTTTTTTACGTTAGAATCTTGGCCTGTACCGATTGTCTTCAGAAACTTGATCTATAATATACTATTAATAGATGATTAATTTTGAACTATTCTATCGATTTGATTTGAATTTGACTTCTCGGGACCTACACCTCTGCGTTCTTCTTAGAGCTTTTGTGGTCCCTGGCGTGGCTTAAAGGACATTCATGAGCTCTGTTCTAGCTTCCATTTATATTCCCGATTTCGTTGCAAGGACTTTTTTCCACCAATCCTAGCCGTGCCTAAAGTGACGTACCATCATTCTGTCAGTTTTTCTGTATTAATTTAGTAGGTCCTTTGTAGTAAATTTCGGGTATCCGCCTATGACAGCGTAGCTCAGTGGTTAAGGCATCGGACTGCTGCACTGAAGATCGTGAGTTCAATTCTCACAAAGCTTGTACGAGCTTCCCACTCCCCAACTCGCCTGGGCAGCGCTGAGTTACATCACTAACATCCTGCTCTGGTCCTGAGTAGATGATATTGCCATGTAAACGTACTTTTTTGTTAGGAATCCACGATAAACTGTAATAGATCCAACTGTAGTGTCACTTGCCAGTACTATAGGCACAGGAGAGACCAATACGCATGCAGTGGCGTGAAAGAGGTCGATGCAAACAGACTCTCAATGAGATAGTTCCTATATGTGAAGAGCAATGGGACTCCGACACAATAGATCGACCCTATATGCCATTTACACCATAAGGCAGATGAAAAGCCATAGAGTTTAACAAACCAATATTTGTGTGCTTTGTGGACCTGACCAAAGCATTTGACAGACTGAGAATAGGCGATGTTATGCAAATATTAAAAGACTAGACTAGTTAATATCATACAAAAATCAACATTGGCAACACAATGAGTATAAGAACTAATGGAATAACCCAGGATATACCAATATCTACTGGAATCAAGCAAGACGATAGTCTGAGCCCGCTACTATTCACTCTAGTTATGTAAAACATCATAGAAGGGCTAAAAGAGGCGGGCAACAGCTACAGAATGGGATATCATTAATTGAAAATAGTTATGCCGACGATGCAGATAATGAAGACTACTTCCAGCATACTTCACAAGATCCCGGATAATAAAAAGAAGCACATTAAGATCAGTATCAATAAACAACACTACTATGAAACAAGTCATGAAATTCAAATAGCTTGATGTAGATATAATCAGCGTCCAGAACCTTCACAACGAAACGATGTCTAGGTACTCAAATCCGTCTCAGTCTCGGGATATATTATTAGTCTTCTATAGCAAAATAAATACTTGAGAATATACAATCGGTGCAAGATCCATTCTAACCTATAGATCAAAGACCAGAGAGGAAACTACAAGAACACAAAAAGAGCCCCCAGAACAACGGAGAGACAGATGCAAGTACTAAGGAAAATAACTGGAAGAACATTATGGGATTGAGTAAGAAGTGATGTGATAAGGGAATGTGACCCACGGGACATCGTAAGATGGGCACGCCAAAGAAGAAGGATATGAAACTCCCACATTGAGCGGATTGGAGATTATAGACTCTCGAAAATATCAAGAAATGGGACACCAAGAGGAAGCAGATAAACTGGTATACCTCAAAAACCATCGCGTGAGAGCTGGTTGTCTAAGTCCTAAGAAAACCAGAATCAACAGGTTCCGGATCTAGATTAAAAGTAAGAAGATGATGACTTAATTATCTTAAATCAACTACGGTGTAATTACTATTTGTATTTGGTCATAAAAATTCCAAAAAATTCGATATTTTTTAACAGGCCATTGAATGGATCTCGTATAATTCCCGTTTGACCAATCTTCTAATCTTGTTCTTCATCATCTAGAATTATACATGTTACTGATTAAAATCACGTAATAGGCAATATAACTGAGACCATGCATATTCGGTATTGGGCCTATTCCGAAAGGATTCGCCTTTCGGAATAGGCCCAATTCCTTATCCGTCATTTTGTATTAAAATCAATATACGTTGCATCTCTAGTTTTAACACATTCTAAAAATGTGATGTGGTTAGATTCCCTATTTGATGGTTATATTGATTTATGATGAAGAAATCTTTGAAAGAAACAAACACGCGATACTTAGTTTTTATATTTCTATTCGCATTTGTATGGAAATTTTCAAATTTTTCATTATAAAAACTGCAACTCTCGACTTTATTTCGGCGCAATTGTGTAATTGATTCATGACATAAAATGAATTATAATTAAATATGCGATAGTGTCCCGCAAAAATAAATATATTACTACACTGCTTATATTAATTTATATCTGCTTACCTCGTAATAAGAGATGCATGTAAGTACAGCAAAGAGTATCTTTACGGATAACATATTTTCACGTAATATTATTTATTGCAATGCTGCACTTATATATGAATAGTGCAAGGTGACTTGTAATTGTATGGTATTACCGGGTGTGCACATAATTAAATTATTCAAAAAGCGTTAAATGGGTTATTATTTAGCACTTTCGTGGGTTATGTGCATCCTGTGTTAAGAGGAAATGATTCACTTAATATAAAAATAATAATTGCACAATTTTATGAATTAATAGACAACAAACATTCTTGGTATGGCTGAGGGATAAAACAAGCTTACAGATAAAGGTAAATTGTTTCACACTAACCGGAAGTTGCATTTCATGTCCGTAAGACGCCTCTTGTGACTTGTTCGTATTATGTACCCCTTCAGTGACATCGGTCTCTTTCTACTTGAACATATATAACGTATTTTTTCCAGACTGATATTATTTTCAAATAATAAGAAATGCAGAATAAGGGTACAATGACGGTTTCCATTTGCGGTGCCCTTAGAGAGAATCAGCCTTCATGTGAAGTATCTAAGGATATTAATATTATTTTTTCTTACATAATTAATTTTTTTTCGGACACAGTTGCAGATGACTAGAATTACAGTTATGCTAAAGCTACATACAATAAAAAGTCATAGGTGTTTGAGGTGCTTTTTGGTAATCCTGGTACTTTTGTCAGGAAATGGGCTTTTAGAGTGGGTCACTGCGGGGCATATTTTGTTGTAATTTGTTAATTGCAGTATATAGATTGACTTTTTACAAGTGCTTTAGTGAGCTTATTGTTGTGTACATACTTAATTGGTGTCAAATTGACCCTGTGGACAATCGGTTGACGTCGTTATGTAAGAACAAGCCGACTTAAGCTATGATGACACCCCTGAAGAAGCCGTCGCAGTTGCAAGTCCAACGGACGGGCATTACGTTACCAACCCCATTAGGAAGACTTTAACCCGAACCCATTATCGCCCTTCAATAGGGCCGATATTATGAAACGCACACCGTACTCGCAGATCAGCATATACACATTCATTCGTCATTACTTTATACAACAATAATTTCACACCGACTCTCTGAAGACATCAGATCCAGGCAACATCACCGAGCTACAGGAGCTAGCTCTCACTTCAAATAGATATTAACCATTATACAATAAACATTTTTAAGCTTGTACGAGTTTTACTCATTCCTGCGGTATTGGCAGCGAAACCCCGGCGTTCTAGACATCACTATTGTCTGCGCTATCTTCCTGCTTTTGATATTGATATGCTTGATGAGGGTGAGCGTTGTTTGTACATTAATACAGAGGTACTCATATTCATTAACAAATTCAATTTGTTCTTTGCCTAAAAGGCCATGTCATTTTTACCTAGTCTTCCTCCATTCTTAAGTATTATTACCTTATTCTTTTCGCGGTTGGCACCTAGTTTATTGGTACCTAATATATGGCCAAGTCATTCGCGTACATTATGGATTTTGTTATTGTGGTTTTTAGATTGCGGTAGGTCTTGTATAAATCAGAGAAATTGTGTTAGGCTTACAGAGTGTCCTGTAGCACGCCACACTCTTGCGGGATCTGGTTAGAAACCTCTTCCATTATCTATTCTGTTCAGTTTGTATTGACAATTGTTCTAATTAGATTGTAGATTTTCCCTGTTTTCATATTTTTTCACATATCACATTTCTGCCTCAGCTTTTTGAAAGTCATAGTATAAAAGCCACGATTTTTCCTATTGAGTATCGAGTTTGGCGGTGGCTTTCTATATATCTTCTATTAAGAGATTTATAGTATCCTCACAGCTCAATATTGCTTACGAGGAAGAGGAAACTTGAGCTCATGAACATGTCAACTCTCTTTAAGGTCCCTCTGACTCTCACAGATAAAGTAAAATATCTAGGATTAAACATGGATACAAAACCGAACTGGAATGAGCATATAACATCCAAGCTGGCAATGCCGAGGGCGGTTGGTAAAACATCATAACACCAAGTATCGCATATGGTGCAATAGTCTGGTGGTCGAAAACCAAACAAGTTACAATCTCAAAGCTTATCACACATCCAGCTGATGGCGTGTCTTGCCATCACCGGCGCTATGAGAACAACGCCCACAGCAGCTCTTGAAGCACTGTTATGTCTACAACCACTCGACTGCAGTAAAAACAGCATTCACTCAACCTGTGGCATGATAAAGGTAGAATCATTGGACACAGGAGCATACTGAGTGAAGCTATCAAACTAGACCCCCTCATAGAAGGTAAGTGCGACAGAATTCTACCCAAATACAGTTATGTCAAACACTTTCAGACCATCATCACAATGGATGGTATCCCACAAGGCGCCAACATAATCATGTATACTGATGGATCCAAAACTAAGACGAGAGCTGGCTATGGAATATTCTCACCAGAACTCGATCTCAAGATAAGTGCACCACTTGGAAGACTCACGTCAGTCTTCCAAGCTGAATTAACAGGAATACTAAAGTGTGTTCAAATTTTAGCTGAACGGAATATTAAGGATAAACATATCCAAATACTCACCGACAGCAAAGCAGCTCTAAATGCACTAAATGCCAATACACTTGTGCCGAAAGAGCTATATTCATGTCTACACAGCCTGGATGAGCTAGCTAAATATAACAAACTAGAACTCTGCTGGATAAAAGGACATAGTGGCATCAAGGGGAACGAAATAGCAGATGAACTTGCCAGGAAGGGATCCTTACATCCTCTAACAACCCAAGAGGATGAAATACTTTCTGCAGGTACTCTGAAAAAAATAATAGAGCATAGGACACATGCTCTTCACAAGGTAAGATGGCGAGAAACGCCGGACTGCAAGCAATCAAAGGCAGCAATTAGGCAACCTTGTAAAATTGCAGCCATGGCCCGCCTTAACTTATCTAGAACTAATCTGAAATTATTGACCAACATCCTAACTGGCCACTGCCGGCTAAACAAACACCTACACACGATGGGTCTGGTGAACAGCCCAGCTCTAGTAAACACTAGGCATCTAATACTAGGGGAGTACTGGCCTAGTATGGTCAGCATTGGCAGCTCCACAAAATTGACAGGTGGGACGAGTGAGCAGCCTTAAAGGGAGGTTGCACGATGAGCCCAATTTGAGGCCTAAGTGTCTGTAGCTATGCTACCCTCCAGCCAACTATCCAGAACAATCCAGAACTATCCTCACAGCTCGATTTTTGTCAACAGTATGAATTGAGTTGCTATAAGAACTATGTTCCTATTTTGAGGATTAAGTTGAAGATGCTTAACCACCATTTGCCTAGGATGGGATAGACTCGTATGATATGCGTCTTAGCGATGCTGTCAAGTCCTGCCGCTTTTTTCTTCATTAATTTACTAACATTCTCTTCGATTTTTATTCGTGTTATTGGTTCATTGTAATGAAACTGTAAATTTTTTTCGGCCATTTTTGAATGAGCAAAGTTTTTTAATAAGAACCCCATTTTTTTATTGCGAGTTCTGAAAGGGATTCTTTTTCTGCGATCAGCGATGTATATTATATTATAGGTCACATACTGAAATTTCCAAGAAAAATAATTTCAAATCCGGAGACAATATCGACGATATCGAAATTCCAATAGTTCATGGCAAAAGAAATTCACTGGCGAGCAATAAACTGAGGTTACATTCAAATTTTATTTTACTAGCATCCGCGCAAGACGAGGAAATACACGTTATTAGTGATTTCGTTAAGCGTTTGCAAATGTAAATTTGTTGCCATTACTGATTAAGGTGATTCTCGCAAATCGCCCCAACTACGTTGTACGTGTAACGATAGCGAATTCACCGAGTCCGACGAGGGGCAATTTGTGTAGAAATAAAGAGTCTATAGAGAAATTACAGTTTGGTTCTTGTATAAAGTGAGCGCATTATCACCGAATGACAAATCTATCTCTGAACTTACACTTGGCTTGTGTCAGTTTATCAAAATTGTACATTCGATGTGGTTTTTGTTAAAAATATCGAGAATGGTTATAAAAGTTTACCCATTTCACTATTATCAGTAACCGAATAACCCACTTGAAGAACTAAACGGTCTTTCAAACATGCGCTCGATGTTTAAATGTAAATAAGACTAGTTGTATGTGAGATATTTGCGCATATTTATTTTATTTGAAAGAACATTTAATGGCATTAAGTATGGAATATGACGTTGTATAAATGTTCGCCGCGGGTATGCTTGGTGGCACGCACTCGGGAGGTCCAATGTTCGATGACTTTGTAACAGTCTGTGTATACATAAACAATTGTGGAATTGTTGTAATTGGGGGAACGTCGTAAGACGTGAGTTATTCATTTTTGGGATTTTATATTACTCGCTCTCAGCGAGTAATAAGACTCCTTAGCATTCCCCTAATAACACAGATGTGTTTATGTATGCACAGGCTAGGGTTATTATATGAAAGAATCATTTGTATTTCTTAATATTGTATAGGAAATCATGTATCCATCCCGCACTCCGCTAGAACAAAGCGTTGTTTGTTAGTACCGTGTGAACGGAGCGTTACGCACAAGTTTCGGGGGTTCGCGGGGGTGACATACGGAGGTTTCATTTAGCCTTTTCCGATTACGGAGAGGCAGTCTTCAATCGTCAATCTCCACACCCTGTACAGTTCCGAGACTTGTGCTCGTATCCTTTATCCTTTAAAATGAATTATCACAAAGTAGACGCCTTAACAATCCAATATCTAATATATTTCATTGTTAATTCTTATTTACTTATTATATCAACCTATCACAAACCTTTCCCAAGTGATTGTGCAAACGGCAAGGCAGCGGTCCCCAACAAAGCGGTTCGTAGCAGGAGGAAGGCATAAAGGTAAGTAATGTTAATATCTTAATTGATTGACATATTACTTATCATTTTTATCGTGGTACGCTCGTTTCTGTTAGGGCTAGTAAGTAGAAGCGATACGCGGTGATATAGCCAAGATCACTAATAATTCAGTCATTAGCTACTTAATAGCGCGACATAAACGACTGTGCTCGCTTCCTTGTTCCGGTCACTTTACCTGCCGGAATCGACATTTGTTACAACTTTGTGGCATAAATCTGGCTGAATTGGCTAGACGACGTTCGTTAAGTTGACTTTGACGGCATCAGTTGTGTGCGGTTTAGTCGCATAGACCTGCGATTTAAAATAGCCCTCGGCCGGGAAGTGTCAGATTCCTACAAGATTGAGCGTATTTATTCGAGTTGAAGGGGTCTTATGCTATTAACACATCAACATTTTTTGTTTTTATTTTTCTACTTCTGATTCTAGATAATATCAGTACTCTGTTCCTGGGTGATGCATTCCTCTTCCTGTCAAGTTCTTCTTCCTCTTTGAATAACAGAATATTCTTAATTTAGGTTGCAATTGCCCATCACTTCCCCCTATCCTGTAATATTGTCTGAGTAATGTTTTCAGTAATTAGTTCCACCCTGACCTCGCGTCTTAGCCAACTTCTACAGGAGTACCACTATGGACATTCGAAGAGCGTGTGGTCTACACTCTTACGAACAGCAGCGGCGATGTTGTCAGCAGACTTACGTTTCGGTGACCTTGGCCACTAAAACATGGCGATTTGCCATACTCTACTGAACAATTTACAACCAATTTGATACATGTTACTTTCACAACGTGGCCGCTATCACCTGACAAATTTCGAGCGTCCCTATTGGAAGACCTTTTATAACTTGCTTGGAGATGGATATTCAAATTGATTTACATTTCACATTTTTTATTGCAACTGTAAACAATCTTGTACCTTTGTATCGAACTACCAACATGAAAATAATACATATATACTTCCGTACATATAATATTTTGTACTTAATATGTACCAACTTGCACGTCTTTAACGAGTTCACAGGGCAAAAAGTTGTAATATATAATGGAAAACTTAATGCTAATACTGCTGATAATATAAAATTAGCGTGTATATATGTCCCAGAATTATGCCGCTGTAGTCAAAGTGTACAGAACTAGGTGAAGTTTCTATTTACGCAATCAAAAATATCACCGAAACGGGCTAAAATGCCTGGGATGGGCGTCTCACGCATTTAATAATTATTAAAATCGTTTTTTGTATATTACATCGTCATCTATTATCACAGTAAAGAGAATTCCCTTGAATCATAAAAACCGAAAATGCTTTCTAGTCCAATATTTTGAACATAAAAATTAATCTCAAAAATAATTTTGAAAAAATATAATCAATGTAACCTTAATGTGTTGCTCGCATGTGTATTATTTGTTTACAATAAATGGAAATAATCTAATATTAAATGTGTATTCTCCTTTAACATATTTCAAATAATGTTTGCACGAATACTGACAATTATTAAAAGGTACTGACTGACATCATACTTCCCGAAACAAGTATTAATTAACATTATTCTAAATTGCAGCTGTTGTATGATATCATTTTGAAATTAGATCACAATTTTTTTAGAATAATAATCTACATTTATTACATATTAGAATTATTACAAAGAAAAAGAAATTGGCGTTCATTCAGAATGGTTTATAAATTTAATTAATATAATGTTATTTACGAGTATTTATATCCATTACACTATTTATGTAGATTGATTATATCATTAGTTACGCTTACAATTTTATTAAAACATTTTTTTACTTAAATTGACTACATAATATAATAGCAGATTTAACTTTCATTTATATATAATGATATTTTTTTTAATATAAAACCAGTCGATTCTAAAATTGTGATTATAGCAATACTTTTAATGATTATGATTTCTGATAATATTTCCGGTTTGGTCTTGTGCAGATGTCCATGTATATAATCGCCGTGCTGGGATTTATAACAGGTATTAAGAATAACATTATTCTTCTTCTGCAAACCTTTGTAATCTGTAACTTTCTTCCGTTTCTTGTACCTATCCCCCAGTCCTGACCTTGAGTGCCTCAGTATCTCTACTATTGTTATCGATAGAATTCTTCATACTGACTTAAAGTGCAACTATTAGTGAACAATCTCCATTTGCTTGAAGTTCCTGTGATATAATTATACCCATTCCGATTCTATAGTTCTTTATCGCATAGCAACCTGTGCCAGCATTGCATTTTCACTAATCTTCTTGGATGGCATTATGTATTTCGCCCACCTGGGCCATCGTTAGAACGATCCATGTACCTATGTTAATAGTATTTTGTGTTACTTTAAAAGTTGTTTTCCTTGTGGCATTGTTCAGTACTTCATCGTTGGTATTTCTTTTCACGCAGCATATACGTAGAATCCGTCGATATAGAAATATCTGAAATGCGTCTATTCATTTATCAAGTGACGGACTGAGCGTCCAGCTTTGGAAAGCATGGAGGAGCACTGGAAAGTCTTAGCATCTTAGCATGCAGACCTGAAGGCTTAGGTGCCGGCTGGTAAAGAGTCGTACCCGAAGTAGTTTAGAATAATTTAACTTTTAGTTTGATGTAATCCTAATAATCTAAATAAAATAATAATATTTTGACTAAATCTAGGAACTGTTCTTAAAATCACTTACGGCAGATTCAGAATCATCAGTGTTACGTTCTCCGAGTCCCTGAACTCTCTCTAATTTCCAGCAACTTATTTAGTTGGCATGGGTAACAGACTACTGCTTTTATACAAGACCGGTCAGGGGGTGTCCCCTGTGCCTTGAAACCACCTTCGCGGACGCATCGGTATGGCCGATCCTCAGTAAAGGTGCTACTTCTACAGCGTTACTCCATATACATCTATAGAACAGCTCTATTTATTTTCATGAGAACGGCTTATTAATGAAATTGGGCGTCTGTGATCATCTATTATAAATCATATCAAATTACCTAATAAAGAGGTAACAAGCAACTCGCATAGGTGCACTAATGAGTGAAGAAGTTACAGCCCAATACGGAATTGCTTGGACCATTATGTTATTATGTCATTATGTCATGGATTTATAATTTCCGTTTTTGGTTTAAATTTAGCCTAATTTTTCAGATTGGTGTGAATTATTGCCTAACGCTGTTTAGCGCATTCGAGAATTTACTTAGACCTGATAAACTGTAAAACTGAGTAAATTGTTACTCACAATTTTAACAAGAATATTTTCTTTAACCTTTTTGATTACGTAGCAATAATCGAAAATACAGGTAGCATAATATTTAGGGTGACCATTCGTCGCGGATTCTCTGGGACAGCCCCGAATTCTAACTCTGCGTCGCACCCAGATGCGTGTTCTGGAAAATATCTATATTGGAGCTGCGTATATCATTATGCCATCCTACACTCGCGCCAGCATCCTCCGCTTTCTCACAGGCAGTCATAATACTGTCACCACCAGTTATCCCTTCTAGACACCTCGGCCACGTGTGCGGCGAATTTCATTCCTTTTTCGATTGTGATCCCGTGATAATATATGCATTTTCTGGGTGTAACCGTTTCCCCTGGATCTTGACGCAAGCTTGCCTAATCCTTCCTTTTCCCACCATCATGACATCCTCCGTCTTCTTGGGCGCCATGCTAACAATAGTTAGCGGCGTCGTAATCTTCCTAGTTCGCCAAGTTCCTTCTCCTAGCTCCATTGCCATATGTAGTGCTCTATCCACCGTTGTTGCCGTGGACGTCGTCGGTAGGAAACCGAGTTGTAAAAATCTCCCGGCCGCTCTGGTACGCTGTTTATCCTCCCCAAGATCAAACACTCGAGGAGATTCCAGCCGCCGGTACGCGTACGAGGGTTTTCCCGTTTTTGGCAGGAGGATTAGTCGTGCCTCCCAAATTTCCGAATAAGTGCCCCTCTCTAGGGCCCCGTTCATTACTGCCGCTACTTCAGGTGCAAATGTTGCTACGATTACCTTCACCGTCTCAGCACGCCGTACGCTCCCGGCTTTGTTGGGAGCCTTCTTATACCAGCTCTCACGACGAGAAAGGTTCTGCTACGTCCTCGTCCACCTATTCCTCCATTCTAGTCTGTAGCTCCCGTGCGCGGTATGAAATTGCCCACTACCCGCTCTGCTATTTCCAGTTCGAGTGTGGGCAGAGATGGCCTTGCGTTTAGCCGTCTCATGGTTATTTTGACTATTTTATATCCTTCGCTCCACACATTCCGTTAGATCATTTCGAAGATCTCGTTCCATTTGCTACGTTTCGACCATTGTATCGCTATTTTCAGGGCCTTTTTAGCTACGGTACCCCTCTCAGTCTGCTTTACTTCCCAGCACTCTACTTGCTCTCGTGGCTCATTGTCTGGCCACCAGACAGTCCTGCCTTAGGCATGCGATTTCCGTCTTCCACCAGTATATCTCTGTTCTTTCGCGACTTCCCCCTGCCTTGTGCCATGCCTGCTGAACCAAGTCATAGAAATCTGCGGGGGACAAGCTCCCACCCGCGAGGCCTACTCTCATCTCATCTCCTCGATTAGTTTGTCGTAGTTTAGACGAGACACGTCGAATCTCGTGTCTCCAACACCCTTGGTCACCCCATACCACTCGTCTTGTTCCCCAGTTGCGATCAAGAATTACAGGTGGCAGTAATCGCTGTGGCTTTCAGTCTCCATTTATTATCAAAAATAAATTTAGTCTATATAGTATTTACACGTACGAATGTGATTATTATACACGGAATATAAACGTTGAAAAACGTTACCAATGGAATACTCACGTATAGCCTATCTTTTGTTGTTTTGAGATGAGCACAAAGCTCATATCAAACCAACAAAAGATGTAGAGTTCTCTAATTCTTTATCGAGTACCAATGCGGCTACCTAACAATTATTTTCCTTTATAAATCATGTATGGATAGCAGATAAATCGTAGTTGAATGTTGATTCTGTAAAGGCAATGGTTATTACAAAGTGAACATGTGAAACAGGCGAAAACTTCAAGGAGCAAATACAAAACGGTGATATACTTCTTATAAAGGTTCATTCCATTTTAAAACACTCTAATTGTATTTGTTTCATTAAGTGTAATTTGTAATTATTTTCTAAACCAAAAAGCCGGTTAACATACGAAATACACAAACAATGTAACGAACAGCAGCTTCCCTGTTAGGGTGCTATCGTCCGGTCCGGCTGAACCCTGTTTTTTTAATGAGCTTGTTACTGCTTCCGCTCACCTTTTCTCAACCTGGCTTGGGACAGACTTCGGCGGGCTATATTAATAAAAAATAAAAATACTGTATCTCGTACTAAAGTTAATACATATTTATATAACCCAGTCACAGATGTTTTCATTAATAATTACATTAACCATTGATTGTTCCAGAGGTATCTAAAGTTTACACATACGAGGGTTGTAGATAATGTAGTGACAACATAGATAGAAATCAATGTATATAGAACTTACAAATAAAATTGTATTACATTCCTTCAATATAATCACCAACAAGTGTTATTTAATACCTTTAAATCAGTCGTTTCAGTTAGATGGGGTTGTAGCTGTATGTCGCTGGTAGTTATATTGAAGAATTTTAATTGTACGTACAGAAACCTTAGATTTCCCTAGGATTAAAGGTGCAACACAGTACAAAATGATATACAATTTTCGATTGGTTGAATTTCAGTATTCTTAAATAAAATCGCAGCACTAACACCATATTTATTTTACTGTAGATATTGTTGTTACACAAATGAAATATATAACAGAAAGTAAATAAACAATAATGCTAAAATCTATAAAATCTCGACAATCGTTAATTAAACATCATATAAACTAGGCAATAGCTTCACAATCCTACCAGTCCTATCATAAATAGCTTCAACTATACAAATGATTCTCCTGACTACTTGAAGACAAGCCTTTTTAAATACGTTGGTTCGCACACATGAACGTATAGTAGTATCTACAGTAAACTTTTTGTTGCCGTACTTTCGAAATTGCTCACCCACCACACTTCCATTTCTAATATATCCTTCACGCTGCAAAATGCAACTGTTAAAACATACCAAGCTTTGATTGTAAAGCACCAGAGGAAACAAGCGATTATATGCACTCTTACTAATTCCCATCTTAGGTTTCTTGCAAATGGCGAAGTGTAAATTGTATGTGTTCTTGATTTTATCACCAACGCATTTGTGTAGTTTTTCTGCGCGTTTGCATACATCGGTTTCTATATCATCTTTGCATCTTGACGTTACTCGTTTTAGTTTGGGATCCTTTATAATATCCGTTATATTAGCGTCGCTATTTAGCACACCTTTCTTGTTTAAATTGCAGTATCTTTTGCAACCTGTTGTATTCGTCCTCAAAGCACATGTTGTGTTAAAATCGCCGTATACCTAAAAGAAGAAAAAGTTATAATAATTATTATCTTACATAGTGATAATTTCCGACCGAATATTCGGTTTGATTTGGGTAGTTTCTGCAATTATAATATGTAATACGGCCAAAGATTCGGTTTCTGCCAAAAAGCAGTAGTTAAGGCAGTGGCATTAGCATTCTTTGGATAATTGAGAATAAGATATTTTTATTATATAAATTGTCTCAACTCAGTGGCCTAGTGGTTAGATGCGCCGTCCGCCTCTTACTGAGTATTAGGGACTGAGAGTTCAAATCCCATTGTGAATTTATTTTAAAAGCCAACTATGTTTTTAACACTAAAGAATCGTGGTAAAATAGAACATGAAAAACACAAATGGAAATATTGTTTAGAAATATAAAGTTAACCTGATAATAGATGATACACGTAACACATACTACTAGCTTGAAAAGTAGCATATTTCACTAGTATGTCATGTGCATCATGGATATTTATACAAATGTGCAAGGTTAGTCGTCATTAATAGTTCCTGTTAGCACTGTATAATGAGGAAATAATACTATTAACTGGTCAAAACATCATTTAATATAGGCTTATATGTTTTTAGTATACTTACACATTTAATGTTCGGCCACCCTTTTTTGTTGTAGTTTGTATGCCATTTGTAATTCCAAAGTACATATAGTTATTGCATCTATCGCGGGAGTTAAATATATAACATAGACGAAACTTTTAACTTATTGAAGTTCTACAAACGACACGCAAATGTAAATGTGTCAACTAGGGGCCAGATGCCATCTAGAAATGTATTTATTTTGCATGTCGTTGTGAAGAAATATATACTATATACTTATAAATATATACTATTTTAATTATAATTCATATTGAGTTAATAGATCTTCTAATTTATCTTCTATAATTCACGACGTGAGTTCGAAAAAAGATGTAATTTCATTTTACTATCCATAATAATTCATAGAATTAACTCAAATCGTGAATTGTTCGTATTTTTTAAAAGGACTTTAACCGTTACACAAATACGTTCAGAACAAGTGATATAATAACTGAAATGACTATTATTATTTATCAGATATATAAAACATATAAAACAGAAAAGTTTGACATCACAATGGAATGGGGTTATGCTTCTAAATAGAGGAGAAGGCTATTGCTAATCGAAAAGTATGATGCGTGATAAAGAACGAGAACATAAAATATATACAAAATTGGAGAGAAATGTTAGAAAGGGTAATAAGGTTAGAACTAACCATACACAACCAGGACATGAGAAAAATAATAGTGAAATATTAACTCAACGAAGACTTAATAATAAAGAAAAGAGGTGAATTCTGGGAATAATTAACGGAAGAGGTGGAGAAAGTACAAGGCATACTAATAAGGTTATTTAACGTAAGAGTAGGAAGAAGGTGCGCGGTATCCGGAGAGGCCATAGGCAGATATAGTAGAAAAGCCAGAAACAACAATGGGATTAAGCTGATCGAGCTCTGCACAGGAAATTACCTAATAATAACCAATACTTTGGTTATGCACGAATTCTACAAATATACAAGAAAGATCAGAAGCAGAGGAGAGAGATCCATCATTGATTATCATATTATCATAAATGATAGATTCAGAAAGGAAGTAAAAGATATAAGAGTTAAAATAGAACCAGAAACACTAGAGACCATTAATTAGTTATTGCAAAAATTGCGATACAAACAACAAAGAAGTAAGAGATATATACAGAGGACGAAATGGTCAACACAAATAAAGAAACGATAAAGAAAAAACGGTATAGAAAAAACAAGGTACAAATGGCAAGCGAATATACAACAAAACTAGAAGAAAAGTTTCACATCAGGTATTCGTCAAACTTTAACAAAACACAGGTATAGCCAATCAATGCTGGGATTACTTTCAGGAATAAAAAAACCTTTACTAGGCATAACCAATACAACACAGAACTCCCTTCCAAAACTAAATGGCCCTAAAAAGAATACAATAAAATAAATAATAAAAAATATACAGATTCTAATAAAATACACATTGCCCGCGCCAATTTATTTTTCCACGATAGCCTCTTGCAGATTTTCACACCTTTCCCGTCTTATCCTAACGATTCATCCACCTTTCTGCAATCTCTAACCCACTCTGCATACACACCCTCACATTCATTGCCACCAAGTGTCACTCCCCCACAGCACACGCTGTGTACCCAAGCCCCATCCACACTTTGTCCTGCCTGCTCCACTCTCCTCTAGCTAAGTGGCTCGGGAGTTTTGCCACTCTACATAGCCAGGGTCATATGAGTCATTCTCACCTGCCTTTCTTGTCACTCAGTGTCCCTCATTCTCTTCTTTACGTCAGTGCCTAGGCTATACTCTCAGCATTTCCTTTACCCACACCCACAGTTTATCGGGCGGTAAACTCTACCATTTTCTCTTCACTATCCCCCAAGCCATTTTCGCTTTCGTTTCCATACACTCCACATGCAGCCTAAACCCTCCTTCACATTGAAACCAAAAGTTCAAATAGTAAAAGCCATTCAGCCTCTCAATCATTCTTACCTTCCATTACAGCTCCTCCTACCAAAACATCATATATTTGGTCTTTTCTACATGCATCACTAGCCTCCTCCTATCAAGATATCTTCCCATTATTTCCAAAATTTCTTACATCTCTTTCACTCTCTTGGCCACCAGCACTACTAGCGCTATGTATTTATTATTTCTGGAACATAGTATAACTAAGTCGGAAAAAAAAAGATTCAGAAAATGCAAAATTTTTTGTTTTGAAATAAAAAAAACCTATCTGGATAGTTCTGGATAGTTGGCTGAAGGGTAGCATAGCTACAAATACTTAGGCCTCAAGATGGGCCCATTGTGAAACCTCCCTTTAAGGCTACTCACTCGTCCCACCAGTCAATTTTCCGTGCGAGCTGCAAAACTCTGGCGGGTGAGGAGTTGCCAATGCTGGCCATACTCTTCTAGTATTAGATGCCTAGTGTTTACTAGAGCTGGGCAGAAGCATATTACATGATTTGGTATTTCTAGTGTTTCATTGCACCCTCTACACAACGGGTTATCCTCCAGACCCATCGTGTGTAGGTGTTTATTTATCCGGCAGTGGCTAGTTAGGATGTTGGTCAATAATTTGAGATTAGTTCTAGATAAGTTAAGGCGGGCCTTGGCTGCAATTTTACAAGGTTGCCTAATTGCTACCTTTGATTGCTTGCAGCCCGGCGTTTCTCGCCAGCTTACCCGGTGAAGAGCATGTGTCCTAATGCTCTATTATTTTTTTTCAGAGTACCTGCAGACTGTATTTCATCCTCTTGGGTTGTTAGGGGATGTAAGGATCCCTTCCTGGCAAGGTCATCTGCTATTTCGTTCCCCTTGATGCCAGTATGCCACTATGCCCTTTGATCCAGCAGAGTTCTAGTTTATTATATTTAGCTAGCTCCTCCAGGCTGTGTAGACATGAATATATATATATATATATATATATATATATATATATATATATATATACATATATATATATATATCTTTCGACACAAATGTGTTGGCATTCAATGCAGTTAGAGCTGCTTTGCTGTCGGTGAGTATTTGGATATGTTATCCTTAATATTCCGTTCAGCTAAAATTTGAACACACTTTAGTATTCCTGTTAATTCAGCTTGAAAGACTGACTTGAGTCTTCCAAGTGTTGCACATATCTTGAGAGATCTGGTGAGAATATTCCATAGCCAGCTCTCGTCTTAGTTTTGGATCCATCAGTATATATGGTTATGTTGACGCCTTATGGGATACCATCCATTATGATGATGGTCTGAAAATGTTTGACAAAACTGTATTTGGGTAGAATTATGTCGCACTTACCTTTTATGAAGGGGTCTAGTTATATAACTTCACTCAGTATGCTCCTGTGTCCAATGATTCTACCTTTACCATGCCACAGGTTGAGTGAAGATAGCCTTAATGCTGTTTTTACTGCAGTCTCCCTTATAAGGTCGAGTGGTTGAGATTGTTGTGACTTGTTTGGTTTTCGACCAGCAGACTATTGCACCATATGTGATAGATCTATTGGGTCATCTTGGGAGATAGTTCCCATGTTTTACCAACCGCCCTGCGGCATTGCTAGAATGAGATGCAGGCTTTTTACAGCTTGGATGTTATATGCTCATTCCAGTTCAGTTTTGTATCCATGATTAATCCTAGATAGTTTACTTTATCTGTGAGTTTCAGAGGGATCTTAAAGAGAGTTGGTATGTTCATGAGCTCGAGTTTTCTCTTCCTCGTAAACAATATCAGCTGTGTCTTTTTTGGGTTTACTGTTAGCGAATGGCTATCGCACCAGTTCTGAACATCTTTAAGGCACTCCGCATGAGATTGCAGAGTACACCTTCAAAACTGCGTCCTGGTTGGTAGGCATGTTGTTTCGGATGCATGGGATTCGTTCTCAGCGGCCTGAATGACGTGTGTGTGTAATCTACTTTGCCTGGTTTGGGTATAAAGATCACTTTGGCCTCTTTCCATGTATTGAGTATGTACCTAGAAGCAATGCAACATTTAAATATATATATATATATATATATATATATATATATATATATATATATATATACCAATGTGTTTATAATGTAGGTTAACCCCCATTGTATCAGTGCTTGGAATATTCCATCTAGTCCTGGGGACTTAAAATATGAAAAGTCGTCCACTGATTCTAGAATTTTGTCTGCTGCTGATACTCCATCCTATCCGATAGGTATCTGCAAAATAGTTGTTTAATAGTTTTTGTTATGGATTTCTGTAGGCCCGTAGTTCACGTGGTACGAAATCTAGGTCGTAGCGTATCGGTCGGTGATCAGACATAGATACCTGACTTGATACGTGACAGTTTTTATTTTGCTTAATATATTTCCCAGTGTTAGACTGATGTATATGACCTCGGCTCCCTCTGTTTAATATCTCTATTTTTCTACTGGTTATGTACTCAATTAGAGCCTTCCTCTGCTGTTGGTGTTGCTGCTGCCCCACACCACATGGTGGGCATTAGCATCACATCTGATGATGAGGTTAATCTTTAGTTTTTCGCAGTGTTCTGCCAGGTTTACCAGTTTTGGGCTGGCAAGTGGTTGGGCTGCGTCGTACGGTAGATACGCAGAGGCTCGTCGTACGTTTTCAGTCTGATAACTGTGTCTGCAGAGCTGAATTGGTGTAGGAGTGTACCTGTAACTTTAAAAAAATGAGCGATATAATAGTATGGAAATGGGTTAGAGAATTTAAAGATGACTGCACGAATGTTCTTGACAAGGACCTTCTGTCATTATAGAAGAGTTTTTGCATGAAATTGACGAAAAAGTGAAAGAGAACAGACGATTTCGTCGTTAACTGATGACTTTCCTCAAATTTCAAGAAGTGCCCGTGATGTAGTGGTTGTCATATCAGGCGGCAGACTTCTAGGAGCATTAGATTAAAAATCTGGTTCTATGATACGATAAGTGCGTTAATATTGGTAGCAATTATGTAGAAGAGTAATTTTTATATATATATATATATATATATATATATATATATATATATATATATATAATTCTTATTTTAATAATCATTTTAAATGAATTAATATTTTTTTTATATCACGAGGCAATTCATTCAATAATTTTAGGCTCTTTGAAAACATTGATCCGTACATGATTCCGGATTTATACGTTTTCATAATAAAGGTGTTAATATTACGCGTACAGTAAACTACAATGTTACAGAGGTATTGAAATACCATATCCGTATTGATTTTGCAGACACAGTGTAATGCCTCAAACGTTATTCTTTGTTTGATAGAATTATATTTAAGCTAGTTGGCATACACATAACAGGCGTATAACGATCACATTTGAGGATTATTCTCAAAGCTCTATTTTGAGATATTTTCAATTCAATTAAAAACCACGTGCATTTACTACCAACATGTGCAAACAAACAAATCTTTTACGTCGTTGAGTAAATCCAGCCATAATTAAAACGCACAGATAGATAGTGTTAATTATAAATACACCGATATCGGTTAATCGGTTAAATACGTTCAAAGGTTTTACACACTCCAGCTGTATCATTCGAAACTCGGTTGACGACGGAGCTGGATGATTATCAACGACTTTTTTTATTTACAGGAGTTATTAATTTTAGTAATGAATTAAGATAAAATAGGGAAAATTATATATATTTTTTTTACAAATTATTTAGTGGAGATATTCATATTCATCAATTATCTAATGTAAACGGTTAAGAATAAACTAGTATTTAAATAAGAGCTAGAAAGTACTTGAAATAACAAGGACAAGGACAAGGACAAAACATACACTAACGACTTATTAGTGTATTTTTGTAATAAATTTCGATCATTTTTTTTAACCAGTTCTAACTAGCCGAAGTGAAATTATACCAATACATCACCAATTATATTGTTTCGTGATGGGATCTATCAATTGAAGTCTTCGATAGTTAAAAAGCTATTGATGCCTCAAAATGTAAATGTGTCCCTTTAATCGACAGTGTAGTGGGAATATTACATTCATTCGTACTCCGTACGTCCGTTGTGTCCTTGATCCATGGATTTGTTTAAAATTTCTTAAATTATTCAGCCATATTGTAACGATGCAAACAAAATACAGAAATACGCTTTATTGTTAGTGATTGATGATGATAGAACATTTAATGACGAATGTACTCTATGTGTTTTTATGTGTGAAAAAATCAATTGAATTAGAAATTAGTACAATTATGAGTGTGATTTGACCACATTGAAACGCTTGTGTATGCAAAGCCCTCGACCAAGAAATAATACTAATTACCGCCCACGTGTGGGTAATTTACAGATTTCTCTATAGTTTTTTCATTTAGTTATTTCGTTATTTTTTAAATTGACTTTTTAATTAGTTTATTATTAATATACAAGAATTGTCAAATGTTAAATTTGTCACAGATATATTTAATGCATTTAACGCAAACAATTAAATTTCTTCATGTATGTATTAAATCGCAGGACTATGTAAATCGTAATAATATTATAAGAAAAAAACCTATTACATTTCACTAATATTATTTGAACGAAGCTACGCCAGTTCGCATAATCGAGCTATGAATGTACATTTGGTCAATTTCCTTCGAGCTATACATATGGTTAACACGACTACTACGAATATGTAAGATATTAAATCCAATTTTATTACGGGAAGCATATGTGAACGATACAGACGCTCGATTGAATTGATAAAATTCTTTACTGTTCACAGTCACATAAATATTTTCATTCATATTCATGCGCATGGATATTATAATAACAGATTAGATATGTGCAATCTGCTATCCATTTTATGAGTATATTTATGTAAGTATACAACTATCATTTAATATCTTAAATGTATTATTTTGTATAGCTAAAACAATTATGAGTAAATAAATACAAGTTAATCTTACTGAAAATAAAGTCTTTGTGAATATAGAAGGGAACGGTAAACCGCCGAACTCAAGGAAGGAGGCCTGAGTTCAAACTTTGTCGGCACTTATATCCTAGATAAATAATATCTACACGGTGCTTAGGAAAGTACTTCAGGCTATTGATCCTATCGGTAACGTAACACCAACCCTGTTACTTACATATAAAAGATGTACACATCAGATTATTAGACATCCAAAGTTTATTAGAAACATGGGTTAGCCTAAAGGCACATGGAGTTGTAGTGTTGTTTTGTGGAGAGAGTTAACTTCGATCTTGTCATTGGTAAGAGATAGAGGGTATGTTAAATGTACTAATATGTATACAGGGTGTTACCCTACTGCATGTCAATAGCTTCAAGGTATATCCCTTGCGCTAAATAATGATGATTACTTTCTATTCTTTTTTTTCAATGCGCACCCTTGCGGAGATAGGGGTTATTAAAGTCAAAAATAAAAATTCAATAATTGGCTACAATTTTTAGAGTATCGTCGAAAAATAATATTTCATAGTGTATGAATGTATGTGTATTCTTGCTATGATTTTTAAACTTATTTGAAAGTGCCCCCAGCATCCACTGTCGATGCGCACACAGCCCGGATTTTCCTAACCTACTGAGCGTAGAGTAGGGGTAAGCGGCACGTTTGGCGAAATGGTAACAGCATTTATAAGGGCACGAACGAACTATATCTAATTGCTAATAGTGTGTTCTAATGTTATTAGACTATCATAATAGTCTTAGTTCCAGAATTACAAGTATATTATAGAGACATACAAGGTACAGAATCGTCGGACCAATCATAGTAATATCATTTTTGACCAGTTAATAATCAATTCATTATTTACCGGGGTTAGTAATAAATCCATTCTCTAGTTTTCCCGGTGCCGAACAAGGATTTTTGGCTTCTCATAGCTGGAGTAGTCCGGCCCGGGCAGAGTTCGAAAACACCTTTTTTTTGTATTGAAGTCGTCATACTTTTTGCTATGATGTGTACCTCCCATTCATGATGTTCAATTCCCTATTTACATATTCTTTATTTAATGTATTGGAAGTTTAGAGTGTCTTGAGTTTTCGGATATTCCTGCTAACAACTTATAAAAATATGTTAACAGGCTCATGAGCCGGCAATTTCCAACGTTAGCAATGCCCCCTTTTTACTCCATTTCGTGAGTGTTATTCCTCTCACGAGGCACTCGTTGAAGGACACCTTAACTAGGGATTTCAGTATATATCCTCCTAGCTTAAGTGCTGATTTCGTCATCACCTGGTGATTTGTTATTCTACGTTCGGAGATGCATATAAGGTCTCTATTAGAAGAGGGGTAGGACAATGCGACACTTTCTCGCCGAAGCTATTCACGCTGGCCATGCAGAATGTCTTTAAAGGACTAGACTGGGATCAAATGGGAATCAACGTAGATGGAAAACATCTAAACCAACTTCGCTTCGAAGATGATATTATCATACTAATCTGAGAGATCAGCGAAATAAAAACCATGCGTTTAAAAATGAACGCCATAAAGACCAAAATCACGACTCAAAATGACATAGCTATTAGTGTAGAATGTCAAGGCATAGGAAACATAGCTGAGTACATATATCTAGGCCATGTTTAAAGACTTAGAAATGATAACTAGCCTGTGGAAATATCACGCCGAATCAAAATGCGCTGGTCAACCTTTGGAAGACTAGGATATATCAACAACCGAACCATATGGTATAAAGCGAGAAGTCTACAACAAATGTATTCTTTCTGTAAAGGCATACGGTCTCGAAACATGCACCCTTACAATAACATCTGTCGATAAACTGAGAACCTGTCTAATGGCCATGGAACGTACGATGCTAGGTATAAGCTTAAGAGACATCCGCAGACGAACTGGCGTTGAAGATGGTATACTACGTTTTGCAAACCTTAAGTGGAGCTGGGCGGGACGGCATCGTGACAGGACTCATCGAAATGGGCAATACGTATAATGCAGTGGAGACCAAGAATATCCACCCAGAGCGCAGGAAGACCTAGATAAGATTGAGGGACGATATCCGTGAAGTTGCTGGATCGAAATGGCAACAACTAGCTAAGAATAGGACCGCGTGAAAGAGTTTAAAGAGGCGTATGTCCAGAAGTGGGCACCAACAGGCCGAAGAAAAAAGAAAAGTTAGGAAATGTGGCGATATAGTGATCCCTGAGATGTCCCCTGATCCTTAATGTATAATTATAGGTATTTGATCCCCTTACTTAGCGTTTTGGCGTAGCTTATATAGCTCATCATAGAATTATTTCACAACCCTGAAGATTTCTTCTCTGTTTGATGTTATATTCCCTAGTGTTTGTCAGACTGGGTATGTTACTCTTGCCGGAGGAGAATTTCTATCTGAACACTTTTAAAGTTCTGTTTGGCTGAACTGGTTTAACGATCATATCCGCATTGAATGTCTACGTGTATCGTTGGGGATGTCCTTGTTCAGTTGTCTTAGTGTTTGAAGATTATGTTCGTATTTGTGTTTCAGACCTCTTCTTTCCTTCATTAGTTCTTTGGTATTCTCGCTTAATTTTTAATTTCTCTTATTTGTTTTAGCCCGGCGCTTCTGCCACGTGTTTAGATCTTCTATATTGATTAGTGCTGTTTTGGTTGTTTTTTAATTCTCTTTGGTATAACTATGTTGCTGGGAGGTATATATTTTTATGATTTGTGATTTTTAGATCCTCTATATTCGTTCACTTTTGGTGTTTGATATTTTTGTCTTGATCATTGAGTGGTCGTTACCTATAGTGAGTCTGTTTAGGACGGTTACATCTGTTGTTTGTTATAATATAGTCTATTTTGTCTTTGTGCTTCCATCTGGACTGATCCAAGTTCATTTTCGTTGTGTTTTTTGTTAACAAAGGAGTTCAACTTCACTTAATCTTACAATGCCCCATTTTATTTTGTCAAGCTAATTTTCAGTTCTGGGTGCTTATTTTATGCAACTATTTATTGATGATAATATTGGGATACAGATTATGGATTGCGTATATATTACTAATTATTGTAATTTCTATGCATAATTAATTCACTGTCATTATATGTTTCAATAAGAGTAATGTTATTTGTTAGTAAAGTTCATACGTTGTAAGAGTCAATGTGCAGTTTTTGTCTTTGTCAGTAGCCTGATTTTATCCGGTGATTCGTCGTGCCCTCTGTTCGACACCTTGCCAGACCGCTACCGTTTTCAGAGATTTTTGGACTGCCGTAGACTGCGGGTTAGTAGGGAAGGGTGTAAGTAGACACCTACCTCCTTACACCCTTCCCTATTGAGCGGGAAATTTAGATGTGGGCATGGTCTCCTCCAGTATGTGGGGACTAAAGTGCAAAAGATTGATGTTGATTAGATTTTTATACAGGACCAATAATAATTTCAGAATGAAGATAACTTTTTATCTATGATTACGATTGGAGAGAATACATTTTCTAAAGAGGAGCGTACTGGTCATTCTGCTTGTTACTGTGATGCATCTGTACCATGTACTAGCGTCTTTTGGTTCCTTTCTCCTTGGATGCTTATGCTTATGTTTACCCATGCTTCTTTTAAGATTTCGTGAACTTCTTGTCCATTTAAATAGAGTTGGTACAATGTAATCATAAAATGATGATGTGGAGTTCACTTCCGCTTTTAAAGAGTTCTACAGGGATATAAGTTGGGCCGTAAGCTTTGTCATTATTCATATTTTTATATTATTGCATTTTCGATCCAATTCCACCACCTTGTAATCTTTTCGGTTCTTCATGGATCCTATGGTACGCGTTTTTCCGAATCTCCCTTCCAACTCCAGCCATTTTTAGAGTCTTCTTTATGTTGTTTTGGTCTCATGGTTGTACATACATCAAGTTATTTTAATAAGAGAAAATAATGATTTCTTCTCACAAATTAATTACTTATATACTACTATTAATAAAACAAAATGTATTATGTTAACATATCAGACAGGCGGGCGATTAGTAACAGTTATGCGGTCGACTGGCTCTCTAAGCAAGTAAGTTCGGTGGTTATTTGGGAAGAGTAGTTTTAGTTTTTTAAATTCTGTTCTAGCTACTTGCATTTAATTTCTTCTTCTGAGTCCATTGATTGATTTATCCAACTGCCTAACAATTTGAACTGTTATACTATTTCTATTATTTTGCCATGAAGGGTCAGTACTACCGGTTCGACTTCAATCTTAATAACTATCATTATTAAGATTGAAGTCGAACCGGTAACTTGGTTTTCTTGTCGGATATCGTGGCCCCTTCTGTTGCGTTCTTCGATTATATTGTTGAGCATGCGTTGCATTTGATTCTGCCATAATTGCCGTGTCATCTGCGTATCAGATATAACTCTTACATCTTCTCCCAGTGACACTATAAAGATATTTTCGGTGTAGATGTTGACGAGAATAGGGAATAACAAGGATGTGTGTTTCCTTGTTATCATGATCTAGAAATTTAAGCCATTTTGCCGGTATGCAGTCTGGGCCTAGCGCCTTACAGATTTTAGATTGTCTTACAGCGTTTACTACTTACACTTGGGCCGGTTTTCGTTGGTAAATCTCCGGGGTTTGATCTCGATTATCCTCGAATAGTTCACCAATATAGCATTCCCACTAATGTTCTTCTGTTCGAGCTTTGCTTTCCCATGCGAGTTCATTCATCAGCTTCTCTTTTTCTTCCATTCCTACTTTGCATGCTTTAGACTTCATGCGTATAAGCAAGCTTGTGTGTTCTTTTATACTCGATTTCGTCTCTGGTTACCATGGTCTGCATCTTTCTCCTGTTTCTGTAGTTGCTGTCTTCATTGCTTTCCATTTTGCCTGGTGGTAAGTTCTGTGCCATTGTCTGCACGTTCTTATTTATTGGAGTAGTGTAACTTTTCTTCGTGTGTGGTGCTTTTAGTAGTTCTAACGATCAAACGTTGTTTTTGGGCGTGTATCTACACCTTTAATAGAGTGTTTCTTCTTGACCGGTCGCTCACCCCTCTCATTCTTTTTGCCTAGTCTATGGCAACCAGTAACTTCCGAACTTTAATTTAGACATAAACATTTTCGATTTCGGCTTCGCTCTTGTCTGCAGTTGATGCATACTTCTGGAAGCTTCACTTACTCTTAGGATCTGTATGTTAAGTAGAGTTAATTCTAATTGTATATTATGTAGTTTGTCTGCTTCGTACATGGTGCATAGTCTTTCTATGGTTGGTGTTTTAATATTTTTCTTCCTGAGAATCTTAGCACTACTGAGCCATTTAAGAGTCGCAGGGACTCGGGCCGTGATTTGATTGTTGTTTTTTCTTGGGAAATAAAAGAGCAGTAGTTTTAAAATCGCTTTTTACACCGCAGTACTACAGCCATACGAAACTGTTCTAGTCTAGTCTGTGGTAGTCCTGATGACTTGCCGGTCCAGGATCAATTCCTTTGCACCAAATCATGGTTGACTGCTGCCCTCCTAGTTTTAGTCTGGCCCGAGTATTTTGTTTCGGTGCCTACCATAAAATGGCATTCCCCTAACCACCACTCGGTGTGTAATTAATAGACACCACAAATGTTCCATTCAATTCTAGTGTTCCTTAAATGCTATACGATGAAAAATGTTGGGTTTATAATCTGATAAATCTTTAATCTTCTATAGTTTCTTCACTTGCATTTACTACCTACATAATTTTAGTTATAAGCTAACTGAAGCTTATTAACGGATTTGTTTGAATAACGTTACTGGGTTCAGGTAACACTGTCTCGTCATTACTCACTTGCAATTACTACATAAATCATTTTAGTTATAAGCTAACTGAAGGTCATAAACGAAATTAAAAAAAACATAAACGTTTGAATAACGTTACTGGGTTCAGGTAACACTGTCTCGTCATTGCACAAAATTTTTATCGTTTCAATACCATTGTGCGCAGAAATCTAAAATTGTCCATAAAACTATACTTTAACGTCTAGGAAATCTCCAGTTGCATACATATCGTTGCTACACTTGTTGAGTATTCATTTGCTTAAAAGTTCGAAAACCAATTCCAATTGGAACTCAAGTGGTAGATTATGAAATACATAAATAATAGTATATATATATATATATATATATATATATATATATATATATATATATATCATAAAAATTATAAACAGAATTGATCACGAAAATTAAGTTACATTTTTGCTATAGATGATACGCACTAACTTAAGTTTTTCAGTGACTGACATCTTTTGGATAACATAGTAGATAGATGAAAAATTTGGGGAAATTAAATTTAAAAGCGGCAGTTTTTGACAGAATATTTACTTCACATAAAATGTTTATATATAAATGAATATGGTTTCGCAGAAAGCAGAATACCTCAACGTAATTATAAAAGACAATGCATTATCGAATTATGGTTACTTATTCTATTATATATACGTTATACGTTTTATGGTAACAAACATAATAAACGGCAGTTTCCGTAAGAAACCAGGGCTAGTAAAGTATGTTTATCTGTAAAAATGTTAGGTGGTTTGTTTTTAATAATTATCAGTGTAAATTGAACAACTATACTAAATGTCTATCGTAATAATAATGGGCCACTTGGAGATTTCATTTCCGTTAGTCAACTCATCATAAATAGTATGCCCGATTATAACTGAATAGAAATTAAAGTACGTTTTGATTATACATATTTATATAATAATAAAAGTTAATTTAACTAAATGCCATTACCTTTCATTACTGTATAATGTTAGAATGAATTGGAATATAACATGCTACCAAAATATATTAAAGACATCAAAAAATTTAAAAGTGAGTGTAAAGAACATATAAAAAGTGAAAGGACGTAACAATTGACCATCTAACATCCAAGACAACGGACAATGGAAGCAGTTTTCTAAACCAAATAGACGGACAAGCCCTTCACCGAGGAAGCTATGGACAAAAAAATAATTTAATAAAATAGTAGTGGTAGTTGTATTTATTACAATTTTTAACCGTCTATCGACCTACGGGTCCTTCTGCTGTGTGTTTGTATGTGTATATGAGTGTTACGATGGGAAAATTTTTTGTCTAAAGTGTCGTTAATTCTATCCCATCGACAAATAGTACCGACTATTCGGACAACCCGCCTGTAAAGCAGTGGTACTAACTACTACATCGGCGTGTAAGTAAAATATTATTTATGATTTATATTATTTGTAAACGCACACATTTACTAATTCGCCATACATATATTTGAGAGTGGTGTGTTTATTATGCAATAATCAATCATTATCAAACATGAATCACGCTGTGACGTTATGTTTATTTATTTATTATGCTTAATGGTTTAAAACAACTACTATTTTTCGATGCGCACTTTTAACATTAATGAATGTTATCTATTAAAACAAATATTACTCAGATAATAACTAAAATTCTACACAATATATCGAGCATGTAAAATATAATTTGTATAAAATAAGGTATTTGTTTATAAGTATAAACTAGAATTATTACTTTTATTAGAAATCCTATTTTCAATGAAAATACTTATATTAAATAATAATTGATGAGAATGTATAATTTTTTTTTTAAATCTCTTCCTTATTTCTCTGTAAAATAATAAGTTACTGTCGGATTTGTTATGGTTTGATTACAAGCATTTCATTTACAATAAATATTCCAAAATTACACACCATCATGGTACAGATAGAAATTATGTCAAGTGGAATTAGAGGCTTATGCAATATCTACAATAATTACATGAATAACACAAACAAATAAAACAATAAGTGAAACACATGGTGTGAGAGTCTCAACATTCATATTGAAGAAATTACAATAACAAAAAAGTCTGTTCACGTGTAATAATCAAATTTAAAAATGTGTTCTTAAATGTTTTTATTGTTTGATAAGCAATACATTTATTACATAGCAGATTTACCTAAAATATAAAATAATTTATATTTTTATTAAATTGTTTCAAATAAATATGATGTGGGCATACGTTAACAACCACAACCATTTTAATTAGTATAAATGTTTATATTATTATAGTATATAGCGATTTTTTTAGTTTTTCATAATATAAATTTATTTCAATTATTAATCAATTTGGGAAGCACTAGGTACAGGACTACTGCAATGGACTTTAGCTATATATTATTTTTTATTTTGTTATCGGTCGTGTTGTTTGTAAGATATTTTCCTTGAATCGATAGATAAAATTCTGTAGCAAAAAATCTAGTTATTATAGCTAAGCTTATTTACTATTGTACAAATTTACAACGCAGTCAAAAGTCTTATTCACTTATACAATCTACAAAACATGGGATTAAATTAATATTTTATATCTATAAGATTTACGACTTACACTACTTAGATTATATCAGATTATTTACTTGCATAGGAATCTTCATGTAATTGTTTTCAAAGGTCAAACATAGAATTTTACTAATTTATAGTCAAAAATATTGTGTTTACCTATGACCAACCACAAAAGTGACTTATATTGTATGCATAGTGTAGTGTCCTTGTATAGCTCACATATGCGAGCTATACAAGGACCGTCTCTGAATTAAGGCTAGATAAAAACATAGGTGAGACTCCAAGGGATGGGGGCCTCAACCCCGACAAGGCGCGTCCCAATGGCTGATAGGGAAAGTTCCTGTAGATATGCAGGACCGGTACGAATAAGACCTGGTCAAATAAGTACCCGCGGATCAAATGAGGCAACCATAGCAGCGTCTGTTCCAAATTGGGCAGCTGCAAACAGCGTCTGCCTCAGAGTGAGCGGCTGAGTAAAACACTCGCCAACACGTTAGGCAAGCGCGGCATTTAAATTGCCAAATCCTTCCAAACCATGAATAGTTAAAGCTCCAAAAAGAAATTACCCCAGGCGAGTAGAGATAATTTATCTCTGAATCTCGCACTCTGCCTCAAGGAGTTTGGGAGAAGCAAAAATTTGACTTTACCAGAAAGAAAACAGAAACAAATTCCAAAAAATGATGGTGGAAAATTGTTCCTAATTGCAACCTATAATTCGAAGAACATCTCGCTAACCTACAGGACGAACTAGAAAATATCAAATGGAATATCTTAGGTTTCACTAATACCTACGAGGTTATAGGGCGAATCTAACAAAATACTCAAATCCGGACTGCGAGATAAACCATCGCATTGGCGGAGTGGCAATACTGGTTCATAGCAAGATAAAACATATCATATGCAAAACAGTCGCTATATCAGACAGTTATATACATCGTGATTGCAATGAATAACAGATACAGGATGCAGATAATACAGGATTATGCACCTACAAGTTCAGCACCAAATGAAGATACTGAACAGTTCTACGAAGACCTTACCACAGCAAAGAACGCGGAAAACGCTTGGTTTACAAATATAATAGGTGATTTTAACGCAAATATTGAACAAAAATCAACCCTAGATCCACCAAACATCGGAAACTTCGGGCTGGGGAAAAGAAATGCAAGAGAACCAGATATGATGGACTTTCTGAATAACGAAAACATTTTCTGTATGAATACCTTCTATAAAAAACCTCCATAAAGAAAATGGACATGGAAGAGCCC
Organism: Lordithon lunulatus; assembly: GCA_963942505.1. Taxonomy (NCBI): domain Eukaryota; kingdom Metazoa; phylum Arthropoda; class Insecta; order Coleoptera; family Staphylinidae; genus Lordithon; species Lordithon lunulatus. The sequence goes on from OZ012668.1 coordinate 40,143,606, forward strand.
CGATAGTTCTTCTAAAAACGAGATTGACAATGTACTTATCTCAGACTTTGTGCAGATGTATCCGTCCTAAACCGCTTTGATACGGGCAGCGATCATTGGCTCGTGTGAGCCAAGATCCGCATTAACACCCAAGTCGAAAGGATGAAACACATCAGGAAAAAGCTCCCACCGAAGATAGAAGATCTGAGTAAAAACGAGTATAAGAAAGAACTTAAAAAGATGTTAGAACCAACAGAACTTCTGTATTGCATGTAAATCAACCAAATAGCGGAAAAAATTACCAACAGCATCCGAGTAGCAATTAAGACAGTAAACTTTGAAAACAAAAAAGGGAAAAACTCAAACTCAAAAATCAGCATTGACACAGCCAATCTTCTCAAAGAATGGCGTCAAACGGATAGACGTTCATCATTATACGAAGAGCTCAGTAAAATAGTGAAAAGCGCAAGACGCAAAGACCTAAGAAAGTTTAACACTCGACAAATCCAAGAAGCAATAGAAGATAACATGAACTTGAAAGCCTACGATCCCAAAGGTTAAAAGGAAAACTTTTAATTCACAAAATGAAGAACAATAAAGGAGACATTATAAGTGAAAAAGAGGGTATCAAAAACAACATTCAGAACTTCTACCAGAAACTTTATAGTCAATCTGTTCAAAATCCGAATTCAGAATACATGCCTTTTATAGATGTATCGGAATTAAGAGTAGCTCTACACCAAATAAAAATCGAAAAACCCCTGGAGAAGATCGGGCAACGTGCGAGATGATAAAGATAGGTGTAGCGCTTGAGAAAGCAATACTTCTTCTCTTAAACAAGTGCCTCGAAGAGGGTAACATTCCTGAGGTTTGGAGAAATGCTGAATGACAAAATTACTTTACAAAAAAGGCCACTGTACAGATATTAACAACTACAGACCTATAAGTCTGCTATCCATATTCTACAAACTTTTTACAAAAATAATAACAAACCGTCTGAGTACCAACTTCTATCAGCCGGCTGAATAAGCCGGATTTAGAAGGGGGTTTAGTACCAACGATCACATCCAAACTATTCCTACGCTGATTGAAAGATGTAATGAATATAACGTTCCGCTACATCTGCCATTTATTGACTATCGGAAGGCGTTTGACACAGTGGAAACGCGGGCATTATTGCAAGCCATGGACAGAGCTAGGATTGACTTCAGATACACAGAAATCATCGAATATACTTACAATCACGCTACCCTTCACGTTAATATACAAGAAGATCTAGTTACTGAACAAATCCCAGTCAAAAGATATGTACGCCAAGGTGATACAATTTCACCTAAACTATTTACTCTCGAGTTGGAGAGTGTCTTTAAAAACTTGTCGTGGGAACAAAAAGGGATTACCATAGACGGAAAGTATCTAAGCCACTTTCAATTTGCAGATGACATCGTACTGACAAGTAGTGACAAGGATCAGTTAGAGCAGATGATCCAGGAACTGCAACAGGCATCTATGGCTTTTGATTTAGAGATGAACCTTGGAAAAACAAAAATCATGAGCCAAAATCATATCACTGCGACCATTAACGGGCACCCACTCAAAAATTGTTGAAGAGTACGTATATCTCTGACACACGATTAAACTTCGAGAAGAATCGGACTGTCCTGGGCAGCATTTGGCAAACTAGGGCATATTCTTAAAGAACCAAAAATCCCCATAAACCTCAAGCGTAAGGTCTATAATCCTTGCATACTCCCAGTTACCACGTACGGACTCGAAACTGCAACAATAACGAAGAGCAGTGCAAACCGACTCCGGATTGGCCAGAGAGCAATAGAAAGACGAATGCTGAGCGTGAGCATTAGAGATAAGATTCGAAATGAAGAAATCAGAAGGACAACAGGGGTCACTGATGTAATGGAGCAAATTGCCAAAAACAAAGGGCGATGGGCGGGTCATGTTGCTAGAGATGACATAAAATGGACGAAAAGGGTCATGCAATGGAGACCTCGACAATCTAAACGAAGCGTAGGTCGACCTAAAGCAAGATGGCGAGACAATATCCAACGCTAAGGGGAGAAAAACTGGATGCAGAGCGCCCAAAACCGACACAAGTGGAGACTGATGGAAGAGGCCTACGTGCAGGAGTGGACGCATACAGGCTGATGATGATGAGTGTAGTGAAAAGTTGTCAATTTCGTCATGTGTTCGTTCATGTGGAAAGTGAAACATATCTTAACGCGTTCCTTTCACATTCGGTATATTGTAACTACTATCGAATGTCAATGCCAGAATTTATATTGTAATGGCTTTCACCGACATTTCGTCATTTTAATGGATACAATAAAAACCGACAACGGGAGAGCAATGGACTCCCAGACAATTATAACTTCGATTACAATAGTTTTCATGCTTCATTCTAATAACTAATACAGATTTAGACTAATATGGGTAACATCTGCAACTTCTAAAATCAACGTCAAACAAATGGTTGTAAATATGCCGTTTTTAAGGTCATATATCCATAACACCGTTGTGAACTTAATATAAATAATCTTTTCATCAGTAGAATTGTTGGTCGCGCAGCGCTATTTTTATTCTCTGTCTAGCTACTAATAGGATAGATATGTAATTACACATTTGTCTACGGTTGTTTATTGGTGTGTTGTTATGTAATATACTACAGGGAGTAAAGAAACCATTGTGTGTAAATTGGCATATATATATATATATATATATATATATATATATATATATATATATATATATATATATATATATATATATATACATATTGTTGAAGTCATGAAAAAATTAATTATATATAATTATCAACATAAAATATATTAAAAGAAAAACATTCACACAAAAAATAAAAAGAAGCATATTCATATATATTGTGTTTATTGCCTGCCATCCGCCGGAAATGCCACGGCTCGAAAATAATGCACTTTATCTCTTTGATACACAATATATTCATTTCAGCATAGTGGATCGCGGCCCCCACAGTGGACTGCGTAACAATAGGGTGATACGACTATAATTTTATTATTGCAATCCTCATATAGTAAAATAAAAATACCTATAGGGTTCATTAAAATTTCCGTATTATTGAGAGGGTTGCAGAGTGAAGTAAATTGTTATAGTAAAATAAAAATACATATAGGGTAGATTAAAATTTCTGTATTAATAAGAGGCTTGCAGGATGAAGTACATTGATAATTATTGTTAATTATAGAAGACGAACTCTTATATATCTGGATTATACACATTAATTCATCATATATTATTTTAATATTTTTTAGTTTTTATTTTCTTCTCTTTTAACAAAAAAAACTAATATTAATGTTACGTCCTATTATAGTCTATAATACGTTAATACTTAATTCCTTTTTTTGTAGTTACATTGTTATCTTATCCATTTAATACGATTTTCTCTTACTATTTGAATACAAAAGTATTAAACGGCGAGCCAGTTCCTTGTTAAACCGAAACTTATAACTTTGTAATACTCCGTTGCTGTCAGTACTATAACTAAAATAATCTAATAAAGCTAGAATTTTGCCATAAGTTAATATAAAGTAACTTTAACAACTCGTCACAATATAATATCACTACTCTCGGCTGCAATCTTTCTAGACATCCATTATACGACTCCGACAGCTGTTTTCAAAATTCAATTCAATTATGTTTCCACTACAAATCTCCCTTTTTTTTAATCACTCACACCACTCGAGACTCGTCTTATCTAGCGTTACTCTGTTGAGCTATTGCGTAATTGCGAAGTACTAACAAAAATCTCGCGAGCGTATATTCCCCAGTTTATTTTACATCACACATTTTGATCCCCCAGCTCGTATCGCGCACAGCTCCTCGTATTTTCAAGATTTTTAAAAGCGATAAGTTGTCCAAGCTTATGCGGGATTATCGCGTCCCATTCATTTTTGATCATTATCGGCGAATCAATAGCGCGTATTTATAAAACAAACTATTTCAATCACTTGGCGTATTTATAGCTAGTTGCATTAGGTTTTTACCCGGTAATCTCTCATAAATTACGAATTGATTTAATTCATTGAAATTTATGTTTTCATATGAAATATGAAATTACAATCACTTCTAGGCGCGTGTTTTTAATTGTAATTATAAATGGGAATAAATATATATTTTTTAAACAAAATTTTACTAATATAGATTTGCACTATTTCGAGAGAAGAAATTAATTTGATCCTTTTTCATCCTTTGATATATCATTTGATATTTACAAAAAATTATAAAATGCTGACTTTAAACATCAGCGCGATTTGATCAATATTGAACCGCATTCGTTTCCCACATTCACCTTAACGAGCGACAATGTTTGTGCAATCAATTGTGGAGTAGACTTACTAATGTTTGAACTGTGATAATAATATATCCTACAATTAACAAAAATAAATTAATTCGAAGGAAAAGAATACGCTCGTTTGTCCAGATAATATGTATTGCTTGGTTTCTCTTATTAGAGACCCGAGATCATAATGGATTTTTCTTTCTGCATTTTTAACTGTTCGGAATTATTATGAACAGTTTATCGGTTGTTGTTCTAGACTAGGAAATGAACCAAATGTATTGACAACATGTTGTTGATAGTAATACATTATTATTATTATACATAATATTAACATAATATTAACATATATTACACATATATATATATATATGGAGCGCATAGTCTAGCGGTAAATCGCCGGACTTGCAACAGCAGGATCCGAGTTTAAATCTCAGTGTCGCTTTGCATGAATCCTAGTTGGAACATCTGTTTCGGTAGGCACTTTAAGGCGTTGGCAACGTTGCATTTGCCCTGTTACAGGTAAGAACGACGAAAACACCATGCCAAAGAATCTCCCACTAGCATATTTAGCAAGCGATCTGGGCCCTATGTTCTTAGATAAGACATATACACACCACACACATCTATTATTCTCACTCAAACAATATTTAAATTATACGTTACAGAAATTATATTTCATATATAACACATACCCATTAAGAAACTAAAGCCTGTTTAGAAGACCTTCCAAATAAAACATGTATTTTCCTTATTATATATGTAAAAGCATAATAGCGTAAAAGAAACATATATAATCTTGCCACTCCAATAATATATCAAGCTGTATACTCACCAAGATGGAATAAGAATTCATCAAATTTGATAGAAACCTTTGACTATTATTATATGATTATAATTCGAAAGAAAATATTGAAGACTTTATTATTATTTTTGAATAATGCGTTAACTATCCCTATTGTTTATGCACTCCCTCACCCAATGTAGCAGTTATTCCAACTAGTGGTCAATATCAATTTGAACTATTAAATTCCAAGGAATTTTGGCGGAGATGATTTGCCAAGATCGCTTTTATGTCCCACACATGTTCAATGGACAAAAGGTTTGAAGATCTATATCCCACGACACGAGTTCTGAGCCTCTTTAAAGAATTCTAGAGAAGTACTATCAATGTGCAGACGGGCATTATTATGCTGAAAAATAGGATTTTCCAGTCGCCGTAAGTAGGGTTGCACGTGTTTTTCTATCGCCCCACCATCACCGTACATTACCTTATCTCCATAAGCTATAGCATCCCATACTATACTACCCAACGTTCGATGCGCAAGCCTTGTAACTTACACTCCAAATGTTGCTGCTGATGTTGAGATATGAGTGATAACATAGTATGTGGTGTATATCATGGGTGACCAACTTTTGTGTATATACTTTTTATCCTTAAAATGTGTCGCGACCGACTTGTCATACGCGTAGTCTAAGTGGGAAAGGACAGGTGTAAAATGCGAGGGTGATGAAAGGGAAAATCAGAAAATATTTTTTTTTAATTTATTATTTATATATTTAATTTTTCAACATAATTTCCCTTTAGTTGAATACACTTTACATAACGATGTTCTAAAGCCATTATGCCCTCACTAAAGTGCGATTCTTGAAGTCTTTCAAAATAGTCGTCGACAGCTGGTCTTACTTCCTCTTCCGTGGAAAACCGTTTTTCCCCTCCTGAGTCAAGAAAAAAGGTGGATGTTGCAATAGATCGTACTTCAGTTCATACAATTTTTCTATTTGCTATCACACTTGTATGGGGATATGCATTGTCAAAATAATCTTCTTCTTACACAAACCAGGTCTTTCTTCATTACTTTTGTTATTCACTTGATCTAGAAGTCTAGCGTAATAATTATCGTTTATTGTTTGACCCTTGGGATGAGATAGTCAATTAGTAATATTCCCTTAACATCCCAAAAGACTAACGCCATAACATGTACAGCTGACTTCACGTCTACTGTGGTGGTGGAGAAACACTAGACCTCCATTATTTAGATTGTTACTTGGTCTCAGGAATATAATAATGAACCCAACCGGTTTTATTTGAGTTAAAACAGTCTAGACTCTCTGGACAAATTCTCATTCTCTGAAGGTTTTGATCAAATGTCAATATGCGCGGCACCCATCTTGCCGAAAGCCATCATTTCACAGTTAGGATGATAGGAAATGTTCTTTTATCTGAGCTGCCTATATCCTTGGAAATTTCGGAGATCTTTAATCGACGATCCTGCATAACCACATCGTGGTCTTTTTCAATGATTTCAGGCGTTTTGTCAGTGTTTGGTCGTACATCGCGGAGCATCTTCTAGGCTCTCACGACCATGTTAAAATTCTGTCTCTTATGCATAGTCGTAAATGATAGACCAGAGTCTTCTAACGTGTCCTACATATCTTTTTAAATTTCTGTTGCTTTCCAATCATTTTCATAAACTGTTTGATATAAGCGCACGTTTGTTTCAGTTTTATCCATTTGATAAAACTCTCAAAATTAGCCTTACTCAAAGGAGCACCAATATGATACTACTTGACACAGCAATGTAAAATTTGACTTTTGTGCACAAGGTAATTGGTGCCATCTCTCGCATATATTTTATTCCAACTAATGCTGCCATATATGCTTCATTTCGCACATTTTTCAAAGCACCCTCGTACATACTACGTTTATACACTGTGTTTTAATAAATTGGCTTTACGATCGAGTTGTTGGCCACCTCCGGTCTATAAATGCGGTAAATTTTGTTAAAATAACTACAAAGCGACGTCCTTTACCATTTCATTGTTCAGATATAGCCACGGCACATGTGAAACAATATCTTATAGCCACAATGTGAAGGTCCTGAGTTTAATTTCTTTGTTGTTCCGTTTCCGTTCCTGTGACGTTTCACAGTCAATGCTTGATAATATCTTATAACGGTGCATTAATTTCGGTGTAGACAATATCACATATCAGTTGTGAATGAAGTGAGTGTATACTCCAGGATGTAGAGTTATTCCATCATAGTATGTGTAATATTTAATACAAATATAGATCAACGTAATATAGCACTACGTAATGTAGGACAGTGACACCAGCCAGCTGCAACCCATGTCCATATAGGACCTACCGGCGATGTTCTTGAGTCGATATGTGTCGTTCTTAGCATCACGATGCACCGTCCATACTGCAAGGGGGTAGCTCTGACACCAGCCAGATGCAACCCACGTCCATATAGGACCTACAGGCGATGTTTTTTGAGTCGATATGTGCCGATCTGAGCACCGCATTTTTCCTACTAAAGAACGTCTTTTTCAACATATTAAATATTTTACCCGCTTTCCCTAATTTTTCGTTTATCTCTTTGTCCATTTTTCCATTGTCTTCTATTATAGTTCCTACGTATTCGAAGCTTTCTACTTGTCTTTCGTTTAGCGTTATTTTGTGGGTTTTGTTTTACTTGGTATTACCATGATTTTTCTTTTTTTCTATATTTATGATCATGTTTTATGTTGATTTTTCTTTATTTATTGTTTTTATATTGTGTTGTAGGTCTTCTTCTGACTCCGTGAAAATCGCCATATCGTCTGTGAACATCATTTCAGTTACCTGTGTTTGTTTCATGTTCCAGAATCCCATCTTTATAGTCTTCAGATTTTGTCTTGCCTTCATTGCTCCATTTAGAACTATTGTGAATAGTAGTGAACTCAAGACGCATCCTTGTTTAACCCCTATTCTCTCTTCTGATTTTTTATTGTTTGTGCTTATTATATTTTTGTTGTCCTTATACATTGATTTGATTGGTTCTATTCTTCCTCTATCTACTCCTCTCTCTTGTAGTTCCTTCCGTATGTCTTCCCTTTCCAATCTATCGAAAGATTTTGCTAAATCTATGATGAATATATGTATTTCCCTGTTTTTATTTATTAGTTTTTCGCTCATTTGCCTTATCGAGAATATCAGGTCCTGGGCGCTTCTTCCTCTCCTTAATTCACATTGTGATTCGTCTAGTTTTCTCTATTTCGTCCCTTATTATTTTTTCCATTATTCTTGCTAGTATTTTACCAGGTATGTTAGCGTAAATCCTCTGTACTTGTTGCAGTTTCTCTTATCTCCCTGTTTATATATGGGTATTATTATGCCTGTTTTTCATTCTTCCGGTATTTTCCTTGTTTTTATTATGCAATTAAGTAATTGGGTTATTTGTTTCATTCCTTCTTTTCCCATGTGCTTTATTATGTCTGGTTTAGTTATTGCCTATGTCTGGTGCTTTTCTTTGTTTTAAGTTTTTTATATTTTCTTTAATTTCTTTTCTTGTATCATTTGTATTTATTGTGCTATTTTTGGTTTCTCTTACGTTATTGTTATTATATACAGTATAAATAGTATACGTACTTTATGGTACTCCTACTCTAGTTACTATCATCTCACTAGTTCTTGCAGTAGAATATTTTGAGAAATTGTGTCAAAAGCTAGGTCTAACAAGACGGCAATGGATTTTCTGTTTTTGGTAAGATGAATGTTGACTTCACTTGTGAGTCGTAGTACTTAGTGTTACACTTATTTATTTCCAGCTGATGTTTCTATTATATTTTAATTTTATAGAGAAAATTAATGGTACTGTACCATATATCGCACAAGTCAATATTTAAATCATTTTATATAATAATAATTATATTAAATTTATTTCATAATAATTACAAGCATGGTGATCACACAAAGAAATATTACATTTGAATTAAAGCACTAGCGTAATTATTAGAAACTACGTGATAGATACTTTTCATAGACTTTAAAGCCGCTTTTGACACAGTGGGCAGGAAGAAAACACTAGGGGAGATGCAAAACATGAACATACTACAAAAACTTATAAATCTAACGAGAATGACAATGGAGGGATCCAACGCGGTAGTGCGAACAAGACAAGAAACATCAGAAAACCTACATATACATACAGGAGTAAGAGAAGGGGACGCACTATCAACAACACTCTTCAACGTGGTTCTGGAAAGGGCTATAAGAAAGATAAAAGGACATGGATAACTAGCGACAAAAATGATACAAATACTGGCATACGCAGATGACACAGTGATCGTAAGTAGGAGCAAAAGGTGGCTAGAAGATGCCTTCAGAATGCTGAGAGTCGCAGCAAAAGAAGCAGGACTACACATAAACAAATAAAAATCAAAATACATGAAAAGCAAGAAATGAGGTCACAAACGGAAACAAAGTATAATTAAACAACATCGACTTTGAAGAAGTGAACAACTTTAATTACCTAGGGACACAAATAAACAGTCAACTGTAATAGGGAAATAAAAGCGAGGATACAAGCAGGGCACATAATATATGCAATACAAACTATTTAAGTCAAAAAGCCTTAGTAATGGGACCAGAGTAAAAATCTTTAAAACAGTGGCAATACTTGTGCACTGGAAACGAGAAGCATGAGGAAAATAGACGAGGAAGAACTCAGAATCTTCGAAAGACGAGTAATGAGAGCAATACTCGGAGCAAAACAAAAATGGAGAAAGGATACCACTAATGAACACAGAAATACTAGAACAAAATGGAGGAACAGATATTGTAAAAGAAATTAAAGCGCGGAGAATACAATGGTTTGGACATGTACAGAGGAAAGACAGAAATGCAACAATAAGATGAATGATGTAATGAAAGCCAACAGAAAACAGAAGGAGAGGAAGACCAAGGACAAGGTGGACAGACAATGTAGAACAAGACCTAAGTACAACACTGGAAAGAAAAAGTACATAACTGGAAAGAATGGAGAAAGATTGTAGAAAAGGCTAAAACACACGAAGGTCTTCGAAAGAAAGAACGAAGGAAAACAGAGGATTAAGGGAGTTCGGGAAACGAACGGCTGAAGCCCTTCGGGGCTGTGGAGCCAACTGATGATGATGATGATGAGATTTAGGTTGAAAATCTTCAGACTGTTCTCCATCTCAACATGAATTCAAAAATACGAATATGAAGAATAATTCATAAATATAAATACACAGAAACATAGTTACGCTCGACTAAAAATATACTAAAAATGAATATATATATATATATATATATATATATATATATATATATATATATATATATATATATATATATATATATATACATTCTTTTAGACATTTGAAGAAATACATATAATTGTAAGGAGCCTTGACAGGCCGCTAATTGTTTTTCAAACAGGATTTCTTTGAGAATCTGTTTCAAGTAAATGCAGAATGGAGTTTTAGATCTTCAGAAAGATTATTTTAAACTGATGAAATTTGGTATGTAAACGATGCAATTCGCAGATCTAAGAACAAGTGGAATTTAAATCTTTTTCTATTAAAAATATAAGGGAACATTTTATCGTATAATGTTATGATATAAAGTGGCCAGTGCAAATCATATAGTTTCTGGGACGAAGTCTGATTCTGAATATTAATCTAAGGAGTTCTGCAACGTTTGAATGCACTTTTTCTAAATATAGATAACTCTTGCATTGTATCTTGCATCGCAAAAATTAAAGTGTGCGAAGACTGTGCGGGATTCTCATTTTATGACTATAGATGATCTTCCATAAACTATTCTATATTTCTAGTTGAGGATCTGTAAATTGCACTAAGAGACCATGATTATGCAGTATATTTAAAAAGTAATCTACTTAGTATAATTTGTGTGTTTTTCTATTGTGTATAATTCTAATTTTACATCTATATCTTGTTACCAACATATTCAGACACCATTATTTTTGTTAAAGTTGTAAAAAATATTGCAGCCCGGTATGTTAAAAAAACATTCAGACACCATTATTTTTGTCATATTTGTAAAAAAATATTGCAGCCCGGTATGTTAAAGCTATCTGTTGATTGTATACGCCAGCATTGACTTAAGACTATTACCTCAAACTATAATTTATAACCGTTTACCATTAGTTTATCTATTAAATATATTTATATATAAGATTTCTTTCATGTAAGTAACTTATTTACCTGCATAGATTTATTTTTTACTTCCTTCGTGTTGTCTTCTAAGTCGAGAAGGTTCTTACGTATGGTTTCTCCAACGAATCTTAAAGCTCGTCTTATATAAGTTCGTCTTATATAAGCTCGTCTTGTATAAGCTCGTCTTATGTTTTAAATTTTTATTCTGTTGCACCAAACATATGTAGAGCTTGCTTAGTCTTACAATATAAGACCGTCTTATCGTTTTAAGATACGATTTTTGTTTGGGTGCTTTAAGACCGTCTTATTATTAAGACGGTCTTAAACTAGTTAAGATTTGTTGGAGAAACCGGACGTTAGTCTTCATAGTTTATTTTACTTTTTTAGTTTTCCACTTGTTGATATATTGGAATGAATTTATTTAGTAAATGACCTTTATCGTCCCTGATTGAGACTACAGTGTTCTGCCTATTGCTGTAAATATGTTTTTCATTATGTGACCAATGAAAAATAAGAAACAATGTTTTTTTAAATTAAACAAAAAATACATTCGTTTTGCTGTTACTATAAACTGCTATCATTTCCTGTGGAACTCGAACAATTTTTCGGCGGAGGAAGTTTTATTTTTGACCTCAGAAACACGCCAAATCCCTCTCAAACGGCACATCCTGTTCACTCGTAAGCCTATCACTCCGCAGCGGTGTGATTGTATCGCGGACGATATGACAATGTGCTACGATAATCTCTCAAGATTTCGAGCCAGATAAGGGAAAAATCGGGCCGTATAAATTGAAAACACAATCTCTGGCTCGTTCAATACGCGGGTCCGTGTTCACCTAACAAATATTAATTCCGGATATTTGTGCACCACAAAAAATATATTTAAGGTAAGGCGATTCCGAGATAAGAGGATTACAATAAAGCGTTTTCAGCACAAAAAGGCAAATTGAGTGAATAAGCGGTTTGATTTCTTTGTGTACGCAAATTTCGTATTCAAATATAAGTGCATGCAGTGGGATTTTGTTGTGTGAGTGAACTACTAGTGAATTTTATTTTTGATAGCTAAATATTTTTTGATATTCCAAAACTGTTCTTACAGGACTAGTAGGGCCGACGTATTTTAATTTAATACCGTGGACTTAAAGTTTGGTTGTTCATATTTATCGTGCTTTATTTTACCAATTGCATTATAACCCTAATACATATAACATATCAATTTGCACGCGCGATAGAATATGTCATTTGTAAGCAGGATGGAAATGGAATTTGTCAATAAAGCGTAATAAATTTAAACAATTTAAGCTTTTTACTCTTAAATTAGTAAACTCCGACCGACATTCGTTGAAAAAAAAATAACCATGGTCTACTTGACGTTTCGTTTTTCAATAACATATATAATTAAAACTTTAAAATTACAAGACATACAAATCCAACTGACACTGGAAAAAAAAACAAAAAATACTTGATACACTTTTGCAAAAACTAATAAGAGAAATGCACCTGTAAATCACTACACCTTGCATTGTAGATTACTTATTTTTACCTATATGCATCCTTACCGTACCTGCCACTTACTCACCTAAATCAGTGTTTCTCAAACTTTTCAGTCTGCGAAAATTTCAAAGGACTCCCTGAAGAATGTTTATGCGTAGAAAAACATCCTGAATGATCTGTAATAATTTTTTTGCGACCCCTAAATATTGTTCACTTTGGGAATCTTTGGCCTAGATCATATTGTACTATATTTTTCAAATTTCTCCTTGTTCTGCAATTTCTGAATATCTGTCATAGATATCTACAACTGCAGGTCCCATGGCTTTACTTTCTTACATTCCTTTCCACCCTTTACTTTCTGTTCCCCATTTGTAATTTTACATCCTACGATGTCGCTTCCTTATACCTTTGATTTAACTGTTCTCTTCTGCCCCACGCTCCGCGAACGCTAGTGTAATATTGTCTTAAGTCAAATGCCACAAGTTTGTCAAGAGTGACGTTTAGATAGAGAAATAGGTTATAATTTTCTATTTATTTCAGTAACTTATGACATTTGACGTAAGACAGTATTACTCTAGCGTACGGGGAGCGTGGGGCACTACCAAAGCTGAAACAGTTGTTTATTTGGTTGCCATGGGTAACAGATAGGTTTGATCTTATACCTGACCGGTCTGAACTTACAGAATCGAATCCCTAGTTTCTCCTATTATGTTCATCTTTTAATGCTCCCCACAATCCCAGGTTCCTTATACAATTCCATTCATTTCTTGTCACTCCCTCTCTCCCAACCTTCCAAGTAGCTCTATACCAGTTATTTTGCGTAGTATCTTCTTCTCCCACGCCCGTATCATATTCTGATCCGATTTCCCCATTGTCCATTTCTGACTTCGATAAATTACACCCGGACTACACTTATATATTATATATTATATATAACCACCTTTTCTTGATATTACTTTTCCGTTTAAGATGTTACTGAGCGCATGAATGCTTCTATTTCGGTCAAACCGGTAATTCTAATTGACATAGTATATATGTATGTTTAAAAGCAGCTCCCGCATTGTTTTTAAAATCTAGACGGATATTGTGTTACATAAAAAAATAATTAATCGCTCCTGTATTCTTTTCAGACCATGGAGATTCTAACGACAATACTTCTGTTAGTGCTAATGGCTATGCCCATTCTGTACCTCGTTGTGCCGACGAAGCGGCAGCGGAAAGTCGCCAAGTATATCGACGCGCTTCCGGGGCCGCCGAAATTCCCTCTTCTTGGCACCAGCAAGGACATGTTCCGAATGGAGAGGACAGGTAAATACGGACTTTTGTCGGCATAATTTGCGCATCCACTCGAGCCTACTTGTCCACGTGCTTTCGTGTCTCGTTTTTATTACGTCAACGCGTACTATATTGGTTTAAGTGGGTGTTGTTAAGTATATAATTTTGAGAGAACATTACGAAGTAATCTGATACTGACTACTTCGTAATAACCGGGCAGATGATAAAAATTTACCTACTTATAAGTTTTGACTAATTATTAAAATTCATATTTTATCGATGGTATCCCGCATACGCGTTTCAAGTGATTTATCTATACATGAGGAATACATATCGCACATTGGGATTACAAGTGTCGTCACTTCCAAAATTAATTTTCAGGTTTTAATTTTTGTTTTTATGATTCTGATGTATATTTTAACGCTCCTGTAGTAATCCGTTATCCCTCTATTTAAACAAAAAATAGATAACATTATACTCAATGGTAAAAGTACTGGAACTATTGCAATCTTTAAAATGCTTTTATCAAAAAACTGTATTGTTACGACAGTTGTCGTCTTAAGATGCGATGGCTAAGTAGAACCAAGCGCCGCAACTAAGCGATGTATGGTCAACTATAGATCTATAGATTTGAACAAGTTAAGTGATTTAGTTAGAAATATGTAATTAATTTAATTTAAAACTACTTTTTTAATGATTTCCTGGTTATAGTTTCTGCAAATCAACTTACCATTATATAACTTAAAGTAAAATAGATTAAGATATCCTAAGTAAGCATTGGGGAGTGACAGTTCAAACCCCGTTGTGTGTGAATTTTCGCGAATTATCTTTCATAGTTTTTCTGAAGTTTTCTGTGAAGTTAATAATAACTTTCCCTTTACTAGCAGATAATTATAAAGATATATGTTTATTTTAGACTATGATTATAGTCACTATATATAAATTTACCTTTATTTGTATTAAAATCCTACGGTAGCATACTAGGGAGCTATGTCAGGAGTGGAAGACAGTTCCAGCTGTATAAAAACCCGTTAATATAATAATGTGACACAAAAAACTTACTTATATGTGGAACATTGATTATGTTGTTAAAGAAGTACAGTATCACAATAGCTAATTTCCACCAACAAATATTATATCACATAATACTAATACAGATAACAATATTATACTGCTATATTAAATAATATGATAATATAATTGATATAATTAAATAAATGCAAAAATATAATAATGTACAAAAATGCCTTCTTTCAACCGAAGTATTATATTGAAATAGAATTAGGATTCTATTATCTTTTGTTGTATTGCTCTCTTACCGCCAGACCACTGTCATCCTCATTTAGTAGTATTGTTCAGTTTTTACCCTTTGTGGCCTGCCATGACCTTCATGCATGCATCCTCTAATCTCCAGACATTTCACACTTACAATAGGCGCTTTCGTTTAGCATGGTTTATCATTGCTAGTCGCCTCGGTGGCGTGCAGTATTGTCAGTATCGTCTCAGGTCTTGCGGTCGTGCGCCGCCGGTTGTAAGGGCCGAGGTATAATTATGCGCATCGGAACCGGCATATACATACTCAGTCCCAATATCTCTTTTCCACTACGGAAGCGGGCTATCAATCAGTCTCCGTTTATCTTTACTTTAAAGGCCAAAAAATACTTGAACATACTACCGTGTAATTAGATTGATTGGTAATAAACATTAGTTCTACCTCTTTTAGCCACTTAGACAGTTTAACATCTAATCACATTACCGCAGTTCAGTAACAGTAACGTTTAGTGCTCACTAATTCTATTGAGATCGTGGTTTTATTGTCCGGAGTAAAAATTAATATCTGAATATTCAAAAACCCTTTAGAAAACTCAAGGACATTTTGTAGTAAGTCCTACCACTGAAATACATGTACGCTAACACACGGTAGAAGAATCCAAAGGTCGATAGCAAAAAATTGTAACAAAATGCAGTAACTACTACTACTATTATTATTCCAAAATATATCTGCATGTGGTTTGTTCAGGGGGTCTTCCTACACCGCGACCAATTGTGATCAATTGTGCTTTACCCTACTACTATTGTTCTCGCAGGAACGCCACTTCTCGGACTATGTTTAATATATCCTTGGAAGGCTTGCTTTTCACCTTCATCCTCGTTAGATTAACGCAATCAAAGCTGGCAAGCCTTTTCTGCCTTTTGTGCTGGGGATGTGCACAGTATGTGCGGCAGTTTCAATGTTCGATTCACATACATTGAGAAACATAAGAGCCGAACCCTTTATTTAGAGCCGAACTAAAATGTTGGGTAGTATATAAGCCGATCGAGGTGAAAATTGAACCCTTCGTCAGTGCTAAAGCCGATATTATAACTCGGTTGCTATAGAGATGAAACCAATGATTTGCTCGGCTCTGTCTCAGCCGATTGATTAAATGATGGATGTCAATAAATATAAAGAGTCAATGAGACAATTATTATTAGTAAGTATAAATTCTAAATCAAATAAATATGGCTCCATTTTGCTTACATTCAAAGTTGATGAGGACATATGTGCGTGTGAAATTATAATAAATATAAGTAAGATATAAATATCCCAAACAGCTAAACAAACTTTATCAAACCACCAGGTTAAGAACGTCACTGATCTAGTACTCGGCTCTCCCGCTGCCGAACTTTATTCGGCTCTACAGGCTCAACTACCCCTAACTGTGGTAGTTCAGCCCCGGCAGAGTACAGAAAATCACCTCATTTTTGTCTTATTATAGTTTGCGGGCAGTATTGTTTGCTTTACCTATTTTATTAAGATGATATGTAATCAGACAATGTCGTGTTAGAATGCATGTGAGAGTCCTTATCTCAATCTATAGGATTTGTCTTGTTCCTTGCGCCGAGTAGTGTATGAGTATTTTGGCTTGCCTTTATCATGGGGTGTCTCAAGTGGGCTTGCCTTTGCTCCTCCTCCCACTTTTGGATCAGTTGTCTGTAGTGGTCTTCTGTTAGTCCGAATGTTGGCTCTGGTATCACAAAGGATGCCTTAGCGTCGGCGACTTAGTGTCCCTGAATGCCCTCGTATCCAGGTACTCACATTAGAGTGAGTCTATCACCGTTCGTTAGTTGCTTCAGGATTTGTTTACAGTTCTAGATCACTTTGTAGCTATAGGCTTTTACCCTCCTTAAAGCAGCCTGACTATCTGTAAGAGAGAAATAGAGTCGTCTTTGTAGGCAGATTTATGTATATCTATCCAGAGCCATGATTTCTACTTATAGAATAGTAGGCATCCGGCCCGTTGCCAGTGATTCTTCATATCCTAGGCAGTCTTGGATGCGCCTGTGTACCAAATTAGTTATAAATATGTAATTAATTTAATATTTATGCGATTTTCCGAGTGCTATATCGGCGGTCAGTAATTACCAGTTCAAAACTCTCATCGAAACCGAATTCCACTGGCATGGAAACCATGGGACATGTCAGATATTTCTTTCCTGCGACAGGACCTTTATGTGCCGGTGAAGAGGCACCTGACTTCCTAGCCCTAGTCTGAGAGCATCTTTTTTTCTACTTGTTTGTGTTATGGGAGCAGATTTGACAATATTTCCATTGCTGCAGTGGGAGTCGTGTGCATCGCTCCTGTAGCGCCAAATCGTGCCAGCCTTTGCAGTTCTTGCAGCCTAGTTAGGGGTTTTCCCTTTGTCTTGTACCACTAAACAAGTGCTCTGACAACCGCTAGGTACGTCCATAGTACCATTTTAATTTCTTGCCAATGGGTCTGCGGCTGTCGCTCTTGTAAGAATTTGGGTTCCACGTGATTTTTTTTGTTTAGAATTAATCCTAGATACTTGGCCTCTGTCGAGAACTCCAGTTAGTAGTACTAGTAATTAACTGTTTTATCCAATATACATATACATGATATACAGATTATATTACTTCAGTGTCACAGTTTGTTTGTATTTCGTCTTTTTGTTTACTGTAAATAAACGTTTAGTCTAGTTACTCCAGTCACGTGCGTCTAGTTACTTCACTCACGTGCGTAAAAAAATAGTGCAATCTACTGCTTTAGTCCCACTTTTCCTGAACGGATACTATTAGTCGTGGAACGCATTTGTAACGATTTGTTGAACGCTGGCGGAGAAACTGGACAGTGCTCTTAATAGTTAAAGGATGTTTTTAGATTTCACTTCGGCCAGTGAAAGATTTTCAGGATCATACATTTTTTTTATCCCAATGTATCACTAATTTCTAAAACCTCTTCATTTGACTACCCTTACGCTCAATCAGTCCTCAAGTATTATACTCCTTTCATCCATCAGACTGACCTTCATTTCAAACCTCACCAGTCATACGATAGCACCCACACTCATTTTGTGTGCATGGGATCCTAGTCTCACGAAGCTGCTTCTAGTTGACCTATCCAACTCAAAATTTGTTTGAGCTAATTCAATTGAAATCTTCCTAAAAGGCCCAACTGCTATTCCGCCAACAGTTATGCCCCATACATGACAATTACAATCTTCTTTGTAACGAGTGTATGCTAGTCTCGTATACGCTCCCCCCTTATACTTCACAGTGTCTTCACGGCTACACAAGCCTTATGATATACTTGATGTGTGCTTTCAATGCTCCCCTACTCAAACATAAAATTGTTTATAACTGGCGTTGTCTTCCTTCTTTCAGCCGTCTTCTCAATTCGTCGCGATTCCTCCATTCATTGTTCCAATTTCGTGATCTGTCTCTTTTGCGCCTTGCTACCGGTCTCCATTCTGTACCCTGAGCTATCCCTCTATTCCAGTTTGTTCTTCTAATATCTCCATACCATATCAGCCGCTTTTCCGCCATGCAATTTAGTGTATCTGCCTCTGCAACCATTCTTCTTATTTCTTCATTTATGATTCTATCCTTTCTTGTTTTTGTGCTTTTTCTTAATAACCCAGTTTTTGGCCCCGTAAGTCATTATGCTGCGTATTATTGTGTTATAGATTCTTATTGTTGTTTTTTTTTAGTGCTCTGTGTGTTCCATGGTACTGGGGTTAGCTATTATATAGCGGTACTAGTCTACTCTAGCTGATTTTGATTGCCTTTTCCGTTGTTTTATTTTTTGAAATTGTGATCCCAAATATTTAAAGTTTGTGGTTCCTTTGATCTGTCTATTCTCGCCCAGCACTAGGTTTTTCACTCCTTCTTTTGTTGTTGTTAGGTATTCTGTCTTATCGAAGTTAATCTCAAGCCCGTATTGCCCTTATTCTTCTTTGAATTTTCATAGCATAAAGCTTGTGATTAAAACCTAGTTGTCTGCGAGGCTTAGTGTATACAGGTAATGTCTCTTATTGCTGTGTCCATCGCTTAACACTTCTTCTTCTATAGTTTCAGCGTCTGTTCTAGGAATATTTAAAATAGTATTGGTGATATGCAGCAACTTTGGACGAGGCCGTTGGTTGTTTCGAATCCACTTAATCTTGTTTCCTATTTTGATGTACTTACTATTTTCTTCGTATAGTCGTTTTACAGCCTTAGTCAACGTATTTAATAATCCGATTTATCTCATAGTTTCCCACATTTTCCTCCTGGGTGTCGAGTCATATGCTTTTTTTAAGTCTACGAAGTCAGGTCTACGTCTCTATTATTTGCCATTTTCTTTTCTATAACTTATTGCATATATGGTCTATGCATGATCTTCCAGCTGCAAAGTCTGCTTGGTCATCTCCAATACTGCCCTTAATTTATTCTTCTAGTTTTTGTTTTATAATTTTCCCATCATAACTATCTGGATTTTATTCATTTTCACCTCTAACATACTTCTCTTATAAAACTTTTTTACTGCGCGTAACATCTCTTTCAACTGTCATTCCGTTCTTGCTAATAACACCACATCATTCGTACGAACATACCTTTTTACCTCCAATCATAACACCATCCGCTTGCCTTCTTTCCATTACGTTTTCAAGGCCTGATGTAAATTGATTGAATAAAGTGAGGTCTAGTGGGCAGCCCTTTGCAGCAATTTGACCCATTTTCACTCTTCGCTCATATAAGCAACGTTCATTCTGGCATAGCATGGACTAATAGCAATGTAAAAAACTACTACTGCCAAGCGTTCAGTATTGTCTAAATTAGCGAGCATCTTTTACAAAGCGAGATGTCAATAATAGACAGTATTTGCAAGAATAACAAACATCTCTCGATTGCTATATTCATTGTAATTGCTAAAAAATGCTCTATACAAAATCTAAAAATAAATCTATACATACACTGTACCAACGTTTGATTATCCACAGTATCGTACATGGCTTTGAGGTAAACAAATCGCAAACAGTTTCTCGTTTCTTATAGCTCATAATTCTATGCTGGACACCTTACTAAACCCAATCTGTGTTTCTATTATTAGCCTCTTCTTCTATATTACGCTATATTATTAATGAGATTTAGATCTAGTAACTAGTAGCTATTAAGGCTAACCTCTACAATTTATAATGTTGATAGATATTTGCTACAAGATCTAAATCTCATTAATAAAATAGCGGCTAAAAAAGTAATATAGGAAGCTAATGATGACGTAAACGACCCATGCTTTAAACCCTTGTTGAACATCAGAACAATGGCATTTTCTGTCCATTGTATCTTTTTCTGGTTGCCCACGCTCTGTTTTCAGTTACTATGGGACTCTTTTAAACCTATTCCACATACATTCTAAGATCCGATCGGAACTATCTATCTGATCATATTCTTCTTGCTTTTCATTATTCTTTCGCATATAACCACCAAAACGAAATCAAGTCAGAGTTGGGTGAGATTATAAGTATGCAGTAGTTTTTACGAAAACGTAGAGGAAAAATTATTGCAGACGGACGACGGCCGCACAGACATTTTCCAAAGATGGTCTTAAAATGTTCAGGAGACCTTAGTAGGTCTAAAGAGGATTTTCGCTAAAATTTGATGTTTATCGCATAATTACAATACTTTTCGCACACTCTGTTTTCAGTTACAAAGACTCATTTCAACGTATTCCATTTATCTTCTAAGTACAGATCATAAGGATCTATCCGATCATATTCTTCTCTAGCTTATCTTATACTACTTTTCCATATTTTCGCGGCTATTTTCACCAGAACCAAATCAAGATGGAGTTAGGTGAGATAATAAATATGCAGTAATAGAGTAGTAGAGGGAACATTGTCACAGACGGACGACATACGCACAGAGATTTTCCAAAGATGATCTTAAAATGGTCAGGACACCTATTAAAGACGATCTCCCCTAAAATTCAATATTTTCCATACATTTACAATACTCTCTATACTTCGTAAGTAATATCTAAAGCTATATACGAAATATATCACGTTTATAATTTAATCAAACGAATTTTCATAATAAACACTCTCAATCTCAATAATAATTTAAAAGCGCGCCCCATGACATTTTTTAAAGTTGATATATTAATTCTACGCCCCGTCTCTTATACTAAAAAAATCATATAGTCATGCAACTTGTTTTTATTAAATTAATATTAAAAATCTGAGCACGGCGGATCAAAATAGAACTCGTATCTCATGCGACCCCCACCCCCGGAGGTGAGTGAAAATACTCTGGCTATATTGAAATTCCACCGGCGCGAAAAATTGCAAATAATTTAATTCGTAAATCTCCGGGCGTACAGGTGCGAATTTTATGAGCATCTGCAGCTGCAATTATTATCTCACCTTTATCTACCAACAAAATAACTGCGCAGAGTGTTTTATGCATTCCTCGATTAATCGCATTATCAGATAACAACCTGCGAGAAGTGTCATTAATCTCCTACTAGCTGATACGTATGCCACACGAGATGTGTTCATGAAGTGCAGGTTTAGTGGTTTAGTGAATGGGAAATAGTTTGATAATGACGTTTAATTTTTTTTCTATATATCAGGTCAAGGATAATATTAATAAAGATACAATACTGATCTTAATTCACTAATAACTAAAATACAAGTAAAGGTGGGTTTATGCTGAAAATGAGATATAGATATTGTAATTTTATTAATTAAAAAAAAAACTCTGCATGCCCTGTATTTTGTGTCACTGGTGTTATTTTCGAGTTTTTCGTGCTACAACATTCCAACGCCTAAAATAGCTATTTCATTGTTATCTTTACCTCTGATATAGGAAGGTACTTTCCTTCTAGTAGGATTTCTCTGTTACTGAGGAACGTCACGTGCCAGCATCCGATTATTAGTGCTTTAGATTTCCTAATTCATAAATAGTACAACTTACCCTTGAAGAGGGAAGTTAAACGCCATCTGGCGGCACCACATCAATTAGCAATGCACACCCATATGGTAATAACTGTCAACATGCTCATGTCTTCAGGATCACCGGGTAGTGCTCTCTAGAGAACAATATTCCAACAGAGTGCTTGAGATATCAGCACAAGGACAATCGTATAAAACATGAGAATGTTGACGGTTATTACCATATGGGTGTGCATTGCTAATTGATGTGGTGCCGCCAGATGGCGTTTAACTTCCCTCTTCGAGGGTAAGTTGTATTATTTTTGTATATAACCACTCGAGATATTGTGTGAATTCATCCTCACTAGCTGAGCTACACTGACGAGATCTAATAAGATCTAGATATGTAGATTTCTAATTCATGTATTCCTTCTCGCTGAGTAGTTATTTCGGTCCTAACCGATGCTGAATTCTTGGTTATTTTAGTACTGTATGATTTTTAACCACAGAAGATCGCTGGCCTCGCTTTTTCGTTTATCTGGGCTTGGAACCTAGTGTACTGCTCTACTCAATTCTCCCAGTTTCGTCGCAGTCAGAGTTGTTTACATACGGCATTTAAAAATTAATCATATCCTATTACCTTATCAGATTTTTCTTTTACAAGTTAATTTTATAGGTTCGCCCACTGTATTACGTTTCACAATAAAGCTTCAGCAAATTAATTACAAACTATAACATGATAAATTATAATTATAAAGTCTCATTCTTAGTAAAAAAAATTGTCATGGCATTCGTTTTAAAGAATCGCGGTTATATAATCTAATTTTATGTGTCCACCCATTATACAACATTATTACCATAAAATTACGGACACTTCCAGCATAGCCGGATCTAACTTTAATTAATGCCGTTTTTTAATAGTCAAAACTTTTATATTTAATTTAATTAATGTCTATTAAAGCCTTTACATTTAATATTATTCGAAAATTAATTACTTTATTAAATATCTAAAGGGGATAGGAAGAGCGCTAAAAACTTGGTTGACAAATACCCAGAGGGACATGAATGAAATACGATTCAAAAAAGAGACGCATACGACCCTGATTAGGAAAGTCGACCCCGAGTAACGGGAAAAGACGAGAATAAAGAAGAAGAATATTAATTACTATTTTTAGATATAATATTTTCTAAATCTAAAACCTTGTTAGAATAAAACAATATATTTGTATCATATAAAAAATAGGTCTGAAAGAAAGAGACGCAGACGACCGAAACAGATGGTGTCACACGATTTGGAATGAATCGGCTGATCCCTAGTAACGGGAAAGGGCGAGGACAAAGAACAAGAAAATTAATCACTATCTCCAGATACTTAAAATTTTATTAGAATAAAGCAATATATTTTTCCCCATAAGATTTTTTTAAAGCTTTGTTACAATAAAATAGGTATATGAAAATAGTAATCATATTGTTTTTATATGGTTGTTCTTAGATGTAGCCGACTATTTATCGACCAGAGCATTGAAGTATAGACCCATCTACCGGACATGGCTCGGCTCTCGACCAATGGTGCACATAGCGAAGCCGGAATATTTTGAGGTAAGACACTCGCATAGTGGGGGCGTCAAAAATAAGTTAAGAAAATTGTTTACGAGCTGGCACTTATTAAACTTTAACAAGCTTCCTGCTTAGGGGCTGACTTGACATTTAAAATCTAGGTATTATGTGGAGAAATTACTGCTGCTATCGTGTCACGCAAGTTGCAATCAATTTTCATCAAAACTACTTTATAATTAATAAGCGCATACAATAAGGATGTTTCCGTTATATTGAATTTTAAAGTGAAATTCATAAATACTTTAAATTATATAAAATAATTATCAAATATAAATATTATAATTAATATATTACTTGTTGATGCATTATTGTCAACATGCATATATTTGTAAAACATTTAAAAGGTATATCTTTATACTGGGCATAAGAAGTTTACATTTTTTTTTTAAGTAATATAGTTTAAGATGTTTATACTGACCAAATAATAAATTAGACCGAACGAATATGTAGAACTAAGGAATATTTTGTATTCTTAATGCCACAAAATAACAATATTCATTTATGTTTTAGTTTATCACAATAAACAATATTATGGGAAATAAGGGTCTGAAATTGACTCCTTAATTATTATTATTTCTATTATTTATTATTTTGTCAGTATAAACCCCTGAAATTATATTACTTATGTTAAAAAAATGTAAACTTCGTATGCCCAGTATAAAGATATACCTTTTAAAGTTTTACAAATATACGCATGTTGACAATAATTCATCAACAAGTTATAAATGAATTACCTTGAAATTCTATTACTAATTCTAAAGAAAAATAATTTTCAAATATTCTTATGGCCACCATTAAGATATACCTTTTAAGGCAACCTATTAGCTCATCCACCTTAATATAAATTATAAAGAAAAATATTTCATAGTAATATGTAACATACACGCCGCCGTGGCTCAGTTAGTGCAATTTATTTAAATCTATATTTTTAAGTCAAAATAAAAACTCCTTTTTCGACCTATTCCACAATGAGACAATTGTTCACTATATTACCGATTTGTTGTTAACATAATAGCAGTTCTTTTAATTATACAAAGTTTATTTTGTTTGGTAACTATGTATTTTTTGTTACAGAAAATATTCCAAAGTTCTGTAAACATCACAAAAAGTTCACTTTACAGATTTGTAAAGCCATGGTTAGGTGACGGCCTAATTCTTTCTACAGGTAATTAAATTAAATTTTATGATTTAAAAAACAATATATGGACAACAATTCAATTTCCATAAATTTACTTATTCATAACTGGTATGTTATATTATTAATTTGGAATTGTAATAACCCTCGACTTATTAATTATTACTATTATGAAGCAGAAAATGTGGTACTTTAAAGTCAACCAGAATAAGTATATGTTAGCTTTTATCGAGTAGCCACAGAATTATAGAAATAAATTAATAAAAATTAAATATTGCAAATATATATAGTATCACATACATTCTGAAGAAAATAAAAAAATATTTGAAAATTAAACTTACAAATATTTTGTTGTATAAAATACATTAATTAGTTTGATAAAGTAATTTGAGATTGCCGCATTAGATTTTCAATAAATCTCTGTTAGAATAGCTTACTAGTTCACCGATAAATGTTATTTTTATTTCATAATTTAAATAAATATTCAGTGTTCAATCCACCTAATTTTAAATATTTTTAATTCCAATCAATATTTCCACAAAGATTTTCGTAATCATTTGCATTTAAAGTACTAAATTATACAGCAGTGATTCCCAACAAAGTGGGGAGTACAAAAAATGTTTGGGGGGTCGCACACAAATTGGTTACAGATCTTTTTTAGTGTGCCAACATAAGTAGTAAAATACTCACCCATTAAATTACATTAAATTTAATTTAAAATAGTAAATTGAATTAGTTTAGTTAGGTTATTCTCGAAACATATACATAGAATATTTTCTTCAAGGATGTACCAAGATAAGTTTATTATTTTTTGATAATTAAAATAAAACTGATATTAATCAAAATTATGAGTGTTTCAATGCAATTAAACAAAATAAATTAACTCCTTCTTAATTTAAATTAACCCCCGGGATATTTTTCTGCACATACCCATTGGTTTCTTGTGATTGTAATTGTAATTTGTGCAAGTGCAAAAAGGGTCGCGGACAAAAAAGTTTGTGAAACACTGCTCTACAGCATTTTTAAGTTGCCCGGTATATTAGCAGATTTGTTCGAAATCTGATACTTGATTGGAGAAATTAAATTGACGCTGAATATATAAAAAAAATGTTTTATAGGAATACATATAAAAAAAGTTTTTATTTGTGGCTTCTAAGCGTCTCTTAGGGGTTCCCTAGATATTTTTACGATAATTTGTATAAACTTTGAATGAATTTGTTGTATATTTTAGCCGCATCCTGCATATTAATTTATCCAGAATTAGCTTAAAATATGTTAGGTGATTTAATATAAAATAGTTTTATACCTTACAATGTGTACCTATAGTTAATTAATTTTGTTGTGCAGGGGCAAAATGGCACAAGCACAGGAAATTGATTACACCCGCATTCCATTTCAAAATCTTGGAGAATTTCGTGGAAGTGTTCAACGAGAAAGCGTCGAAACTGGTGGATACGCTGGAGAAGAACGAAGTGGGAAAACCGTTCGATCTCTATCCGTATCTAACAAGATGCACCCTAGACATTATATGCGGTGAGTGGGTTCAAATATTTATAAATTCTTTTGCATTTTGCGATAACTTACATGCGCGCAAATATTTTATGGATGGATAAGGAGTCTCGGTTTTACCGTATAATTTGCTGCGATGATACGAATAGGGAATTTATAGTTGGCTCTTCGCGATGGTTATAGTAGGGATATAATGCGATAATATTAAATTTAATCAAAGTGTGGCTAATTCTGATTTCTTTACAAAGAACTAAGGATATTTCCATAATATACCCAAATATAGAGAGAATTAAAGCCTTCCCGATGATTATATATATATATATATATATATATATATATATATATATATATATATATATATATATTGACCTTTAATTGGCATTTTCTTTACGAGGTATTTGTACTACAATTAATTTAATAATAGTAACTAATAAAATTATAATAAAATACAATAAACCAACAAATCATTCAATTCCAAAAGTAGAATTTAAATATGTAAATAAATTTTCGTATTTAGTATTTTTTCGTCGAAACTCAGTTATGTATAAGTTATTTTTGGGAATCAGCGAGGGTAGTGAAACTCCTTTTACAATAAATCAATATTTCGTTCTTATATTTTGCCCATCGTCAGGATAATCTACTATGTGCTTATAATTAATTATATATAGTATAGATAAGTGTGGCGTTAACTTATTAAGCAGGGTTAACAAAAAGGAAACTGGTAATTAACATAATTTACAATTCAGATTTAGACGCGACTTTTTACGATCTTGTCAATGAAGCACCAAAATCTTAATTGTAAATTATGTTAATTCCCAGTTCCCTTTATCTTTAATTCTGCTTAGTAAGTTAACTCTACACTTATGTATGCTATGTATAATTCATTATAAGAACATTGTAGATTATCCTGGCGATGCTCAAAATATAATAGCGAAATATTGATATATTATTAAAGGAGTTGCAGTGCCCTCGCTGGTTCCCAAAAATAACTTATACATAAATTAATTTTCCTTATAATTTCCGGATCATATCAGCTCAAAAATCAGCTATACTTCTATAGCTCCGCTAGCTGTAATACCCGTTTTAAATGGAGTTTATCCATCCCATTGCTTCCAGATCACTTCCATCATCATCCATGCATGCCCTTACATTCCTTCTCGCCATCCTCACCCCTTTACTAACACCTTTCCAACGATACAATACTTACTCATGTCAAACTTGGGCTTGGAGGCGCACTAACAGTTGTCACTTTTTAACACAACTCTTAAAAAGCGTGGCATGCAATGTTCAGTTCTTCTATAATAATTATTCGGCAGTTTTACCATAATTAACAGTACAATTACAGTACTAAGTGGACACCAACGGTAATAATTGATATCACAAAATAGGGGTCGTGGATTAGATATTAGAGGCCTTTATAAATTAGGGATTACATTGGATTAAATGAACGCGTCATTTGTTTATCATACTCTAGCTTTGATTGCATTTGACAAATTGAGGGATAAAACAGTTTTGTCTTTCCCTGCAACATAGTAGGTGGTGTCTGTCTACTGAACACTCGCATAATTGGCATATACACATATACCGAAGTGGGCCTTACTGCACAGTTGATGGTAGTTGCCACGCAGGGTACTATACGTTAGGATGTCATTATTTTTGGTTGAGTCCCTTCCACACTTGTGTGGTGAAAGTTGGACCGTATATGTCTTCATCGTCAACTCCATATGGCCTCTGTATTCTACCTTTACGAAGTTCGATACTCCCTTGAAGTTTTCGATAATTTCTTGCACCATGCTTTTCCAATCCGCCAGGTGGAACGTAAAGGTGTTTGTGGCGTTTTTAGTCATCCTGCGGATTTCTTCAGGATACCGGGCTTTTATTTTATCTAGTTGGATTAGATGTTCAATATTCAACAGAGCACAAAGAGACTTGATAGCGTAGGTCACAACGTAATATTTTGGTATTGTTAATTTTAATTGAAGTGTCTAGATTGAATTCTTTAGTGGACCTATTGCATGCGCCATCCATCCTGTTTTTTGTATTGATATGGTTGGTGAGGGTGACCATTGTTTGTAGGTTGACACCGAGGTACACGCATTCATTGGCAAAATCGATTTGTTCCTTTCCTAAGAAGGCTATTTTTCCAGAATATTCCTCTATTCTTAAAATTGATTACCTTACAATAAAGGAGATGAATAAAACTACTATGTTTTTTACATAGTAGTTTTATTCATCTCCTTTATTGAAAATGAATTACCACGTAGTAGACGCCAAAACCATTCAATTTCTGATTACCTTACTCTTTTCGCGCTTGATGTCCCGTGGCGTGCTGTATCGCTCAAAGTTTAGCGGTCGTTCACCAGTTGTAAGGGATGAGGTAGAGGTTGTGCGGATCGGGAGAGACAATACGTTCGGAGCAGCAAAAAATGATAAACGAAAACAGCTTTAGTTTACTAGCCTCACATCATGACTCCAGTCGGTTTAAACTTAATTCCGACGTTCAAGACTTTCTGAATATATGGCCAAGTCATCGGCGTCTCCTTGCAGTACCAGTACCTCACGCTTCTGCAGGATCAGGCTGGAGACCTCTTTTCCGTTGTCTATTTTGAGAAAGTTCGTGTTGACAATTGCTCTAATTACATTGCATATTTTACCTTTAACACCTTATTTTCATATATTGCCAAATTGCATGTTTCTGTCCACTGAGTCGAAGGCTTTTTCAAATTTTATAAAAGCCACGTATAGCTTGACTTGAGGTTGGACTTTCTGTACTTCTCCTATTAAGAGATTTATAGAAAGTTTTCTAGGTGAGCTAAGACCCTTTCATTGATAATTTTTGCCAATAGTTTGAATTGAGTTACCAGAAAAGTGATGCTCCTAAAGAGTTACGCTTTCATGGGTCCCCTTTCCCTTTGTATAAAGGATTTACCTTAGAGATTCTTCATGCTTTTGGGATGTCCCCTAATTGTTACTATTATAGTAAGAAAATCTTGAGTACATTTAGTTGGTCTAGGGTGTACTACATTGCTATGTGCTGTTTTCTTATCGTTTATTTTTTATATACTAGTTGTAGATTATTTTTTGTTTTTTGGCAATCTCAATCCTTCGGTTAGTTCTTTTTCTCTCAAGATCTTCTTTATTTTTATATCCCATGTGTTGCTTAGCCTACGTCTAATGTCACAAGTTTGTCAAGAGTAACATTCAAATAGTAAAATAGGTTATAATCCTATCTATTTCACTTGTGATATTTAACCCAAGGCAGTATTACGATAGCGTTCGCGGAGAAACAGTTTTTTATTTGGTTGCCATGGGTAACAGATCGATCTGATCGTTTACCAGACCGGTTTGAACATATAGAAAAGACCCCCTGGCTTTCGACGATAGTGCCTTTTGCCATATTTCTATATTTGTTAGTAGTTCTTGCAGACTAAGAGCACATACCATGTATTCCCCGATTCGGTTGCAAAGAGGAAAACAAATTTATTTGTAATTTTAGAGAAAAATACAAAAGGATATACCTTTTTTAAATTTATAAAAATATATCTGAAAAGTGACAAAGTTCATCGCCCGGTCACAAAATCATGATTAGCCTTGGAATCAATTTTTTGTCTGCACTAAAACATAACACTTTGGCAATTCATTTTATTTGAACATGAACTATTCAATATGCACCACGTGAAACATCATTCTAGGCACGTATGAAGCAGGTTATAAGAGTTTTGAATGTTTTCTCTCGTGATCGATCGAATGGCATCTCGGATTTGAATTTTCAATATGTTTACATCATTTGGAACTGGAGTACTGTAAGTAATTTCATTTAAGCAATTTGTTTTAACCCCATAGCTAAAAATCATTCTATTAGGGCTTCCTGGAGGCCATGGGACTGATCCATTTCTTCCGATCCATTTCTTTCCAAATGTCTCGTTCAACCAATTGACCACTATGTCTGCTGAATGGGCAGAACCACCATCCTGATGAAAATATACTGCAGCTCGATAATTTAAAGGCAAAATATCCATTTCCTCGTAGAAGAAGGTATCAAACATTTGCGGATATGAAGCTTGATTCACAGTTCCCTCAAAAAGTAATGCCCCTATTATGCCATGATAGATAACAGCGCACCAAGCGTTAACTATATATAAAAAAAATAAAATATTATGTACCGATGAAACAGATTCTGGATATTTTCAAAAATACGGCATTTAACCCATAGACAAAAGTAAAGACGTTTTGCGTCATCACCTTCTTCTAACGTGTGAATTTGTACTAGTTTGTATAGATGATATTGATGAGTTTTAAGGATTCTATGGATATGAGTCTTACTGATTCCAGTCTCGTCGGATCGGTTTTTTAGCGAAAATATTGGCCTATCTTGCACAGAGTTCACGACGAGGACTACATCATGTTTTCTAAGTAAATAACCAAGAATTCTGTAGGATTTTCTTGATGTTTACCTCTTTCTTCATTTTAATTGTGTCTTATATCATGTTGTATTTCGATCTCCTACCTCTCTATATATAATTTCATTTTCTTTTATTTTGTATTATGCTTGTACCATCGCTTTCTTCTTTACCCCTTTTCGATTAGCTTTCCCTTTATGATATTTTTAAGTATTTGCGATTTTGATTTTGACTTCTAATTTCTTGGTTATATATTCTTCAATCGTGGTAGTCATGTTGCTATCATCTAGTCGTATCCCTTTTATGACTATTTTTTCTTTTTCTTTTTTTTTTCTCCTATTGTTCAACTATCTATTACAATGTTGCAATGTTTATATTCTTCTATACTTTTTGATATTAAATTTATCTTATTTTGTATCTCTTTATCCAACTTAATGCTCAAGATAATTTTCTTCGTCTCTTTTATCTCGTACACCATTTCTCCATCATCAACTATTCTAAAGTATCTATGATCCATTTAGAAGAGGTACTTCGTTTTTCTCCTTATTGGCTAGTTTAAACAAAATTATAATCCGTTCCCTATTATTTTAGTACTATTTTCCTTTTCTTCTCTATAGTAATTAACAATATAATTCGTGTCTTCAATTGTGTAGATCTTAGATCAAATTTTAGAAGCAATTAACACATAGATTATAGCTCAAAGCCTATATATTTTATAAAATTGGCTTTGAGCTCTTATTTGAAATACTGCGTTCTCTATGCGTTCATTAAGAATTTTTAGCGCGCGGCAATTTAAATTTAATTTAAAGATGGTTAGATTGTTAGATTGGAAGTGCAAAAAAATAAAGAGATGGAAAAACAACGCTGCAGCAAACTATATCCCGGTTAGCGACATAACTTAACTCATTAATGGACGGCGGGCTCTAAAAGCGTCAAACGTATGACAACGCATATAAGACAAGCAAGTGCGACAGATGAACTGTGATATAATACATGCTTGGAGAACAAATAAAAACGTCATGCCAATGAGTCCCAAGAAAGTGAGATATATTTCCCGTGAGTTTAAAACTAAGACTCAGATTATATATATATATATATATATATATATATATATATATATATATATATATCATGATATCATGATGATGCAGAACAAATTGTCTGGAAAAAATATCGAATAGGACAAAGAGCTTATTTAAAAAATTACTATAGTATAGTACAATAAAAACGTTCTCGAATTCAACAATAATAACAAGTAAATTACTATATAGATTGCGGTAATAGGGTCCCTTTCTAGTCGGGCGCAGTTATAGAATAGATTTATATCCGTAGAGTTGCATATATATTTACAATACATACGGGCCTATAACAAGTTGTCCAATTACAGAGTACTCTATAAAATGCCCAACTATAGAGTGGTATCCTTAAATATAACGCTGCTCGATTACAGAACTATATTAAATTAGATAATTTAATATCGCCCTACTTGTTTTTCCTCTCAATTCCGCAGACTTAATAATGAATAAATTACAATTACATTATTCTACCTTATTTATTGATTTATTACGAGTGTTGTGCTAATTTGTTCCAATCTTGATTTGATTTAGAAACTGCAATGGGAATTGAACTCGACTCTGTACCTGGATCCAGTGAATATGTAGAAGCAGTATATAGGTAAGAAATACAAAATCAGCATTCTCAATCACCTGTATTCATATCAGCATCTTATCTTCTTGTATGAATATGAATGTTATGCTATATTTGTGGAGCGCGTTCCTTAACTTATACCCTTATAATGAGTATTATATATATATATATATATATATATTTAGCCACCAAATTGTTTCGTTTGTCCGCCCTTAAAAAAGTCAGCACACCATGAACTTTTTTAAATTTCCAACAGTGTGTGATTTGTCCAGGTTTGTTCACCAGAAACGTTGTTCGTCCACTCCCCATAAGAAAGAAATATATTTTTTAACAATGTGGACACTGTTAATATTTTTACTTTTAGTTTTAAGAATTTAAAATGTGTGACGCATACATTAATTATTTTTATTTAGTAATATGTTTATGTCATGTTATGTAATTTACATTATATGGTGGCTACATAATATAGAGTTAGGGAATGTGAGACAATTGTATCTATATTAAAAATTTAAAAAACACGTTCACGAAACCCTCACAGAGCTCTGATAGAGGGCCTTATATTAGAATGTTCGAGCAAGAAGTTTTTTTAATAATATGCTATATAATAAAATCTAGTGCAGTGGTTAAGACCTCTGCATTTCAAGCAGGTGGCCCGGGTTCGAAGCTCGGCCTAGTCGGTACCATTTGCCGTTGGGATACAATTAGCGACACAATTTAGGGACAATTTTTTTAAGTAGCAAGTCCTAACACTCACGCACACATACACTAAACGCAGCAGTGACCTGAAGGTCAATAGCCAGATACTAATGTAACAAATACAGTACTACTAATATAATGAGTTGACTGAAATGAAATAATGGTTGTAATGAACAGAACCGTTTTATAATCTTGAACATTGATTTTGTTTTTATTCTAAAAAAGGTGCGGCCTTTATAATTTACGTCGTTAACAAACATTTGTCAACCCCTAGTTACGACGCTACGTAAACCTTTATAACTGATAATAATCGTAGGTGAAACAATATTTTTATTATGAGTGATATCGTGATATATTTCATATGATAAACACGAATTAAACTTCTTCTTTCTAAAACCATAACATATTAAAAAGCAATTCTCCGTGTTACATTTTTTGTTTTGCTGCTGAATTATTGTAGTCGGTATGAAGCAATTGTATATTTAATTTCAGTGATTATCAAGCATAGAAATACGCTCTAGGTGTTACCGCGTTTAATATACGAATCGTTCAAACACACGCAATTACAATGATCCGCTTTGTGTTTGCAGAATAAGCGAATTGGCTGTTGAGCGAGTGCTGCGTCCGTGGATGCAATCCGATTTCATTTACTATCGCACGGAAACAGGCAAAAGTTACCTAA
This sequence comes from Lordithon lunulatus, assembly GCA_963942505.1. Lineage (NCBI taxonomy): Eukaryota > Metazoa > Arthropoda > Insecta > Coleoptera > Staphylinidae > Lordithon > Lordithon lunulatus. Next base: position 40,177,529 of record OZ012668.1, read on the forward strand.
AAGCTCTCGAGATCCTGCACGGATTTACATCCAAAGTGAGTAATTGCGTTGCGGCGGAATTTTAATTAGCCATAAATAACTGTTGCATCCTTGTAGGTGTTGGTGGACAGGAAACAGACAGGTCCTAAAGTGGCGAAAATCTCCACCGACGAGGCGGATCTGGGGAAAAAGACGCGTCTCGCTTTCCTCGACCTAATTCTGGACGCCGCCAAGGACGGCGCCATATTAACCGACGAGCAAGTTAGGGACGAGGTGGATACGTTCATGTTCGCGGTGAGTTTCTTTTCTGCCAGGCTAATGCCATATAGATGTCTCGAAACGTTCGACAGCGGGTGGTGAACGAGCTGGGGTTATAAATTACAGCGAACATTCGACAACTGCGAACATTAATAACCCAGGAATTGGAAACTCGATATTAACAGTAATATGGAAACTATTCAAGCATTGGGCATTTTGCCATTTGAATAGCACCTCCCGGGATTAGGAAGTAATTAAGAACTTCCGGTCAAAAACTATACAAATCACGTTAATCCGGCGGAAACAAATTACCGAAACGATTGCGGTTTTACGAATTACGCCAGGTACAAAAATTAATCCAGACAAATGCGAAACGGATTAAAATCTTATGGGTCAGAATTAATTAAAAATACTAGGGTCGCATCGAATGTACAAAAAAACCGTGTTTTGTACGTGGGGTCGTTACTGTTATTGTTATTTTTATTTGCAGGGACACGACACGACCACCACAGGCTTAAACTGGAGTTTGTTCCTGCTGGGAAATCATCCCGACGTACAGGTAACGTTACTTCTTTCTTTATGAATTTTTATATAAAGTTTTCTTCAATATATAAAGTAATATCGCGTCGAATGGAGCATTATCCTAGGAATTGACACTTGAGAGGCGTGCCTGTGTCGAAAGTGTGTTGTTAAAAATTGAGGATTTCGCATATAGCGTAACTGCCCCTTAGTTCAGTACTAACGGTAAATATTGCGATTGCAGGAGAGAGTGCGCGAGGAAATCGAAGCTGTTTTCCCCGACGACGGAAATCTTACCATGCAGCACTTGTCCGAGCTCAAATATCTCGAGAGAGTCATGAAGGAATCCCTCAGGATATATCCCAGTGTTCCAATCGTATCCCGCCAACTCACCGAAGACATAAATATAGGTAACAAGAATCATTTTTATGATAATAGTCACTTTTATTCATGAAGTTTCACTTATACTATCTATATAGTATATGTGTAAACTTTAATAGTAAATATATACCTGCATGCTAATAATGCGTAAGAGTATTTAAAGCAGTGAAGTAGAATATACCAATATTAAAAATAAAATTAAGTAATTGTGTCGCTATGCTATGGTTTTTAAAATCGTCCTCTGCAAGGAGCTTTTATGATTTTTCGTCTGAGTAGCATAGATAAACAAGAGGGACCATATTTATCTCATCACAACGAATTCATTAATATTAATAAAAAGACACGATATTTTTGAGTATTGTGAACCGTGTGTTTATATATCGGCTTAAGATTTAATTTACCACGCTTTAATGTACCTATTCTGTTGTCACCCCCTAATTGTCATAACAGATTCGGCCATTGACGTGCATGTTATAAATGTCGATATTAAATTCGTTTTGTGATAACTTTAATGGATTACATTATTGATAAATCATATTGTAATTATAAATTAACCATTGAGAAACGATATTTACAAGAATATAATAACTATTATGCATGATGATAATCATAAACCGATATTTATGGGCCAACGGTAGTTAAATCTCGCTATGTCTTGCCTAGATTTCCTAAACATATAAAATCTAGATATATTAAAGACATCAAATATAAATTTCCCAAAATTTTATATATCTACTAACATCTTTCTTGTTTAAAATTAACAAGGGTAATAATAGAGTAATGTGAACATATTCAGGATAGAAAGATTAAATAATACACTGTACACAGATTATGTAATTTAAGTGACATTTATAATCATAACTATTTCTATCCAACCGACGTTTATTATTACTACGGTATTTAGAAGATACAGAAAATAAAAATAAAAGTCATACAGTCAGTTTCTAGTTCTTTTATATTTATATTATTATTCATGATCAAATTATTAACATAATTAAAAATGTCCCTCCAATATATTTATATTGTTTAATGTACTTGCGCAATACATACGTTGCATCGATTCTGTTCTTTTAGCTTTGACGTTGATATCCTAGCTTTATTTTAGCGATACTCGGTTTCAATTGAATTTATTAAACAACACATATTTATGGATTTCTAAAAACAAAACTGCACTATAGGCTGAAGAAATTCAATTCAAATCCTTTGAAACGCCATAATAAAACAATATTACTTTTATAATTTTAATATTTAAATGTTACTTAGTAGTGTTTATAAGCGTTTATAATCACGATCAATTAATTCTTTAGTATACTACTAGCCAAAGTAATTATTTTTCAGTCTGTAAAATGCTAATTTCGCGAACTAGTCCTTTAAAACCTGCCATAACATCAATTTTAAGGACTAGTCCATTACCACTTGAATACTTTATATAACGACATTCAGTCTACCAAAGCTCAATTGTGCCTATTAATTATATAAATAACTATTAATTCTGTATTATTTGTATATAGATAAATATCACATACCCGCCGGAGTGTCTGTAAATTTGGACTTTTATGATATGCACCACAACGAGGAATATTTCCCCGAGCCCTTCAAGTTCGATCCGGATAGATTTTTGCCGGAGAATGTAAAATCCAGGCACCCGTACTCGTTTGTTCCGTTCAGCGCCGGCCTCAGGAATTGCATCGGTGAGATTATATCTGATTTACGGGCCAAACTTTTCAAGGTTTCGAACATTGAAATCGAATATCGATTGTTTTAAAATGCAATGGGAGCAAAATAGTGAGCCCCACTAAATAATTGCAACCGTTCGTACTGAGCGCTGGCAGCTAAAGTATTTCTCCTTTCAGGTCAAAAGTTTGCCATGGCTGAGGAGAAGACCGTGCTAGCGTGGATATTGAAAAATTTCAGGGTGAAATCTTTGGAGAGACAGAGCGATATTAAATTGTATAGGGAGATTATTTTGCGGTCACAGAGTGGGCTGCAAGTGGTATTGGAGCGGATTTGAATTATCTCAGTTGCTTTATTATTATATAATGTATTTATTAATGTTATAGGATTAGGTTTTATGTTAATTTTATATTTATTGTCAAATATAATATGCATTATTATTACTGAATTCTAAATAATTTATTAAAATAAGTTATTAAATGTGCATTAGTGTTTAGAGTATATTTAAAAATAAGAAAAATAGTACACACGTTTCTATCATATTAAGATGATTTCTGCAAAATATCGGAAACCACGTCAACTTAAAAAAAATAATTACATGTTGAAGAATGCATTCTATAGAAAGCCCACAATATTATACTCACTTTAAATCTTAGAATATTGCAAGAATAATACGACAATAATTAAAGGATTATATTGAGAATGGTAGTCATGTGAGGTGTAAACCCTTCTACACTTCACTCAACTACCAAGGTACTTTCAAGAAATAGTCCATTTTGTGGACTCAAAACACATATGAAAGTAATCGTATATACCGTAAATATAATATATTGTTTTATATTAATAATAATAAATAGTATATAATTCGCGTAGAACAGAAAAAGAGTGAATGAGAGAGGATAACAACAGATCAAGTTAAAGAGGGTAGGCGCTGAAATAGATGTGGGTGGCAATACAAGAGTTGGAGGAGGAGGTGAGTAGATAAGAAAGTTGTCACCAGGAAAAAGAGAGAGGAAGTGATGCAGAGAATGGAGAGGAGGAACAACGTAATTATGTCGGGAATTGGGAAGGTAGGGTTGAAGAGAATCGTGTGTAAGCTGAATGTGAATATCCAGGTACGCAGAGAGGTGGAACTAGGGAGTACTGAGTGCTGCAAGGACTAGCTAACTGGAAGGATCAGAGAAGGCCGATGGCGGCGAAGACAAATGGATAGCTGACACGATGACGACACACGGTTGAACTTGGATGGAATAGTTGTCCCTAAACAACACCAACAATGTTACGAAAAAATATTACAATGCAAGGGGGGATACCCCAGTGTCGGTCGGGAAGGCATCGGAGTGGATGCTTCCCGATCGTCATCAATCGATCAGCAAAAAAGCATTGATCCGACACACGACGACGATCTTGATCGGAGTTCCGGGCTTAACCCCGCGTACTCTACAGGAGGACGAGGTGGCAAGTGCCAAGAGGAAGGCCATATCGCCACTCGTAATGCAGGAAAAGGGAGCCGTTCCAAAAAAGGGAGCCACCGAAATGAAAGGGACGTTCTCATGGAGCTTGTCGCAGTCAGGTATACACTCCTAAGACTGACTAACACGGCCGAAGCACCAGGACCAGAATCATAACCCGTGAGGCCAAGGCCGACGTGGCAGCGATTAAAGAAATGTATCAGAGGCTGTTGGGGAAACCACTCCGACTCCCCCAGATTAAGCGAGACAAAAGACTGCGCGACTAAGTTGAGGCCATGGCGGCCTACAAAGCACAGTGAGATTGGGAGAGGGCAGACATGCTAGAAGCCCTGGCGGCGAAGCAAGCCCTCGACAAGCACAAATCTGTAAAAACCGCGAGCGACGGCCAAGAGATTAAGGGCCACCATCAACTTACAGGCCAGCTAAGAGAAAGCGGTGCAAACCATGGCATCAATTGGCCAGAGGTGACGTATAGAATGGTTACCTTGATCAAATGTGCGGCGTTCAAGCTTACCGAGAACGCGGAAGTGTTGAGGCTAATAGACCAGGACTGTAGAATGCTCGGAACTGGGAAAAGAAGAAGACGACAAGGGTAGTAATTGAACTGCGCGAACAGAACCAAGAACACGGGGAAGTGGTCACAGTAACACGCACCGCGTAGGTCTAAAATGCCAATAGACTTTGCCACACAAACCAACTGGGTGACACACTACATCATGTGCAACCACACAACCAAGGACAAGACGAGAAGATTAAAACTATGATGGCGCTCGTCGAGTAAAATAAATCACGGGAACCTAGTAGCAAGGCACTATTAGTGGAAGCCTCGATGGTCTCCACGGCTGATAGTAGGAAACTGTGGGAACACCAGTTATTGGGGTCAACTGCCAGCATAGCCCTATTGCCTTTTTGGAAAAGAAAGAGTCACGAATGACGCAGCACAGCAACAAACTTCTCCCAGAATGAAGAATGGATGGAGCATACAACCGAAGAAGAAGACATTAAAATCAGTCCAGTCGAGAGACCGCTATACGCGGAGCTTGTCCGAAGTGTTCGAGAGGCGGATTTAGAGGGGAAACACCATCGTCCGGGTGGAGAGAACGAAGAATGGCGATCTCCGCATAACAAGGGAAGTGTTCCACAGGTCGACAAACCATGCAAGAACATTTCAGATAAGGCTCTAGCCGCAGACGAGAATTAGATGACCAGGAGTGACGCTCTACTTCAGGTGACTGAATGTCATTACAACTTGAGCAGAGGTAGAGACGACCCTCAAAACAGTACTAGATGAGGAGGACGAGATCCAAGTCGGAGAACGCCGGCCGGCTTGCAACCACCCAAACCGTTGCCATCACGACGGACGAGTGAGTTGAAGCTAACCACCATTAAGTTTAAAGTGAGACTAATACAGTGCATAGCAAACCGCAGGAGGGAACTACTCGGCAGCTCTGCCTCAAGTGCGGCAAGGAGGGCCTCCAGACACTGCAGTGCATGAGTGAAGTCTTCCACTGCGCGTTATGCAAGGAGGATGGGCATACAACGAAAGGCCTGCGATGCCCCATCAAGCGGCAGGCAGTGGAAGAGCGTAAAAGACGGGAAGCTGGCGAAGGGGGCCAGCTTGGCACCGAGTGTCATAAGACGCGAGTCGGCACCTTTCATCTTTCATTGACGTAACTCTTATGTCAATGTCCTGAGAGAGTGCGAGACTGGATAGTGATGGACGGGGATCCTCTCAGTGACCACAGCAGGGCTTGAAGTCCCTGGAGTATTGAAGGAGGTGGTGTGGCTGCTCTCTTTCCTACGGGGATAATGACAGCACCAATAGCGAGAGCACAAGCATTCTAGGACCACAAGGAGACTCTACTAGACCAGGGCGAATGGAATGAGGAATAGCCAATGGCAGCCTTGAATACACTGCCGGGTAGGAATGTCTCTCGAACGATTGGGCTGCTCAAAGCAGCAGCACCAACCATAGCGGAAATCATGAAGTAAATCGCGAACTGCTGTCTAGAGAGGAACATATTTACCAGGCGATGGAAGAAAGCCAGGTTGGTACTGGTTCCGAAGTCAGTGAAACCGTCCACCGAACCAAGATACTTATACCACTGTGCTTACTTCACGGAGCCGCTATAACGTTATAGAGGCTGATATAATACACAGCCCTGGGGGACCATCATGCAGGCTCTCACCGGTAGTATCCCCACCAAACTCTGCAGACTCATACAGGGATATCTAAATAAGCGTGACGTGACCCACGAAGCAGCCGGATAAATGACCACACATGAAGTAACAGGAGGTGTGTCCCAGGGATCAGTCGTAGACCCTCTCCTCTGGAACATAGTATATGATGATGCACTGCGCAACAAACTACCCGACGACACAATAGCGATCGCGTTCGCTGACCTCATAGCCTTGATTGTCCGCGGACGTTGAGGCACTTCTCTACGCGGCTCCGGCCTGTGTGGGCGCAACATTGACGTAGAGCAACGTGGATAGACTGAGGAGGGCACTGCGCACAAGCGCTCATCGGATCACCCGGGGATACCGCACCATCTCGACCGATGCAGTAGAAGTTCTGGCCAGTTTTACACGAGCAGACCTATTGGTAGTAGAGAGGACAGATATATTTACGGCCATCCAAATGACTAAGTGGCAGTACAAGTAGAGCGAAATCCCGAAGGCTGGTTGGATCAAGAAATACATCCCCCCGGTGGAGTTCTGAGCGGAAAGTGTACACGGGGAATAGAACCACGCGGCTGCTCTCCGGAATTTTTCAGACATACCTGTACTGGATAGGGAAATCCGCAACATGAAGATGCCGATACTGTAGTACTACCGATGGTCCAAATCATATGTTGTACCAATGCCAGTCGTGCAATGGCTCGAGCTGGGAGAAGCCACCCCCGGAGAAATAAGAACTCAGATGCTAGAGAACAGACAAACATTGGATGCCGTGGAGAGGTTCTGCTAGACCGCGATGAGCAGAAGTACAGTGACGTGACGTGGCACACGACAGACAATGGGTTGCCGAGACAAAAGGTGAGACTACAGACTGACGTGAGACGGCGCAAGGGGAGGGACTTAGAGTGCCTCCGAGACGGGCAAGCCCCGAACGATAGGACGTCAGGTTAGGTTTTAGTCGGTAGGCGCTCCGGGGAGAATCCGGTGTGAATCCGACACTATCCATGCCTCTATAAAAAGGAGGTGGTAATGAGGCATTACTGGCTTTTGAAGATTTGTTCCTCACAGGACACAAACAAAGGATGGAATTGTTCCAGATTCCATGGCTGGTCGAAAGAAACAAAATGGGGGGTTTTGTGTGGAAATAAATTGGTAGATTGGATGGACACGAATGATATGGTGGTATTATCGGAGATATGGGTAACGGAATAGGAGTGAGTGCAGATGAGAGGCAACATGCCTTAAAGTTGGGATTGGATTATGCAGGGGCGAGGAAGGAGGCCAGGGTGGGAAGCGCTAAATGGGGAATTGAGCTAGGAGTGAGGAACAGATTGTGAGGCTGGAGGAACGAGTCGATAAGGGAAACTACAAGTCTGGTGATGGGGAATGTAGTACTGCAGTACACTGCCCCACTCCGAGTGGCACGCCTGTGGAATGTATGGGAAGGTTAGGGATGGAAGATGCTATGGAATGGGTGAGAATGATGTACCTGGGCAAGAGCGAGAGTGATAAGAAAAGTGTCGGAGAAGTTTAGAGTGAATGTGGGCGTTAGACAGGAATGTCCTCTCCTGTTTAATATTTACAAGTGAGCTGCAGTAGCTGTGAATGAGGGCAAGCGGGAGGGTTGTACTTAGTATTTTCTTGGTTTTTTTTCCGAAGCTAGATCGTAAAATTGTTCGATGTCTTCGCCTGTTGATGTGAATCTGGGTGAGTATGTATGTGTGATTTGCTTGCCGTATAGCTTGATTAGTTAGACCATAATGTAACTAACACGGCCTGAGATGGCTCTGCTTTTGGTGACGAGATGTTTTCTCTTCCGGTTTACCAATTGATTTGTTACTCTTCCGGTTTACCAATTGATTTGTTACTCTTGGTGTTTACCAATTGATTTGTTTTTGGTATTTTTGTCTGGTAGTGTAGTTGTTTTGCTGGCTGATGAATCAGCGTGAGATTTGGAGCATGTAGCTTTACTTACCCACGGTATTTCTGTTGTGAATTTCGACATTTTCATGTTAGTTATGGGAGTAGTTTGGCATTAAAACGTTACGCTTGCCGAGCGAACTGGAGAGTGTTTTTAGTACCCGTTTTAGGAACCGACACTTTTTGTTGACGGTTATTCTAAGGTAGACACCTATGCCATTCGCATGAGGGTGTCCCAATTTACCCATACTCAAATTATGTTTGAGGTCCTGCTAGTTTTGGTCTGCCCTGGGTATCTAATTTTCCCGGTACCAATCATATCTATTTTCCCCTACCCGCCACCTGGGAAGGCCGTCGATGGGGTACTAGCAACCCCACAATATTATTATTATTTATTTTTGTATGTTGAGTTCTGGTCTATTTTCTACAAGCATGGTAATTTGAAGCAAATTGTAGTTGGTCATTTGGTGATGATAAACGTTTGCATATTAATAGCATTGTTCATAGAGAGCTGTAATTCTTTTAAATTATGTGGCAGCCATACATTTAAAATAGGTGAAAAAATCTCATATTGTGTTTGATTTTGTAACAATACAGATTGTAATTTAATATATTGCTCAGTGGTGCCACATCCAAAAACAACAAATAGGCTGATTTCCTGGAATATGCCTTTCTTGGTGCTTATCTCGTCATATGATACTATTCCACAATAAACAAAAATGTTAGTTCTGTAGGTTTTCAAAAGCTTTGTGCACATGGGGGAAAAATGTTTACAGATCTAACACATATCTATTAAGAGGGATTTAGGCGGAAGCTTTCTTATAGTCGATCCAAGCAATACGCCAATGATACAGAACAACTAATTTAGCCAATTTGCTTCACTAATCTCGTAAAATTCTGTATATATAGTTCCGTTCGCTTGGAAGTTCTGCTCGGTTCCCTATCCAGTTCTCTATTGCCAAGAATGAAGTAAATATTGTGTAGTCCGTTTCTGCACATCTTTGATTTTATGTTGGCCCTATGTATAATTTCCACTATTTCCGCCATATCTTTAACTTGCTGCCCGATTGTAACTTCTAACCGGAAATGTACCGAACCTTCCTGTTCTCCCACTTTAAACACCGTTAGCTTTCAAACACGACCGGGTAAACCATCACGTAATCAATGATCGAATGTCCCTGTGGGTCATAATATGCATACTGCACTTGCCAATTCCCTTGACACTAACTGCCAATTCAAGACACTTAAGTTCAGAGCAATAACCTGTTTCAACATTTGGCAGCCTTCATTAGGACTTTGGAAGCCCTGTAGAATATTTTTCTATCGCCGATGATTACACTTACACCTTGCGTCCCTGTTCGTACGTTCCAGACACCTATTATCCAGCTTGAGCCTTATTCTTTCCCTCAAAAAACCGTCCACTTGGCTTGTGTATGTTACAAACATTACACCAGTTATGCATCAAATGAAATTTAATTTATTTCTTGCTTTTATATTGTATTGTATGTTTAGATATTGTATTTTGTATCCTCTTTTTTAACTAATTTTTATGAATATTTGTGAATCAGTGGTGCGCCGTAAATGAATCATTATTAGTAATAGTTACTGAATTTCTTAACAATTTTTAACTGAATATCAACAATCTTCGGGTGTCCTTCTGCCGAATTATTATTATTATTAAATTTCCAATAATATGAGTCGAATTTTAATGTAATGATTTAAAACCGATTAAGATTAAATTGAATTTGAACATAAATCATGCAAAATATATGTTATTTCCACTGATTTATTCGTCTTATTTATTATTTTTTATTATATGTCAGAATAAACCTTATCGAATTTACTATTGTTGTTTTCATTTCGGCTATATTAATCTTATTAAATAATACAAAACAAATTACGTAGAACATCCTTTCTAAGAGAATAATTTTAAAATTTACCATTATCAATATGTTTCGCTATAAATTAGTACATACAACAGGTTTTAAATATCCTGAGTTTAATCGGCACCATGGCACGTTACGGTCCGTTGCAGCTATAAATCCACCTCGCACCTTCCGCCAATATTTTATCAATTACAGGGCCATAAGAGCGAGCGATTATTACATGCAACCATAAACCATGCCACGGTCTACACCTCCCAGTGCCATGCTGGTCACGCGAGAATTTAATATAAATTTAAACTGGACTATATTTGTCGCCAGGAGTGGCTCTTAAATTCATCAATCTTCTGAGTGTCCGAAAACTGTCTGTTGAAGGGAAATAGTCTGACCAGAAGTAATTCTGCGTACATCTCAGCGGACAGGAAACATTTACCGCACAGACATCCGCATCGGGCAATACGAAGAGACGGGAAAATGGGAACATTGTTTTGTTTCATCTGTTATTTGTTATTTCAAATATCATCAAATTCGTTATCACCAGAGATATATCTATGTGGACACAACCTCTATTTAATTTAAAAGTCAGAATTAAAATATTTCTCAAAATCATGTAATTAAAATAAAAGTAGTACGTGATTAATTTTTTTTAATAAAATTTCCATCTTAATTTAATTCATTATACTACAAAAAAATACAAATATATAATATTTAATATTATTTTAATTAATGTAGTACGTGGCAGAATGGCTTCAGACCGATAGCCTTAATAAGGATTTTTTTCTCTCTAAAAGTTGTACGAAATCATATCATAAATCATAATCAAAATTATGGTTTAAATTTTCGCATAAAATGTGTTACTAAATTTTACTTCATAATCCCCCTTTAACAGAATCCCTCGTTAAAGTGCACCGTAGCATGTTTATAAAGTATTAAAAAACATGTTCTTTAAAGGACAACAACGTGAATACATACCAATATCATAAATAAATCTCATTTATTTATATGAAATTATATATTCTATATATACAATTACGACTTCTGCGGAATCAATCAACTATTGGCTTTGATCTTAAAATTTGATTGCATTTTATTCATAGTAATGACAAATTGACAGATTGTTTACATTCCGTATCTTGACAAACCTACAATAATTAAATCAAATTTTAAATTTCAATTTCTTATGCCAATCTATGATAATACAAAATAGCGTAAAGTATACGTGGATAAATGGTCTTTAAACCAGTTGCACTGCTTTCAATACTATTAATTTCGACTATATAGACATAAAAGGTTATGAAATGTCAAAATTAGTATCTATACTTTTTGTTGCGATATCAGTAGATACAAAAAGCAGCAAAGACTTGACAACAATTGAATCGGTAGTTTATAGAAGGGAACAAGCGTCAAAATAATTATAAAATTATATTTAATAATAATAATGAATTCCCATCAACATGTAATATATCTAACCAATACAACAACGGGATATGGTTACTGTGTTACCAAACCTATATAATAATGTTGTTAATCTAAAATTGAATCATGTAAAAATTGTAGCTCTAAGTTTCCTTCAATTTCTCACAAACGATTATTGGTTACGTTCCCTTCTTCAAACTATCGATTCAATTGAGAATATAGGTAATACTAATAGAAATAAGAAACATACATATCTTTAGAAGGTTGGTAAACCCAGTAGAAATAAAACTTAAGCAAAGCCTTCAAAAACTCAGTAGAAATAAAAAGGAGCAAAGATTTAAGAATGTTTACAATCGTATTGGAAATCAATTTGTAAAAACGGTAGTTCAAAAAATCATCAAGAAGTACACTGCAATACCCAAAGATGATTTCGCCAATCTTTAACTTTATCTCGAGCTATTCATAAAAACTGCGATTATTTATGTAAAATAGTGGTGTGCTACTAGAAAATGCTATTGAAATTTTATAACCAATAATTAATGTGTCATTGTCATGAACAATTTTAAATTATTAGTTCTATTTATAAATAATGCATATATTGAATCCATATCAAGTTCTAAAATTAATTCGCAATTATTGTGTTTGCCTAAAGGGTAAGAGCTTTGTTGATCCAATTAGCTTATCATCTATGGAAATTACATCAATTTTATGGACGGCTATAGAGTTGAAAGTACTTCATGAATATAACCAACTTCCTGTAGACCATGTCAACAACAAATTAGTTTTTTATATTTGCACTGAAGGCACAATGTCGATTGCTTCATTGGCGGCAGCTGCTAAGTTGTTGAACACGCGCTTGCAAACTACCATACTTCCAAAATGGAAGGATGATTGTAACTTGTATGATATGCATAAATTCTTAGAAAGGAATGTGGACATGATAGTGATTCGCTCGAAGCATTATCGAAAGCTTTTGGAACTGAGTAAAACGTCAATGATTCCAATGATTTGTGTACAATCCTGCCGTCATGCCTCCGTGGCGGCTCTTGCAGATTTGATGACTATACAACTGTATTATGGGAGGCTGAACGGTTTAAATCATACTTTGATTGGGACTTCCGGCCAGGTTGTGAATTCTTGTTTGAGTATTGGTGCTAAACTGGGTGAGTTCAAACTTACTTATTCATACATATTTGGATGGAGATTAATAAAACTACATTGTTTGTTAGAACAAAAAGCAATCGGCGTTGACTATGTTATAGCCACTATAAAATAAATTGATTGGTTTAATATAACAGAAAGTTATTGGGAGCTCATCTGCATACTCCACTTGTATGTGATCTTTGTGCATTTCCCAGCATTCTAGCTGTCACTCCTCCATCGGTCCCACAGTTGTTAAAAACTGCAGAATATCATTTATAGGGATGGCGCTTAGCATGCGTAGGTCTAGACCAGGGGTGGCCGAAGCGTCGACCGTGTAACTATTCCTAGTTGCCCGCCTGTCTGATAATTACATATCTCTGATACCTCTCCCATACAGCGATCACTTAATACATATGATGTTGGTAGACCGCCGTCTATAGTTTAATAAATAATGTCCTAAGAGTCAAAAATTGGTCAGGGGTGACTACTGTGCGTGCCAATCGTGTCCAGTCTTTCGGAGGTGACTGCGGACATGCACAAAGAATCGGTATCTCCTGTAGGTTGCAGCCTCTACATAGTAAATCGGTAGCATATCCCATTCTGTTGAGGTGCTATTTTAGAGTCAATTACTGGTTACAATTCCTGTAAGCCTATTTAAGTCGCCTCTCGAGAGACGTGCATCAAACGTGCCTAGTATGAACATTGTTTCGTGTTCGCACGTCGTAAGGCGACATTTGACGAAAGACAGTATAATAGCGTTCGTGGAGAAACATTTGTTTATTTGGTTGTCATGGGTAACAGGCCAGATAGATCTTTTACTAGGGCGGTGTGAACTTACAGCTCCCTGAACCCTTTCACTGCTTTGTACGTAATCTGTGTCATATGTAGCTTGAAGCTCACTTTTGAGTTTAGGGTTGCATCTAGATATTTGACTTGTCCCTCCATTTATATTTCTCTGCAGAATAGTCACTATTTTTATCTTATTTAAGTTCCTCTTAAGTATAAATGGCACTAGAGGGTTTTCTCGGGATTAACCGTGAGGCCGTCTCCTACACAGCACCGTTCCACTTAGCATTTGGCGAATCAGTCCACCATGGTTGGCTGTATACCTCTAGCTTGTGTGGCTCTTGTAATGGATTCAAACGAGGTATTGTCAAAGGGATCCAGGAAGACTGTAAGAGCAGTCTGCTTGTATTTGATTGTCTTTTCCGCTCTTGTGGTTATTTCGTGCACTTTCTTACGACAATCCTGATTTATAAGCTTACTAATGTCTAGACAGTGGTTGGTTGATTTTCATGGATTCTATTTCAAATGTGATGTAGAAATAGTTCGTCTGATATATGCCAATTGCTCACCATGGTTTCTATTTGCATCATCCCTATAGTTAAGGTGTTACTAAGGTGGGATTGTTGTCGCGATTCAGAAAATTTTCTAATAAATAATCTAAGAGAGATTCACCCTGTTTATTGTACGTCACTGCTTCCCCACACAGAGTGGTGCGCATTTGCGTCGCATCCGATAATCATGTGGTATTTGTACTTCTGACAGTGTGCTGTCAGGGGCCGTACTTCCGGCGGTGACAGAGGTTCGGGTTAATCATAAAGGAGGTATGTAGAACCGAGAAATAATTCCGTCTCTGTTCCCTTTTGTGGCTTCACCACTGTGAGGTCTTTAGAGTTTATGTTCCATATAGGTAGTAGTTTGATCCTGTTTTTTTTTGCAATGATACAGGTTCTTGGGTTGCCGGTATGGGTACTATATAGTGCCTAACCTTTTCCCAGTTGTAGTCCCTGGATTTCCTTCTTGCATATTCAAGGTTCCTGAATGAGCTATATCGTTCAAGATTCTATACGCAAGTATAGCCGTCGAGGCTGCTTCGCAAGGATGTATATTTACCTGGGGTGTCTTCATACTAGTTTGTAGTTAGTCCTCCAAATCGATTGAGGGTTCCTTCTCAAGCCATCTTTCTGGATTTTTCTGTGACGCCACAGATGATTTCCCCTACCGAAACGTTTTTGCGATGTGTCCTCTCTGGGTCCCTCTTCTGGTTGCTTTTGTCATGGAGGTTCAATTGTTAACCCCTCACTAGGCTGTGCCCTTCTTAGAGGGTCTTCTTCAATTCCCTCCCCTCGACGTGTATCCTGTGAAATTCCCTATTCAGATCCTTTCATTTGGATTTGGTTGCAGTTCAGGTTGGGGTTCCTTATTTGGCCCCTCTTCCATAGCTTCTCCTTTTTCGCCGCCCTTCTTTTCCCCGAGTAACGTGAAGGTTACCCGGGAGAAGTACAGCAGCGGCTTGCAATTTATGCCCTTGAGTTTATCCCAAGTGGATTCGTAAATGGTGATAACCACTTGCAGATCTTTCGGGCCTGTTATGGATCACCTTCTATGGATTCGTCGTTATTGCGTCATTTAGGACACTCCGTCCTGTATATGATCCTTAATTGTTTGGGTCTCTCCTCGACGGATTTGAGCCCGGTATCTTCCCAGGGTTGTCCTTCTCTCATCACCCCCGTCAGCAATTTTGGTGCATTGGTTGACGCAGGAGACATGGTGGTATCCGGCCCGGGCTGAAACTCTACTGAAGCCAATAGATTTACCGATTTTCAGCACGTCGATATTTTCGAGCAGATAGGACTTGATGTTTTCTATCTATTCTTCATTCAGGGATGACTCTGGATAGTCCAGAGGTCCTTTTCTTCGCCGGTCTTCAGTTGATCGGCGATGAGTTTCCCGGTGTGACAGATATCTATTCTGGGTCCCTTGATCAGCGGTATAGCCACTTACTACACTCCCCATACCCTCCAGCTACCGAAAAGGATCTGGTGGTTGCTGCTCCAGCTGTAGGAGCCCTATTGGTGTCCCTAGGTTTTTGGTTTTGATTTTTTTATTGTTGGTTTCATTTTAAGTCCCACGAGATGCTGTAGACTACTACATTCGATAGCCATCGGGATATAACTCCCCCGTGTCAGAAGCCCCTAATTTCCACCTACAGTGGTGCTTCGTACATTAACTCTAACGGCTATCCACAAGAGCATGTTTCTTATCCATTTCACAATTACATACAACGTGTTTAGTAGGAGCACTCTCAATGTTACTATAAGTAGCTTTATCGAAATTCTCTTTCTTGGAAGATATGCATGTTGTTTGGCATGAAGCGGATAATTAACTGGCGGTTTAGGTATGCAAATTATCTTTACCTCTATCTGTACATTTTTAATGTATCTTTTGACTGCACATACCTTAAAAATGCTTTTCAATGGCCTATGGTTGTACTTGAGTCCCTGTAGTAAGTCTGGACACATACGATCCAGAGTCGGCAATTTATAAGGTTTTGAATAAATGGATAGTCCAAGGATTGTTATTATTATTATTATCTTGAAGTCTACTACTAACTTAACTAATTTTCGTGGTTAGGTGGACGGGCACTATAATACCAGTTAAATGACAACCCGGGCAGTGCATTTCACACACTTCTGTAGTTTTAGATGGCGTGGACGTGTGGACCGTCCTTGCTCATGAGACAGCTTAGTTGCTGAGAGCTCTGTTTAGACTGACAGCGGTTGTAGTGTTCTCTACCTAAACAGGAATCTATTTGCTTTTGACGTACTAGACTCATGAATGACTTTTGGTTGGCTTTGAACGGTTCCCTATTTATCTCGGGTTTGGTTTTATTTAGCCTGTTTACCCTCTTTCTTTAACCTCTCTCCGAAAATCACCGTTGCGTTGCGTTGCTTGGCCGTTCATTAGAGCAGTTTTGTGGGCGCATGACTTTCGTAGATAGAGAGGAGAGATGTCTGTCATCTTTTGTAATAATTGCTTGCATGGCGAACGGACAAGACAAGCCTTTACGCAGAATCTTTAAGTATTTACTTTGTCGGTATATCATGAGTTCCAATACTTTGTTTCAGAGTATACCATGCTTAAGTTTAGTTTATATGTGATCCTTTTGTGATCTGACTAAGACACTTCAGACGAGATACACTAATGATTTATTACGTTCGAGATTTCAAAAATTGCGAAGGTGATATTTCTGTCTGGTAACATGAAGTCAAAATGAAGAAAAATAGTCTAGAAGTTACTTTTTATTTGTTCTGTGTGGTGGAATCTTCGAAAGTGTCAGTTCGTCATTCTTGTCTCTTGTTCTGTTTCGTTGGGCTTCGTTCTGTGTCTGTAGTCAACGGAAGTCGTCGTTATATTTGGTCCGCAAAACTGTCTTGGCGTGTGTGGCCACTGCTTCCCAGCCTGTCTCTGATTGTAGCATCAGCCTTCCCAGGTGGTTGGGGGTGGTCTTCTCTCCTCTCCTAGCTCCGTCATCATCCTATGTCGCTCCACGTGCTACCTCTGCCTTCTGAAGGTCGAGTGTGTCGAGTAGTCCACCGTGTCCTGTAAGAATCTGAGTTAGTGAGTGGTTAGTTTCTCCAGGAACATACCCTTACCATAGCTATCTACGCTTCCCCAATATAGTATGCATAGAAATCACAACTTATGATCTGTTGCCGCTCATTGCGATGGTTACTACACTTGTTCCTTCACTATGGAAAGTGGTGGTTGCGGTTAAATATATCTGAAATGTCAGCATTACACAGCTATGTTAAAGGTTAATGGTATACAGGCCTCGGAACTAGAAGGTTAGTTCCGAGGCCTGTATCAACACATATCGTTTATACAGATATGAAACTATCGATATGACGTTGAAAAAGATCCGACTGATTCACCGCTTTAAAAGTAAAACCATCTACAAGCTTTATTTGTGAGCAACCGCAAGCCGCGACGATTCGTGTTGATCAGTGTTTCCTTTTCTTCTACCATCGATTTATATTTAATCATGGAAATGCAAAAACGTAAATATAGCAAATGGTGTATCGTATTGAAATTCATATACCAAGGATAAAACGTATACTTTTAAAGATAACCGAGATTCAGTGAAACATTCAATTAAACAAAAAGAGTGAGGCGTTGACGGGGCGAACGTCGAAATTTACAATCGATATGCATATTTGGAAGTTTACATGAATGGAAATCCTCATATCTGGATGTAAATTCTCTATTTAATGAAGATATTTCCTGTGCGAGGACAATTTATGTGAGCAGCATGGGTGGAAAAATTACATATGAATCTGATTTCCCCACAATAGAAGTTTGGTTTGAAAATTTTACATGGATTAAAAGCTCATGGTCAAATTGTCCTTACTGCATATTCGTATTTCGTCTGTTCAAGTGTGATATCAACTAAAAATGTAATATCAGAGTTTAAATCAAGTTTTGCGAGAGAATGCATGGTTACATTATCTCGCAAAACTTGGACTAGTTCGGGTTTGCTCTTATTAGTGTCAATGTAATTTATTTTAGACATCACTTTCACACTATTCCTATCTTCGCCGTAGCTCTATCCGTACTTAGACCTTTGCCCAGTTTAGTACTAAAAAAACTTCTCACCTTGCATTGTCTTTGAAGAGTCGAAACAGTAGCTAATCCTTAAATTTTGATTGATTGCTAGTTGCGTTGTATTAGTAATATCGGTGCTCTTTATCAAAGCAACACGTCTTTCCACCACACCAAGAGCGACATATATTTAAAACTGGGAACTCGTACGTCCTCCCACGCCCAGGCCCGGGACTCCTCTGGCATTACTTCAAGCTTGGGTGGGTACCAGCTCTATCTCTCCTCCTCTTCAGGTGTATTACGTACCTACCTAACGTACTGGGCGATGGCTTTCCATTTAACCTCGTCCACCAGCATCATCGATACCATGGTATCTGGTATTTTCATTGTACCTATATTCTGACTCCTTGGTTCTCGCATCGTCGTGTGTTCCGCATTGTCCCTCTAGTTGTCACAGTAGCCGCACCTGTCCGTCTCAGCGCGGCGCATCCTGTGGAGGTATGCCCGGAAGCATCCGTGTTCCGTGAAGTCCTGGGCGATATGGTAGTTGTTCTCACCATGCGCCCTGACCGTCGAGGCCTCGATGTCCGGGATTAGCATCTGGATCCACGTCGCTTGTTCGGGCGGCATACCTCTCCACCGCTTTCACTATGCTGAGCTGCTAGCTGTTACTTCAGATCTCCCCCTGTACAGTATGTCCATCTCCTTGGCCTGAAGTTCAGTAGGGACTATGCTGGCTACCACCAAAAAAGGGCTCCGCATGTCATGATGTTATCTTCTACCCGTACCAACATCCTCCGCTTCCTCTCCCGAGGTTCCGGTATGTTTGGAACATGACTCCTGGCCGCTTGGGCCATGTGGGGGCCATTCTTCTTCCGGCGCTCTCAACCTCCTCTACTCTATCCCCCTAAAATAGTTCAGTCGATTCCTCGCCTACCTAGTCCTCTGTGTACTGTGGCGCATGCGCGCAGCGTGAGGTCACGGCTTTCGGGAACAGAGCGACGATCACCTTTTCTGCCAGCTTCGGCTTTTGTGTGGGTAGGGGGATCTTAATTTTTAATCTAGTACTTCTTAGTTGCTACTTTCACGATACGTCCGCTAGAGCCTCGGGCTGTGAGTAGTCTTAGGAAATGTTTAATATTCTCATCATGCAGTTTGGCGAGCCGGACTATTATTATTCGAGGGTCCGCGGGCCTATGATTACCAAGTTGATCTAATGGAACTTAGAAATACCCCAGGCAGATATTTATAACCTAATGTCTAGCATGCATCGACGTATTGATGTATGGCTGGCCCCACACATTAGTTTATTGTTTTTGTTGATTGTTATTTGTTCATTGATATATTTCGCTAGATCACATAATTCTGTTAAGATCATTAAAATCGTTCAAAAAATATTTGGTATTCTGGTATTTGGTATTAATGGCAAATTTATTTAAAATTAAAGATTTAGTTTAATTTATATTTAAGGTTATTTTAAATAGATTTTTTTACCTCAAATGAATAAAATGTAATAATAGTACTGGCGCATCAAGAGTGGCCTTTTTATAATTTAATTTTCGAATTAGCAACACTTTTTCCAGTGACAATCAATGTTGTGGCTTACATCTGATTTATGCTCAGTTTGGTTTGCCATTTGGGCACAAAAAGACTTACGCCAGGACAACGCTTGCAAATTGTGCAAATTTATGTATATAGTTGTGGTTTAGTTGGCGAAACTTACCGTGTACTACGTTCATTTTATGGTGGATATAATTGTCCATCCGAGCAAGTAATATGAATAACCATGCACAACCACGCGTGCTCTAATTAATAATACGCACCCGAAGAGTTGTCGTACAGTGCATACAGAAGAAGCTAATTGCTGTTGTATAGCATTGAGGACGACCTGAATGAGTCGATTAGCCATTGTGCACAGCAATTGGAGCTGTGTCCATCCACTTTATGAATGATTTTGGTTTACGAGTTTATGAGATCCATCTCGTGCAAGATAATTTCAACAGGACGACGCAGCATGCCACACAGTATTTAATTCGAATAATTTCGCGCATTGAGCCTGTATATTGGCATCCAAGCTCTTGTGAGTTAAGATCTATGGATTAGTTTATGTGCGGTCGTTAGGTTAAGCCAGAGTCGATGGACGACTTGGAAGTCAACATTCGCCGCGTTATTGCCGACCTACGGCCTAGCTGTTCAAAACAAAATATCGGAAAGTTGTCTTCCTGCTGCGTTTTCCTCGAGCCATCCGCGGTGTTCATATCCCCGAAATCATATTTAAACACCAATAGCATACAATTATTTTCACAATAAAGCCGTGCCATGATCATTACCACAATTCCTATATATTTTATTTCAATTTAAAGTTGTTACTTCTAAAAACTACACCCTTTACTGCTCGTATTTAAAAGTAGGTGTTCTTATATATCTCGTTTTGGTGCGTTTGTTTTGGTTTGCCTTATTTTATATTTATAATTATTTTCATAATACACAATTATGAGTGTACATTTTGTAAATAACAAAACAATATATTAAACCGTACAGTCAATACACGATATAACGATATAATATCAAGTTAACAAGTTATCAGTTTATCAGCTATCGTAAAAAATCAAAACAAGCAGTCCCGAACGTAATAATCAAGACACCTATTTCACCCACGTGTAACTCCTATAATATAGTTGTTCTTGACATGCCAATAGTTACTGTTGATACAAAGTATTAGCCAGCTAAATAATAATTGTATCATATTTTAGGAATAAACGTGACATATCGTTGTAGCTGTGACCCCACTAAAGGCATAACGCCGATTGTTCTAAAAGAAGCGGAGGCATGCAAGTACGGAAAGGTGAAAGAGTCCTTAAATATAAAAGACAGCCTCTCCGGTGCTAACGTGGTCACGTTATGCACGAGCAACAAAAATAATTGGGGTCTGAAACGCGAAGATATGTCGGCAGCCGCCCCCAACTGGATCGTCCTGCAGCGCTACCCAAGACACTCAGCCGACATGCACGAGGATTTCCTTGATCGGAATCTCATGTGGGAGTCGGCGAACAACTCGAAATATGTATTCGCCGCCATGATGTTGCGGTTCATGTCCCACTATGAACACCGCACGCCACGGCCGGATTTCGAAAACACCCACGAATTTACGCGATAAACGGTGCACGTAGAAAAAGTTACGGAATTCGATTTCAAACTTATTTATATCTGTGACGTTATTTATGGCAAACAGATACGGATCGGAATCCTCATGTGTAGTTCACTTTCGGGGGACTAAGTAAATAAAGTCAATTTCTATCGAGTTGGAGGAGTGAGCAACGCGACGACGAGTTTTCCCCTTTCAGACACAATTTCAGAAGTATTTTTTCAGATTCCCGCAAGCAGAAATAAGGTGCAAGCAATTGAAAAGTGTGTAGGATGAAATGGAAACATCTTTCACGGCACACTTCACACAAATGAGCATCAATTGAGATGTCAGGGTTCTGTCTGCCTGTCTAAACGTTACAGGTACATTTAAATATTTCTGTATCATTTAACCATTCTATTATTTATATTTATTTAACACTTGTATATTGTATTATTCAGTAAATAATAAAAAAGGAGGTTTTCTCCTTTTTAAAACCTCATTATAGTATATATTATATTAATAATAATATTAATTATTATTATTTATTCAAATAATGTAGTAGTGAATTTAACACACTTTGTAAAAGATAACTATATTACATCACTTTTTACGAATTTTACATATGAAATGACATATATCATTTGCCATATGGAACCAGGATATGTGAGGAAAATCAAAGTTAACAACACTTTATGCATTATATGTCAATGTATTACCTGTAATTTCATATTAGAATTAAGTCATGTTTACATAGTCTATACTATATAATAATTATTATTAATTAGACCTAATGGGGATAGTTATATTTGAATAAGTAACCAGATTAAAATGCAATGAGGAATTTCATCAGACTCGATAAAGTTTCTCAGCTTAGTAATCGATCACATAGTAATTTTATTGATGGGGTTACTTACTATGATTGGATGTTTTGCTTGCGGAATTGATGCATTCGAGACCAAAGATGAGTGATTCTCCCGCTGTTTAGTTTAGATATCAAACATTGTCGGTGCAGGGAAATGATTGCGCTTGTATGCAATTCCAAGTATTACATGCATGTAAGTCGGTGACAGTATTGATTTTACATCTAAGGAGGAATAAATTCGGTTCCTAATAAATTCTTCAAATCGAATGGATGGCATTCAAATGAAATATAACAATCATAATTATATAAACTTATATTTTTCAATGTAATTGTTCATTTATTCTATATAGATGCTTCATATCCGTTTTCAACAATATTCCTTAAATCTAGGTATTACTTAGCAGGTCCCGACATTTTTTTTTTCGTGATTTCTCCAAAAATATTTTGTTTACATACCGATATGTCATCACTCCCGCTTTGCGAACAGGCTTGATACCCGGCCTGAATAGTCAGTACCATTTGTCATTGGGAACCATTTGTCATGTTAAGGACACTAGAAACTCGGGGACGATTTTCTAAAGTAGTACACTTAGTAGTCGTAGTACACAGATACAATCACTCACGGCAGAAGGAGCCGAAGTTCCATAGCCAGTTACCGAATTGTAAGAAATACAGTACCTACTACTACTACTACTCCTACAAATACTAAAAAAATCACCTTGAGAGGGTTAGTGCGAAGACACATGACAATACCGTACATTTACAAAACTTAAATTAAAGTTTGAAATTGTACATTAAATTACTTGGTCCGCCTTAATTATTTCAGAAATTAAGTATCAATAAATTAAATAAATTTTATATATTTAAATATAAATTATATACGACTTTAATTTACAAATACAATAAAATAAAGTTATAATTTCTACACTTTCTTAAGTTAATCAAATAATGCATTCCTGATACAGTCATCAAACTTTAGACGTTAATTGGTTATAAACAGTGGTACGACTATTAACTTAATAAAACCTGTAAATAATTTCGACAATTCAATGAATGTAATGCAAAATTATGTTGAACAAATACATGTCAGTACGAAATACGAAGAAAATCATGGCAAATCAACAGTACATAAGA
Organism: Lordithon lunulatus; assembly: GCA_963942505.1. Taxonomy (NCBI): domain Eukaryota; kingdom Metazoa; phylum Arthropoda; class Insecta; order Coleoptera; family Staphylinidae; genus Lordithon; species Lordithon lunulatus. Next base: position 40,200,863 of record OZ012668.1, read on the forward strand.
TATATACTAGCTGTGAAATAATATAAAGTATTTAAACCAATATATGTTCAAAATTGCTTTATCGCGGCCGTACTGAATTTTGTTTTATGGTACAATGTGAAATAGATACTATTTATATATTTCCCATGAATATTTGTTTTTGGAGTCTACTGCAAAGCGGTAAAAATCAATATTTGCAAGTAATAAATGTTTGGTGTAGAATTTTGAACATACATTATGTATGAGGCGTAACGTTATTCAAGAAAGCTCACATTTAGAAAATTCTTTATAATTCTTAACTAGAGAACTAGAAAACTGATCATGCAGTGATATTTAAATGAAGAATTTTCATGTTCATTATTTTCATGGCCTAAATATTTGACTACTTTTTATAGGATTGGTTAAAAATTATGTTTTGAGAGATTATAGGATCAGAGAATTAGTAAAACCAAATTAGACATGACATAAGATGATTGAATAATAATCGGAATATCTTTCAAAACCTAATTAGAGATTTACGATACCCGGACATATCACATTTTGTATTGAATGGAATGAGACGGGCATTATATCCAGTGATGATCATTATCAAAAATACGTTTGCACAATCCAGGTAACACTAGATGAAGTAAGATCAAAAAAAGTTGCAGGAAGAGGTTGTTCTCAAGGTGGAGTCCTCTCGCCCCTTTTGTTGGTCCTTGTAGTTAATAGCCTCCTCCTGAAATTAAACAACTCAGGCTACCGTTGGCTATGCAAACAACATAGTGATCATGATAAACGGCAGTTTTGAAGGTGTAGTCTGCAATGTCATGCACGGTGCCCTAAAGATTGTTGAGAACTGGTGCGAGAGCCATTCACTAACAGTAAATTTAAAAAAGACAGACCTGATAATGTTCATGAGGAAGAGGAAACTCGAGCTCGTAAACATGCCAACTCTTTTTAATGTCCCTCTGACACTCACAGATAAAGTAAAATATTTAGTATTGATCATGGATATAAAACTGAACTGGAATAAGCATATAACATCCAAGCTGAAAAAAGCCTGCATCTCATTTTGGTAATGCCGCAGGGCTTTTGGCAAAACATGGGGCCTATCTCTCAAGATTACCCAATGGTGTACCGCGATCTTAAGACCAACTATCGCATATGGTGCAATAGTATGGTGGTCGAAAACCAAGCAAGTTACAATATTCTCAAAGCTATCACATATCCAGCGGATGGCGTGTCTTGCCATCACCGGTGCTATGAGAACAACACTCACAGCAGCTCTTGAAGCACTGTTATGTCTACAGCCACTCACCTTCTTACCTATAAGGGAGACTGCAGTAAAAACAGCAAGGCTATCTTCACTCAACCTGTGGCATGATAAAGGTAGAATCATTGGACACAGGACTATACTGAGTGAAGCTATCAAACTAGACACCCTCATAGAATGTAAGTGCGACAGAATTCTACCCAAATACAGTTTTGTCAAACATTTTCAGACCATTATGACACTGGATGGACTTCCACAAGGCGCCAACATATCCATGTATACTGATGGATCCAAAACTAAGACGAGAGCTGGCTATGGAATATTCTCACCAGAACTCAAACTCAAGATAAGTGCACCACTTGGAAGAGGTATACTAAGTACCAAGAAAGGCAGGTTAGAATGGCCGAGAGTTCATACAACCCTAACTGCGTAGAGTGGCAGGCGGGTAGGACGGGTCTATCCTCCGCGCTTGCCAGAAACTTAAGGCAGGGGAGTGTGGAGCAGAGTGAACAAAGTGTGTATTGCAGGAGCGAGAGGAATAAAATTGTCGATGGCGTTGGGGCACATCCCGTGAGCGCTGTATAATAAGGGAAGCGATACGTGGTTGCAGCAGAATGTGAGGGAATGAAGGCAGAGTGGGTTGGAGACTGCAGAAATGTGAGTGAACGATTGGGTTGCGAAAGGCGTAAAAAATTGCAAGATGCTGACGTGGGAACAGAAGTTGGTGAGGGCTGAGAGAAGAAGAGTAAGAACCCTACGAAATAGAACAACAATTAGGTTTCAGAAGGGGCTGCTCGGTCATAGATCACATATATACAATTACACAGCTACACGAAAACAGGGTGGGAAGAAATGGGGAATTACTCCTTCTATTCGTAGATCTTTCGAATACTTAGAACACTATCCCTATGAATATGCTCTAGAAACTGCTCGAAGAAACCAAGATCACTAAATTAAAGCTGTTCAACTATATAAAGGACAGACAGCAAGAATAAAAATGGTCAGCTAAAATGCCAGCTATCAGAATGCTTCGAAATCACGAAAGGGCTACGGAAAGCATGCTGGGTGTACCCCACACTATTTAACATTTATATCGACAAAGCGTTAAGAGACTGGAGAATAGTATGCCACAAAATGGGTGTCGTCCTAAGACATGATAAAAACATCTAGAATTCATGACACGGAAACTCCTAAAAGAATTAAAAATATGAGACCTGATAGTCAACAAGGACAAGACGAAGTACTTATGTGTGGAAAGATCGAAATATCAGTCCTTCAAGTCGAAATCGCACCGAGCCAACAATACACATACTTGGGAACAAAAATAACTAGCAGTAGACGAACGGAATCAGAAATACAACGACGGATACTCTAAGGAAATAAAGTCATCGGCAGCCTAAACTCAATCCAATGAGCCAAAAACATCACGAAGAAAAATATAAAGCTATTCTTCAATTCTATTCTACAAAGCATTATGCCCTATAGTAGTGAAACATGGTAAATGAGAAAAATAGAACATACATTTCGCGTATTAGATATGGATTTCTGGCGCAGATCGGCTGGAAAATCAAGACCGGACAAGGTTCCAAATAAGCCTACAGAAGATCTTAAAACTAATTAAAAACTGGTCACCTATAGAAAACAGAAAGAAAGGAAGGCCAAAAACAACGTCATGATTAGAAAGTACATGTCAGTAAGAAACCTGAACCATGGAGACTAGGAGAACAGAGACGATAATGGGCAAGAAGAAGATGATATTTGAGAGAGTTTTGTAGAATGGCAGATGTTTAATTGAATTGTTGAGACTGCTATGCCTAATAAAGGTTCATTTTTCCTTCCTATGTATTATGCGAAATTTGTTTTTTGCTTTGCAGTTATATTTAGGAACCATTTGGTGTGAGTGCAAGCAAAGGCGAGAATAGCTGCGGGGATGGTGAAGAGAAAATGCGAGAGGTAGTGGGATGACAACCTAATAATAGAGTGTAAGATCTAGGATGCATGTGTTCTGGATAGTTCTAGATAGGTGGCTGCAGGGTAGCATAGCTACAGACACTTGGGCCTCAAAATGGGCCCATTGTGAAACCTCCCTTTAAGGCTGCTCACTCGTCCCGCCAGTCAATTTTACGTGCGAGTTGCAAATCTCTGGCGGGTGAGTTGCCAATGCTGCACATAGTGGGCCAGCACTCCCCCAGTATTAGATGCCTAGTGTTTACTAGAGCTGGGCAGAGGCATATTACATGCTCTGCTGTTTCTAGTTCTTCATTGCACCCTCTACATACCGGGCTGTCCACCAGACCCATCATGTGTAAGTGTTTGTTTAACCCGCAGTGGCCAGTTAGGATGTTGGTCAATAATTTCAGATTAGTTCTACATAAGTTAAGGCGGGCCGTGGCTGCAATATTACAAGGTTGCCTAATTGCTACCTTTGATTTCTTGCAGCCCGGCGTCTCGCCATCTTACCTTGTGGAGAGCATGTGTCCTATGCTCTATTATTTTTTTCAGAGTACCTGCAGAAAGTATTTCATCCTCTTGGGATGTTAGAGGATGTAAGGATCCTTTCCTGGCAAGCTCATCTGCTATTTCGTTCCCCTTGATGCCACCATGTACTTTGATCTATCAGAGTTCTAGTTTGTTATATTTAGCTAGCTCCTCCAGGCTGTGTAGATATGAATATAGCTCTAGTGTTGTCATTTAAGGCATTTAGAGCTGCTTTGATGTCGGTGAGTATTTGGATATGTTTATCTTTAATATTCCATTCAGCTAATATTTGAACACACTTTAGTATTCCTGTTAATTCAGCTTGGAAGACTGACGTGAGTCTTCTAAGTGGTGGTTATCTTGAAGTCGAGTCCTGGTGAGAATATTCCATAGCCAGCTCTCGTCTTAGCTTTGGATCCATCAGTATACAGGTTATGTTGGTGGGATATCATCCAGTGTGATGATGGTCTGAAAATATTTAACAAAACTGTATTTGGGTAGAATTCTGTTGCACTTACCTTCTAGGAGGTGGTCTAGTTTAATAGCTTCACTCAGTATGCTCCTGTGTCCAACGAGTTTACCTTTATCATGCCACAGGTTGAGTGAAGATAGCCTTAATGCTGTTTTTACAGCAGTCTCCCTTACAAGAAGGTCGAGTGGTTGTAGACATAACAGTGCTTCAAGAGCTGCATTGGGTGTTGTTCTCATATCACCGGTGATGGTAAGACATGCCATCGGCTGGACGTGTGATAGCTTTGAGATTGTTGTGACCTGTTTGGCTTTCGACCAACAGACTATTGCATCATATGCGATAGTTAGGTCTTATGATCGGTATATTTCCATTGGGTGATCTTGGGAGACATGCCCCATGTTTTACCAACCGCCCTGGGACATTGCCAAAATGAGGTGCAGGCTTTTTCCTGCTTGGATGTTATATGCTCATTCCAGTTCAGTTTTGTATCCATGATTAATCCTAGATATTTTACTTTATCTGTGGGTGTCAGAGGGGCCTTAAAGAGAGTTGGCGTGTTCATGAGGTCGAGTTTCCTCTTCCTCGTAAACAATATTAGCTCTGTCTTTTTTGGGTTTACTGTTAGCGAATGGCTATAGAACCAGTTCTGAACAATCTTTAGGGCACTCTGCATGAGATTGCAGAGCACACGTTTAAAACTGTCATTTATCATGATCACTATGTCGTCGGCTAGCTAACGGCAAAGTATCCTGAGTTGTTTAATTCCAGGAGGAGGCTATCAACTACAAGGTCCCATAAAAGGGGTGAGAGGACTCCACCTTGAGGACAGTCTCTTCCTTCAACTTTTTTTGATGTTACGTCATCTAGTGTTACTTGGATGCGTGTGTAAAGACAATATTGTTATACTATTACTATCTGTCTTAGATGGCCAGTAATCGTCTATGATCTTGGCGACCGTGCTTAGTATTCTGTATATCTATTCCAGTGATAATTTTTACATGTTTATTTTTGTCAATTCTCTGTTCCGAAAAAGTTTGTTATTATCAGAAAATACTCTTTACTTTAATAGAATTTTTATTTTATTTTTTTATTTTGAACACATACAAACATTCTCATTTATGTCAATGATTTTTTAATTTTTAATAAAATACTTTTGTATATTGTTATAATTTTGTACAGAAATTCATAAATCTCTTGTTAATTATATTAAATCGTAAAATTCTAATTTATAAACAACTAGTCCCGCGCAGTTTCCACCAAAAACAAATGAAGACTGAGTTACTTGAGGTAATAGTTACATGGTTTTCAAATGATCGGGGATCTAATAAACAGGATTTTTGCATAAATAAAATGTTTAGCACGATTACTGCATATTATCCATCCTTCATATAATAAAGTAAATAAATGTTTACAAATCAATTTGTAGAAATATAAATTAAAAATGTACAAGCGTTTAGCTTTATAAATACATTTATGACTATTCGTTTGATTAACCATTCGTCCAGCCGCAGTAATCAGCATTTATGACGCATCTGGGAACCCTAGAGGAACGTAATTTGCAATTACGGACCTCATCAGATCACCGTTAATAATACGCATGATATAAGTCTAATTGATTGGATTATTTGCATCACATAGTTTCTATATAAACAAGATTTATTCTCTAGCCTCTCCCTCCTGTATATTTCGTCCCTTAAACCAATGACCTACCCCGTCCCAATTCCCAAGACTATTGATCGATTTCACAAAGCATTATACAATTAATTGGCTTCACTGATGTATAGCTAATTTACTTATTATTAGTATTATTGCTTAACAAATTAATTATTAGATAATATCCTGTGTAAATTACAATAACAGTTTAATTCAATTATGATATATTAGTATACAGGCTAGTAAAAATTATAGTTGAGTGTCAACATTCACAAGACACTATAATAAAACTACGTACTATGTGGTCCAAATGACGGTCATGCAAAATGATGATAAAATTAAATTAAATTAGCATTTCGCAATACAGAATTAACCACTGATTATAAACATAACATTTAAAAAATCGTATTTTAATCATTTCTTGAAGCACTCCAATATTACGGATATCTATGACGCACCCAAGTTATTTATGACCAGTCACATTGGCTTCTTATTTCAATTGTTCAATCGAGTTCAATTATATTTAAACATTCTCCATTCTCATGCATTTTTTACAAACAATATCTTGCTGTATATAATGACTATTTTAAAATAAATCTTGGAAATTACGTTAATGACTTAATTAATTTTAAATACTTAAAATTATATCGAAAATAACTCGCTCAGTGGCCAAGTAGCTGGAGGTGCCGTCCTTCTCGTACTGAGCATTGGGGACGGTTCAAATCCCACAGATGGCGAATTGCATCACCTTTCAGAGGTTTTCTGTGAAGTTAAGGTAAATATCGAAACTTCTTCTACGGCTGGCGGAAAAGTCTTTATGGTGATAGCCTTTTAAATATTTGCATTTAAATGAAAATTAAACCAAGTTTACATAAAAACAATTACATTATAATGAAGTTACAATCGTATATCTTTATTTGTGTTAACTGCCAATTTTATAAAGCAATATTATCGATCATAAAACTGTGCAGAAAATATTGTATCAGATGATACAGTACCAATTTACTACAAATATAAAACTTTATAGGAAATAAAACCAGTACACTTGAAATTTAATAAGACTGCAATATTAAAATGACTCGTAAAGACGGAATGTGTAATTTTCTGATAAAGCGGGGTGAGAAAGAAGGCGATATTAAAATATCGATTTAGCCCCCTCATTAAGCCAGTATGAACATACCGACAACGTACTGAACGTTCTATTTAAAACATCAATTTATTTTTATAAATTTCTTTTAGGTCGACGTTTCAATTGGCAGGAGCGCGCGCTTTCAGGCCGTGTTTCCCTTTTTTGAGTTTCTAAGGGGCCGTGACGGGTCGACTCTTTTATGTACACGACAAAACGATTTGCAAAATAACGTGGGCCCGGCTTCAATATCGGAGGTAAACTTCAATGTAACTTTGCATCGCCGCCGCCGCCGCCGGATGGATCGGATCTTATTGCGGAGACGGCAGAATACGGGGTAGAGTTTGGCGTAGGCGGTTCAGTTTAAATCCATTAAGATATTCCGATTCCATTAGGCCTCCCTACATTGCGTATACGGCCTAATGACTCCTTTCCGACCTTCTTACTCTCTAGTGTTCGCAAGCGGTTTGCAATTTAGTCATTCTTAAGCAGTCTCGCGATAACAGGATTATATAAACACTGCGGTGGGTATGCCGTTTGTTAGATTTAATGAGGGGATGCTGAAAATAAAGGTGCTTACGCTGCTACCTGGTTGTAGATTTTAATAACTGTGCAACATATGGTGCTACAATTAAGTACATAATTCTGAGATTAAACTACCTCCTGTTTTAATTTTAATATCATAATACAAAGTATTATTTATAAGACGTTTTAATTATATATTCGTACATTGTAGTAGTAGTACATTGCTTAATACAAATACACTAAATTCGAGAGATAAAATTAACTAATATACTGTACTTGAGTACTGTGAATAAAGCAAACCCATGTTTCCATGTTTCACACATATTACTTAAGAAAATAACTTGCATGGTATTTCGAATTAAATTGATTGGAATTTTGAAATTATTATATTTTTTGTGGCTATTTGGCAGAAAACTTTTTCTATAAATTCACTCATTAATAAATGGGATGTTTTATTATTCATTTGGTATTGTAATAACCCAGACAGACTTTCGTTTCCATATGTTAATTGTTACTTTTATGTAACAGGAAATGTGGTAGTTTAAAGTTAACTAAAATAGACAACAGTGTTTGGCAAATAGCCACAGATTTGTATTATATGTAGTATTTAATTTATTTGTGTATTATTTAGTAAAATGTCTTAATTAAAAGTACAGTAATGTCCACAGTATTTAGACAGAAGGATGCATTAGTACTGATGTGCAGAACACCGGGGTTTCGCTGCCACTACCTCAGGATTCAGAAAAACTCGTACAAGTTTAAAAATGTTTAATGTATAAAGGTTAACAACTGTTTAAACTGAGAGCTAGCTCCTGTAGCTCGGCGATGTTGGCTGCTTCTAATGTCTTCGGAGAGTCGATGTAGAATGAATGTTGTAGCAAGTCCAGGGTATAATATATATAATAATGTATAAAATCGGTCCTATTCAAGGGCGATAATGCCCGTCTGTTAATATGGTTCTAAATATGCTCCTTCATGAGTGCATCATTAGCTTAAGTCGGCTTGTTGTTACTTAACGACATCAACCGATTATCTACAGGGATAATCGGACACCAATTATGTATGTACACAACAGTACTGTGTTTGCCGCTGCACAATGCTCGAAAATGCGAATCTAGCAACTTAGTAGTCAGACAATATTTTGTTTTGCATTTCTCGATACATAATTAACCAGAGATTACAAAAAAACAATAAAACTAACATAATCGGAATGCAACTGATGGCATAGTTCCAAAGGGAAAACTTTATTGGCGCAATACTATTTTATCTTATCTCAATATTGCATACTTACGTGGACAAGTTACATATCAAGTTATAAATTGTATGTATTTTTTAAATAAGTAAGTGTTGTGATTTAATGGTAAGTATTGGAAATGCTATTTAAATTATAAATTTAAATATGAATGAAGTTTTCCTTGCATAAACTACCTACCCCTTAATATATTCCCTCATTATGATTAACGACGCGTTTTTATGTAATAAATTACATCCTGCCATTGCATTATGCAAAAATGTGGTTTGACACGAATAGTAAATTAAAGACTCCGTTTTGCATTCTAATTAGAATGATTTTTCATCGGAATGGCGACAGCTCGTTATTTACTTTTATCAAAAGAAAATTGTGAGTGCGCGTCGGTTGACAAATTAGAAAATAAGTTGGCTGAAGGGGGGATAAATAGAAGGAAACGTTCTATATATATAATATGGTAGCTTCAATTCCGTTCAAAGTAAATAACGTAGTTTGTAGATAAAATGAACAGGATGCCGCTTGGGAATTGTTGAGATTTTTTAACGTATTTATATTATTATATTTGGTGGACAGTATTTGTGATATTTCTCATGAAATGATACGTATTTGTAGTAAGCTGACTAATAAGTATAATAAAGTAATCCCGCTAATAATATTATGACTACTTTAACACGAAGACGCTAGTATGCGATACCAGTATGAACAAAATCTTTAGTAGGCTATCAGCGGTGAGGCTTTTCTGACGGTAACGGGTGTAGCTCAGATGAGTTTAAAAACCCACCAAACACATCAACTTAACCATTACATAAAAATCAACTCAGAATAATAATACAAAACAGTTATAACCCATATCCCTTATAATTTTCCTTCTCTTCCGTCTCCCATTTTCTCTCCCACGCCAGCATATTGTGAATTTTCACGCCGTTTCAATCCTCTCTTAACCATTCACTCACCTTTCTGCAATTCTCCACTCACACCCTCACATTTGTCGCTTAGATGACACCACGTGTCACTCCCTTTACTACACAGTATACGAGTGGTGTATTCTTGCCCGATCCACATTTTCCTTCTCTCTCTCCTGAACCGCATCTTGTCATACACACTTTGTCCTCCCTATTCACCCCTCGGTATGTAGCTCCGGAATTTATCCCGAAGTTACCACTCCACATAACCATGGTTGTATTAGCTCTAAGTCATACTCACCTGCATTTCTTACCTCTCAACATGCGTTATTCTTTCCCTGACCCAGTTTCTAGACTTCCCATCCTCTCAACTTTTCCTCCCAAACCTTGGTTCTTGGTGGATTTTGAGTCGGAATTCGTCCAATCATTTAATTTGTGAAGAAGGTGTTGAAGGTATATAAGGTTGCTCGCCAACAGAACAGTAGCATCAGCATATCTGATGTTGTAACGTTGTTTCCCCTCTAAGACAAGCTAGCTCTGTCGGCCCGCAAGAGGGTTCTGCTTATACCGGCACACAATCGGTCGACAAACCCTCGTTGCTCATCTAGGGTTCACCAATAGCAGGTGAGGTTGTTAATTGAACTGGCATTGGTATTACCATTTAACCATCGCCCCTTACACCTCACTTGAATACGCTGGTACAATCACACCCTCGTCCATTTTTCCGGAACCTCTACCGCTCAACTCCGCACCACATATTAATGCACTCTAGCAATTTCTCTCTTCCCTTCACTGGCAATTTTTTGTATGCTTCAGCCTTCACCCCATATTCTCCCGCCGCCTTTCCAAATTACAACTGCCAGATCTATTTTTATTTTACTCTTCGTTTCACATCCCTTCAAAATCTTCCATAATTCTTCGCTCGAAATACACTCATTTGACCTCTTTTCCACCTTCTCAATCCCTCCACTTATTTCCTTTCACATACACTCTCCAAATCACATTCCCACTATCTTCATTCCGCCATCTCCTTCCGCCACATGACCCTCCTACCTCATAGTACCCTGAATATGTTTTCTGAGACCAGCTATATTCAAAAAGCTCACTCTAAATTCGGTGTGCTCATCCTCTTCCCTTCTAGGCATTTCTGCCTCCTACCTCACCACCCTCGACCGCTTTTAGTATAAGTTTCAGGATATTGGAGGATGCCAGTGCTGTCAATGCTGATTATATTAGACCATCACTCCCCTAGTACTAGCTGCCTAACATTGACTTGTATATGACAGTGCCAAATTATATTTGCCATTTACAACCTCTTCATTTGACCCTCTAGATAATGGCTGCCAGTCGTCTGTAAATATTTATAAATTATCTTACCTTTTGTAGAACATGTGTCCTATGCTATCATACGCTTGGGGTGATAGAAGATTAGTTGATCCTTTCTATGTCCTTTCAAAAAGAAAAGATATGAATGCCAGTTTTAGCTATCTTGTCCAATATATGGAGGCACAGATATAGCTTTGTACAAACATATTGCCATTTAGAGCATCTTAAGCTGTTTTATGTTACATTCAGCTAACATTTTGTACATACTTTAGTATTAATTCAGCGATTGAGTTCTGTCCATATATTTATTACTTTTGGATCCATAAGTATACATGGATATGCGCTTTGGACTGGATGGGTCAAATTGGACGACCTTACACAGAACGATTCTGTGTCCCGTTCTACCGTTATTGTATGACGGATTGAATCAGGAGATCCTTGGTGCTGCTTTTACTGCAGTCTCAAGTTATTCTGGACAGCACTACTAGTGCGTCAAGCACTACTGGTGTTGTTATCATAGTGCCGGTAATGACATGTCATCTGCTGGATATATGACAGATTCTTGTGACTTATTTTATATTTGTACACTATGCTATTGCCCACTTTGTAAACACTTCCTCAACTCTTCAGCCACTCTGGATCTTTTCGGAACCCAACACTATTAGGTACGAAGGGCTAGTGGTCACCTCACCTCACTTCTCTTCCTCTACCCACGACGGTTACGGTGAATCCGTCGGGTTGCCATCTATTCTTGTTTCAAAAGGACAGGTCGAGGAGGGGATTATTATGGGAAAGGGGTGGAAGGGATAAACTTTAACACCCACACAATTCCTGTGGCATGGAGAGGGACTTCTGGCTTACCAGGTCTGGCCGGTGGCTTCAGGCAGACAGCCGCGTAACCCGCTAGGTCACAACACCACCAGGCGACCGCGAGGAGACGTCGGTTCCGTGAGTGGACTACTGACTACCGACCCGCCTACAAACACGGTAAACGGGACAGAGGAACTACTATTTTAGGCGCCAAGACTGTCCACCCTGAACATGAAGCAGAGTCACATTACTAAAAATCCCCAGGTAACGGCCACCACAAACACAAAATCGTAGACCGAGAAGGCAGAATCCATATTGGTCAAACCGACCGAGGGCCAGTAATATATAAACATAAAAAACAGTGGTGACACAAATGTCGCTCGGTTTGAGAGATCGGGCTATTGCGATCATGGAAGGGGACTGCTTTTATCTTGAATTAAAAGGAACTAATGGACAAGGATAAAAATAATAAATCTTTTACTGTTCCGAGGAGGAAGATCTCAGTACGTCGTTGAAAAAATCACCTAGTTGAAAAAGCAAATACGGAACCAGAGCCCGTAGAAGACACCAACCCATTTGAAAGAAGCGGCGTAATACACAGGACTCAAATGAACAGAAGACAAATGGAGATAGAAGCAAACAAAACCCCCGGAAAAACGAAAAAATATCAGCTAATCACTAGTCGAGTAGATAATAGCGAAGGCTGGGATTTCTAACACAGAAGAAGAAAGCCACTCAACTCAGTCAAAGGTCTGAAACATGAGAGGCCCTGAAGGCGAAAAGCCGTGTAGGACAAGAAGATGGAAACAAGAATAAAGATGAGGGCCATGCAGGCCCGGCTGGACCAACTGTCCAGCCAAATATTCGTCGCGGCACCAACACCTAGCCCAGAGAAAGTGGAGACAACGGAAGAGACCATAGCTAGAATCTTTTGATAACTATGCCAGCTACAAGAAAGCAGCCGACACTATTGCCAAACACTGGCCGCAAGGCACCTTCCATAACGTGAAAGTGATGAGGAGGGAAGCGTCCAACTGGCCTTGAGCGTTGAAACAGTCACGTTAATAGATGTTGAATGCAGAGCAGTGACCAGTGGCCGGAACAGAAATACCGGATTTGTGGTCGCTGAACTCGCGAGACTACACACCACTAAAAATTCCCAGGTAACGGCTAACACCAACACAAAATCAAAGATCAAAACGGAAGGATCCATATTGGACATACGGACCGAGGGTCAGTAATATGCGGACCTAGTCCGGGGGATCCAGGAAATAGACAGTGGTGACACAAATGTAGCCAGGCTTGAGAGATCGGGCCACCTCCAGATTATGGTAAGGGGCAGTGCCGTCACACTGTCGACACACTGTGAGAGGCCATCAGCGAAAGAACCGAGAACTGAGACCAGAGTGAGGAGCCCGGACGAAACCCTCCATAAAGGGGCTAAGAGTTCCTAACAACAACAAAAAAGATAAAGGTTGAAACACCCATCAAGGCAGTAACGAAGATCAAGGAGCAGTATAGGGTAAAGGTCAATCGCCATCCTAGTCCCAACCGGGCCATAGACGAGCCGTGAAGGAAGCAAATATATATATATATATATATATATATATATATATATATATCATACCAGTAACCACAACCAGAACAATAGAAGACAAACAACCCTGACAACCTGAATGCCAGCTCAAAATAGGACAGCGTAGTGAAGCTTAGTGGCGGTAAATCGCCTCCGTGGGACGTGAGGGACGTTTAGACGGTAGACGCCCCGCTAGAATGCGGGATGAATCCGACAACGATATAACATGGGCGTATTTAGAAGATTTTCCCTCACAGGAAAAAAGGGTTGAGGTGGTTAAAAAAATTCCCCGACGAAAAGGGGGACATTTTAAGAAGAGGGAGGATGGGAGGACACTATAGCCAAAGGGAAGATCGTCCCGAAAAGAGGACAGTTGGCTACCTTACACTCTAATGACATAGCGACCAAATGGCAAAGGGAAGACCACCCTGCAAATACACGAACATGAATGATGCCTGACAAAGCGATGAAAAATTTACGGTGCAGACCGGCGTTGATGGTGTCAAGGCGTAAAGCAGGGGACTTCCGACACATGGTGGACCTAGAAGAGGAGGATACAGTAGAAGATGAGAGGATAGCACAATTGGGAGAGCTGGCACATTTAGCAAGGACAAGGACGTCGGGGAATAGGGCCGACATAGTATCGGCCGGATGCCAGACTACAAATGATGTACACAAAGTAGAGAATGGGCAATAGAAGCAATCAGGTGTCTACTGGAAGTGGGGAGATGTTGTGAATAAGCACGGGACCTGTGCTATGAAACCTGACTGGAGGTATCCTACCAGTTGACAAGCATAAATTTGGAAGGGACAAATAGGGGCATGGACATGGTGCGTAGACCGAAGTGCAGCGATGTAGGCACGTGCAAAGGCGGGGGCATCCATACTGAATACGTGGTGGCAAGAGTGGGGCAAATGAAGCTAATTAGCGTTTACATTTTGCCCAATAGCCAAGGCGGAACAATGGTGGCAACCATCTCTGCGGAGAGAGAAGGAATGGCACGTACTGGAGACTCAAAGTCATAGCGATTACTGGCACCTGTAATTCGTGATCGCAACATATGTTGGCCACCCCATAGCACTCGTGTTTCGATTACGAATTACAGGTGTTGGAGGCACGAGAGTTGATGTGTCTCGTCTAAACCAGGACAAACTAATCGAGGAGATGACCCTCGCGGGTGGCAGTTTGTCCCGCGCGGATTTCCATGACTTTGTCCAGCAGGCATGCCAGGCTCGCATGCTTGTCAAGGGGGAAGTCGGAGCAGAACAGAGATGTACTAGATATAAGGCAGGACTGTGGGCAGACACCGGGCCACGAGGGCAAGCAGAGTGATGGGAAGAAAAGCTGACTGGGTGCGGTACCGTCGGGCCCAGAAAATAGCTATATAATGGTCAAAATGCAGCAAATTTAACGAGATCCTTTAAATGGTCGAAGGGAATGTGTGGGGCCAAGGATATAAAATAGCCAAAATAACCATGAGGCGGCTAAACGCAAGGCCACCCCTGCCCGCTCGAGCCAGAAAAAGCAGAGTGGGTAGTCGGCGATTTCATGCCGTGCACATAAACTAGTGATAAGAACGGAGGAACAGGAACGAGGACGTAACAGACCCTTCCTCAGATGAGGAGGAGGTTGTGAGAACTGGTATAAGAATGACTCCCAACAAAGCCAAGAATGGACAGCGTCCCTCCCGAGACGGTGAAGATAAACGCAGCAACGTTTGCACCTGAAGTAGCGGCAATAATGAACGGGGCCCTAGAGAGGGGCACTTATCCAGAAACTTAGAAGGGGCATGGCTGATCCTACCTGAAACTTACTCGATTTTCTACCAGCGAGGTCCACGGTAGCAGCGGTGGCGAGAGTACTACAGATGGCCATGGAACCAGGAGAAGGTACTTGGCGAACCACGAAGATGACGACACCACTAACCATTGTTGTCAGAACCTCTCAACAGGGCAAACTGGGAGCTAATTATATAGGTGTGTCCTAAAATATGCGTAAGGGGCAAAATATTATGTATTATTAACAGTTACATTGAGTCCAGGGCGGATGATATGACTCTAGTGATCACGGCACGGGTTGTGACAGCAAAAGCAAAGTAATTGGCAAATGAGAGCCTCGCCAGGGTTAGTGGATGGCTAACGCATCAATATCTCAGGGTCAACATCGATCAAGAGATGAAGAATATTGAGGTAGAAGGAGACAAACACAAATATAAAGTAATGCGAGAGTGGTCCTGGGTTTGCTTACGGGTTCAGCTGGTAGGGCGACCAAAGAGGGATTCCCTACCTCAAGCCAAACATAGCGGTGCATATTAGTAAGGAGATAAGATCGGCCAAGGAAGAATGTCAAAACAATAGATGTATGGAATTTGAAGCACTAGATAAGAAAGATGATAACTTTAACTTACACAACGAGATTACGCAAATCGGGCGTAATAGGGCGACTAGACGATCATAACAACAACATAATTAATGAGAAAAATTAGATATTTGGTGCAACACAAAACGAAGAAATATTATAGTGAATGTAGTAAGAAAAGTGAATACGCAGGCAAATGATGATAATCATCATGTTAATTTGACTAATGATGAATTTAGTTTTGCATGTTGAACATTAATAAATTAATTTTTGCTCTTTATTGGCACGGTCACAAGGTTTAGTGTATGATTTTATATTAACAATCCTGCAAGTATCCCTTGTATGTTTAAGATTATAAATAAACAAAGTTTATCATATTTCATACAAATATTACACTTACATTCGTACTATACAAATAGTACAATAATAACAAAGGTTTAGTCATTCTTAAGTATTTAGACGTAAAGAGGATTACAGTGTTTACCCTTCTCATACCTATATTATTAATTAGTAGCGAGGAAATCAATGTCGATCCCCGCGCCCCACTATACTGTGGATATTAATAACAATTTAATTAACTCCATTAACCGCATAGCGGAACTACCCTTATTATATTAGCAATTAAGCGAAATCGGTTGGAACGTCTGCCCAGGCGGCCGGCGAGGGCAGTCCACCCCAGCCTTGGGCGGAGTAAAATTTATTTTATTTCGCCAAGATAATCTCATATTGTCTCTGCGTTTGGATGTAATAGAGTTTTTTTTCATCATTGGAAACGAGGCTATAACATGAAATCTAGTTATTACTTGTAGATAAATTCGAGAGGGTTGGAATTTCTACGGGGAACGTTAGACATACTTTGCATTTTAATTGCCACGGGATTGTCTCATTCGAATTCGGCTGATTATTAATGGCACAGATCAAGTTGCGACTGCATGGCAAGTTCGTAATTAAATGCAATGATGGCGCTAACTACTTTCGAACTTGTTAACCCAGATAATATTTGTTAGTGAATTGTTACACGACTCCTCCAAAACGTGAATATATATATTGTAAATTTAACCTAAGGTTTATTCACACGAAAGTTACATTTGATAAGTTCGGAACCAGCATAGATGTCATTAGCAGAATTGCAGAAAATGGGCGAAGCCATACTAAATTCGCCCTACATATACACTACTTAATGTTTTTAATAATTTAATAATAAAATTCCACAAGCAAGTTTAATTAGTTTTCTGATGTAGATTTATATGATTTTTCCGTATCCATAAATACAGTTACATTGTTTGCGTTGATTCGGTTATCATCCATGACCTTATAGCCAACCGGAAACACATCTTGAATAACTTAATATAGTTTAGACTCAATACAGTTACTCATATAGTTATGTTAATTCACTTGAGAGAGTGTATGCAGTGTCTATATTTACTAAGTGTTTAGAATAGTAGCATAATCGCCACAGGTATCCTGCTTCCATATGAATTGTAGTCATTAATAGTTAGTTGCCTATTAGCTAAAGGTAACTGGTACTGTACTGCTGCATTATTTAATGTTTGTTGTTATATATAATAATAATAATACACAATGCATAAATTACAGCATTGTTTGGGGTTAATAATATCACCCTGATGCAACAAAAAAACGCACGAACAAACCAAACAAACACAGCGTTCGGTTTTAATTAAATACGAGTGAGTGGTTTATGTTCACCTCAAACAAGTTTTAACGAACACGTGCAAAAAATCAGCAATTGACAGCTTATAAAATTATGTTTTCATATAGGATGGGAGGTCGATACGTTGAAATTTCAATTTATTTGAGTTTTAATTTAAAACATGAAAATTATTACATATACATATTTCTTCTTTAGTATTATAATATAATCATCAATTCTGCATTATTTAAAGAAAATTAAGTAATATGGTAATTATAAGTAGTATTCGTTATTAGAAACTTCAACGGTTTGTCTTATATAAACAGAAAAAGGCCCATAGATTATTTATCAAATGATTCAATTACCGTTACCTAAATAATTCTTATTTTGCTATACTTCTCGTTATACGATCTTCGCAGTAATGGTTAATTTTTAAAAAACATTTTCGTCTGTTTTTGTCGTTTCCATTGTCTATTCCTTATTTTAAAATATTAAAAAGTTGCCGGTATGGAAAACATCGCCGCCCAGACTTTTACAGCGCTTAAGGGATGAATTCTGCCTCGACATTACTGAACAACACTTGTTAGCAACGGCAGTTAGCTTTAAATATTACGGCCTTTTATTAAAATTTACATTCCGCTAGAGTCTAGTGATCGCGGCATTAAGAGCGCTCGTTGAATTTTTCAATGGCAATATCCTCGCCGTGCTTCGGAGTACACACTTAATTAAATAATTAATTATTACAGCGCCGCAGAGAGACTGCGGCCAGCCGTTTATATGTATGAAAGTGTTCCGGACTACGACAGGGATCTTATGTCAGCAGAGCTACGTAATACGCGTGTAATTGTCCATCCCTAAATCCCGATAAACAGGGGCCCCTTCAGCGGAGCATCCGCTCTAAATGGACCCCCGAGAGCGGCGGCACATCCACCTGACTGACGTTCTAAATGCTCCTCATCATGCCCGAGATAAACCCTCGTCTATCCGAGTCAACATCATCTACTTCCTTCGATATAGAGTAATTGAAGTCCGAAGAAAAAAGCAGGTCCGGAATAAATTACTCGAATGGGCGAATCGTGGCATCTCTAGTATGATTGATGAAGCAAGCTCTATCTGGTATTCAATATTGATAATAAAAACATGCCTTTATAAATTACTATAATTTAATTACATATAAAATCTAAGCGATGATATTCGAGTTGGCAACATTAGCCTCAATTAACGTCAAAAGTTCGGCTATTAGCGTAAATTTTCTGTAAATTGCCATCACTTCACGTCACGTTTCAGCAATTGAGTCGGAATCGGTTCGAACAACTAAGAAGAAGCGCGTGGTCGTGATTAAACCGGTGTTGCGATTGAAATTTAGAACGGACGTGAATTTAGGGCGAGGTCCGCTTATAATTTCCACCCAAGTGTTACATTTAATTACAATCATCAGATAAACACTAACGCTTATTAACAGCCATAATTTATTATTATGGATCGCGATAAAATTGTTAAAAATTTCAGACGCCGCCTGAAGGAATAGAGACGAGCCGCCATGAATCATAGTTATTTGTCATACCCATGATGTTATCCTGCCAGAATTCCGGAACAAAGGGTCCTGAGTAATGAGTGAGCCGGGGAGACGCGTCGTCGGGTTTGAAGGACTACCTCAACTAATCCGATATTATCATTATCGCGGTTTTCGGCCTGCTACACTCGATCAATTTTGACATGTTGCTTGTTATAAAATATAGCCACAATTATATATATAATTTACCCGTAGTTAATGGAAATTCGATGTTATTTTTTACGTTCTCAATTAATCACTAACATGCAAGCACGCCACATTAATCATATTCCGACTACTCAATAATTCACCACGAATAACCAATAGGGACAGTTTCAAAAATAGTTTACCTACACAAATTAAAATTTAATTTTCATACGATCTGGATAAAATTAAAAATTAATCCCAGATACGAGTTATAATCGATAATCTAATGACGCGTGAGAGAATATCGATGGCCACTTTTATAAATTTTACAACATAAAATGCATTGTTAAATTTGTTCCCCGCAACGTGTAGCTGGTGTAAATTATGTTCTCGCTTAATAACTTCCAGATATCGCTCCGCAGCTCGCCACGGTCCATTAACTTACATGGCCGGCGATAAATTTTTCGTTTCTCTAATTTTTCGCGGTGGACAGAGCAAGTGGATCTTGCTGTTGGTGCGGATTAAGCGCCGAGGTCAAAAACACTGGCTTTATTGTTATCTTGTTTGGTCGGAGGGGTGTATTCGATGTTGACACATCAAACGATTCTATCGGGCGATACGTTTGCGAAGTAAGGCGAACGGATGAGGCCTTGTAGTGTTTACGGACAGGTGGACGCCGCATCGGCTAATGTCACTTCAAAGGAAATGCTGAGCCATATCGTTGGGCATCCAGTCGCAGCCAATACCAGACTTCAGGAAGTTTAATCAATGAACGTGACGAGATGCATAATATTAAGTATAGTATTATTAGTTTGAAATCCTTCCCATTCAAAGCTTGTAAAAGTCTTGCATAATCTTGTGTAAATCTATTCAGCAGCGTTTCTTTAATCAGGGAAAACATATTATTTATATAAGTGTCAAATTTAAAAAACGTAATTAATATATTTTAATAATAGTAGTCTTTTTATAAAGATTTTCGGCCGTAAGTTCCAAGATATAAATCTCATTTATTATTTATAAAAACTATTTATTAAACACATATATGTTGGAGCGAGTGTAGTATATGCAGGGCGATATATTAATCAGTTGTATCACATATCGTGATGTTTTATATAATAACAAGTAGTATGGTCAGGTACTTGGTCCGGTAAATCCAAAGCTTGCTCTTTGGAGGATATTATTCAAAGCACAATAAATAATAAGTCCTTCGCCACAATCAACTAACACATTTTATTAACAACTGAGTAACTAACTTAAAGGACTGATTATACAATAACAATAAGAACTCATTACACTTATTTTAACGCACTTATAGTGAATAGTGAACCTTTCTCGAGAGAAACGGTCCAAGCCAACTTATCATATGCGTTGTTCGTAAAGAACTACCCGCACCCCTGTTAGCTAGTTCCGCTCACATCGCCTCTTGGCGGTGCGTACTCAAGACAAGGTCATATTTCTTCAAATTGTCCCGAATTGGCTGTCGTTATGGTTAAATTCCTCATAAAATCTTTTCAAACCATCGAAATTGATCAGGCCCCGACATATATATTGACTTTCATGAAAACGCAATAAACAGAAGTTAGTGGACAATTTTAATAAAGTGTTCACTAAATGATTAGTGTGATGAAATAAAGGAATAGAAATAAAAAAAGTATTTTTAATAATGAGTTGCTTCACCATGATTTGCTATGCACTCTGTTTTAAACGTGATCAAGTGATCATTTTTATCCTGCGGTATATCATTCCAAGCGTCCTGAATTCTCAGCCGAAGATGCTGCAAATCATTTGTCGGGTGTGATTAATCAGTTAGCCTTCTACCGATCATATCCCAAACATTTTGCGTCTTTCTTGGTCTTTATCCTTTTGTACCGGCGTTGGGTGTCGAGGTTGGTTTTTATTAGTTTCTATTGCATGTAGAATTTTATCCATTCTTTTCAGTCTTCTGCATCTTGCTTTGCTTGTCTCCAGGTTTTGCCTTTGACTTGAAGTGCTTGCCAATTGTGTCGTTGTAGGTCTCTCGTGGCCTTTTCATCTCTTTCCTATGGCTCTTGCTTCCCATGTTTGCTTTACTTGTCTACCATTGCTCATTCTATTCATATATCCGAATCACCTTAGTCATCTTTTTCTTCTTTTGTATTGCAGTTACTCGTAGCCTTTCCCTCATGTCTGTATTTCTGACTTTGTCTCTCTTTGTAATTCCTTCCACTCTTCTGAGATACTTCATCTCCGCTGTTTGTATTCACTTTATACTGTTTTATATCATTCTACACTTGCGCCAGTATCCCCCGCTTCCGCGCCAAAGGTCATCCTTGGGTCTATTGTTGTCTCGAGATAATTTTCTAGGTGTAACGTATGTCCGCATCTTCCTCTTCCTCCGTTCTCGTCTGTAACTCATATGTGCGACATGAAATCGCGTGTCATGGCGTTAGGCGATTCATGGCTATTCTTGGCTATTTTATATCCTTGACCCCAAACATTCCCTTCGACCATTTCAAGGATCTCGTTCAATTTGCTGCGTTTTGACCTATGTATGGCTATTTTCGGGGCCTTGTTGCCCCGCGGTACCTTTCCCAGTCTGCTTTACGTCCCAGCCAGTCTTCTTTACGTCCCAGCACTCGTGGCCCGCCGTCTGGTCGCCAGACAGTCCTGCCTTAGAGAGGCGATTTCCCTGTTACGCCAGTTTATCTCTGTTCTGCTCCGACTTCTCCCGCCATTGACAGGCATGCTAGCATGGGCAAGTCATGGATATCCGCGGGGGACAAGCTCCCGCCCGCGAGGCTTACTCTTATCTTCTCGATTCTGGTTTAGAAGAGACACGTCGAATCTGGCCGCACCATAGCACTCGTGTTGTTCTCTAGTTGTGATCACGAATGACAGCTGCTAGTGTAAGTGATCACTAAGCCAATACCAGACCCCTCCTGCGTTTGAAATATCCACATCCCCTCCCCCACTATAGTGTGCGTCGAGGTGGTGGTTGATTCTCTCCAGGGTTGCCTCCATTGTTCCGCCTTGGCTGTTCGGAAAAATTTAAACGATATTTAGCTTAATTTGCCCCACTTTGGCCATCACAAAGTTTTCCCTCGTATTCAGTATGTATGACCATGCATGGG
Organism: Lordithon lunulatus; assembly: GCA_963942505.1. Lineage (NCBI taxonomy): Eukaryota > Metazoa > Arthropoda > Insecta > Coleoptera > Staphylinidae > Lordithon > Lordithon lunulatus. Next base: position 40,223,033 of record OZ012668.1, read on the forward strand.
CCCACGCCGACGCACTTGCCCATGTTCATTCCTTTCCAATGTATGCTTGTCGGCTGATAGGTTACCTCCGGTCACATTTCATCGCACAGGTCCCGTGGTTATTCGTAAGACCCCCCCCCCCCTGCCAATAGAGCCCTGATGGCTTCTATCGCTCTTTCCTCTACTTTGTCTACTTCATCTGTAGTCTGGCACCCGACCGATACCGTGTCGGCCCTATTCCTATTACCATCCTCCCATCTTCTATTGTGTCTTCCTCCTTTCAGTCCAACATGTCCTTTATGGGGGCGTCTTGCCAAATCCCGGGTGTTCCCAAAACGGTGTAGCCTGGCTTCTGTATCTGCTCACGACCCTTCGGAGACTTTCGGCCCGGGATTTCATCAGGGGGTTAAGGTAGTCGTTGAATGACGACGCCGTAGTGCCTGCATTAGACACCTTCGACGCCGGTCTGCACCGTATGTTTTTCCATCGTCTTGTCTGACATCGTCACTTCATATTCGTGTGTTTGTAGGGTTGTCTCGCCTTTGTGATTTTGTCGCAATGTCATTGCACTATACGGTTGCCGATCGTCATGTTTGGGAGGACAATCCTCCTTTTGGCTATAATGTCCTCCCATCCTTCCTTTTCTTAAAAGGTTCTCTTTTTTCTGGGATAATTTTTGTTTACCACCCCCAACCCTTTTTTCCTGTGAGGAGAAATCTTCTCAATACGCCCATGCTCTATAGTCGGATTCACCACGCATTCTGGCCTGGCGTCTATCGACTAAACCTCTCCACCATACTCTCCACGTCCCACGGCAGCAACTGACCGCCTTCAAGACACACAAAACTCCAACACGCTGCCTTGCTCTAGGGCTGGGATCCCAAGTTATCAGGGTTATTAGTCGTCTCCCTATTGGTTGTCGTTGCTGATATATGTCATATTTGTTTCCTTCGCGTCTCGTCTATGGCTTGTCCGGTTAGGTATTGGATGGCGGGTAACAGTTTGAGTCCGTTCTGCCCGGTCGGCGTTCACCTGTACGGTTGTTGTCGTAGTCATTATAAAACAACTATGTTAGCTTCTTGCAAACATCGTGTTGTACCCCTTGTCATATGTGGGCGTGCGTTATTGCGAAGAGAGGGATTTTCCAACCCTCGAAGAAATGGTGCAACAGACTCCAGTACATTGGCAATGTAACTGACTGAGTTTAATTTTCCATCGATGAAGAGGAAGGGTGATCTGCTACCATAACATATTGCATCACATATTCTCACTTTTTTGTGTGGGCTGTGTAGCGGGCCACACAAAATGTTAAACTATTATCTTGTACGTGCACACGTCACAGTTTGATATAATTCTTAAAACCAATTTGCTCATTCGTTGCTCCATTTTAGCTTGCGGGTACGGTGAAGTGGATTAAGAGGATATTGACATTCTGCGTCCTGTAATTGACCAAGAGCTTGGAAAAATAAAATGGGTGACCAAAAGTCTTAAACAACGTTCGTCCGTATCTATAGTTACCCAGGGACGTCCAGATCCAGGGCGGCGTTGCTGAACGAAAGGACCATCTGGATCAACATGACCACCGTTGCAACATCACGCTGTACAGCATTATCTCTAAGTCTGGCACCTCTTATACCAATAATAATATAAATAATAATGTTCAAAATCGTTTAGTTGTCGAAAATGTGTACGTTGGTAAACTAAATTTTCACAAAGCAACTAATCAAAAAAAATCACAGTTATTACACACCAATAGCTTGTTTAATACAATTACTTGATACTAAATGTTTATCAGAGGAAGCGCCAGAATCAAACGAAGAATAATTAGGGGCTGCAAAATCAATCTAGTGCGGTTTTCATATCAGGGCATAGTCGTGAACGTCATTTTGCTTCAACCTAACAAAGTCTAGTAGGGGTTTCATATGAAGGCATACCTAGTGAACATCATTTTGCTTCAATCTTGCAAAATCTAGTGGAGTTTTCATGTTCGGGCAACGTCATTTTGCTGCAACCTGGAGGGAAAGGGAGTTCTATTATAGAATATAGTAGTCGACAGCCTTATAGATTGTTTTAATTCGGCATGACACTACACGCTCGGGCACGTGGATGACATCACAATCATTCTAACAGGGAACTACGAAGGTGTACTAGGAAATATTATGCGGGATGCAGTAATAATACTATCTGACGGCAAACCCTAAGAACTAGGAGGGTTCTGTTCACGAAAAATATTAAAGCTGAACACCGGTGTTATTTGAGAGAATCTAATTGTTATAAATACCAAACTAAATTGGGGACAGTACTTCAGTATAAAGTCAGCAATCAAGCCCTTCTGGCAAAGGCGCAGGGCAATTGGGCGCACATGACTCTGAATCGGCGATACCACTTCCGGCCAAGCAATGCTCATGTCTCATAAACGAATATGTCTCACGTGTGGTAGCATTTGTGTATAAGCCTAGATGTCAGTTTTACTGATTCGAGTGCTTGTAATTACGCTCTGCTGTCCGTGCAGATACTTATCCTTGTACCTTCGATTTTTCGAGCAGCGAGCTCTTCCACACAATAGATAATTGCACCTCCGTTTGCTTGACTGTACTATAGCTACCCGTATTTGTAGAAATTTATAATTTTAGTATCTGCTTGTTTACCTATACCAATCCTATACCTGCATAGATCTGTCGCGTGCGGTCTCGTGGCTGCCTTATCCCCTCCCCTTAGTATGCCAACTAGAACAATTCTTAGATATTTTACTTGTTAAGAGTTGTCTCAAATAAGCCACCTTTAAAGTGTTACTTTTTTCGCGAACAGAACCAACACAACATAGGGTTACCGCCAGACAATGTTCTGTGTACTTTTGTAGTTATCTGTTATAATGATGGTAATAACATCAGCGTACCCAAGCGTGTAGTGTCCTGTCGAATTTAAACGGTATATAAGGCTGTAGACAACTATACTCCATAGATTTTTTCCCTGTGAAGTGAAATCTTCGAAAAGCCATACCTCCATTACCATCACTAGGTGGTAGGCATAGGTAGTGCTGGGATTCACCCCGCTCTCTGTCCGGGGTGCCTACCAGCTAAACCAAAACTCACATTCTGTCGCCCGAGATTTGTCCGCCTCAGTCTGTCGGTCCTGTCTCTTAGTTTTGGATGCTTCCGTGTCTTGTTACATTGATCGTCTTCACGTATTTCATCGCGAAGGCGTCGAAATGTGTCTTCGGCCTCGCCACGGCCCCTCAAGTCGTTATATTTCCATCTTATCACTGTCCTGGCAAACCGGACGACTGTCAAGTGGTCCAGCTCCCCGTACCCTCGGCTCACCCATGGTTCGAGTTGAGTGTCCTAATCTAGGCCGCGTGGGCTGTCTTGCAATTTGCCAGAAGTTACGATAAAGCCGTTTCGGTCCTTGTCGTCTTTTTTGTTGCCTCATCACCTGTGACGAATGGTAGCGGTTTGCATCCAGGGTTGATCCTAACGAGCGAATCTTTCTGGCCACTGTGCGGTTGCGTTCCAATAGTCTGATTACCATAGCGTCATGGATGCCTACCATCTTAGTGGAGGAGTAGAGCTACATCGGTTTTGGCCACCGCGACACTTAGTCCGGTTTCCGCTATTCTGTCCACTCTTGACAAATACGTGAGGCTAATGGGTCTGAATGATTTGATATAGGTGTTGTCACCTTTGTCCGGTTTAGATATAATATCATATTCCGTACCTGGAATGTATCCTTATGATAGACATGCCTTATAAATGCACCTCAGCGGCCGATGGATCTACCTAAGACTGCAATGTACTACGGCAAAGATACATGCCATCTAATGCCGGCGATGAGTAAGGCTTGAAGGATTGTATAGCCTAAACTATCTTGGAGTCGCTACTAGTATGTCAGCAACGCTTCAATCCGCTTTCTTACGTGAGCAGGCGCTGCAATGCCAGTTTGAATTCGTGTTTAGATTGCAACCATGGAAGTGCGTTTCTAATAACACTCCTGCAGTTTCAGACGGTTGGAATGTTTATGTTCCATCCCCCTTCTTAGACAGCCTAGTTGTGATGATCTCCTTAGAGAGAGAGAGCTCTGTTTAATCTTGCAGCGATTGAAATATTCTCTACCTAACCACGGAATACCGGGTCTCTCTACTTTTGACGGTTGAAACGCTTGAATGACTGTTGGTTTTAAAAGCTATCCAATCATTATCGCGTCTGATACTCTTCGCCCTGTTACAGAGTCTTTTAATCTTTCTCTAACCTCTGCAGCTCGGGTCACCATCAGGTCGACTTATCCTAAAGGTTTTGACAGGGCATGAACTTTCGTAGTTAGAAAGAAGAGATGTCGTTGTAGTTTTTCAAGTACATTTTCTAGAATCTCTTTTGTCTTAACTCCTTGCATGATGATCTTTACGCAGAAACCTGAAGAATTCACTTCTGTCGGAAAGCCTTGGCTTCGTGTACTTTGATTCAGAGTACGCCATGCTTAAGTTAAGTGTGTATGTGGTCCCTTTGATACTAAAGGGTAATTAGGAATATAAAAGTTGAAAGTGTACACTATTAGTTGAGCTGAAAATTTGCTGGCAATTTTGAGGGTGATGTTAATATATGAGTTTAATAAATATGGTAAAAGATACATGGAAGTAGACATTAGATTAGACTATATGTCAAATATAGATATTGGAATAGAAAAGTATTCTGGTGTGCAATTTTTACACCACACATTCCGAATGTACACGGTCACATGTGTCAGGAATCGTAATCTAGTTCGCACGTTGAAACATGCATTCGTGTTTTCCCACGAAAATCACTGTATACTTCGTTGCGAGAGTATCATTGGATCAGTGTTCATGAGTGCTCACATATAGTTGCATCATAGGTGTTAGTAATTAAGCGGCTTTAACCTATGCAGTGGTCGGATGTATGCATATCATTAGTAACCATTTTCTAGCGTTCTTTAAGAGAAACGCTGACGATGCCTAGATAATTATTTGCCTTACCTTTTTTAATAATTTGTGGCCATTCCTATCTATAAATAAATAAGGTGCAAGTAGAACATCCTGCAATACAATTTCCATTAACACACACACAAAACCAAAGTTCACACTGATCTTTTATTAAGTATTTTATTTTCGTTAGTACATCATCATAACAGCGTCATAATATTCAGACTTAACTTAACTATAAACGTTCACCTTCCTGCAAATCCAAAACGTATTATATTATTTACAGATATTTTTATATAACAATCATACAATGATTAGTGATTATTTTGTTCAAAAAATTAACCGAAGTGAAAGTGGAGTGAGGGCACCATCAAATATGGCAACGCGCATAACAAAACGATAATATGCGCGTCTATATAAAAAACTTAATTATATAGTAAGCAATAAGAAACAATGAGCAAATGGGGCTATAATAAAAATATCAATATAGTTGTGTAATCAATTCCTTAAAGTTTTTACAATGTAATATTTTTTGAAGACCTCAACACACGATGTATTCTTTTAATTAATATGCAAACAGATTGGAAATACACGCTCGATACAATAGGATCTTACTTATTTACAAGCTACAGACGTTACATCAAAGAAACCCAAATGCAAAGAAAACTGTGCCCCATATACAACTCATATTTTACAATGTTTTCGGTCCGTTGCAAATTTAAACACAGAACTCGTTACAAATCGGCCCGCTGCAATAAAAATTCTCATCGATTACCTTCTATTCCGCAAATACTCAGGCTTCTTGTTTGTATATACAGATTTAAATAATAATCAAGTCATTTCCAGTCCATTAAACTCTAAACTTCATGCACACTAACCAGGTCCGCAATGTACTTGTGAGTGCGCACTTAAGTCTTAATAACGCATTCTTATTTTCACACGCTTTAAGGACCAACGAGTACCAGGAGGACACTAAGGAGGCAGGCCGTCAGAGGATACTCCAGACGGAGCTGGCCGCCGTGCTGCATCGCTGCAGGATGTTCACCTGAAACAATATTATAATAATAAAGTATAAATAAATATTATGACCATTATATGTTTTATTCATGTTGATATTTATGTGTATTTATTCTAGACGCGAGTAAATAGTTGTAACGTCTTTGAGTATGGCGGACGTGGTTACGTTTTATGTTTGTTGGTATTGTTGAGGTTTTCATTGATGTAACATAAGATATATACTTAGTACACATTGCGACGAAGATTCAAATATCCGTTAGCTGTATGTAGGGGGGATTCAAGCCCGCGGATAGTTTATCTGTTGGCATAAAATGAACTACAAAATAGTGGGTAGTTTCTATAGGTATAATTTGTATACCTTCTTAAAAACGTTTTCGACCACGATTCAAGTGGTTTATTAGCAACAACGTTATAAGGTTTAAACTATAAATCGTTGGTTAATTTGAAAGAATGCTATTCTCCTGGAAACGCAACTATTTTTAACTTAACGTAAAAATACTACTATATACTAAATCACACTATTTTTATAAGAAAAAAGATATTACAATTTTATGACAACTATTTCGCGAAGTCTGGTAGAAAAATAGCGTCATCATTACGTAACCATATAAATTAGAATTTAAAAAATTATATTTTATTATATGTAAAACTTTAGTAATATTAAAAAAAAGACCCTTATTGGCATTTCCCTCACTGCCCTTCCACATCACAAACCACAACAAAAATATACAAAAATAAAAATAAAAATACAAATATAAATAAAAGTAATACTCCGCAAAAAATTACAAATTACCCTCATCTATCACCGCTCCCTGTGCCCTCGCCACTTTCCTCTCCCACGTCAGCCTCCTGCAGATTTTCACGCCTTCCCCATCCTCGCTTAACCATTCAATTAGCTTTCTGCAGTTTCCCACCTACTCAGCTTTCACACCCTCACATTCTTCGCTAAGGTGCCACCACGTGTCGCTTCCCTTACTACACAGCGCACGCGCGGTGTACCCCAGACCTCAGCTTCTCCTCTACCCACACCTCAGACACACCCACTCTTTCATACATCCTTCCTCTATCCATTCTCCAACCACTCTCCGTCCTACTCTTACACCTCATCCATACCTCCCGAACCAGTCTTTCCTCGCCCAATTCCGGCAATCTTTCTTCAAACTTCACAACCCTTACACACGACTCCCACCACATACTCATACGATTCGTCTCCTACAACAGCACTGCTCTCGGTGTCGACCTTTGGAGACCCTAGCAGACTCTTCAGGAGCAAAGCTTGCTCTCTCTCTATCACATCCCACTCACATTAGTAATATTAGTAATAAAGGGAAAAATGTTTCACTTCCTGTAAGTAGTTGCCTCTTTTTAGCGTGTTATGACTGGTCTCGATCGTTGGCTATCATCTCATCGTCCTGTTTGCTGTTGCACGAAAAAGATAGACCGTAGTTTTACCATACCATTGTTGAAGATTCTTGACACAAGATATTGTATACCGACCGAAGCTTCTTCTTCCGATAATTTTCCCCTATATTAAGTGCAGGAGTTCGTATTTTTCAAGTCTCTTTGCATGCCCAAAATACTCGAATTGTTGCTGTGTCATAGTTTAAGATCTTTTTCGTTTGCTGGAAGATGCTTTGGTTCGTAACTCTGCATACAACTTATCTCTAATAGTAAAGGCTATATTTATCTACATCTCAAACGCTTCCACCGCTTGAGCAGCTTTTTAGATAATATACAGGCTTCATCACCGCAAAGGAGAACCGGCAAAATGTAGCATCGCACCATTTTCATACGTAGCTCTAAATTTAGATTGAGGTTACACAGGATACTTTCGAGCTGCATTAAGCGTGATCTACAATACCTTTACCTGCGTCTGTAAGTACTTTATAGCAAATTTCCTCCGAATATAGGTTCTAGTGTATCGGAGATACGAAGCATTATTGACGCACACCTCTTCTAACCTCAATGTTGTTCTATAATTGTTGATTTACTCTTACTCCTGCTGTTTGTGGCTAATATATATTGCTGATGATATGGATATATTTTTCAGCGACTGATGTCGCTTTAAGTATATCTACCAAGTCAAATGCATTTTCAAAATCTATCGCAAACAGATCTTATGGAATCTCATGGTTTACATCTTTGAAATAGTACTCGTGCTGCGAAATGGGCTTCGCTTGTGCCACGATGGGAACGACTGCGTCTGTGACTGCAATATGTTGATCTAGTTTTTTAGATTCTGCCATAAACAACTAGAAAAAAAAATTGTACAGAGTGGCGCATTAAACTAATGGTTCTATGGTCGTTGAATTTTGTCGCCCTCCTCTTTTTGGGTAGCATTCCCAGCAAGTGAAAATACTTACATATAAAGAATACATACTCTAATACAAAATAGCCACAGTCGGATTAGGCATTCTAATCAGTGATAAGCTCACACAAAATATAGAAGACACATTCTATGTCAATTAAAGAATACTAAGAGTAGTTGTAGAATCTTCTATGAGCAACTACAGGTCGAACTCGACAAAATACATGACGAGTAAAACATCGTGATCAGATCTGAATGCCAGAATTCATGACACAATAGTATATGGCGTAAAACAATGCTTCAAGGAAGTATTCGTCAATAACAGCAGAGAAACACTAACCACATTCTGCGCACAAAACACAGAAGGACACTCATCCATGATTGATTATATAATCTGGAATAGAGCGGTACCCCCATAATCGACGTACGCTGCCTCACACTTCGAACGTCGAATCGGACCACCTATTTAATCATGGCCAAACTACGACTCACAACACAACTGAAAAAGAAGCTACCACCTACATAGACAAATTGAATACCGAATCCAATGATACTACCGCGATGGATAGAGAACAACTAATTCTGGACCAGAATAACGTAGAAACCAGTTTGAATAAAGTAAAACTACAAATCGAGACAGCCGTCTACGAATCACTAGGAAAAAGGAGAATAAACAAAAACTCAAACACATAATACACCACGGTTCACACAAGTATAACAAATAGCAATAAAAAGACGAGAAACCTACCTGAGGTACCTAAGTAACAGAACACCAGATGAGTGGCTACGGTGGCTACCATACATAGAAGCAAGGAATAGAGTACAAGCAGAAAAAACAAAAATAATGACTGAATACTGGGAAACTTTCAATGCTGACATGGATCAAAACCTGTCCGGCAGCCAAAAGAAGGTATGGGGAATGATACGACGAAAATACAAGTTAACGCATCTGTAACAATCAATACTATCCCGGAAAAGGTATAGATAGACCACTTCAAACAGATGTTCAAGAGAAACTTCTCACATCAATCAGAAACTGGTAGAAAAATCCACCAAGGAATTAAAAAACTGAAAACCTCCAGAGATCGACCAACTGAACAACGAACTGATAAAGTACGGAGGTAAACCTTTAGCGAGCCTTTATCAGAAGGTCCTAATAGAGACAACTGACCCATCAGATTGGAAGAACAGCGTCATATTTCCTGTATTCAAAAAAGACGACTAAAAGTAATCAGGAAACTACAGAGGAACAACCCTAATAATTGCCGTGATGGAACTATTCACGAAAATTATATGCAGTATCATCTCAGAATATAACAAGAACAATAGGGTTTTCGGAAAATAGATGTACCATAGATGCCATATTCGTTATTCGAAAAATTAATCGAATACAACAAACCGGCGTATGTGTGCATACATTTAACGAAAGCGTTCGACCGTGTGAGTTACTGAGACAGGCCAACACTCCGGAAGACGTTGTCAGAACTATTGAAAATGTGAATACCAACACAACAACTAGTTTCCTTTTTAACAACCGCTTAACCATGGAGGTGTCCATCGCAACAAGAATAAGACAAGGGGACTCACTAAACCAAACACTCTTCAACAGAATTATGAAGCAAACAATCGATGACGTCAAAACCGCGGGGCATGTATTCAGAACTAATAAATGAGAAATAACAGTATTGTTCTACGCAGATGATGGAGTAATTATCTCTCAGTTCGAAGATGATCTACAAAGATTACTGCATCAATTTTACCGAACATCGAAATGTTACAATTATCGATTGCTGTACAAAAGACAGAAGTACTAGTTGTGGCAAAATGCTAATCATAAATAGCTGTTAGCGACGAAATAATAGAGCAGGTGATGCCCTTTAGATACTTAGGAGTAGATTTAACGGAGTATCAAGACAGGAGGTCTGATGTAAAGAACCAGACCGGCAAAGCATCTAGAACAGCCGGGTGCTTGAGAGACACCATATGGAAGAACCGTTCCTAAAACGAAAAGCAAAGACCCAAAGATACAACTCATGCGTTAGGCCTATAATCACATATGCAGCAGACACCAACAGGGCGTAGTCCGAGCGGCAGAGATGAGGAAGTATCACGAGGCACACAATACGCAAAAGAATACTTAATAACTAAGACAAATGTGCGAACCTAGGACAATAAGATGGAGAAGACAGAGACGACGAGAATAAAACCAACACATCAACAGAAAATGACAGAATTTTGTATCTATTATGTTGAGCGGCTTACCATTAGGCCGGCCACTGCTTTTATTTTATTATCAAAATGTCATGCTTCTTTTCATAATTTTCAATTTCTGCACATTCTTTCTCTAATTTTCCTTCTAATAGTAGAAAAAATTATCGAATTTATCACATCTGTCATTCCGGGATCATAAACCGAAGTTACCAATGGCCGGATCTTTGTTTTCCTTACTTTTTCATGCATATCACATAGTTTTGTTATATCTTTTTGACAGTGCGTGTACCCGTTAGTTCTTTATAGTTATTCTACTTGGTCATCTTCGTATCCTGCTTTGCATACACTTGCATGATGTTCAGATCCTCTATCGTTGTCTTTAATTTCATCATAATTACACAAATTACTGAGATCATAATTACGTTTTTCACAGCTCTGGCTATAATCGGTGCTAATATTATTGCTCCATTTATATGTAGCGGCCATTCTTCTCCCGCGTAGTATGTCATATATTTCTCTATTATTGTTTTCTGGAGATGTCTAGTATCTCAATACCTAGTCTATTTATTTCTTTTACAGTGTTGTGTATCTTCATTGGCTTCGATGCCAATGCCCACCATATCACATTGGGAAGCACTAACATCAATCCTAGAGGTGAATCATACTTGAGTTTGTATCAGGCGCAGGGCTAGCAAACACTGGCATAAATCCTACCGTTGTTGCGGCAGTCCGGCGAGAAGTCCTAGATATGACTAGATATTTTTAGCAACACATAAATATATCGGACGAACCGTCGTGTTGTGACGTTGTTGTAAGAACACCTGTAACCATCATTTCTAAATGTAGGAACCCCAGGACGAATAACTGGGAAGGATACAATGAATCCCTCCGTGACGTGTTGAGGTTAGTAGGGATGGGGACAAAGTGCTGGAATCATTAGGCAGTCAAACTGGTAAGTAACTGAGTGAACATAAACTACCAGAAAAACTGTTCGGTGAAAATGAAAAGACAACGGGGTTGCACAGCTTGGTGGAAAGGCCACCTTGAAAAACTAAGGAAATAATCTAGAAGCCTCTTCTACAAAGCCAAGGGAAACGAAGAATTAACGACCTACACAAACCGACGCAGCACAACAAAGATATCTGCAAAACCTAAAGGGATAGCTGGAGGAAGTTCTGCGAGCAGGTAAATGTAACCCCCGCAAGTGCAAGAATCCAGAAAGTATTGGCGAAAGAAGATACTGAAAGCTTAATAAGCTTATTCTCAAAACAGGATGTAACCTATGCGGAGGAAAATCTGTAAATTCTCACAAAGGCGCACTTTCCGCTCGCAGCAATTATCGCGGGTAACCAAACCCCCAGAAGACGCAAGATGCCCAGAAGTTCCACCGCAGATAATAGGAAACTCGCAACAGAAATAGCAAAGCCACACAAAGTAAGGTGGGCTGTATACAAATTTCGGCCGTTCAAATCGCCGGGAGTCGATGGGATATACCCTATCCTACTATAGAAAGATCAGGACATTTTCGTCCCACACCTATACAAAATGGCTAGCATAACGTAGAACTACATATCGCAGGGGTGCCGGAAGACAAAAGACATCTTCCTACCAAAGGTAAGAAAAACGAACGACCACACACTCAAGTCTTATAGACCCGTCGGGCTTTCGTGTTTTCTCAAGACGATAGATAGGCTTATAGACAGACATATATGGGATGCTGTACTGAGAATTAACCCCCTAAGCAATCGACAATACGCTTACCAGTCAACTGACTTGGTGCTGTATGACGAAACAGGCTACTGGCTATTTTGGGCAGTCCTTGCCTTGATTGAATCCAGCTCAGTTACCGAGTGGTTAAAGGCATTGTCCGTCTCGTACTAAGTATTGGGGAGCCTGAATACGCGATTTTTCGCGAATCACCTTTCACAGTTTTCTGTTTATCTCCCTATGGGTTGATTAAACTCTCTCTTGACTGGCATAAAAGCCTCACGGCGGATAGCCCTACAAAGATACAAGATTTTTTATTTCTATTGATTTTTTTATAACGACTCGGTGGCATAGTGTTTTGCACACCTTCCAGTGATGTGTAGGGACCGCGGTGCGATATTGTATGTACCTGTCGCACCACTGTAAAGTGTCGTCAAAACTAATCTCCTATAATAATTATAATGCAAACATAATTAATTAAGTTTTAAGTTAGAACTGATGTAGGTTTATCTATTGGCCCCAGAATATCCAGCATCAACTATCTATCAATCGTCCTATACACCGCAACAAATATTTTGCACGAGTACAATATTTTATCCATATTTTGAATTACAAAATAACACTGGAAAATCGAAACTTAAATACTTGCTTTTCTAAAAAATCGGTATATTTTAAATAAATATGATACGCGTGATAAAGAAAAATGCATTGGCCACTAATTATTACTTAATCAGAAGACACCATGCAAATTATTGGATGTTTTACTAGAAATAGACATTGAGCGGTCTGGTCTGTCTGATTTAATCATCCCATCATATTACACATTCCTTAGATATAGTCGACAAGCCAGTTTGTATGCAATGTTATCTGTGTAATCACCATTAGGTTGCAATATCCAAACACGCATAATCATTACGAGGGTAGCCAAATATAGAGCGACAGGTTTGTTCATGGCGTCAAACATCCGTTATATTAATCGAAATATACAATACGATAAATGGGCGTGCACGTAATAATCTACGTGCACGCAATAATTAATGTGGACTTAGATAACAGAATCTGACTTTGATGTTGAGTTCGGTAAATTATGTACGGGAGATAATTAACTGATGGGATCTAAATTCAGCAATTATATTTTTGACGATATATAGCGGAATGGTATATCAATGTATAGATTGTCAAAGTTCAAGGTTTTATCCAGCGAACCATTTAATTCTCATAAGCCGAAAAAATATTTTTATAGTGAGCGTGTTGTAATACAGATGTTTGCTTCTCAGCTTAGATAACAATATAGTAGGTCGAATTTTCGAGAGTAATACAACTGTATACAGTTGAACTGTATATTATAGAAATAATAGAAAATTGTAAATATTTTGTAATATCTCTGAATAAAATATATTATAGAATCGATTTATGTTAATTAATCGGATACGTATTATGCACTAGCCACAACATTATTATTATTATTTATTTATACAATTTCTCAGATGTAATACTAACATGTTTAAAGAGGTGAAATATGAAATTAATAAAATCCCGAAAGTTCCGAAATATTGATGAATACCAATATGTCAAATCCTGAAATCCTTTTATACAATATATCATTCAGAAACTTCTCATAGTTATTGGCACTCTCCTTCTAGATGCACCTGATCGCATCCTCTAAATTAAAACCATATTAATGCTCACAAATTACGAACAATTTTCAATGTAAACAATGTAGATATAAATATATGCTAAACAAAGGAATTCCTAATATGTTTAATCGATTAAAAACGGAACAAAGGTGTAACTAATTGATTTGACTAGGAATGAATTGGATATTAAAACATGCGTCATGTATAACATAATTTGTCCAAAACATCATGTAAGTTGTTGTTATAAACACTTGACATAACTTTGACGTTGCAAAAAATCCCTATAATATAAAAATGGTGACATGATGACTTGAAGCCGACCGACCTGTCGTTTATGACTTTTGTGCTGTCAGTGCATGTGCTGACAAATATTTTTATTTAGCTTTGTTTGTCAAATGCGGACAAAAACAACGCGATAGTTGCGTCTATTGTTATCTTAGAAGTTGCAACTGTATAGTTTTAAGAAGAAAAATGCAGGGCACACAGGAAAAAGTATTAGTCACACGGGCATGAGTTGGCAAGATAGTTGATTCATCATACCCATATAAATAACTCAGTGAAAAATACTTAGCATTATATATGAGAAAAACATAAATAATTAGTAAATTATTTAATAGCCGTAGACTAAAATTATTATGGAAATTTTTTGTTAATTAATATCAATTGTATGGTAACGTAACTAAATATTTAAATATGTATAACTAGCCACAAATGATTAATAAAAATAAATATATGCCAGACAAGACAATTCTTAATATTAGTCTTAGAAACTTATAACTTTATTCATTCAATTGTTAAAAGAATAAAGTTGTAATTTAATTAATTAGACTACGAATTTGGTATTAAAACGCTGTTATGAATTCTAAAAATATAAGATATTAAATTTGAGCCAGATGCACAGGAAGCAATAAAAATTTAATATTTTCCACGTGCGCCTATGTATATTTTTTTCTTCTTCATAACGCATAACTGAAATTAATCCTGGAGGGATGCATGTAGAGCGAGCGGGAGAGTGCAACGGCGGCTGGGCCCAGTAGTACGTACAAGAGGTACATTTGGCTCAGTGCCCAGTTGGTTCACGACTTTAACGGCCCAGACATATATGTTTAATATTATCTTTTTAGTTGGAATCGCTTTTAAGGGAGGATATTTTAATAAATGATGGCATCGTGAATCCTGCCCGGGAATGGCGTTCGCGTATATTTTGCAAATGCGAAAGAACAGTATCGGGAGCGAACCGGGCGGGCCCGTCATAAATCTATTCAGCGCAAAAAATGGGTTATACTTAACCCAAATAAACTATTCAGGGGTAAAATAATATGTTTTTCAAATTTGTGGGGTAGTTTATGTGAAATATAAATTGCGGTTCCTAATGTTTTCGTGTCAAACTGATTACATTTACAACTCTAATAGAAATAATAAAAACACTATTATAATATTTTATACACTCAGAGCTCTCGGTTTGAAGGATCATTTATTGTTAGGGTGTATTCAGCCATATACGAGCATCTGCATATTTTAGGAATCATTTCAATGTTGGCAATAGTGATAATATCTAATTAATAATAATTTAAAAACTAATTAATGATCACTGTAATAAACAATTGCTGCAACTATCTTAGCTACTCTTATTTATGATGACAGCAAAAAGGACATATATAAATATCACTAGATGAAGTAATCCTCCTATAGATAGTAATTAGTAAACAAGGCATTTTAGTTAGTCATCCAATGTTTATTAATTAATATTACTATAAAATTGATAAGAATATTGGTGCCGATACTCCATATATTCAAATGAAGCTAACATTTATTCAACGAATACCATTCAGGTTGTGAAAGAATTTTTTCACATTTATAATCTATTCAGCAATTAAATAAACGTTGCAATCATATCACAACATGTTTAAATTTAAGAAATAAATTGAATTAACTAATTCACTAATAGTAACTTTAACAGAAGCATGACTGTATCATAATAAAACGGCCAGCAGGGATACCAGACAGACGAACGAACCAGAGACGGAAACTATAGCAACCCTGGACAACGAAGTTAAAATCTGGAATGAGGAGGAGGTAATGCAGCCCGTGGTTCAGCTTACAGGAAGGAAGGCACCAGGGCCCTACCAATTCCCCAACGAGCTAATCCGGGCAGCATCTCCCGCGATTACTGCCAGGCTGACTGGCCTGGCAAATTAATTCCTGAAGGAGGGCGCTTTCCCTGCAAGGTGGAAGTGAGCTCGTCTACTGCTGAATGCTAAGCAGGGAAAGCCGCCAAATGAGCCAGGTTCTTATCAACCACTCTGTCATTTGTACAGGCTGGCTAAAGTGGTGGAGCGCCTGGTTGCGGACCGGATCATGGAGATCCTCGAATCGACCGGAGGGCTCCACGATAAGCAGTATAGTTCTCGCAGAAACCGTTGAACCATCGATGACATACTGGCGGTCCTCAAGATCGCGACAGAGGTGAATTCTAGCACGTAGAGGAGGCAGAAGCACTGCGTGACCCTGGACGTGATCAACGTTTTTAAGGGAAGTAAGAGAAGGAGTATGGCAAGACCTTTGAAACGTCGCCTTTAACGACGTTCTTCACCTATAACTGCAGGCAGACGTAACTACTATTGCTGTTGCGGACGACCTTGCCGTGGTAGCCCGAGGGAGGGACCTCGCCGAAACGAAGACAGAGCTAAGACTAGGACTAGTCGAGGAAATCGACACATGGATGAAGAATTCTAGATTCAAGATCGCAGTACCGAAGGCAAAAGTTGTCCTTCTGTCAACAAGGAGGGTAGACATACAGGGGGCGGACATAAGAATCATGGTAGTAGACCAGGGGATACGTAGAGACATTAAGGACCTTGCTTGATACCAACACCAGCTACATATCACAGGTGTTGGCCACGATGAAGAAAGACGCCTGCACCAAAACCTTACTATCGCGGCTCTTTCCAAACATTAGCGGCCCGAGTGAGAGGAAGCACATACTCCTGGCAACGATGTTACGCACCCACCTTGTCTGCGCATAAGCTAACTGCAGATAGACTAAGGAGGGTATTGCGCACCAGCTCCTTGGGAATTATTCGGGCTTATAGGACCATCTCCACCGATCCGGTAGAAGTGCTGTTTGCGACCATCCCGGCGGACACGGGCGGCGATCTATCACGAGATGAAGAGGGTCACGGTCCCGAAAGATGCTGCGAGGGAAGCCAGGACAAAGAGACTAAGACGTTAGGACACGACTGACAACGAGACATGGACGAAGCGGTTCTTCCCTCAAATTGAATCGGTGGTAGACAGAAAATACCTACACTGCTTAAGACAAGTGCTATAAGGGTACGGGGACTTCAAGTCCTACCTGTTCTGCACCAGAAAGACAAATACAGACAGATGCAGAAATTGCGACCGAATTAAGGACTGCACACACCATTTACGCTTGTTATAAATGCTACTGGCACACTTATGTTGTCAACAGAAGAAATCTGGAAAGCCGTGGTCAAATTCGCGGATACGGTATAAGTTCAAAATGGATCTACGGGGATGACAATAGTCCATAGGGACAGAACGCTAGGTTAGGTTTTAGTCGGTAGGCGCTCCGAGCAGTCCGCGAGGCGAATCTGCCACTACTCATGCCTCTAATACCAGGAGGTGATAGTGAGGCATGGGCGTCTTTCGAAGATTTCCACCTCATAGGACAAAGAAAGGAGCATGGTTTCGGTGGTGAACGCATTGTGAATGTTTAAAAAAATTACAAAATACTCGGCTGGGAGAAATACTCGGTGCTGGAGTCGCAGATTTTGTTACTTGGGTGGAGTGTAGTCGTCGCTTTTAATTTGCTAAGGAATACATTCTATGCTCTGATCGATAAGCAACTTTATCCAGTTATTTTATTTAAATATAAATCTTTGTTGAAATACACGCTAATCAGAAAAGACTACAGTTTTTGATTTCTAATAATAAAAATAAAATTAATAAAACACATATAGTATAAAAACGAATTAACTATAGCCCCTGATTCTTGATCTCTATTTCGAAAAGCAGTAGATGTTGCTGATTGCCGACGTCCTTGGCTATAGAGGAGGAAAACGTTTTGTTGCTTTCCTTTTCACCTTGTACAGTGAAACAAAATTTAGAACGGCTGTCATAATCTCGCCCTTACAATGTTTGAATAAAAAAATTTAAAAAAAGTCCTTTATTGACATTTCCCTCACAACAAAAATATACAAAAATAAAAAAAAAATACAAATAGAAAGAAAAGTAATACTCCGCAAAAAAGCCCTCGCCACTTTCCTCTCCTACGTCAGCCTCCTGCAGATTTTCACGCCTTCCCCATCCTCACTTAACCATTCACTCAGCTTTCTGCTTTCTGTCTCCCACCCACTCTGCTTTCACACCCTCGCATTATTCGCTAAGGTGCTACCACGTTTGAATATATCTTGGTTTATATGCTTTATAATTATTCATAGCTAGTATCTTATGCACTGTTGATTATCCAAGATTTCCTCTACATTTTTGTACTGCTATGTTAGGATTTTCAACCACACTTGGCATTACTTTCAATGAATTGTCGAAAGTACTTACAGCTTTTCTGAATTAAAATTTAATTTCAATTTACCGGTTCTTCTAAATTCTTTCAAAATTCGAGATACCTGCGAAAAGCTGATTGCTTTTTGGGGATGCTTTTCTTGAATATTTCAGCCGCTTTTCTGAAGGTGTTATGATTATCTCCGCATATGAGCATCAACTCTACTGGCCCTTGTAATGTTAATCTTCGTGCCATATTTAGCGAACTAATCAACGTCAGTGATAGTTGCAGGAATACTTGATTAAATTCACTTAGAAAAGTGTAGAAATTATACATTTAATTTAATATTACTGTAAATTATAGATCTATGTCATATATTGCATCTACTTTGTGATAATTCATTATAATAAATAAATAAAACTATTTTTTCATTGTTTTTTATCACTTGTTTATTGCTGTTTGCGAATATTTTCGGCTACGCTCTAGCCATTATCAAGCTAATCTGATGACTGGCGAGCTGTGTAAGGCCCAATTCACACATAGGAGGCGAAGAGGCGAAAGCGCGGTGCCGGCGACTTTTTCACGCTCCCTCTATGGCGCAATGCCCACTTAGGTGACGAGGCGCGGGCATCCGCCACGGTGGCTGCGAGGCGAGAGCCACAACTCTTCCACGCCACCTCTATATAAACATATGGTACAATGTCACCCCTTCACTGCATATAGACATCACAATCGCCTGTGCGACGTCGCGCCTGCACCTCGCCTACACCGCGCCTCCGCCCGACGCCGATTATGTGTGAATTGCGCCTAAAGTGTACCTATTTATAGAACAATAAATTTATGAATTACCAGTGCATCTAATAGAGTTCATTTTTTTCCCCTTTTTCGCAACATGCAAAATTTCCAACGAGATTTTAGATTACTAAAATCAAATTCAAATTTCGCGAACCACTTTGTCGAGACTACGCACACGTTTCCAGATACGTGTGCGTAGTCTCGACAAAGTGGTTCGCAAAATTTGAATTTGGTTTTAGTAATCTAAATGACGTGCAATGCTCGTTGAACCGTTTACCAAAATTACGGCCCGTTTGTCATATGTAGACACTATGCACTCTGAGCATTTAAGTCTATATACACCCGACTTCAATAGCGATTCTTGTTTCTCTTTGGCATTGTAGATAATTATTGACAATTTGGCTGAGGCTCTAAAGGCTACTTCTATATTGTTACTACCTAAAAGGTGTCCTATTTTTTTTTCTGAAATGGTGCCGAAATAAGTTAAACTCACGAAGGATACTTTGTCAACTGAATTTGTAGGTATATAATTTTTAAAGTGTTTTCTTGTTGTTTTGATTGATTATGGATTCTATTTGTTGTCGGTAGTAGCCATTTTCCATACATTTACATATTATTCTCTCTAGTTCCAATTCAAGGTCTAAACTGCACATTGGTACAGACAGTGCTCAATGGACCATTGAGTTATAAGCTGCAAGTTTATGAAAAAGACAAGGTGCTATTTTTGTATATATTTTCTAAAAATGCCTTGTTGAATTATTTTTTATTTAATATAATTTCTTTAAAATTGTGAAGAGAAAAATATTCTCCACGCTATTCGAGAAAAAAAATATATTTATACGCTGACAAGTATGTTAATTTTTGGTAATTTATCGCTGACGCCATATTTATTGATTAATATTGATTATTATATAAATATTTAATTTTTATTTGATGTTTCTATCCTTATAGAAAATTGTTTAACAAGTGGATTAGATTTTAATTAAATATAATGTCTATAAAATAATAAATAGGATCACTACGATATATTTAGGCACCTATATAGAAATTAGCATAAATGCTAAATTGTTTACTAACCATGTATTGAATCCAGTGCATAATTGATTAATAATTGCTAAACTTTTACCGTGTCCTTGAATTTATATTAAATAAGGGATAGCTTATGTTCTATTGTATTAGCATATGGGCGTGCTTTGTTAATTTTAGCGCCATAAGTTGTTCAAACTTTCTCTCTAGAGATTAAGTTTCATCACTTTCAAGGCTTTTTAAATTTTATAGAGGTGCGTTCCGATCTTATTCTGAAAGTTATAAATATATCCCCAGAGAGTTTATTTACCCGTGCAGTTAAATTTTTATTTCGTACACAATATTCCCAGTTTTATTTGTTGGAAACATAGATCATTCTAAAGCGAATATAACAGTAAAAACTCCCTCTTGTGCGACATTCTCCTCAAGAACAATTCTTATCAAAAACAATCTTCTATTTTCCTCCCTGTATCAATTTTTCATGCGATTTTATCAGCAACCACTATAAAACATGCCCGCGCTGAGTCGCCGGTCCGTTGCGATCTGATCTCGCAGCCCGGAGAATAAAATAAATAGTCATGACCATGGTCAGTAAATAAATGAAATTTGAGCGCGGCCAGCGAGCCGCCCACAGGGGATAAGCGCTTTATAACTGCGCCACCGTGCCGAACACGGCTAGCCACTCTGGGCGGAAGAAAATCGATACGGTAAATAAAAATCCGAAAAATTTGAAACTTGCAAAGGCCAGCGAAGTACGATAAAACTTTTTGTTACTAAATATGTAGCGCTGCAAGTGCGCTGCCGTCTGAAAAACAACGTTTCCCGGCATGGCTTTTAGATTAATAGTGTGAGTTTGGTCGGGAGATTTCTTGCTGCGAAAATTGATTTTAATATGTTTCTCTTCAAAGTGGATTTCAATGTGTTTCGCCACTGCAGAAAAAGTCATGATAAATTGTTACGTTTCGATGACGTGCAATCATTTCAGCAACTTCCGAGCGAACGGAGGAAAGTTTTTCCAATTGTAGCGAGGACGCTGGGCGAATTCGTAAGGAATCAGATAATTAATTGCCGCCTCAACATTAAAGTTTTCATATACAAGACAAGACTCACTTCAACTTGCCAGACACGATTACGGTTACTTTCGGGGACAAATTCGATACACATCGAGGATTTGCATAACACGTACCGCTTTTATTCCGCAACCGTTCGGGACGATTACGGGGCACTGCATTGAACACGAGCTAAAAGCTCTCTCCCCCCTTAACGGTCTCAGACCATACTTATTTGGAACCGGAAAAGGAAGCTTAATCAGGTAAGAAAAGCGACCGCAGCGTCGAGTTTGATTTAAGGTAAACGGTTCGCAATTTAAATAGTTTAATGCTTTTTAATGCGCATCAAAGTTTTACGATGAGTAGAAATTACGTGACTCAATGCATGGTCCCGCTTTTACGAGTTGCCTGCGGCTTTAGTGAAAAGTTAAACGTGCAATTTTCCCGTCTTATTTTCATATCGTTTCGGCGCATACGTGCCCCGGTGGTTTATTTCAATACTCGGGTGCATGCTCAAACGTGTTTGCAAATTAATGTTGCATGTGATAAATTGTATTTAATGAACAGTTTTTGCACTTTATACATATAATATGGGATACTAGAAGCTATTATATTTATTACAATTTGTAACTGATTATCGAACTTCGGGTCATTCTGCCGTGTGTTAGTATATGTGTATGTCAGTGTGAAGGACTACTTAAGAAAATCGCCCCCTAGATTTCTAAGTCGTTAATTGTTTCTCATCGGTTAATGGTAACGACTACCCTGGACGGGAATTCCAACCAAGGCCGCCCGTTCGCTACGCGGGGACCCCCATCGGCGTATATTATTGTTAGATTATTATTAATTAATAATTACAGTTTGAATAAATTGAAATTATTTAAATTTACATTTTACAGATTTACTGTCTTACCTCCCTATACTGAATACTTGCATTATTAGTTTTGAATGGTATATGTGATACAGTAATCTACTAAATAAATAATAATAATTTTGATGCTATGAAATCAATTGTTGTGCATGATAACCCTTTCTCATCGTTAAACATTCATGACATACAGTTCACCCGAATAATCTCGCAGTTTCCGCCCGCTTACCTTTTCCAGTTTTGCGGTTTTTGTGATGGCTGTGTGAAATTTTGGTGGTCAAAATTTCCATAAATCAGCACCCCTCCGATAACAGGTTTATAAATCTACGGTAACGCGTCACTTTGGGCCAGATTTACTGCCGCGCCCTCGGTTTCTTTTCGGCACACCCTCTCATATCGTTCTGCTCAACATTCTATTTATGTTGCTGTAAAAGTATTTTTTAATTCCATTCTCATGTTACTAAATAATTCATAAGACATATAAAACACATCACAATGCAGGTTAATTTAAAAAGGTCTGCTTTTTAGTAAAACGTTTGAAGCTTCACCGCTCATGTAAACGCAACGATTCTTAAATAGTATTTTCCATATTTTAAGCTCAGTGGGCATTTTACCTCTCATCTCATTTGGACCATAAATAGAAATAATAGACAATCAAACGTTTCTATCCTTTTTATTATAACAGTTTATTCGCTATATTTAAATTAAGTAATCAAAAGTGCTAAAACTAAATAATTAATTGCAATATCTTATACGGACAAAGGGTACATCTCTATTCTGCACCACCATGTGGTAGAAGATGGAAACACTAGAATGATGGCTAACGCCCCCTTCTCCGTTGTTTGATAAGCAGACAAGTTCCTTCGTAAGAAGCCTACCTATTGTCCTGGTGGTGAGAAATCATACCCTAAGGCGAATGAATCAGATACTATTGTTAATGACATATGATCAAGCAGGGAACGGGGGATGCTGACCTTTGTCAGGAGCGAATTGGCATCCCACCTCGACATCACCCTCGCGTCAATGCAGCTGGTAGGTAGGGCGGGTCATGGAGAAGGAAACGCTAATCGAACACCGATACATAGTCTACAGCATTTAGTCCAGCTTAGAGGTAACGCAACACTCACCTTCGGAAAGTGTGAGGCTACGGATGCTAAACACCTAGGGGAATATAACCACTGGTTAACTCAGAATCTTATAGGGCACGGCGTATTCCAGAGTTATCTGTACGGAATTGGCTAGGTGGCCAATCCAATGTGCAGGTACTGTCACGAACTGGACGATCCGGCCATACCACCTTCAGTTGCCACAGATGGCACACGGAACGACACAGGCGGATGAAGGAGCTAGGATAGGACGTAGCTATCCCTAACCACCGGGAAATGCTGATGCTACAATTAGAGACGGGCTGGGAAGCAGTGGCCACGCACGCAAAGATAATTAAGGGAGCCAAATATAACCACGACCTCCGTTAACTACAGACACTGGCACAGAACAAAGAGTAACGAAACAGGAGACAATAATGACGAATTGAATGCCTTAAGGTGGGCAAGCCTCTAATTACAGAACGTGTGATTTAGTGTATTACCCGTGCCCTCTAATGCCTAATGGTGGTAAGGAAGCACGGGCGTCTTTCGAAAATTCCAACTCACAGGACAAAAAGACAGGCAACGGGAAACCACCTGATTACATTTTCCATGAGAACAGGATGTCAAGGAAAACTCTAAAAGTCAGTTTGAAATGCCATCCGGCTAGCAACCGGCGCCAGAACGGGTGTATGATCAGGCAACACAACAGAAACTAAAACTCCGAAAGAAAATATATCTAGCCACTTGGAACGTCAAAGGCTTCGAGTCGGTAAACTCCATATACTTCATATACTTAAAAGAGAACTACTACGACAAAAAGTGGACGTTTGCGGAATATTAGAGACCCACTGGAAGCATAAAAGGTATTTTATTACAGCAGCAGACTACACCATCAACATATCGTGTGTAGATAAGACTGGTAGTATAATAAAAACGGAAAAATCAATGGAAAGCTATTCATCGCTAAACGATCTCGTAGAATATAATATACGTTCTTAGCAATACAAACTAAACTTTAAAAAATCTAAGTATACATGCCTACCATTGAATCGACAGACGATGAAATTGAAGGATTGTACAAACAAATTGAATGTTTAACCACAAAAAGACGTACATCTTATACATGGAGATTTTAACACTAAGGTTGGTAGCACTCTAAAAGACGACCACCAGCGTTGTCGTTGGTAAATACAGCCTTGGGAAGAGAAAGGACAGGGGCGTACGGCTAATTGAATTTGCAATACAGAATAACAATAACAATAACGAACACCATCTTCCAGCACCTTGTACAAAACTAGATCGACTAGACTCTAGTCGTAGTATGAAGAGACTAAATATACAAATTCTAGGCATTAGCGAGATGAAGTGGAAATATTTGGGACAATGTGGATGTGGATGAGATATATTAATACTATTCATGGGATGACAATCCATGCCACCGAAACAGGGTAGCCATAAATGTCTCACACCATAATATCAGCTGTCAAACACAACACAACAAGTAATTATTATGATACAAATAAACAATAGTAAACATGAGCATGTGTATGTCCTTTCATTCCAATCTAAGAACATAGGACTGCAAGGTATATTTTCCAACCGGATCTGTCCGACGCTGGCGTTATTAACTAGTTCCAGCACCAGACCTTCATTGGTTGCCTTCTTGGTTGTTGCTCCCTTCTATGTAGATTTCGGCCCGTCCCTCGTTCTTTTCATCTGTGGATTCCAAGATAGCGTGCTGGGCATACTGGTCGGTGTAATCAAGACTTGACGTAGGAGTTAAGTATTCGAAATTTTGTATTGGTGATGAATACGGTGCTATTCTATATATCCTTTAGTTGCCCTAAAGTCGAAATCCACGTTTTTTTTCACAGGGATCCGTCCTTGTTTGCCTTCTTTGGAACGTCGCTTTTGACGACGTCCTGCGGCTGGAGCTGCGAACGGACGTGGCCTGAGTGGCCTTCGTGGATGATCTCGCTATTATCGTCCGCGGGAGAGAAATATATGACACCAGAGCAAAACCAAACGGAATGTCAACATTATGAACGAGTGGATGCCTAAAATGGGACTGAGTATAGAAGAGGTCAAGACCCAAGTTGCCCTGCTCTCCACAAAGAGAGCGGGTACGCGGGGAGAGTAGGGACCACAATCCGCATGCATACCTGGGGACCACAATCCGCATGCATACCTGGGGACCGGCGGACATTTATCACACAGCCCAGGTAACGGGCAAGACTACTGCCAAATATCGATGGCCCTGGTGAAAGAAAGAGGACGTTGCTAGCAACAGTGTCACGCGACCAACTTCTATATGCAGCACTGGCCTGTGTTGGCGCAGTCCTAGACCTAGCGCAATGCGGACAGGTTGAGCAGGGCGTTGCGCACCAACGATCGTCGCATCACCAGACCTATAGAACGATATCAACAACACGATGGAGGTGGTCGATGCGAGCGGATCTAGCAGTGTAAGAAAAAACCTAAAGACTGCACAAAAGGAAGCGCGACCCCAACAACCGCGCTAAAGAAGACCAACGGCAATGACGATAGGAAAAGTCCCAACACGCCAGATTCACGAGGCACATTTTACCACAAATTAGACTGGTCATCGAAAGGGAATTTGGAGAAGCCGATCACTGGCTGACCCAAATCCTGTCGTGGAATGGAATCTTCCAATCCTACCTCCGCAGGATTGGTAAAGCGGCCACACCAACATGCGAATACTGGTACAGGACAGACGATCCCGTCTATACGTCCTGTGGACAAGCAGTCAAACCCAAACTAGGTGAGTGAGGTAAGGGGTAAGGTTTATGTAGCGGCTCAAGTGGAAGGGGTAGTCATAATAAGTGTCTACGTCTCTCCCAATAGTGGCATGGCCATTCTAGGCAGCTGCTTATATGGGATTTGGGTCAGGGGATTGACGGTGCTTAATATGGAGGTATACAGTGACAACATCTACGTGAGTCTCCATATCGAGACGCTAAAGGAAGAGCGCAGGCAAACAAAGACATCACGGCCGGCTTCAATCACTGTAAACAATCACAAGTTCCTAGAAGTATTTGATCGGTGGGCCAGGATGGGGCTCGCAGTGATCGAGGTGCTAGCAGCAAGGATGGAGGCTGCATGCACGGTAGCCATGAGTCGCAAATTCGCTGGGTGCCCTAAAAGAGGCGCTTATTGGCAATCCGAGGACATCTAAGGCGGGCCTGTCTTATGTCACGTCGGACCTACATCCCCAATGGATGGCGAGGGAGACTCCATAGAGACGAGGCAGGTTCTGCGTTCAGAGAGGAAAAAGGTCCCCTGCGTATCGCTATCAAATACGCCAAGAGGAGGTGCTGGAAAGAGTTCCTCGAAGCTATAAACGATGGCGTCTGGCTATACAATTGCCCTTAGGCGACTAAAGGCTAAGCCGTTCTTAGCCAGACTATGCGACGAGTTATCCCGCATCGTCCGAGAGCTCCTCGCAGGGGCCGGGGATATACTGGGGAGCAGAGAGTGAAAACCAGCAACGACTCCAGGCCAAGAACTACGACCGCGTTCATGGAGGACAAACTAGCGGCAGCAGCGAAGATACTGACCTACGTGAGGGTACCGGGGCCGGATGAAGTAAGGTCAAATTGTAGGTGGAACGGTTCCTCGGGGTCATTCTGAGCCATGAACGACGCACTTAATGGGAAATTTCTAGTCATCTGGAAGAGTGCCAAATTTGTCCTTATCCCCAAGCCAGGAAAACCCCTCTATAGTCCAGCATGGTACAGGCCACTATGCATGCTGGACGCGATGGGAAAATACTGGAGTTCCTGGTGTTGGGTAGAATTGCTGCCCCACTGAGGTAACAGAAGATTTTGTCGGGCAGCAGTACAGATTTAGGCCAGACAGATCTACTATCCAAGCACCAAGGAGTAATGGACACTGCCGGCGATGCCAGGAAGAGGTCGGGGAGAAAGAGGCAGATTTGTGCACTGGTTAAAATCGATGTACGTAATGCCTTTAATACTGTCCACTGTGCACGGACTCTTTAGAGATGTACAGCAATGGGATTCCCCAAAGATATGATGCGGTTGGTTTCTGTTATCTGGAGAACCGCAGACTAACCGGTGGAAGAACCAGCTATCTCAAACTAAGATGTGGCGTTCCATAGGGGTCTGCGGCAGGGACAGCCCTGTGGAACCTCATGTAGGGCGTCCTCCGGATACCCCTTGTAGGGGAAGCAAATTGATGGGGTATGCCGATGACGTGGCTCTGGCCGCGACGAGAGACAGCGTGGAGGCGCTACGAGTGCGGCTGAATGGAAGCCTGGAGGGACTCAGAGGCTGGCTGGCTCAGATCTTTCTTCAGTTGGCGGCCGAGAAGACCGATACGGTTCTTCTCAATGGGAGGAAGAAGTATAGATAGGTCTACTTCACCATTGGAGAGACGGATGTTCATCCGAAGAGGGAGGTTAAGTAACTGGGGATCATCGTAGACCAGGGCTTGACCTTCCGGAAGCAGCTGGAGACGGCTGCCAAATGCACTAATATCTGAATAATATTAACGATAATTGGGACTCGTCCACGGACATTAAAATAAGAATAGAAAAAGACATGATAACATCACCGTCACGATCTGCACATGCTACATTATTCCGGTTCTAATCGCATGGATACTTACCCGAAGATATGCTAATACGTATTTGAAATGTGAATGTTTTTTTTATTAGGTGTTTGCTTATAATCTGACAAACGAAGAGATGTTACGACGAATGAACAAAGCAACTAAAGTAGCCAAATTAATAAAACGAGGTAAACTGGAGTCGTTTATGAGAGCATAAATATGAGATAAATATGACTTATTACAACACTTCATCGTACAGGGAAAGATAGACACCAGGCGAGGTCCGGGGAGAAGATGCACATCTTGGTAGAAGAATCTGAGGCAGTGATTCGGAAAAACCAGACTGCATCTTTTCCGAGCAGCCGCAGAGACAACTATTATTACCGATATTGTCACCAACATGTACGCCAACGATCTTTAGACAGTGGCACATGAAGAAGAAGATATTGTCTATAACGATTTCGTGTAATCAGAACCAATAAGGAGTCATTCAACCAATAACCCTTGTGTGAGCTAGAATTAAAGGAGGTTATCAAGACTCGCATTGAGGAATATCAGGCAAATAATAGCGCTCTGTAGGCTACCATGCATTCTTATTATTATTTATTTATTTATTGATATTATGTAGTTTTAGTGACACTTGTATATATGTTAGAATTTATTGTTATTGAATTTTAATTTACCCTTTCAATGTATTTTTTTTCTCTTGTATTTATTACTAAATACAGTAATATTGATATTTATACAAACAAAAGCTGATGATTCATAATGTATTATGTGGTGATATTTTTTTTCTAGCCGACAATATTTCGGTAAATTGAACATTCTGTAACAGCAAACACACAGTGAATTACATCAAAAGAGTTTGTACCGTAAGAAAATATAATTGTGATATTGATGATACGAGTTGCTACTGTTAATATGGTAACATTTTAATTTTTTAAATAAAATCCTCTAGATAGAAAATATTCCGAGTAATATAACTGCCTCATACATGACTGCTGAACATGTATACGAACCGAAGTGCATTTTTGTGATTTATAATCGTACACTGCACATACTAAAATATATTTAGTTTGAATAAGCATTTTATATAAATAAACATGCTTATTCGACTTTTACATGTTCCATCCCGGAGGAGCGTACTTTTCATACACTACACTATCATTAAATGAATGTTTATATTACAATAAACACAAAAAAAGATGAATATTATACGTAATGTAATTTTTATCTCGATTTTTGTTTTCAATTTAAAATCCGATCCAAAAACAAAATAGAGCGGAGATTATCTACCATTGTGTCCGCGTATTTGTAATTACCGAAAAAAAAACGACGCGCGCGCGCTATTAAATTTCCGCCCGCAAGTGATAATGACGCCGAGGGGGCGGCATTACAGCACCGGACGATGCAATCTGTACACTGAGCGTTGGGGGCTGCATTCAGACCGATTCCTTCGGATTAAATGAGAACCCGGGCGCACAAAAGGCCACATTAAAAAGCGCATTCTAATAACCGTTATGAAGTTTCGGCGGCCGCACTCTCGAAATTTAATTTAATTTATGACACCAGACCACGCGCCGAAAGTGCACGTAGACCTGAAAAAGTTCCGCGCGTTTTCAGAGGCGGAGTGCAAAGTTGATTCCGTTCGTAATTACCGACGTAACGTATTAGTTTATTCGGTGGTAATACTATTGAAGTGAGGGCGGTAATGCAGCCCGGGGTGGATACATTATTTTAACGAACTACTTTATATGAAATTTGCATTTTTTAAATGAAAGTTTAAAGTACTCTACTGCAGTTAGTTTGTGGCTTTTAATTTAGTAGATCAAAGTTTGTTTGGTCCCAATTTCATTCTATCGTACTACAGCGGCGTGAGGGATAAGTAAATAACTTAAAATGTATATTTTGGCAATCTTTTCCTACACATTGTATATGAATAGATTTATTTACCCTGTATATTATACAGGAATGCAAAATTTATTTCAAAACTAAGTAAAATGCCCTTCGTCACTTTTAATTATAAAAGTCACTTGATAATGTGACTGGGCATTGTTTTGTGTGGTCTTAAATCAACCGGATATCCCTCTATAGTTTTATTATGGGGAGTAAAACTATTTCTGGATTGTTTAAATCATGTAAAACCTGCGCCCAGAAGGGTGGAGCGGGCGACCTATACCAGCGAAACTATGCCCGTTCGCTATTTCAAGCGACTTCAAGTTTTCACTACATTGTTATTCGTAATCATTCAGTTGAGTTCATCAATTCATTTTGGTATAATTCGTAGGAATTTATAGGTAAAAGTTAGAGTCGTTTGAAATAGTGAACTGTGTGAGTGGGTGAGGTGGGGTGAGCGGGTGTCCCATATTAACTAACCTATGCCTGTCCACTTTCAAGCAAATAAGTCCTGTTTAATTGTGTTCGTAGACAACATATCCGCATTGGAGAACGGAATTCCTCTCGATATCTTCAACCAATACAAGTTTGCTATGATTCGAGCGCTGAGTAGTGAAATTTTATATCTGAGAGAATAGTACAACTTACCCTCGAAGAGGGAAGTTAAACGGCGGCACCACATCAATTAGCAATGCACACTCATATGGTAATAACCGTCAACATGCTCATGTCTTCAGGATCACCGGGTAGTGCCCTCTAGAGAATAATATTCCAACAGAGTGCTTGAGATATCAGCACAAGGCCAATCGTATAAAACATATATAAGTGTCAACCCACCTCTTAGCAATCTACATATCTAGATTTCGATCTTATTAGATCTCGTCAGTGTAGCTCAGCTAGTGAGGATGAATTCACACAATATCTCGAGTGGTTATATACGAAAATAGTACAACTTACCCTCAAAGAGGGAAGTTAAACGCCATCTGGCGGCACCACATCAATTAGCAATGCACACCCATATGGTAATAACCGTCAACATGCTCATGTCTTCAGGATCACCGGGTAGTGCCCTTCGAGGGTAAGTTGTACTATTTTTGTATATAACCACTCGAGATATTGTGTGAATTCATCCTCACTAGCTGAGCTACACTGACGAGATCTAATAAGATCGAAATCTATATATGTAGATTGCTAAGAGGTGGGTTCACACTTATATATGTTTTATCTGAGAGAATATTTATAAAAACTCATATCCAGAGCCCTCTGTCTTTGGGTCTGTCCCCTTGAGAAACCCCCCAAGTACCAAGCCTGTCTCTGGCAAGAAGACTGAAATGTCTTCTAGAAAGAAGCAGGGTAACCCACACCCATTAGCCAGGACCCTCCAAATCCCAAAATACGTGAGCACTTCCAGGCGCGTGCATGTTCGCTGATTCCCTAGCTACCCCGATTGAGCCCTTGCGCACTAACCCAATTCCCGAAACGACCACTCAGTTCCCAAAAGAGGGTACATAATATCAAAGCTTCACGATATCCTCCGAAAAGGTCATCCTGAAACCGTAACTGCAGTAGACGTACTGAAAGACGTCAAAAGCAGGGTTTATGCGCGATCTCTTCCTACCGGATGGGCAAAAAATGGCCGGGCTCGTCCATCCTCTCGTCCAGCCACCAAAACAACAGAGACCTCACCCCCCGAGGCGATAGAGGTTAGGCAGTCGGTAATCTGACTAGTGGGGCCACCGTCCTGGCCAAGCTAACCTAGGAAGCGGCAGTATGATAATTTTTGTGATTTTTATATATGCTTTGTATTTTTGTTATCTTTATGATTGATTGTTTAGTAATTTTTTATGGGTTTTATGGTGTTTGTGTTTTGTGATTTTTATGGTAATTTTGTGGTATTGCGATGTTTATATGTGTTTTGTTAGTTATGTCTTTTATGGGATTTTCCTTCCTCTTGCCCCCGAAATGCCAGCGATATCAGCAACCCCCACCGACAGACGAATATTCAAGCTGACGAATATCTTCATATCCCGCCACAACTGAGTTTCCCGCGGATTTAATCCACAGGGCTTAACATATATAAATTATATCTATGTTGCAGCGGGGCTTGCTTTTTAAGCATGTAAGAATCAGTCACTTCAATTTTGAAGGAAGTCGTTTTATGTAAGATTTTTAAATACTTTCTGGCTAGCGTCAAAACAAAGAAACAAAATGAATTCATTCTCACTAGTCTAGTTGCACTGATGAGGTGTAACAAGATCGAAATCTAGATATCTAGATTGGTAAGAGGTGACTTCACACTTATATACTTTAAATAAGAGTTGCTCACTATGAAATGTTTCTTTTCTTCTATTTCTTTGCTCTTATACATTTTTGCAGGGCTGATCTGGGATCTAGGAAGGGAGGCGTTCTCCCGGAAAGAGAAGAAAATGGCCCTGGGACAGCTGAAACTAGGAAAAGCGGTGGGAGAAGATGAATTGAAGGCAGAGTCATTCAAAAGGCTACCGGAGGAAAGCAGAGAGAAGGACGAGGAGGTGTTGGAAGAGGGGCGTGTGGGTGTGGTGGTCCCGGTATATAAAGGGGGAGCGATCTCGGATGTAAAGAAGTGGAAGGAAAAGAGCTACTTCCGGAATGCCAGGATGGGTTTAGAAAGGGAAGAGGAACGAGGCAGTAGATATTCACTCTAGCGCAAATGGTGACGAAAGCGGTATGGTATGCTCTCCCCATATGGATACTGTGTTTTTATGTTTCTATGTTATTCTTTATATTAAATTCTACAGACATTGGAAAGTGATTTAACATTAATATCGCCCAACCAATATATCGGTTACTTCAGTGCAGTTACTATCGCATACTAGCGCCAGGCTAGCGCGTAATCTATAAAGCAGGGGTGGCCACACATTGAGCGACATGTTTCTTAAATTATAGTTGGCGGGCTACCAACAACCGTATGTATTATGTTATATCATAAGGAAACTAGTAATTTAAAGTCAAACATAAGTTTAAATTAAAAATAAACATAGATATTACTAATACATATTCAATATAAAGTTATTTACTGAGGAAAAAGAATAATTTCTTCACAACAAACTAATTTATTATTAATAAAATATGTGTACTATTTTAGAGACAAATAATGGTTAAATTTTATTTATTTCGTGTATTTTGTATTTTTTAATGTATTTATATTTTGTTAATTCTCAGTAGGACTAGTTGTTGATTAATAATCACATTGGTATTATTATTATTATATCTGTGTCTATTTAGCAGAAGCTGATATGTAAATTTTACTAGCTTTTTTCATAAATTTCTAAAAATGCACTCATAGTAAATGAAATATTTTATTATTAATTTGGAATTGTTATAACGCCCCGACTTTCATTTCTATATGTATATTATTACTTGGGTGTAATTTTGTATCTATTCGGTACAGATAAATTTTAACATTAATATCAATGGTAAATATTTTTAATTAACAAAAATGGCAATTTAATATTAAGCTGAGTAATTGAAATATACACATCAGCTGTTTATCTTATATTATATTGTAATATAAACAGCAACACCATATAAGTGGGGAAAATCCCATGTATATATTTTAACCTAATTTAGAGCGTATTCCTATTTTAAAATATAAGTTAAGGATATAGTGTCCCCAATTTTTCAAATAGATTGCAGCCACCCAAAAAATCAACACTCTTTGACTACAATAAACAGCATATTTCTACAACGTTACTACTCACTTATATACAATAGGTGACTAGTATTGACACTTTTTATGTTTCTCTCAGCTGTTTTATTCTCTTGAAATTTGCACTGCCGTCAATATTTCGGAATGCGACGGCATGCTGGGAAGACATTTTCCAGCTATTCTTACAGAGCTGAAAACGCACGCTTGAAATACGGTTCTTTCTGTTAGAGAAAATGGAACACGCTTAGAAGACGCTACAATGGGAGCCCATTTAGGGAAATAAAGGGAGAAAGCGAAGATAAAAAACGCATCGACTCACCATCATATAAATACATACTGAAACATCAAGCATGAAAAAATTAAATTAACAGAAACACGTTTATTTGTAAACACGTTTATTTAAGAGAGATACTTTTTTAACGAAAATAATTGTTGAATTATTGGTATTATTTTTTTCAGTGCGTAAATAATTTCGTCCGTGGTTTGTACGTTTTATCATAGACTTGGATATGCATGATGTAAATACGAGACCACACGTTGGTTTGTACAGGATGGGACTAAAAATGTTTCAGTTCTTTGATATTTCAGTTCATTATGTAACGGAATGATATGCCAATAAAGGTTTACAACTATAGCCGTGCTATATATATATATATATATATATATATATATATATATATATATATATATATATATATATATATATATATATATATATATATATATATATATATATATATATATATATATATATATATATATATATATATATATATATATATATATATATATATATATATATATATATATATATATATATATATCCATATCGAAATTGTGATACCCACAAGCTACCTGGTCAATTCGGGTAGAATCGCGCTCATCGGGCGGAGTGGGCCCCCACTCCGCCTGACGATCCGACGGGGGTTCGAAAGCGCGACTGGCGACCTACACATAGCCGCCGCACATTCGGACGCGGGATATCTTCAGTGCGTTAGTCCAAATAATCCGGCCCGGGCATAGCTGCTAGGCACGCTGCTGTTTATAAATCAAATCAATCAATCAATACTAGATTTCCTTATATATAGGACTAATATTGTCCATATTTACTTTTAGTTTATTTATATACTTGCTACTTACTATCCCCGGACAGTTTAATGAACATTCTAATCGCAATTTTAATTATAAACAATTAGCCGATGCAAATAGTAACAAACTATCTAATGGTATAATTTGTAGTGGTTTAGTATAATACTTTAGGGCACTTCGTCTCGTTGGAGGAGGCAGGGTAATACTTTCTAGTAAGAAATAATTCGAGGGAAACTGCTGGTTATTACATAGTTACATTAAACTTGTGTAGTCAACAATTGTTCAAACTAGCAAACAAATGTCCTGTACTCATTTTGGACGGCGCAGTTCTATTTGATATAAACTATAGGCGGTCAAGGGCCTTAAAATACTATGCGAGATGGAAACCTCTAAAAACGGGGAGACAGACTCTAATGACAATTGAAAATTATAAACAAGACGCCGATGCATATGAAAACTGACAAAACATATAATGGTACAACTGGTATTTGTTTGGTATGACATTTAGGGCCATTTCACATCATTGGGAGTGGCAGGGAATTACTACGAATCACTCCAGGGAAACTACTGGATATTACATAGCTACATCAAACTTGTGTTGTCAACAATTGTTCAAACTAGCAAGCAAATGTCTTGTACTCATTTTGGACGCAGCAGTTCTATTTGTTATAGACTTTAGGCGGTCAAGGTCCATAAAATACTATGCGAGATGGAAACCTCTAAAAATGGGGAAAGAGACTCTAATGACAATTGAAAACTATAAACATTAGGCCGATGGATATAGAAACTGACAAAACATATAATGGTACAACTGGTAATTGTTTGCTATGACATTTAGTGCCGTTTCACATCATTGGAAGTGGCAGGGGATTATTACGAATCACTCCAGGGAAACTACTGGTTATTACATAGCTACATCAAACTTGTCTTGTCAACAATTGTTCAAACTAGTAAACAAATGTCCTGTACTCAATATGGAAGGAACTGTTCTATTTGTTATAGACTTTAGGCGGTCAAGGTCCATAAAATACTATGCGAGATGGAAACCTCTTAAAATGGGGAAAGAGACTCTATGACTATTGAAAATTATAAACAATACCCCGATGCATATAGAAACTGACAAAACATATAATGGTACAACTGGTAGTTGTTTGGTATGACATTTAGGACCATTTCACATAATTAGAAGTTGCAGGCGATTACTACGAATCACTCCAGGTAAACTACTGGTTATTACATAGGTACATCAAACTTGTGTTGTCAACAATTATTCAAACTAGCAAACAAATGTCCTGTACTCATTTTTGACGGCGAATGTCTATTTGTTAAAAACTATAGGCGGTCAAGGGCCATTAAAATACTATGCGAGATGGAAACCTCTAAAAACGGGGAAAGAGACTCTAATGACAATTGAAAACTATAAACATTAGGCCGATGCATATAGAAACTGACAAAACATATAATGGTACAACTGGTACTTGTTTGGTATGACATTTAGGGCCATTTCACATCATTGGAAGTGGCAGGGGATTACTAGGAATCACTCGAGGGAAACTACTGGTTATTACATAGCTACATCAAACTTGTGTTGTCAACAATTGTTCAAACTAGCATATAAATGTCCTGTACTCATTTTGGACGGAGCAGTTTTATTTGTTATAGACTTTAGGCGGTCAAGGTCCATAAAATACTATGCGAGATGGAAACCTCTTAAAATGGGGAAAGAGACTCTAATGACTATTGAAAATTATAAACAATACCCCGATGCATATAGAAACTGACAAAACATATAATGGTACAAATGGTCGTTGTTTGGTATGACATTTAGGGCCATTTCACATCATTGGAAGTGGTAGGGGATTATTTCGAATCACTCCAGGGAAACTACTGGTTATTACATAGGTACATCAAACTTGTGTTGTCAACAACTGTTCAAACTAGCAAATAAATGTCCTGTACTCATTTTGGACGGAGCAGTTCTATTTGTTATAGACTTTAGGCGGTCAAGGTCCATAAAATACTATGCGAGATGGTAACCTCTTAAAATGGGGAAAGAGACTCTAATGACAATTGAAAATTATAAACAATACGCCGATGCATATAGAAACTGACAAAACATATAATGGTACAACTGGTAGTTGTTTGATATGACATTTAAGGTCACTTCACATCATTGGAAGTGGCAGGAGATTACTAGGAATCACTCGAGGGAAACTGCTGTTTATTACATAGCTACATAAAATTTGTGTTGTCAACAATTGTTCAAACTAGCAACCAAATGCCCTGTACTCATTATGGACGGCGTAGTTCTATTTGTTATAGACTATAGACAGTCAAGGGCCCCAAAATACTATGCGAGATCGAAACCCCTAAAATCGGGGAAACAGACTTTAATGACAATTGAAAATTATAAACAATAGGCAGATGCATATAGAAACTGACAAAACATATAATGGTGCAACTAGTAGTTGTTTGATATGACATTTAATGCCACTTCACATCATTGGAAGTGGCAGGGGATTACTAGGAATCACTCGAGGGAAACTGCAGGTTATTATATAGCTACATCAAGCTTGTGTTGTCAACAATTGTTCAAACTAGCAAACAAATTTCCTGTCCTCATTTTGGACAGAGCAGTTTAATTTTTTATAGACTATAGACGTTCAAGTGTCAAAAAATACTATGCTAGATGGAAACCTCTAAAAACGGGGAAAGAGACTCTAATGACAAATGAAAATTATAAACAATACGCCGATGCATATAGAAACTGACAAAACATATAATGGTACAACTGGTAGTTGTTTGATATGACATTTAGGGCCACTTCACATCATTGGAAGTGGCAGGGGATTACTAGGAATCACTCGAGGGAAACTGCTGGTTATTATATAGCTACATCAAACTTGTGTTGTCAACAATTGTTCAAACTAGCAAACAAATGTCCTGTACTCATTTTGGACGGCGCAGTTCTATTTGTTATAAACTATATGCGGTCAAGGGCCATTAAAATACTATGCGAGATGGAAACCTCTAAAAACGGGGAAAGAGACTCTAATGACAATTGAAAACTATAAACAATACGCCGATGCATATAGAAACTGACAAAACATATAATGGTACAACTGGTAGTAGTTTAATATGACATTTAAGGCCACTTCACATCATTGGAAGTGGCAGGGGATTACTAGGAATCACTCGAGGGAAACTGCAGGTTATTATATAGCTACATCAAGCTTGTGTTGTCAACAATTGTTCAAACTAGCAAACAAATTTCCTGTCCTCATTTTGGACAGAGCAGTTTAATTTTTTATAGACTATAGACGTTCAAGTGTCAAAAAATACTATGCTAGATGGAAACCTCTAAAAACGGGGAAAGAGACTCTAATGACAAATGAAAATTATAAACAATACGCCGATGCATATAGAAAC
Organism: Lordithon lunulatus; assembly: GCA_963942505.1. Taxonomy (NCBI): domain Eukaryota; kingdom Metazoa; phylum Arthropoda; class Insecta; order Coleoptera; family Staphylinidae; genus Lordithon; species Lordithon lunulatus. The sequence continues at coordinate 40,260,865 of OZ012668.1, forward strand.
TGACAAAACATATAATGGTACAACTGGTAGTTGTTTGATATGACATTTAGGGCCACTTTACATCATTGGAAGTGGCAGGGGATTACTAGGAATCACTCGAGGGAAACTGCTGGTTATTATATAGCTACATCAAACTTGTGTTGTCAACAATTGTTCAAACTAGCAAACAAATGTCCTGTACTCATTTTGGACAGAGCAGTTCAATTTGTTATAAACTATAGACGGTCAAGGGCCATAAAATACTATGCTAGATGGAAACCTCTAAAAACGGGGAAAGAGACTCTAATGACAATTGAAAATTATAAACAATACGCCGATGCATATAGAAACTGACAAAACATATAATGGTACAACTGGTAGTTGTTTGATATGACATTTAGGGCCACTTCACATCATTGGAAGTGGCAGGGGATTACTAGGAATCACTCGAGGGAAACTGCTGGTTATTATATAGCTACATCAAACTTGTGTTGTCAACAATTCTTCAAGCTAGCAAACAAATGTGCTGTAGTCATTTGGGAAGGAGCAGTTCTATTTGTTATAGACTTTAGGCGGTCAAGGTCCATAAAATACTATGCGAGATGGAAACCTCTAAAAATGGGAAAAGAGACTCCAATGACAATTCAAAACTACAAACATTAGGCCAATGCATATAGAAACTAATAAAACTTATAATGGTACAACTGGTAGTTGTTTGGTATGACATTTAGGGCCATTTCACATCATTGGAAGTGGCAGGGGATTACTACGAATCACTTCAGGGAAACTACTGGTTATTACATAGCTACATCAAACTTGTGTTGTCAACAATTGTTCAAACTAGCAAACAAATGTCCTGTACTCATTTTGGACGGCGCAGTTCTATTTGTTATAAACTATATGCGGTCAAGGGCCATTAAAATACTATGCGAGATGGAAACCTCTAAAAACGGGGAAAGAGACTCTAATGACAATTGAAAACTATAAACATTAGGCCGATGCATATAGTAACTGACAAAACATATAATGGTACAACTGGTACTTGTTTGGTATGACATTTAGGGCCATTTCACATCATTGGAAGTGGCAGGGGATTACTACGAATCACTCCAGGGAAACTACTGGTTATTACATAGCTACATCAAACTTGTGTTGTCAACGATTGTTCAAACTAGCAAACAAATGTTCTGTACTCATTTTCGACGGCGCATTTCTATTTGTTAAAAACTATAGGCGGTCAAGGGCCATTAAAATACTATGCGAGATGGAAACCTCTAAAAACGGAGAAAGAGACTCTAATGACAATTGAAAACTATAAACATTAGGCCGATGCATATAGTAACTGACAAAACATATAATGGTACAACTGGTACTTGTTTGGTATGACATTTAGGGCCATTTCACATCATTGGAAGTGGCAGGGGATTACTAGGAATCACTCGAGGGAAACTACTGGTTATTACATAGCTACATCAAACTTGTGTTGTCAACAATTGTTCAAACTAGCAAATAAATGTCCTGTACTCAGTTTGGACGGAGCAGTTCTATTTGTTATAGACTTTAGGCGGTCAAGGTCCATAAAATACTATGCGAGATGGAAACCTCTTAAAATGGGGAAAGAGACTCTAATGACTATTGAAAATTATAAACAATACCCCGATGCATATAGAAACTGACAAAACATATAATGCTACAAATGGTAGTTGTTTGGTATGACATTTAGGGCCATTTCACATCATTGGAAGTGGCAGGGGATTACTACGAATCACTCCAGGGAAACTACTGGTTATTACATAGCTACATCAAACTTGTGTTGTCAACAATTGTTCAAACTAGCAAATAAATGTCCTGTACTCAGTTTGGACGGAGCAGTTCTATTTGTTATAGACTTTAGGCGGTCAAGGTCCATAAAATACTATGCGAGATGGAAACCTCTTAAAATGGGGAAAGAGACTCTAATGACAATTGAAAATTATAAACATATAGAAACTGACAAAACATATAATAGTGCAACTGGTAGTTGTTTGCTATGACATTTAGGGCCATTTCACATCATTGGAAGTGGTAGGGGATTATTTCGAATCACTCCAGGGAAACTACTGGTTATTACATAGCTACATCAAACTTGTGTTGTCAACAATTGTTCAAACTAGCAAACAAATGTCCTGTACTCATTTTGGACGGCGCATTTCTATTTGTTATAAACTATAGGCGGTCAAGGGCCATAAAATACTATGCGAGATGGAAACCTCTAGAAACGAGGAAACAGACTCTAATTACAATTAAAAATTATAAACAATAGGCCGATGCATATAGAAACTGACAAAACATATAATGGTACAACTGGTAGTTGTTTGGTATGACATTTAGGGCCATTTCACATCATTGGAAGTGGCAGGGGATTACTACGAATCACTCGAGGGAAACTGCTGGTTTTTATATAGCTATATCAAACTTGTGTTGTCAACAATTGTTCAATCTAACAAACAAATGTCCTGTACTCATTTTGGACACAGCAGTTTAAATTGTTATAGACTATAGACGGTCAAGGGCCATAAAATACTATGCTAGATGGAAACCTCTAAAAACGGGGAAAGAGACTCTAATCACCATTGAAAATTATAATCAATAAGCCGATGCATATAGAAACTGACAAAGCATATAACGGTACAATTGGTAGTTGTTTGATATGACATTAAGGTCACTTCACATCATTAGAAGTGGCAGGGTATTACTAGGAATGACTCGAGGGAACCTGCTGGTTATTATATAGCTACATCAAACTTGTGTTGTCAGCAATTGTTCAAACTAGCAAACTAATGTCCTGTCCTCATTTTGGACAGAGCAGTTTAATTTGTTATAGACTATAGACGGTCAAAAGCCATAAAATACTATGCTAGATGGAAACCTCTCAAAATGGGGAAAGAGACTCTAATTACAATTAAAAATTATAAACAATAGGCCGATGCATATAGAAACTGACAAAACATATAATGGTACAACTGGTAGTTGTTTGATACGACATTTAAGGTCACTTCACATCATTGGAAGTGGCAGGGGATTACTAGGAATCACTCGAGGGAAACTGCTGGTTATTATATAGCTACATCAAACTTGTGTTGTCAACAATTGTTCAAACTAGCAAACAAATGTCCTGTACTCATTTTGGACGGCGCAGTTCTATTTGTTATAAACTATATGCGGTCAAGGGCCATTAAAATACTATGCGAGATGGAAACCTCTAAAAACGGGGAAAGAGACTCTAATGACAATTGAAAACTATAAACAATACGCCGATGCATATAGAAACTGACAAAACATATAATGGTACAACTGGTAGTAGTTTAATATGACATTTAAGGCCACTTCACATCATTGGAAGTGGCAGGGGATTACTAGGAATCACTCGAGGGAAACTGCAGGTTATTATATAGCTACATCAAGCTTGTGTTGTCAACAATTGTTCAAACTAGCAAACAAATTTCCTGTCCTCATTTTGGACAGAGCAGTTTAATTTTTTATAGACTATAGACGTTCAAGTGTCAAAAAATACTATGCTAGATGGAAACCTCTAAAAACGGGGAAAGAGACTCTAATGACAAATGAAAATTATAAACAATACGCCGATGCATATAGAAACTGACAAAACATATAATGGTACAACTGGTAGTTGTTTGATATGACATTTAGGGCCACTTCACATCATTGGAAGTGGCAGGGGATTACTAGGAATCACTCGAGGGAAACTGCTGGTTATTATATAGCTACATCAAACTTGTGTTGTCAACAATTGTTCAAACTAGCAAACAAATGTCCTGTACTCATTTTGGACGGCGCAGTTCTATTTGTTATAAACTATATGCGGTCAAGGGCCATTAAAATACTATGCGAGATGGAAACCTCTAAAAACGGGGAAAGAGACTCTAATGACAATTGAAAACTATAAACAATACGCCGATGCATATAGAAACTGACAAAACATATAATGGTACAACTGGTAGTAGTTTAATATGACATTTAAGGCCACTTCACATCATTGGAAGTGGCAGGGGATTACTAGGAATCACTCGAGGGAAACTGCAGGTTATTATATAGCTACATCAAGCTTGTGTTGTCAACAATTGTTCAAACTAGCAAACAAATTTCCTGTCCTCATTTTGGACAGAGCAGTTTAATTTTTTATAGACTATAGACGTTCAAGTGTCAAAAAATACTATGCTAGATGGAAACCTCTAAAAACGGGGAAAGAGACTCTAATGACAAATGAAAATTATAAACAATACGCCGATGCATATAGAAACTGACAAAACATATAATGGTACAACTGGTAGTTGTTTGATATGACATTTAGGGCCACTTCACATCATTGGAAGTGGCAGGGGATTACTAGGAATCACTCGAGGGAAACTGCTGGTTATTATATAGCTACATCAAACTTGTGTTGTCAACAATTGTTCAAACTAGCAAACAAATGTCCTGTACTCATTTTGGACAGAGCAGTTCAATTTGTTATAAACTATAGACGGTCAAGGGCCATAAAATACTATGCTAGATGGAAACCTCTAAAAACGGGGAAAGAGACTCTAATGACAATTGAAAATTATAAACAATACGCCGATGCATATAGAAACTGACAAAACATATAATGGTACAACTGGTAGTTGTTTGATATGACATTTAGGGCCACTTCACATCATTGGAAGTGGCAGGGGATTACTAGGAATCACTCGAGGGAAACTGCTGGTTATTATATAGCTACATCAAACTTGTGTTGTCAACAATTCTTCAAGCTAGCAAACAAATGTGCTGTAGTCATTTGGGAAGGAGCAGTTCTATTTGTTATAGACTTTAGGCGGTCAAGGTCCATAAAATACTATGCGAGATGGAAACCTCTAAAAATGGGGAAAGAGACTCCAATGACAATTCAAAACTACAAACATTAGGCCAATGCATATAGAAACTAATAAAACTTATAATGGTACAACTGGTAGTTGTTTGGTATGACATTTAGGGCCATTTCACATCATTGGAAGTGGCAGGGGATTACTAGGAATCACTCGAGGGAAACTACTGGTTATTACATAGCTACATCAAACTTGTGTTGTCAACAATTGTTCAAACTAGCAAATAAATGTCCTGTACTCAGTTTGGACGGAGCAGTTCTATTTGTTATAGACTTTAGGCGGTCAAGGTCCATAAAATACTATGCGAGATGGAAACCTCTTAAAATGGGGAAAGAGACTCTAATGACTATTGAAAATTATAAACAATACCCCGATGCATATAGAAACTGACAAAACATATAATGCTACAAATGGTAGTTGTTTGGTATGACATTTAGGGCCATTTCACATCATTGGAAGTGGTAGGGGATTATTTCGAATCACTCCAGGGAAACTACTGGTTATTACATAGCTACATCAAACTTGTGTTGTCAACAATTGTTCAAACTAGCAAACAAATGTCCTGTACTCATTTTGGACGGCGCATTTCTATTTGTTATAAACTATAGGCGGTCAAGGGCCATAAAATACTATGCGAGATGGAAACCTCTAGAAACGAGGAAACAGACTCTAATTACAATTAAAAATTATAAACAATAGGCCGATGCATATAGAAACTGACAAAACATATAATGGTACAACTGGTAGTTGTTTGGTATGACATTTAGGGCCATTTCACATCATTGGAAGTGGCAGGGGATTACTACGAATCACTCGAGGGAAACTGCTGGTTTTTATATAGCTATATCAAACTTGTGTTGTCAACAATTGTTCAATCTAACAAACAAATGTCCTGTACTCATTTTGGACACAGCAGTTTAAATTGTTATAGACTATAGACGGTCAAGGGCCATAAAATACTATGCTAGATGGAAACCTCTAAAAACGGGGAAAGAGACTCTAATTACAATTAAAAATTATAAACAATAGGCCGATGCATATAGAAACTGACAAAACATATAATGGTACAACTGGTAGTTGTTTGATACGACATTTAAGGTCACTTCACATCATTGGAAGTGGCAGGGGATTACTAGGAATCACTCGAGGGAAACTGCTGGTTATTATATAGCTACATCAAACTTGTGTTGTCAACAATTGTTCAAACTAGCAAACAAATGTCCTGTACTCATTTTGGACGGCGCAGTTCTAATTGTTATAAACTATAGGCAGTCAAGGGCCATATAATTCTATGCGAGATGGAAACCTCTAAAAACGGGGAAAGAGACTCTAATGACAATCGAAAATTATAAACAATACGCTGATGCATATAGAAATTGACAAAAGATATAATGGTACAAATGATAGTTGTTTGGTTTGACATTTAGGGTCATTTCACATCATTGGAAGTGGTAGGGGATTATTTCGAATCACTCCAGGGAAACTACTGGTTATTACATAGCTACGTCAAACTTTTGTTGTCAACAATTGTTCAAACTAGCAAACAAATGTGCTGTAGTCATTTTGGAAGGAGCAGTTCTATTTGTTATAGACTTTAGGCGGTCAAGGTCCATAAAATACTATGCGAGAAGGAAACCTCTAAAAATGGGGAAAGAGACTCCAATGACAATTCAAAACTATAAACATTAGGCCAATGCATATAGAAACTAACAAAACTTATAATGGTACAACTGGTAGTTGTTTGGTATGACATTTAGGGCCATTTCACATAATTGGAAGTTGCAGGGGATTACTACGAATCACTCCAGGGAAACTACTGGTTATTACATAGGTACATCAAACTTGTGTTGTCAACAATTATTCAAACTAGCAAACAAATGTCCTGTACTCATTTTTGACGGCGAATTTCTATTTGTTAAAAACTATAGGCGGTCAAGGGCCATTAAAATACTATGCGAGATGGAAACCTCTAAAAACGGGGAAAGAGACTCTAATGACAATTGAAAACTATAAACATTAGGCCGATGCATATAGAAACTGACAAAACATACAATGGTACAACTGGTACTTGTTTGGTATGACATTTAGGGCCATTTCACATCATTAGAAGTGGCAGGGGATTACTAGGAATCACTCGAGGGAAACTGCTGGTTATTATATAGCTACATCAAACTTGTGTTGTCAACAATTGTTCAAACTAGCAATCAAATGTCCTGTACTCATTTTGGACGGCGCATTTCTATTTGTTATAAACTATAGGCGGTCAAGGGCCATAAAATACTATGCGAGATGGAAACCTCTAGAAACGAGTAAACAGACTCTAATTACAATTGAAAATTATAAACAATAGGCCGATGCATATAGAAACTAACAAAACATATAATGGTAAAACTGGTAGTTGTTTGATATGACATTTAAGGTCGCTTCACATCATTGGAAGTGGCAGGGGATTACTAGGAATCACTCGAGGGAAACTGCTGGTTATTATATAGCTACATCAAACTTGTGTTGTCAACAATTGTTCAAACTAGCATATAAATGTCCTGTACTCATTTTGGACGGAGCAGTTTTATTTGTTATAGACTTTAGGCGGTCAAGGTCCATAAAATACTATGCGAGATGGAAACCTCTTAAAATGGGGAAAGAGACTCTAATGACAATTGAAAATTATAAAAAATACGCCGATGCATATAGAAACTGACAAAACATATAATGGTACAACTGGTAGTTGTTTGGTATGACATTTAGGGCCATTTCACATAATTGGAAGTTGCAGGGGATTACTACGAATCACTCCAGGGAAACTACTGGTTATTACATAAGTACATCAAACTAGTGTTGTCAACAATTATTCAAACTAGCAAACAAATGTCCTGTACTCATTTTTGACGGCGAATTTCAATTTTTTAAAAACTATAGGCGGTCAAGGGCCATTAAAATACTATGCGAGATGGAAACCTCTAAAAACGGGGAAAGAGACTCTAATGACAATTGAAAACTATAAACATTAGGCCGATGCATATAGAAACTGACAAAACATATAATGGTACAACTGGTACTTGTTTGGTATGACATTTAGGGCCATTTCACATCATTGGAAGTGGCAGGGGATTACTAGGAATCACTCGAGGGAAACTACTGGTTATTACATAGCTACATCAAACTTGTGTTGTCAACAATTGTTCAAACTAGCAAATAAATGTCCTGTACTCATTTTGGACGGAGCAGTTCCATTTGTTATAGACTTTAGGCGGTCAAGGTCCATAAAATACAATGCGAGATGGAAACCTCTTAAAATGGGGAAAGAGACTCTAATGACAATTGAAAACTATAAACATTAGGCCGATGCATATAGAAACTGACAAAACATATAATGGTACAACTGGTAGTTGTTTGGTATGACATTTAGGGCCATTTCACATCATTGGAAGTGGCAGGGGATTACTACGAATCACTCGAGGGAAACTGCTGGTTATTATATAGCTATATCAAACTTGTGTTGTCAACAATTGTTCAATCTAACAAACAAATGTCCTGTACTTATTTTGGACACAGCAGTTTAAATTGTTATAGACTATAGACGGTCAAGGGCCATAAAATACTATGCTAGATGGAAACCTCTAAAAACGGGGAAACAGACTCTAATGACAATTGAAAATTATAAACAATACGCCGATGCATATAGAAACTGACAAAGCATATAATGGTACAATTGGTAGTTGTTTGATATGACATTAAGGTCACTTCACATCATTAGAAGTGGCAGGGGATTACTAGGAATGACTCGAGGGAAGCTGCTGGTTATTATATAGCTACATCAAACTTGTGTTGTCAGCAATTGTTCAAACTAGCAAACTAATGTCCTGTCCTCATTTTGGACAGAGCACTTTAATTTGTTATAGACTATAGACGGTCCAGGGCCATAAAATACTATGCTAGATGGAAACCTCTAAAAATGGGGAAAGAGACTCCAATGACAATTCAAAACTATAAACATTAGGCCAATGCATATAGAAACTAACAAAACATATAATGGTACAACTGGTAGTTGTTTGGTATGACATTTAGGGCCATTTCACATCATTGGAAGTGGTAGGGGATTATTTCGAATCACTCCAGGGAAACTACTGGTTATTACATAGCTACATCAAACTTGTGTTGTCAACAATTGTTCAAACTAGCAAACAAATGTCCTGTACTCATTTTGGACGGCGCAGTCCTATTTATTATAAACTATAGGCGGTCAAGGGCCTTAAAATACTATGCGAGATGGAAACCTCTAAAAACGGGGAAACAGACTCTAATGACAATTGAAAATTATAAACAATACGCCGATGCATATAGAAACTGACAAAACATATAATAGTACAACTGGTAGTGGATTGGTATGACATTTAGGGCCATTTCACATCATTGGAAGTGGTAGGGGATTATTTCGAAAGACTCCAGGGAAACTACTGGTTATTACATAGCTACATCAAACTTGTGTTGTCAACAATTGTTCAAACTAGCATATAAATGTCCTGTACTCATTTTGGACGGAGCAGTTTTATTTGTTATAGACTTTAGGCGGTCAAGGTCCATAAAATACTATGCGAGATGGAAACCTCTTAAAATGGGGAAAGAGACTCTAATGACTATTGAAAATTATAAACAATACCCCGATGCATATAGAAACTGACAAAACATATAATGGTACAAATGGTAGTTGTTTGGTATGACATTTAGGGCCATTTCACATCATTGGAAGTGGTAGGGGATTATTTCGAATCACTCCAGGGAAACTACTGGTTATTACATAGCTACATCAAACTTGTGTTGTCAACAATTGTTCAAACTAGCAAACAAATGTCCTGTACTCATTTTGGACGGCGCATTTCTATTTGTTATAAACTATAGGCAGTCAAGGGCCATAAAATACTATGCGAGATGGAAACCTCTAGAAACGAGGAAACAGAATCTAATTACAATTAAAAATTATAAACAATAGGCCGATGCATATAGAAACTGACAAAACATATAGTGGTACAACTGGTAGTTGTTTGATATGACATTTAAGGTCACTTCACATCATTGGAAGTGGCAGGGGATTACTAGGAATCACTCGAGGGAAACTGCTGGTTATTATATAGCTACATCAAACTTGTGTTGTCAACAATTGTTCAAACTAGCAAACAAATGTCCTGTACTCATTTTGGACGGCGCATTTCTATTTGTTATAAACTATAGGCGGTCAAGGGCCATAAAATACTATGCGAGATGGAAACCTCTAGAAACGAGTAAACAGACTCTAATTACAATTGAAAATTATAAACAATAGGCCGATGCATATAGAAACTGACAAAACATATAATGGTAAAACTGGTAGTTGTTTGATATGACATTTAAGGTCACTTCACATCATTGGAAGTGACAGGGGATTACTAGGTATCACTCGAGGGAAACTGCTGGTTATTATATAGCTACATCAAACTTGTGTTGTCAACAATTGTTCAAACTAGCAAACAAATGTCCTGTACTCATTTTGGACGGCGCATTTCTATTTGTTATAAACTATAGGCAGTCAAGGGCCATAAAATACTATGCGAGATGGAAACCTCTAGAAACGAGGAAACAGAATCTAATTACAATTAAAAATTATAAACAATAGGCCGATGCATATAGAAACTGACAAAACATATAGTGGTACAACTGGTAGTTGTTTGATATGACATTTAAGGTCACTTCACATCATTGGAAGTGGCAGGGGATTACTAGGAATCACTCGAGGGAAACTGCTGGTTATTATATAGCTACATCAAACTTGTGTTGTCAACAATTGTTCAAACTAGCAAACAAATGTCCTGTACTCATTTTGGACGGCGCATTTCTATTTGTTATAAACTATAGGCGGTCAAGGGCCATAAAATACTATGCGAGATGGAAACCTCTAGAAACGAGTAAACAGACTCTAATGACAATTGAAAATTATAAACAATAGGCCGATGCATATAGAAACTGACAAAACATATAATGGTAAAACTGGTAGTTGTTTGATATGACATTTAAGGTCACTTCACATCATTGGAAGTGGCAGGGGATTACTAGGAATCACTCGAGGGAAACTGCTGGTTTTTATATAGCTATATCAAACTTGTGTTGTCAACAATTGTTCAATCTAACAAACAAATGTCCTGTACTCATTTTGGACACAGCAGTTTAAATTGTTATAGACTATAGACGGTCAAGGGCCATAAAATACTATGCTAGATGGAAACCTCTAAAAACGGGGAAAGAGACTCTAATCACCATTGAAAATTATAATCAATAAGCCGATGCATATAGAAACTGACAAAGCATATAACGGTACAATTGGTAGTTGTTTGATATGACATTAAGGTCACTTCACATCATTAGAAGTGGCAGGGGATTACTAGGAATGACTCGAGGGAACCTGCTGGTTATTATATAGCTACATCAAACTTGTGTTGTCAGCAATTGTTCAAACTAGCAAACTAATGTCCTGTCCTCATTTTGGACAGAGCAGTTTAATTTGTTATAGACTATAGACGGTCAAAAGCCATAAAATACTATGCTAGATGGAAACCTCTAAAAATGGGGAAAGACTCTAATTATAATTAAAAATTATAAACAATAGGCCGATGCATATAGAAACTGACAAAACATATAATGGTACAACTGGTAGTTGTTTGGTATGACATTTAGGGCCATTTCACATCATTGGAAGTGACAGGGGATTACTAGGAATCACTCGAGGGAACCTGCTGGTTATTATATAGCTACATCAAACTTGTGTTGTCAACAATTGTTCAAACTAGCAAACAAATGTCCTGTACTAATTTTGGACGGCGCAGTTCTAATTGTTATAAACTATAGGCAGTCAAGGGCCATAAAATTCTATGCGAGATGGAAACCTCTAAAAACGGGGAAAGAGACTCTAATGACAATCGAAAGTTATAAACAATACGCTGATGCATATAGAAATTGACAAAAGATATAATGGTACAAATGATAGTTGTTTGGTTTGACATTTAGGGTCATTTCACATCATTGGAAGTGGTAGGGGATTATTTCGAATCACTCCAGGGAAACTACTGGTTATTACATAGCTACGTCAAACTTTTGTTGTCAACAATTGTTCAAACTAGCAAACAAATGTGCTGTAGTCATTTTGGAAGGAGCAGTTCTATTTGTTATAGACTTTAGGCGGTCAAGGTCCATAAAATACTATGCGAGATGGAAACCTCTAAAAATGGGGAAAGAGACTCCAATGACAATTCAAAACTATAAACATTAGGCCAATGCATATAGAAACTAACAAAACTTATAATGGTACAACTGGTAGTTGTTTGGTATGACATTTAGGGCCATTTCACATAATTGGAAGTTGCAGGGGATTACTACGAATCACTCCAGGGAAACTACTGGTTATTACATAGGTACATCAAACTTGTGTTGTCAACAATTATTCAAACTAGCAAACAAATGTCCTGTACTCATTTTTGACGGCGAATTTCTATTTGTTAAAAACTATAGGCGGTCAAGGGCCATTAAAATACTATGCGAGATGGAAACCTCTAAAAACGGGGAAAGAGACTCTAATGACAATTGAAAACTATAAACATTAGGCCGATGCATATAGAAACTGACAAAACATACAATGGTAAAACTGGTACTTGTTTGGTATGACATTTAGGATCATTTCACATCATTAGAAGTGGCAGGGGATTACTAGGAATCACTCGAGGGTAACTACTGGTTATTACATAGCTACATCAAACTTGTGTTGTCAACAATTGTTCAAACTAGCAAATAAATGTCCTGTACTCATTTTGGACGGAGCAGTTCTATTTGTTATAGACTTTAGGCGGTCAAGGTCCATAAAATACTATGCGAGATGGAAACCTCTTAAAATGGGGAAAGAGACTCTAATGACAATTGAAAACTATAAACATTAGGCCGATGCATATAGAAACTGACAAAACATATAATGGTACAACTGGTAGTTGTTTGGTATGACATTTAGGGCCATTTCACATCATTGGAAGTGGCAGGGGATTACTACGAATCACTCGAGGGAAACTGCTGGTTATTATATAGCTATATCAAACTTGTGTTGTCAACAATTGTTCAATCTAACAAACAAATGTCCTGTACTCATTTTGGACACAGCAGTTTAAATTGTTATAGACTATAGACGGTCAAGGGCCATAAAATACTATGCTAGATGGGAAACCTCTAAAAACGGGGAAACAGACTCTAATGACAATTGAAAATTATAAACAATACGCCGATGCATATAGAAACTGACAAAGCATATAATGGTACAATTGGTAGTTGTTTGATATGACATTAAGGTCACTTCACATCATTAGAAGTGGCAGGGGATTACTAGGAATGACTCGAGGGAAACTGCTGGTTATTATATAGCTACATCAAACTTGTGTTGTCAGCAATTGTTCAAACTAGCAAACTAATGTCCTGTCCTCATTTTGGACAGAGCACTTTAATTTGTTATAGACTATAGACGGTCCAGGGCCATAAAATACTATGCTAGATGGAAACCTCTAAAAATGGGGAAAGAGACTCCAATGACAATTCAAAACTATAAACATTAGGCCAATGCATATAGAAACTAACAAAACATATAATGGTACAACTGGTAGTTGTTTGGTATGACATTTAGGGCCATTTCACATCATTGGAAGTGGCAGGGGATTACTACGAATCACTTCAGGGAAACTACTGGTTATTACATAGCTACATCAAACTTGTGTTGTCAACAATTGTTCAAACTAGCAAACAAATGTCCTGTACTCATTTTGGACGGCGCAGTCCTATTTATTATAAACTATAGGCGGTCAAGGGCCTTAAAATACTATGCGAGATGGAAACCTCTAAAAACGGGGAAACAGACTCTAATGACAATTGAAAATTATAAACAATACGCCGATGCATATAGAAACTGACAAAACATATAATGGTACAACTGGTAGTTGTTTGGTATGACATTTAGGCCCATTTCACATAATTGGAAGTGGAAGGGGATTACTACGAATCACTGCAGGGAAACTACTGGTTATTACATAGGTACATCAAACTTGTGTTGTTAACAATTGTTCAAACTAGCTAACAAATATCCTGTACTCATTTTGGATGGCGCAGTTCTATTTGTTATAGACTTTAGGCGGTCAAGATCCATAAAATACTATGCGAGATGGAAACCTCTTAAAATGGGGAAAGAGACTCTAATGACTATTGAAAATTATAAACAATACGCCGATGCATATAGAAACTGACAAAACATATAATGGTACAACTGGTAGTTGTTTGATATGACATTTAAGGCCACTTCACATCATTGGAAGTGGCAGGGGATTACTAGGAATCACTCGAGGGAAACTACTGGTTATTACATAGCTACATCAAACTTGTGTTGTCAACAATTGTTCAAACTAGCAAATAAATGTCCTGTACTCATTTTGGACGGAGCAGTTCTATTTGTTATAGACTTTAGGCGGTCAAGATTCATAAAATACTATGCGAGATGGAAACCTCTTAAAATGGGGAAAGAGACTCTAATGACTATTGAAAATTATAAACAATACGCCGATGCATATAGAAACTGACAAAACATATAATGGTACAACTGGTAGTTGTTTGATATGACATTTAAGGCCACTTCACATCATTGGAAATGGCAAAGGATTACTACTAATCACTCCAGGGAAACTGCTGGTTATTACATAGTTACATCAAACTTGTGTTGTCAACAATTGTTCAAACTAGCAAACAAATGTCCTTTACTCATTTTGGACGCAGCAGTTCTATTTGTTATAGACTTTAGGCGGTCAAGGTCCATCAAATACTATGCGAGATGGAAACCTCTTAAAATGGGGAAAGAGACTCTAATGACAATTGAAAATTATAAACAATACGCCGATGCATATAGAAACTGACAAAACATATAATGGTACAACTGGTAGTTGTTTGGTATGACATTTAGGGCCATTTCACATCATTGGAAGTGGCAGGGGATTACTACGAATCACTCGAGGGAAACTGCTGGTTATTATATAGCTACATCAAACTTGTGTTGTCAACAATTGTTCAAACTAGTAAACAAATGTCCTGTACTCATTTTGGACGGCGCATTCCTATTTGTTATAAACTATAGGCGTTCAAGAGCCATACAATACTATGCGAGATGGAAACCTCTAGAAACGAGGAAACAGACTCTAATTACAATTGAAAATTATAAACAATAGGCCGATGCATATAGAAACTGACAAAACATATAATGGTACAACTGGTAGTTGTTTGATATGACATTTAAGACCACTTCACATCATTGGAAATGGCAGGGGATTACTAGGAATCACTCGAGGGAAACTGCTGTTTATTACATAGCTACATCAAATTTGTGTTGTCAACAACTGTTCAAACTAGCAACCAAATGCCCTGTACTCATTATGGACGGCGTAGTTCTATTTGTTATAGACTATAGATAGTCAAGGGCCCCAAAATACTATGCGAGATCGAAACCCCTAAAATCGGGGAAACAGACTTTAATGACAATTGAAAATTATAAACAATAGGCAGATGCATATAGAAACTGACAAAACATATAATGTTGCAACTAGTAGTTGTTTGATATGACATTTAAGGTCACTTCACATCATTGGAAGTGGCAGGGGATTACTAGGAATCACTCGAGGGAAACTGCTGGTTATTATATAGCTACATCAAACTTGTGTTGTCAACAATTGTTCAAACTAGCAAACAAATTTCCTGTCCTCATTTTGGACAGAGCAGTTTAATTTTTTATAGACTATAGACGTTCAAGTGTCATAAAATACTATGCTAGATGGAAACCTCTAAAAACGGGGAAAGAGACTCTAATGACAATTGAAAATTATAAACAATACGCCGATGCATATAGAAACTGACAAAACATATAATGGTACAACTGGTAGTAGTTTGGTATGACATTTAGAGCCATTTCACATCATTAGAAGTTGCAGGGGATTACTACGAATCACTCCAGGGAAACTACTGGTTATTACATAGCTACATCAAACTTGTGTTGTAAACAATTGTTCAAACTAGCAAATAAATGTCCTGTACTCAGTTTGGACGGAGCAGTTCTATTTGTTATAGACTTTAGGCGGTCAAGGTCCATAAAATACTATGCGAGATGGAAACCTCTTAAAATGAGGAAAGAGACTCTAATGACAATTGAAAATTATAAACAATACGCCGATGCATAACAAAACATATAATGGTACAACTGGTAGTTGTTTGATATGACATTTAAGGTCACTTCACATCATTGGAAGTGGCAGGGGATTACTAGGAATCACTCGAGGGAAACTGCTGGTTATTATATAGCTACATCAAACTTGTGTTGTCAACAATTCTTCAAACTAGCAAACAAATGTCCTGTACTCATTTTGGACGGCGCAGTTCTAATTGTTATAAACTATAGGCAGTCAAGGGCCATAAAATTCTATGCGAGATGGAAACCTCTAAAAACGGGGAAAGAGACTCTAATGACAATCGAAAGTTATAAACAATACGCTGATGCATATAGAAATTGACAAAACAATGGTACAAATGGTAGTTGTTTGGTTTGACATTTAGGGCCATTTCACATCATTAGAAGTGGTAGGGGATTATTTCGAATCACTCCAGGGAAACTACTCGTTATTACATAGCTACGTCAAACTTTTGTTGTCAACAATTGTTCAAACTAGCAAACAAATGTCCTGTAGTCATTTTGGAAGGAGCAGTTCTATTTGTTATAGACTTTAGGCGGTCAAGGTCCATAAAATACTATGCGAGATGGAAACCTCTAAAAATGGGGAAAGAGACTCCAATGACAATTCAAAACTATAAACATTAGGCCGATGCATATAGAAACTAACATAACATATAATGGTACAACTGGTAGTTGTTTGGTATGACATTTAGGGCCATTTCGCATCATTGGAAGTGGCAGGGGATTACTACGAATCACTCGAGGGAAACTGCTGGTTATTATATAGCTATATCAAACTTGTGTTGTCAACAATTGTTCAATCTAACAAACAAATGTCCTGTACTCATTTTGGACACAGCAGTTTAAATTGTTATAGACTATAGACGGTCAAGGACCATAAAATACTATGCTAGATGGAAATATCTAAAAACGGGGAAAGAGACTCTAATCACCATTGAAAATTATAAACAATAAGCCGATGCATATAGAAACTGACAAAGCATATAATGGTACAATGGGTAGTTGTTTGATATGACATTAAGGTCACTTCACATCATTAGAAGTGGCAGGGGATTACTAGGAATGACTCGAGGGAAACTGCTGGTTATTATATAGCTACATCAAACTTGTGTTGTCAGCAATTGTTCAAACTAGCAAACTAATGTCCTGTCCTCATTTTGGACAGAGCACTTTAATTTGTTATAGACTATAGACGGTCCAGGGCCATAAAATACTATGCTAGATGGAAACCTCTAAAAATGGGGAAAGAGACTCCAATGACAATTCAAAACAATAAACATTAGGCCGATGCATATAGAAACTGACAAAACATATAATGGTACAACTGGTAGTTGTTTGGTATGACATTTAGGGCCATTTCACATCATTGGAAGTGGCAGGGGATTAGTACGAATCACTCCAGGGAAACTACTGGTTATTATATTTCTACATGAAACTTGTGTTGTCAACAATTCTTCAAACTAGCAAACAAATGTCCTGTACTCATTTTGGACGGCGCAGTTCTATTTGTTATAAACTATAGGCGGTCAAGGGCCATAAAATTCTATGCGAGATGGAAACCTCTAAAAACGAGGAAACAGACTCTAATTACAATTGAAAATTATAAACAATAGGCCGATGCATATAGAAACTGAGAAAACATATAATGGTACAACTGGTAGTTGTTTGATATGACATTTAAGACCACTTCACATCATTGGAAATGGCAGGGGATTACTAGGAATCACTCGAGGGAAACTGCTGTTTATTACATAGCTACATCAAATTTGTGTTGTCAACAATTGTTCAAACTAGCAACCAAATGCCCTGTACTCATTATGGTCGGCGTAGTTCTATTTGTTATAGACTATAGACAGTCAAGGGCCCCAAAATACTATGCGAGATCGAAACCCCTAAAATCGGGGAAACAGACTTTAATGACAATTGAAAATTATAAACAATAGGCAGATGCATATAGAAACTGACAAAACATATAATGGTGCAACTAGTAGTTGTTTGATATGACATTTAATGCCACTTCACATCATTGGAAGTGGCAGGGGATTACTAGGAATCACTCGAGAGACGCTGCTAGTTATTACATAGCTACATCAAACTTGTGTTGTCAACAATTGTTCAAACTAGCAAACAAATGTCCTGTACTCATTTTGGACGGCGCAGTTGTATTTGTTATAAACTATAGGCGGTCAAGGGCCATACAATTCTATGCGAGATGGAAACCTCTAAAAACGATGAAACAGACTCTATTTACAATTGAAAATTACAAATAATATACCGATGCATATAGAAACTGACAAAACATACAATGGTACAACTGGTAGTTGTTTGTTATGACATTTAAGGCCACTTCACATCATTGGAAGTTGCAGGGGATTACTAGGAATCACTCGAGGGAAACTGCTGGTTATTACATAGCTACTTCAAACTTGTGTTGTCAACAATTATTTAAACTAGCAAACAAATGCCCTGTACTCATTTTGGACGGCCTATTTCTATTTGTTATAATCTATAGGCGGTCAAGGGCCATAAAATACTATGCGAGATCAAAACCCCTAAAAACGAGGAAACAGACTCTAATGACAATTGAAAATTATAAACAATAGGCCGTTGCATATAGAAACTGACAAAACATATAATGGTACAACTGGTAGTTGTTTGGTATGACATTCAGGGCCATTTCACATCATTGGAAGTGGCAGGGGATTACTACGAATCACTCCAGGGAAACTACTGGTTATTACATAGTTACATCAAACTTGTCTTGTCAACAATTGTTCAAACTAGCAATCAAATGCCCTGTAATAATATTGGACGGTGCAGTTCTATTTGTTATAAACTATAGGCGGTCGAGGGCCAAAAAACGCTATGCGAGGTCATAACCTTTATAAACGAGGAAACATACTCTAATGACAATTGAAAATTATAAGCACTAGGCCGTTGCATATAGAAACTGACAAAACATATAATGGTACAACTGGTAGTTGTGTGATATGACATTTAAGGCCTCTTTGCCATATTGGAAGTGGCAGCGGACTACTAGGAATCACTCGAGGGAAACTGCTGCTTATTACATAGCTACATCAAACTTGTATTGTAAACAATTGTTCAAACTAGCAAACAATTTCCCTGTATTCAGTTTGGACGGCGCTGTTCAATTTGTTATAGACTACAGCATACTTTTATTATGAAGAATTGTTCAAGCTAGCAAACAAATGATATGGCTTTATTTTGGAAGGCGCAGTTCTATTTGTTATAGACTATAGACGGCCAAGGGCCATAAAACGCTATGCAAGATCGTAACCCTTAGAAACGGGGAAACAGACTCTAGTATCAATTGAAAATTAGAAAGAATAAGCTGTTGCAAATAGAAACTGACAAACCATATAATGTTACAACCTGGTAGTTGTCTGCTATGACATTTAAGGCCACTTCCTCCGATTGAAAGTGGCAGGGAATTACTAGGAATCTCTCAGTGGAAACTGCCGGTTATTAAATAGTTACAGAAATATTGTGTTATTAACAGTTGTTCCAACTAGTGCGAACACTATGCGAAATAGTAACCACCAGAAACGGAGAAGAAGATTCTAATATCAATTGAAATTTATAAACACTTCGCCCGATTGGAGGTGGCAGGGGATTACTAGGAATTATTCGGTGGAAACTGCTGGTTATTAAATAGCTACAGCAACATTGAGTTCTCATCAATTATTTCAACTAGCAAACAAATGCAATGTGTACATATAGGACGACGCTGCTTTATTTGTTATTGGCTGCAGGCGGTGAAGTACGATATAAGGCAATGTAAAATCGTAACCACTGAAAGCAAGGTGAAAGATTCTAACAACAATTGAAGATTATAAACAATCGAACGTTGTAATTGGAAACTGTCAAACTGTCTGGGATGCGATTCCTGACACCGCTCGTTCCGAATATATTCGCTTAACCTACGGCAGTGAAACGAATCCGAAAAATACGCACAATTCAGGATGTTCATTCGAAAGGATGGAAATTTGGTTTACTATTCTTTAAAAACATTAATAAATTAATGTTTTGACAGTTAAACTAATACGGTCGGAACGAAATGGACCCCTGATAGTAACACTACAGGCGTTTAAGGGATTGTTTATTGATTTGTTTCTTTCATTTAAATATAATAACGCTAGTGTTGTATAAATACGATATGGCGTTCGGTGCTTGTTCAAGTTTATGAACTCGGTGTGGATTGGGGCCGCTTATTATTATCGCCCCGTACCTATGCAAAACTACTGGCAAATGTCTCACTATAAATTTGCTCATATTTATGAAAATATGCTCAATGTTCATGTTCTGTGGTACCAAGAATATAAGAAGCACACACAAATTTAAAAGTGTGCAAGGGATCAGTAACACAATAATTAAAATCAAATAATAGCATCTATTCAAAGTCGTTTTAGGATTCTGTTTTGTTAATACACATAAATCAGACAACTGGTGCCCTAATAAAATGGAAAACTAAATTGTTGCTAATAAAGAGAGCCGGGAAAATTCACGTACTGTTAATTGTTAATTGCTTGCTTCATTTAAATGCAGCAATGCCGCTGTTATAAAAATTCAAACTACTCGCAGGGCCAGTAGACAGCGATCCGACTGCGTTTTCCTAGCCGCGCGGTCTATAAGAATTGGCAGTGCGCGCGCACCTCAAATACTTATAGCCGACCGAATACTTATAGCCGGGCCTACATGCTACGGTAGCATGAAGGCCCAAAATATATATGGGAGGTAGCGTGTAGGTATCACATATTATATATATATATATATATATATATATATATATATATATATATATATATATATATATATATATATATATATATATATATATATATATATATATATATATATATATATATATATATATATATATATATATATATATATATATATATATATATATATATATATATATATATATATATATATATATATATATATATATATATATATATATATATATATATATATATATATATATATATATATATATATATATATATATATATATATACATATATATATATATATATATATATATATATATATATATATATATATATATATAGTTATCGCGAAAATTGCTAACTTTGAATTATTTTAATCTGCAATACTGTAAATATATTTACAGATGTATCATAAATGTATAAAAAAGTTTGTATGATCTGTTTATCGATTTTCTTAAGGTTAAAGTTATACTTTTCCAATGACGCAAATTGTAAAATAAATTGAGCTTTTAGTAAAAACAGGGCAATCAAACTTGGTGGTAATTGTAATAATGGTAGTTCATAAAAACAATTTATTGTTGCCTGAGAAAATAATTTTGTAAACATTTTAGACAGTATTTCGTAGGTATAGACCATAGAAGGTTAGTGCAGAAGATACGGCTACTTAGAAGTTTCTATAACTACTATGGTATTCAATTCTTAGAAAATATGTTTCAGAGCTAACAACACAGTAATTTAATTTTCTTGTCTAAATTTGATGTTCTTTTATTGTCTAGTTTTCACTAAAATCTGAATAAAATTTCACCAGAAATATAGTAAATATGCGATCCCACAATTAACAAATTTAAATGTATAGACTGTGAGAGAAAAATAGTCGAATACACCAAAATAACAATAAAAATTCAACACAATTTCATGATTCAAGCCGTAATAAAAAATATAGTCATAAGTACAGACAAGCACTTGAATGTACAGTACAACACAAATGTATAAAAGAAGTAATTGCCAAAATAATGTTCAGACATTTAACTACAATACACTTGTATAACCAATGCATATCAAGAAATTAAATATAGTAGTATATGAGCATGTGAGAATGAAAGTGGTGTAAGTCACTTTTGAATTGTTTTAAAAAGGAGAAGATTTTGCGTTTGGTATTTATATAAATCGATATACGCAGTTACATTTTTATTTATGAATAACTTGATTTCAAGTCAATTTCCATAAATACTAAAACCAAAATATAATATTCTCACTTTCAAAACAATTCAAATGTGACTTACACCACTTTCATTCCCACGGACTGATATAATAATATATAATGCACATTCTAGTTTTGCAGAGTTTCTATCCGATATATTGTAATGTATGGCTAATACGTGTGTATTTTATTTTAAATATACCTATTATTATTAATAATACTACAATACATTAATATTATTGCGAAATTATTTTAAAATTTTATTCCATTATCGGCTCAGTTACATGTATATAGATATATTTTTTTAGCAAAGGCAGCGCTTTATATGGCAGCTTAATTAATTCATTTTTTTCCAAAGAAATATGGCTGATGGATTTCGTTTTATATCAGCGTGAAATTAATCTTGTATTTTTGTATCTACTCAGGTACAGGCTAATATAAACTGTAACATCAATGGTATTTTAATTAACAAACAGCAGACTTTTAGAGAGGCGTAATTAATGTTGAATTTTTTATAGCACCAGACACATATAAATACATAATGTATACATTGGATAAATAATTGTATTTCCCTTTGGCTTCTACAATAAAGCTATTCAGTACCCACATGTGTATTTATATATAGTTGATAGGTATTTAATATAGAGCGCTTATATTTCGCATGATCGTGAAATTTAACGCACCAGACGACAGCAGACGTGCAGAAATTTCGGTAATAAGAAATGTCATCTAATGAATGCGTTTATAATTATCTAAATTTATATATTGTACTATTTGATATCAATGTTAGTGAAAGCCGTTACTGTAAACATTTTGATAAACACTAGCGGATACATTGCAAGCAAGCAAAATTTGTAAGTTAAAAGCACAAGTTACGACGTGGTTAATAGTTATTATTATTTATGAACTTACGGTATCATCTAAGACCTCGATGTAAATCTTGCGAAACAATGTTCAATAAAGCACTATTGTATGGTCATCAGGTTTACGTTATCAGGGGGTGAATGAGAATATTCTAGTGATCACCATATAGTGTGATCCAAATAAGAGGGAACACTCTGTAACTTCTTTATTTCACGTATTTTTAATTGTCTTCCATTTGATTTAAATCAAATGGAAGACAATTAAAATATGGCAGTAAAGGTTGCCGTTTTACTTCGACATTTACATTATACTCACGGCGTCAGTAATAATGATTTTTTTGATAATTGTTCTTTTTTAAGGACATGGTTTGTTTCGTGTTTTTTTTTATCGAAATTAGGGTTAGGTGGATAATATTTGACAGCCAAAGAAGATGAAATCTATAGGATTCGCCAATAGATCTTAACAATCAGTTAATTAGTAATAAAATTGAATAAAGAGAAGGAACATCATCCATTTAAATGCTATTCGTCAGTTTTTTTAAAACTGTGGGATGGAGGTGTGACAGCTAGAATGATAACTGGAAGAAGCACAAAGGTCCCACACAAGTAGACTAAGTGCAGTCTGCAGATGAGTTACTAGCATCCTGATTTTATTTTAAATCAATCAATCAAAGCACTTTAATCTTTTAAGGGATATTTCTTCTAACGATGCTTTTAATATTATCGTAATAATTTGAATGAAATCATAAAAAAACTTTATAAATTCTAGACTAAGACATAATAGGAAACCTTTGCTAGGCGTTCGACATTGGATGTTTTGTATTCTACATCTATAAACTTTGCTCTCACGTCTATAAATAATTATAAATTAATTTTCAGTTACCTAGGCTTTTAAAATGATTACCAAATAAAATTTCATTGGATACTGCAATAAAGATTTGCTCACAAATTAGAAGTTAGAAGAATGAAATTAAAAATAAATAAAATTTATTATGAAATGCATCGGTAAAAGATTTCTGGTTTGGAAGGTTAAGGTAAACCACTTCATCTTCATTTCTAGTCGCTTGCCATTCACAATTCATGGATATAGGACTCTCCTAGATCTTTCCATGTCTCTCTCCCTTATGCCATTTGGACATAGTCTTTGCCGACGATTTGATTGATGGTCTTCTTATATATCTTCTTATATATCTCTGTATGTCTTGGCCTCCATGTTAGTGTTTGTTGGTTTTCTTGCAATGTGCCCTAGCTGCTGCGCGTTCTTTATCTTCTGAGATCTTAGTTTTCCTGCTTATTTCTTCATACCGCATGTATATTTCTCCTAGTGATATACAACATTTCTCTCTCCATTGATCTCTACGTAATCGCTAGCCTTTCTGTACCATGTTTTACGAGAGTCATTGTTTCGATACTTGTGATAACTACAGGAAGGATGCATGTCTGGAAGACTTTCCGTTTTATGTTATTGCAATGAATCTTTAAAGATGTAGTTTTCCAAACGCTGCCCATGATAGGCTTATTCTTCTACTTCTGGTCATCTCTGCTGTTTGGATCGCTTGCTTAATTTGATGGCGTAACCAACCGTTGATAAGTACGTATACATTTATCAACGATTTTTGTTGCCTAGGTGGACCAATCTACGTTGTCATTCATAAAGTTGGTCTTATCCAAGTTCATTTTCAGTCTCACGTGTTTGAATGCATTGTTAAGTTCTCGTAGTAAGTTCAGCCCTTGTGCGAAACGAAGGTGGCTCAAGAAGTATTCATCTGTATTTATGATATTGTTTTCCAATGCTAATTGTTAGAAGGCAGCTTCCAGGGCCAATATGATTAATTTCGGGGAGATGGGATACACTTGGATTTGAATTCTGTTTGTAACCATAGATCCTCATAGATTTTGACATAGAAAGACACGTTATAATAAATATGTTTCAAGAGTTTAGAGTACTGTGAGTCTCTAACTATCTTTCTATTGAATCAAATACCTTTGGAAAGTCAACAAATATCAAATGTAAGGGTATATTGTATACTGTGGGTTTCTATAATAGTAGACGTATCTGTGGGTGCTATGTTGTACCATAGCTTTGCTATTATTCTAGTAAGTAGATTATATAGATGTCATACATAGGTAGTTTTCTACCTTAGTAATATCACTTCTTTCGAAGCTTATGAAAATCCTCGGGTTGTATCTATCGTCAGGAATATTCTCTTCGTATAGATATTTGTTTAGTAGTATTTGAAATGCTATCCCCCATGAGGGAAGATACCTTGACGTGGTGTGGGAGCCTAGTGAGGCGACATACGTAAAACGCCCTGCTATGAAAAGTTATGCCATAGCAGGGACCAGGATGTCATACTGCTATGATGTTCTGGGGCTCATCACACATTGCGTGACCGAGCCTCCTTAGTAGAATCACTTCACACCTTTGATCTATCGGCCTCCCTTAGCCAAACTTTGCAGCCACTCTAGGCCTTATAGACCCCCGAAATTATTAGGTGTCGAGGGCAGAAGGGGTCACAAAACTTCTCTACATCCTTATAAAAAAAACCTTGTCTTTGGCGTGTCTGGCGGTGTCTACCCGCACGGTCTTGACTATTCCACCGCAACACAATTATACCATGTGGCAGCGGGGGGGGTGCCGATCCCGGTTGCATCTCGGGGACAAGAAAAAAAGGAAACAAATCATAAAAACATAACTAACAAAGCATAGTATAAAATCGTAAAAAGTCCATAAAACAATACTAAACAATCACACAAAATATAACAAAAACACAAAACGCTCACAAAAAAATCACAAAACGAACAAAAACATTCCCTTCGGCTGGCTGGTTTGGCCGGGACTACTCCGACTGCCGAACTGACATTACCCTGGTGAGTGAGCAGTGCGTATGTACTGCCCAGCCGATAGCCGAGGTTACCCGCCGTATCGCACCTTCCAGCTTGCGGTACTGCCCACCGCCCAGGGCATGGCCCGGAGGCGACAGAACCCACACAAATTAGATGTTCTTTGTTCACAGTATTATCTCGTGCTGTACTTGACCGATCCAAGGCAACTACCTAGTATGATAACGGATAGGGTTAATAATTTACCCAGAAATCAAACCAAATAGTACATGAAATGGACGACAACAAGCAAATAAAGTTTACGGCACAGGGGAAGGCATCCCGACCGTCATGAATCGACCACCAAAAACATAACACAGAACCGGAACCGGAGGAGGAGCGGACAAACCCCTTCTCTGGATATGGCATCACGCCAAGGACTAGTAAAAGCCACGAGAGAAAACGGGAGAACGGATGGTAGAGTGGTTTATGGAAAAGGCGCAGAAATAAAACTCAGACTCAGAGGAGGAAAACCATAAAAGGAAGGCTATCTCGCCTACCAGATACACCGTAAGGCCAGCGCAACTAAAAGAAGGATGAACACAACAATGTGTAAAGAGAAGACAAGAGGCAAAATAGATGGCACTAAGGCTGACAGACACAGGCTACTTGCTAAATTTTGAAAGAAGACCGTACAATAGGGATCTCCAACTACTGATGCTAGGGGGAGCCGGTAATAAAGTTAGCAATCGCAATCCCAGCGGGCATCGACCTTCACTCCTAGCAGTTCTGCGTCGCACATTCATGTTACGCTGGCGTCAACGTGGTTGGCGAGTGCAATGATGGCGAGTGCTTGTGGAAGAAACGCTGAGCGGCCATCACTACATCGCGTACTACATACTAGTTCAGAAGATAACACCCCCGAAACGGAAGTGGGCGATATAGCCCGTGAAAGCAGAAACCCCAAGGCAGGGCTACGAGAGCATAACCCCAACCTGCAGGAAACAGATGCAGCTCAGATGGTGGATCAGCTGGAGAGAAGGCTAAAGCAAGCCTGTGAGATAGCCGTGCCTAAAAAGACGTCACCAGATGGAGGAGGAGAGTGTACTGGTGGTGCCATAAGGTGACCAAAGTGCGTAACAGAACAAACTACGCAAAAGACTGCAGCGCGCCAGGGCAGCAATAGCAGAGACTACATATATCCGGGAACAATACCGTGCGCGGAGAAAGGAATACAGGCGGGCAATGTCTTGCAGCCAGACGCCATATTGGAGGAACCTCGGTAGGGAGGTCGAGAACTACCCATGGGGTCTGCTCAGGAATCGTCATCAAGAAGATCGGAACTCTCTCGCCAGGTATTCGGTCGGCGGTGGAAGTTTTTTTCCTGATAGCGCAGCCACGAGAAGGACGAACGAACAGAAAAACGAACTGGCAGAGACGCAGGAAGATGCACAACCAACTGGGAGGAAGAAGATGTGCTAGCTGTCATCGCTAAGCTGCCAAAGGGGAAACCCGCCGGCTCAGACGAGATCTCAAATGAGATCTTCAGAGAGATTGACTATAAATATTAAAGGGGAATAACCAGTGATAACCTGTTTGGCTTTCGAAAAGGTTGATCAACCAGTGATGCCATACTGGCAATTCGCGTGATGGTGGAGACTGCTAACAGGAGGAACATTGCGTGATGGCCACCCTGGACGTGATGAACGCCTTCAACATATTGCCATGGCTAGCTATCACAGAGGCACTAAAACGCAGGAGAATACCGGGCGCAATCCAGGGACTTGTGAGAGCCTACCTTACAGGAAGAGAAATAGTCTATGAATTGCCAATGGGGAAGAGTAGGTCCACCGTCAGAGGAGGAGTATCACAGGGCTCCGTACTTGGACCCCTACTGTGGAAAATAACCGCTGTTAAGCTGTCACAAGTAGCTACAATTGCCTTCGCGGACGACTAGGCCGACATATTAAGAGGAAAAAAGCGCCGAAGGAGACGAAGCATAGGCTAAGAAAGATGTTCAAAGATCGCCAACAGGATGGGTGAAATTGGGCTAAAAATTGTGGCAACAAAGATGGAGGTGGCTAACCAATCTTTCATCAAAAGGCACCGCAGAAGCAGGGGACAGCACAATCCTGATAATTGGCACCCGACACCAGATAGCAAGGGATATCAAGTACCTAGGAACCATCCTGGAGGCCAACATGAGGCATATGGTCCAGGTCTTGAAAGCCACCAGAAACGCAGCCTGTACGCAAAGAGCCCTGTCTCGGCTCCCAACCATCAGAGGCCCGAGTGAGGAACAAAGACGGCTTAGCAACTGTAACAAAAGGCCAGCTGTACGCAGATCTAGCCTGGGCGGTCGTTACCAAGTTCAAACGGGACGCGGGTACTGGGAGCGGTCCAACTTACGACTAGGACTGGGACTAGAATACCCGACGTCGGTCCAGCTGGGAACGTTTATACTGGAGTATGGTGAAAAATGGGGACCCGTAGTCAAGTGCAAGTTATGAAGCAGAAGTTCCATCTCGACCTGCAGACGTGACATAGCAAGATAAACAAGCCGAAGCAAGAGACAAGAATGACTAACTAACGTGAGATGGTACTAGGGCACTTAGTATGCCTAATGCTGATCGTGCCCCTAGTTACAGAACGTGAGTTTTAGGTTTATCCGGTAGTCGCCTCGGCCAGAAAGTGGGGTGAATCCGGCACTATCCGTACCTCCTACACCTGGTGGTGCCTTTCGAAGAGTCCACCTCATAGGACAAAACAAAAGGTTGAAATTGTGCGAATTTTAATTAATATTGCTTATGTTCAGTTTTATATTTTTATTGGTATCAAGGTAATAAAATACTTTTATAATTGATATTTATTTAGTGGCAAATGGGTATATTTGTTTATATTGAGTTTACAGTGTAGTCGAGAAATAATTCTCGCGCCCATGGCGATGTTCAGGTATGCGAATAGATAAAGACTCACTAACTCACTAAGGAAGAAATGGATGACCGACAGAATATTGGTACTCATGGAAGAAAGAAGGAAGTCCAAGAACGACGACCTAAGGTATAACAACATGCAAAGACAAATAAGACAGGAAATAAGAAAAGCAAAAGAAAACTGGATCAAAATGCAATGTGCTGAAATAGAGGTTTTAGAACAGAAATATGACACATTCAACATGCACAGAAAAATTAGAGAGACAGCGGGGATATACAGGCCAAATACAGTCGGAAAACTACATAATACGGATGGCAAGATAATTATCAATCAATCGGAAAGAATGGACACCTGGAAGAAATACATCAACGAATTGTTTGAAGACGACCGGACAGAACACCCCCCAAACACTACTAATCTCGAAGGCATGACAATAACAACAGACGAAATAACAAAGGCAATAAAACAACTAAAAGATGGTAAATCTCCTGGACCAGACAACACCTTAAGCGAATTTATCAAACTGCTCGATACCGAAGGTATACAATGGCTAACAACAGTGTTCAACAAGGTGTATGCAAAAGGAGAAATACCAAGACCGTGGCTGGCATCAACATTCATAACTCTGCCAAAGAAACAGAATGCCAAATACTGCAACGACTATCGGACTATAAGCTTAATGAGCCACATGCTAAAACTCTTTTTAAAAATAATTCATCGAAGAATAACTAGGATATGCGAAGAACATATCAGCCGTACTCAGTTTGGTTTCAGGAATGCCCTAGGAACAAGAGAAGCGCTTTTCAGCGTCCAAGTCCTGGTACAGAGATGCAGGGATATGGATTGTGATGTACATATATGCTTTATCGACTACCAAAAAGCTTTCGACAAAGTACAACACAACAAACTTATAGATATTCTGAAAGAGATAGGCTTAGAAAACAGGGACCTACAGATAATCAGCAACCTGTACTGGAAGCAGACTGCCTCAATACGCATTCAAGGAGAACATTCGGACGACATCGAGATCAAGAGAGGCGTCCGACAGGGATGCGTACTATCACCGACATTGTTCAACATTTATTCAGAACGCATATTTCAAGAAGCGTTGGAAGAAATAAGAGGAGGTATTAAAATAAATGGCGAGTATATAAACAATTTAAGATACGCGGACGATACGGTGGTATGTGCAGACAGCTTGGAAAAACTACAAGAGCTGATGGACCGAATTACGGAAGTGAGCCAAAGATATGGTCTCGCGCTGAATGTCAAAAAAACGAAGTACATGATAATAACGAAAAACAACAACCATGTCGGACAGCTTCTAGTTAACAACGAACTGATTGAAAGGGTCCAAAAATACACATACCTAGGGACAACAGTAAACGAAACGTGGGACCATACTCTTGAAATAAGATGCCGGATAGAAAAAGCTAGATCTGCGTTCCTGAGAATGGCAAGAGTATTCAAAGCTCATCACTTAAATATACAAACGAAGATCAGATTATTAAGATGCTACATCTTTCCAGTACTTTTATATGGAGTGGAGTCCTGGACTCTGACAGAGGCCACCGCAAAAAGACTCGAGGCATTTGAGATGTGGCTATACCGCCGCATATTTAAGATCCCGTGGACGGCTCACGTCTCGAACCAAATGGTATTGGAGAGAATGGGAAAAGAATGTGAGATATTAATAACAATAAAGACAAGGAAGCTGGAATACCTGGGCCATATAATGAGGAACACTCAACGGTACGGACTGCTGCAGCTTATACTACAAGGAAAAGTAGATGGAAGAAGAGGGCCCGGAAGAAGGAGAATATCGTGGTTAAAAAACCTTCGAACCTGGTTCCATTCAACAACAACGGGACTTTTCAGAGCTGCAGCAGACAAAATTCGAATTGCCATGATGATCGCCAACATCCGAAACGGATAGGCACCCGAAGAAGAAGAAGAACTCACTAACCGCAATATATTGGTGGAGGTGCCGGGTGTATTCATAAAAATGTATATTATTACTAAACTTAATTATTTAAATTAAATGTGCGATGTATATTTTGTATTTGTTTCCACTAATCATTATCATTTTAACCGAGATTTATATTTAGACACACCGATAAGCTGAATAACAAGACGCCATAAAAATAATGCAAAAATTTGATATCTTGATTTGTGATTAGATACGCTCAATTTTAAGAATATACATTATTTTATTTTACCCTAACTTAATTAACAATAATTCCTTCACAACGAATTGTGCTAAGACACATTTAAGAGCACTAGTACTGTTAAAAACAGTAATTTAGATTATTAGTGCAGGAAGGCAAGTTTCCCGAATGAGCGAATGAGTTTTATGAGTATGAATTTTGAAAGCAGTCTTATCGCACGAATAATGTATCTTATTTTTTGTACGAATAAATACTAAATATTTATTTAAAGTTAATTAAAGTTGTTGTGACAAATAGGTTACATCACACTATCAATATAATGTAATAAAGTCTATATTTTCTTCAAAGTCATGGTACTGAATTAGTTAATTTTTAATGCTATTTGAAGTATAAGAGGTGTACGATGTGCTTGCATGCATTCTCATATTTATAATTACATATTTACATTGGTAACGAATCTTAAGTTGGCAACACTGACTACGTCCCACACTAGTGCGGGAAGTAGTATTTCCCGCACCCAATGCGGGGAATGACTTGTCTTAGGGCATAAATACAAAAAATATTAACAACAGCACAGATAACTACATAAGAAACATTCTTTAACCTCATTTGGTACCCTTTAACCAATTTATTGGTGTCGATTTTGAGCTAAAGCATAATTATGTTCGCTCTTATGTAACTCGAATTGTGAATGATTTCGTGAATGAAGTTGAATTGCATACATGGTATGGTCTGCAAGTAGTCCGGATATGAAATCTATTGAACATGCTTGGGACGTAAAATAAAAAAAATGCAGCTCAAATAAAGGTGGAAGAACTAAATGCAGCAGTTATGTAGGAATGGGAAGCAATTAATCACATGTTATTCAACACATTCTTGACGGTATTCCCAAACATATTGAAGCTGTAATTACAGCCCGGAAAGCAATATGCGTTATTAATGTCTGATTTAACAGTTTTTTTCCAAAACCTTAACTCGGAAATGTTAACTCTGAGGAGATACTCGATATAGACATAGCCGAAAGTAGAGTAAAAGCATTAATTAATGTATCATACAACAAAAGATGCCATATTTTCATCCACAAGGCTGGAAAATAACTGTTGGAAATAAACGACATTACCTCAACTATTATCATTATTCATTGACAATCAAATTTTGTTTTTATTACGTTAAATTTTTATTATTATGTAAATTGTTTAAGTAGAATAAGTCTAAAATTCTTTAATATTAATTTAATATAACTCCGTAATTAATGCGGATATTAAAAAAAAAATATTTTTTTGCCTCCGGCTACAGCTTTGAGGGCGAATTATTCTCAGCTCGTAACCTAAAGGGAATTTAAAGAGTGGAGTCATTGTTTTGGAGATTGTTCGTGCGAAACTTTCCCAAAATGTTGTTAGAAGTTGTCGGGGCAATTAAAATTGCGAAACTCTCATCGCCCCGGAAAATTTCGTCGTGCGCTCACGCCTCCGCCGTGCAAGAGTTTTCACAAGCTATATAATAATATAGGGCAAGGTATTCATCTCCTTAGCGGAATTATATACGATGCTCTAGATGATAACACATCATATGTGTTGTATAAGTAGAGAATAATAGTGATAGAGTGAATAGAGAATAGTATATTTTATAAAAACATTCATAGACTATATCTCACATATAGAGAGAGTATCTAAATTGAATGGGGGAAAGATTCGAGGATGCACTTTGTATAAAAAAAGAGTGTTTACGACGTGTGACGGGTATAATTAAGTACGGTGCGGTGTTATATCGAGATGATTCAGATGTATTGCTAAGTTTTCAAAAGACCACTCCTAGCTATGCAGTGAAGCAAAATGCTAATTCCGTAGTGATTGGAATGTATGCAGTCAGTTAAGTTAGCTAAGTATGTGAGATAAATCATAGCGTCTGATAAAGGAAGTGTATAAGTAAATAAAGCGCAATATAGAACGGAAGAGAGTAATGGATAAATGGAAGCTGGCAAGAAAGCTAACCTATCTTCATTCAACCAATGCTCCCATTTATCTACACTCTAACAACATATACCACATTTACTAAAGATATCATCCATCTATTTTAAACCATTCGTCCTCATTCGCACATTCGAAGCGACAAAGTATGCTCTGATACCTGATGTGGCTCTCTCGCTCTATATATTTTGGCAGTCGCTAGTGACACTGAAACTGCTTGTATCTCCAATATCTACTAAGACATTCCTTGTAATTACTAAGAATGTTTTTTTAAGAAGTAGAAACACGCGCCGTGCTAGATATTTTGGTAAAAGACATGCTTCTAGAAGTAGAATTTCAAGAGAGAACACGTAATATTGAACATACACAGTAGTATATTGGAGATACAATCAGTTTCAGTTTCACTAGCGACTGCCAAAATATATAGAGCGAGAGAGGCACAGCAGGTATCAGACCATTTGTCGCTTCGGATGTAGAAATGACGACGAATGGTTTAAGAATAGATGGATGATAGCTATAAGGAAATGTGGTATATATTATTAAAGTGTAGATAAATGGGAGCATTGGTTGAATGAAGACGGAGAATATATGGTAAAGAAAGGATTTTATAG
Source organism: Lordithon lunulatus (assembly GCA_963942505.1). Classification (NCBI taxonomy): domain Eukaryota; kingdom Metazoa; phylum Arthropoda; class Insecta; order Coleoptera; family Staphylinidae; genus Lordithon; species Lordithon lunulatus. The sequence goes on from OZ012668.1 coordinate 40,294,353, forward strand.
AGTGAACAAAGGTTGAATATGGTTTTTAGATAACGATTGAAGAGGAAGCAGTGGAACGTGGTATATTATTTAGTCTATATTTGAATGTAGTTCCAGGTTTTGGAAAGAAATGTAATGTATGTAAATATGTAGTCGAATTATAATATGTATTTTTGTTTCTAATGGAATGACTAATAAAGGGTAGCTATGCGCCAGTACAATATCATTCCACGGCTAATAATCAACGAATAATAGTGCGTTTTTTGAGCTACAGTAAAAATAATGAAATTGAATAAATCTAAACACATATCAGGATACGGCACAATCTATGTGTTCTTACTGTATTCGTATAGCAAAATATGTGTTTAAATGCCCGAATTTCTACGGGTTCTAATATATAAATTTCATAATAAAGTTATAACTAAAATGGTCCTTTTAAAACTATTTTAATAGTAATGTGTATAAGAGCTTTATAAAGTTCTCATACATATTATATCCAAGTATACCTAGAACTAAAAATAGTGTATAGTAGAATATTTTATTCATAGGTCTGCTTGCTGATGGTCCCAAAGATATCAAACTAGAAATGACCCCTGGGATATATTAAAGTAAATTTTGTACATTTTACCCTCTGCGGTAGCTTGTTACAATTAGAAATTATCCCGTATCTGAACATCTGCGTACCTTTTACAGGCTTTAGTTCAGACAGGTTTAATGCAAAAAGGAAGGAGAAAATCGTTATTATCAAAATAGAAGAGTAATTAACATGCCAGCGTAGATTAATAGTTATAATTTAAAAACGTACTTAAATTAGTATTCCCATTTGTTTTTAGTCATATTTATATAATATTAGCATACTTAAATATAGTCTACTTTTATTAATTTAGCGATTGAAAATAAAGCCACCGTGCTTCGCTAAAAGAGTTTTCAAATCTCGGTTTGTAACTATTTTTATCATAATGTAGTTCATTAAGTGAAGCTGACATGAAATATTACATCCGATTCATACACCGTAAAATACAAAACTATTACACGGGAAATTACAAATGAAGGAATTGTTGAAGAATTCAAAGGGCAAACGAAAAAATGTGATGAATAAAGTAGGACAAATCGGTAACAGATGAAATAATAATAAATATTAAACAGGTAACATATAAACGTATGTAGAATATGTTAATGAAACAGACATTGCCAACATTTAAAAGATTTAAATTTAATAAGTCTCACCAGAAAGTCAAAATAAATATATTACTGAAGTAAGAAGATTCTTACATTCTTACGTAATCAGATAAAGCTATTGAAAATTGTTAACAAAATGTTAAAGAAGCAACAGAACAAACTTTTTTTAACAAGTGCGTAACAGTGTATAATATAATTAAATACATTATTTGTATAACACATGGTTGCTAAAAGAAATTAAACATAGTTAATTTAAATATAAGAAATTATACTAGTAAATCAAAGTTAGCGTTACTTGAATATGGCAAAAAGTCCAATAACATGTAAGTTCATCAATTAGTATGTATAATATCAGAAGGCTAATTTCATTCGCTACTCTCATTAGTTTGCATACATATGTTGAAAAATGTGCCAAATATATTACCGTAATAAAATTTTAGAAAAATGTCATTATTGCTATTAAACAGCCGTTGCCTCATTTGTCTCTCCGCGCTATATAGAATAATGTAGCGAGCATAAAAAATGCAATAAGCAGCGTCAGGCGGCAACCGCAGGAACACCGAGCGCGATTTATGTTTACGAGGGCAAACAGGAAAACTAAAAAATATAGGACACCGGCACATTTTAATAACACACCCCCCAGACATTACTCGACGCCGCGAATTTACGCAATACAAGAGCTGCACATTAAACATTCTCTTATTTTACACGCTGTAAGGAGCCCGCCGGCGTGTGAGCATATTTGCGCCCTCGCAATTAAGACAGCGGCCCCGCTATAACTCAGCGGCAACAACCCGCGATAGTTTGCAGCGCGCGCGTATTCGAAACGCAAACCTGCTTAGCGCAAATTGACTGCAGCAACTGCGAAATGTTCACCTGGGAAATTACCGGCAACTGCACGCAAATCCTGAACAAAAGGTGTATAAATTCTTATTTTAAATCTGGCACGTCGCGCGGTCGAGATAAACGTTATTTATTAGTGCCGCCGCCTTCGGAAGGGGTGTGTTCGCGCGCTCGCCTAGCCGATATGGAATTAAACTCCGCACGCCCGATTTAATCCCCACTATCTAGATTTTATTAGTGGCGGCGTATTTCTAAGATGGTAAAATAATTAGTTGAATATTTTTAATATTTTAAATTAAGTATCGTTTCGTATGTCTTTTTTGAAATATAATCCACGTGGGTTTTAATTTAATTATATTTCTATTATTGAATTAAGGATCTATTAATAATTGTAAAACTATCAAATTATAGATAGTTATAAAGTTATAACTATAAAACCATCAATAAAAACCAATATAAGACAATAAAAAACCTCGCCATAGTCCAGTAAGACGATCGGCAATAAATCCCGACCAGAAAATGTCGATCCTCCAGGTTTGTGGTTGAGGCATTGGGCCAGCATCTGAACACTTAAAAAATAACTAGCTGGCTAAATATTCTAATATCAAGCTTCATACTAGGGACTGACAAACAAATAAATTATATACGCAGTGAAAATAGAGTATGAATACATGTACTTGGAATGTGCAAGGACTAGACAATAAACTGTGGGAACTTGTGAATGAGTCGCAGAAAAAAAACCTACATGTTGAAAACCTTACTGAATCAAAGAAGAAAAGCAATGGTAATCCAATAGTCCTGCCCTAACTCATTGTTAGGGTAGGACTACTGTCACTTTTGGTGTATCAATTATAGTCAGAAAAAATACATGAACCATATCAAGAATGTGTAATTTGCTAATGAGAGACTTAAAATTGAGGCTAAAATCATATGGATGAAAAATGGTTACTACTACAAGATATTCATATTTTCAAACTATGGCATTTTATAGTTTTGAAGAGTATTTTCAGTATGACTGTACAAACTACATATAATTGTATAATTTAGGTATAATAGGTTTTAAAATATTATTATGTATTATGTTTGTACGTACTAAGTTACATTTTCTTATGAGTTTGTATGTTGTTTTGTAAATGGATGTAATTCTGTAGAGCATTATATCTATTATTATTATTAATAGGAGGATAGTTTCGAGTGTTGCATAGCATTCGTTGCGATTTACAGTTTCTTCTATTATTTTATGTTCTACTTATCTTAGTCCATCTCTGTAAGTTTGACATGTGTAAATTGTTGTTTATACAGTGTTAACACGAATAAATTAATTATTACTATTAGTATATTATAATTATTATAACACAGATAAATGAGAATTTTTACAAATTTCTAGGACTCAAATTGGAAGTCATATCATATAGCAATCAAAAATCATGATCTTGTGTAGACTAAACTTTATTTCTTATTTAGACTGAACCATATAACTAAAGAAACAAAATGAACTAAAGAAAGTACATATCTAAATACATATAAGTGGTCCAGTTATAAATTAGATCTTATACAAGACAGCATAATGAAGTTGTATGAATACAGTCTGAAAATTCCAGTAAAGAGAGAAGATATGTAAGTGAATCCAAATCATCAAGCAGCAAGATAATCTCTAGGAATAACCAATGGAACCAGAAAGGATCAGGGTTGGTGGGCCGAGAAAATTAAACAACCATTACAGCTGAAAACGATGGCCTAAAATATGCATGAGTTTAAGAATCAGAACAGTGAAATAAAATCAAGGATTGGGACAAGGAAAAAGCCAGACCTGGGATAGTATTTTATATATTTATTTAATTGAAAGCCTATCTACGACTCAATCCAAAGTAGACTAAACGTAATACTAGAATCTCAAGACGACAAATAGTACCTAATGCAGAACGCAGAGATTGGATAATGAAGTGATAGATAGTGTAGTTCAAAGGATACAACGTCGTGACCTAAAATTGTTTGGATACCGCATGCGCATGGATGTAGATCCATGGCCCAAGAAACTTTTTAAATAGCTCCCTCCAATCAGATATAAACGGGGACACCCTCTACGGTCTTGGAATGATGGAATGAGCTAATCCGTGAGGACCTGTGGGTTAAGCGAAGACTATGGCCATGATAGAAGAAGAGAAGGCGGATAGCATACCACAGGACTTTGAAAGACCCGGTAGTAAATAATGATAGTCGTGAATTGTTGTAATGGGCAGCGAGGGTTGGTAGAGGCGGTTGGGTAGAGATAGGTGTGGGGAATTTGTGGATGGAATTTGGATGTGGACATGGTCTCCTCCTGGTATTAGGATTTGGAGAAGAGCCAAGCATCATGTGGGAAGTGCTGTGCCCCTAAAGTAAGCCTATGTACCACTAAGATGGTGGAACTGTGCATTCCCGCTACCTCAATGTATAAGCCCCAGAGTTATCTCTGGGACTAAGCTTAATGTATAACATGAAAATCGTCCAACTATACCTTACCCTACGTCAACATCAAGAGAAGAAGAAATAGATTCCTTCTATGATAACATTAAACACACGGCGCTAAAAAGAGAGAAATCAAAAACAAAAAGGGAGAATATCAAAAAGGTAATGGAGGAAAGAAGAGGTCTGGAGAACAAATACGGACAAACCTTGCTAAACTGAAGAAGAACATCTCCAAAGGTACACGCAAAGAGATTAAAGCATTCAATACCGATATGAACGTTAGAACGATAGAGTCAAATAGTTTAAAACAGACAGGAACTCTCATCAGGCAAGAGTAATATACACCATAGCATCAAACAGAGACGAAATCCTCAGGTATGTGAAGGAATTCTATGCAGAATTAAATAAACCACGCCAAGGAAGGGGACGAAATACTTATAATTATAAATCAAGGGTTAAAGGACATCCCAGATCAATAGCACTGTCGGAGATGAAGAATATCAAATCACCTAGGGACGATGGATTCAGCACTGAAGCATTAAAGCTAAGAGGATATAAATGAAAATGCCTACTTAAAGTGCTCTTCAACGAGTGCCTCATGAGAGGAATAACAATCACGAAATAGAATAATGCAATAATCTTTATTCTACATAAAAAGGATGAGATCACCAACATTGAAAATTATCGGTCCATCAGCCTGCTATCACATATTTATAAGCTGTTCCCAAGAATAAGGGTTTAGATCACAGTTTGGCACAAACAACCATTTTCATGTTCTAAAATATCTCGTAGAAAAACTAATACTACTAAATACTATAAACCAGTAGTAATATTTGTCGACTACGAGAAGGCGTTTGACACGGTAGACGCGATGCTAAAATCACTATCCGATAACCGAATAGACTACCGCTATACTTATATCATCTGTCATATATATGCCACACCATCTATCAGACTCCATGAGTATACGGGAAGATTTAATATGGTTAAAGGTGCCCAATAGAGAGATACACACTTCACAAAATGGTTCACCAATCTACTTGAATGTATCTTGAAAACCATAAATGTGCAAAACCTTGTTAATGTTAATATAAATGGGGTATACCTCAACTACCCTAGATTTGCGGACGACGGTATATAGTATAGACAAGGCTATAATGATGTTACAATGACTAAATGCTGCACCACACCAAGTGGGACTAAAGATTAACTTCCCAAAAACCCAGCTAATAACTTGTTCCTAATGATGGTGTAATCATAGATGGAGTTGAAATAGAAGAAACGAAATCATACAAATATCTGCCATAAGAAATTGGCATTCACAGACAATGAAACATGTGAAATGTCAAGACGTATAGGACAACCGTGGGCGGCATACTGGAACCTAAAACATGTATTCAAATCAAACATACCAACCTGTTGAAACGTCAACTCTTCAACCCATGCGACCTCCGTGTGCTACCATACGACGCAGAGACTTAACACTAGTAAAGAAGGTGATGAATAAGATCAAGATAACACAACATGCAATGTAGAGATCTAAGGTTAGAATATCCATGACCATATTCCCAACATAGAAATTCGGTAATAACTATACTAGCGGGAGCAATAGAACGAATAGCAGTCTTAAAGTGGATCCGGGCAGAATACATTGCCAGAATGCAGCATGATGCCTTCAGAACCAGCGGACGTCCACTTACAAGAGGGTCAGCTGATATTAGACGGATTCAGCAAACAGCGGTTGAGTTATAGAAAATCACGGGAGGCCAATGTCCAGCAGTGGACTAGGTTAGGGTAATTCATGATGATGACAACGTCAATAGAAGCCTATTGTGGAAGTGCTTAGAATAAAATAGTATATGCAGCACTTAAAGCTGAATATCATCGAAATCTACAAAGAGACGACGTGCAGGGTGAGCATGATTTTAGGTGTGAATAGAGGCATGAAGAAATGGTGAGCACTGAACCCACTTCTGTTTAATTTATTTATGGCTGATTTGGTGGATGTATTACATGTACAGTACATCAAACAAACCCTAAGGCCTAATTCACACATAAGCGGTGTTGAGCGCAGGCGCAGGGTAGAGAAGGCGCAGGCGCGACATCGCACAGGCGATTGTGATGTCCATATGCAGTGAAGGGGTGGACATTGTACCTTATGTTTACATAGAGACGGCGTGGAAGAGTTATGCCTATCGCCTCTTCGCCTACCGTGTCTTTGGCGAAGAGGCGAAGACGCGGTGCCGGCGCTGCGAGAGGCACGACGCTTTAAGTCCCCTCTATATAAACATGTGGTACAATACCCACTTAGGTGACGAGTTGCCTCGTGCCTCTAGCCGCGCCGGCACCGCGTCTTCGCCTCTTCGCCAAGACACGATAGGCGAAGAGGCGAAACTCTTCCACGCCGCCTCTATGTAAACATAAGGTACAATGTCCACCCCTTCACTGCATATGGACATCACAATCGTCTGTGGTTGGTGGTTGAGGCATTGGGATAGCATGTGAACACTTAAAAAATAACTAGCTTGCTAAATATTCTAATATCAAGCTTCATACTAGGGACTGGCAAACAAATAAACTATATACGCAGTGAAAATGGAGTATGAATACATGTACTTGGAATGTGCAAGGACTAGAAAATAAACTGTGGGAACTTGTGAATCAGTCGCAGAAAAAAACCTACATGTTGAAAACCTTACTGAATCTAAGAAGAAAAGCAATGGTAATCCAATAGTCCTGCCCTAACTCATTGTTGGGGTAGGACTACTGTCACTTTTGGTGTATCAATTATAGTCAGAAAAAATACATAAACCATATCAAGAATGTGTAATTTGCTAAAAAGAGATACTTAAAATTGAGCCTAAAATCATATGGATGAAAAACGGTTACTACTACAAGATATTCATTTTTTTAAACTATGGCATTTTATAGTTTTGAAGAGTATTTTCAGTATGACTGTGCAAACTACATTGTAATTGTATAATTTAGGTATAATAGGATTTAAAATATTATTATGTCTGATGTATGTATGTACTGAGTTACATTTTCTTATTAGTTTGTATGTTGTTTTGTAAATGGATGTAATTCTGAAGAGCATTATATTTATTATTATTATTATTAATAGGCGGATATTTTCGAATGTTGCATAGCATTCGTTGCGTTTTACAGTTTCTTCTATTATTTTATGTTCTACTTATCTTAGTCCATCTCTGTAAGTGTGACATGTGTAACTTGTTGATTATACAGTGTTAACACGAATAAATTTATTATTACTATTATTATATTATAATTATTATAACACAGATAAATGAGAATTATTACAAATTTCTAGGACTCAAATTGGATACAGTCAAGTCATATCATATAGCAAACGGCGGATCAAAAATCATGATCTTGTGTAGGCTAAACTTTATTTCTTATTTAGACTGAACCATATAACTAAAGAACCAAAATGAACTAAAGAAACAAAATGAACTAAAGAAAGCACACCTCTAAATACATATAAGTGGTCCAGTTATAAATTACATCTTATACAAGACAGCATAATGAAGTTGTATGAATACAGTCTGAAAATTCAAGTAAAGAGAGAAGATATGTAAGTGAATCCAAATCATCAAGCAGCAAGATAATCTCTAGGAATAACCAATGGAACCAGAAAGGATCAGGGTTGGTGGGCCGAGAAAATTAAACAACCATTAGAGCTGAAAACGATGGCCTAAAATAGGCATGAGTTTAAGAATCATAACAGTGAAATAAAACCAAGGATTGGGCAAGGAAAAAGCCAGACCTGGGATAGTATTTTATATATTTATTTAATCGAAAGCCTATCTACGACTCAATCCAAAGTAGACTAAACGTAATACTAGAATCTCAAGACGGCAAAGAGTACCTAATGCAGAAATCAGAGATTGGATAATGAAGTGATAGATAGTGTAGTTCAAAGGATGCAACGTCGTGACCTAAAATTGTTTGGATACCGCATGCGCATGGATGTAGATCCATGGCCCAAGAATTTTTTTAAATAGCTCCCTCCAATCAGATATAAACGGGGACACCCTCTACGGTCTTGGAATGATGGCATGAGCTAATCCGTGAGGACCTGTGGGTTAAGCGAAGACTATGGCTATGACAGAAGAAGAGAAGGCGGATCGCATACCACAGGACTTTGAAAGACCCGGTAGTAAATAATGATAGTCGTGAATTGTTGTAATGGGCAGCGAGGGTTGGTAGAGGCGGTTGGGTAGAGATAGGTGTGGGGAATTTGGGGATGGAATTTGGATGTGGACATGGTCTCCTCCTGGTATTAGGATTTGGAGAAGAGCCAAGCATCATGTGGGAAGGGCTGTGCCCCTAAAGTAAGCCTATGTACCACTAAGATGGTGGAACTGTGCATTCCCGCTACCTCAATGTATAAGCCCCAGAGTTATCTCTGGGACTAAGCTTAATGTATAACATGAAAATCGTCCAACTATACCTTACCATACGTCAACATCAAGAGAAGAAGAAATAGATTCCTTCTATGATAACATTAAACACACGGCGCTAAAAAGAGAGATATCAAAAACAAAAAGCGAGAATATCAAAAAAGTAATGGAAGAAAGAAGAGGTCTGAAGAACAAATACGGGCAAACCTTGCTAAACTGAAGCAGGACATCTCCAAAGGTACACGCAAAGAGATTAAAGCATTCAATACCGATATGAACGTTAGAACGATAGAGTCAAATAGTTTAAAACAGACAGGAACTCTCATCAGGCAAGAGTAATATACACCATAGCATCAAACAGAGACGAAATCCTCAGGTATGTGAAGGAATTCTATGCAGAATTAAATAAACCACGCCAAGGAAGGGGACGAAATACTTATAATTATAAATCAAGGGTTAAAGGACATCCCAGATCAATAGCACTGTCGGAGATGAAGAATATCAAATCACCTAGGGACGATGGATTCAGCACTGAAGCATTAAAGCTAAGAGGATATAAATGAAAATGCCTACTTAAAGTGCTCTTCAACGAGTGCCTCATGAGAGGAATAACAATCACGAAATAGAATAATGCAATAATCTTTATTCTACATAAAAAGGATGAGATCACCAACATTGAAAATTATCGGTCCATCAGCCTGCTATCACATATTTATAAGCTGTTCCCAAGAATAAGGGTTTAGATCACAGTTTGGCACAAACAACCATTTTCATGTTCTAAAATATCTCGTAGAAAAACTAATACTACTAAATACTATAAACCAGTAGTAATATTTGTCGACTACGAGAAGGCGTTTGACACGGTAGACGCGATGCTAAAATCACTATCCGATAACCGAATAGACTACCGCTATACTTATATCATCTGTCATATATATGCCACACCATCTATCAGACTCCATGAGTATACGGGAAGATTTAATATGGTTAAAGGTGCCCAATAGAGAGATACACACTTCACAAAATGGTTCACCAATCTACTTGAATGTATCTTGAAAACCATAAATGTGCAAAACCTTGTTAATGTTAATATAAATGGGGTATACCTCAACTACCCTAGATTTGCGGACGACGGTATATAGTATAGACAAGGCTATAATGATGTTACAATGACTAAATGCTGCACCACACCAAGTGGGACTAAAGATTAACTTCCCAAAAACCCAGCTAATAACTTGTTCCTAATGATGGTGTAATCATAGATGGAGTTGAAATAGAAGAAACGAAATCATACAAATATCTGCCATAAGAAATTGGCATTCACAGACAATGAAACATGTGAAATGTCAAGACGTATAGGACAACCGTGGGCGGCATACTGGAACCTAAAACATGTATTCAAATCAAACATACCAACCTGTTGAAACGTCAACTCTTCAACCCATGCGACCTCCGTGTGCTACCATACGACGCAGAGACTTAACACTAGTAAAGAAGGTGATGAATAAGATCAAGATAACACAACATGCAATGTAGAGATCTAAGGTTAGAATATCCATGACCATATTCCCAACATAGAAATTCGGTAATAACTATACTAGCGGGAGCAATAGAACGAATAGCAGTCTTAAAGTGGATCCGGGCAGAATACATTGCCAGAATGCAGCATGATGCCTTCAGAACCAGCGGACGTCCACTTACAAGAGGGTCAGCTGATATTAGACGGATTCAGCAAACAGCGGTTGAGTTATAGAAAATCACGGGAGGCCAATGTCCAGCAGTGGACTAGGTTAGGGTAATTCATGATGATGACAACGTCAATAGAAGCCTATTGTGGAAGTGCTTAGAATAAAATAGTATATGCAGCACTTAAAGCTGAATATCATCGAAATCTACAAAGAGACGACGTGCAGGGTGAGCATGATTTTAGGTGTGAATAGAGGCATGAAGAAATGGTGAGCACTGAACCCACTTCTGTTTAATTTATTTATGGCTGATTTGGTGGATGTATTACATGTACAGTACATCAAACAAACCCTAAGGCCTAATTCACACATAAGCGGTGTTGAGCGCAGGCGCAGGGTAGAGAAGGCGCAGGCGCGACATCGCACAGGCGATTGTGATGTCCATATGCAGTGAAGGGGTGGACATTGTACCTTATGTTTACATAGAGACGGCGTGGAAGAGTTATGCCTATCGCCTCTTCGCCTACCGTGTCTTTGGCGAAGAGGCGAAGACGCGGTGCCGGCGCTGCGAGAGGCACGACGCTTTAAGTCCCCTCTATATAAACATGTGGTACAATACCCACTTAGGTGACGAGTTGCCTCGTGCCTCTAGCCGCGCCGGCACCGCGTCTTCGCCTCTTCGCCAAGACACGATAGGCGAAGAGGCGAAACTCTTCCACGCCGCCTCTATGTAAACATAAGGTACAATGTCCACCCCTTCACTGCATATGGACATCACAATCGTCTGTGCAACGTCGCGCCTGCGCCTCGTCTACGCCGCGCCTGCGCCCGACGCCGCTTATGTGTGAATTCGGCCTAAGGGTGGATAGACCGACGCTGAGTTATAAAATTCTACTACTAAGAGATAAGAAGAATTAAAGTTACGTGGCAGGCGGGAAAAGGGTTGGTATATTTGACCTTAAATTGGCCAACCTGACAGAAGATATATGTTGGTAAGTTACAAAAAGGATATATAGAAGGGGAGGGATCCGTGGAGTATGTAGGCGAACATGGAAGGAATGACAGAGCCTTAAAACAAAATGTTGAGATTTGATTAGAGGACGTCGAACTACAGGAAAAGCAATTCAAACATTCAGTTCCTGAATCTCTGCTATATGTAGAGATAAGTACGCGCAAGAGGTAGAGAGGAACGGTGTAGGAAATGGTGGATATCGCAATGATACAGGGCATGTATATAATGTACGGAACACATAGCACATAGGAACACCAAGTGAATGACTGTAAGAAGATCCAGTGGAGTAGAGAAGAGAGACGTCTACCAAAATTGAGGAGTGTATCTTGAAGAGAAAGAAGAATAAATGAGTACATAGCATGCTATCAGTAGTCACATACACACACAGAGAGAGAGATAGAGAGAGAGAGATAGAGAGAGAGGGGGGGGGGTAGAGAGATGATGCAGTTTTATAGATGTGTTTTCTTTAAATGCTGGGTTTTAATATGGTCCTTTTTTATATGAACATAAACACATATATACTGCAAAGTGAGATGTCTCAATCTTAATCAAAAATAAATTATCCACTAAAATGACAAACTAGGAGGCGATCCACGAAAGAATTTGTAGTATGTAATATAGGTTTAACAACTAAAATCACTGTCATCGCTGTATATGCCACACACGAAGATGTTTCAGATGCCGAGAAGGATGAACATCTAACCATATTTAATGAAGTAATTAATAGATTGGGCTCACAGAGGGCAATCGTAATTTTTGGAGACGTTAATGCCAGAGTAGGATGGAAATATAACGACGGTGTTTAAAAAATTTGGAGAGAATACTCTAAATAATAATGGCAGTTGGATAATAAGACTTTCATCGTAGAGCAACCACCCTCTAGATACAAAACGTTCGTACATATAGGGGAGTTAAGTGCGGTAGTGATCATTATCTCATTACCGCACGGAAATGATGACCACCAATATAATAGCCCATCTACTAATAAACACAAACCAGTACAATATAACCTAAATGGTATACGCAAAGATAGCATGTTATTATACCAGATTTGACTAGACAAGCTACTAGATACTACCTATCTGTCAGATACCTCAGAGAACCTCTACAATCACTTCACAGAAGGAAAAACGAAAACAGAACTTAGCTTATAATAAATGGCTAAATACGAAAGCTCACTCCAACCTAATCATATATAAAGAGCAGCAAGCAATAGGCACAAAATCGGGAGAGGTTTGGAAATTTGGGAAAAGACTACAGTAAGTGGAAGAAGTATTTTAAAAACTTACTTTCATAAGATAGAGCCGAATTTCAACAATGGCATGCAGAATACAAGGGGAAGAAATTATAATCTATGCCGACATAACTAAAGAGTCCACAAAAGCGATGAAAATGGAAAAGGTTTGCGGTCCAGGAACCATACCTGCAACTATTAAAATGCGGAGGTGACACATTATTTCAACTGATCACAGCACTTTTTCCAAAGTATTTAAACAAAGATGAAGCTCCAAAAAACTTTTAAGAAGCATGGATAACACCCATTCACAAAAAGGACAAAAGTGACTGTAACGATACAGATGCATTTCACCCACAAGCAACATGAACAGGATATGACTGATTGTTGAAAGAAGTCAATAAAGACGAGTATGACCCACATGAGAAGAAAGAACAAAATGGGTTTAGAGTTGGCTGCTTATGTTTAAATAATATATTCTGTTTAACCGAAATCATACACAAAACTTGGCTGTGGGTCAAGAATTTCATGTACTATTCGTAGATCTAACTAAGGCATACGATTGTGTTCCTATGTCTAAATTTTAAGAAGCCTAGTACTAAACATCAATCTTATAAAAATGCTTCAATGTCTATATCACAACCTTGCACAAGGAAGTATCACGGTATAGGTCTACCCATATTAGATAATTCATGCCTGTACACACTACATTTTGCCGATGATCAGTTGATACTCAGACAGGACAAAGAAGACTTGGAATATATGTCGCAACACACGCATATTTAAAGAATAATATACAAAGAGAGAACTTAACCTAATCCTCAAGAAAGCAAACTACGTTTGTGCCGGAAGAACAAATCAGCAACTATAACTTGAAGGCAGCGAAACTATATACACCAATCTGGGAGTTTCTATTGGTATTCTAGTCTAGTGGTATTCTATTCCACCGGTAAATGCGATGATGAAATCTTCCAAAGAATGGCAAAAGAACGTAAGAATATTAGTGCACACAACTCAGTTCTGTAGAAAATATCAATATTAATACCTAGAAAACATGCACTATTCAATGCCATAACATTCAATGACATAATGATGCGAGCTTACAGTAACGCAGTCCGAAACGAGAAATAGTTGTCATAAAATGGATTTTTGGCGAAACTATGCAGATGACAGAGAATAAGAAATTAGGTGATATGAGAGATTATGAAAGAGAAGAAAACCATCATTGAAGATCTACATCACAGGCAACTTAAATGGTACGGACATATACAAAGAATGAATAATCACATAATACTAAAACAAGCGCTTCGCTGGATCTCACTGGAGCAGAAAAGAGGCCGCCCCGAAAGACGTGGAGCAACGGTATCAGAACAGCCATGTCGCAGCACAACTTACAAATGATAACGTAATTCTCATTAACAAGAGCCGAAAACATATACGCTTTAATATTCGAATTATATCCGGTGTTAATTTAATTATGTTATTAAAACGAATCATAAAATCGTAAAAGGTATTTACTTCAAAGTGAACTATACCCAAAAAGGATTGATTTTCAATTTTCGTTAAATGATATAATAAAAATGCAGATCGTTTTCGGAAAATAATTCGTCGCGAGCTATTAGATTTTCCGGTGAGCTTCACACGCCGGGCCCGAACGGTATTTGGTGAATAAAGATATGCTGTTGAAATTTCAGTCAGGTATTTACAAGATTATTTCCATAAATTTCCACCACGCGCAATATCAAAGGCAAATATTTCAATGGGGAGGCTCGCCCTTGATTTCCTGTTTTGCGCACCGGCTCATAGATAAGATTGTATTGCCGGCGGGATTATGCGACGCGTGGTGTTTATATGTGTTCTCGCAGCCGTTTGTCTCCGAAAAGCTGCAATATTAGCAAACCGACACATTCAAAATAGCCTTCCCCACAAAGCAAATGAATAGGGGAGGTCGCATGATACGGAATCGATCACCGAGGGAATGAGATATGTGTCACGAGTGTAAAATGGCTGTATCTAGAGACAAATAACATCGTAACTCTCTGACAGAGATTTGAATATAAAAAATCGACGTTTGTTCGAACTAATAGCAGTAATGGGGCGGGCGATCGGTGAATTATCATTAAAAAGTTTGCGCCGAATTTCGAGAACAATGCTGTTCGGGGGCGGTGGGCGTTATTGCTGTGAAATTTCCCGAGAAGGACGCCGGTCCAAGCCTTTGATCTTCGATAATGCGAATCCGCTGACGTGGAAGTTTCAGCATAAACTCCTGAACATTTTCGATATATAAAAAATAAGCACTCTTGTAGGGGATCAATAATAATAACTCTTATTGGAATTTATTGAAGTAGGGTCTTTTTGGTGGTTCTACATTGTAGCTGTAGTTAATTTTTTATTCAATTATATTAGTATGATGCTATATTGTGTATTGATTTTTATATTTATCTAACCCGTTTTATTTTTGCTACAGCCACAACAGTTCACAACAAACTTAGTCTGTTAGAAAGTAAGAAAGTTTTGTTTTTCTCATTAATTAGAACCACGGTCGCGTATGCTCTTGTATGCTTGACACACTTTGCCAATGCAGTTACTTTAGCATGAACATCCCCAAAGTTTAGAGTTGGCTCTTAATCCTAAATACATCACGGTCCCCTAAAATTCCTTCACTCATTTTGTTGTCCAGTTGGCATGGACTATAGGATATCTTTGGAACCCATTTGAATTAGACGTTTCGCATATCGTGATCGCATAAAAAAAGAGATGTGTTTTAGTGCAGTATGCCTTATTCTACGCATGTGGTTAATTAAAACTTTTTGTAACTGCAGACTACGGGTGTTCATATTCCATTATTTACAATGTTTACATTAAAAAAAACTATTATTTTTATAGCTATCAGCCCGGGGGCTTTTCCGCTGGCAAATGGAGAAGCTCAGAGTGTAATCACCATATTTACCTTGATTTCAGAGAAATCCTTTGATGAATAACCGTGAAAGGTGACGCCCCCTGAACTGGGTATACATATTTATTTCCTGTAAGAGGTTATGTTGTTTAGAATATATAATAGTTCTTCAAGTAGTCCAGATATTGAATGTTGGAACCTGTAGTAAAAGCAAATTGTAAAACATATTACTTTCGACTGAACACTCAAACGCACTTTGCTGCCGAATGGTGACTCTATCAGTAGGTTGGGGCTTAAACTTAAAAAATCTGGTCCCTACATTGAAATTTCCATATAAATTTACAGACTGTGACTTAGTAGGAAGGTTGTCAAAAGCTGCACTACTACTTGACGTGGTCTTATAGTATCATACGTTAAGTGTAGCGAATGATTGGCAATGGTAATGTTCCAATTACCAGAATTAATAAAATTATGTTGCTATCTTATAAAGGAACACCCAGTTTTCTTTTAAATTTAAAGTTTTCAAGCAATTGCGTCATTAAATCAATGCCTGCGTTATTTCGATACTCAATTTATAGTTGAATATTGTTAATAAATAAATAACTCGGGTATGAATGTAACACATACAATTAAAAATAAGTAATCAATGCAAGTCAATGTAAGTAATCGATAGACAGTTCAAAATGTAATGAATACAGTAACTACTACTAACCTAAATTGTTATTCTTATATATTTATAAGTGTACTTTTTATACTGCAGCATAGCTGCGTCCTATGGGCAATCGCAACTTGATATAAACATGACATATGTTCTAGTAACGTCATGTTTTTCTATGTATTCAGCAGCGAGAATCCTGCCGTCCATTCATATGTGAAATTTAGACAGCAGTATAAATTGATATATAACATATACACAAATACACATATATAGTAAAGAGAAATAATATTAATTTATACATGTAGAACATACAAGTGCCAATTACATATCGATCAACCTAGCCTTAAGCAATTACATGTCCATTTTGCATGATTTTGTGGGTTATATGAGACTGCGTTAAACAATAAATATCAATATACTTTTAACTATATTATAGATGAGCAAACAAAATCTTCATATTTCTGCTTTATCATTAAAAATCTATAAATCATAGGTCATACTACTTCTGTGAATCTATATTCCATAATAAATCGTTGTTGCGTTTTCTGCTTTGTTGATTTTATTATACGACTGAACTAAACTCTTTGAAAAACTCATTAAGTTAAAAATAACGAGTCGCATTAAAATATCGGCTTTATGATTTTCTTATATCAGATAATAAATTTGTCGATTTTTATTATTTGCACACATCATTGCACGGTGGTAGTAATTTATAATTTTCTTGATTGTCTTATCTTCTTTTTATATAACATTTATTCGGCCCGATAAAATTGTATCATTTTATTTCCCATCGCGCGTTTCATTTTACGAACACCATTACAACTTTATCTCTACGAGAAAGTTAACGACAATCTATCGGGCGACGATTTTCTCGCCATATTTGTGCAATAGATTTCGTCCACGGGGGATGGTTTACGATGTCTTTTTATTTTTGCTTCCGCCAACACATTACGTAATGCGCAGAGGGAAAGCGGTTAGTTGTAAAAAGTAATCGTCCGAAGTTTCTATTAAGCGTTTTCGCAGCGTCCAAAATTCGCGTTGTATATTGAGGTTTATATTTTGACTTCCTGTTGACGGGGAAAGTTGGATTTACCCGAGCGGCGTTAGAATTTGACATCCCTTTCCGGACCCGTCATGGGATTTCCAACGCGGGATTAGTCCCATTCCAATGCGCCCTCCACTGCATTTCGGTTTGATTCTTATAATCAGACGTGAAATACGCGAGAACAAAAAGTAAGGCGAATTTTATAAAATCTTATACTGACATAAACGTTTAATATTGTTTTATTCGTTTTTATTCTATTTATATTATTTCCACGGTCTATATAAAAAGTTTTGTTGCTTAATCATCCAGTGTATCTCATTAGATACACTTACGTTTTTGTATGTTTTCTACACAAATTATATTAATCGTATCAGGATGCAGGCAATTACCATTAAGGTAATATATATTATCAAAAGGTTGCTACAGCAAATGTATCCTGGAAGATACACTACAAATCTGTGGCCAGTGCACATTACTTTGTCATACGTATCATTTTTTAATAAAAAACCTAAATTGAATGTGAATATTTGAAATATTTACACAGGTAAGGTGGCATTTCTCTCACATATGTAATTCTTTCTAATAAAATACTAGTTCGAGTATTATCTCATTTTAGATTTTTTTTGATGAATTATTATAAATATTATTAATCCGACGGAAGACGGTCGCAATATAGGTGCGCCTGCTCCAGAGTAACCTCAACAAGTGCCGGGAAGCCCACGACCTCCTATAGGCCACAACCAGCAATGGGCCCTACTACGCCGTATTAGCTGGTAAGCCAAACCGGAAACGGATGGAGGAGTCCACGATTCTGGGCGCAATACATGAAGGGGCGGCAATTTGGACGAAGAAGAGTGTGGCGACGAAGCTGGTGGCCATGGCCGAGAAGTTTGTGGCAGCCCAACTAGGGTACGTGTCAAATATATAATGCACCAGTGCTAGACTATGCTGCAACGCGTCCTAGAGACTACCAGGTGACGGCACATTATCATAGGACAGCCCGATTGAGAACAACCGCCAACTTCGTCGCCGGTAACGGCCTGGTGATCCAAAACAACGGGTTCCCAATCATCTGCAGGCATAGGCACCAGGCAGTCTTCGACCTGACCATATACTGTAGAGACATGGCAGCCAGAGTAGCGCAATGGCTAGAGCTAGAGCTATACGTGACTGTACACATACAGTGCGGCCTCGTAGAGGAAAGAAAGCACCCGGAAATCTGTAGAGCTGGGCGGCTATAATGTTAAAACGCTAGATGTCGCTATTTTCACCGAGACCATGACTCGGGGAACCGAGGTAGCTCGCAACACGGAAGACCAGTCGGCCCTGCTGAAATGGACGTGCGACGTCTGGATATTAAGGAGAAGGCTAGGAGGCGCCTGGAAAGGGGTATATTGGTGATATACGCACCCAAGACGGCGTGGGGGCAGAACCGACGAGCAAAGAAGAAAAAGCTTACTGTAGCGATAAAGGAACCAAAAAAAAACCTATTGAGCACAGATCGTCGATTCTATCGAGGAGGACGTATAGAGACAGGGTTACAAGATTTCCCTGCGTCGCTTTAAGGCCAAACTACCCATACCAAAGCTGGACGTTGACGAACTCGAGGACATTGTCCTGGAGCTTTTCCCAGGGGCAACCGAAGACGACAACTCCACCACAGACAATGTCGAAAATGAGGGAGTGACCATATATCTTTCACCACAAGGGAGATAGAAGTAGTCGCATGGAGACTCAAGATAGGAAGGTGCCAGGCCCAGATGGCATCCTACCAGAGGCGATGAAGCTGGATCCAGAGACGGTTCCCAGGGCCATGAACCAGTCGCTAGAACCCGCAGATATAGAAGAAGGCAAGTCTCGTACTCCTTCCCAAGCCAGGAAAGCCTCTGGATACCCCGCTAACCTACCGACCGTTATGTATGCTAGAACCTATAGGCAAGGTACTCGACCATCTGATACTGGAAAGGGTCACCCCATGCACCGAGGCAACAAAAAGACTGTCACCGCAGCAGCATGACTTCCGCCCAGCAAGTTCGGTGGTGGGGGCTATGGAGGAAGCTACGCAGAAAGCCAGTCGAGGAAGCTCTGCGTACTCATCACCATGGCTATGAACATCCCGATGGATGGTCTTAGACTTATTAGGAGTTACCTCAGAGACAGATGACTGGTAGTAATCGGCGGCGATTGGAACCACCAAATGTGACTGAGCTGCAACCTTCCACATGGGTCCGCAATAGGTCCCATCTTGTGGAGCATCATATACGGCGGGGTTCTCAGGATCGCCCTGCCTGACGGGGCCAGGCTGATAGGGTACGCAGACGACGTCGCGCTGGTGGCAAGGAGCACCTGAGAGCGGTAGTCAATACCAGCTTTCGAAGGTGAGGAGGTGACTGGATGATGAATATCAGATTCAGGTAGCCGAACAGACTATGTTTCGTATTGGTAGAAATAGGCAACCAACGATATCTTTCCGGATCGGCGAGAAGGAGGTGACGCCGAAACAAAGCCTAAAGTACCTGGGGGTGTAGCTGGACAAGGGCCTTGCCTACCACCGACATATACAGGAGGTTGCAGGAAGAGCGGCCAAGTGCGTAAAGGCCCTGGCAAAAATCATACCAAACACCAGGGAAGGAGGACAAAGAAAACGTATGCAGCTGACGAGGGTGGCCGAAAGCATTATGCTTTATGGAGCACCGACATGGGCACGGGAGATGGAGGTCCGCAAATATCGAAATATGCTAGCGGGAGTACAACGGAAGTATGTGCTGGTGGTACACCATAAACGTATACTGCCTCCTGTGTCCGGACAGCATGGTGAGTCTAGGTACATGGTTAGGCATCGAGGGACACGTCACGGTGATAATGGATGAAATAATCAGAGAAGAGCGGGATGGCGGTGTTGACTAGCCGTGAGAAAATCCAGGCTAGAAGTATTGTGCGACCGGTCCCGGGCCTGGAGCATGGACAGAGATGAGGGATAGAGGGCCGGAATACAGCAGTACCAGTGGGAGAATGCAAGTGCGGCCTCCAGGGTGTCTTACGAAGATTCCCCACAACAAGCCAAAAAAGTGAGGCATTGCAAGGCAGCAAGATTGAGTATTAAGGTGACGCAAGCTGTCTAAAAGTATCATGCACAATGAATACAAATACTAAGAAGTACGGAATGTAACCTTGTTTTGTAACGGAAAAACGAGGTAACCTTTACGCCTTAGGATGCCTCTCATTCTTTTGCTATGACGCCAACGTGATCTTATTGAAGAATTTTTTTAAGATCACTCCCACCTTCCTTAACATCAATATTTAGTTGGTTGTAACCATAGATGGTCAGGACATCTGCTCTTACATTTCCCGGATCATCACATTGCCCTGGAATCCAAGAAAAACATTCTAGTAAAACCTTCATCTCTCCATTGATGGTATAGTTCCTTAATTCGCCAGTCTTGCATCTGGCGGCCTCTGAGTCCGAACAGATTAAGAAGTCTTGAGGGTCAAATATCCTTATGGGTAGATATAATTGGATATGGTTCAGCTTGCAGAATGAAAAATAAGAATAGAGGGAGCCGGATATATCCACCCTCAGGTCAATAGAAGATCTGTAGTGATAGATCTGTTAAGCTCATGAATTTGGACTCAACAACTTCCAAAAAGACGCATGCCGGAGAGTTACCCCTGCTGACCGGGAGATATACATTTTTTGGGTTTTGTATTAACATTTATGTTTGAAATATACACGATTCCATCCGTACTACGACTTTGGATAGACTCGTGCCATATCTCGAATGGGAGGAGTACCGTTTAGGGATGAGTGAAATGAAGTAGGTTGCTAACGTTTTATAGTGTAGATTATTAGGCAGGAGTCTACAGGTGACAATGATGACTCTTGGGAAAGTAGGGAAAGTAGCCTTCACCAACAATGCATGTATCGGAGATGATCTTGTTGCTAGACAACAACGAATTCCTGCAGTGTATAGTCTTTCTAAGAAAATGTCTAGATTTAATCAAATGCCTAACAATTTGTAAAAGAATATATATATATATATATATATATATATATATATATATATATATATACGTTATTTTGCCCAGAAGCTTAATAATATTTAGAATACATCCACATTAATGGAACAGCACTAAAACAAATACACGAAACCAACTACTTAGGTCTAAAGACACAAGATAACAATTCCATCTATAAAGAAACTCTTTTACTATACTTTCTAGAAATTCCCATAGATGTTCTTCTATTACTAGATTATTGCTAGTCATATAAAAAATGCAGATATCAGCTGGGCATAGAACAGAGGACTTAGACTGGAACCTTGGGGAAGTCTCTTCCTCGAAACTATGATACCAGGGCACTTCTGGTTATATAGAATATAGAGGTTGAAGGTTAAATCGGAATGCCCAAATCCCGCAGAATGTTCAATAATATAGTGATGACTACATTATCATAGTCCTGATGTCTACAAATTGTGTCCGATCATTTCTTTGGCAAACGTATGCTGAACAGAGAAATCACACTACACGAAGTGGATCTACCCTTACGAAAACCATCCTAAGAATTTGGGAGAGACCACTACTAATCATCAATTTCCATGACAAGGGCGGTTGTTCATGATTTTATATGTAGTGGTGTATCTATGGTAATGTATCTACCAATGGAGATAGAGTAGGGTCGAAAAAGATGACATCTTCTTCTCCTTTAGAATTCTTCTGGAAACGTCAACAATATTTTGTGTCGCCAAGTAATTTTCTTCTGGAAATTGGAGCCCCAGCCCATTGATGGCCGGTGTTCTTCTGTTAATTGCATCTAGCACTCATCCCCCACGGAAGTCCCTTGATCTACTCGGGACCGTGCGGTCCACTGCCAGCCACATTACACGTTCCAGGCCTGTCCAAGATGATATCTCCCTAAAATATTCGTCCCAGCTCATTTATAAGTAAGAGGGTATCATCCCAGATACACGAGACCTCTGAATCGGAATATTAATATCTATGGTAACCGGTTAATGATCACTGCCATAAATAGCATAGAGATAAATCCAAAGACCTTGCAGTCCCCCTGAATTAGGAAGATCTAGTAGAAGCAGATATGAAAGATAACAAGATGCAAAAATAAAATAAAATAAACCATTGTAAATCAGCAAATGGAATCAAAAATAGGCAGTTATCCCCTTTTAATCAATTGTTCCCAATATCCCCTATATATCTCCTTATTTTTGCTTCCTTGTTATACCTAACACGGTTTCTTCGATAATAAGAAGCTTCCGTATGTAAGGATGCGCCGAAAATGGTTTAGAAGGCGTTGATTTCTCGTGTCTCACTTATTTTGTTCTCCTTGTGGAATGTTGAAGGAGCAGAACAGGCTAGTTGCACTTTCTATTTTACCCGATTTCCGTCTCCATATTCTTATTTCTGTGTAGTTAAGTATTTGAATCTTAATTATTAGGTCCAGGGGATCTATTCAATAAGATCAGTCGTTCTTGCATATATCAGAATGATCCGTTTCCAATGGCATCCAAATAAACTGTTTCAGCGTTGGTATGCCCCACGCTTCCCGAACGCTATTGAAATAGTCTTATATCACAAGTTTGTCAAGAGTGACGTTAAGGTAGTGAAACATGATATTATGCTATCTATTTTATTATCTTAACCTTGTATATTTGGTTGCCATGGCAAACAGACCATTCTGCTTTTTTTCAAGAACGTTTGACCTTTCAAAACAGACAGGTTTCGATTTGCATCACCTTTGTTTTTTCCAAATTTCTATTTTGTTTGTAGTTCTTGCGGGCCCTATGCATATAAAATGAAGACAAAATAGAAACATAGTATCTGCCTTAAAATTAGTGTCATTGTAACTCTTGTTGTACAATATACTATTTCCGCAAGATTAAGGGGTTATATACCTTTATGTGCGGTAAAATTGAGGAATATTTGAATTTTTGTAAAGGTATGTAGCAATAATTTTTTTACATCAAAATTATAATTTATTAATAGTACGTTTTTTAGTTTATTTAAAAAATTTCATAATTGGCGGAGTTATAGCCCTTTCCCCGAAACCCTCTTTTTTTGATGACGCTTGCGGTGATCATCATGTAAGTCCAGCAGGTCAATTGAAATCATAAAACCCAATAAATTTCACTAGTATAGGGACCTTCCTAGTAGTTGAACGATTATTTAAATAAAAAATTTTTTTTTTCAGCACACGGGAACGTTTTCCCCAAAATCTCAATGTTTTGAGCTCTAAAAATTTTATTAAAAAATTCTTATTTGCAAAATAAAAATTTATGCATAAAAAAGGAAACGTTCACGGACTGACAACATTAATCACAAACAATTTAAAAAAAAAATGAAGAAGATCGATCAAACAGTTTTTCGGCAATCGTGATCACGGCAAAGGCACTTTTTGGAAAACACCATTTCGAGATAATCGAGTTAGCGTGTAATTTTGTTTAGGGAACCCATACTGCCATACCCGCTTCGAAACGCTGTAACTTTCGATCTATTGCTCGGATCTCCATGAAAATTTCGTAAAATGTTCTCAAAGAGTTTTACTTTCAGATAAAGCAATAAAAAAAAATCGAGTTTTTTAAAGATAATAAAGGTATATAACCCCTTAAATTAGTTCCTATGATACATTCTGATATTTTCTCAACTACTAAACTAAGTTCGCATAGTCAAACTACTTTATACAGTTTCATAGGCAGTTGTAGCCGATTAAGCAGTGACAAAATAAATCCTAATAAATTGAATATGATATACGATTATATAATTTGTTCTTTAATTCAGTTACTCATGAAAAAAAAATGACAATTGTGTCATTCATAATTTAGAAATAAAATTTCATTTTATAATACTCACAGCAAATACTTCAATCGTTGATAATAACTTCGCACCGTTTATAATTAATGTGTCATAAATTGTTTCACCCTGCGCAACATGTACTCTTTACAAGGTCCATAAAAACTCGTTCCCAGCCCTATAAATTATTCAACTGGTGTGATTTAAGGCGGACTTTAAAAATGTAATCGCCAATTTTCTCTGATGCCTGCAGGATGTGCTCTAGTCCTGCGTACAAGTGACAAACGGCCGCCATCTCATACCCGCACAAAAGGTTTCTAGATTGCGTGCGTACGGTGGCGTGAAAAAGCCGCGGGTATCTTTGAAATTGCAGGCCGTTTTTGCTGCAGCTAACAAATAGATATAATCGATCCCACAAACAGGGGGATTCATTTAATGACGGAGGAAGGGAAAATCCGTTCTGTGATGACCGAGCTATTTGCGCTTTTGTAAGGAGGGCGGGGGCTGCCCGCACAAAAATTTCATCAATTAATTCCCTTTCCACAAACAATCTGGGAAACAGAAATGTTTAAGACAGTGCTCAATGGAGGGGGCTGGGACTTAATGGGATTTCGAAATTCACAACACAATTGGTAGCATCTGCTGGCGGCTAAATGTTTAAACTGTGATCAGGTGGTGATAGCGCAAGAGAGCAGGGAAAGATATGGAAATGGGGGACGTGTAATGGTTTGAGCACGTAGTGCAATCTTTGTAGATGCGTTTACTTTATTTGGATGAAACAGGTGCTGTTTTAAGACGATTAAATATTAAATTAATTTAAAGTACATTTTGCTGGAATAATATCCAGTCATACAGGACTTGTAGTGCAATCGTTAGCACCCTCCGCTTAACGTAGGCAGCCCGGATAGTCGGTACCATTTGTCGTTGGAATAAAATTAATAACACTACATTTCAACAAAAAAAGCACACTCGAATGTATATTTAATGAAAATTTTACATAGGACATGTGATTTCAGTCAGAGATAATTTTTGTGTCATTTCTAATAATATATACGAAATAATTAATCAGAATTTTGCTTTTTTATATCGGTAAATCGCAGTTAGTAACCATAGACTTTCCACTGGCCGATTTCCACCAAATACTAATGAAGGCGCAGTTACGTGTGATAATAGCCACAATCACAATTTGGTTTAGAAATATCCAATTCCGAAAACGCACGACTGACAGACATTTTTCAAAGATGGTCTTAAAATGATCATGGGACCTAATAAAGGATTTCAGCAAAGACATTTTATTGTCCGCACGATTACAACACTATATCGATACTTCGTATGATAAAGTGATAATACATATAACATAAGTTGAACTAAAATGGGAACGGTACCCATTGTCACTAATGTTACATTTTATTTTGGCACGCGAGAACAAAAACGGTCGCCATAGATGTTCTATATTTATATTGACAATATTTATATAATTATAAATATAATTAACATAAGCTGATTTCGTGTAACGTTTCTAGCTGCCCCTGACGGTTCGCACCAGAGCTACTCGTCGCGGCATGATATAAGAATGGACACGTGGTCACAACAACTGTGAATTTTCTGTACAATTTACATAATATGACGTTATATACAAAATGAAATGATAATGCGCATGAACATGACGAAAAATAACTTCAGAAGGTGGTAAAACTGTGCGTTCCAGCAGCGGCTCGCACGGGTAACCTAACAGGAGACAGCCGGGGACGCTACAGATCGAAAAACGAAAGCGGCTATAGACTACTTAAATTGACACTACAGTGAAGACCTCTGTCAAAACCGAAACAGACAAGGTGTAAAAGCGCAATAACAATCTTCCTGAAATAAGACTTAACATTTATAATTAATTAAAAACATTAACATTTCATTCGTGATTTAACTACCAAATGGGAAACAATATATTTTTGCACATTTTCCCCCGAAGCGTAAACTTTATTTAAATCAATCATTAATTCAGATTTCCATGTTGCGTTTTAATTAAAGCACCATAATTATATCTGGAACTAAATTATACTGTTCTAATTCAATGAGGAAGTTTTAATGAGACAGATCGGGCCCGTATTTGTCAACGGAATATAATGATGAAGTTTCTTCATAAATATTCATGGGCCGCTGCGCAAAAGTCTTAATAAATATGAAAAGTAGACAATAACAAAATACGTTTTATAATAATTAACCTTGCAAAAATGCTTCGATTTATTTGTAACTGTTTTCGCTGCAAAAAGCTCCGCCACGTAACGAAAATTTAATTACGACGACGTAACAACATTAATAACGATCCCGAACTCCCGGCAAGACAATCCTCTTATTCGATGTGGGCGGATTATTTATAGGTGGTGTATTTTATGTAGCCTGCACAAAAATCTACCATGTGCCTACAACGGAAAGCTTCCGCTAAATAAAGGATGTTTATTCATCGCCGCCCTTATATAATCTTTTATGTTTGTTAGAAACTTCACAACGGGTAAATCCGTCCTTTACGCTGGAATAGTCTTTAATGCTTCATATTTATAAAAGATAAATAGATTATACATAATGATCAACATCTTCCAGATTTTCAATTTCTTAGCAAATAGTAGAAATGTGCGACTGAATCAATTAATTACACATAAAAACATAAGTTACTTACTACAAATATTACAAATTACAAGGCACCGCCCTCGACGAGAATTCGAACTCACACACTTTAATTTTGCAATGATACCACAACAAATATAAATTACAGGTTTATCGGCTACATTGTTTTTGATATATAAACTAGGCGACCCTCTAACTTTAATAAGTATACATGAGTTGAGACTCATGTATACTTATTAAACTATACACGTTCACTAATTCAAAAAACTTACTAATTTAAAAATAAGGCACCACCCTCGATGGGTAATTGTTCCCATGACTCCCAAAGGTCGGCCATCTTCAAAACATTTACTTGACTTTTACATATAGAGACTAGGTGAAATCCCACTCGTCCGACTACGTGTCATGAATGAAAAACTATTTCGCCAACTCATGTAAGCCCGTGTGTCTGTTTGTATACTTTTACTCTCAAAATATCATCAAACGTTATATTGTGCGCACTGCTACTTCATCTTCTTCTAACTATGCAAGTGCCACTCAAATAACGATAGATGCAACTCTCCCACTATCGCGTTTGTTTTGTCCCCAGTTGACGAACAAAACTGTCAGTGCATGACGTGAGAAATATTTTTTATTTTGCACGAAATACACTGACAAATGGCAGGTCGGTTGGCTTCAAAACTTTGCCTTCGTTTTTATATTATAGGGTTACACCTGGTAACTGTTCGATATGCCAAATAATTGGATAACATATTATCTTTAATTAGTGTTAAGACCTATTATTCTGCATGGTTAGTAATAAGAGCAAATATCAATCACTAAAATGTGAATAGAAATAGCATTATTTGAAATTCGGGGCATTCGAGCGAGAGCGTGCTGAAGGATTCCATTATATTGTAGTTATAATAACTCAATTTTCTTTTGTGCCAATATCGTAATATTAACGTTTGTGATAAGTGCCGCCGAAATTGTGCAAACCACGTATGTACAATTAGTCCGCGATGGTTAATTTGTCGTTACTGCTATGTGGTTTTGTAGACTGGCAACAAAACCATTACGAATAGACTGAACGACAAAAACTTTTTGTATTAATAAATCAACATTTTCCTTTAATCTTTGTGTGGCGAAATATTATTACGTTTGTATATCATTATTATAATACATATTCCGTAAATGTTTTACAACATATGTGACACCACTATGCCTTGAAATATTATGTCAGTTGCAACAAAGTAGCTGTAGAAGTCCATCAAACTGCCACCACACACCTCCAAGCATTCGTGTGTCAAAATAAGTACATCTAAGATGCGAATTATATATTCTAATGATGGTGTTGTCCTGGCTGCACAACTGATGTTCGTGATATAATTCGTTGAAAGAACAATAGTTGGACTGCGAAACGAAATTAAGGATCTCATGAACAAAAGGATGTGTCTGAATACAATTGATTCTATATTTAAAGTTATTTCTTCAAATGTTGTGGCTCCATTTGAAGAAATAACTGCTGAAATATCAGAGCACTCGTTAAGGAGAACGAACCTAGTGTTACACAATATAGATGAACAGGATGTTAATTCAACGGCTGTTGACCGTGCCCGCAAGAATTCCGACGCCATTAAGGAAGTAAATATAGATTGGCCAAGTGCACCACTTGGAAGACTCACTTCAGTGTTCCAAGCTGAATTAACAGAAATACTAAAGTGTGTTCAAAATTTAGCTGAACGGAATATTTAGGATAAACATATCCAAATACTCACCGACAGCAAAGCAGCTCTAAATGCACTAAATGCACACACATTTGTGTCGAAAGCTATATTCATGTCTACACAGCCTGGAGGAGCTAGCTAAGCATAACAAACTAGAACTCTGCTGGATCAAAGGACATAGTGGCATCGAGGGGAACGAAATAGCAGATGAGCTTGATAAGAAGGGATCCTCACATCCTCTAACAACCCAAGAGGATGAAATACTTTCTGTACGTACTCTGAAAAAAACTCTTCACAAGGTAAGATGGCGAGAAACGCCGGGCTGCAATCAATCAAAGGTGGCAATTAGGCTTGTAAAATTGCAGCCACGGCCCGCCTTAACTAATCTAGAACTAATCTGAAATTATTGAGCAACATCCTAACTGACCACTGCCGGCTAAACAAACACCTACACACGATGGGTCTGGTGGACATCCCGTTATGTAGAGGGTGCAATGAAGAACTAGAAACAGCAGAGCATGTAATATGCCTCTGCCCAGCTCTAGTAAACACTAGGCATCTAATACTAAGTGCTGGCCTAGTATGACCAGCATTGGCAACTCCTCACCCACCAGAGTTTTGTAGCTCGCACACAAAATTGACTGGTGGGACGAGTGAGTAGCCTGAAAGGGAGGTTTCACAATGGGCCCATTTTGAGGAATAAGTGTCTGTAGCTATGCTACCCTCCAGCCAACTATCCAGAACTATTCAGAACTAGATTCGCCAAGGGGTCCAAAGGAATCAAAGAGGTTCCAATGCCCTCACCTTTACGTGGTACACCCCAGTAACATCGCGCGATTAGAGCACGGGGTAACCTCAATCGGAGCCTCGTTAACACTGGCCACACAATTGAGCCCACCCAAGTCAAGGTATAAGGTAACGTGCTAAGGACTGAATGCAGTAGAGTGAGTAATGCGGTCTTTAAAGTTTCCCTAGGGCATCAGGCACCTGTACCCTCCGCTAGCGTCTCGTGGGAACAACAACCAACCAACACAAAGACACCGACACCGAAGGTAATGGTTCTGCAATGGCTGCAAGGCCCGCAGTGCCCAAGAAGACCATTGTATACAAGCCTGCTGCACCAAGAAGCAGGGATAAAGAGGTAGCAGAGTCTAACCGGCCATCTACCGCGAAACACGCCTGTAGGTAAAAATCTGCAGAGGAGGCGGGCCTGATGTAGAACAAGTAGATTACGGCCGCTCGCCTCTCAGATGATAAAGGCCCTGCTAGAAAGCGAGAAGGACTACCTGGGCACAAAAAGAACGATGCACACGGGAAACTTGATGAAAGCGGATCAAAGGAAGAAGGGCACAGGGTCCCAAAAAGTCGGTGTTGCCGAAACCCAGAAAAGGCCACGCTCCGAAAACACCATCCTCAACAGCATGCCAAAAGGAAAACCTGAATGCGGCCAATCACCTCGTTCAAAGATGCCCTGGGTCCAGTGAAAGTGGCGGTAGTGCAAGACAATTTTTCCTCTGCCCAGATGAACCCGGAAAGGCTAGTCGCCGTCCAGAGAGCCATCCTCATGGCTGCAACGAGCCTGTAGACAATTTAGTTACTCCTACAGAGAAGGGACAAGTATGAACATTGTCCATAGACACATGGTCAGATGCGGCCCTTAAGGCGCAGGCCGACGCGCGCATTGTGACAGAGGAAGGAGGAGAAACGGTCCCGGCAGGAATTTTGCCAGACTTCGTTCTCTCCGGAATAATGTAGGGGTTTCAGAGCGCTGCAGGCGAACCCCCAACAGCCTAGGCCGCTTCGCTCATCACATGTAGGAGATTCGATTTAGAAGGTATAGACCTAGCCCTGATACAAGAACCTTGGCTAGACGGAGGGAGATTTGCAGGCCTAAACCCGCAACCACGTACATTACTATACAGTAGAGCAAATAGAAAACCATGGGCCTGCAAAAATATACAACAAAAGGATACGCTGTACACGAATGCCGAGTCTATGCACCTCGGACTTCGTTACATATCTAACAGCACCAACCGAAGGAGAATCGATCTGGAATGCTCCACCTATTTCCCAATTGAGGATAAGTGTCCCCCGCAGATGCTGAGAGAAATTATTGCCTACTCCGAAGGAAGGAACCTATAACTCATCATCAGCAGCGACGCCAATGTATATTACATGGGGAGCATCAACATCAAACTTCATCATCACTCCTTCAATTTATATCAAGCGCCGAGCTAAACATAGCCAGTACGGGCGATAGACCTGTCTTTGTTACGGCTGTCCGACGAGAAGTTTTTGGCTAGGAACGGACGGGGTGATAGTGATGGTATCAATAAAACTGATAGTCAAACTAATAGGCGACGCAGTGAACACCGCCTACCAGGAAAGCTGTTCGGAGAAAACGGAAAGGAAAAGGGGCTGCACATCTTGGTGGAAAAATTAAGGAAATAATAAAGAAGCCTCTTCAGCAAGCCCAAGGGAAATCATCAAAAGACCTACAAAAAGAAATGAATGGAGTATAACAAAGAAATTCGAAAAGCAAAAGGGAATGCTGGAGGATGTCCTGCGTGCAGGTAAACGAAACCTCCGCATGTTCTAGAATCCAGAAAGTGTTAGGGAAAGAAGGTACCTAACTAAGTATTCTCAAAAGCAGGATGGAATCTATGCGGACACAGTGGAGGAAAACCTGCAAATGCTCACGAAAGCGCACTTTCCGGCCGCAACAATTATCGCGAGTAACCAAACCCCCCGAAGAAGCACGTGGCGCACAAGACCTACTGCAGATGATTGGAAACTCGCAACAGAAATAGCAAAACCACATAAAATATGGTGGGCTACAAATACATTCCGGCCGTTTAAAACGCCGGGAGTGAGTCCTACTGCAGAAAGGACAGGACATTCTCGTCCCTCACGTTTGTAAAATCTTTAGAGCATGAATAGTCTGGAATATTTTCATGCCACCCCTAGTTATAATGAGTTAAGCCCTTTCCCTTGCTAGTTTTAAGTTAATATTTAAGAAAATGGTAATGTAAAATTGATAAGTTCAACTAAAGGTGTTAAGAAAGTGCGAACCAGCTTCCGTATCTTATACCATGTGAAATTATAAATGTGTTACAAATTACGCCTACAGCACATAAAATCAAGTTTAAGTGTGTTACAACTTACAACTGTACCACACCGTTGTATCTGGTGGGAATTATAATTACATGAACACAGATCTGTAGCTCTTATGTTAGTGCCTTTCGTTTATCACTCTGGGCTGGTACGGGCTTATTGTTTCTTGTTCTATTTGCAGCTTCCGATGCGCTAATTCTACCTCGACCCTAACAACCGGCGGCGCATGACCGCAAGACCTGAGCGATACTGCACGCCACTGGAGCGACTAGCAATGATAAACCATGCTAAACGAAAGCGCCTGTTGAGTGAACATGCACTCTTTTCTTTGACAATTCACCCATAATCAACAATTCGAAGGAAAACCCCGCCGAAATAGCCGTACATGTGATTCTTATAATAGTATAAGGCGCTTTCGTTTAGCATGGTTTATCATTGCTAGTCGCCCCCGTGGCGTGCAGTATCGCTCTAGGTCTTGCGTTCGTGCGCGGCTGGTTGTAAGGGCCGAGATAGAATTACGTACCAGCCCAGAATGATAAACGAAACGCACTATACTATACAAGATTAAACAAGCACTTTTGTTGCATTTTCAGTATTTTCAATTACGGATATAGAAATTGACTGCGAGTTATGAAATTAATCTGCATTCATACAACTAATCCCTACACCAATAATATGGTAGATAGGCATTCGATTAAATAAAATAATAAATCATAGAACCAAGCTTTCAGTTCCTATTTTCGTTATATGTGTACTGTATATAATTTAAATTAAAAAAAACACTAATAAAACTTTGTAAGTTGATTAATGTCACATTCTCTCTAAGTTAGCATAATGTTCATTTGATGTCGAGCTGCATAAATAATAACATGCAGCATTATACCCAGAAATATACGCGCATTTATTATTAAACAAAACATATTCGCAACAAGTCATGTAGTTCTGTCATCTGATAAACTTTATTACATTCAAATAGTGTACCTTTAGAATCTTGTTGGGAAACAACTCCTCGTGCTGATGTTAACATTACTAAAAACATCCAACCTGGGAACCAGCGGATATATAAAACAAGAACTTCATAATAAGATCAGTGTAGAACAGAAATTGTTTGTTTCTAGAATATTATAACACGCAACAGGGCTCACCGATGTACAGAATATTTTAAATTTTCTATTTGTGTGTAATCAAATATGGCCGATGTAATTTTACAATTTATTTCAATATAAGAAACGGCCATTCCACAAATTATCATTCCGCGAATTTAACCCACACACAGTTTGACATATAAAAAATTATATATATATATATATATATATATATATATATATATATATATGTGTGTGTGTGTGTGTGTTACAGGAATAGAGTGCTTGTTTAGTCAGTAAAAATCTGATACTGTCTTTCTTCAAAAGTAGTCTTAAATAAGAAAACACACCAAATCAAAAAAGCTCCCATTCTATGGACAACGGACAACGGACAACGGAAAGCGTGTTTGAAGAGACGAGCCTTATGTTAACAAAGAATAAATCGGACGGAGAAGGCTAATGTGAAATTGCTAATTTTACTCTAATAGCGTGTTCGAAGCCCTCCCTCTGCAAGAACTATAACGTATCTTTGTTTTAAAATGATATATCTATTTATTAAAAGTCACTATAACATCTCAGCTAGGGAATAGACGATAGGTGGCGAATAGTGTAATCCCAGGAAGCTCGGGGAGGAAACGCAAGCGGCCCGCATACTGGTGGCTCGAGGAAGTGGCGCAAGCGAGAAAAGAGACGAACAAAGTACGCATTGAAGCCCAGTAGGCGTCTCTTGGCTTGTAATAATTTATGATGGGGTCCTAGGGCTGCGCCTCCCACCCGAAATCAGAACGGTAGTATTCACCGACAACCTCTCGGTCATCGACAACGAGCGGAACGTGGAGGCGCTGATTTCGAACGTGCAAGAAGCCGTCACGCAAATCAAGGCATGGATGCATGGACACGGCCTAGAGATTGCTGGTCACAAGACGGAAGCCGCGAGGAGGCCGGAAACGGACAAAATTAGAATCATAGTCCTGCTGGGAGAGACCATCCCTGTTGGCCAATATATGCTACTTAGGTACAGTGATGGAGACTAATGTCCACCACACTGCCCACATCATACAGACTACATAGAAAGCGGCCAAAATCGAGACTGATATTGTTAGAATCCTCCCGGAGGACCTAGGGAGGCCAAGAGACGCCTACTGGCCACAGTATCCCAGACTGAGCGTTTGTATGCTGCCCCCTTCTGGGCCGACAATGCGGCAGGCTCGCAGAGAAATATCCAAAGCCTCCGTGTAGCGCTCCGCATCGGAGTCCTAAGAACTAGCTGCGTCTACAGAACGATGTCAACCGAGCCGTGGAAGTCGCTACAATACCAACTGACCTTCAGGCGACGGCGCAGAAGATAGCATACGATCTGAATCAAACTGGAATACCAGCGAAGGACGCGAAGCAGCAGGCAGAGAATCGGTCATGGAAGCGTGGCATAGAAGATGACAAGACGCGACAAAAGGTCGATGGACGTGGAAACTCATCCTGGAAGTCCGGAAATGGACTAACCGGAAGCACGGATAAACAGACCATTAGGTCACCCAGATACTAACCGAGTACGGGTGCTTTCAAAAGTACCCGAAGCGAATCTGAAAGGCGACCAGCGGGATGTGTCAGCACTGCGAAAGAAGGGATGTGCTAACGGGAACACTAGGAGAGAGGTTCTTCTCAGCCCGTCTGGTGCCACACATGCTAAAAGGTATTAAAAACCGAGAATACCTTAGTCACCTAAAATTTGCGGACGATATAGTCATCAATAGCAGTTCAATAGATGTAACTAAAGTAAACTAAAAAGAAAATGAGAGAACTAGAGAGAAAATGCACGAGGAACTCCACCAGGAATCGATGAAAATCGGACAACAATTGAAATTTAAATAATGATATCGAAGAACGCCCAGAGAATTGTTAACAACTAAATACTCGAGAACGCAAATGAATACTTATACCTAGGGCACATCAGGGGTGTGATTTTTGAGCGATTGCTATTATTATAATGATTGAGAGACGATCGCCATTAATACGAATGGGGTCGATTTTCACCCTTTGTGAAAGGTGGTCGCTATCCTTGACAGAACTCAAAGCTTGATAGTAGTTATGTTTTGCAGGTTACTTTTTAGTGAATAGGTACTATTCCATCGCTATGTAACGTGCACGCTTTGTAGCGTATGTTCATAACGATCGCTCAAAACTCGCACTTCAGGACAGATAAAGAAAACCAAACAGCCAAAATATCGAGAAGAGTGGGCATCCTTCGGAAAATTGGAATTCATACTTAAATCACGAGAATTCCCTATCAATTTAAAAAGAAAGGTATATGTAGCGTGCATCTTACCAGTGCTTACATACTGCTTTGAAACCATGGGAATAATATAACATAAGACAAACAAACTCATAACCACCCGACGAACAATGAAGAGAGCCATGCTTAGAATCCGTATAAGGGACAGGTTTCGAAATAAAGAGATCTGATGAAGGACACGGGTGATAACAGCACAACTAAAACGGAGGTGGACTGGCTACATAGCGAGACAGGACCCCTTAAATAGGCTGACGAGATGGCGCTTTAGGGACACAAAACGATTCGACATCTAGGAAATCACCGGGAAAAATTGTCAAATTGCATTATTGAAATAAGGAGACTTGCCAAATATGGAGGAGACCTATATCCGTGAGTGGACAAACACAGACTGAAAGAAGAACATCTTGTATATATGTCAATAATTTCAATGGAAATATCGACAAAATAAGGTTATACTCATTAGTAGACACCTACACACACCTACACAGGTGGATTTTGGAAAATTTAGCAGGCTGTATAATAGGGAAGATATCATATATGAAGATCTTGTATCAGCAAGACTTAGATAGGCGGGACATGTAATAAGGAGGGCATAGCATCGAATGACCAAAAAAGTGTTGAACAGAATCTTTGACACGACACGTGCCAGATGAAGACCACGAAAAAGATGGCGGTATTGCGCGAAGGAAGACGTGATAGAAATTGGTGTCATGAACTAGAAAACGAAAGCGCTAAAACGTCAATAGGGGCGGGCTATAATTGAGTCACCCAAAACCACCAATAGGTTAGTGACGGCTTATAAGTAAGTATATCCAGTAGTGTAGGAAATTAGTTGATTAATGATGATGATGATGACATATAAAGAAAGTATATATGAAATATATTTACTATTTAAAACAAAATACATAAAACTTAATTCATAGATCCTATCTATATTACATTTTTATTTTCACCAGAACAACTCCGACATTTATGTTAAAAATGCTCATACATGATGTATTTAAAAAGTTGCCCTTGTTTTGCGTAAATATATTCCAAACATCGCTACGCTGCTATATAATCAGATTAGGGGCGAATATTCACCCGAGACTCATATCACTTTTAAAACTAGTCATAGTTCTACAAAAGGTCCAGGATCACATAAATCCACAAATTACCCACAATATCATATTTTTTTTGTATTTGAGTTACGCCAATTCCACTATACATCCGACCTCGCCATTGATAGTTTTACTATATTTCATAAAAAGTAACTGTTCTTTTCACTCATCCCCCTCAAATAGCAATTAAATCTTCTTCCGCCAACTCAGTTACACTCCAATTCACCAAGTATCATCAGCCTCGGCGTTTATGACAATTCAAATTGCACCCGCCCATATAATACTTTAATCGCTTTTTAATTACTAATTACGCTGATTGATTTACTCGATAATTCCCCAATTACCGTGTAATTAACACGGCTGCACAGGTAATTCCAGTACCCAACTTCTTATTTTTACATCGCTCAATTACTCGGCCTGCTGGGAATTCTGCGCTACATTTTTAAAACGCGCTGCTCTCCGCGATACGCTACATTTTTATTATTATTGTGTGAGCTGATGTGGGATATTATGAAATTATTACGGTTGTAAAAGTTTAAATTGAGTTTATATTTTATACGGTCAGTTGGCTACATCTAGGGAGGAGCTATGGAATTTATGTCACCTATATAAAAGTGGGAATATGACAATATAAAATGTATAAAGTGAGTGCTTTGAATATTTTATTGGTATGAATTTTGTCTTATAATGTAATATATTTTTGTGCAAAAGATGATATCGTGACCTAGCCTAGATGTCAGGAGTTTTCTCGGATTTTATTTTTTATGTGACTTTAATCCGGAAAATAAAAAGGGTGTAAAAAGGAAACGTTTTAAACTACGATGTAGTTTGAGATTAAAAAAGTGTGTTTAAATTAACTCTTTTACGTGATGAGAGATCAAAAGGTGTTAGTTAAACGATTAAAAAGAAATTGGAAAATGTAATCACTAGTTTAATAGATTAACAACATCCAAGCTGTTCAACTCGGGGCATATTGTCGTGTTAATGTGAGCAGATATCATATGATGACAGTTATTACATCCCATTGTTGCAATTTAGTGCGTCAAACTGATCAATTACTGATTATAGTAACAATAGCCCCAAGAGAGCTTAGAAAGCATTTCTAGCTTCTGTTTGATCAATTGATGTGTCGATTAATACACATACATAATTGAGCAATTGGCCTACTATGATTATTAAAAACATTCGAATAACATATTTCTTTATAATGATTTAATACTAAAATACTTAATTTAAAATATATTCGAATATTGTTATAGGCCATGGTAATTTTACACATTTAATTGACCTCATGAATGTTCGATTGGGACCACTGCGCCATCACGCAAAGGTCCAAAACTAACACGAACTTTTACCGCGAAGATGTTATTATTGAATCATTTGAATTTCCGTTGATAATTCAGTATAACAGAGTAAAAAGTACGTATAAAATCTGATGGTTTATTTACTTCGCTGGTAATTGCCGCCGATATATTTAACAGGTGAGTTTCTTCAGAGGACACTATTCGCTATTGAAGCCGTGTGTTTCCACCTGATGGCAAAATAAAGAACTAAATGTCATAGGTAGTAGTCCGAGTAAAATATGTTATATCAGTGTTAAAATTTCCTGTACATTATGTTTTAACTCTAAAGTTATATAAAGTTATGTGTTTATAACTGTAATTCGTTGGCAAAGCGGAGTCAGAATTTGCTATTTCGTTATTTCCCCCAGGGGCTTCCGCTTGACAAAATCCGGTAAAGCGGAAGCAGATTCGGGGATAAGCAATTAGTAGATTGGCGACAAAAGTGTATACGTACAATAACAAAATATGTTTGATTTTCATGCTTTTAAATGTCTCATTATAGAACCTTGTACAATGTAATGACACACTTTCCACTGAGTCCAGCTTTACAACTACAAACCATGTCTTAGACAGTGCAGTAGTTGCCAAGGCATTTTTATAAGGACACCTTTAATTTCATTTGGGGCTTATGATACCTTACTTGTAAACATAACATTTAACCTCTGACGCTTCGAAAATGCTAATACAGCGATATAGTTAACCGATCCATGATATTTACAATAAATAAACAAGGCGGCACACAGGACAAGCCAATAATAACACGGGAAGCCAAGAAAGGGATTGGAAAATAAGACGCACAACCGAACCATTATATTTATTTAGGAAACCGGCGTACCGGGGTCTCTATTTATCATCATTTCACTGAAGTTGTCCAGTTCCTGCCTTGCGGCTTACCTGGAGCACAACCGAATCGAAATTTGCAATTACACATTGTAAAGGCAGAAAACAGCTGATTATTACCTAGAAGTTGGTTGGCCCCGCCCATAAACCATTGATGTTTGAATCGCAAGTAATGAATTTGTACATATGGTGCATTAGGCTATACTACAAATGTAGATTTTTTTTTAATATTGTCAGTAAGCATATAATATTATTAATTTTCATAGAGCATTTTATGCTAAATTATTATTGAGCATTCTGAAGCAAGGTACACGTAAGCAAGCAGCCAATATTCAGAATGTATGCAGTATCTGTAAAATTTCAGCGTTGCTGTTTTTATAATTAGGACTTAGGATAAATCTGCCGGGAGGGTCAATATACCAAATGAAGTATGAATGTATAGCATAGAGACTAAGAGAAATTGTGTATGATGTGTTGAATGAAAGAGGTTTCTCCCTACAGAGGGCCTAAGTTAGAGGTCACTCAACCGCGAACTGCTTAAAGCAGAGCCAGAGACATCTATGCGAAAGAAATTTCGTTATTGCCCTCTGTTTATAAAAATCTATACAGAATCATATTAAACAGACCTAATGAGTCGAACTGTCGTCACGGGCAGACGTATTTTCCAGCTGACAAGCCAAGCCACCAAAGGATGCTGACACCATCATCGAAAACAGTAAGTGAATGAATTATTTTACTGTGTGCCCCAAACCAATTGGACGTCGGGCTTATAGTTGATGAGCTCCATGGAGGAGATATTGTTCGTTATAAAAATTCTGAGCGAAAAAATTGCGGTTTTCATGGAAAACCTATGTAGATTAGAGCAAACCAACCCTGCCCCTTCGCAATATCCCCCAGGTCCCGAATCACCTGAGCCGGGATTTTTCATGAATACCCTAGTAGGCTTTCTGCAGAACCAGGTGGCCGTTTTCGGTTCTGCCCCTTCAGGAAACTCCTAAACACCATTAATGAGTCTCATTCTGGAAGTTTACTCTTAAAGTCCGTCACGGAAACCGGCTTCTGGTAAGAAGACTAAAAGGTCTTCTAACAAGAAGCAGATTAAACACCTATCTGCCAGAGACCACCAAATTCCAAAAGCGTGAACAATTCCCCGCACTTCGAGGACATGAGAATCAAGCTTTCTCCGCGATCTTGGCCGACCAAATGGGCCAAATATCAAATGCTTTTGAGTTTCCAATGGTTATGTAAACATTACCATTGACCCCAGTTGAAAGACGTATCTTCGGGTTGACAAATATTTTCACATTCCATCGCGTCACATAATCGAAAATCCTTAGACTTTGGATGCGAAACGTGGGTCACTTCTCTTCCAATTGCCGGCGTAATGTTGCCTGTGTTAGATGCACAGCCTCTCATTCGCGCACGCATACCCCTGAAACAGGTCTGGTTGCCTGTGCAAATTGCGGCGGCATTTATCCTATCAACCATCGGGGATACTCTAGCTTCCCCAAACGTGAAACCGAACCCAACTCTTCAACCCGACCAGGTGTCTTATACGCCCGCGCTACCGCCGACGAGGCAACTCCGTAAATGCCCCAGTGCACCTCAGCCCCACCGATAACTCTTGCCTAATCGGCAAATTCTTCAGTCCCTCAGACTACTCCAGCCTCATAGGCACGCTCCCGTCATGTCACACATAACAGCCTGATCCTTAAGTGACGCGATAAGCGTTTTCGTCGCCTTGATGCCTAGATTGCATATCTCAGAGTGATACGGCAGTCGAGATTCAGTCAGTTGCGAAGACAGTTTGGAACCTACAGTAATTTTAGCCCGCACCATAGCTCCTGAGCTATCCCCATTCCTGAATTATGGCGAGCAGCCCAGTGAGAACTGGATAGCTCACGAATCGGCCAACTACCGTGAAGCCTTCTAGGGCTGGCCAGACGACCATTCCACATCCTATCTTCCCGCGAGTACTTCTTAGTCAATAAGAATCTGAGTCTTATTGAAGGTTTTTTACACTTCATGCCTAGAGGAAAAATATTAAACAGAATTCAGCCCACAATTGAGAAATAACTAATGCAGGAGCAAGTTGGGTTCAGAGCGGAAGATTTATATGAGGAGCAAGGATATGCTCCTTAAAAATCATCACGTGTTTTCGAATGGCAATCGCATCTCCAGTGGATTTTGCACAGGTTTTTTATTTTACATAGAAAGAGTATTAGGGATACTTCTTCTTCTTCTTCTTCTTCTTTTCGGATGCCATGTGGCTTGTTTTGACCAAACTCTTATCGCGGGTCCTGCTCCTGTGATATCGACGACCAGCTGTCCTTCCACCTCTTCGGTGGCCTGCCGAGAGGGCGTTTGGTGTATGTTTTACCGTCTCGGACTATCTTGGCGATTCTATCGTCCTGCATGCGTGTTACGTGCTCGTTCCACTGTCTTCTTCTGCTCCGCACCCATCTTATAATGTCCGGTGTGTTGCATTGTTCCCGTATTCCCTTGTTGGTTTTTCGATCTGCAAGTGAATAGCCAGTGATGGATCTGAGGGTATTCATCTCTGCACATCTTAATCGACGTTTTGTCTCTGCCGTATCGGCTCTGGTTTCAGCGGAGTAAGTAAGAATGGGTCTCACGCATGCTTTGTAAATCCTTACTTTGCTCTCAGTTGTTATGTTTTTATTCTTCCAGACAGGATTTCGCAGTGCTCCTGATATTCTGGACGCTCCTCTTACCTGGTTTAAGACACTGTTTTTTAGGTCTCCGTAGGAATTTATAGTTCTTCCCAGGTACTGGAATTCTGAGACTTGCTCAATGATGATGTTCTTCACGGCTAGCTTGCATCTGATTGGATTCTTTGCAATGACTAGGCTTTTGGTTTTAGCTGTGGCTATTGTCATATTTATTGTTTCACACTCCTTTCTGAACGTGTTCAGTAGCCATTGTAAACCGTCTTCTGATTCTGCGATTAGTACGGCGTCGTCAGCGTAGCACACTGTTTTAATGAGTGTGTTTCCCAGTTTGTAGCCATGTTCTATTGGGTCAAGGGCTGTTATAATCTTATACATCAGGAGGTTGAACAGTAGAGGACTCAAGCTGTCCCCTTGCCGTATCCCAGTTCTGATTCGGATATCAATTTCCTCCCCGTTCGTCGCTCTTAATTTGGTCGTGGTGTCTGTGTTCAGTTGTTTTATTGTCTTAATTATGTTGGGGTGTATGTCTTTGATAATTAACGTCTTTAGTACATCTGAGAGCCGGACTTTATCGAACGCCTTTTCTAGATCCACGAAACAGAGATAGGCGGGTTTGTTGAATTCCAGCGCCTTCTCTGCAATTTGTCGCACCACATAGATAGCGTCTGTGGTGGAGCGATTTTTCCGAAAGCCCTGTTGCTCTTCCCGCATCGCGATCTTCTGTGTTATAATGTTCGCTAGATGTTTTGTGATTGTCTTCATAGTCGCATCCAACAGGGAGATGCATCTGTAATTTTTCGGGTCATTCCTGCTGCCTTTTTTGTATAGTGTAATGCTTGCACTCTCTTTCCAGTCAAGGGGGGTTGCGTTGTTGATAGAACTATGTTATATAGCTTCGCCATCTGCCCTGCTAGTGGTTGTGCCCCGTATTTCAGCAGTTCGTTTTTGATGTTATTAGGGCCGGGCGCTTTACCGTTTTTCAATTTTGCTAGGATAGCTTCGACGTCCTCGGTATTGACTTGATCGAATGCAGGCTGATGTGGTCTTGTTGTTATTGTCACTTTTTCAAGTTCTGTGTCTCCTTGATCATATAGTTCCGTGAAACGACTTTAGCTTGTCCGAGCTAACGCTGTTTATTTGTACTGTTTCGTTCATTTCTTTTCTCAGTCCCCTGAGAAACTTCCAGATTCGTTTTTGTGTCCCATATAAGTCGTTCTCCATTTCCATGCTAAATTGTTCCCACTTCTCTCTTTTTATGGTACGGATTCGGTTGTTAGTACTGTTTCTTATTTCTCTATACTTTTCGTAGTCTTCTCTGGAGTTCGTCGATTAAGATGGGCTTGTTTCTTTTCTCGTGCCAGAGCTTTTACCTCCTGATTGAACCAGGGTTTGGATCTTCTTTGGTATGTTGGTGTATTATTTATTATTCTCTTCCCAAGCGCTTCTGCGGCAGCTTGGTTTATGTTTCGTTTTAGTTTTTCCCATGCCGCTTGGGATGTATCACTGTCTTCGATGGGATTATGCCTTATTTGAAGGGCCAGTCTTTGTTGGTAGAGCGTTTTTGTGCTTTCGTTTCTAAATGCTTCTATGTTCAACTTTTCGATTTTAGCTGCACTATGTGTTGTTCTGTACTGTGGTGTTTCTACTGCGAACTTACCTACAATCAGGTTGTGATCTGATCCAATGTTAGCAGATGTTAGTGCTCTAATGTCTAGTGTTTGCTCTGGTCTTATGTGCTTGTTGGTAATAATGTAATCAATCATGGATTAGGGATACTATAAGATACAAACATATACCCTAGAAACCAGAATGGCGGCAATCTATAAAAATCCAGCTACGTCTTACACGATGGTAGGTTAACAGAGCCCATAACCTCTACGTTGGCAGCTAAGGAAGAATGTCTGCTATCGCACTTGCCCTTCATCTGTACTGCACGAAGCTATGTATATAACGTGTTTCCGACCACTTTCACGCCACTCTTGGCGAATGGGTCTCTTTCTCTGCCTATAGTGCACAACAGATAGCCCTACAGTTTTTTTAAATTGTTTTATGAGATGATAGTAACGAAGTGGAAGTGAATGGTAAGCTGAGTAAATATGGGTTGCCCACCCAGCCCCAGCCTGTTGTGTATAGCATAAGGCATCGAAGTCATGTTTCAGGAAGAGGGTTGTGGTTGGCAAAGATAAAGTACCGATCTAGATGTGATAGCGTCTAATAAACCAGAGATGAAGTACATGATTTGTAGTATGGAAATGTATATGCGAAGGAAAACCATGCAGTCGAATGTGAATAAATCGATTATGTTAGTATTTAGAAAGGGTGGAAAAAAATAGAATGGTGTCTGGAAATTGGAAGGCCGAATGATCGATGAAGTATATGAAGTAAATATTTGGTATATTATTTTAATGTATCAGGTTCCTATAACTTGCATGTGAAACAAATGACTGATAAGGCATACATTATATGGGCATAGTTTGGTCATGTTTTAAATTAAGAGCTTTGCTTTTTGGCAGGCTAATAAAGAGTGTTATGATATACGGTACATAGATCTGAGGATGACAGGAGCAGGAGTTAGGCGAAGCAGTACAAATAAAATACTTTAAATATGTTCTTGAGCTCAATAGAAACAGCATGGTAGAAGAGACAAAACGGACCAAGCCAAGAACACAAGCAAGATGGTAGTAAAATAACCTGAAGAGGGTATAAGATAGCGTACAGGCTGTTTATTGCTTCAGGAATGTAAGATCGAAGAAAAGAGAACAAATATTAGTATACTAGAAAGAAAGAAAACCATAGTGAGAAGTCACTTCTAGTACGGGTTAGGTTAGAAATCTTTAAATAGCAGCTTTCCTGGTAACTGGATTGGAAGAAAAGGACCAGTACATTGGCCACCTAAACCACCCAATCTAATTACACTAGATTTCCTTTTGTGGGGTTACCTAAGAGATAGGAATTTCACGCAACGCGTAGAAAACCTGGAACATTTATGTAAGCGGCTCCATAATGCTACAGCTTTAATAAATGAAGATATTCTGCAGAAGGTCAACATATCTTTGTTAAACCGTGATAGAGCATGTATTTATGTCGGGTGATATATTTGAACATTTATTGTAAATTACATCATGTTATTTCTATTTGTATTTAGTAATAATAAATTCAACATTTTTGGCCAGTTGCTCGTTAAAGAAGGTCAATGGGAAGTTTTCGATTTATTTTATCTCAATGAACCAGATTTCGAGGTATTACGCTTTATTTTTGATACTCCCTGTACAGTATTTACTAATAAAGATTCTAATAATAATACCAATATTTGTACTCTCCAATATTCTAGGTACATTGAAGCCATTCTTCGGAATGTCATGTAGTATGCATAATAAATGGCGAGCTGACTAATATAAAATGTATGCGGGCCGCTACAGGCATATT
Source organism: Lordithon lunulatus (assembly GCA_963942505.1). NCBI lineage: Eukaryota > Metazoa > Arthropoda > Insecta > Coleoptera > Staphylinidae > Lordithon > Lordithon lunulatus. The sequence goes on from OZ012668.1 coordinate 40,338,773, forward strand.
TGCAACTACGTCAGGACACATACATAGCTATTAGATATTAGGTGCACGCTGTCAATAATATACAAGCAAAAATTAAAACGTATGGTCGTTAGCCGAAAAGCTTTGAGCATAATAATGTAGGCGTTGCTTCTCGTCGATATTGTGTGATAATATGTTCTTGACTTTAAATGGAGCTAAAAGTCCTAATAATAATACAATAAGAATAAAATACTGACATTTTGATCGTTGGGAATAGTCAAATTCACTAAACCTTGATCTTCCTGCGCTTTATATGAATTTACGATAAAACATGTGAATATCGACCGAGATTTTTCTAAGATAAATAATATGTTAGCAAAATCTCGGTCCATATAGATAAATAAGTTAAATAATATGTTAGTTATGTCTTATGAACAGTGTAAGAGAAATATCATACATTTAAAAAAAAATGAGACACGAAAATATAATATATAGTAAATATTTTCTCTTTTTAATTTTTAATTCGAACGGAAAGTACAGTCCTTTTATGCTCAACATGCAAATGGGCCACTGTATTTTCCTAAATACTGGAATATTGTATCTATATTATTTAATACAATAAATACTGATATACTTTATTCTTAAATAATTATTATATACATTTTTAACATGCGCTCGCTAATTATAACCGCAACGCTCGAAATTTATTGTCCCGCTCAAACATAATAACTATCTTTATATTCATTTTACAAACTCCATTCTATTGTTTTCAGCACAATACGTAAATTTATGCCTTCGTAAAATATAATTTCCTGCTTCACCTATTATTTCCATCAACTTCTATACATTATATTGTCATCACGTTCGCACCTTGTTGTGAAATGCCACGTGAAAATGTATTTTCAACGACTTTATCATGTAATATTCATAAAATGAGAACAACATTGATATGAACTTACCGTTGAGCACGTGGACGATGACAGTTTTGGGATTGGCATTCGAGGGGTTGCATGTGTACTTCCCGGAATCGGAGTCACGAGCACGCTGCACTAGGAGATAGCTGATGGTGATATCGCCCTTTTCTGTGATAACACTGACACCACCTCTGGGCGAATCGTAGTTAATTTCCTGAAATAAATTAACAATATCAAGTCGCATTCAGGAGGTATACATACATTATTACTTTTAATATTTATTTTCATTGTTTTTTTCCGTTCAATAAAGATATTTTATGAAAGTTTTTAAATGTATTCATACTAAATATAATATTAAATATAATAAAACTGAAAATTAAAAAAAGTTCCTGTCGCACTCATAATTTACTGAAATAACTTAACAAAATCAAATCGTATTCAGTAGGTAACATACATTTTTATAAATAATATTTATTTTCATTGTTTTCCATTATATAAAAATATTTTTCGTCTGATTTTAAATTTATACATACTTAATATAATATTATATAAATTAAAATTTAATCAACATTATAGGCAAATTAGTACAAATTCAATAAAATGAACACAATATTCTAACACAGAATGATATGGGTATATGGATCCACAATTTACCGATGCATATGCAGACCAATGGTTGATTACGGACATATACTGACAGCGGACAATTACACAACATCTCCAATGATGCGCTATATGCATGTACAAGTGACTATAGCCACTAGACAATAGACACATTGAGACAGACATTCAAAGATAAATACATTAATAAAGATATTCTCATATCATTTTGCTTAACAAGACGAACAAGACATTTAAAACTGAAACATCCCAAAAACACTTTACGAACACCTTTATGACTGACAAGACTAACACAGAATGTATTGATATGTAAAAAATTTATCACAGGTTTAATTAAAGGTATTTATTATAGATTAAAAGAATTTCATTTTATTTTATTTGAAATGTAATATAATATTGTATATACAAATGTAATGTATGTATACAAAATGTAATATGGCAGAAAGGCCGTTGGCCGACAGCCGAAATAAAGATTGATTCTCTCTCTTTATTATATAATATAAAACTAGAAATAAAAAAAGTTCCTATCGTACTCATAATTTCCAGAAATAAATTAACAATATCAAGTCGCATTCAGCAGGTAACATACATCATTATAATTCTATTTATTGTCATGTTTGTTGTTCAATAAAATTAGTTTACGTCTGCTTATAAATTTATACATATAAAATATAATATTATATAATATAAAACTAGAAATTGAAATAAAGTTCCTGTCACACCAAATCAAATTGTAATATTTACCATAGCGTGGCCAATCTCTCTCCATTTTTGCTTTTATGTGTGTGTCAGATACAACAAAACAGTCGTATAGTCAGGGCTTTAAAAATATTGCTTACATTTATAATGAAATTAGTACTGTATATTAGATTATTCGATAATCTTATAGAATTATGCATCCTTCAAAGAGAAAAAAGCTTTAGTTTTATTAAAACTTTGGCGCAAGTTCGTGATTTACAAAGTTATATAAAACTTTCAGCTAATAATCTTAACCACGCGCCGAACTACAGAACTTTTTCAATTGAAATATAATGCGGAATAATTTTTATATACCACCATTCTCATTGGGAATTAAATCATTATACAATGAAGGATGAAACGAAGTTTTTTTTGAATGTTCATTGTTTCAGACGCATTCATGATATATTAATTTAATTATAATCAAATATAAAATACAAATTGTAATTTGAATGAATGTTAAACATTAGTCCATCGGAGATGCTTTGGTGCACTCTACGGATAGACAGAACAATACCAACCTATATTGTACACGAAGAAACAAAGAGGAATAAAATAAGAGTAAAAGCAGAAATAAAAGCAATGAAATACGAGCAAAAAAACATCCAGGAATTACGATATAAACCATCCGAACACAATGCCTGCCCAGATACATAACTCAGTCAATAAAGGCCAACTCCCACAAGTTAATGGCAAGATTCAGGTGAAGAAATGAAGAATAGAACAACAAATACTGGCTATAAGAAATATAGCATATATGCAGGATATGCAGGACGGAAGAAGAGAAAGTTAAGGAAGAGATAAAGACAGCACAATAAATTCTGAACTGATAATGCGGAGTAAATAGCATAAAACATATACAAATAAGGACAGAAAGTGAAAAATCGAAATGTGTAGAAACATGAAATTTAATATTAATGCTCAAGGAATTTTTAAATTTAATTTGTATAATTTAAATTTATTTGGGTAACGAAATTTTTATGGGTAGAATTAATAAAAATACATCAAACATATAAACAAATTAATATTATTATTATTATAATATTGTAACATGAACAATGAGATGTAAGGGTTGATGGATTGATACTATAATGTCGAAATGACAACCACATCTGCACGTGGTGCACCCTGCTGGGAAACATACGTGGGACTGTGGATCGTACGTTTACCGGAATAAGCAGACACCTCTTACTAGCCAACAGCTTAGGGTGGATGAGTTAGCATGAATAAGGGCATTGAACGAGAAATCGTCTAAAAAGGAGGATGAACCTAACGGTCAACGGCAGGACAATAAAGTAGGCAACGGGAAACCGCTGCATTGGAGATCCCGATGGATATTCCCAGCACAGCTATCCTTGTCTGACGGTGAAAAAAAAGGCCCTCAACCCCGGTAAAACTATAAGTGGTCCGAGGGTGCCAAGAATCTCCCGGCACCATATTAAGATAACGAAAGAAACCCACAAATAGGAACCTGAAACATAAGGAGTTTAAAGACACCAGGCAGGGTACACAACCTTATCAAAGAAATGGAGAGACTAAGTAGATATCATGGGTGTCAGCGAAGTGTGATGGGCTAGATTAGGTACCCTCACCAAGGAGAACTAGACTCCTGCAGCAGACGCAGACAGACAGCACAGACATGGAGTGGCAATCATGGTTAACAATAAAATCAGACAATCAATAACACATTGCACACCTATATCAGAGAGAGTGATGGCTATCAAAGTTGCAGGAAACCATCTAACCACCAATTGGACACAGGTCTACGCCCCAACATCGGACAAGTCAGAGGAATAAATTAAGGTATTCTACTGCGACGCAGATAAAGGTCTGAAAACACTACAAAGCAGGAAATCACAATTATAATAGGGGACAAAATCGGAAAAGGTAGATACGAGGATATTATGGGAGAATTTGGCTTGGGAAACAGGTACGAAAGAGGAGAGAGGCACTTGGTTCAAATCACCAGCGCCAAGATTGTACAGATAGAGAACTCCGGGAGACACACTCGGCCACATCATACGGAACCAGATTGATTTTATATTGATAAATAAACGATTTCGGAACTTCATCAGTAAAGTCACTACCAATCCAAGGACAGACATGTCATGTGACCATAATCCCCTAATAGCCAACGTAAAGCTAAGACAACAAGCAAAAGCTACAAGACCATTAAACCAAAGATAGTTGATGCTAGTCTCAAATCTTGTGGAAAGGTATAAGTACAGCATAAACTTGGGCATAAGAATAATAGCACCAGAGAGCAGCATAGAGGAAACCTGTCGTAAGATAAAAAACATCTAGTCAACAACAAATAGGGACATCACAAATAAAATCAAACCTAAAAAACAATGATTGGATATGGAGGAAATGCTCGAATTAATGGAGGAAATGCGAAAACAGAAAATACAGCAAAACCTCACAGCCTAAAAAATATCCAACGGCCAATCAATCTTAAAATCAAGAAAGCCAAGGAGCAGTGGATGGCAGAATGCCGTGTGTGAAATTGCACAACTGCGAGAAAAGAGAGACTCGTTTGAGCATCATAAGAAAGTGAAAGAAATCTCAGACGTAATTAACCAGAAGCATGTATCCCGCTTAAAGAATGACAGCGGTGAGTTTATTACTGAGGGCGCAGATATCAAGATTGTCCGAAGGGAGTATACCAGGAAACTCTTAGATGATCAAAGATCAGACAGACCGTCCACTTCACTACCAACCGAACAGCTATCAGATCCGACAGTTATACGAAGCAAAGTATTATACGCAACTAAGGCGACAAAGACGTACAAAGCACCAGGCCCAGATGAAATAGTGACAGAATCTATAAAACTCTTAGAAAACGACAAGATCGACCTACTAGTCAATTTGTTCAACAAAATATACAACACAGGACAAATTTCAAATGATTGGGTGCTATCCAACTTCATAAAGAAACCTAACACCTGTAAAGACCACCGCTTAATTGTCTGATGAGCCATTTACTAAAAATCTATCTCAGTATTGTTTGCACTAGTATATTAAAAAAAAACTAGAGGCACTAAGTGGCGAAACATAGTTCGGCTTCGAAAATGGAATGGGTACCAGGGAGGCTGCTTCTTGATAGTTCTGGATAGTTGGCTGGAGGGTATAGGGCATAGCTACAGACACTTAGGCCTCAAAATGGGCCCATTATGAAACCTCCCTTCAAGGCTGCTCACTCGTCCCACCAGTCAATTTTGCATGCAAGCTGCAAAACTCTGACGGGTGAGGAGCTGCCAATGCTGACCATACTAGGCCAGCACTCGCTAGTATCAGATGCCTAGTATTTACTAGAGCTGGGCAGAGGCATATTACATGCTCTGCTGTTTCTAGTTCTTCATTGCACCCTCTACATAACGGAAGTATTTCTTTGTTTCACAGATTATGAAAAAGCGTCAATCGTCAACCATGATATCCTACTGACTCAACTACACAACGCAGGATTCGATTAAAAAGATATAGAATAATCCAGAACCTATATTGGAAACAGGACGGTCATATAAGTATATCAAAATCACTACACACAAAAAAGTGGAGAACACCACGTGGAGTGAAGCAAGGATGCTTACTTTTGCCAAAGCTTTGCAACTTATACGTAGTAAATATATTCTCAGAAGCTTTTGATAGCACAGAAGCAAGAAATAATAGTTAATGGCAAGGCCATTATCAATGTCCGATACGCAGGCGACACGGTAATTCTCGCGAATAATGAACAAGACCTACATGTACTCTTGAACAGGATTAATGAAACAGGTACAAGGAATGGGTTGAAAATAAACATAAAAACCAAAATTTATTATCGTTAGTAGAGACAACCTAGCAGAGACGATCATACAAATTGGAAATATGAATATCTAATTAGTGAGGACATTCAGATACCTAGGCACATTCATCAACCAGCTGTGTGACACACAAAATGAAATTAAGTATCGAATAGAACAAGCATATCAATTATTCCTGAAATTCAGAACGCTACTATGTAACGGAAATCTGTCCTTATCCTTTACCGAATGGCAAAGTGCTACGCTGGGTCAGTGCTATTATATGGGGCGGAAACGTGGACGTTGAAGATAGCATCCATTAAAAGATTGGAAACATTCGATATGTCGATGATCCAGAGACGATGATACATATCCCATGGGTTCGTAGAGTACGCAACGACGAGGTGCTAAGAAGAGCATGCACACACCGTGAACTCAAGCATAAAACACAACGCAAAATAGCTGATATAGGACATATCTCACGAGGGAAAAGATATAGAATATCTCAACTTATCCTCCAAGAAAAGATAGAAAGCAAACAAGACCCAGGTCGAAAACAACATTCCTGGCTGCGCAACATCTGGCAGTAGAAGGCCTCAATAGCTCCAAGCCGTCAAAAATAGATGAGCGACGCACTATAACGCCCGGTTTCTATAACGAATCATAATCTCTAAGATCTACATATGTTTGGTGCAACAGAATAAAAATTTAAGACGTGGTTATATTTAAGACGAGTTTATATAAGACGAGCTTATATAAGACGAGCTAATATAAGACGAGCTTTAAGATTCGTGGGAGAAACCGGGCGTATGAGAATGCAGGGCCGATCCTAGCAGGCATGCAAGTTGTGCGCCACACGCGGACGGGCAAAATATAGAAGATCCTACGGCTTATAATGGAGGGGCGTATCCAAGGCAAACGTTCAATCGGCGGAAGAAACATATATTGTTTACGCTATATTCCAAACTGGACCGATATGGTGGTGGGGTAGTTGTTCGGCATGGACGGAAATAGCAAGCGCTATGGTGAGGTGATCGCCAACCTTCAGAAATGAGGACGCGCAACAAGAAGAAGATATCTGTTCAGTTTCTTGATCTAGTTTATCAGTTGTGGGATCATATACCTAATGATATTAATATTAAACACAGTTGTTTAGCATTTTGTTGCATTACCATGCATCTTTAAGAGTATGGTATCAAATTCATAACATACTTTTTTACTTCGTCGCTTACCATTATTCCTATCGCTCGCCATTGTTCTTCACATATTCCCATAATGTCTAATTTAGTTTCCTCATTTCAATTACTAAATTTCGGAGCTTACCAAGTTCTGAATTTCATGTTGCTATTTTTCTCAAGTTAGCTAGTGGCTTTGTTTCCACATGAATCCTGCAGTCGGTAATTAAATTCACACCACCAGACCCGGAAATTTGACGGCAGTGCTCGCTAGCCGGTTCGCTTAGCTCTTTCCCACTTATATTTTCCTACATCTTGTCTACCACATCGCAGTATTAGTGCTACAATTTAATCCTGTCAGATCGTAAGACCTTTTCACCTTATGTGTATTCGGCCTTAAGGCAGTACTGCTGTTTCCAGGGCTAGAAATGTTTATCATCGTCTCAGACTATATCCGCCGTGTTCTGCGTTAACAGGGTCATCACTTGTAGAGTGTGGATCTTCACCACGCACGGGCGATCTTGTAACTAGATGTAGCGTCCTTAGAAACAAAGATATTGCATATCTCGTCAGATCCAACCCTGAGATTGGTGAAGGCCAGTACAAAGCCAACCTCTGCAAATGTACTCCTATTCCCTTGACCCCACCTTCCGATTAATTCTGGACATATCCACAATGTTACAACTATAGAATTGTGTTAAGAGGATAAGTGACTCTTAACACAATTCTATAGTTGTAATATTGTGGATTGTGTAGAGCTCTATTTCACGAATAGCTCGATAGATGTTTTCCATGGGATAGGGTCTAACTTTAATATATTATAAATGTTGGAGTTCAGCGCTCCAAGAACCCTCTTCCCCTTATTTAGCCTTCCCTGAATGTCGTTCTCGTGTTGCCCTATTCTAGTAATTTGTACTCCCAGATATGAGTATTCTGCACATGTGTTCCAATTTTCAGGTCCTTCAGGTCTATGTCTAAGCCATCCGCAATTTTTATGTCCTCCCCCACACACATGTATTACTTTTGGTTTTACTTTGGTTCACCTCATGTCCCCATCACACGTACTCCTCGGTCCGTTTAGAGTCATATACTGTAGCTTTTTTATCGTGTGCTATTATCATCAGCTTATCAGTGAAGTACAGGTTGTCTAGTGTTTGATTATCTCATATTGGTAACCCCATTTCGAAAATTGGTTTTACAAGTTTAGTTTACTAATAGATTTAAAAAGGAATGCAACGAACACATGAAAGCAAACAAATAAAATAACGATAAACGAAAAACAAAGGAAACCAAGGACACAAAATAAATCTTCCAATACCAACCCGTGGACAATCAGCCTAACCTCATTTCTATTGAAGACGTTGGAAAGGTTCTGTGACCAGGACACTCAACCGAATCAGCCCTACATCTGATGACTTCTAAGATTAGATAAGAAACACTGGAGCATAAAAGTTCGTTGCTTGCCACCTTCATATATATTGAAGGTACTTTTGACAAAACAACATTTAAGAGTATTGATAATGCTGTAACATCTCACTGGATTCACCCCACTATGAGTGGCTGGATAAAAAATATGCTTGGTCTAAGAACAATTCAAATAACACTAGATGATGTAACATCAAAAAAATTTGCTGGAAGAGGCTGTCTTCAAGGTCGAGTCATTTCGCCCCTTGTAGTTGATAGCCTCCTCCTGGAATTAAACAACTCAGAATACTATGCCGTTAGCTATGCTGACGACATAGTGATCATGATAAATGGCAGTTTTGAAGGCGTAATCTCCAATATCATGCGGAGTGCCCTAAAAATTGTTGAGAACTAGTGCGATAGTCAAAAAGACAGAGCTGATATTGTTTACGCGGAACAGAAAACTCGAGCTTATGAACATGCCAACTCTCTTTAAGATTCCTCTGACACTCATAGATATAGTAAAATATCTCGGATTAATCATGGCTACAAAACTGAACTGGAATGAGTATATAACATCCAAGCTGGAAAAAGCCTGCATCTCAGCAATGCCGCAGGGCTGTTGATAAAACATGGGGTCTGTCTCCCAAAATCACCCAATAGATATATATCACGATCATAAGACCAACTATCGCATATGTTGCAATAGTCTAGTGGTCGAAAACCAAACAAGTCACAACAATCTCAAAGCTATCACACATTCAGCGGATGGCGTGTCTTGCCATCATCGGCGCTATGAGAACAACGCCCACAGCAGCTCTTAAAGCACTGTTAGTCTACAACCACTCGACCCTTATAAGGGAGACTGCAGTAAAAACAGCATTAAGGCTATCTTCACTCAACCTGTAGCACGATAAAGGTAGAATCATTGGACACAGGAGCATACTGAGCGAAGCTATCAAACTACACCCCCTCATAGAAGGTAAGTGCGACAGAATTCTACCTAAATACAGTTTTGTCAAACATTTTCAGACCATCATCATACTGGATGGTATCCCACAAGGCGTCAACATAACTATGTATACTGATGGATCCAAAATTAAGGCGAGAGCTGGCTATGGAATATTTTCACCAGAACTCGATATGTTCACCACTTGGAAGGCTCACGTCATTCTTCCTAGCTGAATTAACAGCAATACTAAAGTGTGTTCAAATTTTAGCTGAACGGAATATTAAGGATAAACATATCCAAATACTCACCGACAGCAAAGCAGCTCTAAATGCACTAAATGCCAACACATTTGTGTCGAAAGAGCTATATTTATGTCTACACAGCCTGGAGCATGTAGCTAAACATAACAAACTAGAACTGCTGAATCAAAGAACATAGTGGCATCAAGTGGAACGGAATAGCAGATGAGCTTGCAAGGAAGGGATCGTTACATCCTCTAACAAGCCAAGAGGATGAAATACTTTCTGCAGGTACTGTGAAAAAAATAATAGAGCATAGGACACATGCTCTTCACAAGGTAAGATGGCGAGAAACGCCGGGCTGCAAGAAATCAAAGACAGCAATTAGGCAACCCTGTAAAATTGCAGCCACAGCCCGCCTTAACTTATCTAGAACTAATCTGAAATTATTAACCAACATCCTAACTGGCCACTGCCGGCTAAACAAACACCTACACACGATGGGTCTGGTGGACAGCCCGTTATGTAGAGGGTGTAATGAAAAACTAGAAATAGCAGAGCATGTAATATGCTTCTACCCAGCTCTAGTAAACACTAGGGGAGTGCTGACCTAGTATCGCCAGCATTGGCAACTCCTCACCCGCCAGAGTTTTGCACGCAAATTGACTGGTGGGACGAGTGAGCAGCCTTAAAGGGAGGTTTCACAATGGGCCCATTTTGAGGCCTAAGTGTCTGCAGCTATGCTACCCTCCAGCCAACTATCCAGAACAATCCAAAACTACCCAGAAAGCGCTGGACAAGCAGTCCGGGAGCTTGTAGGAATTACAACAGAATATTTGCATATAGTATTTTTTAGTTGTCATATAATTAGAATATATTTTTAATTTATATTTGTACATATTTCAATAAAAAAAGTTCTTGTGTGTGTGTGAGTCAGATCTTATACATTGTCGGGGAGAAGAAACACCCCTGTTTCAGCCCTATTGTATTATAATAAGCTCCAGTCTCTCTACATCTGAATGTATGAAAGTTATACTAATTGTGCTTTTTTCCAGTTTTTCCTACAGCTTTTCGTAGGTACTGTGTATACTATGCGTTGCTTAAGTCTACGAACAGGAGATGGATTTTATTGTTAGGTTATGATTAGCGTGTTCGGGAAAATACTATCTCTCATGGTTGTCCAGCTCTGAACGCTGATTGTCGTCTTTTCTTAATTTTTTGAGTACATACTGTACATTATCTATGCCTTTTTCTATTTGGTAGTAAGCGGTGCCCCTCCAATATAAACGGTAAACAGAAATTACTTCAATTTTTCTTGCACATCTTAACAACTCGGCTTGTATCTTCTCTAATGCGTTTGCTTTTCGATTTTTCATTGTTCTTAAGACCTTTGCTATCATTTTCTCTGATATAGTTATAGCTTTATCCTAGGTTCTATATGCCGTTGGTAATTGCGTTTGATATTCTAGTCTGTTCTCTTTCAATTCATTGCTGTAGTGATCCTGGAATTCCATTGTGGTAATTATATATTTGTTTTTTCTACTTTGTTCTCTAGGTAAGTTTTGACCTTCCAGGCTTCCGGTGACCGCGACAATTTTGGTAAAATTATTACTGGATTGTGATATAGAGACAAATTTGTATACTGGTTCTGTAATCACGACTTCGTCCATTTTAATCACGTCATCTCTATTATAGGAGCTTTAACTTTACAGCAATATCTATTGCTGTTTTTTTTTATTAAAAGAACATTTTGCAAACCATTAAAAAAGACGGATAACACACCACGTAAATCGAGTATCCAGCAAGGAAGGGGATGATAATCATTTAGAATTCCTCTATGCTTGTTTGTTTGTGCAAAACTGTTTCTTTGGGGAGAATAAACTTATATAATATAATTAATATATTATATTATTATTATTGCTGCCGCTATTATGCACATGTTCTCTTTACTATCCATGTTGCTGCGCCTAAAGTATTATCAAACTGAAGGAAGTGTGTCAGTCGAACTGAATAGTGTGTGGCCGCTCATCAGATTTCGGGCGAGCCGGACGACTGAGAGTTGGACTGAAGGTAAAACTGGAGATGTAAGAGCCACACTCCATGCTCCTAAATTAATTTCCAATTTCCGTTCTATTTGCCGGCCTACTATATATTTGTTCATGTTTCGAGGCTTGTTGCCGGACATGTTTGCATCTTTTATTAGTATGGGCCGCAGGCTCATAGCCGAAACCAATTATTCATAGAGATCTGAGTGATTTGTAGGTTTTCCCCGTTACCTTTACAGGGTGCTATGATCTTAGCTAGATTAATACTTCTTGAGCTTGTTACTGCTTTCATCACTCAACCTGGATTGGGACAGGCTTTGGCGGATTCGCCTAACTTTAATTAAAAGTGTGTTGATGACAGTGATATGTCAACAGATTCTTTAAAATCTATTTGATTTGGGCATTAATTTGGTTTTGATTTGGAGAATAAGATCAGGCACAACCAGAACGAGAGCGTCGATAACTACGACAAGTTTCTGAACGGAATATTCTATTAAAGGCTATTAAGATTTGGCATATTGATATTCATCAATATTTCGCAGCGTTGAAGATTTTATAAATTTTATATTTTACCTCTTTAAACATGTAGTAGTACATCTGAGGTAGTATATTTGTATGAAGAAATAAATATGACTATGACTACTATTTGTTTATTTATTTATTTAGAATTTGTTTCCTAAACCTAATAGAGCCCCAATCATGAGACTTCTGGTCTTCATTGTAGATACAGAGCTCATGAATGAGGAATAGTAAGTTATGAGGGAGCACAATAGGTCAACAGTGGCGCAGTGCAATGGGATGCTATAGCAAAACCAAACCCCAGCCAGGAAAAAAAACGTTAAACAAGTAGATATTTATTACATAAAACAAGTTTAATATTTATTTTATTGTTTGCACCAAAAGTTAATAATAGTATATTTATTGACCATTTAATAGAAATTAAATGTAAATTAAAACGATAATAGTTGTTAAATTAATATACTAGCTATTATTGCATCAGTACAATAATACTCTATTTGTTTTCAGGTAATGAAATATAACGATCGGGATTTACCGGACGCTGCTTGAAGCAGTTGCTTTTTTAAACCACCATTCATTATACTTGTGTCAGCGCTGATAACTTGCGATGATATACTGTGCAAACTTTTTTAATCATCTAATGCAATCAGTTTATCAAAGTTAAAAACTCCGGAATAAACACAATACAATTACCATGTTAAACAGTGCGGAACCTAATAATACATGTCTGATTTATATACGCTGCAGCGGATTAATGACTTTTTTATTCATGAGATATTAACTTTGAAAACTACTACATTGCAATCGGCAGTTATTGTTGACATACTCATATGTTTTCTTTAGAAGTTGAATAACATAATGCAAAACATCACATAGGTAAAATTGCCAACAAGTTAATGTGGGTTTATGATGACATAATATAATAAATATCTAATAAAATAATAAATAAGGAGTCAATTTCAGATTTCGATTTCTCATGATATTGTTTATTGTGAAAAATAAGTGCTAAAAACTATATAGTGAATCAACATTCTTAATTTGTGCGCTTAAATAATCTAAAATATTCCTTAAATAAACCGATTTTTTTTGCCTAATATATTATTTTATTTATTAATTTTTATTTTATGTCTATATAAACCCACCTTAAATGTTCGTTTATACTGAAATAAAATAAGAAAGAAGAAGAAATTATACTGCTGTAAAAGGAACAATTTCCACCTAAAACTAAGGAATATTTCGGATTATTTATGATTGGCAATAAGTATATCCACTTACTATTTAATTGGTATTACTTAGTTTGTTACAAAAAAACAATATTATGAGAAAAACCTATAAATGTGATTCTTTTAATCTTATTTTATTAATCATTTCTTATTTTATATCAGCATAAATCCACCGTACACAATTAATTTCAGAAGCATATTTTTTATTGCATTGTTTATGGGGACATATTAAGTAATAAGAACTGAATGTTTATATTATTTAGTTATTTAAGTTTACTTATGAGAATAAAGGGTCGACAAATATACTTATATTTTTATAATTTCTCCCATTTTATTTCTTATTGTCAGCATACACCTACCTAGATGGTAACTTTACCCAGCTTATTATTATTCCCGGAAATTGGGAAATTTTAAACTTTATATAGTAGAATTGTCTAGTTTTTAACAGTAGCACTAACTTTTTTTAATTTCTTATTATTCTATTAAAAGTTTAGGAATGGACGATAATTTTCTTTATATAAATACATAGGTTTACACATTGCCATAGATGTAACTAGCAATTATCTTTCTGTCAATATTTACAGTTTACATTGGTGAGTCGAAGTTTCACATTTGTTACATTAAACAACTTTAATATTGTTAATTATAAAATTACTAATTTATAAATAACTTAATTTATTTAAAATAAGAAACTCTTCCCAACAATAAAAGTCAAGTGGATTGAATTGCAAGGTGATCTTCTTCGTCGGCCCTAAGCCCAGACAAATAGGAGGGTTTTGCGTTTAGACCATCAAAACAGAAAGAGTTGACAGGGCACGAGAAGCCTCGGAATCGGACGGATTTTATCGCGGGGTGTTATGTCGCGGAGTGTTTTGTCGGTGTACCATTTTAATCATTTAAAAAATAACAATAATTAGTAATTAACCCACTATGGGCGTTTGAATCGCATATAGTAAAACAAAAACATGATTTCGTAATTATTGATTTCTCTCTGAACTCCCCTCTATGAATACATGATAATCCAACCATTTCCTAGAATATCAAACTAAGACCCCGAGGTAGGCACTCGACGAGCTTTCATAGTTAATTACAGATGGTAAACGCACGCGTCAGAGAGATTATAAATGAAAATTCCACCAGATCTCTGTAATAGGATGTATTTGAGTCGTTCCTTGATTAATTTCTTAATTTCCTGATTAAAGCAGACGCGCGGCGGCATATCCGATTTTAAACTTTCGACACGCCTATTCGTGTCGGGGGTGTAAACAACCTCGGGGCTCTCAACAACATTCCCCGGCTAGAAATTACGCCGGGGAATGTATATCCTGCTGGAGGATTTAATTTTTCATTTGGGCACGCTGTGACAGTCCGCCGCCACGGAGGACGACGGCCTATAATAAATCAACGAAGTGAATTGCCTTTCAGCGGGGGCGGGCTCGCGCTGTAAGATATAAAGTGGAGCAATTTGAAAAACGACAGGGCTGGAATCCGCGCGTTGTAATTAGACAATCAAGTCGATTGCGCGCGCGACGTGTGAATTAAACACGTATTAAAGTTGAATACGTCCGTCCACGTGTGTCCTATTAATTAGTTCGGATGCGACTGTAATCTTAATTAAAATCGCGCCCGTGAGAAAGTGGAAAAAGGACTAGCAGCGGAGGATTTATGTGTTTATTATGGATTGCGGGAGTTGATGCCGTGGGGTAATTACGTGGGAGTTTATTTTCGCGTCCTCGAGGGCCGTCACTCTGCCTTCTTCTCAATTTACCCGTCACGGCACACAAGACTGCGGGAACTATTTTTAATTGCTTCCTTGGTGGCACGACAATTTCACACTTCCTTGCAAAAGACACGTTTTTATAATATAATATGGGATTTTTATCTTCGTGTAATTATAATATAATTGTAATCTTAGGGTGGCAGTTATTAAAAATACATATACATGCAAATTAACACAGATTGTAGATGCAAATGAGCAAAATATATTCAATGGCAAAAAATTTCTTCTTACAATTTGTACCAAAAGAAGCTTTTTGCACTCGACTGTGACAATTAAAAGTTGAAGCTATCTGAGCGATATCGACACAGTATTCGGTTTCCCATGACAACAATAGTTAAAGTACGATTTCATTAGTAATAACTACGGCGTGGTTTCATAGAATTATATTTTTCCGAAAATAAGCGCTTATAAACAGCACTACAGCTTACAGCTTGAAGAAGAAGAAAGCAATTGTAATAAAGAAAAAAAGCAATAAATACAAATTTAGAAACAAAGCACTATAATTTTATAATATATATAATATATATAAATCATTTACAATAAAAAACATTAAAAGTATTAGTAATAACATACATATCTGTGAATTAGATAACTTGACTTTGATACAAAAATATACAACAATATATTAATCAATCAATTTAATAAATAATGTAAAAAAATGACCGTATGTATATACATATCTACATTTGTTATTTAATTTGCAAATAGTCATTAACTTTGCAATTTATAATATATTAATAAATATTTTTCATTGTAAGTAAACGTAAACACATCGATCCAGTCAATCGTAGCATGGTTGAAAATGTGAAAAGGAACATTAATATTAATATATTGAATGAGAGCTCCTTACAAACAGAGTAATAATTTTTTTTTAATTTAGTTTCTAAAACTTCTTCAATTTATTTATTTATTGTATCTCTAATCTTGCCTAGAACCTTTTTCGCTCCTTTTCCATTATTATTATTAAGTATTGTGGTAACAATCTTTTCGCAGGTCTACAGTATACCAGAGAAATATTTAATAATTCAATAAACACAGATTATTAAATAGTTTATTAATGTTTCGCGGAATAACAGAGTAAACAGAAGCGAATAAACATTATTAAATTCTCATGCCATTTGCTGACTATACAATTACTTTTCATTTTTAAAATAACAAATCATGGATACTGCAACATTAAATGTTAACCAATATCTAGGTAATAATAATAATAATAACCAACATTTAGGTAATAAAAAAGCAACCTTTATTTGGCATAACCATTGCACACCAAAAAAACACAAACAAATAAATAAATCCAACAACATAAGTCTTTGTGCCCAGTGATAATTATTTATGTACAGGTAAAATGTTCTACGATCCGTATTGTAATTGTTACTGTAATTGAACTTATGTCTATGCTTTTGCAGATTTCCACGCCTTTTCGATCCTCTCCTAACTATTCACATCTTTCTGCTATCCCCCCCACTCGGCTTTCACTCCCTCATATTCGTTGCCTAGGTGCCACCACATGACACTCCCCATACAATACAGTACACACTTGGAGTGTCATTGCTCCATTCACACTGTCCTTCCTCTGCCTTCTGAACCGGCTCTTACATAATTTGTCCTCCCTGCTTCACCCTCCCCTAGTTATGTAGATAGGGGGGATTTTACCGCACTTGCCACTCCACCATATGAGGGTTGTACGAGCTATCAGTTCTTTTCACTTTCCTTTCTTGCCACCCAGCATCCGTCATTCTCTCCCTAATATCAGTTCCTAGACTTCCTATTCCGCTCTACAGTTCATCCACCCTCAACTCAGACATACCCACTCTATCATACATCCTTCCTCTATTCATTCTTCATCCGCTTTCTGGCCTACTCGTACATCTCATCCACACCTCCTTCACCAGTCTCTCTTCCCCAAACTCCTGCAATCTTTTATCGAACTTTACTACTCATCCACATGACTCCCACCACATGCACATACGATTCGTTACTTGCAGGAGAAGCGCACACACATATAGGGGCCGATCATTCGAGACCTAGCATCCTCTTCTTAATCCCACTCTCATAATCCCCACACTTCCACTCGATACTACAATTTTGGCTTCACACATCCCAGATATTACCATCTCTCACATTTTCTATGCGCCATCCCCCAAGACTTTCTCGTATTTGCTTGCACCTGCTCGAAATGCTTCCTAAACCCACCTCTACAGTCAATCCAAAAAAACAATTCACTCTCTCAAACATTCTTCCGCATCCATTTGGTTTTTGTTTAATACTAACCCCCTCCTATCATAGTACATTCCCATTATTTCCAACATGTCTTGCATTTCTACCCCTTCATTAGCCACAAGTACTGCAAAGCGGTGGAATGGGTAAAGAGTAAGGCAGAGTAAGGCGGTCCATGGCGCAGTGGTCTAAGGCGACCGCTAGTCGGAAAACTTTTCTACAAAGAGTTGACGCGGCTAGCATATCATGGATGTTATATGGGGCACAATAGGTCCGTGAAGGGCCGCAATGCACACAGCCTAGGGGCGTGGGTTGTACTCACCGTAGAAAAAAAAAGGCAGGGATGCCCTTTTTGCCGTATCCTGTTCTATCTATACACTAAGTGAGTTGGAGAAGGTATTAAGGAGAGGGCAAGAACTAAGGTATGGAGGTTAGCATATGCGAGTGATGCAGTACTTGTGGCTAAGAGAAGGGTAGAGATGCAAGAGATGTTGGAAATAATGGGAATGTACTTTGATAGGAGGGGATTAGTAGTAAATGTGAGAAAAATCAATTGGATGCGGAATAATGTGTGAGAGGCTCATATAATGTCATACATTATTACTTTCATTTAAATGATGTAATGACATATTTTATTGCACTTGTGCGAAAAAGCACCTACATCTCTCCAGTAGGTGTAATATATTGTGACATCACTTGCCTAGTTGGGATTCTGCAAAATTATTCTTTGTCGAGTAATATAATTGTTTCGTATGCTCATTAGTAATAACAACCGTCAATAATAATATTTATCGTGATACCTTTAGATACGCAATATCAAAAAGGGCCAACAACAATATATATATATAGATAAAACGTTGTACGATACGTATTGTAATTGTTACTGTAATTGAACATGAACTTTGTAAACGTTTAATAGTATCCTATGTCGTATTGTAATATAGCACATTACGATACTCGTTTCGTATATAACTATTATATTTACTTTATTTGCAGATTTTACCCAAATCAGACATAAATATCGTCACTTACAGAGCAACATCACGTATCACAATAAGTATTGCATACCATTGCACACGTAATCTCATGGCCGTTCTAACAAACTTATTTTGAATTGTATACATAGGCCCTGTGCGTTTGGCTACTAATAGCGACTAGTACTGACATATGCTAACGTCACGCTCATACTAATAGTATAGCGAGACGTCAGTATTTGTCACTACTAGTCGCTAGTAGTAACGAAACGGACAGGGCCATAATATTCAGGAGAACTTAAATAAACGAATACCCCGGCTAAGCAGGGTAAGTGAAATAATCATTGAAGAGTGGTTTTCCAGCTCCCCTGAAAAAAAAAATGGGTAAAAATATAGATGCTGTTGCTCTGTAAGCGACGATATATAAAATGACCAAAAATATATACATATATACATATATCTTTTAGTTAATATTTACACATTTACATATAACGATGAACTATTGGTTTTTAAATCGAAAAGCAATTCATCTGGAACACACCTTGTAAGCATATTTTTATAAAATAATAGCTTTATATAAAATGTTCGATAAATTTCCAATAAATTATAATGAAAATGAATAGTGACACATTTTCAATATAAGGATTTTATTAATTAAAATCTTATAACCCAATTATAAATTTAATATTTGCCTTGAGCTATCGTCGTTTCATACACCACCAACAAAGGAAATTAAATTAAAACTAGTTGCAAAATTCTGCAGACATAATTATAATCAAGAATATATTTATTGCTAATTATATTATTATTAAAGTTTAGTTTTATACAGGGGTAGTGTAATAAATAATCTTCGATCTTTTACAGGTGAATGATTTCCCTGAAATGACTGTTAACTATCATGTATTTTCATAGCATAAAAATCAATACTATGAGCAGAGTTTTTCACACATGATACCTTATGCAACGCATTCGAATATATTTTCATTTTCATATTAAATTATGTTGTTTAGGGAACTATATAAATCTATATATGTAGATTGTTAAGAGGTGAATTCACACCTCTTAGCAATCTACATATCTAGATTTCGATCTTGTTAGATATCATCAATGCCAGCTAGAGAGGATGAATTTACAAAATCTCAAGTGAAGAGTTTATATACAAAGTAATTCCACTTACTCTCTATAGAGAAAGTTTAACGCCATCTGGCGAAAACCATAATATTAACCTTTTATAACGGTATTTCCAGGATCCTTTGTGGATGCCTTTGCTTTTGAAATGTTTGCTCATTGTACTTTATCACAAACAACACAAACAAATAAGATCTAACCGTAGTTTCTTAAACTTACTTAAACCAAGACGAAGGATTAAGTGAAACATTATTCAATCAAGCATTGTAAGGCAATGTATAATGCACTAACGCTAATACGTGTTATGTTTTAATTAGTTTGTTAGAACTTCCAATCTCCACATTCCAAGTTCTTCTTGTTCTACCTCTTTTCTTTCTTCCTGGTGGAGGGCATCCTATATCTTCTTCGGTACCCTTCCATCATGCGACGCATATGTCCGTATTACATAAATTGTTTTCGTCAATCTTTTATTCACTTTCATTCTATCAATAATTTCTTCATTTCTAACCTTATCCATTATTGTTGTTTTGCATCATCTTCTCCATAACATCATTTCTGCTGAGGCGACCTTTTCCTTCATTATCTTTGTAAGCGCCCACACTTGATCCATATGTGATTGTATTTCTATAAATGACTTGAACATTCTTCTTTTTGTTTTATTTGCAATATTTCCATTCCACAAGACTGGATGTAATTGTTTAATATGCCTTTCCTAAATATTATTTTGCATATCCAGGTTATCTCTCTTAACAGTAGAGGGGTTAAATGCCACTCCTAAGTAAACTTGATCGTCCTCCTATCTGTACAAGTCCTGTATTCCAATGGTCATATATTGGGTTTTCTCAATATTTATTTCAAGGCTCAATTCTTCATACTTCTCCACAAGTTTTCTGAACATATAGTTCGCATCGTCTTCATCTTCCGCCGACAGGACTTGATAATCCGCAAATAATAGGCTGAAGGCGGAGTCTTTGCCGAATATTACCCCCATTTTGCTACATTTCTTTAATGGTCTATCTATGTAGATAGTAAATAACGTAGGAAGTAGATACCATCTTTGTCGTAGATTTATATTGACTAGAAATTCTTCTGATGCTTCTTTTTCTACTATTACGACAGTCTTCGTGGTTCAATAGAATTGTTTTACAACATTTAAATACTCTGTGGTATATATATATATATATATATATATATATATATATATATATATATATACTCCTTTGGCTTTCATAGGTCGCCATTAGTTTTTCACTGGGAGTCCGTTGTAAGCCTTCTTCAGATCGATGAATACAAGGTGCAACTCTCTTCAACATGCTATTGTCCTTTCGGCAAGGGGTTTTAGACAGAATATTTTGTCTATATAGGATTGACGGGAGCGAAATCCGCTTTGTACTTTTTCTATACTCTACTATACAGTTTACCAATCCTCTGTATTTATCACAAATATTTTTATTTCCTATCTTATAAATTGAACTTATGTGATCTATCTTCCACTCCTCTGGAATTCTCCTCCCTTTAAGGAGTCCTGAAATATTCCAGTTAATTCTTCTAAAGCTTCGGATGGATGATTCTTTATAAGCTCTATTCGTATACCTCTAAGACCGGCGGCTAAGTATTTCTTCATGCCTTTCAGTGCTTCTTTTATTTCTAAATGTGAGATCTTCGGTTCTTGTTTGTTTTTCGGTTTTTCTCATAATCAATTTCCTTATACTCGTTTCTTTCCTCTGTCAACTGCTTCTGGTGTTACTTTTTCCATCGTCTGATTTCAATGGGGTCTATTATTATATTACTCATTAGTATTGGACTTTCGTGCTCGCAAAGTTTTCCATGCCTATTGTGATTTCGATTTTCCTATGTTTCTGTCAATTTCGTCAGATTTATCTGGTCATTACTGGTTTGGCTTACTGGACTCTCTTCTTTACTTCGTATTTAATTATATTGTAGTACCTTTTATTTTGTAGATCCTTTGGTTATAACCATTTCAAGTATGCCTTTTGTTTCTCCTCCACTCACCACCAAATATCCTCATTTATACTTCAGTTCGTCTTTATTTTGATACCTGCAGCTTCGATTGCTACGTCCTGAATGGATCTTGTCTAATTTTTATATCTATTTTCTGTATTTTCTATCTTGATGTTACAAATTTACCCTGCTAGAAGTAGTTTGTATAAGAAGACATTTATTCTTAACACTTTCAATGTTATACTTAGTACTTTGATGTACACTATTCCCCCACACGCTCTAATTTAACGGCCTGCCATTTAAACTCAATAAAGAGTGTCCCCTTTAAGAGAATCTGTGTGTGAGTGATCTGCTCGACATATTTTCCCTGTCTTCGTTCTCACATCATTCCATTTGATAGACGTTTGGTTTACTATAATATATCATTAAATTATTGTCAATTATCGATTTTAAACCCTTTCAGGGCATTATCCATGTATACTTGTGAATATTTTTATACTGATATAAACCATTCAATATTTTTAATTTATATTGATCACATACTTCTATTAATCTGACACCATTGTCATTTAGTTGTGCATCTCCGTGACTACTAGTGATGTTCATTAAAATCGCACGTAAGACTTACTTCTCTTTTACTTTATACTGAATCTAATATAAGCGTACAGTTTTCAAAGAAATTCTCCATATCTGCCGTTCTTGCAACGTCCATTGATGCATATACACCAATAATTACAATGTTTTGGGTCGACATTTCCATTTCTATCATATTCAATCTTTCATTTACCGTTGCTCAATTTTTATAAATTGCCAGGTCATATTTATCGCTATTGACACCGCTGCCTTTTCTCGTTTTTGATTCCACTATAGAAATTAAGGTAATTTTCTTTCTTTTCATTTCCACTTCCTTTCTTCTTCGTTTCGCTGAGAACTGCGACATCCAAATGATTCCAGTACTTATACGTATTATTATATTTGGTCCCTATCTTGTACGTTCTAACATCCAAAATTCATTATCCTTTTCAATCACTTTATTTGTTTTCCTTGGCATCCGTCCTGTTTTTGAGGTATTTTATCGGGATTTTCAACACATTAATTATAAATATTAGTTCCAGTAGTGTCTGCAGACCAACAACATATTGGTGGACGTGCCGGGAAGTGGCCTATTATACTGGGTTCATATAGTTATATATTGGAATTTTAATGAGAATTTTGTGGATTTCATCAATAGTATATAGAAATTTATCAATTGCAAATGTTAGGTAAGTAAATTTAAATGCTCATTAATATTGATGAATTTAGAAATTCTGCAATTCATTCCTATGCAGGGTGTAACCCTACTAATCTCTCAAGGGCATATACCTAGCTCATAATGATGATTAGCTCCTACAGTTTTTTCCCAAACATGCATTATAAGTCTTAAAGTGATCAGGAGATCTTCAAGGCTCAATTCTTCATACTACTCCACAAGTTTTCTGAACATAGTTTGCATCGTCTTCATCTTCTACCAATGTGACTTGATCATCCGCAAATAATAGGCTGAAGACGGAGTCGTTCCTATGCAGGGTGTAACCCTACTAATCTCTCAAGGGCATATACCTAGCTCATAATAATGATTTGCTTCTATGGATTTTTCCCAAACATGCATCCCTTTTAGAAGTCTTAAAGTGATCAGGGGATCATCTAAAGTGAATTTTCGAAGAATATATCTGCACTATACTTTATTCACATGTTATTTTTTTAAATGACTATTCTATCTAAAATTAGAGATTACATAAAATAAGCATCATTAAATTGTCTTTCAAATAAAAATAAATCATGAATACAGAACTTTCCTATTATAAAAATTTCAAAAATTTCAAAAAATATTAATATATTTAAAAAAAATCATACAAATACATGTCGGCGCCTAATCAGCTTCGGCGCTAAGGTTTAATGAGGAATTTAAGCACATCGACAGCACAAGGGTGCATTAGGTAGCGTCTGATAAGTCGTGCAGCTAATCAGAGTCGATTCTTAAGGAATGTGTGTGTGAGAGATATTATCCTCGAAGGGGATTTCTGCAGAACAGTTGACAGGGCGCATGGACTGCTTTTCCAAATGAAATAATTATCAAATATTGTATAATAAGTGCTTTAAGTTAGTTACTCCGTTAATACGGTGTGTTAGTTAGTGAATTGTGGCGAAGGACTATTATTCATTGTGTATTGAATTATATCTTCCAAAGAGAACGCTCTGGATTTACCCGACCAAGGACGAGATCATACAGATTGTTATTATATATATATATATATATAAATCTTCACGAAAAATCTGTTCAATACATCGCCCTGCATATACTACACTCGCTCCGACATACATATATACTATACTAATTAATGCCGGAATATTATTTTTCTATGATGGTGTCTTCAAACGTCATATCTAATTATTCATGTTTTATTTCCAGATTTAAGAACCTGAATCTCCTCATGGATGCAGCTATTAAAGAGCATATTGAACCTTAAACCATAGCTGCACATTCCAAGTATGCGTTGGAATATGAATCAGTATTTTATTGAATATAAATATATATTTACCTTATAAATACTTCATCCATCTTACATTTTATACGAGTCATGATGAATTCAAATGCGAATGGGTGAAATATTCATGTATAGGTCTAGATTTATCATCAAAGCACACGTAATTGATTAATAGGTATCGGAAATCTATGCATTCCCTACATTATCATCCCGTGCATTATAATTTTGCACTTCTGGACGCGAGACTACGGGGTCATAAAGTTTCATCCTTTAATCAGGTCCTACAACAGTTCATGCTAACATAATAGAAACAAGGCAACCCTTATAAAATAATTTAATCTAATTGCTCTTCATACGAGGCGAATTACATCCTATTTCCAGCGTGTACCGTAAACAAGTAAAGTTTAATCAAGCATAACAACGCACAGGAGATATTGAATATTTTATGAACATTTATAAACTTAAAAAGTTATTAGTATGTTCTTCCTAGCGTTTTAGAAGTTTCTATAGGTTATTATTTTAGTTAGCTATATTATTTATATTATTATATTTAATATTATAACAACGGAATAAAAACATGTAAATACATGATGTAAGTACAAATATTTCAGTTAATCCTAAAAATCCATAAATTAGTACTTTGCAATTATTATAATTACTGGGCTTCCAATTAGATTAGTTCCTTCTTTCTTCTTGTGCCCTATCCATTACGGACATCGGCTATCTTAATAGCTATCATCACCTTGTTCCCGGCTTTTCTGAATAATTCAAGTGATGACAGTCCGAACCACTCTCTCAGGTTCCTCAATTAAGAACACTTTCGACGTCCTGGGCCTCTTTTTCCGAAAATCTTCCTCTGCATCACTAGTTGTAGGAAGCGATATTTCTCTTCATTCCTCATGACATGACCAAGCTTTCGTTGCATGATGATATTTAGTAATTCCACTTCCTTGCCCATCCGGCGCAGTACTTCTACGTTTGTGCTATAATGGACCCAGAATATTCGTAGTAGCCGACGGTATACCCACATTCCGAGAGCTTCGAGTTTTTTTCTCCGAGGTGTCGGTGTCCAGGCTTCGACTCTGTATAGTAATATACTGAGAACTACATAGCATTTAACTATTCGAGATTTCATCGCTATACTTAGATATTTGCAGCATAGCTGTCGTATGTATATATATATATGTATATATATATATATATATATATATATATATATATATATATATATATATATATATATCCGCTGGCCTTTTCTACCACAATAAGATGTAAAGATTTTAATTTCTCTCTATTGTTTTGTAAATATTTTCCATTCTTTTATATTTCTTGTCCGTTCTTTTGCATTTTTCCAGTTTTTTCCTTTCCTTTCTAATAGCTCCGATATACCTTTATCCAATTTTTTTCTTGGTCATCACTTTTTCTTGTTTTTGATTTTCGCTTTCCATATTCATTTGGCCGGTGCTGTTGCCATCCTAATAATGTGTCCCCATCATCCTAATTGTCTTTCCTCTATGTATTATTGTCGGTGTTAGATTTAGTTCTCTTCTTATAAACTTCATGCACTTCCTCTCTACTGCTTGTATTTTGCTATTTTGTGATTTATTTAATGCCCATGTCTCGCATCCGTATGTTAATATAGGTCTTATTATAGCCCTGTATATTTTTATTTTCGTTTCTCTTGTTATTTCATTTTTGATTGTGAATTTGTTGTTCATTTATTCATTTATATATGCATCATTATTTGTGTAGCATGATCCCATTACTGGTTTAAGCTACTTCCCAAGTACAAATATCTATCAACTTTCACAATTTTCGTATTTCCTGCCATTAATTTTCTCAAAGCAGGTGTACGCCCGAAGACGTGATATTTTGTTTTATTGATGTTTAGATCTAAGCCATACACTTTAGGTTATCACCCTATCTAACAGAAACTGGAGATCCGTTAGGCTCGTGACCAGTAGTACTGTATCAACGACATAGCAAATGTTATTAAGGTACTCGTCGTTGATTCTGAAGTCTACGTCTAGATCTGAAAGGGCTTCAGAGAAGATTCCTTCTTAGTAGATGTTGAATAGGGTGGGCGATATGAAGCATCCCTAGCGTACTCCTCTTCGAAACTGGATCTGTTGAGTGAGTTGATCTCCTACTCTGTCTTGTGCTGTCTGATTTCAATGCAGATGAATGATGATTCTGACGTCTTTGTAGTCAACTCCCACTCTTTGCAGTGATTTGACCATCTTCTCGTGCTGGCTTTCGAGTAATCGATAAAACATGCATATACGTCGCATTTATATCACGACATGTTTGTATGAGGACCTGTATAGTGAATAATGCTTCTCTACCATAGAATTTCGGAAGCCAAACTGTATTTACCAGGTATTTTCTTCGCATTTCTTGTAGATTCTGCCGTCGATGATTTTTAAGAATACCTTAAGAATGTGGTTTATGAAACTGATCATCCTATAGTCTTCGCAGGATTTGGCGGGTGTTTCCTTCAGGAGAATGAAAAAGTGGAGAGCATTCTTTCGGAATGGTGCATGTGTCGTATTTGACATTGAAGAGTTGAATCAGTTCTTTGACTCTTACTTCTGAATAAAAATGGAAGAGTTCAACTGGGATGTCATCAGGTCCGTTTGCTTTCCCGTTTTTATATCTGTTCAATGCTCTGAGAACCTTATTCTTAAGAAGGCAGGTCCTGACATACCATCTACCGCAGGCTGATCTCCTTTGTTTTCATTGAACAGTTCGTGAATGTTCTTCCATACTTTTTCTCTTCTATTTCAACCGCTAGATTCCCTTCCTTGTCTTGTAGTAACGCACAAGTCTTCCGTCTATCTTTGGCTGTTTGCTCTTATCTTCTTGTGTACATTGAAGAGGTCGTGTTTTCTTTGAAGACTTCTATTTCTAACTATCTTTCACTCATCCATGCATCTTTTGCGGCCCTAAGTTCTCGTCTTATTTTCCGGTTCATTTCGTCATATTTATTCTTATTCTTGATCTTACACGTTCCTCTAGTTTCCCTTAGGTGTTCGCTGCGATTTTGCTGAGGATCACTCCCAATTCATTCCGATGGTTCTGTTCGTCCTTACTTGAGTAGTATATTATGTATCAGGTATCAGATACGCAGCACTGGCCTACTTCTCGCCATCTCATATATTATTCAAATTATTTATATTTTTCCATAATAACCATTGATATAGCAATGTTTTGATATGTTTGAGTTAATGCTAAAAATCTATAAATTCGTATTTTGCAATTTCTTTCTAATAAATATTTTCTTATTATACAATTTGTACTTTCTAAGGAAATGAAGGTATTTTCGTTACCCGACGCGAGACAGTTGTGATTTATAAAAAAACTCATTCAGAATAATAAGGTTAGGAGCAGATATTAATCAATATCAGGTATAATTATTAAATAAAGTCAAATAATGGGGCGAAATTCAACATATATAAAAACTAACCATATTGTTTGGACCACTCTGAGGATTCTATTTAGATTAAAAACTTAAACTCAATAGAATACAGAGTATGAAATTTATTTGATTTTTTAGTCGTTCTCTATCTGGTGGATACATTCATGGTTATTATTTTTCTTATAAACACATGTTTGCTTATTACACAAAAATTTCGTTATATTATTAATTTCTTGCGAATCAAGGGAATAAAAAAAAACGAGAGCGCTTTCAGTTTTTTTAATTCCCTTGATTCACCGGAAATTCTTGCAAAAAGGTTTCGCAGTTTTTTTTTTCGGGTTAACCTTCACCTCTTAAAAGGTCGCAGGAACATAATGTTATAAACAAATATAAACTAGTATTAAATTTTAATATTCTGATTCGTTATATATAAATCAGCATATTAAAATTTAATAGTATAACAACTATATTTACCTCTAAAAACAAACTTATACATAATTAATATTTCTTAAAATATTATAGAGTACATAATTTTAAAGTATGAATAATGCTTTTATGCTTTTAAATTTTTTATGCTTTTAAATTATAAATTCTCTTCTGATTTTGTTATTCAGTTAGAATTTAAAGATGGATTTGAATATTTTATTATGCTGTAACTGCACGTAAAAGGCTTTTAGAAGTTGTAAACATATAAATGTAATTGAGAATACTGTAAGAAGAAGACTCGTGGAGAATCATTTAATAATTTAAAGTCGTATACGGTTTTGTAATTACACCGACATCATCACGGTCGTTTTCATCTGAGAACGTTATATAACAATATGATATATTAAGAATTCTGCACACATACAGATCGCGCACGATTTTATCCAATCTGCAAAGAGCGCAATTCCCGGCAATTTATAAATTTTACAAATATCCGGAACGATGCAGCACGATTGTCTACCCAGTCCCGTTGAATTGCCATCTCGTAGTATCCAACTCACCGGGCATAAGTACTGGTCGAGCATTGTCCGATTCGTGTATCGATTGCAGACACACCGATTAATCTACCCCGTGGAGAATTCTAAAGGTCGGGAATTACAGCGGGGATTGAAATCCTCCCACCCAAAAAAAACCTAAATTCTCACGGACAATGCAATTTACCCGTAAATTTCGTAATCATCACCAATCGCAATCGAAATTAATAAAATTGTTCATTGCATCCCGCCCGCCTGCATATGAAAAGCGCGCCTCGTTGTGATTTATTCCGCGCCGGGGAGCGAGCGTGATGGATGGATGGGGGTGCGACCGCTTATGATTGATCGGGTTGCGTTATTATTAGGGCGGGTATTTGTGTTAATGCATATACGTTTTCAGGGCGCGAATTAATACAAGCGATCAATTTGACAACTACTTCAACCTTTGGTCATCAAGTAATCATAGTTGCTCATCTCGGTTGCCTGATGCCTGATAACATTATCGTTTTGTTCCCGTAAACTAAATTATAGTTTCAACTGAATATCTATTCTACATCTGCCGTTATACATTCAGGGCAGCGGAGCGTTATTATTAACTTCTCGGCTAACTGCTTTGCATGGCCCTGATGCAAGTTTGAAAGTTTTGATTGCACGACTTTTTTTTACTACTATTTATATCCCTCTGCTTAGTTGCGGAGAGTTCCCATTTCATTCTAAATATTGTGCATTCAGTGAAAGACCAAATCGCTTACCGGTAAAACACCAATTTCAACTATATAATTGCGGTTTAATTTGTTACACTCCATATATTTATTTGTTTAATTTATTTTAGAAGTAAACATCTAATTGATTAATAGTTACTTAAAGTTCATGAAACTTTAATTAACGGTTACATTTACATAGGAATAAGCTTACCATGTCTAATAATTTAGCCAAACTTGTATATTTAAACTACCAGAAGCATGGAAATCACGGTGCGATTTCGACTTGCCTTTAAAGAGTGAGGATTACAAATAACAATTCTGTCTTTGTGATTGTATTTTGAGCCGAGATTACATGTACTTTTCAGGGGTAAATCGTGTTGAACAGTTTCTCCGTATATGATATGATCCCATAAAGTGGGGTCTTCAGTAGTTTTCAATGGTTAGACAAATACAGAATATGGTTAGAGAAATACAGACTATATTTATACTCAAAACTATTGCATCTAGGTTATTGTCTTTCTTTTACATCAATCTTTAAACACTTTATCTTTGCATATTTAACTTAACCAGGCGATTGAAGTTTCTTTGATTCGCTCTTTCATCTACGCAAGTAATTCTGGATGATGAACATTTTTAATTTTATATATGCGATAAAATCAATCAATGGATTTTAATAACGTAAAAAGTTAACATATTCTACAACAACATACATTAAACGTTATTATTATTATTATGTAATAATATAATAATAATACAATAATATAAAAAAGAATATAATAATAATGTAATAATAAGTAATAATTTGAAATTAATAAAACATATGTCAGAACATGAAAAATAGTTTGCTTTTATAATATTAAATGTACATTTATGTGCACCGAGTATATTATGTGCTAATTGAATTGACTGTCTTTTATAGTAAACTAGATTTAGAAAAGTGTATCGTGTGTACACTTCTGTGATATTGAAATGCACCGACGACGTGATCTCAAATACATATGAAATAGAGAATTGTTTTTGTCGCTAGTACACAAAAAACAGGAATTGTATAGAATATCTGTTTATTTCATTGAATTAAATAATAATTATTATATTTATATGCAATTTTTCTGTCAAACTCAAATGATAAAAGATGTGTTGATGGTTGTGGAAGCGCAGTAGTCTGCTTAAGAACATACGAAACGTATCTAAAACCTTGACATCCTGAAAGTACTGCTAAATATAACCCCCAGATATATAATCCAACAACTCTGAACCAGAAATAACAGTTTGTATGAAATAATTAAACAACTGGAATCCGGAGGGATATGCAAAACCGACCAGGCGCGTATCCCAGGTGGCAGATAGGGAGAAGGCCAGAGCGAGATAAAATCCTGGTTAACGACCATAAGCGAACCTGCGTGTCTAAACCCATGTCATAGTAAGCATAAACCGTAGTCTTGGGCCAATTTCCTCAAAGTCGTGTTGTAAATGATCGTGACTAGGGAGCATTTACAGAGCGAAGCACAAAAACAGCTCTCGGGATGTTCAAGAAGAAAGCTAAAGAATCAGGCAGCGTGTTAGTGGATCAGTCTACTATATTGATCAAGTGTTTCACCAAGTGTAATACGTAATAAAAGAGATAGCTGTGCGATGCCACCCCAAACCTGAGCTAAATCTGTGAACTTCCAACCCCCGCTCCTCGTTATAGTGGTGTTCACTGTGACAATAGGAAACATCAAATATTATCTGCTCGAAAAAATCGACGCACTGAAAGTCAGTGAATCCACTGGTTTGACTAGAGTTTAGCCAGGGACGGATACCTCCAAAACCCTTGCGTCAACCAAAGCACCAAAGCACCAAATGTTGGCTGGCATGGGTGAAGAAAGAAGGACAACCCTGAGAGGGGGCCACTTATTAAGAACCAGGCGCGCAAATTATACAAAGACACTAAGTTACATGATAATAACTTTTCGTCGTTAAGAAGAATAAGTAAGAAATTGAGCTTGATTTGAAGATAAAAAACAATGTTGTGGACAATTATATAAGTTTTTGGAACTATGCATAAAATGGCACTCTTTTTATGTCAGTGTCAATGATTGTTAATTCAATAATATACATATACATCCAATGAACCATAGTAATAATACTTTACTATTGTATTCCAAAATAGCACATATCAATTACATTATCATAAATATCAACTTAAATAAATTATCTGTAACATTTTATAGTGAATGGGGCCGTTATTTATACTGGACCATGAAATAAAATAAGCTGTGTTCAATAGTGGATAAACAACGGAATTATACACTTTCATCCAGCTTAAATTGTTTAAATATTTGCGCCTGTTTGAAAACAATGCGAATGAAACATAATACGAGCCGAAGTCCGCCAGCGCCAATGGCATTCCCCAAAGGGTATCGTACAAAAATCCGGAGGGGAAAGCGAGCAAAAAGGAGCACACAGGAATAAGATCACATTTCAAGTGTTTCCGTGCTGTGCTCTCGGTGTGTTCCCAGGAACGCGCGAATTGAAAGGTAACGAAACTGACTTTATGACGTTTAAAGGAATCCTCGTATTTGAGAAGTTTTATGTTACATATTTATTTGTCAGTGGAGTTTGAAGGAAATGACTAAGGGCGCACTGAAAACGATGAAGCGCATCTTAAGGGAAATGAAACGTATATGTTTTGAAGAGTCGTTTTTTATTTGTTCATGAACAAAATTTTGAATATCCAATTTGAATATAAAATGTATACCCGTTCATAACAAAAAACCTTCTTAATGGGTGCCGAGCCAGTTAAATACAACACATAAATCATTAAGTAATTACAGTACGATTGCGCACGTTTTAATTAAATTTAAAGTGTTTAAATGTGTGTAGAGTAGTTATTGTATTTGTAGCTGGCTATCGGGTCCTTTTGCCGTGTGTTATTGTCTGTATGTAGGCACGGTAGGCAGCTGTGCGACGCCGAGCATTATCTTGCTGAATAATGGTAGTAGTAGCCATCGTAGTAACATTGACTGCAGATTGTTTTCAATATACCGAATCGCATTTAAAGTTCAATCTACAAAACTAGAGACCGGCTATCATATGCTATAGTAACACAAACCATAATTCTCTGTGTACGTCTTTCGACAAGAAATTGTAAATAGTTCACCCCGTCGAGGTTTCACGCTTCTGCGGCCATCATGATCCCACAAATAGAACCGAAACTTATCACCCATTTCATTCGTGGGTCCAGTGCTGCCTTTCTCTACACCAATCGAGCCTTGCTATGGGATGCTGCGGATTGAGAAGTAGACAAAATAAGTATTGTATTTGTAACTATTATCGACCTTCGTGTCGTTTTGTCGTGTGTTGTTGTATGTATATATGTGTGTTAAGATTTGCTTCTTGGAGAATAATACTCACTGCGGAATGAGACATAGACAAAAAGAATCGGACGGGAGGATCTAGTGCCTAACACGGATTCTTCTGTAAACCGTAGCTGCGACCAGGTAGTGCCAACCAATCGTTTCTAATTACCCGCTATAATCAAAATTTATCGCTTAAAACTAAACGATGAAGAGCTAGATCTGCCTGAGATGATTCTTGGACTCTTGATGTAGGTCTACGTCCATGCTCCACGGCTTGTAACCAACAAAATAGGACCTACCCTTTGGGCAATAGCACGTACCTAAAAAACAGCTTCTCGTATACCAATAATTCGACCCCTATTAAAATCACTTAGATGATGATATATTGTACGATGACCAAGCGAGGCATGTTTTTAAGATTGTCAGGCTACTTAATAATGCTAGAGAAACGACTGTGCTTGCTTTCTTTGTCCGATCACTTTACCTGCTGGAATCTAAATTTGTTACAGAAAGTAGGATAGGGCGAGACCTACAGATTTTATTCTCTTCATTTATTTTCAAATAACATTAAGATTGAATGACCACTTTATGTGCAAATATCGTTTGGTGAATAGAATGGTGGATTTTCACACAATAGATATACCAACGAACTCTTCATAATTAATTAAAATCAAGGTCTGACAATATGGCCTAATCTACATTAAATAGTAATTAACTTCAGTAACATATAGACGTACTACCCACAGCGGATGAATTGGAATCAAACAAGGCTTCAGAAGATGACCAACAGAGGAGGTGGGCAATCACAAAGATGGTCGCTGAATTCTAAGGGTAATGCTGATGCGCTCGCACAAATACACAAGCAATGACCCAAACAGGCTGGCAGAAGAGCTGAATAATCAGTTGCAAGATGCATGCGAAACGGCGATCCCGCGATAGAATACAAGCACCCGAAAACGAGCCAGCTATTGGTGGAACTAAGAGGTAGCTGAGGTAAGAAGAGAGGCCAACCCGGCGAGAAGAGAGGAGCAAAGGGCAAGAGCCGCGGGGGCCCAAACTGAAACACTCCTCGACCAATACAAACTGCTGCGAAAGAAGTTCAGGGGATCCATTGAGAACAGCCAAAGGCCATGCTGACACCAGCTTTGTAAGGAGATCGAGGAAGGTGGTGGCAGCCGTCTTTCCACCAGGCCGGAAACTTAAACCACACGAGAACATGGAGCCAAAGGACCAAGGTGATACAGAACCTTCTCTGCGGGAATAGAGTGAGGAGGACGTGCTGGCCACCACCATGAAGCTAACCAGCAGGAAGGCACCAGCCCTACAGAGCGAAATACTCAAGGCAGCAGGACCAGAGCTTGGGGGAAGACTAGCCAAAATCGCAAACATTGACTTGAAACGGGACAGTTCCCAGCAAGATGGAAGACGGCCAAACTGGTTCTGCTGCCTAAACCCGGGAAACCAGCAGAGGAGCCGAAATCCTATTGCCCGTTTTGCTTACTCGACGGCACTGCAACGAGATTAGAAAGGCTAATTGCAGACAGCTCATATATGCCCTAGAAGTGGCCGCATGATTCCACGGGAGACAATTTCGATGGATATTGCGAATTGCATACACTGAGAAGAACTCCCAAAAGCTGTAACCAGGCTCATCGCAGGATACCTCAGCGACTGAGAGGTAACGTACATGACCAGCGGAGTACAAACTCACTACGAGATGACGGGCGGCGTTTCACAGGGATCGGTCCTCGGACCGCTACTGTAAAACGTCGGGTATGACGATGCAGTGAGAATCCGTCTTCCGGACGTCGTAACAGCAATGGCGATCGCGGACGACATGGCCCTCTTAGTCCGCAGGCGGGACATCGAGTACACAGTCAGCAAACAATGGCAGACTAGATGGCTAGCATAGGGCTCAAAATCGCTGCAGCCAATACGGAAGTCGCCCTGCTCTCTTTGAAGAGGGCAGGTGTCCAGCCTGAGCCAAGTTAAGTACCTTGGCACGATAATCGAGAGAAACGTAAAGCTGTCCAAAAAGCGACATGCACAGAGGCAACAACGTCAGAGGACCTTCTCGCGGAAGAGAGAGCAGAAATATTCCATATGATCGGGGAAGGCGTGGATCCAAAAACCGCCAAAGAGGCTAGATCCCACACTCCAAGTTGTAGACGAGGTGGGAGACGACAGCGATAGCGACTGGACAGGACAGATCTTCCCCAAGATACCTCTACTGGTCGACAAACATGACGGACAGATCGACCACTGGCTGACGCAGCTATTGTCGGGGCATGGCGCGTTCTAGACCTACCTACACAAAATAGGAATCTCCGGAACATCCAAGTACCGACACTGCGACCAGCCTGACAACGCAGCTCACACATTGTATAGATATAACAGGTCGCATAAGGAAAGAACTGATAGGTTGCTATGACTTGGGGGAAGAAGGAACGACACCACGACAACTCAAAAAACTGATGACAGACGCCGACCGAAATTGAGAAGCGGTCAAAAGATGCGCAAACACCGTAATGAGGATCAAATTCATCGATGACCTCCAGACCTGAGTTGACGGACTACCTTGCAGGATAAAGAGATGTGACTAACTGACGATGATAGAGAACAAGAGACAAGACCGACACAAGCTGGCGAGTGTCTCCGAGGTGGGCAAGCCCCTCGTGGTAGAACCTGAGTTTTTGGTTTAGCTGGGAATGCGGAGTGAATCCGGCACTACTCGTGCCTCTAACACATAGTGGTGATAGGGAGGCACGGGTGTTTTTTGAAGGTCCCCCTCAGGAAAAATAGGAAAGGGCATAGAAGGCATCCCTGCCTTGCTCCTAGATTCATTATTCCTCGTTATAACATTAGTGATTTCTGTTTAATTTATTAGTACTGCAGAGTGTATTTCCAATAGACTGTAATATAATGTAATATATTTTGTACTTGTGTGTACGAATACATGAAAACACGTATTATTATTATTTTCCCTGTTGTGTATTGGTATTACACGTAACGTGTGCCTTGAGGAGTGCACATCACTTTAATTATTTGGCTGCTGATTATATGTAGGTGTAAATCAAATCGTTCAAATGATTTGTGCGCATGTAGTATAGGCGGTTTGTTTGATACTTATTCAAGTTTCTCAACGTTATTACTGTGTATCCTGCAGATCTATCTGCTGTTCCATTTCTCACTTCCTGGTAATCAGCCCCGTCACAAATATAACTCTTTTGCGGGATCTTCAGGTCTTAAGCGCATTTGTAACTACGCTAGAGTTATTTACGGTAAGCGTCAATCAATATTTTCTTGAGTTTCTCTTGAATATTTTATCCAT
The DNA here is from genome assembly GCA_963942505.1 of Lordithon lunulatus. Taxonomy (NCBI): domain Eukaryota; kingdom Metazoa; phylum Arthropoda; class Insecta; order Coleoptera; family Staphylinidae; genus Lordithon; species Lordithon lunulatus. Next base: position 40,374,685 of record OZ012668.1, read on the forward strand.
GCATTTCCATGATTTCACCTTCAAATTGAAGGTGTATTGTATCAGATAATAACATATGCCTCCTGTCCTTTTTATATATTCCTGAACCCCATAAATAGTTGTAGATTCATCAGTAAACCAGGCAGAGGGGTAAGTTTTGACACGTAGCAACGCTTGTTCCATTCTTTCGTTTCCAGTATGGATTTGTGATATGGTACATTTTTATAGTTCTCTCGGGTTGCATGCTTTGAACATTTCGCCCGTTTTTCTCTAATGCCAATTTGGAATGATTCGATTCGTGATTAAGGCACCTTACACGGTCAATAATACTGTCATTCCTGGTACTGTTAGCTTTAATCCTCCTTCAATATATCAAGTAATCAATTATCCGGATAAAAATCAGTATACTATTCATTCCAACACTACTATACATTACACGATCAGTTATTCTGTTAATATTTTAAATGACACGTCGAATTTCTTCGTTCAGTTCAGAATTTGTAGTTGGTTGGCTTAGACCCCAAAGAAAAGTCGCACGGTGTCAGATCGCACGATGTCGGTGTCAATTCTGGTTGCCAGTGCGTGACACGACCAAGGAATATCTCCTACAATAATAACTGTATTCTCTCTTGCGCAATGTAACAGGTTTCTTCGTTCTGATGAAACCCCATCTCGTCTAAATCCATGGAATACCAACCAATGCACGCCACAAAAACTTGGATATCGTATTTCGACTACATTCCCTATTCACTGTGACTGCATTGGCATCATTCTCAAAAAGGTAAGGCCCAACTACTCCACCTGCCCAAAATCCAACCAAATACGATTTTGTATATGGATTATGTTGTTCATGAGAAAGAACAACATAATCCATATGCTTCTCAAATTTAAATTAAAGTAAAAATATGCGAAAATGTAATCAGCAAATTCTTGTAAATAACAAGATGGACTAGTAGTCGTGGCGGAAAATTGTTGGATTTTCTATTCCACACATAATACGTATAGTTCATATTAAAATAAAAATATTTGCATGTTCGAGTAGTCGATGCGTTTTATTGAATCATTAAACCTTGCACTGATTTCGAAACAACCTTTATATATTATCAGTTTTCCATAGTTAAGTTAAGTCATATCGAAGGTCTCTTAAGTTTCGACAGTTGGAATATGTGATAGTATAAATGCCACACTAGCTTTTGTTCATCAATCTGACGAATTTCAAAACCAAACTACACTGAATACTCAGTCCGCCTCAAAAATTCTGGGGGAGGCAAACATTATGATTCCAGAAATAAAACTAATAAACATCACAAATTCCTAATCGCAACATATAATATAAGAACAATGAGTCTAGAAGATCACCAAGAGAAACTAGAACAAGAACTGAAAGATATAAAATGACATTAATGAGATTAGGCTAGAATAAAAAGGTCAGAAAGCCACTAGACGAGATCCGGCCATATTATACAATACTACAAGAAGGTAAATTATAATAATAATTTCAACAGTATTTCGCATTTTTGGAACAATGCATCTATTTCATAGTAAATTGATTGGTTGACAGAAGGCATTCATCTAAAAAATGTATTTAAGTAAACCAACGAAAAGGAATATAATTTTCTTGTTCTTCGCGAGAAAATATAATTAATTTATTCTGTTTTTTTTATATTAATGTAATATAAAATCACGAAAACCTGCATGTATATGGAATATTATAACCGGATTCGGTAGTTAATAATGTAGTATGACTTTTAAATAACATCCATACATTAACGATGCAAATTTGAATTTTATACACAATAAGATTTAATACTATATGAGTAATAATATAATAATATAAAACATATTGTAACCCCTCGGCTATAATAAATCGGAGTTGTTTTATTATTTCAGTGATAAGTATGTCAAAAACTTTTCAAAACGACAAAGTTATTCCATTTGGCTCGTAGTTTTATGCATTATTTTAACTTCCATATTTACCCGTAGACGCACTTATTTACTGTTATTGACGTGTTTCATTTTATTGTTGTAATATGTCTATTGCATGCGATAATTGAAATAAATGTATATTGTAACACGGATAAGTTCAATACTGTAACAACTGGTATGTTGTTATAAACTGTATTATTCAATACTATATTTATTAATGATTGATCGTATTTATTATCTTATTGTTGAATTATTTAACAACAAAAATCTTTAATATCGCACTATGAGATGACAAATGTAATTTCCAAAAACAGTTTTTGAGATAAATGCATTTTAAAGATTGCAATAGTCCCAGTAGTTTTACCATTGAGTATAATGTTATCTTTTTAAATAATAATTTGGTTTATTCTATACGCAAAAAGGATTATATTATATACATAAGAATCATTAAAACAAACTTCAATATTCATTTTGGAAGTTACGGCACTTATCATGTCACTGTGCTACATATTGCAGCGTGCAGTAAAAAATTTCATAACTGTATTATTAGTACATACATTAATGATTGATCGTGTTTTTATAGTATGGTTGGATTATTAGTCATTTATTTAGTATGCTGTTGAGTATTGCATGCTGCATATATAATAACCATTAAACGAAAATTTGCATGCAAATATAACACCATTGCAGGTGTGTACAAACATAAAAACTTTTAATTCGCCATCAGAGGCTGAGAAAAACAAACAAGTTCCGAATTAAGTTTGTTTTTATAGTTGTTTGCGGGGTAATCTCCTAATATCTCTCTGTTATTTTAATACTATAATATAAATAAAAGTGCACGAGCAGCAGAATCTAAAGTAACGTGTTAACAATACAAATTCCGGTAAAACGGTATCGTTAACTTAAGGGCTGTGTCAGGGTAATAATCATTAGTTTAAATGAAGTAACCAAATGTGTAATAGCAGATAGGTATTTTACAACATCATCTGCTTTTAAATTCATTACACTTTTACTGCTAAAAGGACGAATGTAAAATCATACATGGTTTTATTGTCCGGAAATCGTAGGTAAACTAATTATAATTATAAATATAAGAATTGTATCCCTAATTACCATATTTGTACCGCTCAGATGAATACTATAAAAAATTGCTTACTATCAGAATAACTCTGGTGAACAATTACTCAAGTGACTGCTGATTTCTTCTCTAGTATCATTAATAACCAAACCAGTCTTATCTTGCTTAAATTAACTATCTATCTTGTATGATACGTACGTTCTAAGTAGGTATGGCGTCGCTTGGGCCCATCCCCACCACTACTCCTTTTGGCCACGCCCCCTTCATGACGTCACAACCACGTGACCAATCAAACGCCACCTAGCGGCTAAATGTCAAAGCAGTGCTACCAACATAACAGAAATCCAAGATGGTGGTTGCCAACTTAACTAATTTAAAAATTCAAAATTCAAAATTCAAAATCAAAAATGATCACGTGATAACCTTAAAATGTGTTAGCGCCCTTTTGGCATGTTGCGTCATCATAATTATATATAAATAGGTAAATCTGAATAAGATAGCATTACATAATAATAATAATAATAATTTAAAAATACCTTTACATTTAATCTGCCGAGTGTAGCAGCAGCAGCAGGTGAAGGCCCCCACACACAAAAATTGAAAATGGTATCAGATTGGCCGTAGCGTTGACCGTTGGCTAGTTAACGCTCGGACTGTATGACCTTGAACCGGTGAGCGCGCACCAGTGGATAGCATCTTCGCGAGGTATGTGTGTGTGTGTGTGTTATCACTAATCGCACCAGCTGCAGCAGCAGCAGCGGCAGCGGCGACGACTACGATAGCAACGTTATCATCGCACCAAGGTTAGTGGACTACTAAAATATTTCAAACGATCTTTAAGTTAAATATGCAACGATTCCCAATGTCCATATTAAGAAACATTGTGACGGGGGTGTGGGACAAAGAACAATCTTATCTTTCTATAGAATTGCGAGGTCACTTAACAAGTTTCCCCAAACACACAAAATAATTCGCGAGCGCTATATAACCGTATTACTTTGGAGGATGAAATTAAAAATGAACATGCAAAACCGTGTTCTTATCAGTTTACGGGCTGCAAGTAGTAATGCGTGTGCGTTTTAGCGAAAACTCCGCACTCGAGATAAGAAATATTCTTTGTTTCGAATGTATATTGTGTGTGTGTGTGTGTGTGTGTGTGTGTGTGTGTGTATTGTTACGGAAAAAGTGTTCGATACAAAAATCAACATTGCTTCTTCTTCTTCATAAATGTGAATTATGTACTGTAATTCCTGGTCTTATAAGTCTTGTCACTGCCACTTGACTGGGTAAATTTTCGTTGGATGCGGAAAGGTATAAATAGCGTGATTTTCCTTTGACTAATCAGTTGCTGATTGATTAGTCTTCAGTGCACATCGCATACGCCTAGTGTTTTTAATTTGTGCTTCAGACCATTTAATTGGAAATTTTAAGGTAAGTAACTGGATGGTACATGTGCCATCCGCAGTTAAATTTCTTGCTTAAGAACTAGAATCGTCAATAACCAGACGCCATCCGCAGTAAAAATGTTGCTTAAGAACTAGAATCAGCAATAACCAAAAGCCATCCGCAGTTAAATTTATTGCTTAAGACATTTGATAACAATAACCATAAGCCATCCGCAACTATTTTTTATGCTCAAGACATTTGATAACAATAACCAGAAGCTAAAATTCCATCCGCGTCTCGAAAGTTTACCGCGTATCAGCAGCAGTCGCACCCGCGTTCTCGGCGAAATACCTGCAGCGCGTAAGTCAATCACACCTAACCCCGAGCGGCAACTAGCCAACGGTCATCGATAGAGCAAAACGGACAAAATCTGGTGGTCAGTCAAATTTTCGGGGCAATACACCTGTTCGATAAAATTAAAATTTTGGATGCACCTAATATTACCTTACTACTACAAATTAATTAATAAAAATTAATAGTATTTGCTATCGCTGTTTATTCGCGCGTCATACAAACGAGCGCGTTCACAGGAAGTAGATAAGCTCCGAACGCGTCATATCAGTTTTATACGTATATTATATCTGCATAGTAGTAGTAGTAATAATAGTATTTTTATCATAAATTTCACACCTATTCAAATTTATTTAAATAGGTGTGTGTGATTATAAAATTTAATCGACTTGATCAGTGAACATTGTTGTTGTAGTATATTAATAAGAAAAATATTATTGTTATAGAAAATGACATCTTCAACACCGAATATAAATCAGTCTTTTTCAAGACTAGTGAAGGAGGAGGAGAAGGAGGAGATTCAACCTCGCGAAGAAAATTTTGTTATTGTAAAGGAATTTATGAAGAAGGTGAAACGATTCAAAATTAAGGGTCACACTATGGAGTTCAATATCAAACCCATACCTGAAGATGTTGAGCCGGTTGGTTGGGTAAAGGATGCGATCAATCAAATAATCACCAAATCAACATCTCATCTACACCCCGACGACAAAGTTGGCATAACATTCTGTAGCAAGTCGTTTGAAAGAGGCCCAGGGTACATGAAATTTAAGAACGCTTCTGAACTGAAATCAGACGACGTGTGGGGTATCATCAATGGGGTTTTCCAGTCTAATTCCACGGGGTTAAATACCGACACCTTTTGTTTGGAGGTGACGTCTGTGACGATGCCCAAAGGAAAGGGAAGAGGAGGAAAATACAATACTTTCAACGAGGAGTGTGCCCAGCGTCGTGGAATTGTTTCGATTAACAACAAGGACAATTTATGTTTGCCTCGAGCACTTGTTGTGGCTATTGCAAACGTCACAAAGGACCCTGAATACCCGAAGGTGAGAAAAGATTCAGGAAAAATACAAACCACGAGAGCTCAGGCGTTAATTTCGGCCGCAGCAGTTGAAATACCAGAGGCGGGGGCTGGCATCGAGGAACTACATTTATTCCAAAACTATTTGTCACAGTATACAATTAGCGTGTACAAGTACGGATGCAAAGGCAGAGATTTGATCTTTGAGGGTTCCGACGCACCAAATAAACTAAATTTGTTGTATCACCAGGGACACTATAACGTGATAACGTCCCTAACCGCTGCTTTCTGTTGTATGTATTATTGCGAGGAGTGTCATGTTCCTTATGATCACAAGGACAAGCATAGATGTGCAGCATCGTGCCCTTGCTGTCAACAAGCGCCACCGTGCGAGGTAGCATCGAAGATTACGTGCGAGAACTGCAATCGTGCGTTTCGAGGGGAACAATGCTTCGAAAATCACATTAAACTAACATGCAAAACAATTAGGAAGTGTGTCGAGTGTTTAAAAACTTTTAAAAGTGGAAGGGAACATGTGTGCGGGGAAATCTATTGCAAAATTTGTAAAAAGCACCAACCACAACCACATTTGTGCTACATGCAGGTGGATACGACAAAACCTAAAACGAAAGACTTTTTGTTTGTGTTTTATGATCTAGAGTGTCGGCAAGAAAAGCGAATGGAAAACGGTGACCTGCTGCATGAACCTAATCTGTGCGTGTTTAAACAATGCTGCGATCAGTGTATATCAAACACTAAGATTGTGTGCGAAAAGTGTGGATTGAGAACACAAGTCGTCAGAAACACAACTATTCATTCGTTTATGAACCACATATTGACCATGCGGAAAAAATTTAAGGATATCGTGGTCCTTGCCCACAATGGACAAGCATACGACCACCAGTTCATTTTAAACTATGTTCTGGTGCATACTGACCTGAAACCCAACTTAATTATGCGCGGGACTAAAATAATTCAGATGGTATTGGAAAATGTGAAGTTTATTGACTCGTTAAACTACTTCCCCATGCCTCTGAGTGCTCTACCCAAAGCGTTTGGACTGCAGGAGCTCAAGAAGGGTTATTTTCCACATTTGTTCAACAACCTGGAAAACGCAACATACACTGGTCCTCTGCCAGATGTTGAATTTTATATGCATGATTCCATGAAAGACAGTGATAGAGACACATTCTTAAAGTGGTATAGGGAACACAAGGACGATGTTTTTAATTTTGAAAAAGAACTTGTGGAATACTGTGTAAGTGATGTTGAAATTTTGGCCGCCGCATGCTTAAAGTTCAGAGAGCTGCTATTGAAAGCCGGGAATGTATGTCCATTCACCGAGGCATGCACCATCGCCTCGGCATGCAATAAAGTCTTTAGGCGCAATTACCTGAAACCAAACACCATAGGAATAATACCAAAAGGTGGATATAGATGGCGTGACAACCAGTCCGTAATTGCAACTAAATGGCTTGTGTGGGAGGAACAACAGAGAGGTATAAATATTGTACATTCTGCAAAGGAACGAGAGGCTTCAATAGCGGGGGTTAAAGTGGACGGATTCTGCGACGAAACTAATCAGGTGTTTGAATTTCATGGTTGCTACTATCACGGTTGTCCCAAATGCTTTAAATACAGTCGTGACGAACCTCTGCACGACAACCCTCATGAAACACTGAATGCCAGACACGAATCCACTGTAGCGAGAACTGCACGTCTACAATCCAAAGGTTATGAGGTGATTGAAATGTGGGAGTGTGATTTCCGTAGACAAATGCAGCACGAACCTGCAATTGGAGAATTTACCGACAAGAATCCACTCATAATCAGTACTCCTCTTAATCCTCGAGATGCTTTTTACGGCGGACGAACGGGTAATTGTAAAGAATTTTACAAATGCAAGTCTGGGGAGAAAATAAAATATGTGGATGTGTGCAGCCTCTACCCGTGGGCCTGCAAGTACGGAAAATATCCTGTTGGGCATCCTGAAGTTATTGTTGGTCACACAGAATGTTCAAAATTAAACTTAAATGGTACGAACGGTATTATTAAATGTCGCATACTACCACCAACCGATTTGTATCACCCAGTTCTCCCTGTAAAAATGAACAATAAACTGATGTTTGTTCTGTGCCGTACGTGTGGTGAAAAAATGGATCAGCACAGCGACTGTAATCACACCAAAGAGGAGAGAGTGTTGGAAGGAACTTGGGTCATCGACGAAGTAAACAAGGCCATAGAGAAAGGTTACTCTATATTGCGGATACATGAGATCTGGAAATATAGAGTGATTCAGTATGATCCTGCAACAAAAACAGGCGGGCTGTTTACCGAGATGATGAACCGGTTTATAAAATACAAACAGCAGGCTTCCGGCTGGCCATCCTCACGCGATACGGAGGAGGAAAAGGCGCTTTTTATTGAGGAGTTCCTGCAGGGAGAAGGAATTAAATTAGAGTTTAGCGAAATTTTAAAAAACCCTGGCTTGAGGCAGTTGGCAAAATTAATCCTAAACTCTTTCTGGGGTAAGCTGGGCCAGCGGGAGAATCAACCTAAAACGAAAATTGTAAACGACCCCGCAGAACTGTTTGATATGCTTGCAAACCCTGCACTCGAAATAAACGGTATTTTGCCAATAAATGAGAACACGGTGGTGGTCAATTACGAGTTTATTGAGGAGGCGTATGACCTTCTAGCTACCGTTAACGTTAGCTTGGCTGCGTACACAACAACTATTGCCCGTCTAAAACTGTACGAGCACCTGGAGCAATTGGGGGATAGGGTACTCTACTATGACACCGACTCTGTCATATATATTTCGAGAGACGAAGAGTACGATGTGCCTCTGGGAAATTTTACTGGGGAGATGACAGATGAGTTAGAGACGTACGGGTCAGGCAGTTATATAACCGAATTCGCATCGGGCGGCCCGAAAAATTATGGATACTCCGTGTGTAATCCTGTAACAGAAAAAATGCACACTACATGCAAAGTGAAGGGTATTTCTATCAATTATAATACGTCAAAGATAATAAATTTTGAAAGCATCAGAGATATGATTTTAAACAGAGGGGGCCCGGTGCATGTGACCACGATGAACATACGACGTACAACTGATCATTTAGTTGTGACACGCGAGGAGACTAAATTGTACAAACCCAATTCCCTGAAAAGACGGTTTAACAATTATGATTCGATTCCTTATGGATTTAAACGCCCGAAACTAGTGTAAATGATTTAGTTTTAATTGTTTTTGTTTATTAAAATATATATAATTTAATTGTATGAATATTTAAAAATGTTTCTGTATTTAAATAAAATGAAAAATTTACTGTATCTTATATTACTTATATTGCTTTATTAACCTTTTCTTTCCTATACACCTCCTATACTGATCAACCCCCAAAAAGATATGCTAATAATGGGATATAAAGCTATGCAGCTCAATACACACATACACACAACCTTACAACAAATAATTTAGACGGAAATTAAATAATTAGTGTATTATATGCAACTCAATACATGCACATACACACTTCGATAAGAAAAAGATATCTCTACGTTGTTATATGATTGATGAATGAAGTGAATTTAAATACAAAAATAGATGGCGCTGTAAAATGATAAGCAATATATATATAAACAATATAGTTGTGAAGAGAGTGAGGGAGAGAGAGAGAGAGATATGTTTCCATGTTTTAAAATTAACTAAAAATTTTATTCGTTCAATAATCAATTCTTCTTTGCAAATATATTTTATTTTAACTTTAACAAACTATGTACGTCGCACTTGCGAATATACTTCTTGTTACTACTACTGATAATTATATATTACACGCTAAGGCTTAGGGTTTAGGGTTTAGGGTTTAGGGCTTAGGGCTTAGGGCTTAGGGCTTAGGGCTTAGGGCTTAGGGCTTAGGGCTTAGGGCTTAGGGCTTAGGGCTTAGGGCTTAGGGCTTAGGGCTTAGGGCTTAGGGCTTAGGGCTTAGGGCTTAAGGCTCAGGAGCTCACAGCAAGGCTTAGGGCTTAGGGCTCACACGTATAAAAGGAGGGCTAGTAGGGCTCAGGGGCTCAGTGTTACTGAGAGTACCTTCACGTGCACATCTGCAAAAATGTTTATGTGTAAATTCTGTAAGAAGGAATTATCCACTGAAAATATCTTAAAGCGCCATGAGCGTATACACTTGAATGAACATAAAATATTTAAATGTGATTATTGTAACGCTAAATTTTATCGCAAGGATCATTTAATGCAACACATGAAAACTAAAAAACACACAAGTTTTGATGTAGACATTTATAATGATAACAAACAAAAAATGAATACTGATAATAATTTGATTAATAAACCCATTGAAACCATAATGGACAGCATCGAAAATGTATCTGATTCTAAAGTACATGAAGTTATAGATAAACTAAAAAGAAAACTTTACAGTGATACTCGTGTGATTGATGATGATACAGAAGAAGAAGAAGAAGAATACATGGAAGCAGATAATGATAATATGTCTGGGTGTGACGACGAAATTGGTGAAATACATTACAATGATAACACTGAAAATATGTTAAATTTAGTAAATGATTTGATAGAGTATGTCGATGAAATTAAACTGCGATGTGATAAAAGACATAAATGTACCATACAAGAACAACAACCTAACAGCGATAAAGAAATTCATATAATGCATCCTCAACCAGCAACCAATAACTGCATGGAGCCCACTAGACGAGTTGAAGTACCTCCTACTCTAAACAGACTTTTAACTGAACGTTATAAACAACAACAACAGGAAGCTGACGATGATGATACTTTCACTGAACATGATAGCGAGTCAGACGATAATTTAATAGCAGGTAATCAACAACAATGTGAGGATTCTATTCATGATGATGATGAGGAATCAAGAAAATATATTCAACGAGACTCTGTCGATATTGAAGTACGACTAGGTTTTCTACGTGATCTTAGAAAACACGGTGTAAACAATGTAGGATATGAAATTAACGATCTGGAAAGGGAGTTATTACACAGAAAGGTGAATAAGGAATATAAGCGTGAACACTCTCAATAGTTTATCATTCGTGAAGATGACTTTCAAGGATGAGGTTGTGTTGCTTCTGCTCTGTTCGACATTAATGGTTTTTACATCACCTACAGAAAATATAAAATTGAATCATTCGATAAAGGCACTAGATGAACATATAAATGAATACTTTTCTGAGCTTGCAACATGGTCTGAGGAAGAAATATCCAAGCTGAATCAAAAAATCGTCTTACTAGGAATGGGAGAATTGGCAAAATTTTACAAGAATGCAAATATTATAATGGCTGTTACAGCACCATCATACTTTCCTGGAATGCATATTAAATCGGATTGTTTTGAAACGCAAATATTAGAGATGCATGTAAATGAACACTTTAACTTGTTATTAGCCCGGATAGAACAGGCTCTAATAAATTTACATGAGAAAATACATATACTAAATACTGGTGGTGAACTTATAAAAACTAATGATTATACCAAGAACGTAATGAGTGAAGAACCGAGTTTCCCGTATATTACAACTGCTGGAAATAGTGCTGCAGTAAAACCACTTGAAGATTTTGTCAATGAACATTTTAATTTATTTTCAACGTGGATTGAAGGAGAACTTTTACATTTAAACGGAGAAATTAATCAATTTACTGTTGACGAACGAAACAAGTATATCGCAAGAATTTATTGAAAAAGATGCGTACGGGGTCTGTCTACCAGCCACACTATTGTTTTGCAAACAAGCACAGACATTAGGAATAATGGTTGATATGGTCTGTGGATCCTTAATATTTGATAATCATTTCGATGATACCATACCTCTACATTTCTGGTTGGTCTACGATGGAATTATATATGATCCCACCCGAGAGATAACATTAAGCTGGAGTGCAGAGGCTGATCCAACTAAATATTCATACTATATCAACGAGGAAAAAAAATTGAAAACAGTTTTTAATGATGCGACAATATATTAATTTTAAGGAAACACACAGCACATGTAATTATTTTAGTGATGCACCTGAATTATTGTTAGACGTTAAGAAATCTATAGATTTACGAATAAATACTATATTTAGGAAATATATAATCTAATAAAGTTGTATAGTGTGTTTAAACAGTATGATAATAAAATAAATATATTGTTACATAGAGTGGCGTCTTTTTATTTAAAACTATACCCTGCTAGACATTTTACCGATTTGCTAGGATTTCCAAGATAATACTGTCGCTCTCATATTCTCTCGTTCATATTGATTTATTATTGCTTTTAATTAATTAATCATCGCTATTATTTAACGTATATATTCTCTAATGTTCATATTAATATAACACATTATAACAAAGAGTCTATGCTTCCATTGATGTTTTTTTAATTTATTCCATTTTATTCTAATTCCATAGAAGTATTTATTTTTTAATATCATATTAATAGACATGAGGAGTCGCGCGCTCGCTCACGCTAAAACACACGAATTGTAACTTCTAACCCGTAAACTGATAAGAACTTCCTTGTGCAATATCATAATTGATAGAATTTCATGATATAATAGTAAATTATTAAAATAATTTTGTTAAATAAAACACAGATTTTCATATCATATTATAATAGTATTTCACCTGATCTGAGAATTTTCACGCTCGGTGAACAAATAACAACTTGCAGCAGCACATTGATTTGTTTAAGCGATTTATTAAAATTTAAATGAGCATTCAGCTTGAATGGTAAATATAATTGCACTATTATATTTAGGAATAAGGTGTTAATGATATGTTGGTTGTGACAATAAATCAGGGACAAACATTATATTTTCAAATATCATTTATTGAATTTTCTAAATACATGATTATTACTTATTCTACATATTTCTGAAACCTGGTATGTCTTCTTCCTTTTCCTCAACAAATTTGAGTTTGCAATCTTCATCCATTTCATATACGATATTATTAATTTGAATTGTGCTATTGTGTTGTTGTTGTTTACATGAGTCCTCGCTGTTTTCCAGATAAACTTTTAAATTACATATAATAATTGCTATTCCTCCTTGCTCTTGTATACGTTGCAACTCTAAGCAAATAGGTTCCTGAATGTTATTCTCATACCAATCCAACGTCTCTTCCAGAGTAATTTTACCATTTAGTTCCATAGTCTTGTACGTATCTTTTGTAGTGGCGGTTGAATACTTAATTTTTACAACCACCCTAATTTTCTCTAAAGAATTTTCTGTTTTAAACACCTTTAACTGCCTCATGAATTGCTCAGAGTAGTGATTCAACAGAAATTTTAATGCTTCTACGTTGAACTCACAAAAGCCGTGTAGAGCAATAAACATGGAATCCCACCAAGGATTAAATTGAATCGTAAACGTTGGAGATATTTTTTCTTCCTTTGTAGATGTAACGGTTTGATTTGTTTGTAAAGTATTATTACTATTGTTGCAATAATAACGTTGATGGCGTGTTAAATTGTGAAATCTGGTGAAATTCTTCTTACACTTTTCACACTGATGATAAATTATCTCATGTGCTCTTTGTTGACTGCAGGTCGCACACCGTAACGCTTTCATTTGTGATCGAAACCCTCTCATACGTAAAACACAGTCCGCAATATGCAGTTTTTCGTTAACTGTTGTGGAAGATTTTAGTGCTGCATTCATGGTGAGAATACGACGTCCACATTCCATGATTGCAAACTCCAAACCCCAGGGATTGTGTGAGACTTCTTGAAGACGACTTTTTGTCTCCTCCACAATATTATCCAAAGACATATTTGATACAGAACTCATATTTCAGATTTTAGATAAGTTTATGTTGAGAACACAAATTAAAAACACTAGGCGTATGCGATGTGCACTGAAGACTAATCAATCAGCAACTGATTAAATTTTAGGAAATCGCGCTATTTATACCTTCGAAAATTTACCCAGTCAAGTGGCAGTGACAAGATGGGGAAACTTGCGGTCGCCTTGTATAGAAAGATAAGATTGTTCTTTGTCCCACACCCCATCACAATGTTTCTTAATATGGATATTGGGAATCGTTACATATTTAACTTAAAGATCCAGGAATTACAGTACATAATTCACATTTATGAAGAAGAAGAAGAAGAAGCAATGTTGATTTTGTAGCAAACACTTTTTCCGTAACAATACACACACACACAAAATATGCAGCCGAAACAAATTCATACAGAATATTTCTTATCTCGAGTGCGGAGTTTTCGCTAAAACGCACACGCATTACTACTTGCAGCCCGTAAACTGATAAGAACAATAAAGAACACGGTTTTGCATTTCATTGCGATGTTCATTTTTAATTTCATCCTCCAAAGTAATACGGTTATATAGCGCTCGCGAATTATTTTGTGTGTTTGGGGAAACTTGTTAAGTGACCTCGCAATTCTATAGAAAGATAAGATTGTTCTTTGTCCCACACCCCCGTCACAATGTTTCTTAATATGGACATTGGGAATCGTTGCATATTTAACTTAAAGATCGTTTGAAATATTTTAGTAGTCCACTAACCTTGGTGCGATGATAACGTTGCTATCGTAGTCGTCGCCGCTGCCGCTGCTGCTGCTGCAGCTGGTGCGATTAGTGATAACACACACACACACATACCTCGCGAAGATGCTATCCACTGGTGCGCGCTCACCGGTTCAAGGTCATACAGTCCGAGCGTTAACTAGCCAACGGTCAACGCTACGGCCAATCTGATACCATTTTCAATTTTTGTGTGTGGGGGCCTTCACCTGCTGCTGCTGCTACACTCGGCAGATTAAATGTAAAGGTATTTTTAAATTATTATTATTATTATTATGTAATGCTATCTTATTCAGATTTACCTATTTATATATAATTATGATGACGCAACATGCCAAAAGGGCGCTAACACATTTTAAGGTTATCACGTGATCATTTTTGATTTTGAATTTTGAATTTTGAATTTTTAAATTAGTTAAGTTGGCAACCACCATCTTGGATTTCTGTTATGTTGGTAGCACTGCTTTGACATTTAGCCGCTAGGTGGCGTTTGATTGGTCACGTGGTTGTGACGTCATGAAGGGGGCGTGGCCAAAAGGAGTAGTGGTGGGGATGGGCCCAAGCGACGCCATACCTACTGTTCTAATGCTGCACTATTCACTAGTATTTCTGTTGAGCTGTAAATCCATAGTTTTACTTAATCATAAGTAGTATGGATACAGTAATCGTGCCGAAAAATCTCTATTTTTGGGCAAATCGTCTTTATTAGGTCCCTGGATAATGTTTAGACTATGCCTGGAAAATGCCTGTCCGTCCGTCGTCCGTCTGTCGTCCGTTTTCTGTGATAAATTGCTCCTTCATGTTTTCGGAAAATAAGTACTGCTTCAAACCAAATTTTGCATGAGGATATTATCACACGAAACTCCTCGTTGATTAGCGAATATCGGCTGGGGAAAGTTCAGTTTACCCAATGCGATTTTCGGATTTAAGATAAATTATCATGACGTGGACTAAATTTGTACAAAATTCATAATTGTTATTTTGAGTATTTAAATAGAAATGAAAAAGATTGTATCTCCGTCAGCAATGATACTATACATGCAATATTTTTTCCAAAATATACATTCTATTCAGGTAAGGTAAGCTTTTGTTAAAAATATCGAGAATAGTTATAACAATAAATCATTTAGAATTAAAAATTAGGGTAACAATAGCGGAAAAAAATATAAAAATAATAGAAAATTGAAACTACAAAACATTTTATTTCTTTAGAAAAAATATTATATTTCTTAAAATTATGATACGTATATTGTTATATTGCTTCAAAATTCTCGAGAGACGCTGGGACATAGTGAGTAAAAATTAATATACTTCACGGTCCTTAAAATACGTCTGTATATTATAAAATCCAGCAAAACTCTGGCGACAAATAGGGGGGTGGGGGGTTAATATTGTGGGGGTTGTAAAAAGGGGCTGCGTAAACACATGGCGGTTCCGTGGATATGGTAAGTAATAATATGCGATGGGTTGGCATGTACAGCCGAGTAAAATAAAACATGTATACCATTTTAAATAACGTGTGATAAAGTAAAGAATACTAGCAACATCAATTTTTTATTTATGTATTAATATTTGTGTAAATTGCATAAATACATATTGTTCTACATTATAGCATATTTCTCCAATGACTTCTCGGTATATGTGTGGTACCAGTAATGCAATTTTCTGAACTGATTCGGATCTCGATTTTCCAGGTATTCAAGTCTACATATAGACCCGATAACTTATTTATATCTCTCTAAAAAGGCGGGGAAACTATGCAAATAAGGATCTGCATAGTTTCCCCGCTTTTTTTCTACCAATATTAGCATCAACCAGTATTGTTGGTATTGTGATGTATACCATTAAACAGGACTATTTGCTGGAATGGACCGAACGATTCCAGCAAATAGTTTATATTGACATATCTTGCGTGATCGTTTTGGAATAACTGTTGACGTTGGTCGCCTCCCAGATAATTCCTAGTAAACTACCGTGGGGTATTTGATTACCTAATTTCTAAAGCAACGTATCTATATATGAGGAATGGCCAAACTTTTGATCTCTTTGGGCGACCTGTTATTTAAATTATAGGCGGCGGGGTATCAGCATCGTATGTATTAAGTGATCATAAGAAAAGTAGTAATTTAAAGCCAAAAATAACTATAAATTTTAAATAAACATAGATAATACTAATACATATTAAATATCAAGTTATTTTAATAAATAAAATAAGGTATTCAGCTCGCAAACTAATTAATTTACTACTAAAGCAATATGTGTACATTCAGACATGGAATAGTTACGCGGTCGACTGGTCGAATGCATAATGAATTTGCAAAATTAACAATAATTTAGTCAACAGATATTTATCGCAATAGAGAAAATGTGTAAAAATATATTTGAGAAATAGATATTTAAATATAAAAGTGACGGACATACTTTAATCAAGTACTAGTTTATAATAATATTCAAAATCTAAAATATAATAACGAAATAAATATCTTGCAAGCGCGGTGATAAATTTTAAATGGGATTCACGCTAAATTAATTGAATTATACCACAGCCTCGATATTCCAAGTGAATGCACTTACCGTCACTGAAATCCAGCACCGACTTTAAAGCGCCGAGCACCGCTCCTTTTACACCGCATCATTTATTCATGTTATAATTTATAGGGATTAATATTGAGCGAAAAGTTTGTACAGACAGCATTTTCATAGCCGGCAACGAGACAAACTGACAAACTCCGTCGAAAATTATGCAATACTCGAGCGCGCGGGTAACAAGAGGCGAGGCGACAAATTAGCCGCCGCCGCCGCCGGCTTGCAGTTTCGACACCGCCGGCATTCGCAAGTTTAATGGACGGTCACTTTTTAAAATTACCCCCGTGCCCGATTAGAGGTTAGTTCCGTTTTAAATCGTCGCCGGGGTTGCCGGGTGATTTAATTGATACGTTAAAGCTTGATGAAGCTCTGAGACACAAAAAGCGACGACAACGAAGTGCGCTTTATGCAGAGCATATATGCGACGTAGAGAATGAATAGCAGTTTTTATTTAAATTTGCTTTAGCAAAGTCTAATGATAGCTGCTAAACCCTCTTTTGCTCCATAGAATTTATATACGAGTTTCAAAGAATTAATCATGTAATTCATACCCTTGTTTTTTATTAAACACTTTTATATGTATATGTTATGTTGCCGCTTCGTCACGTCAGCAGTTTTAACCAATAGAGTGATTTCGAATTGGGAAAACAATTTTTGAGCATTTTTTATTAACTTTAAAGGTGGGTTTATAGATATAAAATAAGAAATAAAACAGTAGAAAGCATTTCGGCAAACATCCGCATTTAATAAGTAAAATTGAAATATAATAAGTCTGAATAAAATACTAATGCCGTTGTGCTCTGGCATCTTTCTATTCCTATGTACGTGGCTCAGATGTTGTTCGCGAACAAAGATGAAAAACAGCATATGATTATATACGTATAATAATAATTTATTCCCAACAAACAAACAGTTTAAAACAGGGAAAATCACATGTATGAATCAATAAAATAAATATGAAAATAATAATAACATATCATCTACATATCACCATCTTTTCCTTTTGTCGATGCCTATCCGCTTCTGTCCACTGTTGTTATCCTGAGCCATGTACGGGGATCTTTAACCAGGAAGTTCTTCTTCTTCCTGGTCCTCTTCCGCTCTCTATTTTTCTCTGGAGGATTATCTGTAGAACTCGTATCGCTGCTCGTTCCTCATTATCATCATCATCATGTCCTAAATATTCCAATCTTCACATTTTCACTGTTATCATTATTATTTTATCTTTTACCCCTAGTTGAGAATATCCTGGTTGCTGACATGATCCGTCTAAAGTAATTTCAGAATGCGACATATAGCCATATATCATAAGCTTCGAGTTTTCTGCATGTCACCTCCGTGAGTGAGTGATCAGCATTCAAATCCATATAGCAAGATAGGGAGTTTGTAGCATTTTAGCAACATAATTTTCATTGAAATATGTAGGTCATGTGTCTTAAATATTTTCGATATTTGTATAACAGCGGCTCTCGATTTCTCTACTCGACATTTGATTTCTAGCGAGTGGTCCCACGTTAGTGTAATATACTGCATAAGTATGTGTATGTTTATCCACTCTAAACAAATAATCTGAACAATACGATTTCATTGTTTCGGATATGTTTACCATACTGACTCAAAAAAATTTCAAAACTGGATAAATGATTGAAAAAAATAAAAAGGTCTATGTACGAGGCCGGAGACCGGTTCGAGGTCAGTACGTTGAGAACTGTTGACACGACAAGTTTCGTGAATAATGTCAATCCAATCTCCCGCCAAGTGCGAAATACGCGGCGTCATCCGTTATCTCGTTTGGAAGGAAAAACCTCCATTTGAGATTTATAATGAGGTGAAAACTGCATATGGTGATAAAGTGAACAAGAGGAGAGGCATTCTGACAAAAGGAGTCAATGCCAGACCACACACGGCCAACGCCACGAAGGAACTGCTCGCCTCGTTTAAATGGAATGTCCTGAACCATCCCGCGCATTCCCCTAATCTAGCACCTTCAGATTACTATCTCTTTACCTCCCTGAAGCTGCACATGGGTGGAAAAAGGTTTTTAACCGACGAGGAGGTAAAGGAGGAGTTGGAGAAGTGGACGAAGGAGTTGGCGGGAAACTACTTCGAGGAAGGCATCCAAAAATTGATACCTCGCGTTTCACGTAATTTTTTTGTTTAAATAAAAAAATTTAACACCTACAAAATTCAGTACTCTTACTTTCTGGATATGCCTCGTAAATCACGGTTATAAACATGGCACGTTAGGACGCGAATAATTGTATTAAACCCAGTATTGTATTGAGCTACAAATCTAACTTAAAATAATGAACGATATTGATTTTACATTAGGAGAATGAAGCAGTGGCTCTACAGATAAAGATATCATTATTTAGATAATTAACAAATTAAAAAATCTATTGCCACATAAATTTATTCCAGTAATATTTTAATATAATAGAATAGGAATAACAGTAGTGATCTTTAGATCACTACTGTTATTATTGATTAAAAGAGATATACTTTACAAGAAGAGGAGCATTATTCTATAAATATACTAGTATTAGTTTAAAAGATTGTTGAAAGGGTAATATCAAAGATTGGTGTAATATTTTACTCATACATCACTCTGGTTTCAGAGAGAACATTCTTGTTAATCCGCTATACAATTAGTCGTACATAAATGAGATACAATAATAATTCATATCAAATAAGGTGAGACACAAGGTACAATATTAGGACCACAATTATTTATTCTTTATATTAAAGACATTGATCAAATTGTATCCTAAAATCAAGGATATATTAACCTATTCGCAGATGATACATTGTTAGTAGTCGAAGAAAATTATATAGATGCAATTAATAACAGGAGTACTATATTAAGATCTTTCACTAAAAAGGTGAAAAATCAGTTGATAGCCAATACTGACAAAACTTCCGTGTGGGGTTGACACGGTATTGGCTATCAACTGATTTTATAGTCCCCCCAGGTAGTGGGGTAAAGCTCACTAGATTCGCTTTCTTGCAGTCGTGCGCCGCCGGTTGTAAGGGGAGAGGTAAAATTATGCACATCGGAAGCGGCAAATAGAACAAGAAACAATAAGCCCGTACCAGCCCAGAGTGATAAACGAAAGGCACTTAGATATGTTGGGTATCGAGGAAATAAAATACTCGGAGCGAACTAAAACTAGCATGAGGTAGAACATCGGCTGTCTCATTACTGGACTGAAAGTACATGAATGCATATATTCATAGGCGACGAGTAATTATTTCTCCTAGACGACCACGAAACTGAGATGATTACGGCAAAGTGCATTCTTTCCCCAGGAAAATCATAATTTATTGTTTCGGACCACTTTTAAATGAGGAAGAGATGAAAATAGGTACATGGAATGTATATAGAAAATACGAGCAATGAAAAGTCCATAACACAATTCATAAATGAGCCGGCTTGGCAACACAATGCAATCATTGATATGAGATGGCCTATTTCTGGAACCTGTCTAATAGATGAGAACTAAGTGTCTCAGGTGAAGACAGTAATTATTATAAGAGTATGAGATAGATAAGAAATATTTCAATGTCATCAAATTATGCACGTAGAATAATAACTATAAAACACAGAATAGAGATGAGGAAGATAGCGAGAAACATTTTTCCAGGGAAATCATAATTTATTATTCAGGGCCCCTTTTAAATGAGGGAGGGATGCTAAGACTCTCGCGGCCGCCGAGGAAGATGAAAGTAGCCCTACGGAATGTGCGTAGTATATACGAGCAAGGAAAAGTCCATAACAATCCTAGGCATCCGTGAAATGAGATCGTCTAATTCTAGAACCTGTCTGATAGATGAGCGCCAAGTATACGACACTACTCAGGCGAAGACAGTAAATATCTAATCCTATGATAATTACTGTCACCTATAGCCTACCCTACGGCTTCATAATTGTAGAAAGAAATTTTTCAAGAAGTCTTCAAATTATACACCACTAATAAATAGAGGTTTTCTGTACCAATTTAAGAGTTCTATTGAGCTTATCAAAGAAACAGGAAATAACTGTTGTTATGGTGATTCTTCATACCTTCATATCCATGGTAGGAAATGCAATGAAAACAGGCTCATTTGCCACATGGTCCACATACACTAAAAGTGACTATTTAAAAAGTGCGAATCCCTTATTGGGTAGACACAATTTGGTTCCAGAGAAGGATTAGGAACAAGAGAAGCACTAACTGCGACCTAGGTGCTATACCAAAACTGCGACGACCAGCGAATACCAGGATGCATTTCCTTTATAGAATACGAAAAGCTATTTGATTAAATATGACACGACAAACTAGTCGAGATTCTGATAAGGATGGAATTAGATCAAAAGGAGCTACGATGCACTGAAACAGCTATAATAAGAGTACACGAAGAGCTGACTGTGGGTATAAAAATATGCAGAGGAGGACGCCAACGCAGCATACTATCCCCACTACAGTTCAAACTGCATTCTGAGACATTTTTTTCAGGAGGCATTGCAAAACGTAGAGAAATGTATAAAAGTAAATAGAATATATATATATATATATATATATATATATATATATATATATATATTTATATATATATATATATATATATATATATATATATATATATATATATATATATATCAGCTACTTCAGGCGCTTTCGTTTAGCATGTTTTATCATTGCTAGTCGCCCCCGTGGGGTGCAGTATCGCTAAGGTCTTGCAGTCGTGTTCCGCCGGTTGTAAGAACCGAGATAGAATTATGCGCATCGGAAGCGGCAAATAGAACAAGAAACAATAAGCCCGTACCAGCCCAGAGTGATAAATGAAAGGCACTTTCAGAATCGCGGTTGATCAACGACATAGCTGACAACATTGAAGATCTCTAATACTTTGTTAACAAAGTGAACATACATAGTAAGTAGATGGGGCTAAAGATCTACATAGATAAAACCAAATTCATGGTGATAACTAGGCAGCCAGAAACATTTACAAATAGCAGTGTAATTATCGGGAACTTGCCGGACAAAGTTATAATATCCTGATTTAAAGTAGCGAGAAGAGCTTTCATGAAATACAAGCCAAGGCCAACAGCAGATTGAACCTAGACCTTAAAATGCGATTTGTCCAATGCTACGAATGAAAGTTGCCACCGTGAATAACATTCGAAATGAGAACTTATCGCCGCATACTGAAAATTCAATGGATGGACGGAATCATAAACGAAGAGGTACCCGAATGCGAAGGGGTCGCCAACTACTAACCTAAAGCGAAGAAAGAAGGCGCATTTCAGCCACATAATCCTACAACTCATCAACCAAGGCAAGCTTGAAACAACAGTCATGTCCGCGAAATATCCGAGTATGGACTGGCAACATGATTGTCCAATAACTTGTCCACACAGCAAAAGGCAAAATAAAAAAGTGATCGCATACATTCATTAGTGGATATGCACTGGAAGAGGATGATGGATAACTTCAGTACAATAGTAGGCAGAGGAAATGAGGGCCAGATAGTGGGATCAAGGTTTAGGAGTCCGAAACAAGCATGCAGACCGTTCTGCTAAGCGGAAGAAATAGAGTTTATGAATTCATTTTTCATACTGCCATGCAAAAAGTCCTACACACGGACCTCGCTAACTGAAACACTGATAATATAGTCCGTAACCAAATAGATTTCTTCGAAAATAATCCACGTTTCCATAACAAAATCAAATCGTGTAAAACATACTGTGGAGCGAATGCGCCCTCGGAGCACAAATTATTTATTGTAGTAGTGAGAGGGGCGATAGCAAAGAGGTAATACCAGTTCAATTGACAACCTTACCTGCTATATAACCAACGAGGCTCTATCGACCGAACGCCTGAATAAGTAGATCCCTCTTGGGAGCCAACATCCTCATGTGGAAGAGCCCGAAAGAGTAAGGGTACTTGTTCTAGAGAGAAGAAATGTTTCCTAAAGGCGGAAGAAATAGAATGGCCAACGGCATGCGAATGCTGAGGGCAAGTGTAAACCACTGCATTAAAGACCCACAGAAGTATCCTTACAATCATCATGGTGATGTTCTAAACTAGTCAGTCAGCCCGGAGGTAAAAAATCTCTAATCGCATCTCCGGGGGAAATGTTAACATTTGAAAATATCACCAAATAACATGAAAATTGAAACGTGGAACTGTAGGAGCTTACTTGCAGCAAGAATATTTGAAAACCTAGCAAAAAAAAAACAAGAAACATGTAACATATACTAAAAGAAAACATCTTAGGAATAAGTGATGTTCGGTGTTCGGAAAATGGCACTTATAAAACAAACAATGGTATTTTACCACTTGCAATAATGACCCAAAACATCTGCTTGATGGAATGATCGTGGGCAAAATTATTTCAAGATCAGTTACAAGTTTTACACCCTACTCAGACAGAGCTATGATGCCCAACTGAGAACAACCACAGAAAACATGTACATATGCACTAACAGCAGATAAGAAAGACGTAGAAGTGGAAGAGTTTTACGAACAACTAGAAAAACTTACGAGAGGCATAAAGAATAATGGGCGACTTTAACGTGAAAGTGGGAAACGTCAAGGTAGAAGCATGTGCTGGTGGCTTTACTCTAGGAGTGAGGAATGAAAGAGGAGACTGCCTGATAGAATTCTACCAGAACAAAGATCTTATGATAGCAAATACATTCTTTAAACTTCTAGAGAGAAGACTTTACACATGGTCAATCTCCAGTAGATAAACCCAAAAAAGTAGTTTGAAACTAGATAGACCACATCCTCATGAATAACCGATACAATAACGCATACAAATTTGCTAAAACATATACTAGTGCTAACATTACTTCTGACCATAATCCGGTAATAGCAAAAATTAACATGAAAATGAGAAAGGTATCCAAACGACAAAAGAATCGTATAGATACAGCAGAATATCCAAAATAACACCTATTAAGCTGGAAGCATATAAGAGAATACACGGAATAATAAAAAAGGACATCAAAACAGCGAAAGAATTGTGTGGATGACAGATAGGGGTAGAGCAGGTAGCGTTTGGAGGAAGAGTAGATGCACTATGTATGAAATAGTGGGTATGTATGATTTACAGACCATCCCACAAGGCGCCAACATAACCATGTATACTGATGGATCCAAAACTAAGACGAGAGCTGGCTATGGAATATTCTCACCAGAACTAGATCTCAAGATAAGTGCACCACTTGGAAGACTCACGTCAGTCTTCCAAGCTGAATTAACAGGAAACTAAAGTGTGTTCAAATTTTAGCTGAACGGAATATTAAGGATAAACATATCCAAATACTCACCGACAGCAAAGTAGCTCTAAATGCTCTAAATGCACTAAATGCCAACACATTTGTGTAGAAAGAGCTATATTCATGTCTACACAGCCTGGAGGAGCTAGCTAAATATAACAAACTAGAACTCTACTGGATCAAAGGACATAGTGGCATAAAGGGGAACGAAATAGCAGATGAACTTGCCAGGAAGGGATCCTTACATCCTCTAACAACCCAAGAGGACAAAATACTTTCTGCAGGTACTCTGAAAACAATAATAGAGCATAGAACATATGCTCTTCACAAGGTAAGATGGCGAGAAACGCCGGGATGCAAGCAAAGGTAGCAATTAGGCAACCTTACAAAATTGCAGCCACGGCCCGCCTTAACTTAGCTAGAACTAATCTGAAATTATTGACAAACATCCTAACTGGCTACTGTTGACTGGTTATGTAGAGGGTGCAATGAAGAACTAGAAACAGCAGAGCATGTAATATGCCTTTGCCCAGCTCTAGTAAACACCAGGCAACTAATACTAGGGGAGTGATGGCCTAGTATGGTCAGCATTGGCAGCTCCTCACCCGCCAATGTTTTGCAGCTTGCACGAAAAATTGACTGGTGGGACAAGTGAGCAGCCTTAAAGTGAGGTTTCACAATAGGTCCATTTTGAGGCTGTGTCTGTAGCTATGCTACCCTCCAGCCAACTATCCAGAACTATCCAGAGTATGTTTGAGGTGTGGATGGATGAGAAAATAAGAGGCAGAGGAAGCGTGCGAACTGAGGTCACGGAGATAATGTTTAGTGACAAGAGTGACAGGAAAGATTAAATGTGTGCTCGTACAACCCGGGGTATATGGACTGGCAGATACAGAGGAACTCCCGGGCTACATAACTAGGTTAGGGTGGAGCAGAGAGGAGAAGGAATGCTTAGTATGACCGAGATAAGGGCCAGAAGAGAGAGAGGAATGAAAGTGTGGATGGGGCAAGGGTGGAAATCTGCAGGTGACTACCGTGGGATAGGAAGTAGGTGAGTGACGGGGGCATTAGGAAGTGGGTGAGAGACGGGGGCATTAGGAGATATTATTATGTACGAAAGGAAGGAATGTTGTTTGAGTTGTTAAAATCGACTCTTTTCTGCTATGTAGAATATGCCAAAAAAGGTTTTTTCTGGGACGAGGATGCATTTTGTCACCTCTCTCTATTCGGAATTTCTATTTAAGGATACCATGTACGTAAAAAGCAAAGCATCGTCGTGAATAGGAAAATTATCACCATTATACGACACGTTACTACTCGAAAATACACATGGGGCTGCATAGACAACTAAACGGTATAGCTAAAGCAGGTGAGAAGTACGTAACTAAATATAAAAAGACAACGTAAAGCAGAATGCTAATGTAAGAGTAGAAGATAGCTACATAGATGAGGTCAAAATATTAAAGGAAGTTAGACAAGTATGCATTTTGTCACCTCTTCTCTTTAAAATCAATTGGGAATGTCTATTTAACCCTCAATTGGTATGGCGATATACCACCTGAATGTTAGCTCATAGAGATCGTTGTGACTTATTTCCAAGATCTGGATTTACAAGGACGTAACCATTTTATCATTCGTGCCAAAAAGGCGTAAGGCAGTTATAATCACTACATCATACAAATACGATTGAGGAAGAACAAAAGAAGGGAAAATTATACATTCGACCAAGGACGGCGTTGACAGTCTGTATCAGGAACGTGCTTGAAATTTTTTTCTATTGGCAGATACCTTATACATGAACTCTTAGCACAAAATATTCCCTTGGTGACGACGAAACCAGCGGCGCAAGGAATTAAGAGCAACTTGTCTCCAAAAAAAGCCCAGGCTTCAGCCTACTTACAGGAGAGGTTTTAAAGCAGAAGCCCAAGAAGGGACTCGACCTCCCAGACGTATGGAGTAAAAATTATAATGTTGCCTAAACCTGGTAAACCATGCAACGAAGTTAATTCTTGTAAACCGATATTGCCAGTTATCTCAAAAATATTTAAAAAACTACTACTGACCAGAATGAAATCCATAACAGAGAAGAAAAAACTTATCCCAAATCACAAAAATGCCCTAGAAGAAAAATCAGTTCATGCAACTGTCTTTTTGGACATTGCTCATGCATTCGATAAAGTGTGGCATCCTTGGTCAACATACTGTCACCTTACCTAGCGGGCAGACTTTCTCGTATAAAGCAAGAAGATGAGAGTACGTATCTGCAAGAAATAGGTGCTGGGATGCCGCAGGGAAGGGTGTTAGGACCAACATTATACTAGCTATACAGAATGGAAATACCAGAAAACGAAGGAGTAACAACAGCAAGATGTGCAGATGACACAGCCCTACGTATAGTCGGGACAATTGCGGAGAGCGCCACCGTTAAACTTCAGAACGATTGCAACTACACAAATAGACAATAACATTAGGCTGAATGAGAGTAAATCAACATTTACAATCTTCACTAATCAGAGAATAACAAGCGTATTTATATTGCATTTTACATGCAATTATATACATTTAAAAGAAGTATATAAAATCACTACGTCTTTCAATATTCCATGAGGGATTTATAAAAAATAACAAATGATTACACTTTGTTCCCTTGTTGCACAATGACACGGAATACACCGTTTTGTATATGGTCCGAAGTATGGCACGCTCAATTCGTATAGAGATAGTTTACTTCCAATTAAAACAACTTCAAAATTGTCATCGATATCCATTGTAATTGATACCTGCCTCTAGCCAAATGGGACAAAACAAATAACGGTGTAAACAATACTATCATATTTCTCATTCGGTTAAAATAATTTGAAACAATATCAATAGCACTGGAATTGTAAATTATATTAAATTATATTGCGAGAAGATTTGTCCCATCTTCCAAAATGTTTGTTACGTACGATTTGAACGACACCCTACATTCTAATCAATGCAAACTGTACTTTGCAAACTAAACAGAAACGATTGTCAAGATTTCACACTAACTGCAGTACTAACTAGTTGGTAGAAGATTTTCATCATTGGGGCAATGAAATAATTGAAATTGTAACCTAATTCCAGTTAACTGCATTAGACATAGGTAATGCGCTTTGGAAAGTTATTTCATTAAACTGTATGGGATGAAGACGACGCGACATGCTATAAGATATGACAAATTTCGCACTTGATAGAATTCGAAAACTTCCATGTCGGGATCGCTGCCAGCAATAAATAAAGCAAGGAACATGCAAACGTAAATCTGTTATTCGTATTTCCGATATGAAAGTATAAAGATAAAATTTGTCCGCAATAACTTTTTGAGCATACATGAACGCAGTTATATGTAGAGAGGATTGAAAAACTTTTGAAATTGAATGACAAGCCGGGGGTTATGGTTAATAATCTTCTTATGTGGAATATCGAACCGTAAATACAAGAGAATTGCCTGAAAGCTCCCTTTATTTTAAAAAAAACTTGCGTTTTCTTACTGTTGCGATTAATGATTTTCAATTAATTCAAGACATTTTCCTACTTTTAGCCCGACCTACGCTGCACGAAAAAAATACAGACATTCCATCTCCCGCCCGCATCAATTCCTCACGTGTGAGTAGTTATGTCAAGAAAATAAATTCATTTCCGTTTTTCTGACAGGATTTTTTTATGCGCCCCAAGTCCTTGACCCGGATATCTGAGCGCTGCTCAGGCATGAGCCTAGGATTACCGTCTGTCGTTCGATTCTATCGTAATTTGGCACCATTAGCATAAATCACGGCCGTCCTCCCCCGCTGCCATGGGGTTAATCGTTGTTTTTGGAAGCCCCACCACCGAAACCGGGTACTAAAATTGTATCCCCAAATTGGACACAACACATATCTTCGGCAATAATTCCTCATAAAACGTGACTGAAGAGGGATAAAATACGTGCGCTACTAATCGCCAGCGATTATGAAAGTTTTCGTTACATTTTTCTTGCCGCCCATTTCGCCGCCGCCGGCGTCGGATACGCTGCGGCAAATTAATGAGCTATCGACGAAATGGCTCTGTCAACTTAATGGATTACCGGAAAAGCCGTTTCTCATTAAAATTAAATGCGCGCTGCCATCCGATTTCCTTTTTTTTTCGGGGTGGGCGGCGGAGGGGGTGTGATGCGGCCGCAGAGCAGGCACGTCACGTTCGACAATCGCTCAATGTGGCCTGCAGCTTTTTCCGTGCAATTTCCGCCAACCCATCGCCATAATTACCGGTGGTAGCGTATCAAATTGCATCATGATATTTGAATTTGACTCTACTTGCTCGTATATGGCGATTAAATTGCAATTTGTTTGAATGGAAGGTGTTAAATATTTTTGAAACATTCGGTAAGAGTGTAACTAATATACTATTATAGTAGAACTATCTCAACGCATATATTAGATTCGTCCATACGTAAGATGAATCTCTACGGGGCATGTAAAGTATACAGATTAGAAATGCCTATGGGATTAGTATAATTTGCTGCAAATGAGTTAATTGCATATTTATAAAGTATAACGTTTATGTATTTAAGCTTAATTAGTCTTCCTGGCAATCGGTAATTAAACCCTAGACCTATGTTTAATGTCTTGGTTAGAGTGTTCAAATTAATTTTAATGGTTTATTTTGCATTCTTAATGAACTTAATTTACAATTAACAATAAATACTCTATTAATATAAACTTCTCTATACCTCATTCATGTAAGCTACCTCATATAATGTTTCAAGCTTAAACTAAACTCAGTAAGGTAATACAAATAATATTATTCCAACAGAGTGTTCGAGATATAACCACAAAGCCAATTTTGAAAAATATATGTGTGAAAACACCTCTTAACATTCTACATATCAAGATTTCGATATTCTAAAAATTTAATTAGTGTAGCTCAGCTAGTGTGTAGTTGAGTTACACTGAAATGTGAAGAAAACGATAATAAAATAATCTTTAATTAAAAAAGTGACAATATTACAAAATTTCAATGTTCCATAATTTCATTTGATAGAAGTTTAAGTATGATTGTCAGATTTTCTGTATAATATTCACTTTGACATTTGAATTTATTAAATGGGCTCATTGTAAATCAGTCTAACAATCATTTTCCTGGTATAACCTTTAGCAATGTACAAAATAATAAATATTCAATTGTCTTAAATCATCTATTCTATGATAGACACGAGTGGATAAACGTGCCAAATAAAACGCAAAGTTTGCCAGAGTTTGTAATTGTATTTTCCTTGAACCACGTGCAATTTATCTTGTAAAAATAGGCAAATCATCCCCTTTACTGTGGGGCTTCCAACATAATGTTTACAACTGCAACTATAAATTTCCGGGAATATTTAGAGCAGAAATAAAACACAGTTTAGTCTAACTGCTAACTTATTTAGTTTTTTATCTTGTCCCGTAAAGTTTATAGCATGCATTTAAAACTTTTTAAGCAGCAAAGTAGTTGAGTTTCATTACACACGCCGCTGGATAGAGTAGGCCTTAGAACCGATCAAATCAACGGTGCTTTAAATAGGGATAATTAATAAAGTTGAGAGTATCCTTTATTTGGTGGTAAAGCCAGTAATTATGACTGTGAAATTGAATTTTGAGAGGTCGTATGTTTGTTGTATGCAAAGTTCACTTCGATGCGTGGGATTATAATCAAACTGTTCAGGTTGTTATACAGTTTAAAGTTGAGAATTAATTCTGATTCTTGTACTGTGTGTTCATAACTGCATAAATTATTTAGGACGCTGATATTTTAGTGATACCATTATCAACTTTTCTATATATAATATGTACCTACGCATTAACGTACACCAATCTTCACTTATCTCTCTACATTCCGATCCGCTATATTCGACGCCCAGCAACAAACTGACAACTAACATGGATAATGCAATAAGTTAAAAAAATAGTTTCCAAATTTCATATAAAAAATTATAAAGATTTTCGACAATCTAATACACTAATATGTAATAAAGTATGCATTGAATGTTAAGCCAACAAAAAGCGACGCATTAATGTTTTATCAATCATCCAAGAAATTGAGAATATTAGGATTTAAGGGCGATATTAATAAAACGACACAAACGTATCTCGAAAATTTTATGAAAAGACACTATTTAGTATATTATAAAAAATCTATTATTTTATAAATATTACAGCAGTTAAAGTTACAGCAGGTTCAAAAAATATAACGTCTAACTAGAAGCAGTTGCAGGCAAACTAAATGTACGAGTTTAACTTTAAAATTTAAAAATACATTAAAATTAAAATGTAAATCACCACTTACTTCATAGAACCATTCGCGAGTTATGAATATTAAATAAACTGTGCAAGTTTCTATTGTGTAACCATCTTAACCGGGTACAGATAAAGATTACCGTTACATCTAATATCGCACAAATTAACGTAGTACATACCGTAATACCGGTACGATTCTTAGTCGCCGGCATTTTTGTATTATATTATAAAATTAATCAAAATAAAATATTATGCTTTTTGTATATATTTCTTAAAGCTTGAAGCAATTCTAAAAAATTATGTGCTTAAAATCAATCCCAAAATGTTCTTATTTTATCACTTTTTCAAACAGTGAAATATCTGTTTAGAAAAGTCTACTAAGTAAATAAAACACTTACCGTTCAAGATATATCTGATATATCAATTTAGCGTAATTGGTCCATCAACATCATAACCGCTTTATGTTCATTAACAAAAAGAAAACATCCATATGTTGGAAATAGTACAACAAACGCGATTATGATTCTCGGAAGTAGATATACCTAATAAATCGGCGGTTGAAATATATCAGATACCACTATGATTTCAAATCGTCATTATGGTGTATACATCTACGCTAAGAAAAAATTTATTAATTCAGATTTTACTATTGCCAATATTAAATTGTTCTTATTCCAAAAAGTTTAATTTTCTAATTTGTTTCCATGGTTATAGGTATTTTAATGATTTCAAAATATAGCTTTATACAGCTAATGGAACACAAAAATGAAATGTCATATAGGTACAGCATAGATATCTAGGTTGAAAACATGCAATCATGGATATCATGAATCGCAGCTTTGAGGGTATAATAACGATAAGGGCATTGAAATGGGAGTACCTGGAAGAAACCGAGCGGGGACGGGCTCTCACGGAATAAATTGTTTGGGCGGGGCTCGTGGTGCTCAAGGACAACTCCCCGACCTTTGTGCGAAGGGGTATCACAGAATACTTGACCTGACCCTGGCGCGCAGTGTTTTCGAGGAGGGTCATCTGCATAGAGACCACCTATATGCATGTCTACACCGACCAACTCACAGATGACACGACCCTGTTCACAGAGGTTTCTGTGACTACGAGGCTCATTGCCCCGGGGCAGGATAGAATCCCACCAAAAGCTGTTAAGCTGGCGGCGGAGCGGTTCTCGGACACCATTCTCAAAGTGATGAACGAGGCCATGTAGAGGGGAGGCTTCCTAAACGTGTGGAACAAGGTCCGATTGGTTTTGATCGCCAAGCCCATGATATCGACCGCTGTGCATCATGTATAGTATAGTGCCAACTATGGAATCATCTGGAGGATTATCGGTCCAACAATACGGTATTAGGTCGGAAAGGTCCACCATCCAGGCTGAAACTGAACCACAACAACCGAAACCAGAGGTGGGTCGTGGAGAAAACGTACGCCCTGGGCGCTTATAATAATTGACGTGCGTAACGCTTTTAACACGGCCTACTGTGGGAGGACCATGAAGAAATTCGAGGCTTCGGGTCTCCACGCGGATGCCTTAAGAATGATCCGGAGCTACCTAGAGAATCGACAGCTAATCGTGTAAAGCGCGGATGAGAATAAGCATAAGCCGATAATGTGGAATATAAAGTATGATAATATTCTAGTCGATACTCGGAAGTGATTCCAAGAAAGGAGGCCACGTAGCTGAGGGTTGTCGTAGACCAAGGCCTGACCTTCAGGAAACACGTGGATGCGTAGCGCTAGGGCAGCCTACGGCGCTGGCAGCAATTATGTCTAAGGTCCAAAGGCCCGGGCCATCACAAACGTGTGGTGTTAACACCGACCGGTTGCTGAAAGCGTAATGCACTATATAGTGCCCGTCTGGGGACAACGCTTGGAATTTAATTGTACCCGGGACATACTTGTGAAATTTCAGAGGAAGAGTGTGCTCAGAGTAACAAGGGGGCATCCGAGGAAGCCATCTTGGTTATCGCCGTCATCCCCCGATTGAGCTACTTGCTCTTGAGCGCACGGAGAGGCACAAGGACGGCCTAAGTGTGCGAACCGCACAAACTGCAACCGTGTCCAGATGGCTGTCCAAATGAGACAAGTTGGAGGATAAAGCCACCTGGACCTGTAGACTTATCCCGCGAATAGCGCTGTGGTTAGAAAAATAAAACAGATAGGTGGTCCACGCATTCAAACAGTTACTCGCGGGGCACGGCTGTTTCAGGCCATCCCTGAAACTTATGGGCATGGAGCAGTCCGGGGAATGTTCCCCGTGAGACGTCCCAGTTGATTCGACTGCACATGCCATTTTCGATTGCGCTCGCTGTGCTTGCTTTTACACGTGCGGAGTTGAAAGAACAATTAGGAACGGACATCACGCCGTAAACATGGTTGGCATAATTATCGGAACACAGGAGGCGTGAAATCGAGGGAACTCCTATGTGGCCACTGTCATTGACAAACGGGCCCGGGAACAGCGAGACAGGCTACAAGGCAATACTGGATGCTACGGCCAAGAGGAGAAAAAGCTAGAGTAAAAGTGGAAATGATATTAGCACCAAACAGACCAAAAGACATTATAAACGAAAGCTGAAACAATTATGGGGGAAATAAAACTACTGGAGCTGGACAATAATAATAGAATATGGACCAAACTAAGAAAGAAAAGAAACGACAACGACAATCACATGGGGGATGTAAACGGAAGGGATTTGAAATAATATTGTAATAATTAATCGGAAAGTCAGAGCAATTATAGGAATGAATAAATGATGAATGGTTAACAACTTAGTAGACAAAGATGGACAAGACAGCGTCCAGGAAGAGATTAATAAGATGTGGAAGAGGTATGTGGAACAACAGACCCGATACTCCACAGACAAGAATCGAAACTGGACCAAATATTATGATGGAGGAGGTACAAACGGTAATGAAAGCAACGAGAGTCGACATTCTTAAGCAATATTTACAACTCTGTTACAATTCCTAAGGAATGGCTACAGACTGAATTCTTCATCTTGACGAAAAGTGAGATTTTGGATGATAAATCTGATGAGTCATCTACATAAACTATTCCGTAAGATCATTCACCGAAGAATATATAAGGTATGTGAAGAACAAGTATGACCTACATACTTTTGTTTCGGGAATGCAGTGGGCACACGAGAAGCCATCATCAGCATCCAGGTGCTATTTAAACAATATAGAGACATGAATTGTGACATCTGTGCATATTACATTGAATACCAGAAGGCGGTTGGCAGATTTCAAAAGTAGATTAGAAAGACACCGTGATATTTGCAGCCAGTCAAGAAAATCTACAACTTCTAGTAGATGGAGTGACGCAAAGCAGTCGGTGGGAAGTCATGAAGAAATACACAAAAATGAATTTAAAGGTAACCAGTGATACTCGATGGTCTGCTAAATCCGAGTGCATGCTCTTGTAATAACTTTCAAGGAGTAAGAAGCGCTCTCACTGAGTTGAACCAAGAAGAAAACTATACACCGGACATTAAATCTGGTCCTCCAGTATCATTCGTACCTTACTTTGAAAGATTTGCGACTCGATATTGTACTTGGTTGCTTGGATAAATATCTTAAAAGAAATTAACTTACATTAAGTTACAAAGAAATACAGAAACATAACATAATATTGTCAATAATAATACAAATATTAAAAGGTCTCACCAAAACTCTGGAAACATTGAGCAATGAAATAAATGAGTTAACCAACTATGGAAACTCTGAAATTCCCAAAAAGGAAAATAATAACTAGACAGGTGGTGCAAGGTAAACGAAGAACTATGGAAACTCTGAAATTCTCGAAAAGGAAAATAATAACTAGCAAGGTAAACGAAGAACTTTCTCTATAGGAGAAAATGTTTACCATAATATGAAGGAAGTAATCGATGTGAGACTAATCCCGTTGAAAGAATGAATGCAGAGTAAAAGTGCACTAAACAATATTTTTCCTTTCTATACTGTAAAAAATTGAGAAGCTTGAATGATAATGAGTCGAAAACTGTTGCTACAAACTAAACTAGTAAATATGTTGAACTAATAAGTGAATATGAGTTTCCTACTGAAATCCTAGTTCTTCGTGACCACCAGTTACATAATTCAGCAAATAATTGTGAAGAAATTAATCAACGTGATCTTCTAAACCTAACCCAAGAAAGAGAATTGACTAAAGCTTACCCAAATGTCTCAAATAATCAACAATGATTGAAGACACACCTCGCAATATTGTCTATAGAAAGCTAAGAGGCTAATTCAATAAATAACTAACTCAATTTCTGAAAGAAAATAAATGAAAATAATTTTTGTAAAAATATCTGCAGACAGCAGATTTTCTAAAACATAATGAAAAGTAGCTGCGAAGACCATCATTGTTTGGGCAAGAGGATACTGGTGGGTTTTATATTTAGTAGTTATAATATTTTTAATGTATATACTTCTATATTATAGTATTGTAAGTGTGTTTTTCTATTAATAAATTAAGTTTGGTATACTATTAAAATAGACTATTACTTTTATCCTGTTATTTATTATTGCATTAATTAGTGAAAAGCCGCTATAGGGGCGTTATGGAGCTGAATGTCAAGAGAAATTTCCTAGATTTGGCACTGCACCTCGTAACTACACAAATGTAATGGATTATATAGACAATATGTTAAATACGTTTCATACATATATAAAACTAAAATCAATGTAGGCTAATTAATTTTGGAGTAAATATAATGTATGGAAAATAATGATAAATGATGCATGTAATAATTTATATCAATCTAATGCCAACAGCAGAGAGCTGTAATTTATATTACTTAACAGCATTGTATGATATATGGAAAGAATAGTCAACAATAGAATTTATATTATTTATTGTGTGAATTGTTTTTCTGTCACTATTACTACCTTGTTAGTTATAACAAAGTGCAAATTTACGTTTTTTTGCTATGTAAATCCGGCGATGCAATATTTATATGTTTGTATTCTGTAATTGGAGCGAAGTTGCTGCCCTTTCATCTTACAATAATCCACAGTATAACGAACGTTATTTCTAAAGGAAACTCAATTAGGCTGTAGTCACAAGTATTCTTGAGAACTGTTTAAATACTTTGTGTTAGTTTAATATAAGGCGTGCTATGTTAACCGACGTTATTTTAAATTAAAAGGTGGATTAGAGATACATAATCACAATAGTATATAGACGTATTGGTTAGTCAAAAATTTGATAATATTTTTATCTAATTTCTTTAAAACAGATTTAAATTAAAATGTAAAATCACTTACTGCTGAGTTGTGTGTCCAGTAAATGCTGGGCGGAGGTTCCGGACTGTGTTTTACTATACACGTCAAGTTCATGGTGCTACCCTTGTTGATATACATTTCTGGTCCACCAAGAAGAGTGGTGATAGGTTCTGAAACAAATATTAGATTAAGTAACAACGAAAAGAGTTTATTTCAACTATATTGATAACAAAACGTAAAAGAATGTCAAATGTTGTTATTCGATTTTTTTGCGTTTCTTTCGGACAGTAAAAGCTAGCTTGCTAAACATAAATAATAAGAAGAGTAATAAATCTTTATTATACGGATCAGACCCTTGAAAAATAGAACAATAATAACAACATATGATTGTATAAGTGCGTTAGAATAAGTGTAATTAGTTCTTATTGTTATATATATATATATATATATATATATATATATATATATATATTATATGATTAAACTATGATTAAATATAGCGTAAATAAAAACTTTCACATTCAACTATTTTAACTTTAATAAATTAATAATATAATAATACGCAAAAAAAATTAATGATAATAATGGTAAAACTGTGTAAAATATAATGGAACCCGATATCGCCATGAATAGATTGAATAACGAAATACTGATTATATTAATTATAATAATTTGTTCCCATATTGTAATCCCTTTGTACATCCCAGATGAATCAACTGCAGTAAATGATATGAATATAATTTGTGTTCGGATTTTATCCAAAGTAACGTTGCGAATAACATCCAGTTCGCGTTTACGCCATTGAAACATGAGTGTTGTGATTAAAAATGTAAAGTAGTTTCAAATTGAAATGGGTTAGATAATGCTCTCTATTGTTTTCAAATCCTCTTGCAAGTAATAACATCATAGAATATATGAATTATTGTAAATGTGATCTGTCACGCCTATGTCTATACGAAACAACAAAGCACAACAAACTTCGAACATAAAAGTGGTGACATGTGGCACAATTCTAGTCGTAATATTTCATCATCTACTTTATACGATTCATTAATTAGTAATTTCATAATCGCCGCTAAATTTTGATGTGGCTATTAAAGTGTTGATGAATACTAAAAGACTGAACCCACTATTAAAACGTAACGATTATGACACTATATCTAAATGATCAGACGAAGCACAGTGCATCGTTATGTATGATTAGAGAGAACTGCAAACAAAAGTATCTCTCTAATTAAAATCCATTTTACTATTTCAACTGAACACAAACAACGAAAGATAGAGAAGCTTCGAGTGACATTTATTTTGTTCCACATTTCGTATATATATATATATATATATATATATATATATATATATATATACTGCCTTTTATAATTATCAAAACAAGGCTATTTTGATGAAACAAATTAATGATTAAAACTTAAAACCAAAAAAATTAACTAGTGATGGGTAGAATTGAGAACTTCGTTCTCGAGAACATTCAGAAATCTAGAACTTGGAATCGAGTACCGAGAACCGAGAACCAAGAACCGAGAACCAAGAACCAAGACCCGAGAACCAAGAACCGAGAACCAAGAACCGAGAACCAAGAACCGAGAACCAAGAACCGAGAATCGAGACCCGGGACCTTTCATGATTATACCAAGGCATTAAATTCAAAATATGTATTCCCTAGTGGGCTTAAACTGAGATATATTTATTCCTGCACAAGTACGACAGACATATTTCAAGCGTTTAAAATTCTCGGTTAATTAAAGTTCTCGATTGTATGTTCTCGGTTAATTCGAGTTTATTCGAGTTAATTCGATTTTCTGTTCTCAAGAACTTTTAAGAATCGAGAACATCGACTCTTGATAAGAATCGAGAACAGCTGTTCTCGGTTCTCGAAATCCCCCATCACTAGTAATAACTGTTAATTTTTCGATTAGTATTGCTTTGTGAAAATTTAAAAATGCTAAGTGTTCGCCAACGTGCATTATAAATTACATCATTTAGTTGATTTTGAACGTGTCCGTATTATTGGCATGAAAGAAGCGGGACGTTTGTTTACAGATATTGCTGGCGGTAGGTCATGTGCTACGTAGGGAACATGTCCAGATGGTCTGATGAAGGAATTCAACAACACCGCCCCGGATGTGGACGTCCCCGGGTGACTACAGATCGTGAAAAACGCCGTCAATACCTTTGGCCACAAGAGACATATTTTCAACAACTCTGTCAATTGCAATAGACTGGATGGAGGGTGACGCACAATGTCAATGTCATCTGTTTATCGCTGGATAAAATCTTAAAGACGGCATTCGTATCGTAAATGTTTGTGTCTTTCTCTTACTCCACTTTACCATACGCACACTAGAATGGAACAACGAAAGAGAAAATTGGTTACAAGGATGGCTTCAACTTGTGTTTAAGTCTTTAGTGAGTCTCGATTTTGTTTGTGGACCCACGACGGTCATTGAAGAGTCAGACGTATGAACGGAGAAAGCAATAATTCAACATTTAATTTTGAACGCCATACTGCCCTCACACAAGGCAACTATGACATCTTAAACGGAGCTAGTTACATTGAGAATGTGCTGGAGCTTGTTGCACTTTCTTCGGGAGTTGAAAAATACGATTTTTCAGCAAGATAATGCACGGCCTTATACTAGAAGGGTTGCAACACGATGCTTACAAGAAGCTAGTATTATTGTCTGGCCTGCTCGGTCGCCAGATTTGGCACTCATTGAGCATGTTTGGGATATGATCTGTAGAAAGCTAACTGATTACCACACCTACAAACGACTTGTAGCATCTTCGGCTGCATATTAAGGAAGGAATTATATAACAAAGGAAAAAATTGATCAGTATGCCCCGCCTTTTAAATGAGTGCATCGCTAGCTTTCTATTTCCGTTCATTTGTTTTAAAATTTTGTTTGTTTCATCACAATAAGCATTTTGAGAAAATTTTATTAAAATTGAACTTTTGTGAATTGCGTTTTTTTTTACCAAGAAAACTGTGTGAAAAACAAACCACAAGATAAACGGTGCTACACAGTTTCGTGTGGAATAACCACCTTGTAATAGGAAGGTATTTAGAAGGTGATCCAACGAGCCCGAGAGCAACCAAGACTGAGCAAAGTAGAAAGGGGAGAATGGACGACCACACACCTAAATAATATGGACCGAAATCGGCCTTACGTGCTTTATACAAAAATACTTGAAACTATTATCAACAGGTACATTTGGGAACAATCAATCGACGATATGGTTACAAGCCAGGAAAGGCAATCGATCTGGCGCTGGATGATCTTAACAGGGTACTCTAGACGACGGCGAGTTAGCTGTGACCACGAATCTTGACATTGAAGGGGAAACAAACAAAATAGTCCAAGCAGAATCATCTAGCCAACATTTCTGAACCGCTATGAAGACATGAACTGGAAGGGTTCCTCTAAGATGAAGAGGAAGACTACAATAGTCAAGCAAAAGAAACGAACAGGCTTAAAGCCACATTTATGTCAGTGGCCAAATAGCTAGGAGACATCTTTGACTAAAACTTACGTAGAACTCACACATACGTGAAATCACATAGATCCATACAAGATCCATTATACTATATGAGTCAGTAGTACGAAGACCGAACACTAAGAAATCCGAAGCGGCTTCTGATCAGCTTCTAAATGATCATAAGCTTGTAAATAACAGGAGCAATGAAAACTACATCCACCTCAGCAAGGCAATCCTACTCGACCTACACTACTACCACTACACCCTTTTTTTTTAAAAAAGGCCCAATCCGTAATATATAGATTACTCCAAAGACAAACACCAATAATCAAACGCCATGGGGAGAAATAGCTAGAACAATATACCGAGCTGAGAGAAGATGACAGCACGACAACTAATTATAACTTGAGCAAGAAACACAATCTTTGAATAAAAGTAACCTTGTCAAAACAAAGTTATGGTCACTGCCGACGCAGTGGTCAAGGGCGTAGTGGGTAGAACCACGGTGCGGAAGTTTGGAGTATGCGGATGACGAAGGGCTGACGGCTAAAAGAGTGGAAGAGATGCAAGACATGTTTTAAAGAAGTGGTGAATGTGGAAAAGACCAAATGAATGATGTTTAGGAATAGGGGTAGGAGTTGTAGAGTGGAAGAGCTGAAATGGAAGGGAAGAACGATTGAGAGAGTGAATGGCTTTAAATATTTGGGCTTTTGGTGGAAGTGGTGGAGTGGAGGTGAGCTAAAAGCTTGGTGGATAGAGAGGAGAATATGGGAAAGTTTGTGGGGCGGTAACCTCGTAATGGCGTGCAAGATTTAGGACGCGTGTGTAAAACCGATAATGTTATATGGAGTGGAAATGTGGGGATTGCGTGTGTGAGATGCAATGCAAAGGGAGTAAGAGTGGTTCCTGAATTGTGTACTAGATCTCTAAAAGTCGGTACCTAGGATGGTGCTGTTGCAGGAAACGAATCGGATGAGCATGTTATAGGAGACGTGTGTGAGGGTTGCAAAGTTTGAAGAAAGATTTCAGGAATTGGGTGAGGTAGGATTGGTGCGGGAGGTATGGATGGGGTTGGGGTACACTGCATGTGCGCTGTGTGGTAAGGGGACCGACGCGGTAACACCTTAGCAAAGAAGATGAGGAGGGAGTGAAAGCATATTGGGTTCGCGACTGCAGAAAGGTAAGTGAATGGTTAGTAGATGATGCGTGAAAATCTGAAAGAGGTTGACGTTGGGAAATTAACTTGGCAAGGGATGGGGGTGTTTAATATGAAGGCGGAGGGCATACAATGTAAGGCACGGGAATGTGCATCTTATTCTAAATTTTTTAGTTGTTTATTGTTTTGAGAGTGTATTGTAGAAAGAGAGATGTTTATTTGATTTGTTGAGACTGCTATGCCTAATAAAGGTTTTTCTTTTTATTAAACCAAGGCAGTAAAACCATCAGTATGATAGTAGGTTTGTAACAGGCCAC
This sequence comes from Lordithon lunulatus, assembly GCA_963942505.1. Lineage (NCBI taxonomy): Eukaryota > Metazoa > Arthropoda > Insecta > Coleoptera > Staphylinidae > Lordithon > Lordithon lunulatus. Next base: position 40,415,359 of record OZ012668.1, read on the forward strand.
TGGAGGATTAATACCATAGGACACTAATAAGCCTGGCAGAAGTGACCATCTACATGTGCTGAGAGGAAAAAGAAGAGAGTATGCAGTCTACTAGCCAAAGTTCTACGAAGGGTGAAGTGATATAGGTCCTTGAAAGCCATCCCTACTTAATTTAATCTAATATACGCTAGAGAAAGATGAACATTATGAAGACTGCTAAGAGTGTAACTCGCTGTGATAGCTAACTGTAATCGCATTCCAGTTCTATCAGTCGGCACAGACAATTTATTCTTTTAAAAACTATATTGTTGCGATTTAGACTAATTCGGCTTTAGCCTTATTAAAAAAAAGACCTTTATTTGGCATATCAGCCCTACCCTTCCCTTTACAAATTCCAGCCGAAAAAAAAACATTACTTTCACAGAAAGAACTAAAAAAAAAAAATTAAAAAAAGAATACAAATTAACATTTTCTACCCACTAAAATAAACTAAACTCCCTCTGCCCTCGCCAATTTCCTTTCTCACGTCAGCCTCCTGCAGATTTTCACGCCTTTTCCATCACCTCCTGACCATTCGATCAGCTTTCTGCACTCTTCCACCCACTCGGCTTTCACTCCCTCATATTCTTTGCTAAGGTGCCACCACGTGTCACTCCCCTTCCTACACAGCGCACACGCGGTGTACCCCAGCCCCATCCACACTTTTCTTCATCGCTCTTCTGACCCACACCTCGCTCTTGCCATGCATACTTGGTCCTCTCTGCTCCACTCTCCCCTGGCTGAGTAGCTCGCGAGTTTCCCCTGCACTTGCCACTCTACGTAGCCAGGGTTGTATGAGCTCTCAGCCATTGTCACTTGCCTTTCTTGCCACTCAATTACCCTCAGTCTCTACCTTATCTTAGTTCCTAGGCTACCCCTTTCTCTCAGCTTGTCCTCTACCCACACCTCAGACATATCCACTCTTTCATACATCCTTTCTCTATCCTTCCTCCATCTACTGTCTGTTCTACTCTTACACCTCATCCGTACCAGTCTTTCCTCGCCCAAATCCTGCAACCAACCCTCACACACGACTCCCACCACATACTCATTCGGCTTGTCTCCTGCAACAGCACTGCCCTCGGTGTCGACCTTTCGAGCCCTAGCAGATTCTTCAGAAACCAACCTTGCTCCCTTTCTATTACCTCCCATTCACGCAATCCCCACACTTCCACTCCATACAACAATATAGGTTTTACACACGCATCCCAGATCTTGCACGCCATTACGAGGTTACCACCCCACAAGCTCCCCCATTTTCTGCACGCCATTCTTGCTTTCGCCTGCATACAATCCACATGCATACTAAGCTCTCCTCCACAAATATTTAAAGCCATTCACTCTCTCAATCAGCCATTCCTTCCATTTCAGCCCTTCGTCCTTACCCCTCCTGCCCCTATTCCCAAACAACATCCATTTGGTCTTTTCCACATTCACCACTAGCCCCCTCTTATCCAAGTACCTACCCATTCTATCCAACATCTCTTGCATCTCTTCCACTCTCTTGGCCACTAGCACCACGTCATCTGCATACGCCAACATCCACACCTTGGATCTACCCACTACGACCCCTCCTGCCTGTCCTCTCCCACATTCACTCTAAATTTCTCAGATATTTCTCCATTCACTCTTGCTTTCGCCCATGTCTCTTTATACATCCTTCTCACCCACTCCACTCCTTCCTCTTCTATACCCAATCTATCCATACATTCCACCAGTTTCCCCCTAGGAACTGAGTCATACGCCGCTTTTAAATCCACACTGCATACACTCTCCATTTGCATTGCAGCCTTATGATATATCTTATTATCAAACAATCCCGATTTAATCTTTGATATAAAGCGTGAATTACATTGTACTAAATTCATCAAGAAACTTGAACAAGTTTCTAGTGCCAATTATTCATGTGTCATGTTCAGCTTATACTATGACCAATCATGTTTTATTCAAGCCAAGCGCAGTACGTGCTTGGCCATAGCACGAGCTGAACATGAATATTTGATACTAGAAGTTTCTAGTACCAATTATTCATGTGCCATGTGTAGCTCATACTGTCACAAAGTATAATATTTAATCATAATCCTACCAACTCGGACTAGAAAACAACTTATTCTGGCAGGTTAGGTAGTTCGTCATCGGGCCAATGTCCGCCAGGAATCGCCACCACAAATTAATTTAGTTTATAAGCTACAGTTGGTATTTTAAGAGGATGGATCCCTTGACTATCAGATATACATCAGAATCGATCAGTCGATACATCAGTATGTACCTGTATTGAACATGCGATTCACTAATGTAATAGGTAACAAAGGCGACGTCTCACAGGGGCTGTTCGATGCTTGCCTAAACCTGAACTACATCTGTAAACCCCCCGGAAACACTTTTTATCTAATTTGTCCATACCTCTATCGTTCTTTAATGAAATGACATCAATAGCTGACCTATAGTATTCATTACTAAAAATAATTTTACTAAATTCTTCCTATAACAACAAAACAGAGATTTTTATAAGATTTACTAATCAACAAATTTGCAAACAGTTTCTTATTTGATATTGATGCTAAGAATGGATTTTGTTTGCCCCTACAATATATTGCAGAGCCTCTGTGTCACTTTTTGGTAAAGTTATCTGTAAAATTTTTGTTTGTTTTCTATAAATAAATGCAAAAATCTTTGTGTGCCGGTTGTCGATTATTCGCTCGCCGTTGTCAAGACCTATTCCAGCTATGAAAGACTACAGGTAGTCTATAACAACGGCCAGAGGATGTCTAGCTTTTCTAGCTTTTGTTATTCTCAGTTTTGTATATACTAAGCTCAGAAGATAGATATATTGAATATGTATGAAGCGTAGAAATGTTGAGATTATGCTCGAGTTTACTCTATGAGATAGGATTGTTTTCTGAATAAATACGTTTCTGCTTGTTCATGTTATTAAAAGGCTTAGTTTACGATTCTTACCTTTAAATTGCAAGAATTTTAGAATATATATTCTAAACATGCCCTTTGTTATACTAAAGAACAATACATACAAATTAAACACTAAACGTTACAAAAGGTAAGTAATTACAATGGTTTGAATTTGATGACGCACTTCAAATGAGCGCGAGTATTTATACATATTAGAGACAATATCTTCTTGATACAATTTTCAAGTATATAATTAACTTGAAATTAACATAAATTTGATTAATTTAAAATTTGACATTGTTTTCCAAATGAATTGAATCAGTTTCATAATTGAAACAATGTGGGTGTGATTGTGTATATATCAAATGTATTGTTTTTAAAAAGCGATGGGGCGGCGGCGTGTAGTGAATACGTAATCGGATTCATTGATGAATAATGCATACAAATGGTCCGCAAAAATAAGCGAGAAACGGAACGAATTCAATTTGCTTCTGATAATTGGAGGGATAATGAACTAAAACAGCTTAAACCTGACAATACAAACACCGAGAGTGGATTTGCAAAAATCAGACTACAGCATTTTTTCTTTCTCTCTCATTTAAATTCGAAGCGAACCCAACTGCGAATGCGATAAGCTTTTTATATCCCCCGCAGGCATAATTATAAACAACAGCGGAAAAAGTGCCGGCCCGCTTAAACTTTACTACATGCGTCCGTGCCCTACACCAAAATGTTGTTAATGTTTAAACTTTCCCTAATTTATTGTTATGCGCAGAACGGCAGCAACATGCAAATTCGTGGCCGCATTGTAATGCTATTCAGCACGTGTGGCGTTGCCCGATTGGGGATCAATTGCCGGCGATAGCGATAGGTAACCATGCGAAAGGAATCGGTGGCGCTTATAGTGAAACGTGCCGAAAACAAAGATTACTTAACCCTCATCAAAATCACTGTCATTGCCCGACTGTCCAATTCTGCTAAAAGTTATGGTCTTCAATAAAATAATGAAGGCAAGCAAATTGTCTTATGCAAATTTTATAGCAGATATAAAGGTAATCATCAATTATTTTTGTTAATTTCCGGTATATCATGAGTTTATAACTCAACGGATGTTATTTTGTAATAAAAATCTTTTTAACAGACATATTTTTAATTTATATTCTAGATAACTAATAGTAATTTTAGGCGGACTTGTGTAAAACAATATTAATTCTAGAATTTAATATCTATAATCCGGGATTTAACTTTCAGTGGTAACGACATTGATATATATTTCCTAATAGACGGCTGTTGCAGTAAATTAAAATTATTGTCATTTTAAAAGTGAAAATAATATAATGTAGTAATATATCTGTATTATGAAAAAAATATATTGTGAGGGATAATATTTGACTTTCCCACAACAAACGTTTGCTGAACCATGCTCTGTTGCTTTACATTTGCAAAAATATGAAATATTCCATTGTAAAAAACATTGTATATATTTTGTGGAAAATGCAGTGCATTGTTTTATATAAAACGTTGTTCGGCTCGAATTAAATCTCTTCATGTGTCCATATTTATTAAAACAAATATCGTATGTTGAAAATGTTCAAAACATGTTATACTTACAATCAATCACAACACATGCACCCTCGCCATAACTCTATTAATTCAACAATTATTATATCCCATGGTGATTTTATTAACAACTGTAATTCAATTGCAATGAATATTTGCAATTGGCACATATAATTGCCACGATGTACAATGGAATTATAAATGGAAATGTAATAATTTATATTCGCAATTTATGTGCACTCATTAAATAAATTGTAACATCAATTGCAGGCCAAATACATTTGCAATATATGTTTGCAAATTATGAAAGTTTTAATTAAAACACAGCATATAGCATACCTAAACAACAGAAACATTTAAACGTTATAAGTCTCCGATTAATTTGGCGCGCTGGCGGTCGAGTTCATTAAAATCGGTTCCGATGGGAGTATCTCGGTTGTGGTTGTGAGACTAATTCGTTCGGAATTGACGAGGAAATCGGAAATTTCGCGCGAAACAGGTAAATTCCGTTGCAGTTTCCATTTTAATAAAACAGGGAGAATATAAATAAATGCGCGCACTTAAATATTTGCTTCGGAATTTCATTTTTCAGGCGCTATAATTATCTTAAGAATTTTTCTACGAGTAGGGTTTTATTTCCACGTTTCCACGCATTTGCATATCCGGCGGTAACTAATTATAATACAGGTTCGTTTATATTATTTGTGTTTATACAAAGTTCACTTCCATACCTTGCTTTATAAGTCACAAGTTTTAATAGTTTTTATGCGGAATTTGATAAATAATTTATTATTTCCTATATATAAATAGCAGCATGGTATTTCATATTAAATAACTATTTATATAACACACATAATGTATAATTAATACGCAACTATTTAATTAAAATCATTATTATAATTACAACGTGATTCAAAGTAATATAATTGAATATACATACTTTGACATGGATTATCCTTATACAATTATTGGTACTGGATATATATATATATATATATATATATATATATATATATATATATATATATATATATATAAATAAAATTGCCTTTTACTGAGTCAGAAAGCAGGATTGAATAGTATTTTAGTTAGGTCGCTTGTTTATAATTAAATACCAATTAATAACCTTATATACCAGGATGACTTTGATTAAATGTGTTCGTATTCATTTTTCCTTGAAACGTAATTCTTTTCCTTTTTGAAATGGTGTTCCTTATAATAATTACCATGGATAAATTTGAAATTTGATTTACCATATATAGAATTTAAGAAAATGTAAGAAGTAAAAGTTCTTGGTAAAATGTCATCTTGTAAATTATATGTTTAAGTAATAAATATTACAAAAGCCTATTAACTCCGCCTGCACCTCACTGAGTGGATTGAATAGCATGTTTCCCGATACCAATCCAGGATAAAGGTAAGTAAGATTAGTAGCCTACCTGCAGTAGAACTGGTGAAATAATCTAACAGCTCATAGAATGCAATAAACGATGTCATTGCGCACTATGGGGTAGGCGATGTCTTGCGCAACGTAGTTCACTACACCATTAATTTACTACGTTATGCAAGGCGCCGTGTATTGAATTACACGGTCATTTGAGTGACTTAGCATACTATGGCCTTGCCTGTCATCGTGACTTGAGCTGCATTTCATCAAACACGAAACATATGAGATGATCCATTACTGCCAACATCGTAGCACGTTGTTAGATTTAAAATGTTAATCGAGACAATATTCAGGAAAATTGTTTCCAATCGATCGCTTGACATCCGAGAGGTACCGGTCGTATTACCCGGCGCTTACACCATTATGTGTCGAATGAAGTGCAAGACTCTAGAGTCTGAGGTATGGGTTTTGATTCGGAATAGAAGTTTATCTACCCATGACATATTTCTTAGCTACACTATTTTAACACTAGAAGTTTCCCGGCCACCGCCATAGCCGAGTTAATATTACTTTGCTAGCAACTATAAACCCGGATATAAGAAAACAAGAAAAAATATCCTATTGAAAAATATATTTAGGAAAAAATCGTTTATACTCTTTTAATGGCACCAATTATAAAATTTGGTTGAGGCTTTAGCTAAAACTATACCGCGGATTTTTGAAAATTTTATATTTTGACTCAAATACTGTATTGTTGGCTCTGAAACTTATTTGATTTGATGATCTTCTACATTTTATAACTAAAGATTATGAATATAGATTGTTTCAAATAAGTTTCAGAGATAACAATAACATGTTCTAAACAACTAGTAAAAATTGTATGATATTCAGTCAGGTCACATTTTCGAAATACGTTATAAGAAAATTATACCTGTCACCCTAAAAATGCGCCTGTCGGAACATAAGGCCCTATTCACACATAAGAGGTGAGGGAGCGTAGGCGCGGTGCCGGCGAGGCGAAAATCTATCACGCCCCCTCCATATAAACATATCGTGAAAAGCCCACTTAGATAACTAGACGCGGGCTTTCAGCACCTCGCTTTCACCTCTTCTCTTTCTCGCTGCTCGAGTCAATTTGGAGAAGCGTGCCCGTCTCACTCCTCCTGTTTTTCAGCAAAGTAACGATAAAACAAAGTTTTTTGTTTCTACCCGTATTCAATAGCACGACCCACAATTTAATATTAAAGTTAAGGGGTGTTTATCTAAAAAAACTCCTTCTGGGCGAGCAGGTTCTGTCAACTTAGTAATCCTTTTTGTTAGCCTGCCTATCTTTTGCCAAGGCTATTCATTTGAAAAAAAAAGTAATAGGACATCATTTAATCGTTTTGAAACCTTTATGGACACATTAATCCAGCAGCTTCTTAACACCGAACATTCCACCCTTTTTTTTACCATAATGGGTGAACCCATAACTTTCTTTGGATGTTGAAATTTGACAAACAAACAAAAAATCGAGGATGTTCTCGTCAAGTTCATTACCAATATACATTTTAAGTTTCTCCGTTCCGCTATACCTGCACCCCTTCACTGTCCTTCATGTGACTTGTGCAACATCGCGCCCTGCACCTCCCATACACCGCGTCTCCACAAGTCGCCTCGTATGTATGAATTGGGCCTAAGATCTTGGAATGGAAGAGAATAGGAAGTTTGAAGTCAAAACACGGAGAAAGAGAGAAACTCCCAGTACGTTTTGTGCATAAATCAAGATGGCAATAAACAATATATTCTTAAATTACAAGCCACAACACAAGATAATCTAGTCCAGCATACAAGGACATACATGTTGGGTTATATAATATCAAATGGACCTGTACAAATGACCCAGATAATCGACGTAAGCTACCAACATCAGCGAACAATAGATTGGACCATCAGCTAGACATTACAAAACAACGACTTAGAAGACAATTGAAAAAGACGATACCACCTATCTAAGAAGACAAATTGAGCATCAGCGAACAATGGATTGGACCATCAGCTAGACATTGCAAAACAACGACTTACAAGACAATTGAAAAGGATAATACCACCTATATAAGAAGACAAATTGAGCATCGGATCTATTAATGGCCATGAATGACTTATACGTAAATATATTGGCTCGAAAGATAAGAGAATAGCCAAATTTTCATCTTTCATCTTTTGAACATTAAAAAGAAAATAAGATAATCACCAGAAATACTAAGAAAAATTAATATAGATAATCTTACAACAAACATTGCGGATGACATACAAGAAGATATGTAGCAAAATGAGAAATGGAAAAGAGAGTAAACTATCAACGGAAACAAGCCAACTAATACGAAAAGATGAGAAAGAATACGAAAAGAAGAGAAACCACGATTCACTCTATTACAACACTATAAACAAGGAAGTAAAAAAGCATATTCGCTCAGATATAAGAGCTTATAAGACTCAACAAATCATCGAAACCATAGAAACGAACAAAAACATGAGAGTGCTGAAGTCAATACTTTCCAACGGAAAACAAGACATTGTGAAAATAAAGGACCCCCAGGAGAATGTTTTATCCAACAAAAAAATACATCGTCGTGGAAGTGCAAAGATTTTACAACATGCTATGTACATCGTCCACACTAAACCTCTAAAAAACCTTTACAAATGTGGGATCAGAAGATCTACCTGAAATAACAATAGCCGAAATTATATGTGCGTCAAAACAAATGAAGAATCGGGAATCCCCAGGAGAAGACCAGATAACATCAGAAATGCTAAAAATGGTGGTAAATTCGTATTAATAGAAGATCTGAGGTTTCTAACAAACAACTGTATGTTTGAAGGAAAAATACCTAAAAAGAGGAAAAAAGATGAGGTGATCATTCTGCATAAAAAAGAGACACGAAATATATAGAGAACTATCACACAAGTTTATCATCATATCTTTATAAGCTCCTGATGCAAATTATCATAAACCGACTCACAACAAAGCTGGATTCTGCCTGTTTCATTGGTTAATAATGGCACAGACAGACTTCCAGAAAGGCTTCGGCAAAACCGATCACCTGCAGACAATCCGAACACTTATCGAAAAGACAATAGAATACAATATTCCAATACACATAGGGTTCGTAGATTTCCACTAAGCGTTTGACAGTGTGGAGATCTGAGCCTTCCAGAGAGCAGTGGACGAAGCGAGGTTTTATCTGAAGTCAAACCTCCGCCCTAATAAAAGACATATACGAAAAGGCTAGATTTCAAGTAAAATTAAATAATACGCAAAGAATATTGAGATTTATTAAAAAAGGGGCGAGACAAGGAGATGAAAAAAGTGTGCGATATACAGCAAGACAGTCGCCAAGAAAACACTGGACAAAAGGAGCATAAACAAAAACTCAAACAAACACAATATACAATGTTTCACGCGGGAAGTAAAATCGATAATCCTACCTGAGATACCTAAATACCAGATCTCCGGAAGATTGGCTACGACATAGGGAATCATAAAACGCAAGCAGAAACACGAAGAATAAAGGCCGAATACTGGGAAACCTTACCGAGGGCATGGACAATGACAAAATATATGGGCCACGATACGACGAACAAAATAAATATATAACAACAAAAACTACCCCGGAAGAGGTATGAATAAACCGCTTTAAATAAATGATCGCAGAAGATGAGACCAAACACCAAGAAGCGCCACCAATGGCGCAAACAACTATCCGCATCAACTGGTACACCAAAGTACTAAGAAAACAGAAAGCTCCAGGGAAAAACAACAACCAGAAAAAAATATGGAGGTAAATTATTAAACAATACACTACCAGAACATCTTCAATGAAACGACTAATGGATGCCATATTCATCAACCTACAAATAGTCAAGAAATCAGGCGAGTACGAGAAACAGTGGTATATGTAAATGTAACCAAAGCGTTCGACGGAGTATGACTAAATAACGTCACAACTATATTCAGATAGGGAAACACGTCAGACATATAGAATAATAACCAGTAAACTCGTCAATAATAGCTTGACCAAGAAAGTGTCCATTTCAACAGGGATAAGACTGGGAGACTCATTAAACCCGATAATCAACAACCTAAGTATGAACAAAATTATTCGGGGCATACATTCAGAACTAATAAGGTTATAACATCAATTCTACCTAACATCGAAACGCTACATGCTCATCACGGTACATAAGGAAATACAAAAGAACAAAAAAAGAACCCTATAGCTGTAAAGTAGTTAAACTGATGAATTAGTAAAACAGTTGATGTATTAGGAGTAGCACTAATCGCCTCATTAATACAGGAAGTCTAAGGTAAATATTCAAAACGATAAAAGTTGCGAGAATATGGCTCTCTCTTATATTGGTTTAAATGTTATATGAAGTGCTGGTAATTACCTGTAAAAGTCAAAGGATATACTTCACAGACTTTTTATCCTAAAGCTGGCGTCGATTTAATTTCTTCTGATATTTCTAATTTTCATTAATAATATCGTTACGAATTTCAAGTTTGCTTAGGCACAGCTGTTAGCTGATGACGTAAAGTTATTTGTGGAGGTACAAAATATTGTATAGGTACTGTAACAAACTGCAAGCTGGTCTATCACATCTTGCAACATAGTTTAATTCCAATGATATACAGTATACGCAAGTGTAAGACAATTAATTTTACAACGAAGAAATTAAAGATCAAATGTTATGCAATAGCTGACCAACTTCTGGAGCGTGCAGGTTGAATTACCGACTTCTATACTCTCTGGAACATCAAAGAGACCATTGTGATGTATTGTTAGCATACGCAATACTAAATAATATGTGTAACAGTTCCGATCTGCTTTCTGACTTCGCTAGATACCATGCGTTCCTGTATGCAGATTAGGAACATGTAGGGACAACACTCCTTGGGGAATCGTATGCAACATTTAATAAACAATAAACTTAATGCAATTAATGAAATGTGTAGCCTACTTCTTAGTAGAATGACTTAGATTGTAAATAAGATACCAGATTATCCCTGTTGTTTACGAGGTTGTTACTCCTCTCTTTCTTCGCATTCCTTATCCTCAGCATATATATATATATATATATATATATATATATATATATATATATATATATACACAGATATATCCGCTGGGGCTTTATCGTGAGATAAGGAAGGACAACCTCGTAAAAAAGGGTTCATCTGGCCCGGATGATAGCAAACAGAGCAGAAGAGGCCGCTCTACATATCAACGTGTAATAACTATCATCATACGACACGCTATCAGAACTAGCAATATAACGTCTTCAACTCAAGTGGACAATCATAGCAATATGAGAGATTATCAGAGGTGTAGAGACATGCCTAACCCTGAAAAGCGGACATAAATGACAGGAAGAAACAAGGCGTTGGGTTTCTAATTAGCACAAAATAGCACAAAACACCACACAATATAGAAGCCTATCCTATAGAGATCACCAAACATAATTAAAACAACCTATGTTTGTGTAGAGTAATCCAGGTATATGACCAACCTCGTACCTCGAGTGTGAAGCGGTGGACTAAGTGTATGAAAATATAAACCTAGCAAGGAAAACGAATCCAACTAAATATAGTCACCGGCGAATTCAATACCAAACTAGGACAAAGAAAAGATCGAAATGAGAATAACGTGAGCCTATTTCACTGGGAGAGAAAGAAGCAGAGAGGAGATATGCTAAACAATGAATGCAAAAATGATCTGTACGCGGTGTGTTTAATAGTTTCCGACGATTAATAATAAAAAAATACTAGTATTAAGATTTAATACTCTTAAACTAATCCCCTTCATAGTAGTCCACTTGAGCAGCCATACATTGCTCTCAATGAATTTGTCACTGTCGAAGGAACCGCTGGAACACTTCATTTGATATGGCTTTCAGGTGATCCATCGCATCATTATGTCATCTCTCTGGGCTGGTTCCTTTCAGAGGCATTTTCATCCTGGGAACAGCCAAAGCCATGTCGGGAGAGTATGGAGTATGACGAACCACGGATGTACTCTGTTTGGGCAGGAAATTCTGTATCAAATGTGACGAATGGGCTAGTGCATTATCATGATGGAGCTGTCAATGGCCCGGTATCCACAGTTCTTGCGTCTCACAGCGTCCCGAAGACGACGCATAAGCTCTAAGTAGTACTATTTACTTACTGATAGTTGTACCTTGTGGTACGTACGCGTAATGAACCACACCACGCCACTGGAGTTAAAGAAGACGGTCAGTATGACTTTGACATTGCTGCGCAACAGCCTTGCATTTTTGGCCTCGGATATGTTGGTTACTTCCATTGTGAAGACTGACTTGGTTTCTGGGTCGTACCCATTAACTCAGGATTCATCGCCAGTAATCACTGTATCGAGGAATATAGGATTATTTTTTACAGTATCCAACATGCCCGGTGAGATTTCTAAATGGAGTTGCTTCTGCACGATTGGTAGCAGAAGATTCTCCTGAGGTCCAAATCATATAAAATAGAATGAACGGATCCAACATTGATGCTAGCTTCGTCTGCAAGTTCTCTGACGGTAATCCGATCGACCTATTGCATCACCAGGGTCTTTACTTGACTAATGACGATCTCATATCTGGATGTTGAAGACCGGCCAGAGCGTGCTTCACTCCTTGGTGATATGCGGCCATTTTAGAAGAGGTTATACCACTCCTTTATCTGTGTGGTGTTCATTGCTTAATCTTGGAAGACCTGTTGAATCTTACGAATCGTTTCTACTTGAGAATCTACCCACTTTAAACAAAATTTATTGCAGTAGCGTTGTTCAATTCTGTCCGTCATTTTGTCATAACGGCGGTCACTATCACCACCTCACTCATCGGCGGTCAGCCCGGCGGCTAACTGATTCTGCAGTGAAGAAATAATTCAAGCATGCGAATAAGGAGAACCTACCCACGTGCACCACGCCATGCTTCCTGAGCTTCAATTGTCTAAATTATGGTCAGATACTATTTGAACATACCTCGTATATAAGGAATACTTTCTACCAAAAGATAAGATAGACTTCGTAATTAGTAAAAACAAAGACATTATATAGGATGTAAATGCTCCAAGCGCCATAAGTATCGGAAGCACCACCGAATGGTAAGAGATAAAGCTAATTAACTCTATACTAGAAAGAGCATAGGTAATTATCGCAATCAACCTCGAAAACTTGAAAAAGTAAGTGAGGAATACCAGAAATAATTGAAAAAAACTAGTGTACACAAGAATAGATGTCAATGCAAGATCTAATAACAAAATAACTCAAGATATGTTCATCACATCAGAACTCTTGGCAGGAAAAGATACCCTAAACCTAATACAATAACAAAAACACATACTACAAGACCAAAACGAAGAGCCATAGAACTAGCAGAATTAAACCAATGTATACGCATAAGGATGAGCGGATATCAGAAGGTACAAAACAAAAAGATAAAAAAAAACACTAGAAGACAATAAAAGCCTAACACAACCATGGAGGACATTGATCCTAGTAGAAACAAAAACTCACAAACACATATAACATAGAGTTAAGTCAAATAACAACCCAATGGAAGCAGTAGAAAAATTGTGAAAATATAGGCTCAGAAGAATAATAGAAAAATTCGTCGAATTTTTAAACATGACAAATGGCCGGGCCTCCGGGGGGGGGGGGGGGAACATAACATTCAGGGATGATAAAGTATGACAGAACACCGGCACTCAAATTCTTGGAAAAAAATATATAATAAATGCCTAAAAGAAACGGATATACCATGTGCACGAACAAACGCTCTAATTAGTCTCTTATTTAAAAATGACAAACAGAAACTATCAAATTCCTAATGAACAACATGCCCGGTCCTACAGCAGGAAAAGACCAACAAAACTCCCGCCACTGGGGAGTAGAACAATCCCCAAAACTCTTCATCTCGATAATTTTATGGACTCGTTCCAGGACAGACACATCGAGACCATGTCTCTTCATGAAATGCGAAGCATATGGCCATATTTGAAATTTTTCGAATTTTTTGCACATTTCCTCTAGGATCGTCCTTGCCTCGATGCCATACAGAGCACGGATAAACATATCATCAGAGCAGCTTGATTCGCAGAATATCTAGATCTCTCTAGATCTTAGAAATATAATATATAATTTTCTCATTTAGGTCTTATGTTATTCCTAATTTTCAGTAATGTTATCGTAAGCAATTTTAATTTTGCCAAGGTACGCTGTTAGCTGACGACCTAAAGTAGTTTCTCGAGGTACAAAGTATCGAAAATAGTCTTCGATACTGCAACAAACTACAAGCAGATATATCTCATCTTACAAATTAGTGCAATTGATATGATCTAATGATATGATATAATGATATACGGTTATATCTACGCAAGTAATAAGACCAACAAAATCCCTATTAGAGTACGACAAGGAGACGTCATCTCTCCAAAACTATTTAGTTAGCCCTAGAAGATGTCTTCAAAGAAAGAAACAACAAAGGGATGCAAGTAGATGGCGAAAATCTAAACTACCTCAGATTCTCAGACGACATTGTATTTATTACTAGCAGCCGCGAAAACCTACATGAAATGCTAAACAAACTCAAAGTTAAAGAAGGTAAACAAGGGAAAAACAAAATTCATGACTAACGCAACAAACAAAAATGTACTCAATACTCTAAAATGATGCACATTAGATCATTCATTCTCTCGTCCTTACAGTGCTGACATATGGAACAGAAATATGTGTATTAAACAAACAAATAATAAGTAAAATTAAAGTCAAACAGCGGGTTCTGGATAGGAGAATGCTGGGTTATTCGCTATGCGACCAAAATAAACCGCCAGCAAACAAAAGTCACGGATGTGGTACACGGTATCTGGTATTGTGCTGGGCTGGGCACATAGCCAGAATGAAGGATAACAGATGGACATGCCGACTAATGGAGAGGATACCTTGGGCACCGAAAAGTCCCCAGACCATCTGCCGGACAGACGACATAAAACGACCGGCAAGGACATGACTGGTATACACAGAGGAATGGAAGATGGACGGCTGATGATGATGATGATGATGATATATTTGGCATCGTAGTATTATGATTTTCATCATAAACTTAGAGCGCAAGTTGATAACTAAGCTACATTTTTGCATTTAGTCTTTTTATCGATTACAAATCAGGATGTTATATCATTTTGCCGTAAAGTCAAAATTTAAGCTATTTCTCATGAGACGGTAACGATATCTACTTTTATTTATTTTTGAATTTCTATTCAGTCGGAACATATAATTTCAAATGTCTCTGTTTGTAATATATCTTTTTACAAGAATTTATATCTGTAAGTTTTTCCCCAACACGTAATCCGCGAACACACTGCAAATGTCGTAGACTAAATGTATAAACAGCCATTTTATAAAACGCCTACTAATTTAATAAGTGACTGAGTTTAAAAACGATATTAATCGGGGTGAAAATATTAACTACACTATACTGTTTTGGGCAACTTTCTAGGAATTAAGCCAGTATTAAACAATGAAATTACTTGAATCATGTTGATGTAATAGAATTTATAAGATATAAAGAATTAAAGAATAAATATAACATATATTCAGTTAAAAATTGAGAATGTATAAATATTATGTAAGAAATTGAGTAAAAATAATAAATATACTGGACAATTATCAATTGCTTGCGAATATTAAAAATTAAATTAATTAAATTGTTTTCTCTTAAATTAATATAATACGTAATATATTACGTAAATTGTGTGATTTTGTTATAAAGCTTTTATTATTTCTATTCTTTCAAATACTGAAAAATTAAAATTGAATACTTGTATCATAAAATATTGAATACAATAAGAATTCTCACGGTAAGAATTTAATCATATTGACAATTTATTTTGAGGCAAATGAAGGGACGAATTATAAAACTTTAAATTGATAATTTACCAATTACAATATCACAAATTGTTTGTACTTTTCATCGCTGCCATCTTATTAATTTGTGAATATCAATAATTACCTAACTAACAAAACATCTTGAAAATAATTCATTTTAAGTGATGCTGTGATTTGACTGAATACCCGCACATATTTTTTGGGTGGTAACTATTATAAATGGTGTCCGATTACAGAAGATGTGCAGGTGGACTGATGCGTTATCTCCTCCAAGATAATTTATATTAATATAACAAGATGCGTATAGTGCACCGGGAGGTGTAATATAGGACCTAGCACTGGATGACTGATTGTGTTCTGCAGCACAGCTGACGCCATGTCAGTGCTACACAAACTCACTGTCACAGTCCAACCAAGATTTATCGCCCCCCTGCCCCTCCAACCTCGACGGCCGAGGAAAGATGTCGCATCCGGGGTGGCTGCATCCCCCAAGACCGGCTGGTTATTACTACACATAGTAATCCACTGTCGAGTATGTTACTGGGCTCTTGTAATTTCAGCCGTTTGCACTCGTTCTTCTTTAGATCGGGATTCAGCGGAATAAACATTCATTACTGCTAATTAAATCACGAACTTGTGTTGGAGGCTTCAAATTAATTACAAATATGGCTGTGAGCTTGGTGCCATATTATATAGGAGAAATGCAGAGTAAATTGAAGCCGACGCAAATCATAAAATGCGGAGCACAAAAATATATTTATTACGTTGATACACATAGGGAAAAAATGTAGATTTAAAAATATATTTAATTAATAACATGAAACCTATTTTTTGTGCTCTCGCTGAAATGCAGAATTTCATAAATAGTAATATTTTCAGTCCGTATAGAACAATTTTAACGGTTTTATACGAAGTACGGAACGTATTGAAATCATGTAAAAATATTTTTTAGCGGGAATCCTTTTTTAAAAAATTTAATGTATAAAGACGCGCAAAAGAACTTAAGTGCCTTTAAATCACGTGTTTGTACAGTTTTTGCGGTAAAACGTAATATGTAGTGAAAAAGTAGTAAAACTTAATTTTTTCGAAGAAGCAGAAAGATGTATCAATATCAGTACAACACTAAAACTCTAGAAGGACAAGAATTTGCAAACAGAAATATAGTAATTTATGCATTATTTTATTGTATTAAGTTCATAAATACATTTTTGATAAAAAAAACTCGACATTAAACTAAATATTTCTCAATGCATTAAACTGCAGTTATGAAATTAATTAAAACCGATACCAAGTATATAAAACTTTTTATCTACGCCCCTCACAAACGCCGCCAGTTTAATTAAATCCGCGTTTTGTAGCTTTAATTATTACGCCTTATTGTTACTAAAGATTATTAATACAGAAGTAGAATGCATTTAATTAAACTTATAATGTTCCCGAGAATCCCCTTCAGTTTATCTATGTATATATGAAAACACGACGAAAATTTCATTTGTTATTACTACTGTAATGCTGAATTTTGATAGTAAGTTTTTCTATCAATGTAAAACAAACATTGATATAACATGAAATTCGTGTAATTGTTTGGTGTAATGTATATAGTTTTTTTATACGCGTTTTGTATATATTCGACTGCTACTCGCCGTAATTTGATTAAGTGATTTATATTGAATGCATTTTTATCAAATTGAAATCAAAATAAAATTAGTTTCAAAAAATGTTCTGCTGTTGCTCCTAACTAATATTTGCACGCGCACAAATTGAACGAACGAAGCGTAATAATTCCGTTCTATGAATAAATATTTTTTTGTGGAAAATGGAATAATATATGCAATAGAGGTCACTATGTGGTGGCACGTGCTTTATTTTCTGTCAATTCCATCATTGTGATTCTGTGTATAGGAATAAAAAATATATATTTTATGAGTCGAATGGCCTTTCTGCTGGAAAAAAGTCAGAGTTTATTAAGCGGAATTTAACTAAACTCTTCTGTGCTTCCTTTCCTGCGGACATGCCCTTCGACCTATATAATTGTTTTGTGCGTGTTGTTTCGGCTATACAAAATAACATCAATTTACATCTGGGATAAAGGCGCAATCCGTCCTTACCGAAATTTAAGAAAACTAGCTTTTAAATATTTTTTATTTATTGCTTTATCCGCGAACGCACGCGTACTGTTAGAACACTCGAGTGTATTTTTGATTTTACAATCGTATATTAAATTTCACGCTCATGTGAAATATATCACTTTCCTCGGTCTCGGTATCGTAATATACAGTAATACCAATAAAAGTAAATTTTATATTATAAAATAATAAAACGACTAGTGGAAATAGGAAAATAAAACACTGAAAAAGAAACATCAACAAATCAAGTTGCTTTACATTTCCTACAGTAATACATATTTGTTAGACATTGCAAACATAAATAAAGAGTAATTGGAAATATTTGTGTGTGCGCAGAAAGTACAATCTACCTCTACATACTAAAATATATTACCGACATTGTGATGAACAATACACGTCACCTGAACGATAAGATTAATCGACGTTAGTATATAACTGGACGTTATTTGTGTTGTCTATGATACATAATAAATGGCTTACCGTTACAGCCAAGCAAATCGATATTATGATTCGCCGCGCACCTTTCAGCGAGCGGATCAAATTTAAACTACATCCTTGTCGTCTATAGTATCAATGAAAAATTAACCGCATTTAATTAACTAACGGATGACCGAGTCAGGTGTTTCCAACCAGCAGTGAAAAGGCTGTAATGAGCTGAATGGGAAAACGGTTTAATTAAAGATGAAAATTATTCAGGCAGTCACAAAGGCAGCGCGAATCTGCAAGTGGCCCACCAAGAATGGGGGGCGAAGACGAAGCTGCATTAATAAACAAGCCGCTTAATTGGAGAAAAATTATGCGTGGGGTTTGCTCGTTTCGCAATCTTTTTTGTCAGTTTAATTATTAAAAAAATGAGCCGCAATTCAATCCGCTAATGAGCACATCAGTTTGCAAAATGTTAATTAAAGGAAAAGGAAACGAATACTGATGTAATATGCTGTTATAATGCCATGATTATAAATATTTTAAAGCATGATTTTCACTACTTAAAAGAGTTATTCATAAGCAAAAGTACTTTATTGAACCAAAGTGTTAATATTGTTCAATTGATTCTTATTTGCCTTTTTATTTCAAAAATAGGCTATATTAAAATCTTCATGTGTGTTCCTATTTTTCTAAATTGAAAAATCGCCATTTGGCTCTCAGGATCCAAGTTGCATCTTGACAAACCAATTTATCAATTTACAGAACATATATTTGAATAATTACTAAAAGCGTGGAATCACAACCCATAACAGCTTTTTTGCACCGTAGAGTATACAGTAACAAGGAATCAAATGAAGCAAAGAAATCTAGCAACCAAATAGACAAAATTGTAAACGACAAGAAATTGAGATGTCCACTAAAACGTAAGATCAATGAGGGGACCAGATGGAAATACAGACCCTATACTAGTAAAAGAGAAAAAATAATAAGCAAGCTAGCAACTTATAGAAAATCAAACAGAACATAGTGGCATACAATATAAAGTGCCTCGACAAGGAAGAATAAAAACAAATTTGAGAAAAATATACAAAATAATTTAGAAAATAGACTCATCGAAAACGAAAATATAGATCAATTATGGAGAAATATTAGAACTCAATCTAAAAAACAAATATAGAGTTAGTACGTCGAGAAACTAAAAAATTCAAATATTGGATGACACTAGACAAGAGCAGTAAGAAATACTTCAGCAGGATTCAGAAAATCCCTCACATCCGATATATTGTGAATAATACTCGAAAATACTATAGAAAAGCAGAAACTATAAATACAATTGTTTTGGAATAGAAAACTATTGCAAACTTACAAAAACTATCCAGACGGTCAACATCCTTTACTGCACAGGAAATATGTATTGAAATTAATGGCGAACTCTCCATGAACGATGCATTCTATCCCCAATACATTTTCTAATTAGTATTGACTATACAGGCCGTTTCAGGACGAATGTCCAATATTTTAGAAGGTGGTAATATGGACCATTTTAAATAAAAAAGTTAATATAAACATGTGTCAAATTCATAAAGCTTCCAGTGATACATCAAATTGAAGTTGGCGCCTACATAAAAATTTAATAATTTCAGTAGTCCAGTTGAATAGTTATTTAGTTAGTCCAGTTGAATAGTTAGTTAGTTAGTCCAGTTGAATAGTTAGTTAGTTAGTCCAGTTACAAAGTATTACAAGTGTGATTTGTTGTACAATATTCTACTATTTAGCATGCCCCACGTATTTACACATATGGTGAATATGCCGATATGGTTTTAGTTTACGGGTTCTGTGATTCAAATGCTGTTGCTTGTAAATAATATAACAGGCGATTTCCCAACCACACAGTACGTTAGTTAAGTTCAAACGTGTTTCTTCATACTTTCACGAAACTGCATAAGACTGGTACAGTACCCAGACGTCATATTATTTCAGTTCATCTATATTAAATATTCCAGGCAAGATGGATCGGCCAAAATGCTAACTATGCTAAAATATTGCATATTCCTCCTGAAACAACCTGTAGAATGAATAACGTACTGGATACTTTAAGAAGCACTAGAAGTCCTAGAATTCGCTGACAATGTTTGTCTAATAAAAGAGAATTTAAAGCCTTTACAGAAGAAGAAAATAATGTAAAAGAGATATCAGAAAAGGTGGAACTACAAATAAAAGTAAATAAGTGTTGTAAATACATGTTTATTACATTTTGCTTCCTTGTTTCTTCCTTCAATTCTTCAAAACTGGTTTAACGCTTCTACCATCAACCTTCATATACTATATATCTCTTCTAGTCAGTATTTATTGTTCGCCTCTTCGTGTCCATCATATTTGGCCTTTATCCGCACCTAACAGACGAGGAATAAGCATTATGTTTGAATGATTTTATGGATTGTAGACCAATTTTTAAATGTTGCTATCTTGGGTTTGCCTTTGGTAGTCATTGTTCCTCCTTAATGTTATGTTTGATATATCTTCTTCGTTATACATTCTGAATACTACTGGATAATTTGCTGGAGAATAGCATAGCTGCAGACACTTAGATCTCAAGATGTACCCATTGTGAAACCTCCCTTTCAGGCTACTCACTCGTCCCACCAGTCAATTATGCGTGCGAGCTTCAGAACTCTGGCGGGTGAGGAGTTGTCAATGCTGGCCCTACTAGGCTAGTACTCCCCTAGTATTAGCTGCCTAGTGTTTACTAGAGCTGGGCAGAGGCATATTACATGCTATGCTGTTTCTAGTTCTTCATTGCACCCTCTAAATAACGACCCATCGAGTATAGGTGTTTGTTTAGCGGGAGTGTCCAGTTAGGATGTTATTCAATAATTTCAGATTAGTTCTAGAAAAGTTAAGGCGGGCCGTGACTGCAATTTTACAAGGTTGCTAAATTGCTTCCTTTGATTGCTTGCAGCCCGGCGTTTCTCGCCATCTTACCTCGTGAAGAGCATGTGTCCCATGCTCAATTATTTTTTTCAGAGTACCTGCATAAAGTATTTCATCCTCTTGGGTTATTAGAGGATGCAAGGATCCCTTCCTGCCAAACTCATCTGATATTTCGTTCCCTTTGATGCCACTATGTCCTTTGATCCAGCAGCGATCTAGTTTGTTATATTTAGCTAGCTCCTCCAGGTGTGTAGACATGCATATAGCTCTTTTGGCTTACAAGTATTGGCATTCAGTGCATTTAGAGCTGTTTTGCTGTCGGTGAGTAATTGGATATGTTTACTCTTAATATTTTCTTCAGCTAAAACACTTTAGTATTCCTATTAATTCAGCTTGGAAGACTGACGTGAGACCACGTGGTATAAGTGCACCAAGTGATCGAGTTCTGGTGAGAATATTCCATAGCCATCTCTCGTCTTAGTTTAGATAGAGTATTTGATATCTGAGATATTGATGAGAAGGTGCACGTACTCAACACGAATATAACCTGCCTGTTGTATGAGGGATAAGTCTCATAGAAGATTTGTTAAATCCAAATCACCTACACATTTTGAATACTATACTATAAGTCTTTGCACAATTGTGTTACAGGTGCAATTCGTAGTGAAAAAGCAGCACATTTTCGCCACTAGTTTACGCCAATCTGTGGAAGTTTTATAAAGCAGCCAAATGTATATGGACAGAACAAGATAACAATCCCTCAGAACCAGAAAAATGCAGATAGATATATCAATGAAACGTTTGCTTATTATGGAATGATAAATGGTAATAGTTCTACCATTGATGAACCTGAAATTCTAGGATATTATAATAATAATTACCTTGTCGTGGCACGTTTGAATTTCGGACTATACCGGCGAATGAAATACTGAATTCAATAACCAATATCTGGTTTGGAGGCACGAAACGACTTTCCGAATTATAGGACCTATTTATATATTTTTTTTATTTTCGCCTTTTTTAACATTTATAACAAATTTTTGAGATTTTGAAAATTGGTATTTCGACATTTTCCCAAATTTTCCTATATTTCTTCACATTTTCTTATATTTTCCCCCATTTACCAACATTTTCCCACATTTTGCCAGGTGTTACTGTATTTAACATGATCGCTAATTCCCCGCGCGATTTATATATAGTCCATTAAACACCGATGATGTCACGTGTTGCTGTGCGATCGTTGTTTTTTTGCTGCAACCACGCCCAATTGTGCGCAATAAATCGGTTTTATTGAGGTTTATTCTCTGTTAGTGAACCAATATTGCTCAAATTTTTACTGAATCGTCCCATGCAGGGTTCTAAGGTAATTGCCAAATTTGGTCGCGATCAGGTTGTTCAGTTTTCCCGGATTTTTGTTCACGGGCAAACAGACACACTTTTCAATCAGGCTTCAGATAGAACCAAGGCTGCGGTACTGTCATAACTAACGATATACTTTGAATATCTTGGATAATTTAAAACAGTCGAAACTATTCATTAGTAGTAAGCCATTTTACATTCTACAACTATATATCTGGACCTTGCCTGGACAGTCACTGAACACCGAATTCCAAAAATCAAAACGCTTGTGTGCGACTTATACAGGGTATTCGTATTCGTAATACGGATTTAAATAAATCCTACCTGTGTCTGTCTGGTATAATATTCTTCTTATTCGTCTTATTACCGTTCGTAGACGATATACAAGTTTCATTGCATATATTTTATGCATCTCTTATGTATTGATGGGACTCAGGTCCAAGGGGGAAACTGGTGGAATGTATGGATAGATTGGGTATGCAAGAGGAAGGAGTGGAGTGGGTGAGAAGGATGTATAAAGAGACATGGGCGAAAGCAAGAGTGAATGGAGAAATATCTGAGAAATTTAGGGTGAATGTGGGAGTAAGGCAGGGGTGCCCGCTGAGCCCCCTCCTGTTTAATCTGTACACGAGCGAGTTGGAAGAGGTGCTGAGCAGAGGACAGGCAAGAGGGGTCGTGGTGGGTAGATCCAAGGTGTGGATGTTGGCGTATGCAGATGATGTGGTGCTGGTGGCCAAGAGAGTGGAAGAGATGTTGGAAAGAATGGGTAGGTACTTGGATAAGACGGGGCTAGTGGTGAATGTAGAAAAGACCAAATTGATGTTGTTTAGGAATGGGGGCAGGAGGGGTAAGGGCGAAGGGCTGAAATGGAAGGAAAGGCTGATTGAGAGAGTGAATGGCTTTAAATATTTGGGCTTTTGGTTTGACTGTGGAGGAGGGCTTAGGATGCATGTGGAGTGTATGCAGGCGAAAACAAGAATGGCTTGGGTAATTGCGTGCAGAAAATGGGGGAGCTTGTGGGGTGGTAACCTCGTAATGGCGTGCAAGATCTGGGATGCGTGTATAAAACCTATATTGTTGTATGGAGTGGAAGTGTGGGGATTGCGTGAATAGGAAGTAATAGAAAGGGAGCAAGGTTGGCTTCTGAAGAATCTGCTAGGGCTCGAAAGGTCGACATCGAGGGCAGTGCTGCTGCAGGAGACAAGTCGTATGAGTATGTGGTGGGAGTCGTGTGTGAGGGTTGTGAAGTTTGAGGAAAGATTGCAGGATTTGGGCGAGGAAAGACTGGTACGAGAGGTATGGATGAGGTGTAAGAGTAGAACAGAGAGTAGATGGAGGAAGGATAGAGAAAGGATGTATCAAGGAGTGGGTATGTCTGAGGTGTGGGTAGGAGAGAAGCTGAGAGAAAGGGGTAGCCTAGGAACTGAGATAAGAGAGAGACTGAGGGATATTGAGTGGCAAGAAAGGCAAGTGAGAATGGCTGAGAGCTCATACAACCCTGGCTACGTAGAGTAGAAAGTGCAGGGGAAACTCCCGAGATACTTAGCCAGGGGAGAGTGGAGCAGAGAGGACAAAGTTGCATGGCAAGAGCGAGGTGTGGGTCAGAAGAGCGAGAAAGAAAAGTGTGGATGGGGCTGGGGTACACCGCATGTGCGCTGTGTAGGAAGGGGAGTGACACGTGGTGGCACCTTAGCAAATAATGTGAGGGAGTGAAAGCAGAGTGGGTGGGAGAGTGCAGAAAACTGAACGAAAGGTTTGGAGAGGATGGGAAAGGCGTGAAAATCTGCAGAAGGCTGACGTGGGAAAGGAAATTGGCGAGGGCAGAGGGGGATTAGTTTATTTTAGTGGGTAGAAAATGTTTATTCTTTTTTTATTTTCTTTCTGTGAAAGTATTGTTTTTTTTTTGCGGCTGGTAATTTGTAAAGGGAAGGGTTGGGCTGATATGCCAAATAAAGGTCTTTTCTTGTTTGTATTGATTGGACTTTTACTTATACTGTCCAATATATACATGGTCTATATTACGTCGACTCCCGGGACGTTTTTCTTTTAATTCGTTTGTTCATTTCGTATGTTGTATGTATGTCTATTTCTTCTTTCTGGACGTCAGTCTCTGATTGCTATTTACCTGTATTTCCGTAAAGTATCTGTTTAAGATGCTATTTCCAGGTTTCTATAGCTCATTTTCTATTTTTAAATTTCTAAGCCTTTGATATTAATTGTTCCATCTTTATCGTACACATTCTCTTTAGTTCCTGTTATTTCCTTAGCCAATTTTGTATAGCCGGAGAAATAGCTTTTCCATATATTTAGAACTCTTTCTTTCTTTTCTCACAGTTATTGTCCCCTTTTCCTCAATCCGTTGTGTAATTATTACTAATTATCTTCGTTATACTACCAATAAGAAACTCCTGTCATTTCTTCTTGATGTTTCTTAATATTTATCGCTAACCAATGATTTATTATATTATATTTCCGCTGTTGTCTCTAGTTTTTATTTGTTGCCTTAATTTTAAAATATTTACTATTAAAGGTTGCTCGTCAGAGTTTATAATCTCACTAATGCTGAAGTTTTTTCTACCGCCTCTTCATCCATGATCATATAGTTAATTGTTCTGCATCCTCTTGGCATTATTTTCGTTTAAAAAGTAACAACCACTTTCTTCTACCATGGTGATAAAACTCCTTCTTCATGTATTATTACCTCTCTGTTTCTTCATTGTGTTAATATTTTCGTGGACGCAACATCTTATATTCTCTATTTAAAATAACACTTTCATTAAAAACTGGTCAATTAAGAATAAAAATCGACGTGTCCGAGAAATTTTAGGAAAAATTATAAAAGATTTTATTGAATATATTCACTACTTACTTTTCATCCTGTATATTTACAGTTTAGTTTTGCGGGATACGGGATTTCATGAAATTATGGAATTTAGAAACCCAGAACACATGTTTGCCTTAGTTATTCTAACCTCGACTTCCTTCGTTTCATTGCAGTCGTCGGTTATTGCTACGTCTTTGTAGGTACATAGGTTAACTGTTAGCTGTCAGGTTTATCCAGTATCATAAACATGTTTTTTTTTGTTCATTGTTCATTGTTTGTATCTGCTCTATGACCTTATTAACGATCCTTTGTCCCTGGATTCCTGCTATTATTATTACATCGTTTGCGTAAGTTAAGCATTGATGATTTTCTGTGCAAATAAACCCCGCTTTTATTCTACTTACCATTTTTTCCAGCACAATATTGAATAGGCGTTAAATGGATCACCTTTCAGTAGTCCGTTGCTTACTGGGCAGTACTCTACCCATATACTTTTACTGCGTTCATATATCGCAGCATCATCCACGTCAAGTTTATAGGTTTTCAAGGTATATCTAGTTTTTTCATTGTTCTATACAGCTCCTCCCAGTTGATCGTATCGTATGTCTGCTTCAAGTCTATAAGTAGTACAATATAAAGTTACATCTAATGTTCGTAGCAGTACGTTTGTATTTGTTTAAGCGTGAATAACTCGTCCATTATTTCTCAGTTGCTTTTGAAACCCCCTTGGTACTCCCCCAGGATATTTTTTGTGAATTTACCCAATTAATGTTTCTTTTATTAATTTTGCCACCACTTTGTACGCATTGTCAATGAGGCCTATACCTTACATATTTCACACAGTTTGGGCCTATTCCATGTATGCCTGGGCTCTTATTGCTCTTCATTGAGGTTATGGCCCTTTCTACTTATTTCTTTGTTAGTGCGTCGTTTTCTTCTATGTGTTCCGGCGTTTCTGCTTCTGTATCTCCTGTAATGTATGAGTTCTCTCTATTTATTAGTTCTTCAAAGTGTTTCTTTCACCTTTCCGTGATCTTTGTCATTTCTCCTATTAGCACTACCGTTTTACTTGTAATATACTTAGGTCATGGCATATATCCTCCCCTTTCCTTCGTTATATCCTGGTATAAGTATTCTTTTCTTGTAGCACTGCCATTTTCTTCTCGCCGTGTTATTCTTTCTTTTTCAATTCCTGCATATATTCTTATACTGCTTTCTTATTTGTGGTACTAGTCTATAGATTACTGTTTGTTATCCTGCAATATAGTTTCTCTGTCCCATTCTCTTTTCCTCACTGTTTCCTCGCACTCTGCGCGCATTCACATGTTTTCCTTTTCTATCATCTTTGGGAGTAGTAGTAAATTTACGGCCAGCTGTATTGCGCTTTCAATATTTTCTCATTTGACCTTGTTCATTTGATTCCTGCAGTTTTCTTGGGAAAGTTTATTTCGGGAGTCCTCAGTGTTTACAACTACTTCTACTTCTGTACCTACCATTTTACTTCATCTTATATTTAGCCCAAGCACTAAGTAGGGGTCTGAATCTTCTGTTCAATTAGTATGTGGTCGATTTCGACATATACTCCGTTGGGTACCAACCACGTGCCCTTGTAGATGTTCTTCTGTTCAAAGTGTGTTCTTCTTATAAACATGTTATTTTATATTGCGAAGCTGATTAGCTTAGCCCTATTCCTATTACTTGACTCTTGTTTGGTTAAAGTAACCTATGGTGGTAACATAGATATTCTCATTTCCAATTTTTGCGTTACGGTTGCCTAGTACAATATTATAGTGCTATATTGGTATACGTATTGCCCAGTTTCTCATAATATTTGTCTTTCTTCTCGTCCTCATTTCTTCTGTAGGGGCGTAAATATTTATGATTTAGATTTTCTTGTACTTTCCTCTTAGCTTTATGTAACACATTTTGTCAATGTCAAATCTACTTGCGTGCTGTTAAGGGTTAAGTGTAAATTTCAAACCTATAATGGTTAGAATGTGTTAAATAAGACTCTAGTTACTAGAAGAGCAGTCTCAAATCTTCTATTATTTCCTCCACTTTTAAGGAATGTATAATTTCTCAACTCCTGAATGTAGTTTCTCCGTTTCTTTTTGTTTCCTGCAAGGCTGCAATATCGATACCATAATTTTTCATTTCACTCGTGAGATTTTTACTTTACATCCTTTACATCCATGTGGCCATATATTATTCCGTTTTTTCTCTTTCATGATACCTTCGCATATATTGTCGTTTTGTCTATCATGTTTTTTTTTTCTAGTCCAAGTAAATTACAATTTTTGGGGCTGCTATATTTGTTTCCACCGCCTTTCATTTCTTTACTCCAACTGTATTCCTTCCTGATTACTGATACTTTCCGGCATCCTGTTGGCTACTTTTAGCTTTTTCAGTGCACGAAATGCTCCTTATTACTTTTTGGACATATCTTCGTTAGGTCTTTATCAATAAATACTCGCTATTTTTTAGCTTATTATTTGTCCTTATTATAGTTAAAAATATCTTTCCCTCTGGAATTGTTCATAAGGCTAATCATGGGGTTAATAGGTGATTAGTTTTTATATTTTTTTGTGCGTGTTCTATTATGAAATTACTTGATTAATTCCTTCAGAGTTTTCTTCTATTATTAAGCTAATCTTTTATTAGTGTCACAGTGTTAACATTAAATGTATCTTTTGTCTTTCTACTATTCTTTTCATCTTTAAGATTTTCAGTGGAGCCATAGTTTTCTATGTTCTAGTATCGGTTAATATATATTAACACATTAAAAGCGGGCCGGGTATTAGTACCCGTTTCTCGGACTGCCGCCTATCAGGGTATTAGTACCCGTTTAAATATTCCTACGTTAAAAGCGGGGCTGTTGGCGAATTTTCTAACTTGTAAATGTTTTGTGCGTGGTCTCTTTTGGTTTTGGGATTTCTGTGTTGAACCTTGCGGATCTATCTTTATTTGTCTCTCTCTTATAAATGAGATACCTTCGTACATGCTTTTTCTATGCACTAATGACCTCTATTTGTTGATAATCGTGTTACTTCCTCTTCTTATTTACATATATTTGTTTCTGCCCTCTCACTCTGATGTCGATTTATTTGCTATATACAAAAGCCTCAGGCTCGGTTGTATAAAGGTGAGGCCGATGATTAATTTGATAAATGCTTCATACACTATTGTTAACTTTCCATTTTATAGCCTTACATACCACTGTTTACATCTGGAAATGTTGCTTTATTCAAAGTTGTAAAATATTACATTAAAGTTATAAAACGAATCTACTTTTTATACCTGGTGTTTTTAATTAATTCTAATATATTAAGTAAGGCTTTTTGTCAATTAATCTAATCTAATCAATATTTTAATCCTCCGTCAGACGATGAACATTTCACATAGTATTATATTAAAATCAATCACATATAGTTCGCCCGTGTAAACGGTTCATGTTACTACTACAAACGTGTTTTGTTTGAGCGATTCCACTGTAACCACAACAAATGCTTATTATATTGTCATATATAAACTGTTCGTGTTTTTGGGTAAACAATTTTGAATTAAATTTGTATGAAGGTAATATGTTTGTAGAATGTTACGGCGCTTTTGGTTTTAATATCCGATAGGTTCGAACAGAGGCCTTCCTCCCAGCTATATCCACGGTAACGATAATGGATATTGCCAGTGAAGAATGTATTCGGAACAAGGTGTTACACATGCGATGCTGCTTGTGCCCTCAGGAAAAAACTGTTTTATAAAATCTATTTTATAATCTGTTAGCATAGAACGGGGAAATTGCATGTTTGATCGTTTATCGATAAGATGTTGCACATCAAGTAGTTTTACTAAGAATTCACTTTATTCAGGGTGTTGTATATAGAATATTTATACACGCGCCGCCTTAACAATCTTTACATAAACCATACAGTTTTTATGTGCTTAGCGCAGCAACACATAAAAATTTAAAGCAACAGTTGATTTATTAATACTTCGTGAACAGCACAATATACATAAACGAATATTGTATGCAGTTAATTACAGTTTGGTTGTTTGATTTTAACACACCAAATTGCGAAACTGATTCAAGTCCCTATGACCATTGTATATTTATATGATATATAGAGTTTTTATTTAGTATATATTTTATTATATTAGTATGTAATATGTTGTTGTTGTTGTCCTGTAATTGGAATTGTGTTAATTCTGTTGGGCAATACATATATTTATTTATTTATTTATTTATTGTTACTGTCATGGCCGTACGTATAAATAAATTGTTTACATATGGTCAGTAATTGATTTATTGTTAATATTTATTTAGGTAAACCGACCACAATAACCCTAAAGAGTTTTGTGGTAGCGCATATTGAAATAGTTATCTAAATATTACACACTAAACAAAAAAATAACAATAACACATAATGTATCACATTTTATTTGTGAACTAACAACTTATATTAGTTCCATTATTTGTTATTAGTTATTGTATTCATAAAAATGTGTACTAAATTAAAACCATAATAGTAATTTATATTATTAGTGCAGGAAGGCAAGTTTCCCGAATGAGCGAATGAGTTTAGGAAGTAGTACTTCCCGCACCCAAATCAATGCGGGAAATAACGTGTCTTATGACATGAGTACAAAAACTATTTTATGTATGTATATTTTATTTATGGTGTATTGGTTTATAAATTAAATTTAGGGCATATTTTTTAATAATTTTATAATATATTATTAATATTCACATGACAGATTTATTTTCTGTTTACTTTTTAAATTAGTTAAGACTATATATTCACTAATTCGTCAACTACTTTAGATTAAGAAAGTTTGGTATGTTTAAAGTGTGTCTTTGTGTTAATGTCGTAATGTAAATACGTTTAAAAGTGCTTGCGGCGGTGCCTGTGCTCTTATTCCCAGTTAGTGGCCTTTTAAAGTATTTACTTCCAATCACGTCGCAATTAAAGTTGCGAAAACTTGCACCTCATTAAAAATAATTGTCTCGTTTAATTTCGGCGTTTGCTACCACTTCTCTCTTTATCACATTTCGACGCTCATTTGTTTCCTTGGATTAACATAATATCGAATTTGTTTTAAATAAAAAATATCCATAATGTTATTGCAATAGCTATTCGACGCGTTGTTTGTCGGCCGGTCTTTCATCATATGCACTAAATCTGCATTTTGGACAAATTTTAGTTATACAATCATCAGGTCATTGTTTTGCATATTTATTAAAATGAGGTTGTTCCGGAAAAGGATATTTGAATAGCTGATTAGCATCTAATAATGAGAACAGTCTGCTACGCATAAAATCAGTGTAATTGGTGGACTTCAAAGCGAAACCCTTTCAAATTTACAATATCGGTGAATGTATTGACAGCTGTGACAATACGAGTATAAGCTTGAATATGAAAGGGTTTACACTGAAATTTATAACACACAAATATATATATATATATATATATATATTTATATATATATATATATATATATATATATATATATATATATATATATATATATATGAATGTACAGTCACCATTTATTTTTATTTTATTTATATAACTACAAACAGGTCCTGCTTGATACTAATTGTACATAAATACCATTCATATTAGGAGATCAAATAAATTACACTGGGGAACAAAATTAATTTTTTTGTATTGGTGCAAAAGTAAAACTACTTTTGAATATATTTATTAGTGTTGATTCCAAAATTCTGGCATTTTCGTATGAGCACTAAATTTTGAGATTAAGCTTCCTAGTATAATAAGACGTTTTTACAATTAAGATTGTAGCGTCGGTTATTTAAACAGTGCCTTTCGTTTATCACTCTGGGCTGGTAGGGGCTTATTGTTTCTTG
Source organism: Lordithon lunulatus (assembly GCA_963942505.1). Lineage (NCBI taxonomy): Eukaryota > Metazoa > Arthropoda > Insecta > Coleoptera > Staphylinidae > Lordithon > Lordithon lunulatus. The sequence goes on from OZ012668.1 coordinate 40,446,695, forward strand.
TTCTATTTGCCGCTTCCGATGCGCTACCGCTACCTCGGCCCTTACAACCGGCGTGATTTGCACTAACCTATAAGTAATATTTGTATCGATTTAGGTAAGAGACATTTTGCCAAACATACAATATTTTAATTAACATAATTTCCTGGAAATAATAAAATTATTTTTTTTGGTTTAGTACAAATTGCTTGATTGTAAAATCTAATAATCGTAGTTGTTATACATAGGGTTTCTGCGACAGATTATTTTTAATACAAAGTTACTTAAGATGAGAGGTGAGAAAGTCGGAGTGGGATGTACTGTATGGCTGCTGCGAAGGGGACTGCGAAAGGAAGAAGACTTTCTGTGGACATGGAGGAGGTTCGGTTTTGGACTATGTGGTGGTCAAAGGTATCGGAAGTGAGGTGTTGGAGTGGGGGGGGGGCATATGCCGTTGGAGGTGGTCTTGAGAAGAACTAAAGGTTTGAAGAGGGAGGAGAAAAAGGGGCAGCAAGGGTTTGGATGGAGCGAAGTAGAAATTGCATGGTATGAGATAAACCTAATGGGCGTGAAGTGGGAGGAGGTGCAGTCGATGCACCAGTTGGAGAGAGTGATGGCGGCTGCGTTGGTGGTGAGGAAGAAGAGTGGAGGCCAGAGGGAATGTTGGTTCGACGAGGAGTGTAAGATAAAGAAGACGAGATGGCGGAGGGAATTGGCGAATTGGAGGTACGGCAGACGTGCAGTCGAAAGGGTTAATCAAAGAGGGATAGGCCTTGGACGCAAAAAACTATAGGGGGATCACCATTATGAGTGCCGGTTATAAATTGATGATGACTATGGTGAAAAATAGAATGGATAGGGAAGCGGAACAAAAAGGGCTGCTGCCGGAATGCCAGGGTGGGTTCAGAAGTTGAAGAGGGACGAGGGAGCAGATTTTCACGCTAGCGAGAATGGTGCAGGAAGCGCTGGAATGCAAAGGGATAGTATATGCGGTGTTTGTAAATTTAAAAGTGGCGTATGACTCAGTTCCTAGGGGGAAACTGGTGGAATGTATGGATAGATTGGGTATGAAAGAGGAAGGAGTGGAGTGGGTGAGAAGGATGTATAAAGAGTCATGGGCGAAAGCAAGAGTGAATGGACAAATATCTGAGAAATTTAGGGTGAATGTGGGAGTAAGGCAGGGGTGCCCACTGAGCCCCCTCCTGTTTAATCTGTACACGAGTGAGTTGGAAGAGGTGCTGCGGAGAGGACAGGCAGGAGGGGTAGGTCCAAGGTGTGGATGTTGCCGTATGAAAATGACGTGGTGCTGGTGGCTAAGAGAGTGGAAGAGATGCAAGAGATGTTGAAAGGAAAGAATGGGTAGGTACCTGGATAAGAGTGGGCTAGTGGTGAATGTGGAAAAGACCAAATAGATGTTGTTTAGAAATAGGGGCAGGAGGGGTAATGACGAAGGGCTGAAATGGAAGGAAAGGCTGATTGAGAGAGTGAAGTTGAGCTTTAAATATTTGAGCTTTTGGGTTGACTGTGGAGGAGGGCTTAGGATGCACGTGGAGTGTATGCAGGCGAAAGCAAGAATAGCTTGGGGGATTGCGTGCAAAAAATGGGGGAGTTTGTGGGGTGGTAACCTCGTAATGGCGTGCAAGATCTGAGATGCGTGTGTAAAACCTATATTGTTGTATGTAGTGGATGTGTGGAGATTGCGTGAATGGGAGGTAATAGAAAGGGAGCAAGGTTGGTTTCTGAAGAATCTGCTAGGGCTCGAAAGGTCGACACCGAGGGCAGTGCTGTTGCAGGAGACAAGTCGTATGAGTTTGTGGTGGGAGTCGTGTGTGAGGGTTGTGAAGTTTGAGAAAAGATTGCAGGATTTGGACGAGGAAAGACTGGTACGGGAGGTATGGATGAGATGTAAGAGTAGAACAGAGAGTAGATGGAAGAAGGATAGAGAAAGGATGTATGAAAGTGTGGGTATATCTGCGGTGTGGGTGGAGAAGAAGCTGAGAGAAAGGGGTAGCCTAGGAACTGAGAGATTGAGGGATATTGAGTGGCAAGAAAGGCAAGTGAGAATGGCTGAGAGCTCATAGAACCCTGGCTACGTAGAGTGGCAAGTGCAGGGGAAACTCCCGAGCTACTTAGTCAGGGGAGAGTGGAGCAGAGAGGACAAGGTATGCATGGCAAGAGCGAGGTGTGGGTCAGAAAAGCGAGGAAGAACAGAGTGGATGGGGCTGGGGTACACCGCGTGTGCGCTGTGTAGGAAGGGGAGTGACACGTGGTGGCACCTTAGCAAAGAATGTGAGGGAGTGAAAGCAGAGTGGGTTAGAGAGTGCAGAAAGCTGAACGAATTGTAAGGAGAGGATGAGAAAGGCGTGAAAATCTGCAAGAGGCTGACGTGGGAAAGGGACTTGGCGAGGGCCGAGGGGGTTTATTGTAGTGGATAGAAAAATGATGTATTTTATGTTAATTTGTATTCTTATTTTTTTGGTGTCTTTTTTTATTCCTTTCGGTGAAAGTACTATTTTTTTTCGGCTGGAATGTGTGTAAAAGGGAAGGGTTGGGCTAATATGCCAAATAAAGGTCTTTTTTTTACTTAAGATAATAGACGCATACTACTATCGTATTTTGTTGAACACGAGGCAACAACATTTGTTTCCCCCGCCATAGAATCTCGCAGAGAAAACGAAATCAATAATTCTAACCGATCATTCATTTAAAATACATTATAATAAAATAATATTATGTAATGGCCTACTTACATAATATTATTTTATTGAATAGCTTTTAATGTCCAACAATATTAACTACTAATAATGCGAGCATAAAACAGGTATCAAATTACTTGTTACCGAATGAAAATAAAGTTATTACTCATTAGTTATGACAAATGACCGGCATAGTTGTAGTTTAATTATAACCTATATAACGCTATCCCCAATTGCATTATAGTTTATTATCATTAATAGCTTATTAAACCGACAGTCGTGATCATTCCTATTTATCAAAATAACTCTGTGGTGGCTGATTCCTAAATTACGGACCGTCACCATAAATTGCAATGGCCGCAAAGGCATTTTTTATGCGGGCACCCATATAAACGAATGTGCCATTTGGCCCGACGGCGTCCATTAACGAAATCCATTTTTATGATCGGCTTCCCATTTTAATTCCGAATTTGCATAATGGTGAGGATAATGTGAGTAATTTTTCCGGTTTCCCCAGCTTTCACCCCAACTCATTAATCGGAATATTGGGGTAAAATGCTGCAAGAATTGGTACTGCAGCCAGAGTTCGTGTATTGAGAATAAAAATCAAATGTAGTCACAAATATGAAATTTAAAATAGTTTACGATAATTTATTCTGCGTAGGTACCGAATATGTATATTCGGTACCTACGCAGAAAAACCATAACCATAAATTTATCATTTCCATGTATGGAAATGATAAATTTATGGTTTTACTATCTTCATCTAGAAATGGACAGATTTTAATTTTCTATATATATGTAATACATTTGCTGATGATTCCCGTCTGGAAATATTTATTTCCAGAAATAATTAAGTTGTTAACGTATATGAACCGTTCTTTTATAAATGAATGATTGTCGTTTGAATTTTGCTCGTTGAGGGTTTATGCTGACTTAAAATAGGCAAGAAATTATTAATAATATGAATATTGTTAGCCCGCAAAATAAGAATACCCCATTTACTGTTTTGTTCTTACTACTTATTTTGTTAAAATAAATAAAATCCTGAAAAATGTCCCTTTAAATGATAATAATAATATATTATATTGGCATCTCCTCACTCTCCATGGTCCTACAACGTATATGTAGGATAGATCTTAGATATATCCCTCAAATTATCGTAATATAATGGGCCTATAACGAGACCTATTAGTGCATAGTTATATTGACCTCTCGTTAACTATCCGAAAGAATAACAACGTCACTAACTAAAACCTAACTAAAGCACAAAATCCTTCAATATCCTTTTAGACTAAACGATAGTTATAATGAAGGCTTATATACAAAAATAAGGACCAATCACACATATATGATTGACCTAGTTAGAAAATACCTACAGTTCCGCCTCTAATAAGGATATAATTTAATATGAGAGCTCATTACATTTGCTAAATAATGCAGAACGTCATTTGAAAACAAATAACATGTTTCTTGAAATGGATCCTGTAAATAACAAAGAAAATTATTTCAACAATTGCTTATTATACCTCGTATACAATTGAGTATACGATTGCACAAGTAATGAGAATTCTGATGGGCCTGCAGCATGTAATCTGCTATTGATTTCGATGCAAAAGCTATTATTCATATGAAATTGATAGCTTGAACATAACAAAATATTAATACTGTTTTCCACCTATGACTTCATTATATCTTAGATAATGTTTTTTTGTTTTTTTTTTGTTTTTTAGGTGAAAAAGTAAGCTTGAACACGTTATGCAGTAAAAAAGGTCAGTGTCTGAATGCTGTTTCTGTATAATACCACAGATTAACGTGTATACAGATACGAAACTCTCAAAAATACCTTGAACAATTTTCCGGCGATGCGCCATTTTGAAAATTAAAACCATAAACAAAATTTTTTATGTGAGGCTAATCAGTGTGTCTGATGTGTCAGAGTTTCCTTTTCCTCCGTCATCCATCATTTATATTTAATTATGGAAATACAGATATGTAAAGGTGGCAAGTGGTGCATACCAATGATAGGACGTATTGTTTTAAAAAATATCGAGATTCTGTAACATATGCAAGTTAACTTATTTAAACCTTTTTTGGGATATTAAGGTTGGTATACATCTCACTGTTTTCAAGGTCACCAATTATTCCCGGGAGATATAAAAGGTTCCGACAAGAGTTTCATATCTTTGTAAATGCTAATATGTGATAATATCTACTAAAATTAGTCCAATTATAAACAAAATCATTTTCCTTCTAAACAACGGTTTGGATATACCCAGTTATACTACAAAAAGGATAGGACATTCTCGTCCCTCACATTTTCAAAATATATAGAGCTAGCCTGGAAGTACATACCGCAAAGGTGACGAAAAGTAAAGTCATATTCCTACTAAGTCGGGAAGGACGAAGGACCACATACCCAATTTATACAGACTCATCAGCCTTACGTGTTCCCTCCTCAAGACGCTAGAAATACTAATAAACAAAGCCATTAGGGACGGTATACTAAGATCGAACCCTCTAAGCAACCATCAATACGCCTAGGCAGGAAAGTCAATGGACTTGACGCTAGATTACCTAAACAGGCTATTTGCAAAGACACTGTATAATGGAGAGTTAGCCACGGCCACGTTCCTTAACATTGAAGGAGTATTCAACAATGCCGCAACACACTCAATGGTACTGCGGAAGGAAGGCATTCACAAGTTCTATGCCAGTGGGTACAGATCATCATATCCTCACTCGGCGAGGCCAAAATAAAGGCGTGAACTGGAAGGGGTGCCCGCAGGACGGAATACGTTCACCGCTAATTTGGCCAGTCCTAGTGGATCTCCCGGAACAGTTATCCTCAGAAGCTATCCACTGTCTAGGATACGCGAACGACATTGCGATCGCCGCGAATTTAAATTTTGCGGGAATAATCTCAGAGCGCACAAAAAGAACACTAAATATAGTGGACAGGTGGAAGTGTGGTTGAAGACTTGTCCATAAATCCTTTGAAAATCGCAATATACAAGAAGAAGTGTAATAACAGGCCAAAAACGCCCGACACTTAAAGGTGTAGAATTTTCATTTGCAACAGATGCCAAATACATAGGAGTCATCTTTGACCAAAAACTGATATAGAATTCACACATACGCAAAACCACACAGAAAACTACACTAACCCTAGCTAGGTACAGTAGAATGTGCGCCAAAAAATGGGGCCTGAACCCCAAAATGACCCTATGGGTATACACTAGGCTAGTAAGACCCATGATCATATGAATCGATAGTATGGTGGTCCATGACGAAGCAAGCCAAAGAAGCTTCTGAGCAGCATCCAAAGGCTTGCATGCCTCAGAATAACAGGAGCTATGAAAACAACCCGCACCGCCACAATGGTCCTGCTGGACCTACCACCACCACACATCCTCATTGATAACGAGACAAGAGCTGTAAGCCACAGATTGTTCTAAATAGTTCTGGATAGTTGGCTGGGGGGTTAGCATAGCTACAGACACAAAATGGGCCCATTGTGAGACGTGAAACCTCCCGTTAAGGCTAGACACTCGTCCCACCAGTCAATTTTGCGTACGAGCTGCAAAACTCTGGCGGGCGAGGAGTTGCCAATACTGCCATACTAGGCCAGCACTCCCCTAGTAGTAGGTGTCTAGTATTTACTAGAGCTGGGCAGAGGCATTACATGCTCTGATGTTTCTAGTTCTTCATTGCACCCTCTACATAACGGGGCACAGATTACTTCAAGATCAAATTCCCATAAGCGAACAGCAAGGGACAAACTACTTAGAACTGTAGAACAAGCTGATGGCAGACCCTACCATGGATGTGGCCCTAGACAGTATGACAACTAAATACAATTTAACTAAGGAATACGAGGCCGTAATACCAGGAACATAGGCCCGGTCAAATGGTCCACCCCTCAAAGCAGCTCTCTCCTAGTTCACAAAAACAGCGGAAGAAACAGGAGCTGGAGACAGCGTCAACTCGACAAATAGACAAATATTTAATATTTATAAGTCTGGGCAAACTCTCCGCGGTGTTTTAGGCAGAAATAATGGCTATACAACAATTTGCAAGGGACGCCCTAAGAAGCAAAATAATTATTATACGCATTGCCATATACACTGACAGTCAAGAGGCAATAAAAGCGATATCTTTCCCAGTGGTTAAGTCCCTATCGGTATGGGACTGCCAGCAGAGCCTTGGCGAGCCAGGTAGACTAAAAAACTGACCCTAACGAGGGTGCCAGAGCATAGTGATATCCGAGGCAATACCAAGGCAGACGAACTCGCCCGAGAAGAACAAATTTCTTAAGCCCTACGTCAGTGTTTCGAACAAAGACATCTATGGAAAATATATGGCAATAATGTCTCAGGACTGGTGGACAAACCAGACAGGGCAGAGACATGCAAAGAAATTCATAATAGGCCGAAGGTCCAAATTCACAAAGGAATTACTAATCCAGGAAGACAGCGAAACTGTCAGAATGATAGGAGGCCTCCTAACAGGTAACTGCATGCTTAAGAAACACATGGCACGTATAGGCCTGCCATAAGAATCACTCTGTAGGTTTTTCCAGAAAAAATAAGATACCGCAGAGCATATACCATGCCACTGCGAGGTGCTATGTATAGTGCGGCAAACAACGTAAACAACGGCCATCCCAATATATGAAGGAACCTATATCGAGGCGTTGCAATCTGCTAGCCACAACAGAGCTCACAGAAGTCCTTTAAGACACGCCGGGAACCACAAAAGTGGCGTAAGTCCTAAAAGGCCACCCGTTCTTAAAGGAATCTAATCTAATCTAATCTAATCTAAACAATGGTTCTATCCAGGTTTTCTGTGAAGTTAAGATAAATACCGGCTGCTACAAACCATCTGAGCTTCACCCGTTTGTTCTATCCCTTATGTTAAATATTTTATGTTGGTACTGGTACGATAAATTCTTACAGAACTTTCAGAACGTGTTACTTCATATGACATTTAAAAGGACCACAATTAAGTTTTAATATTAAAGTAGGTACTGATAAGTTACTAACCTTAGATTAGATATTTTTATCCAATATATGAATTCATTCGTGTTGAAATTTACAATAGAAAGTTTTTATACCCCAAAACATCTTTAAGGCGTATTAGTATAGATGCTATATAACTACAGATTCAGCACTAGTAATCATTGTAACTACTAACGTCACATACACCCGATGAGCAGATAGAAGATATTAATGGGACTATCGATGACATGATAGCAGAACTTTTAAAGACATAGTTAACGCAATGTGCAACTTTAACGCCAAATTGGTAACAATAAAATAGATATTAAGATGCGACTCGTGATGAGAAATCTTGGAAACAGGAACGAGAGACGTAAAAAACTCAATTCGCTGAAAAAACAGAATTAACTGATGTACACAATGTGACTTTAATGAACACGACATTCCAACATGAGACATTCCTCCTATACACTTGGACATCAGCTGATAAGCAATATAAAAATCAAAGTCTAAATTCTAATGAGGAAGAGATGGAGGACATCTGCTAATAATGAATACAGAGCCTATCACGAATTACGTTTCATACATCGACTAACATTTAAAACAAAATTAAAAGAATATTTAATCCCTGGACAAGAACTAAATTAAAAAATACCACCAACAAAAATACCAGCAAGCCCTTCATACCAGGCTGTATACGTCGGGTGGATTTATGACAGCACTGAGGAGCTGACAACATAAATTAAATAGAATTGTTCAAATAAATTTAATTTATATATGATTACTTTATATTTATGATATTATTATTATGTAATATAATTACGATTATACAATAAAAATAAAAATTATCATAGGAAATGAAATGATAATAAATAAATAAATAGCTAATTAGAGACCTAACTATAAAACTGTAACGAGATATAAAACTTTATTTGGCATATTCAGCTCATCACAAATAAAATTGCAAAAAATTCCAGCAACTCAACTCATTCCCATAACTTCCCTTTCCACATAAAAACTCACCCTACTGGGACCATACAATGAAAATTAAGTTTGATATCGAACTATCAGACGAGATTAATATGCGAACATGTGTCAGGTAGGGGTGTACCTTTCCCCCAAAAAACACAGCTCATGTCAATTTTAAAAACCAAGCAACAAATCCTATTACAAAAAAATGATTGAATAACCATGTCTTCTTCAGACCTAAGCTTAAGAGTGACCCGTTGCCACATTTCTGATCCTCCTTTATAGAGCAGAAAGCTAGATGTTAACTCATGAAACCAACAAAAGGGTAGAGACTTTTGGATGTGGATTTATCGCTGCATGCTGTGCATACCATGGGCCAATAAAATTAGTTGATAATCCAAGGAAATATCTAAGTGCAAAGAATTGTGGGAAGCCATAGAAGAGGCCAAACAACATGAGATAGAACTGAAAGTTTCAAATTCGGAGTAGAGAATGCCATAAAAACAAAGGTAACAGAAAATACCCAGGATACGATAGCATCAGAACAGATACAATTAAGGCGATGACAGAAATAGAAGTGGAATCTATGCATCGAAAAAAATCTTGAACATCTGGAACATGGCCAACATAATGGATTATATTCATGCTAATGCGAATACATCATAAGAATGGGAATCTAATGGAATATGGAAACTATAGAAAGGTAGAACTAATATTATACGCCAACAAATGCATCCTGCAAATCATTAACGACATAATAAAACAGCAGAGTAAGCAGACTGCATGCCAGGAACACGTGAACACATCTTGAACATGAGACCAATAGTGGCAGGAGAATTTAATCTAAACAATAGCAAAGTATTCGAGAAAGTCAAGTGGAAGTTATTATCGAAGATATTGACTGAGATGTGAACAATAGTACACCTAATAAGGTGCGCGTAGGAGGCACCCAATCATTACCGATAAAACTAATAAGCGAGTCTGAGAGGGGTGCATACTATCACCGATACTATTTAATATCTAGACGTATATTATGCGAAAAATAATGGAATACAACAACCTTAGATACGCCGATAATCAAAGGTTGTTTTTCTGCTACGGTAAAATGATAATTACCACATAGGAGCAAGACACAAGAACCATTACGGCTCGACAGCTAAATTAATCCGAATTTAAAATAAATACAAGCAAAACTAAATAAGACTAGCGATAGCGAAGGCATTCATGATAAATATAAACAAAATATGGATAGACCAGAACTTCCCGACGAATACTAAACTACTAAATACTAGACTACTACGATTCTTGCTATTACCAATTGTGACTTATACATCCGCAACTTAGATTATTAAAAAAGTTGGGGCCGAGCTATAGGCTACCAGTCGCATACAAATAAATACAAGCAAAACTAAATGAGATTAGCGATAGCGAGGGCATCCATGATGAATATAAACAATATATGGATACACCGGAACATCCCGACGAATACTAAACCAGGACTACTACGGTTCTTGCTATTCCCAATTGGGACTTATACATCAAAAATTTAGATTAGAAGAACTAAAATTTGGGGACGAGCTATAGACTACCAGTCGCATCTTCAGATTGCGCATAGTAGAAGGAGCTTCAGATATGAAGGTTAACTGCAACATAAGCAGACAGAATAGTCAGAATTCGCGGATAATTTAGCAGCATTAGTATCAAGGTGCAGTGAGTTATGCTTAAAAAAGGTAAACTAGTATAAATACAATAAACATCCAAAGACGCTGATGTGATATGGCGAGAAACGCCGTCATTAAATAAGCATACTTGTGATGGAAGGCAGCAGTAACCATCATTATTGGGATAGGGTACAAGAAAATTACTTTATCACTGGAGTTTCGAAGGTAACACTAAAACGGTTCTATTGGCTTGAGTAACTGCGATAAGGAAGATAACGAGAAATCACCTGATACATATTCTACAGAACAAACATGAGAAAACCAACGCCTCCCTTATCGGGGGCAAATATGGAAAGAATCTGCCGGTCAGCTGTTACTAGGTCTGGAAAGGAAACGTGCATGGAAAAGATCGGTACTGGAAACGTTTAAAAATACAAAATACAATGCAGAAAATGCGCAGACATATTCTAGGCTTTAAAGTGATGAAGTGGATAAATACGAGGCAATGTACTGTGGATGAATACCGCCACACACAGAATCGGGGTAGCCGTAATTGTCTCACATGATATAGCAACAGCAGTCGAAAACCACATGCAGGTATCACAACGAGCCATTATCATACATATCTCGTCATGCAATTAAATCAAGAATTTACAAAGCTACGTGATACTCATTCTTACATACTCAGAAGAGAGCAGGACCCGTTCCGCAGAGACGAAATAATAATGAAACTATTAGGCTTTCGATAAAATAAAGAAGATGACAATATACAGAGACGGTTGGCCTAAAGTTAACCCGAACTCATAACGCTTTATTTGTTTTACAACTAAAAATAATAATAAGGCATACGTATTCTCTAGTATTCCTACCAGGATTTTGAAGGTGACATATGCTATATATAACAGTCGACGAATATGAGGATTTATTTATGAGAAAGGCTGATCGAAGCTGATACGACTTAGTCATATGTATCAGTAGCTTAATGGTCGGAACTGCAGGGGTTGCAAGGCAACTCGCAGGCGAATTGGATCATGCAGCTCCAGATTTTAATTTGGCACTAGTTTTAACTAACCCAGTTCAGCGCCTGCGTTATTTGTTACATCAACATTTATTATTTGCTTATTATAATTATATTCAAGTAATTACAGATGAATTATATAAACTGAAATTAATATAAAATAAATTACTGAAAATGTACCCAATCGTTATCGTAGTACGTAGCAAATTTCGCCATACGTATGAAATATGTTGTTAGATAGATATTCTGGAATGTAGAAAGTTAAAAAATAAACTTACCCACGACGCTGAGTGCCATTTGGATACCGATGGGCGGCGTGGTCCCAACCTGACACTCATAAATACCACTGTCCCTCCTCTGCGGATATCTGACCTGCAGCGTCCACTCCTCCGTCATGGGATTGTGAATGCTAGTGAACCGCTGGTCCGACGTGTAAGTGGCCCTGCCCACGGTCAGCAGGTGGAGATCGCGATGTCTGATCCACGTCACCTGCGATGACAAGAACGCAAGAAATAAACTATAAGCAGAAATTGCAAACGTCAGCGTAGACAGACGCGGGATCCGCTCATATTTCAAACTTATCAAAAGATTTTGCGAGCACAAACGCACGCAGCGCCTAAAAAAGAACACGTAGTAAATAAAAAAGAGTATCCATCACTCACGCACGTGAAAGCGAACCCATTACAGCAGGGCGGCGATTTAAAAATATTGTTTGTGCATTTTGGCGTTATTAGTTGGTAATCGAGAGCGCGGGCGAGCCCGTGTTAGTTTAAGCTTTGTATTGTTGGCTGTTGATCGGGTGATAAACTGCGCGGGCGGAATGTTTACAGCCATCCGCGGCAAAGTGAACCCGTGATAAATTATGCATGCAACGGGGTGACACCTTTACGAAATGGTTTTTGTGTCATACTGTACAAAAAATACTAATAAAAGGCAATAAGTGTCACTTACGGCATGCAATACATAGGCTGCGAGACTGCGAGTTGAGTTTTCACTAAATTTTGTAAAGTGACTTGGAGTGACGTGTGATTTTAGGATTTAGGGTCTCATAATTCTGCTGTATGGAATACGAACATGGCGCTCACAATACCAGCTGCGGATAACTATTTGTAGCTTTACTGTATGCAAATTTCATATATTTTACTTAATTATGATGGCAAGAATAATGGAATATTGTGAATGAATGAATGAGCATGTAACAATGATATTTGTTATTATGGGCGTAATACTTACAAAGCTTTTCATGGCTAGCCAGTACATTTCGGAAATATTTACTGCTCATCACGTTCATATTCTGGAGGCAATAACCCGCAGTCTTAATCAGCGCTACAATTTCACGATTTATGAATTATTGGGCGCCTTTTCCAAGTCATGCATCAGGCTCTGAATTAATTCACTACGTTGCGATGCCAATAAATTTTTATGCCAAATAATAGCGCAGAATTTTTAATCCACAATTATATATATAGCTAACATTTTTACTGATATAATGATCTATGTGATCTATGTAAGTCCACCTTCTAATTAAAACGAGCGTATTCTGGGGATTCTTTAATTGCATTTTTTATTTATACCCGGCTCCTTCACCAACATCAACATGGGGGTGATTCTGATAAGTAAAAGTAAAGAGTCACAAAAGCAGTGTCCTAGTAACAACGACTCATCGTATCATAAATTACTAACTAGAATATAAAGCGATGAACATATAGATTTTGTTTTAATACTGAATGGCATGTTTGGATTTATATATGAAAAGACACTCAGACTTAATGTTCAAGCAATCAGGAGCAATACGCAATACCAATGCCCATTGGTGAAAGAAATCCATTCAAATATGTGCACATCTATGACAGTTAGTACAATTATATCGTAGTCAGTTTACTAGCTCTGTGAAGTTGGCTCACCGTAGTTAGAATTTTCAAATAATAATGTCATTCACTTGTCCAGTATTTATCTACGTTTTTCCAATATAACTTTCGTTCGAATATATTTCGTTACGTACTACCACGGTGTGACGATATATCTCGACTAGGTGAATTAAATATTAATCTTTTAAATATTGATAACAGTTCTACTGCAAAGTTTCTTGATCTTCTCTATACTTATGAAATAAATCAAATTAAAGAACAGCCTACCCGTGTCACTGCTCACTCTATGTCACTAATCGATCTAATTATTCACTCAAATAAAATTAAATGTACCGAATCAAGGGGTTATTAAAATGTACTGCAAGCTTTCTATTAATATTATATAATATATTAATATTAATTGTAAAGTGAAATTTATTATGCACCGTAAACTTAAAAATCAATCAAGTTTGGAACTTGGAATACTTACTAATGGACGCAATATTATATATCAAGGATATAGAAGAATTATCTCATACATATCATTAATCTACATGCACCATTAACAGCTTCCATAATTACGATGAAACGCGCTCCCTGGATGAAACTATGGCTAAACACGTGACGATAGTTACAAAATAAATAAAAATTCAAAACAACAACAACAAATTATATATAAACAAATGCGTAACAATGTAAATTCGGCCATAAACCGAGAGAAAACGGCATATTTTGAGTTCACTATTAAACAAGAAATAAAAATATTTGGAAATGCTTAAAACCAATGATATCATTTGTAAATAGGAATATTATACCTAACTATTTGAAAGACGTCTCAACTTGTAATAACTACCTTATTAAATCTATAATAAAGTAGTTCAAACGACAATTTAATTAAACTTACAACGACCATGTTCATAGTAAGGTTAGGAGTAAGTTGGCATTTAGACTAGTAAGAACCGATGACATTTTCAATATTATATCCAAAATTAAATCAAACCCCGAAGGATCTGTTTACATAAACATTTTGATGGTTAAGCTATGCTATTATTACCTTCTTCCCTACATTACTCACATTGATAACTGTTGCCTGGAACAATCAAAATTTCCAGATGTTTGGAAGCTGGGCAAGATAACACCTACTCCAAAAATTAACTGTCCAAAAAGTTTTTTAAAGATCTTAGGCCAATACTATCCTACCAGCTCTTTCTAAAGTATTAGAGCACATCATGAATACTTAGATAGTTGAGTACTTTGTAGAGAAACAGCTTCTATCCCAAATGCAGTCTGTTTTTAGATGGAATTATAGCTGCACTACCACATTGCTAAACATAATAGATAACATTATGTTGGCCACTGAGGGGTTATTTAAGCTCTGTTATACTACTTGATAATAGCAAGGCACTATACACTGCTGGCTAAGCTTCAGTATCAGAGTTTTCAATCCGAATCTATAACTTTAATCTCTCATTTCCTGAAAGAAGGATCCCAGGAAGTGCAAATTGATGGCGCAATATCAAGCCCTGTGCCGGTCAATTCTGGTGTTCCTCAGCGCTCAGCTGTCTTAGTTTGTGCCTATACTTCGTTTTTATCGGATGTTATAAACCACTGCATGAAAAACTCATACGCGGATGATACATAGCTATTGTTTTCTTTCAAAAGTGGGGAAATTAAAGTAGTAAATGATAATATCAATTCTGATATTTTCAATCTAGTGGAAACTTCTCGTTATCACTCATTAATAATAAATACAGATAAATCCTCTACCATGTTATTTGGATCACAAAACATTTTAAATTCTGCCAAATCTCAATTGCAAATTAAAACTGACAATGAAACATTACCCTTGTTGAGACTGTGATAATTTAGGCTTACCATCTACACAAAACTTTAAACTTTAAACTGCACATTGCCAAATGTATCTCTAGCGCATATCAAAATTTAAAAAGGATTTACACTAACAGAAATGTTCTTTCCATCAAAACTAAACAACTTCTATGTGACACGTTAGTATTAATTCATTTTAACTTTGTCGATGCAGTGTATCATGCTTGTTTAGACTGTCATACCAAAACTCGTATACTTGTATAGGACTAATATTGGGCATACGCATATTATACCATATGTATGGAAAGTTACGATAGTTAAACTGGCTATGGCAGAACGGCGGATTTTGCACTACTGTGTTTTGTACAATAAACTAATACAAATGAAAACGCCTCCCTATCTTTGTGATAGAATTGTATTTCGTTCGGACGTTCATAATATAAATGTGAGGTTTCGAAGAGTTATTGCTCCTCCGAAACACAACACGACATCTTTAAAAAAATCTTGTACTTTCAATATTTACATGATGTATAATAAAATTCCTCCACAACTCAAAACTATCACAAACAAAAGATTTAAGATTGGGGTGAAGAACTATCTATTTTAAAATCTGTTTTGATGTTATGCCTTAAACATTCGGTAGATTAATTGTGTATATAGTTTTATTTAGTTTTATTTACATGTAAGAATATCAATCAATTTTTTGTTTTGTTTTTTCTATAGCAGGTTAAGTGTAAGAGCAGATCTGAATCTCAACTGCGCATGTTCCTTAAATGTAAATTTGGTTATAAATGTTTTTTCATAAAAAATAAAGACAGTTTATTATTCAAAAAACGTGTTTTGGAGATTCTACTAAATCTGCTATGCGATGTTTGTACATATATAGTTTAATCGAATGCAAAAATGTGTAGATCTAAAAGGAGAGTATTTTGGAAAATAACAAAACCCGAATAATTGTTTTTATTATTTATTATCAATACCAGAAAGGGACGAAATAAAATGAGAGAGGGGAGACGAATACAGAAAGTAATGAGTGGATTCAGATGATAGATGGGTGGAGGAAGATGCAATGCGAGTTATTGAAAGTGAGGTGATGAATATACTAGACAATCCGGTGAAACTAGGAGGAGGCGAAAGAACGGAACTCGATTTTTTCAAACTTTCTATCTACCGCGCAGACGGTAGACAGAAAGTTTGAAAACATCGGGAAGAGAAAGGTAGTCAGACAAATGATTGAGAGAAAAAGCAGCGTGGTGGTGTTGAGGATAGGAAGAGAGGGGTGGCTCTAATGCTAAGTCCCAAGAAACAGATACGTAAGGCAGTGAAACTGGGGAAAGGAGGTGACCGATTCCTAGAATTGGCCAGCTGGGAGGACAAAATAGGTCTCATGCGACCAAAAAAAACTACGGGCACAAACATCTACATAGATGACGTTTTGACTGTGGAGGCGAAGAAGATACAAAAAAAGATCAGGGAAAAGGTAAATGAGGTTATGGTGTGGAATCTAGGTGTGGTACCGGAAACTGAAATTTCCTAACGAGTGATGGGTCTGGCAGCGGGACTGATATACTGATAGGACTGAATGGGGCGAGGATGGTAAGGTACGAGTATACGGTGGATGGAAGAGGGGAGGAGGACTAGGGCAAGTGCAGGGTTGGGTTTTGGAACGTTGCGGGTCTAAGGTATACAGTTCTGGTGTCAGTATGGGGAAAAGAACTGGAAGAGTCGGTAGTCTCAAAGGACATGGTGGAGCTACTGGAGATGTGGACCAATAGGAAGCTGTATGTCGGCAGGATGGGATTCGGTGATACAGGGTACGAAGAGAGGAATGAGGATGGAGAGACCTAAAGGAAGAATCGTTTTGGAAGTTAGGAAGTGGTGGGAGACTCTCTGTACAATCAGAGTCGTTGAGAAAGGCTATATGATTGCTAGTAGGGAAGTTGAATATGGATAGAAGGTCTGTGAAGTTGTACGTGCGAGTGGTACATATAGATGAGTAGCAGAAGATGGCAGAGGCAGAGGCGTTGAAAAGGCTACTAGAGGGAAGAAGAGATACGCTGCTGCTGGTGATTAAGCGTGTGCAGTGGAAAGGAGGACGTGTTGGAAGGGCGGCGTGTGGGGGTGGTGGTTCCGTTACATAAAGGGAGAGCAGCGTCAGACGTAAAAAACTATAAGGGGATCAGTGTTATGAGCGCGGGATATAAGGCTATGCTAACAAAGGTGTAGAGCAAATTGTACAGTGAAGTGGAAAGAAAAGGGCTGCTATCCCAATAGCTATAGAAAGGGACGAGGCAACTCATTTTTACGCTAGCAAAAATGGTGGAGGAAGCGCTGAAATCCAAACTACATGCGGTGTATGTGGATTCCAAAGCGGCGTATGACTCAGTTCCGGGGGAAACTTGTGAATTTTATGGATAGGTTTAGTATACAAGTGGAAGGAGTGGAGTGGGTGAGAAGTATGTAGAAGTATTGGAAAATGTAGTGTAAATACGGCAATAAGCCAGGAGTGCCCAATAAGTCCCCTTCTGTTTAGTCTATACACGAGCGTAATGGAGGAGGAGAGGATAGACGGATAGGGTTGTTGTGAGTAGAACTAACGTGCGGATGTTGACGTATATCGTTCACGTAGTGCTGATGACTAAGAGAGTGGAAGAGATGTCAGATATGTTGGGAAA
The DNA here is from genome assembly GCA_963942505.1 of Lordithon lunulatus. Lineage (NCBI taxonomy): Eukaryota > Metazoa > Arthropoda > Insecta > Coleoptera > Staphylinidae > Lordithon > Lordithon lunulatus. The sequence goes on from OZ012668.1 coordinate 40,464,364, forward strand.
AGACCAAATCGGTGATGGAGGGGTTGAGTGGAAGAGCTGAGATGGAAAGGTAGAATGATTGGGAGAGTGAAAGAGTTATTTTTTTGGGATTTTGTTTTGACTGTGTAGGAGGGTTTAGGTTGCATGTGGAGAATGCAGGCGATAGCGATAAGGACTGAAACTTGGTGGGGCGGAAACCTCTCCTAATGGCATGCAGGGGCTGGGATGTATGTGTACATCGTATACTGTTCTATGAAGTAGAAGTGTGGGGATTGCGCGAGTGGGATATAATGGAAAGGGAGCAAGGATGATTCCTGAAGTCTACTAGGTCTCAGAATGTCGACATCTAGGGCGGTGCTGTTACAGGAAACGAATCGGAGAGGCAGTGGTGGGAGTCATGTGTATGGGTTGGGAAGTTTGGAGAGAGGTGTCTGGTTTTGTGTGAAGAAAGACTGGTGCGGAAGATAAGCATGAGGGGTAATGGATAAAGTAAAGATATATGAAGGAGTGGGTATGTCTGAGGCGAGGGAAGAGAAGAAACCCAGAAAAAGAGGAAGCCTAGCCTATGAATTGAGGTAATTGACAGATTGAGAGATATTGGTGGTAAGAAAGGCATGTAGGCATTGCTGAGAGTTCGTACAACCCTGGCTACGTAGAGTGGCAAGCGCGGGGGAAATTCCTGAGAAACTCATCCATGGAAGAATGCAATAGAGAGGACATACTATGTATGGTAAGAGAATGGCGTGGATAAGAAAGAGAGGAAGAAACATACGGATGAGGTTGGAAAATACCGAGTATGTGCTGTGTAGTGAGCGAAGCAAGAAGTCGTAGCCACAGCTTAGCAAATAATGTGAGGGAGTGAACGACGAGTTGAGGGGAAGGCGACAAAATCTGTAAAAGACTGAGGCAAATTGGCGAGGCCATAGGGGGTGAGAATATACAATATTATGAAAGGGAGTGTAAATTTTATTTTGATTTGTATATTTTACTTCATTGTGTTTGGGGGGTATTTTGTAGAAGGGAGATATACCAATTTTTATGTTGCCTATGTATAATAAAGGTTCTTTTTATAATTCTCAATTCATATAGCAACCATCGTACTAATCTCTAGAACAGTCTTCATATTTGTATTCACGGAAATAACTAAATTTGAAATACATTTTTTGATATATCACAGGCGCTGTTATTCTGGGTAAAATTGGCATTTCCTGTTTATAAATATTAAATTTCTCATAAAATATAAAAACCAATTATACTGTACAGAGATTAATAGGGTTTTATATATTTTGTATGTAGTTTTAAATTCATAATTACACACTTTTTTGCCGCAACCTAAAATATATTTTTTAGTAAAGTGTTCTATATTAAACATTTATTTTGCTAAGCATTCTTATGCAAAGTATCAATAACATCTGTTATATTATGGCGCAAAAAGATATGTCGTTTATATTTTTTATAGCATAATTACTATATTTTTATGATGATGCCAGTATCATTTAATTACAATTCCACTTTACTGTGGAATGGCAGTCATAATGAATGCTAAATTAAGTCTGGCTACATTAAACTGCATTAATTTTATGATTGAGATGTCATTCTGTCGTCCGGAGTATCCCAAATATGCTTATTTGCATTCCATTAGTTGCGGCCCTAATATAGTACTACTCTCGAATGTATGGCGCCCCTTTAATGAAACTTCATCATCGCACTTTTCCCCACCGCCGGAACGCAGCATATTCGATCTAATATGCCCTGAAAATGTGGCTTGGATGCCTTTTATGAAAAATATTCGACATTATTCACGAGGGATTAATGATTATGCTTTTATAAGACTCATATTTTCAGGTATTACATAGAGGAAGTTCAATTAGTACGATTTAGAATAAAATATTATTGATACCAATAGTGATTTTATAATTTTACATGAAAAATATACTATTCTGGATGATTTTTCCTGTTGGCAGGACTAAACACTATCGAAACAAATTTGGCTAGCGGGCCTTTGTTCGTAATCCAGAGTAAACAACGTGCATTCATACCGGTGCGATATTAGTAAATGCTGCGGGATATATTATTAGCAACACAATTATTAAAAAGCAGAAATATATAGTTTTCAATATTAGTTTAATATTTTTAAAAGAAACAATTATTTGTGCTTAGTTTTTCCTTGTAATGTACAGATGATATATGAGTACATTATATGGAAAAACTAGGCACAAAACACTAGTTTATTTTAAAAATATTTGTTTAACCTTTAGAAAACAATCCCGCTCCGAATGAATATCGTTGGAGGGGCTAATAAGAGTCGCGGACCTTAGCTTGGAAACCCCTGGATTCAGCTATACACCTTCCTATCTACAACGTCTTTCTGTATTAATTCATATATTCTCAATATATTATAAGGGCGAGACAGAGCGGAATTAAATACTATCGACACCAATTTGGTTAGCGGGCCTGTGTTTGGAATTTCGAGTAAACAACGAGCCTTCATATCTGTGCCATAGTGGTGGATGCGTCAGGAATGTAAATTGTTAGGAATTCAATTATTATTAAAAATCAGAAATTCATAGTTTATTTTTCAATATTTGTTTAATATTTTTAAAAGAAACTATTATTTTTGTCTAGTTTTCTTCTTATATACACAGATAATATATCAGTTATCTGTACATTATAAGGAAAAACAAGGCACACATTTAGAAAACAATCCCGCACAGGATCCCTTTGAGGAACGAATTAGGCTTGAGGACCTTAGCTGGGAAACCCCTGAATTAATCTATGCTCTTTCCTATCTACAACGTATTTCTGTACCAATTCATATATTCTCAATTTATTAAAAGACAGACGAGATAGAACAGAATTAAATACTATCGATAGCAATTTGGTTAGCGAGCCTTTGTTTGGAATCCCGAATAAACAACGCGCCTCCATATCTGTGCCATATTGATGCCGGGAAGGTAAATTGTTAGCAACACATTTTTTATTAAAAAGAAAAAAATCATAGTTTACTATTTTTAAAAGAAACTATTGTTTTCGTCTAGTTTTTGAGTTATCTGTATATTATAAGGAAAAACTACGCAAACAAAGTTTCTTTTAAAACTATTTGATTCACATTTAGAAAACATATCGCGCAAGAAAAGCACCCTTTGAGGGACAAATCAGGCTCAAGGACCCCTGGATTAAATTATGCACTTTCCTATCTATAACGTATTTCTGTATTCACTCATATATTCTCAATATATTATAAGGGCGAGACAGAGCGAAATTAAATACTTATATATACACATAAAACCTATTATATATTCGTATATTATTTGTATAATAAATAATAATGTGTAATATAGTTATTATATTTTAATTAATACATAAAACCTCCTTCCCTATTACAAGTTGCAGTTATGAAATTAGGAGTTCGAGGTCACCAGTTGTTACCGCTCCTAATTGTCACAACAGTTAAATTATTTGAGAACAGTTCCCGTTGTCGCAGTTTGTGTTTGTTTAGTAAGATATTTGCGAAGCACATTAATAAACGACAGAGTACACCACCTGCATAACAATCACCACCTGTAGTTTCAATCATTGTTGGAATGTAATTTCGAACTATCCGCCGAATTAGAGTGAAGCCTTTAAAACCTGCTGCATATCGGAATTAATGGGACTCGCAAAATATACGGGCGCGTCCAAAGGACATTGATTAACGCCCCCCGATTCTCAAACAATATAACTTTTTACGACCCGCCTCGCCCGTAATTGATCGCAAAACGTGCAAAAAGCAACCCCTCAAGTAATATCTCCCGGCAACACAATCGTCTCCGAAAGTTATTATGGCGTTCTTTTTTTTTGCAGCCCCGAGATGATGAGAGTTTCGCGCTCTGCGCGCTGCGGTTAATTTTCCCCGAAAATAATTGATAGGACAGGCCGGAATGAGCTTTAATAATAATATCGCGGCCGAACTTTTTCAATTTTAAAAGAGTCTCGAATTAAAGTTTCCTGATTGAGTCGCCTGGGTACTCGTTAGGTGGAGGGCGGCCAGACAGTGGCGACGGCTGCGGTCGCCCCCAATTGCGCACTTCGCCTGTTTAAATCTAATTGACAGCCAATTTGAAGATACGGAGAGTGGTTGTGTTGAAAGTAAGTGGAAGTTAGATTATTAAGCACAAAAAGTACTGAATGTGAAAATTGCTAAAAAAAAGTTAAGCTTTACTCTTTACTGCGTGTTTGGAAGGAAGATTGGTGTGTTAACTTAAGTGACTGTATGTAACAACTGTGTTAACTTTTAAACTTTTAAAATACAAGGTGGAACTACCAACTTTTATCCAGCTTAATTCAGAGTGACATGAATAAAATGAGACCTAACAATATTGGCTTAATTATAGTAAATTTATGTGGCTCATAATTTCGAAATATCTGGTACATATATGACATATATAGTATCCTCAAGAATGTTGGACACATATGGAACATATTTTATTATTAACTTCTCATATAAATGATAATGATATTCTTTCAAAAATTGTCTGCATTATTTCAAACTTAATAAGCAATCATCGTAAAATAAACAGCTTGCGTATAACGAAAAAATATAAAACGGCTCAAGAGTAAACTATTCTTTTTAAGATTTGTGAAAATATTATTAAAAATGTTACTTAGAACTGACAGAAGGTTCTAAATACGAATTTGGAACCACTAACAGCTAAAATATTTTCTTTTGTCGGGCTGACACTGATACTAGAAATTATCTGTACGAATTAAATTTTGGAAACACTAATGTAGCGCCTCGGAAAACAAAGTTGTAAAACTTGTATTTGTCGTAGGTGAATTATAAATTTATGCGTATTGTAAAACGTGAACTTATTTAGAGAGAAAACAGGCGATTTTAAAAACAATATTGATCGTCATAAAATGTTAGTATTTTGCTGAACTTTTCACCTGGAAATTTTAGTGCATAAGGTAAAAAATGGTAGAATGGAGATTGGATGGGAAATAATTATAGAGAATGCGGAATGTATGGAAGACGAGAGGATAGACAAGAGCATTAAATTAGTAAGAGCACTACATAGCCAGGGACACAAGAGGAAAGACATGGAACAATGGTCTTCAACGAGGATGGAAAATGGCTATCGGAGTTGAGAAAAATAGAAGCGAAGAATAATAAAATTAGGACAGGTTAACTTACGGGCGGGTCCAGGAGGGTATTTTTATCGTTACGGTAGAATCTAGTTAATTCATTTGATTTTATAGTATTTTAAATCAATTAAGTGTATTATATAATATTAGTTTGGTTATAGGGATTGTGATAATGTTAGGATACAATAATCTATATAAATAAAAGGCACCGTTACTATATGATTTGATTTAAACACATTACATGAAATTGACAACTTTCCACGGGATTATGGCCTACAATATAATATTCACATTTATTTGGGATAAACACAAACCCTTACATGTGTGAGTAAGTGTTTGTGTTTATGCCAAATAAATTTACCATAAATTAACGAGTCACGGATTACCGACAAATAATAATGACGGTAATTTTAATTCCCAGTTTAAATCAGATTTTTAATATCTATAGAAATAGTTATTACTTTATCATACGAACTATGTACAACGTATTGAACCTACGGACTTTTTCTTTTGGAAATACTCTTTATTCGTTAAGAATAAAATCAGGGGACCTTATGATTTATTTCCGCCCGGCGTACGTACGCTCGAGGAGATTTTCATACAATCGCTTGAAAATTATATAAATAAGTAAAAGATAAAATGAAAATTCAACAAAAAACTGATTTATTATGATACGTATGATAAAGTAATAGCATTGGCGTCATTGGCAGGGATTATCCACGTGTCCACATCATGTTGGTGCTAGCTGTGGTGCTTCCATCGATACACATCATTTTGGTATCAGAGGTAGTGTTTCCACCAATACACATCAAGTGGATGTATAATAATCTCTAGTTTCTTGTATTAATCAGTACGAAAATAATAATGTTTGAAATCACACTTAATAATTATTATCATAATTTTTAATACTTAATCCTGATATTCTAACATGAGTTGCTGTATTCCTCAGTAGTATATTATTTATAATGAAAAATAATTAGTTTATCTCATGGCACTAAATTAAAAATAACACTTTCCAGTTCCATCGCCCGGAGGCCTTCCCGTCGGGACAGGGGGAAGCTGAGAGGAATTTAATCAACCGGTATTTACCTTTACTTCATGGAAACCTCCGAAAACCTGTGAAAGGCAAGTCGCAAAATAATCTAACGCAATCGGCAGCGAAATACGAGACGGACTGCGTCTCTAACCACAAGGCACAGAACAGGGTTCATTGAACTGATAAAACGGGAACGACAAAATGCAAATCATAATTTATTCAAACATGTATGTTCGTATTGTAATAAATCAACAGTCACTATGTTTAATATTAAAAAAATTTAAATAATACTTCTACCTATATTATATTCTTAACGTCTTTTATTATTTCACTTTTATTTTTTGGATTGCGTCACAGTTTCACATCATTTGAGTAAATTATGGCACTAGTGGGGTTGTGTATTCTTTAATAAGCTTCCTTATTCTATAAAATGTTTAACGCTAATGGCATTTAGGGATGAGGGAGATATATGAGTAATATGCTTTGTTGAGTTCTAAACAAAACCTACTACAGCTGGAATGAGTATATAAATCACTGATTTCAGTTTTTTATACTTTATTTTAACTTTTTATAACCTTATCATATTTATACTTCCACCAATTAGACAATGTAATTATGTGTTTTTTATACTAAATGCATTTGTTTTAATGACTTTGTTATCAACTTTGATTTACTTGTATAATTGTAATCTCATATTATTAATCTATTAATTAATACATAATTGTACAATCGACCTGTCTAAGCCATATTGGTATCAACATTTATGCAACATCCATAAGTGGATTAGTCTCTTGCTTCTTCGCCTGCCTGGCGATTCTCGGGTAAGACTAGTTTAAGATAAATTTATGTAAAATGTTGTGAAAACAACTATGGTAAGATTTGTTATCTTCAGGAGGTGGCGTTAATGGAACACAACTTCTAGTGGTACCCCACCTAGTGAGTCGTTACCCTAAAAAAGTCCTACTATGGATTTAGGACATAGTAGGGACCAGGATGGGGTCGCATTGCTAAGAAGTTCTGGGGCTCATCACAATTATTTGCATGACAGAGCCCCCCACTAGAATCAACTTCACACCTTTGATCTATCGGCCATCTCTTCAGCCATTCTGTCAATGGCAAGAAAAAAATCAGTAAAAATTATTTTTCACAATTTTGACTTGGCGGATCTGGCCTGGACATCTAGATTTCCAACTACCGAAGTGAGGGATCTGCTGATTCGGGTGGTTGTACGAGGGAGCCATAACCGCTGTCCTGCCTGAGGTGTTATTTTTATTTAGTGCTGCCTGTATTTATTCTGCCTGTTGTTTCTTTCTCTTTCTACAGTAAAAAGAGGGCACGAACAGAGTCCAAGCAATAACACATGTCGGCTTCCTAGCGTGCGAAGATAAAGAAAATTCCTAAAAGCCAAATACCAATATGAAGATGAGTGACCAGAAGGAAAATAGGTATGCTCAATAGGATACCCTAGTTCGGATGGCGTCGCACCTGGCCCCGTGGAGGGGTGTAAATTACAGTCATCCAAAGACCACCATGGCTCCCCAACAAGCCAGATGGGGAGCCCTAAACAAGCTTTGGCAGGGGACCAAACTTTCTCCACGCCCACAGCCACCAATGATAGACCAGTCACTTGTGAGCGTGAATGAGCGATTGGAGTAGGAGACGGCAATGAAGTGGATATCTTTAGGAGAAGGGACGCTATCACCAGGTCTCCGGTCCTCAGACGGTGCACTGTAAGCAAACGCAAGGCCCAATAGTTCCCTGAATCTGAAGCGGACAGCCCGCAAGAGGATAAGAAATGGACCAGTTCACAACCAGGCACACATACATGCACCGGTCAAACAGAGGCTAGCCGAATTAAAGGCGATGTATGAGCCGGGCAAGGGACCGATTTTCAAAGAAGAAGAAACCAGCACCATGGCAGTCAATCAACCGTACGATCAGACTGGAACAACAAATGGAGGAGCTGAAAAGGAATGCGTTGGAAGCGACCAAGCGGGAAGCAGCAAATAGGCCCGTCAAAGATGACAGCGCCTCGGAAGCTACCAGGTAATTCGATGGTTATTTGACAAAGACGGGTCGTACACACGGCCAAAGGCCTTCGGAGAACAGTTGTGGCTGAAACAGACCTACAGGTGCACCACAAACGGCAGAGGGCACACCAGTCAGAGACCCACGGGAGCGCGACTCGGTCAGACTGGACACTGACAAGATCCTGTCGTGCAAACAGGTAGAATCGAGTGAGGAGAGAGTCCTCCCTGAACATGATAGGATGCGAATACGTTACACATACCACCGAAGAGCCTAAAAGCTACGGAACAGTAAGCAAACCCGTTCGGAAATTCTATTACATCATATACGACCAAACAACGGAGGAAACACATTCCCTGAGGGCTTACGATACCTGAGAGGGACACAGGCCGAAGGAAACTGGTAGTCGAATCCCCCTCTTTGCTGACACTAGCGTCGACATAACCTACTACCGGGCGAGTTGCATACTCGACACCATGGGGAAGCTATTGATGTACCTGGTTTTGGAGAGGTTAACACCCGTTACCGAGGCATCCTGGAGACTTGCGGACCAACAATACGGTTTCAGGTCTGGCAGGTCCACCATCCAGGCAATGGAAGTGGTAGTGGAAGTTGCAGACCAAGCAAAAGGTGAGTCGTTAAGAAGGCGGAGGCTCTGTGCACTGAAAGTCATTGATGTGCGCAATGCCTTCAACTCGGCACACTGCCGGAGGACCCTGAAACGATGCAGGGTGGATGCCATGAAACTCGTTAGAAGCTACCGGGAAAGCCGAAAGCTGTTTGTGGAGAGCTAGGACGGAGATAGATGCATGAGGTTAGGATGCAGATGTCCACGGAGCTCGGCCCTTGGACTGATCCTATGGAAGATAATGTACGATGGTATCCTACGGATACCCCTCTCTAAGTGCTGAAAACGCGGACGATGTGGCCCTTGTGACAATGGGGCGTAGCGAAGAGGAGCTTAGGGCAAAGATCAATGATAGCCTGGGGACTATGCGGCAGTGGCTAGTCGAAAACTTACTAGAGGTAGCGTAGGAGAAGACGAAGGCGGTGTTCCTAATAGGATGGAAACTATGCGTCCAGTCCAGTTTACTATCGGCGGGACAGAAGTTGTCCCGAGAAAGGAGATCAAGTACCTGGGGGTTGTCGTGGTCCAGGGCTTGACCTTCAGAAAATATGTAGAGACAACGGGTGAAGGGGCAGCCCGGTGTGAAACAATGCTGTCTGCGATCATGCCGCAAAATAACACGAAAGCCCTGGACCCATATAAAAGGAGCAGGCTCGGAGCTCCCATCTGGGGTTGTAATAATAAACCACCAGGCAAATCCTGACGAGGGTGCAGAGGAAGAGTGCACTCAAGGTGGCAAAAGGTTTCCATATGGTGTCCAGGGAAGCCATCCTGGTTATCAACGGTATCTCTCCGATCGAGCTGCTCGCCTTGGAACGTATTGTGGGATACAATGAGGGTCTGAGCGTGAGGGTTGCAAGAGCCAGGGCAGTAGCAAGGTGGCAGACATTGAGGGATGACAAAACCAACTAGACCCGTGGACTCTTCCCACAGCTAGCACGAAGGATCGATAGGAGAACAAGTGCTCTCGGGGCATGGCTGCTTCAGGGCATACCTGAAAAGGATGGGCCTGGAGCAGTCAGAGGAGTACACGTCATTTTTGACTGCCTACGCTAGGCCTAAGAATGTGCTGAGATGGAGGGATAGGCAGGGGCTGTATTGATCCTGGGCAACATGACTATGAGGATGATTGGGCGCCAGTGGCGTAGGACCAGGTACACACCTACCTGTCCACCATCGTGGAGGAACTGGCCCGGGAGGAGCGGGGCAGGCAGACTCATTTCTTCTTCTTTTCTTCTCTTCTATTTTTTTTCGGGAAAAGACTAATGACGATAACAGGTCCAGAAACCCCGCCCGAGAGCGAATGAGAAATCAGTTCCAGAGTGCAAGGGGTTAAGGTTTAGTTTCCTTCTACAAACTACAAGGCAAGACCCACAATACCCGGTGAGAAGCACCGGGTGTACCCATTCTCACCCTACATTAAAAAATGAAGTGTGTGCGGTTGTTCCCTATGACTTAAACTATGCTCTTTATTGTTTAAAAAAAAACTTAAAATATATTTATAACTATAACTACATATTGATATTATATATATTGGGACTTCAGCTTATGGGGATCAAATCAGCTGCTCTGTCGTGCTGGTATGATAATCCCCTTTCCCGTTGGATTCTCTCTCTTTTTAAATTGTTTACAAAATGTTCTTTCAGTAAGATTTTAAATTTACAATATATTATAATATCTTTGAGATGGTTTGGGATTGTGTTGTATCTTCCTACTTTCGTCTATTGGGCTTTTATCCACTGTGTTTGTTTTAGATCTTTTTGTCTGCATATTATATGATGTCCTTGTTTGATGTGAGTGTTTATCCACAATAACAATACTGCCTTACTCTAAATTAACATATGACTTAATGTATACACTACATTGTTTTGCAGTATAAAACAAATACGCTTAATTGTATTTGTATTAACTATGCGCTTCATATATTTTCAACTATTTTGATTTATTGTAACCAACATTATTAAACAATACAGAGAATACTTTGATACATAGTTGCATTAGAGAAAAACATTGTTGTAAACATCAATATAGTTGTGCATAGTGAGGATTATTTATGATAAATTGGTGATCGTAGTACGATTCCTGTATGATAAATTATTATTACATTATGTGGAAATTATTACTGTAAGAAGTTATATATCTAAAATGGTTAAATCAGTAAATGCTTTTGATGTTATTTAAATGCGTAATCGATTCTTCACCATACATTATATATTATCGTAGTATTCATTTCGTGCGACAAATGATCAGATTTGTCAATTACATCAAGCAATAGATATATGAAGCGAGTCATCAATAATAATGTTAATACGTGCAATGATTTTGACTTAAAAAGCGATTGAACAGCAAATTATTAAAATTACAAGGGATCAATTCAGATGAGTATAATATTTTATAACTCTGCATAAAACAGAAATTTGCTCAACATTACGTTAACGTATATCCGATTATAACAAAAATTATCGCTGCTGTGTCAGCTTAATTTCGTTTTTTTTATATAAAATACGAACCGTTGGCGACCCGTGGGGATGAAGCGATGTGTCGCTTTTAACGTGTAGCTGCTGCCACCGCCGGTGGTCGCTTTCGACGATATTTATAGCACATTTAGAGCAATTACGGGACCTGCTGACCGGAAGATAATTATTTAAATCGTAAGGATAATCCGCACGATAGTGCAACGTCGTTCTGCTAATTTCTTGTCAATCAACGTAGCGATTCATTTTAATTACGGCCGATTAAATAAGAGAAGCTTATAAACAAGCTATGGGTGGTATTTAGGGGCGGTTTAAATCCGAAACACACTGACAGCCGCTGTAGGGGGTATCCGTGTTTATCAGATCTCAATACAAATGAAAGGCTTTTACATCCAAGGCACCTTTATAAATTTAGCTCATTATTTTTGTTTTGAGCGCTAACCTGAAAACACGTTTCACAACAAAAACACGATTACGTCTCTCGTAATTTATTCAGCGACAAATAATTAAATCCACTTCGTGGTTTCGGTAATAACATGAACTTTATGTTATTAAGTATCGAGTATAATAACCGCTTTGTGTTAATCGGGAGCGTGTATGTGTGGAAGTGCTACCTGAAACGTTATTCGTAATTAGCTTCGTCTGCCGCGAAAATTGTGTTAAGCTCGCTTCTGTACAAAATATACATCACTCTTGAATAAATACCTATGAAAATTTAGATAAGGTATTTATTCGACTGGATGGGGTTATAAGGCTGTTATAGAAATGTACAATTTGAAATTTATAAAAATTAAATATTACGTATTACAGTATATCAACTATCTAAAATGTATTGCATAGCAGTTATTTCGATTTTATTTTTTTAGATTTAGTTTTCCATTGAAAGTACATTTTATAGACGCCAAAGCAGCATGTATTTTTCATATGGAATGGTCCCCATCCTTTTCCGTGATTTGGTAGGTGAATGTGATTGTTGGTGTTGGTTATTTAGTTAGTTCTTTAATAATATGCTAATTGGCTTTTTTAAATTGTATATAACGTTGTGTTTGTTTAAATTCGCATGGAAATTTAATAAATGTTTTGATGTTGCGGAGTAATGGGCTTTTCCCAAAAGTATTTTTCAAATCTTATTGCGATATATGGCTATTACACTCTACAATTACAATTACAATTATATCGAGTGGATATAATAGTAATATCGGAAGAAACAACATCTGCGTGGTATAAGCAGTTGATGGCTCGAGAGAAGCACCAAGAAGGGAAAACGTATTTCCTAAAAGAAAGGAGAAAAAAGAAACAACGTAACCTAGCAAAGGCTAGACGACGAGCAGTGCACGAGAATTGTATAGGCGTCTTCAAAGTTGTCTACAGAAACCAAATTTAAATACACAGCCACACAGTTTTGTCAAACATTTTCAGACTATCGTCATACTGGATGGTATCCCACAAGGCGCCAACCTAACCATGTATACTGATGGATCCAAAACTAAGACGAGAGCTGGCTATGAAATATTCTCACCAGAACTCTATCTCAAGAAAACTTACGTCTGTCTTCCAAGCTGAATTAACAGGAATACTAAACTGTGTTCAAATTTTAGCTGAGCGAAATATTAAGGATAAACATATCCAAATACTCACCGACAGCAAATCAGCTCTAAATGCACTAAATGCCAACAGATTTGTGTCGAAAGAGCTATAGTCATGCCTACATAGCCTAGAGGAGCTATCTAAACATAACAAACTAGAACTTTGCTGGATCAAAGGACATAGTGGCATCAAGGGGAACGACATAGCAGATGAGCTTACCAGGAAGGGATCCTTACATCCTCTAACAACCCAAGAGGATGAAATACTTTCTGCAGGTACTATGAAAAAAAATATAGAGCATAGGGCACATGCTCTTCACAAGATAAGATGGCGAGAAACGCCGGGTTGCAAGCAATAAAAGGTAGCAATTAGGCCTTGTAAAATTGCAGCCATGGCCCGCCTTAATGTATCTAGAACTAATCTGAAATTATTGACCAACATCCTAACTGGCCACTGCCGGCTAAACAAACACCTACACACGATGGGTCTGGTGGAGGTTATGTAGAGGGTAATATGAAGAACTAGAAACAGCAGAGCATGTAATATGCTCCTGCCCAGCTCTAGTAAACACTAGGCATCTAATACTAGGGGAGTGCTGGCCTAGTATGGACAGCATTGGCAACTCCTCACATGCCAGAGTTATGCAGCTTGCACGTAAAATTGACTGGTGGGACGAGTGAGCAGCCTTAAAGGGAGGACACAATAGGCCCATTTTGAGGCCTACGTGTCTGTAGCTATGCTACCCTCCAGCCAACAATCCAGAACACAGCCCCATGGAGCGTGAGCGGGAGAACAGTCTGGGTGTGGATGGTGCGCGTGGAAATAATTTACCATTTGGGGCGTGCGCCAAAACTCGCTCACGGCTTAAAAGAACGTGAGGCGCTGAAAAGTGACGGAATGTATGTATGAAATTGTAAGGGAAATTAGATAAATGATAGAAATCAATTTCAAGAGGGAAAATAGAGAACCAGCATTGCTGAACGAGAAATAATATAAGTACAAAAAGCGCTAGAAGATAGAATGGACCAGCTAAAAGAATGTCAACTGAAGTTTGAGAACTGGGCCAATGAAAAACTTAGCTTACTAAACGAGATAGCAGATCTAGAAAAGAAAGAAGCAACGTGATTATTAATGCCGAAGAAAATGAGAATCACCAAAAAAATTACAAAATATTGTAGAGAAGGACCTTAAAATAACTGCAGAGGAAATGAATGTAATCAGAATGAGGGGAAAACTGAAGACAAAATTCGTCCTCTGTCAAGTTCGCGGACCAAAAAGCTACCCATGCGGATTCGAAATGTACTGTGAATAATTACTTTCTGGATGATGAGAACCAAACGAACGGTCAGTTCAAGGATTCTTGAGAAACGAAAGATCAATGGCGGTTGTACGAAGAACTGCACGAAGCGGAATAATTCAATTACGTCAAAAAGTACAAGTGTAACAATAAGGCTGAATAACGTCAAAGGAATTGTCCAGCAGATACATTCGGAGAGATGGGGAAGCGAAACACCTGCGGTGTTTCGCTTCCCCATGGGATAATGATATAGACCCAAAATTCAAAAGAGGTTATATTAATTAATGTGTCCTGGGAAAAGTGAGATTATGGAATATTGCGGGATCAAGAAGGAAGTGATGCTGTGATGTTACTCGAAGGAAACGAATATGTTTTATATGCCAATTCGATGCGAATAGTCTAAAACATGGGCAGAAGAAAAAGACTTAGAAGATTTGTCAAAGAAACTTCCAAATAGCATGTTGTGGAAATGTCAACCGACGCTAAGAGAGTCAACGAAGAGGCATAAGATGGCGGAAGGATGCAAGAAGACTGGGTAAAATCAGTTGGACCAAAACAGGACGCGGTGATACAGGGGGTAGTGGGTAGACAATTTTCTGTTATACAAACGGTATCTGGAAATCAATCACTAAGGTGATATACCATACAAGAGTCATGGGAGAAGAACGAGCTGTGTAAACGTTAATGGAGAAGTTGTACGAAGATTGTGGAAGAATAAAAAGATAAATGCAAATGGATGGGTACAGTGAACAGAAGCTGGAATATAGGAAGAATACACATACTGCTATATAGACCCGAAAACTTGTTAGTAAAGCTATATGGAAAAAAGTAGTGATGGACAACAATACACATACTGCTATATACACGCGAAAAGTTGTTAATGAAGCAACTATATGGAAATAAGGAGTGATGAGGAACGGAAAACGATGTTCAACGAGGACTGCAAGGCAGAAAAGAAAGCGACCAGAGCAGCGTTATGAGACTAGGGTTAAGGGCGCTGTCAATGAATCGAAAACAAATTACATGATTTTCAACACACAAAAACAACCAATAGAGTTATCCATTCACATAAATGGAACACAAATCAAACAGATACAAGAAGTGGAATATCTAGGATTAAGGATACAGGATAATCTTGGGACGCATACATAGATCGCCTACAAAAAAAGAACTCCAAAACGATAGCGGCAATATACAAAATAAAAAAATATATACCTGACTCAGCAAGGAAACAAATATACCATGGAATCTTCACATCACAAAATAACTACCTAAATAACATCTGGGGAAATACAAGCAAGAAAAATATATCAAAGATACAAACTCAACAAAACAAAATCTTAAAAATCTTATACAATTTAGACAGAAGAACAAGTACAACCGAACTATATGAAAAGACACAAGAACTTAACATAGAGAACATGATCACCCTAAACAATCTATTAATGATCTACAAAATTAAAAACAGCCTAATAAAAATAAATACTAAACTAATATCAAACAAACAAATACATGACCATCAGACTAGAAGAAAATCACATTTTAGAACGGAAAAATACACAAAAACAAAATATTCACAGACATTAACAACAACCGCCATAAAACAATACAATGAACTAAATGAGTATATTAAAACACTTAAATTAATTCCCTTCAAACTCAAAATAAAAAACCTACTAATACACAACAACCTTAAATAAAATAGAAGACAGGGAACAAACCACAGCACCCCTCGATACCGTTAGCCCGAGCTGAGAAATCACCCATAAATCCCGCGGCGAGGACAGAGGGAAAAAAAACATCAAATCATAGCCAAACAACATCACATGTTTTGTATTTTATATTTTTATATTTATATAGAATATGTAACTTTGTTGTTTAACTAATGCAAATTTATTATTATTATTTAAAAAAAACCAGCAAGAATTTGGGAAAGCTGAACGAAGGAATATCGACGAGAAAGGTGCGCATCAGGAAATTTTGCTACGATTCTATATTGGAGGAATAACAGAGAAAACAGCCTGGCGCAGCAAGTTCTACTACAATGAGAAACTAATACCTCAGAAAAAGAGAACTGCTTCTTTTTCTGAGGTATTAGCTTCTCATCGTAGTTGTAGGCAGTACAAATAACTTCGCAGAAAAAGTTGGATAAAGAATATGAAGGCGATATAAAGCAACAGGGCGGGATAAAGTCAACTGTGATTCCTGGAAAGAGCTGCCCACAAGTGGCATATTGTTAAATCTGGTTAATAAAAATTTGAATAGAGAGCAAGAACTTCCTACTGCTTGAGTAAAAGAAGCAGATCGTAAGAGCTGTGACTTGAAAGAATGTTATCGCAAAACTACATGTACTCTTAAATGCGATGACAAGAGATCGATAGAGTTTTCGGCAAAGAAGGGGTTACGGCAGGGGTTTCCATTGAGTCCATTGCTTTTTAATATATTTCTCGGACATGGAGGATGTATTAAAACTAGGCCAAGAGGCGAGATTGCTGTTCGAAAAACGGAAAATATGGTCACTTGACGATGTAGTTCTATTAGGAATGTCGGTTTCCAAGTTAACAGAAATGTCGTTAAGACTGAGACACTACTTCGTTAAGCGGAAATTGATCGCCAATGTGGACAAAAGGAAATGAATGAAGTTCAGTAGGGTAGAGCATCCAGCAAGAGCGAAGTACTACAGTGACCAGGGCCGTAACTAGGTAGGTAAAATAGGGGCATGTGCCCAGGGCCTAGGCGGTGGAAGGGGGGCCAGAAATACTACAGAAAGATAGACCGAAAATACTGGTTACGAGTTACTTATAGGTTTATAAACAGTTTGTATATATATATATATATATATATATATATATATATATATATATATATTACAGCGTAAGTATTCTTATTCAGTACATATTCAACTATTGATAATAATTAGAAAGAAAATATTCTTGTTAAAGAGGCAAACAGTGGTGTCGATAGTGATGCCGATAGTATTCAAATGAAATACCTTTGTCTCTGAATTATAATGATCCGCCTTCTTGGCGTCCATTTTAACGATAATATTACACATTACCCAGATCAGTGGCCGAGTGGTTACAGGCGTAGTCCGTCTTGTACTGAGCATTGGGGAGTCTGAGAACCCCATCTGGGCGAAATGTCGCTAATCATCTTTCACAGTTTTTCAGAGGTTTTATGTGAAGTTAAGGTAAATAGTTCTCTTAACAGAAACCCTCTGAAAAACTGTGAAAGATGATTATCGAAATTTCGCCCCGATGGGGTTCTCAGACACTATCGACACCACTATTATCAATAGTTTTAAGATGTACTCGGTCACTCGGTATTCCTTCTTGAACCAATTGGAATAAAATTCCGATATACAATTACTTTCTTCCGATTTTCTTTTTCAAATGTTCCTTTTTTCTGCACCTAATTTAGGTTTATGCAGAGTAGTAGACATTTTGGGAAAATAATGACATTTTTTTCTGTATATTTGATTAAATGAATTAATAGTGATTAAACTCCTCTTAGCTTCTCCCTTGACCGGCGGATAGTTCTATAAAGATTTTTTTATTACACATTCATGTCAAACAGAATATTTTTACTGTTGAGCCATATTTATATTTGTTTCATTAATACGTAGACATTTATAGAAATGGTGCGTTATAGCTATATAGCTTATAGAGAAAGGTTCACTATTGAGTATAAGTGCGTTAGAATAAGTGTAATTAGTTCTTATAATTGTTATTGTATAATCAGTGCTTTAAGTTAGTTACTCAGTTGTTAATAAAATGTGTTAGTTGATTGTGGCGAAGGACTTTTGTGCATTGAATAATATCCTCCAAAGAACAAGCTCTGGATTTACCGGACCAAGTACCTGACCATACTAAATGTTATTAGTAATAAAACATCACGATATGTGATACATCTGATTAATACATCGCCCTGTATATACATCACTCGCTCCGATATATATATATATATATATATATATATATATATATATATATATATATATATATATATATATATATTTCTTCTTTTTTGTTGTCTTTTGTATGTAGTTTAGGGGAATAAATATCGTATATTATGTTTTATTTCATTTGCATGTAATGCAATGTAAGGATAAACAGTGTATAAATTTAATTATACACGGTGTCCCTAAAGTATGGAATAAGTTCTGAAATAATGTTTCTCTGTAATTTCCTTATATGACCTATATCATAATATACATCCCTGATCGCAGAAAAATAATCCCTTTCAGAATCCGCAATAAAAAATGGGAATGTTATTTAAAAAACTGTCGATGACGTCTTTGCTTTCAAAAATCGTCCAAAAAAATTGTCGCTTTGATTAAAAATTGGATATTTAAAATTAAAAATCGATGTGTACGAGTAATTTTTGCAAAAATCATAAATAAAGGTTTTATCGCATTTATTCCATACTTTAGGGACACCCTGTATAGCTATAATAATGAAGTTTTTGTTTATGTATTGAGTTATTATGCCAATGAAATGTTTTACTACTAATATGTTTCCACTTTTCCGGCACCAATGTAAAAGTATGTTTTTTGCGGGTGTGTTTGGAAATTATCTCGAGAGTTATCTGCTGTACACGAGCGAGCCATTGTGTACTACAAACTAAATTATTGTATTTGTATCTTGATAATCTTTGATTATCACCATATATGTTCAGTTCCTAATATACATTTGTTTGTAGTTATTTGTATCTTGATAATCTTTGATTATCACCATATATGTTCAGTTCCTAATATACATTTGTTTGTAGTTAGAGTAATTTTTTATACTAAATTACTTAAGTTTATCAAGTACTATATACATTTGTTTGTAGTTAGGGCAAATTTGTAATCTAAATTACTTAAGTTTATCAAGTCTACGTGGAGAAAATTTAAAATTTTATATGCGTCTAGAAAGAGTACCGGACCACAAGCACATTACCAGTAGATTATGTGACAAACCAAGCACTGGTACTAACCTTGCCTACAGATCTCTCAAAATTATAATGTCATTATTAGCTAGCAAACCCATTATATTCCAGAAAATAGCTATAGCCTTTGAGTTTATTATCATAGTAACTGATATTTCAGTGAAATTATAGCTATACGTTTTTATTTTCTGATGATTTTGAATACGAGTATTAATTCTATCTTGTAACAATAGTATTCAACCATACCTTATACCTGTATATTTGGTAATGGTCATATTAAATGAAAGAACTAGACAGAAAAAAAATACTTGCACGTATCATATTAAACATTACTCACAAAAATGACATTATAATTATGATTAATTCCACTACCGTGCTAGTGTCGTACACTAATGTGATTTATAGCTTCCATCTCCGACGGCAATTGCTGAATTAAAATAAATGACAGAGCTATTTATTCCATTATTATATCACGTTACATCAAAATATTTCAATGAATCCAAGATATTATCCACTCCAATGTGGGTCAGAACAAAGCGCTGCCCCTTGTCGCACTTTATGACATTTTCAAGTTCCCCGGGTTTTAGGTTTTGTGGCATGCGGAACTTGCGTTCTTATCAGGCCGAAGTTAAAAGCCGGATCTGGAAAGGAAGCAATGCGGGAGTGCAGGGTGTAAGGATGGCTATCCCGAAAACACTAGAGCTCCGTAACTTTGTAACGTGCACGGGTTTCCTGCGGATAAAATCAATATCTCTTATTAAGCACCACCGCCTGGCAACACAAAATTTATAGACTAAGTTTACACAACAAAACAATATATCTTCATTTAATAAAGATTTTACAATATAAAAAAAATATTTTTAAAATATTGACAATTCACTGTTTTGCAAGATTTTTTATATTAATATTTTATAACAACAGCTGTTGAAAACAACCCCTCATAAAAATGTGATTTTTTGCAGGTCTATTACGAATTCAGCAAGCGATGATCAAGCATAATAGGCACACAAGTTCAAGCAATATAAATATCTTCAGTCAAGTATTACCCCACAATTACATTCATCATCCCGCCCCTTATATTTCATATTATTGAAAGCCGACAACTTTAAAAAAAGCGGCCTTTTCAAAAGACGCTCGTAACGCGGCTGCGTTTAAAATCGCAACGGTAAAATGGTGCGCGACTACTGAAAAGGGATCTTTTTAAAAACTTATTCATCCCGCGGCATCCCTTTTATCTCAATGAACTTTAAATACACTTAATGGAAAAGTTTTGGGTCGCCTTGGAAAAAAATAAGAAGTCAGAGTTTAAAAGCTTCCGCTGAAAAATCATCTCTATTTGCGAAAAGTTTATCGATGTTTCGGAATGCGCAGATTTGTCTTTCTTATACGTGCTTTCGGGAAAGTTTTAAGTAAATAATTTTTTATCGAAGCTCTGCCGGTTTATAAAACGAGACAGTGATATAAATCGCTTCCGTTGTATTTTATTGGAGTGACGTGACAGTGACAGCGTTATTTTTATAATTGAGGCCATGATATACTCATAACGTTATGACAAGCCACACAATTTCGATAATGTCCGCCCAGAAATAACTCTATTAAGTTAGATTGCACAGAAATCAGCCATGTTTCTGTTCATGTATCGTGGTGCAGTCACACTTTATAGTTTGGTTGCAATTTAATTAGGAATTTATAATTATTTTTTATAAATAAAAAAATAATTAAAAACAGTATTTGTCAGATATAGTCCAATAAAAATTTCTGGCTTTTCAAAATTTTGTTGAGTTTACTGCCTACAAATAACGTTTTAAGATATGGATATATGGCATTTCATTTATAAAACTGTATTAATTTAAATGAACTCCTGGATAGATGACAAAATTATTACTCTTAAGCTTGAAGTACTTTGTAATGTATGTATTTAACATGATTAATGGATTTATGCAAATTAATACTTGATAGGTTTTATCAATTTTAATTAATTAAATCCATAACATATTGTTAAATATGTAAAATATTTCAAGCTCACTAAAGTAATATTATTATCATGTATCTATATCTAAAAGTGTTTATATTTTATGTTATTTTATTAATTAAATAAATTAGTATCGTAAATCATTGTTTTTAGGCTTAGAATTCTTAGTAATTATTCAAAAGTGTTTATTGCACCCAGTTGAATTCGAATCTGAAGCGGTTAATGCAAGTTTATAAAATTCCCATACACTAATTATTAGAATCCCCTAAGTAACTCAAGGACTTTGTATGTTACAAACAGCTTCGGAAACGTGATGACAATCCTTAATCATCTATCTAAGATTCGGAACCGGAGCCGCGACGCTATTAATAATTCGTAAAACTGATTAAGTCTTGCCTTTCCATCAGAATCCCCTGTTCCCACCTTAGAGCACCCGACCAATCTAATTTCACAAATCTCATTGCCGGCCCCAAATCCGCGGCGCATACAAAAAAATTTATTTTATTTTTTATGCTCATCCGTCCTCCGCCGCCCCCACCGAGTTACTTATCGCCGTGCATATAAATTTCTCGGGGCGTGTCGGCCGCGCGGCGCGGATCCCAAAAGAAAACCTAAACAAATGTCTTATGATAAATCCTTGCGGGATTATGCGCCTGCTTATATATCCGGGGCTTCAATTTTTTTATATGTAACGCCGCATAAAACAGACAGAGGGAAAAGACAATAATCCACGTGGAGATAAGAAAGATATTCGTTGCTACACAAAATAACGAGAGTTAAATAATTGCAATTATCCCAACCGTTATAAATTCCGTTTGTCAGGACGCAATTGGAACGGAATTAATTTTTCTCGCCTCGTCCTTTCCGTGCGTATTATTTAAATAGATACATCTTTATTACCTCCGCGCCGCCGTTATCTACCACTTGTCGCCGATAAACCCTTATTTATTTGTCTGGAGGTAAATTATGTGATTATATTAGGGCTACGTGTATCTTGCTTTGGCGAATTTGTGCAGTAACGTGGCGACAATGGGTAGGGAATTAAAGCGATAAGTTGCCTCTTCGCATTCAACAAGCAAACCGACAAACTTTACATAGTAAATAAGCGCAGGTGCGAAGAAAGGCGGACGCAAACTTTAGAACAACAGGCCTATTTAGAGAGGGGCTCCCATTATTCAGGAATATCTTTGTCGCATGATTACGCGGTATGCGCCCTGATTCCACTCTAGGGAATTACTGTCCATCCGATTAATTGATAATATTCCCAGCGTGCTCATAATTGGCTAGGAATGTTTATTTAATATGGATGAGAGGTCACACAAATCTAAATGATAGATAATTTAAACAACTCTTGTAGAGGATGTTACTTTGTAAATTTAGGTTGATCAACTATAATGCATTCTAGAATTTTTGAAAAGGCAAGGAAAAATCAATAGCAGGGACAAGTGAAACTGATCAAAAGACTATACCTAAAATCAAATTAAAAGAGTTTATATTTCCTTTTAATGTTAATTAATCAGGCAACAATAAAATATGGATATTTCATTAAGTAGACTTTGACAATCTTCCAACTTAATAATTTAAAAAAATTGCTTTGTACGTCAAACCGTTTGTTATTATAATGTATCTGACTCTATGTCATCCACAATCAAATCCGTGCCAATTTCTTATTATGCAAGCAAAATTACGATATATATATATATATATATATATATATATATATATATATATATATATATATATATATATATATATATATATATATATATATATATATTTATCAAAATCTGGCGTTCCGTCTGGCTATCTTCCGCTTATCATTTGTCCACTTTCAAATTGTATACTTTGAATCTTATTTGAATTAATACAAATAAAGTAGCAGTGCCACAAGAACTGTACTTGGTAGTTTCGCTATATCTACTATATGCTTGCCACAATTGAAAACCTGATGAGTTCTTGTAATGTGTCATCAGATACTCGACATACGCTAGTTTTAGTTTATAGATTATATGTACTAGAATATATCGAATGAAGACATTATTATTATTACATTATACCTTTTCTGGTAACATCATTATCCTGGAATTGTGAATATGTAACGAAGAAACTACAGAAAAATTACAAGTAGCAGTTAAACATCCTCCACCAGGGAACACAACTTGACGTGGTGTGGGAGCCAATAGAATGACATCCGAAAAGGCCTACTATGAAGTACTTAGTGGGGACAAAGATGGCGTCTTATTGCTAAGTGGTTCTGGGGCTCATCACAATTATTTGCGTGACTGATCCTCCCCTACTAGAGACCTTTGAATTATCGACCTCACTTGGTCAACTCTTCAGCTACTCTAGCTCGTTTCCAATCTTGATGCTATTTGGTATCGAGGGCTAGAGGTCACCCCACTTCTCTTCCTCCACCCATCACGAATTCGCGGTAATGACACTGTGGTAAAATGATAAAAGGGAGACAACCATGCAAACATACGAATATGAATGATGTCTGACGAGACGATGAAAAAATATACGGTGCAGAGAGTTGGTACAGTACCGGCTTCGATGGTGTCTGAGACACTTGGCCTTGGCCCCGTGATGGAATCCTAGGCCGGGGTTCTCCAAAAAACGACCGGAACAAATACAGAAGCTAGACTACACCCTTTTGGGAACATCTGGGCTGATTGGGCCGGACGCCAAAGCCATAATTTCAATCGAGCCCTCGAAGGGCGCTCTACATGACGACCTGTATAAACAGGGCTTAGCCCCACGGTAGGCAGGCTACATGGAGATCATAACCCGTACGCCCAACCTAAATGGTGAGGCGAGAGATGCGGAAAAAAGAACCTACTTCCTGATGGTTTACATCGGGAGCCAGGAGGCAAGGGAAAGGAGCCCCTTCCAAGCACTGGAAGAACTGGTAGGGCCGGGTTTAAGTTGGAGACTAGTAGAGAACCGCTTTTCAAGAATAGGGAAAATGAGGTACATCCATCCAGTAGGAAAGCAGCGCATTGGGGGGAAGAATCCGGAAAGGGCGACACAGCAGCGACAGGGGGCCGCGGATAAGAACGCACCCCGTAGGAAAGTCAGGAACGAAGTCATGCTGGTCCAGGCAGAAGCGGCCACGTAGGTCGGCATCCAGAAAAAGGTACAGTCAGTAAGTACCGCAGGTTTGGAGGTACAGGAGTCCCGAGATGTGTTACTTAAAATTGAAATGAATATGACGAAAAGCGAAAGGAGGCAATTGAGAAGCAATGTGCCAGAGTCCAGGCAACGGTAAATAAACCCGGGACGTCAGTCATCATAAGGAAGTAGCGGCGGCGCTGGCAAAACTTATGGGCGCGGACCTGAGCGTCTTCGTAGTAGGGGCCCTGAGACCGGCTTTCGCGAACACCAAGTGGCGACCGTAACAATAACGAGCTGGCCAAACAAGTTGCGGAGACGAGAGTAGTACGTGTAGTTGGTACACTGTCGAGTAGCGGTCAGAGAAAGATCCACGAGATGCCAACGATTCTGGGGGACTGACCACTGGAAGGCCATTAGTAAAGGGCCAGACCGAACGAGGGATTGACAACGTTACGGAGAGACTGGGTACTGTGCAAATAGGTGCAGAGCGCAGTTCCTGTTCCGTATTTTTTTTTTTGAGGAATGAGGGCATAGCGCACCCAGCCTAGCATGCTGGCAATATACCGCGCAGGGCCCAGCAATTATCCGGATCCTGCAACATAATTTAAATCGGTGCAAGATGTCGCACGATCTATTGTCGGCCACGACGAAGGAGGAATCGTATGACGTCTGTTAGGCTCGATTGCCAGGACACAATCGAGCCTAACATTCAGCCGAAAGACTTGCAGTGTAGATCGCAGTGCGACGGTGTGGGCCCGAGCATCCATACTGAATGAGGGGGAAAACTTTGTGGTGGCAAAAGTGGGGCAAATTAAGTTCATTAACGCCTACATCTCGCCGTATAACCCGAACGGAAAAATAGAGACGACCCTAGATGGGATCAACCGTCATCTCAACGCACACAATGTAGTTGGGGAGATTTCAACCCTAAGTCACAGGAGTGGGGGGTCTCCAATTAACAATAGGAGGGGGCTGGTATTGACAGAGTGGATGGCGCCCACTTTCCGAGGGAGGGGGTATAAGGCAACGCTGGAACTTACTATCTCTGCGGTGGCCACAGCAGGCATAGTGAAAGAATGGCAGTTACTGGAGACTCAAATCCACAGCAATCACCTGTAGGCCTAGCAGGTGGAAGCTTTCCCCCTCGGTATTCCATATGTGATAAGAGCGGGGAAGCCCCTACCCATACTCGAGCCAGAAATAGCAGAGATGTGTTCGACCCCCTTTCCCCAATGCCGGCAATTTCATGCCGCGCACAATAGCTACAGACGAGAGCCGAAGAACAGGAGGACAAGGGCGCAACAGAACCCTTCTAGAGGAAGAGCAGGAATAAGAATGGCTTCCAACATAGCCCTGGGACCGGACGGCATCACCCAGGCGGTGAAGATAATCGCGGCAACGTTTGATAGAAAGTAGCGACGATAATGATTGGGGCCCTAAAGAGGCGCACTTATCGAGAAACTTGGAAAAGGCAGGCACAGCTGGTACTCCTGCCAAGAGCGGGAAAGCCTACATCCCCCTCCACGTACCGGCTGCTGTGCATGATGGACACATTGGAGAAACTCCTCGAGTATTTTATATTGGGGAAGATAACCAGCGTGACAGAGCGTCCGGGGGGACATCGTAAAACCAATTCGGTTTCAGACCGGGGAGGTCCACGGTAATAGCCGGGAGAGAGTACTACAGATAGCCAAACTATTGAAAACTATTGACGGATACCTGGAAGATAGGTCGGTAAAACTCACAAAGCGAGGAGCGGAAGTTACTAGATATCTACGGACTTCTTCTGGGAACGGCACTGGGGCGACACTGTGGAACATAATGTACGATGTGCTGAGCCTCAGTCTCCCGGAGGGGGCCGGCATCATCAGCTATGCCGTTGATCTAGCTCTGGTGGGCACAGCACGGGATGTGACAACAATCCAGGAAGTGGCAAATGAGAACCTTGTTAGGGTTAGTGGATGCCTAACGGGGAGCGGACTGAGCATGGCCGCAGAGAAGACAGTGGCGGTCATGCTGATAGGTAAAAGACGGGTTGGGCTACCTTGCTTCACAGTTTAGGAGGAAACGGTTACACCTAAGGAATGCGTCAAGTATCTCAGCACACGTGGTCGAGGTATCCAGAAGGGCTAGGCTGGTGGTGACTGCGTTAACGCACTTGATACCGAATATACCACGGCCGCGCGAGTGTTAGCCGAAGATGCTGGTGCGAGTGTCGGATAGCATAATGACACGCACCACATGAAAATAGAAAGGACTAAGCAAATGATCGTCCAGACAGTCCAACGGCGAGCATCTCTAAGTATATCGAGTACGTATAGATCCGTGGCAAGGGAAGCAGTGCTGGTTGTCGCCAGTGTTACTACTACTGACTCTACAGAACTGACAACCAGAAGCGGGACAGAGTTGGAAGCTACAGCTCGAAGGCGGTAGAGCGGAACGACACAGGAAGCAGTTTGAACAAAGAGGTTGATACCAGATGTTGTGGACTGAACGTGCAGGAAGCACGGAGATATCAACTGGTGCATCGCCCAGGTCTTCACGTGGCATGGGTGTTTTCAAATACTTGCAACGCGTGTGTCGAGAGGTAATAGATGCGACGACCAAAGAGACAATGTTGACCACACCGTTTTTGCCTGCAAACGATGGAACCGCCAACCCATTGCCCTAAACCGGAAAATAGAATCCCAGATAATTCCTGAAAAAGTGGTGCTTCTGATGCTCGAAGATCCACATGGGAGGTCATAGCGGAATTCATAAGGTGTAATGCGAGAGTGGTCCTGGGTCTGGGTATAGGTTGAGGTGGGGTTTACCTGGTAGGTCTGCCCAATAAGGTCGGAAACCAGCACTGCCTGACGGAGAATGGCAGCACGGCCCGAGTGTCTATTTAAGATTTTCCAACACAAGCCAAATGAATCATTTATTAACTATGTTAATAATGTTCAAATTTTAAAATATATATTGGTTAGACTAGAGACTCTCAAACTATTTAGCCTGCCGCCCCTAGATTACAATTACTAAGCACCGCTGATTGCATTGCACTGATTGGTTATAACTTACATTTTCTGCGTTTATTTGAAAACTGTATGTACTAACCACGACGTTTTATTTAGCAGTTTTTATCTTCCCTTTTTCTATTATGTCACCCCTTATTTTTACTCACCGCGTCCCAAATACACCAGCGTAATAAGTAATATACGAAACCGGTATTAAAGCTTGAAAGATACTTTATGTTATAAATAGTAAACTACGGACTAGAACGAGTTTGAAAATGGGTAGGAGGAAATATAGACCATAAAACTACTTTCACACGAAGACGTTAGTATGCGATACCGTGTATGCTAGATACTAGTTATACAGTGTAGAGACTGAGAGCATTCACGTGCAGATACTTTAGCGTCCCATGTAAAGTCAGTATCCCCCATACCGGTATCGTATACCAGCGCCTTCATATGAAAGTAGTCTAGTATAAAAGAGACCTATTGATTAATATAGTGAAAAGAGGAGCAGTGTTGATTTCATATACTAGAATATATTTCATATATTAGAACGAAAGCAACGTAAACATTGCAACACATATTAATCCTCCGATTAAGGCCTTGAAAATGGCGATATTTTCATTGTTTCAGCAAGAAGTTCAAAATGGTGGTGCCAAAATAAATACATTTATTTAAAGTGGCATCTGCATGACAATAAATGCAGAATTAAAAATCGAAATGGGCAACGTAAAATTTACTGTTCTTCATTATATTTTATTTATTGCTACGGGCCTATTAAACTAGTTTCACGCCGTGGGCTCCTATTATCGCTCGGCAGGGGCCGTCCGGAAAATACCTGAAAACCCGGGTCAGCACGTGCCGCAGATAACAGAGATATTCACAAACGCCATAGTAGCGGACTTAAGAAGACAATCAGCAGAACAGAGAGGTTCTAGATACATTAACAAACATTAACAAAACAATAAATTAACAGAAGCGATTATTGGAATATAACAATGATAAATGCAATGAAAATTAGAACGAGAACATATAAAAAGGGTAGCTTAGATGGTTCGGACTTACATGTATGCCAAATGAAAGAAGACAAACTAGCAAAAAGAGGGCTATGCCGCAAGGCAAAAGAGAACGCGTTAGCCAAAACATGCAGCGAAATAGAGTCGCTCCAAAACAAGCACGATTTTCATCTATTTAAAAGCATGAAGAAGCTTACAAACAACCAATGCTAGCGAAGGTGAGTTGAAAGATACAACAAAACAAAACAAAATCTATATGGGCGTGGGGAATAAGCTACAAAAGGTAACCAAAGTATGTTCACTTCGACGACACGAGCCTCGATCAACCACCCCTAGGCCACCATGCAATAAGGGCAGACCTGATATAACAAAAAAGGAAGTAGACTAAACGACTCAAAAAACGACAAAGAAATATGACCAGACAGGATACACGTGGAAACATTGAAACTGATTGCCGCAGCAGATACTTACAACATTTTGTTTAGACCTATTCCACAAAACCCATTAAACTAAACGCTTCCCAATTCGATGACTACTGCATCGTCAGCTTAGTGCCTCATGTTCTCAAAGTTTTTCTTCGTATCATCCACTCACCAGATGCGCGAGGCAGGTGGGTGACACCCAGTTGGGTTCAGAGGCGGGACGAAAACACGCGAGACTATCTTATCGTACTTATGCAGCGATGCAGGGACATTAATGTGTATACACCTATTTTATCAACAACAGAAAGAATTTTGTCTCCGTCTCACACCAAACGCTAGCCGATATTCTCGAGTCCACCGTTGTCGATTCTGGAGATCAAAGCATGGTAATGCTGCAACTGCTACCAAATTACCGAAATTAGAGGTGCTACGTCTCAAGAAATAGAAATACGACATCGTTGTATCTTGTACCCGATCCTTTTCAACATCTCTTCCGAGTCAGTGTTTATGGAGGCACTCGAGAATACGAGAGAAGGCATCAAGGAATCCGCAGAACAAGTGTCATCCGTAAAAATATATCGTGATACTTGTGAACGAGGCGAGCGACCCCAAGAAGAAAATTAATTCACGAATTAAGAACATTCATCTCTACGAAGACTCTCTTTACCAGCCGAGACCCAAGCCTTCAGCTCCGCATCCGCATGCTAAGATGCTATGTCTTCTCAGTGCTTCTCTATGGTTTCGAAAGCTGGTCACTTGATGAATAGACGCATTTGAGATGTATCCATATTGACGGATTCTGCGTATATCCTGGATGGAAAGAAAATACTTAGGCGGATGGAGAAAATAAAGAACTACTAACTACCATTATAGAACAGAAGTTCCAGTACATAAGACACACCATGAGGGAAAATGTTGTTCAGATTAAGGAATGTTGTAATTTGTGGTATAGTCTAATCTTCAATGCATTTTCATTCGTTCTTTTGTCATATGAGAGACACCTCTATTTTTTTAAATTTTATGTTCTATATTAGATTATAAGGAGTAAGAGTGGAGGCCAGAGGGAGTGTTGGTTCAGCGCGGAGTGTAAGATGAAGAAGACGAGGTGGCAGAGGGAAATGGCTAATTGGAGGTACGGAAGATGTGCAGTCGAAAGGGTTAATCAGGCAAAGAGGAAGTTCGAGAGTACGTGCGAGAGGACAAAATAGAGGAGTTGCAAAAAGTGGAAAAGAGGTTGAGGGAGTGTGTGGTAGAGAAAGGGATGTGGGAGATCTTGAAGGGAAAGGTGAATCAGGGCAAAGTGAACATAGAGCTAGCAGAGTGGGAGAGGAGATGTAAACAGATGGCGGGGTCTGAGGTGGAGCTGGGTAGTTCGAGTGCGAGACAGGTGGTACGAAGGGAGGCGTTTTCGCGGAAAGAGGTGGAGGTGGCCCTGGCACAGTTAAAACTAGGAAAGGCAGCGGTGGAAGATGGGCTGAAGGCAGAGGCTTTCAAAAAGCTACCGGAGGAAGGAAGGGAGAAGGTGCGGCAGATTATTAACAAGGTGTGGAGTGGAGAGGAGGAAGTGCCGGAAGAATGGCGTGTGGAGGTGGTGGTCCCTGTACATAAAGGGGGAGCGCCCTCGGACGTAAAAAGCTATAGGGGGATCACCATTATGAGTGCCGGTTATAAATTGATGATGACTATGGTGAAAATAGAATGGATAGGGAAGTGGAACAAAAAGGGCTGCTGCTGGAATGCCAAGGTGGGTTCAGAAGGGGAAGAGGGACGAGGGAGCAGGTTTTCACGCTGGCGAGAATGGTGGAGGAAGCGCAGGAATGCAAAGGGAGAGTGTATGCGGTGTTTGTGGATTTAAAAGAGGCGTATGACTCAGTTCCTACCGGGAAACTGGTGGAATGTATGGATAGATTGGGTATGGAAGAGGAAGGAGTGGAGTGGGTGAGAAGGATGTATAAAGAGTCATGGGCAAAAGCAAGAGTGAATGGAGAAATATCTGAGAAATTTAGGGTGAATGTGGGAGTAAGGCAGGGGTGCCCGCTGAGCCCCCTCCTGTTTAATGTGTACACGAGCGAGTTGGAGGAGGTATAAAAGAGTGGTGAATGTGAAAAAGATCAAATGAATGTTGTTTAAGAATAGAGGCAGGAGGGGTAAGGGGGAAGGGCTGAAATGGAATGAAAGGCTGAATGAGAGGATGCAGGCGAAAGCAAGAATGGCTTGGGGGATTGCGTGTAGAAAATGGAGGAGTTTGTGGGGTGGTAACCTAGTAATGGCGTGCAAGATCTGGGATGCATGTGTAAAACCTATATTGTTGTATGGAGTGGAAGTGTGGGGATTGCGTGAATGGGAGGTAATAGAAAGGGAGCAAAGTTGGTTCCTGAAGAATCTGCTAGGGCTCGAAAGGTCGACACCGAGGGCAGTGCTGTTGCAGGAGACAAGTCGTATGAATATGTGGTGGGAGTCGTGTGTGAGGGTTGTGAAGTTTGAGGACAGATTGCAGGATTTGAGCGAGGAAATACTGGTATGGGAGGTATGGATGAGGTGTAAGAGTAGAACAGAGAGTAGATGGAGGAAGGATAGAGAAAGGATGTATGAAAGAGTGGGTATGTCTGAGGTGTGGGTAGACGAGAAGCTGAGAGAAAGAGGTAGCCTAGCAACTGAGATAAGGGATAGATTGACGGATATTGAGTGGCAAGAAAGGCAAGTGAGAATGGCTGAGAGCTCATACAAACCGGGTTATGTAGAGTGGCAAGTACAAGGGAAACTCCCGAGCTACTTAGCCAGGGGAGAGTGGAACAGAGAGGACAAAGTATGCATGGCAAGAGCGAGGTGTGGGTCAGAAGAGCGAGGAAGAAAAGTGTGGATGGGGCTAGGGTACACCGCGTGTGCGCTGTGTAGGAAGGGGTGTGACACGTGGTGGCACCTTAGCAGAGAATGTGAGGGAGTGAAAGTAGAGTGGCTTGGAGAGTGCAGAGAGCTGAACGAATGGTTAGGAGAAGATGGGAAAGGCGTGAAAATCTGCAGGAGGCTGACGTGGGAAAGGAAATTGGCGAGGGCAGAGGGGGTTTATTTTAGTGGTTAGAAAAATGATGTATTTTATGTTAATTTGTATTTTTTTGGTTTCTTTTTTTATTTCTTTCTGTGAAAGTGTTGTTTTTTTTCAGCTGGAATTTGTGTAAAAGGGAAGGGTTGAGCTGATATGCCAAATAAAGGTCTTTTTTTATTAGATTATAAATGATTTTCTTTCTCATATGGTGCCACATTCCTAAAGAAATGAAAAGATGTATTTAATTTAAAGTTGGTAAATTACCTTTCATGTTCAGGATTTTGTTTACATTTATGATGCTACTAAGGAGGGCATATTGAAATATGAGAGTATTTTTATATTATTTGGGGAATTTATTTGAATCCATATTAAAATTTCATTGTTAACTCGCCTAAGATGAGTATTTTTATGACTGATTCAATCTAAGATTTTTAGAGAATAATAGTGCTAAAAATGTCCACATTAGGGCGATGTCATTGTAAACGACTTCTGCAACATTATTATTGTTATTTCTTTAGCGATCAGATTAGATTGTTAATGGCTAGAGCTTAGCCGGACATATTTGCAAAATAGCAACAAACAAGTGATGAAAACAGAGAAGAAACATTCATTTTATTTTTATTTATAAGGAATTATTACAAAGTAGATGCCAATCCAATATTTGAAAAATAATATAATAAAATATGAATGATATCGATAGTGGTTCTACCGCAAACCTACACGCAATTTCCGAAGCTACTACTGAATTTACTCCCGAAAAGGATATGCCGTTTATTAATGGTAAAATAAACGCAATATATTTTTTACAGAAAATGTACATGAAAGCGCTCATTATATCATCGCCTAAAGAGTATTTTCGCAACAACAAAAAATACAAGCTTAATTTATATCGTTTAAAACATCAGAAATTGATGTCACCAGTGCTATTTTTATTTATTTATTTATTTCCCAAAGGCAACAATAGCAAAAATTGAAATAGCAAGTTACAATAATGCATTCTAAGTAGTACACTTCTTTTAATTATGATACTGGAGGCGCAAACAATTTCACGGTCTTTTTAAATTTTATGATATGCAGAGTACGGCACATGGAAGTAAAGTTTTGTAGAATCGCTGGACGATATATGTATTTATATATATATATATATATATATATATATATATATATATATATATATATATATATATGGATTACTAATTACGATTTGTAGTGTGTTTACTACAATTTCATCGTGTTTTTCTTTGCATGTTATCACATCAGCGTCTCTTAGCCAATGTTCATTAGGGTATCATTGAGTTGGATAGGTAATATATTTTTTATAGTAGAAATGCTTCAGGAATCTCCTCTGGACCGCCTCTATTTTAGACACAGGTGTCATTTTTGTCAGAAATAAATATTTTTTTCATTTCATATAAAATACTCGAAATAATTAATAATTTTGTAGAAAGTTTTCTATGCGTAATAATTTTTTTAAAATTTGAAAATCGCAGTTTTTGAACATGGACTTTCCCCGCCCTATTTATATCAAAAACTAATCAAGATGGCGTTACGTAAGATAATAGCCAGTAATAGTGGATATTATTCACGTTGCAGATTTATTTTGCACAAGGTAGTGGCTTAATTACAAAATAGAGGCCATTTTGTAATTAAGCAACTACCTAATAATTCATATTAAAATCATATATCTACATTAAAATTAAAATATCGAATATCAAAGTCCTTTGCTATTAAATATATCATGTTTATCAGTATTATTTGTCGACAAAAATAAATTGCGACAACCTGTGAATTTATTCCGCCAATAAATATGACAGATTCCCAATCTATTACTTATAAATCAATGTGGAATAACTAGGAGTATCCTCATTTCAGCCATCAAAACCAATAATATATTGCTGAAATAAATTACGAACAATTACGTTACATATTAACGAGATAAATCTCGGGCGTGTGGGCGTGAAGGTGTTCTGCGATTCGGATGAAATATACAGTTACTGGTGATTTTTCCCAAGCGGTTCAGATGACAAATGGCGGCTCAGCGTCCGCCCAGCTCAATACGTTATCGACTGCACGACCCGCCACAAAGACTCAGGCTTCATATACACAGGAGATTAGTCAATAAAGCAACGTGTTTCATAATAATATGCGAAGCGGAATCTCAAGCATCGTTTCTCCTTTAAACTCCATCAATCCGGCGCCCCCAATGCGCAGCTATTTCCAATATAACCGCAGCCACTTAGAGCAATTAAAATACGCCGAGTAGGAGAATCCGCGATAACACGCAGCAGCTAAGTAATTTATTTAGACATTTCACATGGGACTCCCACAAAGAGACCATATTTACGCCAAACAATAGTGCTAAAGTAAATGCATCAACTGCATTTCGCATATTCATACTCGGTATAAATGCACTCCGGTGACATTTGTGCGAGTGAAAATGGACGTATGCTCGGTTCTTCAGTCCATACAGTTTACATAATACACCCACTGTGCTCTAACTAGTGTACACATCTGACATCAACTCCCCGTAAATATGCCAACAAAAATCCCATACATAAACAACATAATTGATAACCGAAGCACGCCGCATATAATTGCATATATTAATAAATAACCAGCGTCGTAATTCAACGTAGCCATTAACCAATGCATGGCGTTTTTATATTTGCATAAATTAACATGTATCGAGGCAAATATTGTACGCCGCGCATGTCGCAATGGCAAAATAAAAACACCGGCCGCGATCAGATATTTTTTATCTCGCATCTCGAAAATAAATAACCCCGTTCCGGGCATGCGGGCGTTGCGCCGTGATTGTGGAACAATCCGATTTTTTCCCGAAAAAATCCAATTGCGCCTTGTCGGGTGTTGAAATTACGGCGATTTAAAATGATTGGCGTTTTTACAGAGGCATGATCAAATTAATCACCGCCCGGTTGCCATTGAGCTAGCTAACCAAATATGATATGAAACGAACAGAGTAGCCAGTGTAGAATTAGCTAATTGACAGGGAATACGCAAGAGATAATCTAGTAAGTATGGCCTATCAATAGTCACCATTCTATTTTGTGGATGCTTAAGTATAAGAAGATATAATTGTAGTATAATAATTAACATTTGCTTGTGACTGGTGCTTGACTGAAATTAGTTGTAAATTATTACAAGTAATAAAAAAATATATCATGCGTCATTGTTATACGTAGATTGTGATCTTAAATGAAACAGTTGCGATATCTCTCGTCGTGGTTACTAGGCTATATGGCAAATAAATGTATTTAAGGATAGGGTCATGTCTAATTGTTTTTATTGTACAAATGATTTAGTGGTATTGAGCTTTCAATACTGTACTTATACAATATAGTGCAAAACAATTTTATGATTGATAAAATTGTGTTAAAACTGTAATTTGTTAGTTATATATTAATATATAATATTTTAGATGTTTTAATTCATCATAGGTAAACAGTCACATTTATATATAATTTATTGCAGGTCGTGCGATTTAACATGTCGATGCACCCGTCCCGCTGAGACAACACCACCGACGCAGTCTAGACAAAGGACTATGGAAGCGGCTCACATATTTTGAAAGATACTAGTCTAATCTGAGCTACCCCTTGTGAACGCTCAAGAACAGCGCACTGCGACATGGTGGATGCGCCAGATTCCCGTAAGCCGGACCAGAGAAGAAGACAGCTTCGACACTTTATTTCACCACGAGACCGACAAGGAATCTTTCAATACGTAGTACTCAGAGACTATCAAGAGACAGAAGGTTATCAGGAAGAATAATAAATAGAGCAGCAAGAGGAAGAGCACTTACAGAAGTACTAAGACCGAAAGAATATACATGGCATTCTTTTGAAAACAAACAAAGTATATCTATCAGAGCCTAGCTAAGACTACACCATTACTGCATACCAGAAAAAATAGTCCCATCCTTGAGGAAAATAGGATTTCAACTACTTGAAGCAGTCCCGAAATTTAAAACCAACATTAAATATGTTTGTGGTTGCCTTCAAACATGATGAAGACGTCAATAAAATATTTGAAATAGGCAAACAACTAATGGCCGAACACATTGACTAAGAATGTACGACCAAGGTGTATATGCTGTAATGAAGGCTATACTACCAGCTATCAGAAGTTATGAAACAACTGCCGAAGAAAGCCATATCGGCTTCAGAAAAAAACCACCCACTATAGACCTGATTCATAGATGTACTGATGTTATTGAAAAATTATTACAGAACAAGAAAGTCCATTATATAATGTTCCTGGATAATATATATCACAGGCTTTCGATATAGTTAGGCATGAAGGACTATAGGTTGAATATGCTCCTTTTCAAAATTATTATCGACTATTAGAATCAGAACGTGGCACAATCAAAGTAGCGTTTTGTGCCACGTTCTGATTATGATATATCACTGGCATATAACACAGTGGACATGACACGGATATCCCTTATGTCTTTTAAGATTCAATTAAGGCATTACAATGCATAATCTAATTTGTATATATATATATATATATATATATATATATATATACATGTATGTTGTAAATGCTAATAATAGCGTTAATAAATAAATAAATATATCAGCAGTAGGAACTGCTATACTGGCATGATTCATGAAAAAGCTGCACATATATTACATCTGTTAACAAAATACATATATAGGCAGACACTTATTACTAATTATAGGAGAAGCGAATATGCCAGAGGACTACACATCTTGAGAAACTAGAGCAATAAAAATAAAGCAGATCATATACAGATTTCGCGTACCCGACAAGCTGAAACAATAAAAAAGATTGAAAATGCACCAAATAAACCTTCTGAATCATACATATAAGCGGCGCAATTATCTTCGAAATGTAGAGGGTTCACCATGCAAGGACCCTATAATGTTATTGATGGACATGATAGAAAAACACTTCAACCAGCATGAACAGTTAAACCAAATGCTAATATATGAGCTCCAAATGCTCAAAAAACTAACACCATCCAATGCAAATTCCATTGGGAGGAGCTATTAGAATTGCTACCTGGATCGCATTGACCTAAGTCAATAACGGGGAGCTTGAAATATTTCTCGAAATACAGATCATCCTTATAACAATGCCAGAGGCGAATCAACAATCATTGTACGCGAAAATATAAAACACTGGGAACATAAGGAGCTTAAAGATGCAACAGAAAGCATCCAAGCCGCTACAGATAAAATACAGACATCGAGGCTCCAGTGTACAGTATCAGCAAAATACAGCCCTCTAAAATACAAAACCAAAAACCAGAGAATACTCTAAATTTCTGTTGAGTTTAGGGAAAACGTTCATATTGATATTTGAAGATGAGTAATATAACGACCAACAAGCAGATGCAGCTGTATTTTCCCAATGAGGCAACGATGATTTCCTTCAAACTTATCTTACTTCACAGAGGAAATACGATTCAGAATTTAAACAACATACATAATGGATTAACTTGAGATAACACGATATGGAGACTTACGTTTCTTCAGCAGGCATGCGTGGGGCTATACAAACGAGTAGGACTAAGAATATGTATTAGTGGATGATGTTATTATCATCGAGCACGCAGTATTATACAAAATTAAACAAAAATTAATAAGTGGTCAAAAATGGATATTATTTCATTATGTTGTTAAGTACGCATGAAAAAACTAGACCTGATCTTCAACCATAACAGCATCTACATAGATGCAAGTGAGAACGAGGAATTATGGCTATTATGACTGATTGTTCGACGAACACCAGTAACCCTGCTGGTCACACCCGTTACTGTCCATAGACATCATGAGTTCCAGGACACATTAAATTCAATTCAATTCAATTCAATTCAATTTAATTCAATTCAAATTTATTTCATAAGAGTGCATCATCACATAACTAATGCTATACAAGAAGAAATAACGCCAAAGCAATATACATATAATTAAATAGAAACTAGGAGGGAGTCTTTTATTGAATATGATTTAGATATTCATTAACCGAGTAGAAGGAATTAATAGGAGAAATTCCTTAAGGCGAATCTTCGAAAATCTCGTTCGAGGATTAGAGCTGAAAATCTATTCGAAAAACGCGTTGTGAGATTAACGGAACTGCTGCTACTTCTTTTGCGGAGTGTATAAACCGTGGCCCCAGGAAAAACTGGAGGGGTGCGCACCGAGAAATAAATTTATTTCGAAATAATGAAGCATTTTGTGATAATTGCGCGGATGTCTATAAACTATACTAGTGTACTTAAGTATTATCAGATTGTATTTATCAAAACTTGAAATATGAACCTGTAATCTCTTAGAGGAATTTCTGTCGATTTTTTATTACAAATCGGAGTAAATATATACTTTTCTGATGCAAATATTGATTACTTTTGCATATTATTACAACTATTTCGAGACAAAAAATTAACTTTTAGGTCAACATTGAACTGTATTTCATTTCCGAGATTCGCCTTAAGGGGTTATATACCTTTATTTTCTTCAATAAAATCGATTTTTTTATTGCTTTATCTGAAAGTAAAACTCTTACTAACTTATTTTACGAAATTTTCATGGAGATCCGAGCAATAGATCGAAAGTTACATCGTTTCGAAGCGGAGTGCCATGTTTCCTGGAACATCTACTCCATTCTCGACCATTCAAATCGCGTATGTTTTGTGACAAATCCCTTATAATCAGTTGTATACAAGCTTCCGAAGCGTTAGCATCGATTATCGAATTTTTTTCTCTGCTGTTTGTTTTGCCGTCTTTTCACAAAATCAGTATGGATTCCCGAAACAAAATTACACACTAAATTCGATTATCTCGAAATGGTGTTTTCCAAAAGTGCGTTTGCCGTGATCACGATTGCCGAAAAACTATTTGACCGATCTTCTTAATTTTTTTTTGAATTGTTTATAATTAATGTTGTCAGTACTTGAACGATTACTTTTTTATGTATACATTTTTATTTTGCAAATACTAATTTTGTAATAAAATGTTTAGAGCTCAAAACATTGTTTTTTGGGAAAAACGTTCCCGTATGCTGAAAAAACAAAATATGTATTTAAATAATCGTTCAAGTACTAGGAAGGTCCCTATACTAGTGATTTTTTTTGGGTTTTATGATTTCAATTGACCTGCTTGACTTTCATGATGATCACCGCAAGCCTCATAAAAAAAAGTGGGTTTCGGGGAAAGGGCCATAACTCCGCCAATTATGCAATTTTTTCTATAAACTAATACTTATTTTTTTCACTAAAAAACGTACTATTAATAAATTATAATTTTGTTGTAAAAAAATTATTGCTACATAGCTCTACAAAAATTCAAACTTTCCTCAATTTTTCCGCACAAAAAGGTATATAATCCCTTAAAGCCCGAATTTCCACTACAGTTCCTTATTTCCTCCCGTGGCGTGTTATACAATTTACTACAAAAATGTTAAGGATCTATTGTAAGCCCTAGAAATTTAATTGTATTCACACCCATTGGGGAGAAATATATTTATAGTAGAAGGTATTTTTCTATTGAAAAAGGAAATATAAATTGACTTATCAGTATTGATGATGTTGGTTTCGCACCACCCCGCAAACTTGCAGAGCATAATGTTAGAATACTCAACAAGTTAGTCTAGGGAAGGTGCAGACATTGCAATGCCCGCGTCATCGGCGAACATGATCAGTCTACAATCCCCTCCTATACTTTTGTCTAAATCATTAATAAACAAAACAAATCATAGTGGTGACAGGATTCCGCCCTGAGGTACACCGATGTTAATGACTCTTTCAGCCGTTTCTACGTCATTAGTTTTAACTCGGACTGGTCTATCCCGCAGAAACGAACCAATGAGTTGGTTAACATTAACTCATTGTACTACTACAAAAGTTAAAAGAATTAGGGTTGCTTGTAACTTTTGTAGTTGTTAACACAGTCAAAAGTTCGCGGGAGAGTTGAAAGAATAAACCCAGTGTCTAGTGTCTAGAATCTAGAGCATTAAAGAGGAAGTCTGTTAGGCCACATGAGGCTGTTGCAGTAGAGAATCCCTTTCTGAAATCATGTTAATTTTGGCTTATAATATTAAATTTGCCGAGGTAATCAATCATCCTACTAAATATTAGACTTTTGAAATAATATTGTTATACGCAATCGGTCTGTAGTTTTCTATTTTATGTTTATGTCTTTTTTTAAACAAGCGAAATAATTTGATTTCTTTAAAGAAGATGGAAAAACACCAGTATGATATGATTTGTTAAATATAATGGTAGGAGGATTAGCTATGTAGGGAATGCAAGATTTTAAAACCTGCATTGGTACTTCATCGGGGCCGAGTTTTTAGTGGCTAATTCATTGACTATTATTACAATCTCCTCCGCCGAAATCTCACAGAAATTAAAGATGTGTTCTATCCAAGAAAGACGATTGTTTTGAGGCTTGTTAGCTAACTTATCTCTGATAAGATTTGATGCTCTGTTAGAAAAATATTCACATATATAAGACGCACTGGGAACTATAACAATATTATTATAGTCTTTTAAATATTTATTACAATGGACTGGGCATACCAGACGTCTGGAAGGATAAAGATAAGAATAAATCAGAAAGGAACTGTTGAAATTGGAACTGCGTTTCCCGGGACGTCGAAATGTGTACCTACCAACGGAAGTGAAGAGAAAAAGAAAAGTAAGGCGTTTCCCGAAGGAAAATAGCTACCTGGAAGCCTCGAGATGGGTTCTGGAAGATTAAGGTTACGTGTAAGTACAGAGATGGGTTCTGGAGAATTGAGGATACTTAGAATCCCAGAGGTAGATTCTGGTAGATTTAACAAACCTGGACGTCAACAAAAATACCCCTATCCAGCTCCCCGGATATTCACCTCAGAGATTCTTGAGAACAAATATCTCCTCACCACAGTGTCGTGTAGTGGAGCGTACAGCCGAGAGGAAAAACTTCGAACATGTAAACTTTCAACGCAGAAGACACGAGTTGTAATCCCGGTGTCGCGCTGCATGCATCCAACTGCGCTTCAAAGGAAGGAAGGTACTTTAAGCGATTCGCTGGAAATGCAGCATTTGATCTGCTACTTATAAACAATCGATTTAAAAATCAACGAAATTTCACAGGTGTACTAGGGAGCTACCTGGGAAGATCAAAACCCACATAAGGTTGTAGCGCATATAGAGATAAAGATCATCACAGTGTGTTGGGAGATATATTTTATGATGATTTGTTCCCGAAATAGATATATTAATTGTGTGTCGTAGGTAAACGCTCGCATATATATATATATATATATATATATATATATATATATATATATATATATATATATATATATATAAATTATTGCATGTCGTGCGAGTTAAAATGTAAAAACTACAAACTAAATAATGGCATCAATTACACAAAATAAAGGTACATTCGATTTATTGGAATTTTTATGTTTTCCTACACTACATACATTTGGTCAACTTAGTCAAGTAACATTGGAACATCACCATTTGAACGTAAATAAGTTTATATTCAGTGTCCGATTAGTTCTTGATATTAGTTATTAATAATTGATCTTGATATTGATATTTTTTTCATCATTTACTACTTTAAATTTATATTAAACTCACGATCAATTCGTGAGTTTAATATAAATTTAAAGTTATATTATTGTTAGTTATCATAGGAAGGGATTAAATACGACCGATACTGCCAGGTCCTTTGCTCTAATACAAGATTAACGTTTTTGTGTGCAACACACGGTGAAACGGTTTCAGAAAACTGGACGATATATTAAAAGAGTTGTAACAGATAGAAGTTGCTTACAACGCTCCGCGAAAACCATTTTCCCAATTTGAATGCTTTGAATTAATGCGCGCAATCAAATGTAAGCGGTGAGGGGAGTTTTTATTAGTGTAAGAGTGGTAAGAAGAAGGATAGAGGAATACGCGTTAAAATCAAGAGCAGCTGCAAGTGGGCTTGACTAGGGAAGACCGAGTGCAGCACCTATGATTTTGTTGTGAACATCAAAACTGACGAGTCGAGTTTATGTTTTAGATATCCAGATGATCATCTTAGAATGTGGCAAAGAAATGGTGAAACGTAATATTCTACCAAGAATTAGTTTTGCTGGTGACACTATTTTCAGTACATAAGGAATATTGCTGATTATTACCATTTGCCCAATTTATTTGCAACGAGTTTGGGCCAATGGATGATAATGACTTATGTAGCTCGAACCGTGAATGATTACTTGAGTTTAAAGTCTATCTTATGATATGGTCTGCAAGAAGTCCTACTGAATACATTTGAGATGTAATTGGAAGAAAATTGCAGCTGTTTTACTGGAATTGGAAGCAATTGATCAACGTGTTATTTAACACCTTCTTGCCTAGGTCAATTGAAGCTGTAATTCGAGCCTCGTGAGGCAATTCGTGAATAATATAATAATAGTTTCTTATTGCAATTTTGCAGTTGTACTGAACTTTTAATAAAAATTACAAAATGAAAAGGCATTTTAATATTGTAAGTTAACGATTGTTCTTGGTTCTGAAAATATTTTTTTAAATAATTAATCACCAATATTTGTAGTTATAGAACGTAGACGTATATTGTCGTTTCTTCTGCACTATATTTTGCGGTATTTTACTACGACTTTTAGTCTTACAAAATAATTTCAAAAGCCAACAACAAATGTGCTTTGATCAACTTACAATAATTGGCAATTATAGGCCATTCCATTGCGTACATTTGACTAAAAGCGCAATACAACTACAATTAGCGCCATCAGAAAAATATTGTCGTTATGCCACCCTTAATTTATTTAAA
The DNA here is from genome assembly GCA_963942505.1 of Lordithon lunulatus. Classification (NCBI taxonomy): domain Eukaryota; kingdom Metazoa; phylum Arthropoda; class Insecta; order Coleoptera; family Staphylinidae; genus Lordithon; species Lordithon lunulatus. Next base: position 40,506,835 of record OZ012668.1, read on the forward strand.
AGTGGTTTATAATATGATACTAGAACAAACATGTGGCTAAGAAAGGTAAAATTCGATTATAGCGTCCTTTTTAATATAAAAACACTTTAAGCTGAGTACGTTATGTATATTACGCTACCTATTGATACGGAATCAGTGAACTATGTAGAAATGCTAGACACTGAATAAAACATATCTGAGAGCTGCTAAGTCTTGTTAAAATATCAAATACATTGATATTAGGTGTGGTGGAAATTGTGAATATATTGTAACAAGAATTTGATATTGATACCGCGCAACAGTAATAAATTGAATTTCCCTTACAATTTCCGTCATATTATTCTATTACATTTATGTGAATGCACATGTTGTTTCTATTGCGTATATGTGTACTGAGAAATTTCAATATGTTTTAATAGCCATGGATGCCGATTCCGCTATACAAACACACACATCACAGAAGAAATATACCGTTAAGTATGCTTCGAATTATATTTTAATTGTTGAGATTTTTGAACGTTACAGTAGCAATGGTCAGCGACCGAAAATTATGTATGAAACAAACAACGGAAAAATATTTATTTCTTAAGGTCAACTTGAAACAATTTATTGGTAATTATCGTCCTAATTACACGTTCATTGTAGATATGTTTATATAATAATATGATATATCTAGCATCATCATCCGGCATACAGAAGACCAAACAACGTTACAGAATAAATGAAACAATAGATAGCAGAGAAATTTATATAGTAAATCTTGAAAATCTCCGATACAGATCAAATAACTGAATGTCACAAACATCATGACATCGTAGCGAATGACCATCTACTCACTAGGTAAAGAACAAGTGGATTACGGAGGATATCCTAGATATAATGGAGAAGCAAGCGAAGAAAAGTTAAAAGCAAAAACCAAGTGGTATATGTACAGATATACCGCATCACCAAAGGAAAAATTGAAGAAACCCAAGGCAATGCGAAGGCTAAAAAGCAAGACACAGGGGCCCGATGTGATTCGAGGACACATGCTGACACTAATAGTAGAAGAATGCCTAGACATTAAAAGAGAACTATTCAACTATATCTATGTAAATAGAAACATCCGAAGGAAATGGCTAACATACACATTTATACCAATAACAAAAAAACCTCAGGTAGAGAACAGTATATCTCACAAGTCATTACATGAAAGTTTTTTTTAAGATTATCTTCGACCGTATATATAAAAGGCTTGAAGAGGACATAGTAAGACACACCGTTCCAGTCCAGGAACAGCCTTGGCAGCACACAAGACATCCTCTCCTCGACCTAAATGTACTTAGCCCAAGAGCAAGTAATGCAATGTCTTTGCAAGTTTTGTCGACTTTAAAAGGCCAACCACAACAATCAATGCAAGCTATACGCCAATTGGGAATAACTAACAGGGATGCACATATCATATCAAATCTATACAGCCAACATACAGCACCCATTCGCGTAGAGAACAGATTATCAGAACAATTATCAGTACAGCAATGCCATCAAGATCATACTTAGGAACAAACTACAGAAGACGTAACATCAAAAAAAGTTGCAGGAAGAGACTGTCCTCAAGCTGGAGTCCTCTCACCCCTCCTGTAAGACCTTGTACTTGGTAGCCTCCTCCTTGAATTAAACAACTCAGGATACTATGCCGTTGGCTATGCAGACAACATAGTGATCATGATAAATGGCAGTTTTGAAGGTGTACTCTGTAATCTCACGCAGAGTGCCCTAACGATTGTTGAGAACTGGTGCGATAGCCATTTGCTACCAGTAAATCCAAAATACAGAGATATTATATTACGAGGAAGACGAAACTCGAGATCGTGAACATGCCAACTCTCTTTAATGTTCCTATGACACTCACAGATAAAGTAAAATATCTAGGATTAATCATGGATACAAATCTGAACTGGAATGAACATATAACATCCATGCTGGAAAAGCCTGCATTTCATTTTGGCAATGCCACAGGGCGGTTGGTAAAACATAGGGCTTGTCTCCCAAGATCACCCAATGGATATATACCGCGATCATAAGACCAACTATCGCATATGGTGCAATAGTCTGGTGGTCGAAAACCAAATAAGTCACAACAATCTCAAAGCTATCACACATCCAGATCTTGCCATCATCGGCGCTATAAGAACAATACCCACAGCAGCCCTTGAAATACTGTTATGTCTACAACCACTCTTCTTATAAGGAAGACTGCACTAAAAACAGCATTAAGGCTATCTTCACTCAACCTGTCGTATGATAAAGGTAGAATCATTGGTCACGGGAGTTTAATGAGTGAAGCTATCAAAATAGACCCCCTCATAGAAGGTAAGTGCGACAGAATTCTACCCAAATACAGTTTTGTCAAACATTTTCAGACCATCATCAAACTGGACAGTATTTCAGAAGGCGCCAACATAACCATGTATACTGGTGGATCCAAAACTAAGACGAGGGCTGGCTATGGAATATTCTCACAACTCGATCTCAAGATAAGTGCACCACTTGGAAGACTCACGTCAGTCTTCCATGCTGAATTAACAGGAATACTAAAGTCTGTTCAAATTTTGGCTGAACGGAATATTAAGGATAAACATGTGAAAATACTCACTGACAGCAAAGCAACTCTTATTGCACTCAATTCCAACACATTTGTTTCCAAAGAGCTATATTCATGTCTACACAGCCTAGAGGAGCTAGCTAAACACAACAAACTAAAACTCTACTGCATGAAAGGACATAGTGGCATCAAGGGGAAAGAAATAGCAGATGACTTGCCAGGAAGGGATCCTTACATTCTCTAACAACCCAAGAGGATGAAATACTTTCTGCAGGTACTCTAAAAAAATAATAGCATAGGACATATGCACTTTATAAGGTAAGATGGCGAGAAACTCCGGGCTGCAAGCAATCAAAGGTAACAATTAGGCAACCTTGTAAAATTGCAGCCACGGCCCGCCGTAACTTATCTAGAACTAATCTGAAATTATTGACCAACATCCTAACTGGCCACAGCCGGCTAAACAAATACCTACACACGATGGGTCTAGTGGACAGCCCGTTATGTAGAGGGTGCAATGAAGAACTAGAACAGCAGAGTATGTAATATGCCTATGTCTATCTTTAGTAAACACTAGGCATCTAATACTAGGGAAGTTCTGGTCTAGTATTGCCAGCACTCCCTTAGCATTGGCAACTCCTTACCAGCCAGAGTTTTGCAGCTCGCACGCAGAATTGACTGGTGGGACGAGCGAGTAATCTTAAAGGGAGGTTTCACAATGAGCCCATTTTGAGGTTTAAGTGTCTGTGGCTATGCTACCCTCCAGCTAACTATCCAGAACTAGGAACAAACTAGAATGACAAATGGGACCATAGTCAGGAAGTAAAAATAAGAATCGAAAAAGTACAGCTTATAATCAAATGAAGAGTATATTATGAAACATCAACCTATGCCTACAACTTCGAGGGCGGATTCTAAGATGTTGTTATCAATACTCGTATATGGGGTAGAAGGATGAATCTTATGCGAAGTGGTCCAATAGAGATTAGAAAGCTTTGAGATATGGTGATACTGTGGTATCACCATATCTTATGCTTATATCATGAACACACCGAGTAACTAATGATACTATACTTACACGCATTCAAAAGAACAAAGGACTACTTAAGACGCTAAAGCAGAGGCACTCGTCATATTTCGGTCATATCATACATAACAGAAAAAGGTACAAGATCCTCCAATTAATTATGCAGGGCAAAATCGAAGAAAAAAGATCGCCAGGAAGACGACGAACCTTTTGGCTGAAAAAACGTGCGTACCAACAACACTTCAATAAAGCTATTTAGAACCATGGTAGATGGAATTAGATGGCCCAGATTGACGTTCACTGAAGATACGACCCGTAAAGAAGCTCCATTATCTCAAGACTTATGTACTTTGTGAGGTATACATACTGTAATAATGTTTACATAATATAATATATCTGTAAATTATACTTAATTAATTAAAAAGAGCAGATATATAAAACATCTAGAGTATATATAAGTTCATCTAAAAACGGCTTAAATATTAAATTAACATAACAAGCGCAAAGGTTGCAATTGTTTGATATCTAGTTGCAAATCTGACTAATTGGGTATAAATCACAATCACATAAACTAAAATAATGCTTTACGTGCAATATATAATATAATTAAAATTTAAATAAATAAATTCACACATAAATTATAAATATAATCCGAATAAAATATAATACAGTATGTAGCTCATAATTCATATTAATATATAAACCTCAATGTAATTTTTGTTTTAATTATTATTATAAAACATTAAACCGATATTTCCATGAAATACACGCTAGTACTAATTTCACAGATATAGCGTCCAAGGCATCGCGTTATCAGCTGCTTTTTATTGTGCACAATTTATTGTAAAACATAAAAAGTACATTAAACATGCCTGACTGTCGTCGTTTATTTTTTATTAGCGATTTGACTGTCAACTACAGCGCAGTAAACCACACACGTTAGCTGCTGTACGGAAGGCATGTCTCCTTGCGCAATCTCTTCATCAGATCGTATTTAGCGCTCGTATAAAACACAACAACCCGTGCTATAAACTTCACGTGCAACTTAACTTCTTTTATAACGTTATCAGTTTACATTTTAGTAACCGTAGAGAGATCTAATATTTTATTTTGTTGATTCACCTAACTTTACCAACAAAATAGCGGAAGGTAACTCTTTTCGGAACATTCTGATACATGTGACACGATAACAGTTTGTTAGTATTATAATAACTGTTTGATGTACTTCGTAGTGAGAGGCAGAAAATATTCAATTTTTATATCTCTTGATTTTCCGAGTATGCTATACGAAACTTAACAACTAAATTTGCGAACAGATTTTATACAGATATTATATAACGCGATGAATAAATACCACACATAACAAATAACCAATTTCACATATTTCAGCCATCCACGTTAAGTGTATTCATGTAAAATTCTCAGAAGTATTATATAAGTTATAGATTACATTTATATTTGTATTGGAAATAATACTATTAAATACACTACACTTACATTAACTCCATTGTAGCAGTAGTATGACCAAATATTTTTTCAATTCGCGAAACATGAAAGTGCATGTAAAAACAACGAGACACTCACTACACACACAAGCACGAACCGCGGCCATTTCTGTACTGAGCGATGCGCAAGGGACGAGCGGTCGACTACGACAGTAACGAGCAAAAAATGTTGAGATAAGCCGGATCAAAATAGATCGCCTAGAAAACTATGAGTAATATTTTAGAGCGCGCACACAAAATAACATTTCTAGTAAATAATAATAAGGTCTGAAGCCACTGCGTTCATTCCGTTGCCGGTTCGAGTCCGGTATTAATAGACTCTTTTCCGGAATTTGGGTCTATTAATCCATGGGGGGTGTGTCTGTCCATAGTGTGTGTTAGTGTATAGATGGAGTAATATGCATAAATGTTATAAATTGTAATACATTGTTGATGACTGAGATAATCATTAGATTAAGGTAAAAAAAAGTAATAATAATTATATTTTCAATACGTAGCTCAGATAAACCATTTATTAGCGGTGATCTCAGTTCTAGATTTTTTGAGTAACATAATCCCAGATCAATTGAACATATGTGGGGAACGAAATAAATAGAACAGAAACGAAAGTAAGAAGGTCGTTTTAATGCCGTCATTAAAACGCAGAGAAAATAACAATATCAATAACAAAGTGAAATGAACGGAACGGAACTTGAACGGACCTGAAATGGCATTCAACTTTGATGAACGAACTTAGATCTGCGATTCTGCCTTGATAGTGGATGGTGTAACCATAGACAAGTAAAAGACAACGCAGTTTTAAGGTTGACTGGCAGTTCAAGTTGATTGCCGCTGAACTGCTCTGGTGTGCAATTCTTGAAACCACTCGTTTCGAACGTATTCGTTTAACTATCACAGTCGCTCCGCAGAATGCGGACCATTCGCCATTTGAGTTCGTTAAATGATGGAATTTTGGTTTATTAGTATTTTTAAAGGCTAGTAAATCGAAATTCTAGTTTTTACGAACTCACATCGAGAATTGTACGTACGTTGGCAGTTACATGAATTCGTTCGAAACGAGTTTTTCAATTCACACCCCAGGTATAATCAACCGTTAATTAATTATGCTTTGACTTATGTTACATAAATTGTGTCATTTGTATTACTAACTAGAATAAAGATTTATATTTTGTATTATGTAAATTACACTCCAACCAACCCCGGAGTCGCAAGTTACGATATGAACAGTCCCCCGATGAATGAAAAAAAGGGAGTATTCTTTTTTATGAATATATACCCAACATAAATATTGACGTTATTTTAATTAATAACAAATATTGTTTTATCCTATAACCACAATATTTATTCAGGCAAGTTTTACAAACTCCCCCATAAATAATCTATTACAACTTTATATTCAATATAGTATTAAAATACATGTATGCATGATATATGGGTGCACATGAACTATATTCAACCCCTCATCGATGAATCCAATCCCTCGTAGACTCGAACAAATAACATTTATCATCCTGCCGCTGAGAACATCGACATCTCTCGTTTATTATTAAGGCACTGACCTGGCTGCATGAAACGATGTGACCGATTAACTTACTGTAATAGGTTGTAAATTCGAGATTTTTGTGAAATAAATATTTACTGTGAACAGAATTATTAATTTTAAATATCAACGATATAACTGCGCGTGTTTATTACTGCAAAATGTTAATATTGGCATCTGCAAATATTTGGAATTTCACATAATGTAAATAATCAAGTTAATTAAGTGGTCAAAGTAACATTATATCCTATTAAATAAATTCAATTGAGAATGCTTTCCTTTGAAAGTTATTAGCTGCACGAGCTTTTTGAAGAAATAATTATTAATATTGGCATATGTAAATACATATTTTAAAATTTACATACAGTAAATAATAACATAATTACAATTATATATTATGTTTATATAATTATGTTACCTTGTGAATAATTCAATAGAGAATTTCTGAAAATTATAACATACTTCCATTTCATGCTTATTAGAGTCGGTTTTCAACAAAAATAGATGAAGGTAAACTATTAACGGTTAGTGAAACATCAGTGACACTTACAATAATAAAAATAAGATATCTGAGAATAAACGAGAAAATAGTATACAATAAAATCGGATGTAAGCGTAGCGAAGGAGAATGTAACGAAATATAGGTACAAACGTTTATAGGGCCCTTTCATAAATTATGTTATTAATAAAAGAAAAAACATAGAAAGAAATGAATATATAGACGAATAAACAAGGATAATTTAGAATTTGGAAGATCTACAGGAGATTTACACATTGAACAGGTCGTTCAAGAAACGACTAGTAACAAGAAAGGCGGAAACTATTTGCAATAACCCTTTAAACGGCTTTGCAAATTACACTGTATCATTTCTTAATAAAGTGCAGTTTTCTAATTCTATATTGTTGAAAAAATGGTATACAAAATTAATTAGATGTCTAGCACCTGCGATTCCCTACTTGAAAAAAGACAACCGGCTCCAATAATAAATGCAGGTGACCAGTTTGGTGTGATTTTGTACAATGAGATGCCGCAACTGCATATTTAGTGAGTATGTGAGACAATTAAACTCTACAGGTATTGAAAAATGATTCTCGATTTTTCAATATGTAGATTTTTAGAAAGCGAGTTATGGAAGGTTGGCATTCCACAACTGCACTTGATTTTATAAGGATGTATACCAGTAAAGACAATTACGGGATTTATTATTGCAATTGCCAAAGTGGGCCCCTAATGTAAGAGCTATGTAAGTGAAAATAAATGAATATTTGTTACAAAAGATATGAACTACATATTATTTATAAAGTTCTGTCTTATATATTTAAGAATCTCAAGCATGAATCTAAACAGCAGGAAACTAAACTATCAATATATGCACATACTGATATTTTAGATTATGATTGGCAATGTCTTTAAAATTATCTTTAAGGTAGGTAACAATACAGATGGAATGATAATATTTAGAAGCATAATCAGAGGTCTAGTAATATGGACAATTATGGAACCGAAACAAGAGTTTTAGACAACATGTAATAAATGTTGTTTGGAGCTACAAAGAAATTCGCAGACTACTTCTATAGAATATATCAAGCAGTACACATTATAACAATAAATAATAAAGTCATTAACATTTATAATAGTATGGGATACTTCGAAGTTCAAATGAGATAAAAAGAAAATGGGTTATAAGGCTGTACTAGTCGCCGGACTACTTGGTAAGAGAATAGTCCATATATAACAATTGAAGATAATTGGTATAAATAGATACGATGATAAAATAAAAGGCTGCGGAATGAGTTTCTTTCTGCATCACATAGAAGATCTGGCATCGGAAATATAAATTAAAACATATTGAAGAAAGGAAGACAAGAACCATCTAAGAAAAGAAAATATTGTGGGCATCGAAAGTACTATAATAAATCGTTGTACGACGATTTATTATAGTAAACAGGAATGGAATTATTGCTCAAACTATAAACATACAGACCGAAAATCTGAGTATTGAAGAGAAATAATAATAATAATAATAATAGAGATGAAAAAACTAAAAAAGTAATAGCAACGTTAAGGCATGGAAAAATTACCTGAAAACGACCACCAACAGAAGAGGAGGATGTGAAATATGTTGAAACCAGGAGTAGAGTCAACTCAAACATGAGGAAAATTTAAAGTGATTATTAGATAGAATTTACAAGTGATATGGATCACGATATCGACAGCGCGCAAAAGAAAGATGTGGAAAATGCTTAGAAACAAAAAATTAAAAAGGAGCTGGTGCAAACATGATAATAGAAACTAGGGAACAATACTTCAAAGATCTATATAGTGCAGAATACGGTACAAGCTTAGAAAAAAAAAGAAACTAGGATACAGAGAACAACTCGAAGTAGCAAAAGTGATAGGGAGACTTAAGAAAATAAAAAACAGGAATGCCCCAGGAACTGACAATATACCTTATGGACTACTAAAATATGGTGGCTAAAGAACTAAATGCTTCTAAACAAAATCGTATGCACGGCAAGAATACCCACGGACTGACATAAAAGTATCACAATCCCTATATTCAAACAAGGACAACAAACACAAGCACTACTTTCCTATGTTCACAAGCCTCGTAAAAGACACACTCGAGAAGAGGATCATTAATAGGGAGGAACCACAAGGTTTCAGGATGAACAGTTCGGCCACAGATGCTATATTCATTATCTAAAAAATTAAGGCGAAAGCGATTAACTTCAACAAAACGACATATGATCGCTTCATTTACTTGTTTTCGTCAAGTTATTCGATAAAGCCTGCTTGGGAGACATATTACAACTACTCACCGATCGTAGCATACCATCCAACATTGTAAAAGTGATCAACAACCTGAACAGCGACAACACTACAAAAATAAAAGCAAATGCGCATATACGAAACGATATACCTTCACCTGGAGGAATACGATAGTGAGACAGTTTCAGTCCATTTCTGTTTAATCTCAAAATTGACCAATAATAGAAGGAGTGTCATCGTTTAACTTAGAATATAGATTCAAGCATAAAACTATTAGCATTGTGTGTTATACCGATAACACTGCTATTATCGATGAAACCGAAGATGATCCGCAAAGACAGTTCAAGTCCACCGAATCGGTCAACAGTTCAATATGAGCATATCTACTAACGCGATGACCAAGAGCATGACCTCTAAAAAACCGACGAGATGCATAATTGCAATAAACAAGCCGGTGGAGCAAGTGATGGAATTAAATTACCTTGGCGCACACCTGTCAAGCGGCCCTAATCCAGTAAGAGATCTTAGAAGAAAAATCAATAAAGCTGCAGCTTTATCTGGATTATCTTGTGGAATAACAAACACATGCGTCTAGATAGCAAAATCTAAATCTGAAAAGTGTGCGGAAGACCTATTACGACATTAGCATAGAAACCTCTGCCGACAAACAAGACCAAACGTATGCTGTATACAGCAGAACTAAAGATATTGAGAGCGATAACTGGGAAAACACTGAGAGGCCGGGCAGGGAACATAGATATGAGACAACAATGTGTGAATACACACCTACGTATAGACAAAAGACGAGAACTACATATATATTCAATAAATAAACAACTAAGGATACTGAATAAAGACATGTCAAAGGCAGCTCCGTAAGGATATTAGGGCTTACAACAAGAAGTAGATAATAAAAACCGTAAATGAAAACAAAAGCATGAAAGTACTTAGAAATAAAATAGCAACGGGAAGACCAGAAATCACTAAACTACAAAACGAATACGGGAAAAGTATTAGATATAAAGAAGAGATCTTTAACTGTTATACACTTTTATTACAAATCGATATCGAGTAAACGAGGACTAAACAAATACGTTCCCAGTATTAACCCATATTCTAAACCAAGTTTCCAAGGATATACCTGAGATACGCAGAGAGGAAATTGTAAACTCAATGTCAGCAATGAAAAATAACAAGGCAATAATAGGGAGAAGACTACATTCTGTTTGAGTCGATAAAAGGTGGGGAACAGCTGGTACATGATATCACAACTCTATTCAATAATTGTCTTATGGAAGCAATAGTACGTAAAGCCTGGGAAATTCAATCATAATTATAATGTATAAGAAAGGAAACATTGCCGATCTGAAACCTATTGACCAATTGGCTTTATCCCACACATCTACAAACTATTAACCCAAGTTGTACCTACATGTCTAAGCACAAAATATTACTTTTATCAACCCACAACCTCCAATCGAAGCCATTAAGATCTTGATCGAGAAATACGTTGAGTATAACAAGCCACTCATTCTAACATTTGTGTACTACGAAAAGGTATTCGACTTTATCAAATACAATGAGATGTTCAAAGCACTACTGATTCACAGAAATGGGCGTAAACATCGATGGTAGAAACCTAAACCACCTAAGATTTGCAGATGATGTGGTGCTAATTTTACACAGTTTGGACAAGAAACATAAGATGTTTACAAAACTGGTAGGATTAAAGATAAATACCTCCAAAATACAATGGCTGAGAGTTAGCTCATGGAGCTAAGGACAGACATGACAGCATATTGAAGATTATACATGTAACTCTGTAGATCGCTCTGGCCGTAACTGCTTGAGAGATTTGATGGGCGGATGATAGCTCTGGCTCAACTAAAGCATTAAAGATTACATAAGGCACTTGCAGATGAGGCTGAAGTTGTCTGAGGGACTGAAGAAGTTGCCGGATCGGCTTGAGTTGTCGGTGGGATCGAGGTAGCTGAGGCATCAGCGGAGTTGTCTTATGGGCATGGGTGCTGGCGCGGGCGCGGGCGTAGGAGAGACCTGGCCGTGTTGAAGAGTACAATTAGGTTTTACGCTTAAGGTAGGGGCATCCCCGATAATTGTCAAGATTACTGCCACTGCAGGCAAAATTACGCCGGAAATTTAATGCGGGACGACCAAACGTTTGGTATTGATGGCACTACCCAACGTCTTAAGATGTTCCTTTATGTTCCACTGTTATGCGGTGGAACTATTCGGTATTTTACAGCTCGAAAATTCGTTTTCCGGCTAGTGCTAATGGCAAAATTAGCATCACCATCAGATTTTTCGGTGGGCTGAGACCGCCGGGAAACCCTGGTTTTTGACGAATTCCAGTACGTATTCTGCAGTTAAAGTTTCAGGCAAACGACGAAGAACTACGTGGAGGTCCTTATCGGAGGGTATCGTAAAGCTGTATTCTGAGCATCATTCATTGAGGTATGACGATAGGCGTTGGAAATCATCTGAAGACACTGGGTGGAAACGCACTCCATTGGCAGTCTTGACCGCTTTGCTGGTGTTAATTTCACGGAATTGAAGTTCGAAGTCTGTAACGCTTCTTTAATTGAAGGACTAAGGGGTTACTGAGACTGAAACGTATTAGGGAACAGATACCGACGTAACCCTAGGACTGATTATAAGAGGACGTCGCAATTTCCGTTGACCAATCCGGTGATGGCAAAACTATTTCGTCATCGAACTGTAATCTGGCAGGGATATTTGGAGGTCAATTTAAATATCAGTGCCATTGCAATAGGGACAGATCGTGTAAATATTGCGCGTCACGAGTCTACACTGAGCTTATGCAATTCTGATATCTGATGTCTCTGTATATATGTATATATATATATATATATATATATATATATATATATATATATATATTATATATTGCATACCTTGGGTATAGCCTTCGTTTTCGGGTGCTTCATTTCTTTTTGTTGCAACTTATACCCCGTTACATTCTCTGTGGCTCGCGTTAACTCATTGTCGCGGAAGATGAGCTATTGCGAGAGAGATCATCAGTTTCTCTAGGTTGTGTGGTCAGTGTGCAGACGCGTGAGCATTTCGGATACAGGGACAGTGAGCTTGGGCTCAATCGCCGTAGGCGGGGAGTCAGGAAACTTAGCCGCGTCTGGAGGTGCGGAGAATTGAATATGTATTGGAATTTTGGGCATGGGAGTTGGTGGTGATTAGTTTATTTTCCAACGGGAACCAGAGTCTGAGGGCTCTGAACCTTGGATATCGAGAGAGAGGCAATACTGGTCACGTTTGAACCATATTGTGTTGCAGTTGTCATGAATTGCTGTATCTTATTCTTAAGAAACTCAACTTCGTGGTTTAGGATATTTATAATCTCAATGTCCATGACGAATATTGCCATGACGTGCACTCAGTAGAAAATTAATCTGTATACGGATTTTGATGACGGTGTGTAGGCTCAGTGGAAAATACGTCTGTCTGTCACGACAGCTCCATTCAATCTAAGAATGGGGGTAGTCACTTCGATATCTGGATCTAAATCTGTTATTATAACGATTTCCTAGTATTTCAATTTGTATACCCTCTCAATATGTATGTCAATTTTATTTAGGACAGAAAGCATCCACAGCTAAGGACTTTTTGCAGTCGCAAAATTTAGTTCCCGGGCGACAAATTTCAGTAAAAATTATACACATTTGTTTTGATATTGGTTCAAAATTCTCGTTGGATGCTAGAACGTAGTGATGAGGGAAAATCCAAGTCACTGCACTGTCCATATAATACGTTTGTATATTATAAAATCCAGCAATATACTGACGACAAATAAACCTTTTTGGGGGTTGTACAAAAAGGGCTGTGTAAACCCATCGCGTATTGTTACTTAAGTGGGTACGGAAATCCCATTTCCGTACCCACTTAAGTAACAATACACGATGGTTGGAAAGTACAGCCGTAAAATAAAATATGGATTCAATTTTTAGCATCCCAACCTGGGTCATCAAATTTGAATTAGCAGGAACAACCATTCACACGAAATAGAAAAAAGAAAAGGACTAATATGGAAAATCCAATATCCCCACCTGCCTTAAACGCGAAGTGTTCGACCTAATATATCCTAACAACACCCTAACAAAAAAATCATCCAAAAGATAAGAGTGGCACAACGGGCAATGGACCGTTCTATGGTGGGTATCATACTGAGAGACAGAGTTCGAAACTAAACTAAATTTAAAGTCGTAACTGAGCGCACTGCATATCTAAAATGGAACTGGTCTGAACATGAATGTTAAATAATAAATGCCAAAAATATCTTCTTAGAATGGCGACTTAGACAAGATGCGGTAAGCAGCAGAGGCCGCCCACCAACCCGACGGACGGATGATATAATAATATCACAACAAACTTAATTAAAGCAGCCCAAGTTCGAAGGCAATGAAACATACTAATAAAGTAATATGTTCTTCAGTTGACTAAACAGGCTGATGGATGATGACGATAATCTAAGGCAATGAATGACTTACGTTTCATATTTGCACTATGTAATAGGAGATTAGATAGATTGTTCGATCGATGGATATTTTTGTATTTGTTCACCTTAAAATATAATTATATACAAACAAAACACAAACATTTTGTAAGTACTTACACGACCTACATACAAATTTTTCACATTTAAAAATTAAAAAAAGATTAATAACAAAAATACACACTTTTTGTGGCAGATTACCGTACATATTTATGTCTTATCCCAATATATATTATTTTCATATGATTATATTATACTGATATTTATGTATAAATATAGGTTAGAAGATTAATACTTAAAAACTGTCTCAGATAGAAAATCATTTAGTAGATATTACGATTTTTGAACCAGGACATCTTTTAGTTTTCGTTTCGTACTTTTAGACGCTCATGTCGAAGAGATTTAGGTGTTAAATTCTTAAAACAATAAAGTGAAAGTTTCTTTCGGTTAAAGTTTACTTGATTGCCAACCGACAAAATTCTCTTTTGTTTCTGGTATTATCTGGACCATCCTTAATAACACTTTAAAAAAATGCAGGATTTTATATTACAAATATCACTGCACTTAAGATTAAGTGTGTACAAGCAATGGATTTTCACAGGAATAGTGTTGACAAATTAAGTAATAATAACTGAATAAAATATAATAATAATAGTACGTACTCACCATTTCTTATTACATATTTGGTCAGCATAATTATTTAAGGTGGTTTTCTCCTGCCGTATTTTGTATTTCAAATTTTTCAAACCTATAATTTTACCTTAATTTTACCACAACTACGGCGCTCATTTATAATGGTCCTTATGGGCTATAGTAGCAATGAAAGAAGACAATTTCATTAAACATGTATGTTGATTAACATAAAATTACATTTGCATTACTCTTATGTTGATATTTGTTACTAATTATCAATGAATATAGGAAAATTAATATTTGACATATTAATAACATTTGTAAATTAATGAGTTTTCAGAAACAAAATAATGCAGGGCAGTACATAAATATGTAATTAATAATGTACATGAAATTACATTTTGAGGACTCTTGTTATAGTATTTGACGTCAAATTAATGACATAATATATCAAAGAACTACATTAAAATGTAAAAATTATTTACATAATACTAATGTTATTTTAGCAGCAAAATACGAATAAAAGCAATTGTTAGACTCTCTCTAATATAATGCTGGTTAATGCATTGATAATAGTATATATTACATACAATTTGTATAGTTTTTACTGCATTACTTATGCACTCGTGACGTAAACTTAGTGAAGAAATACACAATTTCTTATTCATTTATTACAGGCTATATGCGATGCCATACATAATTCATAAAGGAATTATCCATAAATGTTTCTTGGAAAACAAAAACAATTTGTTAGGTTGTTGAAAATGTCCCATAAACGTACATAATATGCTGCAACGCGTATCATAAATTGTAGTTACGCCGGCAATAAAATGCATTAGCGTGTTTACGTTATGAGTATTTTGATATCTAAACAGAAATGTGCTCATGCTCATAAGAGACTAAAAAATATAATATTTATTTCAAAAACCAATTACGTTTTACGTTTGGTTTATTACAATTACAAAAGACATAAATAATGACGTTTAATATCATTTTACAATCGTATTATAATCGGAATTAATTAAGATCTGTTTTTGCTATAGTATTTTTGAAAATGATTTAATATTACTTTCCCAAAACATTGTTGGAGGCAATTTTTGTAGAAATTTTATTTTTTATTAATGAAAATGAGCTCACAAATTATTATAATTACAATCGCCGAGTCAATTAATGTCCTTTCAGTAATTAAGAATAGAATGATCCGTATGTGTGTCTTTCTCTTTCTCCCTCTCTCTTTCTCTCTCTCTCTGTGTGTGTGTGTGTGTGTGTGAATATAAATTTCACTTTTTCGCAGAAATGAAGCAGCGCAACGCTGGGCTTGTTAAAAATAAATGGTGAATACGCCGGGTTAACTTTTTATAAAGCACAACTTTAATAAAAATAAAATCTATCAGGATAAACGTTAATATGAAAACAGTGCGCTGGTTAACATTAAATGGTGCATGCGCCGGGTATAAATTTGATACAGTACGAATTTAATAAAAATAATATCGAAAGACCAGGTTTCTTAGGAATCGGTCCCTTAAAAGCGACCGCTTTGGACGTCCATTTTACGTCACGATAATAGTTTTACGTGTATACAATTGAATATGGTTTACCATAAAGAGTAATACCTCAATGTAATGCAAAAGGACAATGAGTTAAGATAAAAAATGGTGAGTTATCGAAAAATACATACATACAATTATTTTAGTGATGTATAAATGACCTAAAAAGCGGCCACTTTTCAGTGACCGCTTTTTGAGTAAACCAGTGTTTAACAGAATTAAAAAAACTATAATTGGCTTATTGACTTAAGCAGTGTTTTATTTCTGTGTGTAAAATACAATAAACCAATGAAAAGTATAAATATATTATTTTCAAAATACTCTGGCCGCTTTGTCCTATATATATATATATATATAGAAAATCTGGCTTAAACGTTTATTTTTTACTAAACAAGTTATTAATTATTTATTTTAATGCTTATATTTTATTTGTATGAACAAGGACCAATTTAATTATTCCAATAAACAAATCGTTTTTCTTTCTCCTATCAACCTTGAATAAAATTTTAGATGTGTGGAGTGATTACGAATGAAAAACTATAATATGGTATTATGAATTTTATGCATAAGTTTCAAAACACTGGGTATTTTAAATGGGCATAAAATTCACTTGTTTAGTATTGTCGCGCATTTATTAACGTAATTTATAAACAATCATGTCTTTACCAGTTACGTTTCTAATTTCTTAGCTATTTATTTTTCTTTTATTCTAAATATTTCCTAAATAAAACACGTAGGGAAAAAACTAATCTTAAATACTGTATATTCATTACATTACATTTTCGTCCTCTAGTTACTAATAACCTTTTATATTAAGATTGGAAAGGGATATATTAATAGTCTCATTTGAAATGTAAAAGAATAAGGGATCATGTAAATATAAATCTCATATAAATACACAATGAATAAATTTCCCCTCAAAAAAGTAAAATCATTTTGCTATAAATAACAAATTTAATGGATTCTCTATGCAGCATAATTTTTATATTCTCACGCTCCATGAGATTTACCTTTCTATTAATATGAAAGTCGATGCATTTTCACTACGATAACAATAATTACTGCATGAACCAAACGTATTTATTGCATTAAAATCAGAATAAATTCATCTGTATTGTTCCCACTGAAGTACATATATACATCACACTATAAATGCATGCACAATAGGTATTCAAACAATGCGTAAAACTATTATTGATGTGAATAAATATCATGAAATGAACGTATGAATAGCACACGTCGAATATAAACAGATGATTTAATAAAATGAGCATATACAGCAGTTTCGCACATAATTTTGCAGCCGCTTCAATATATAACTAATATTCTAAAAAGAGCTCAAGAAATAAATGTTAAATGCAAATAGCATGTATGCTGTTGTCATATCTAATAATTAGTTTTTATTTACTGTTACGCAATTTACTTTATTTTAATTGTATTAAATATATAAATCCATAATTATATCACAGAAAAAGAGTACGCAACGTTTAATTTATACAATGATTTATTCATAAACTACATATTATAAAATATTCAGTGAGCGATCGCTTTACAATTGATTCACTATTTATTTTGAAATTAATAATTAAATTATTTAGTTATACATTCGAGAGAAAATAATTTTAATATATGCGCTGTGGTAATTGTTAATCATATTTTATGTCAAAATTCAATTCATTCTTGTTTAAAAATACAAAAAAATATATTGTTGTTTGCTATAAAAAATTGTTTGTGGTTGGCTACAAAATATTAGTGCCGCAAATTCATGCGCTCTAGAATATATTTATTTAAAAGTATGAAAAGTTAGTCTACAGTTGGTGTATTTTTCCGGTGTAATTAATTATAAAATGGAATAATTAGAGGTGCATTTAATTAGCTAAAAACTAAGGTTTATATAATACGGGAGGGACTGACAAGTTTATATAATAAGAGAGTGTATGTGGGAATTTATAGGTTTTTACAGCGAACTTTTCTAAATTTTAAAGTTATTATGACAGTGATGTCAACAGATAATATTATATCTACATTGGTTTTATTGAAAATTGTTCGTAATATTGTATGAAAGGATATCATAATATCCTTTCATACAATATTCTATTTAGAAATTTGCGCAAACCTGCTTTCGCCTAATTTCATACTCAAAACCCTTTTAATGCTAAAAATTACAATAATATTAAAAATATTCCTAATCAAACACTGAGTTAGGCGTATGGGAACTGATTACGCCCCGGTTCAATATCAGATAGTTAGAGGCATGGCCAGAACGACTTGAACACCGCTTAACTAAATACATTGAAAAAAACATGCTGAAAGATTAAAATGGAAATATAATCTTAATCCTAACTGATAACTATAACAGGCCGGATGGCTACAATCTGAACCATCTCGAGGAAAAGGAAAAGTAAAAGATGACATAAAAAATACGAAATTAGGCAAAGAAAATAAAAAAAGAAGACCAACTAAAGGGAATACACACGATTGGTAGGATCACAAAAGAGAATACTGACAATAGTGGAAAGATGGATGAACCAAAGGAGATGTTGAATGAAATCATGCGAGAGATAGAGAAAAGCAAGTTAGAAATAAAGAATGAAATACGAAAATTAAGAAAGAAATGAAAAAAATTATAAAGCTTCTCCAAAATAAGAGGGTTCTAGTGAAAAGTAGTATGCCAGCAAGATGGGACTGGGTTATGCGGGGTGCGAAGAGAGAAGCGAGGAGAATGGAGCAGATTGTCATTGAGGAAAGCTACGGAATTGGTGATAGGTAAAGTGAATATACATAGAAGGGAGTTGTATGAATTTTTGTGCAGGATATGCCTAATCATTTTTTTTTACATGACCAGATGGAATATATAGCGAAATGCTTAAATTGGCTGATGACGATAACTTTCATTAAGATTCTGACAGATCTCAAGAAACCGCACGAAACAGACCACCGCTTGATAAGTCTAATGGGCCACAAAATGAAGATGTTTCTTAGGATCAGCCATACCATCTAAATAAAATCCGAGGTAGAAATAACAGACATGTAATTCAGATTCCGTAATGTTTTTGGAAAAAGAGAAGCACTCTATGCATTTGGGTTCAGGCAGATGTGTGTTCCTTCACCAATCTTAATTAATATTTATTCCGAAGTCATACTTCATATTTGGGGAAGCACTTTCAGAGGAACCTGAAGAAATGATTGTAAATGGCAGAGCAATTAATAATATTCGCTATGTAGACGATATAGTTATGTTTAAAATCTAGAAACGAAAAGTAAATAATATCGTCTTCAAATGAACACAATGAAAACAAAACTCATTTGAATTTTAAAACACCAAACAACTAATGCAATTGCAAATAAACAGGGAGAGAATACAGCAAGTCGCAAAATATAAAACTCTTGGGACTTGGATGAATGACCAATGTTCATATTGATAAGAAATTTTAGTATGCATAGAAATAGCAAGAGCATCATTTGCAAAAATAAAAAGCTCCAGGTTTGAGCCTAGACCTAAAGATAAGAATCAACTGTTGCCCCATTATCTGTCCTAAAGTTTGTTAACTATGACGATACGGATATGCTGCCTAGAGACACCGTTAAGCCATGAAGTGATCACACGTGACACTTATGTTCCACGTTGCCCCTAGCCCTGCAACGGCAACCAACGCAAAAAAGGAAGAATATAAGTACTCACAGGCCCCATATTATGTCCATCCGAGGATTCATTTAACTATCGTATTTCCAAGAGACAAGTTCATAGAATACATCATGTGCTTCAAGTGCGTGCCCCTCAGTTCGTTGGCAATCAACAAAATGACTTATACCTTATCAGCAGCCTTTCTAAATAGTGAAGTAGTGCTCTGGCCAAACCATTGTCGTAAGTTTTTCAGCCATGATTTTCTACATTGGCCTTCTTCGCGCCTGCCTTCTTTTTTTCCCTAAAAACTATTTTGGAGACACGCCGATGTAGGGTAGTCGGTACCATTTGTCGTTGGAATACAATAATCGACACTAGAAAATTCGGGCATGATTCTCTGAAGTAGCAAGTCTTACCACTCACACACATACACTAAAACATGGCGGAAGGACCTAAACGTCGATAGCCAGTTAGAGAATTGTAACAAATACAGCAACTACTACTATTTTGGAGAAGTTTTATAATTTCGAATGATGTGTCACGATATTCTAGTATTTTTGTCTTAATATTGTTTATAACTTCCAGTTCTTTATGGAGCCGTCGACCCTAATCAGGTCCCATCCTGTTACGACCTATCTTGTACGTTGAAATGCGCCTCTAGCTTGCACAATTCTGAATCGTATTTTCTACATGTCGTTCCACTCCTTGTCCACATAGCAGCTAAGATTTATATGAGATATTTTTTATTACTTCAATTCCGACCCTGTGATATTGCTTTCATGTATGATTTCATCCAGTAATTCCTATATATATATACATATATATATATATATATATATATATATATATATATATATATATATGTATATATATATAGGAATTACTGGATGAAATCATACATGAAAGCAATATCACAGGGTTGAGCAGAGAGAAAAAGGAATGCATGGGACGAGCGAGGTGTGGGTCGGACGGGAGAGAGATAAAGATTCGTTACCAAGGATTAAAAACTTTGGAAAAACCGGTAAAACTAATAGTCGGAATTGAAGTAATAAAAAATATCTCATATAAATCTTAGCTGCTATGTGGACAAGGAGTGGAACGACATGTAGAAAATACGATTCAGAATTGTGCAAGCTAGAGGCGCATTTCAACGTACAAGATAGGTCGTAACAGGATGGGACCTGATTAGGGTCGACGGCTCCATAAAGAACTGGAAGTTATAAACAATATTAAGACAAAAATACTAGAATATCGTGACACATCATTCGAAATTATAAAACTTCTCCAAAATAGTAGTAGTTGCTGTATTTGTTACAATTCTCTAACTGGCTATCGACGTTTAGGTCCTTCCGCCATGTTTTAGTGTATGTGTGTGAGTGGTAAGACTTGCTACTTCAGAGAATCATGCCCGAATTTTCTAGTGTCGATTATTGTATTCCAACGACAAATGGTACCGACTACCCTACATCGGCGTGTCTCCAAAATAGTTTTTAGGGAAAAAAAGAAGGCAGGCGCGAAGAAGGCCAATGTAGAAAATCATGGCTGAAAAACTTACGACAATGGTTTGGCCAGAGCACTACTTCACTATTTAGAAAGGCTGCTGATAAGGTATAAGTCATTTTGTTGATTGCCAACGAACTGAGGGGCACGCACTTGAAGCACATGATGTATTCTATGAACTTGTCTCTTGGAAATACGATAGTTAAATGAATCCTCGGATGGACATAATATGGGGCCTGTGAGTACTTATATTCTTCCTTTTTTGCGTTGGTTGCCGTTGCAGGGCTAGGGGCAACGTGGAACATAAGTGTCACGTGTGATCACTTCATGGCTTAACGGTGTCTCTAGGCAGCATATCCGTATCGTCATAGTTAACAAACTTTAGGACAGATAATGGGGCAACAGTTGATTCTTATCTTTAGGTCTAGGCTCAAACCTGGAGCTTTTTATTTTTGCAAATGATGCTCTTGCTATTTCTATGCATACTAAAATTTCTTATCAATATGAACATTGGTCATTCATCCAAGTCCCAAGAGTTTTATATTTTGCGACTTGCTGTATTCTCTCCCTGTTTATTTGCAATTGCATTAGTTGTTTGGTGTTTTAAAATTCAAATGAGTTTTGTTTTCATTGTGTTCATTTGAAGACGATATTATTTACTTTTCGTTTCTAGATTTTAAACATAACTATATCGTCTACATAGCGAATATTATTAATTGCTCTGCCATTTACAATCATTTCTTCAGGTTCCTCTGAAAGTGCTTCCCCAAATATGAAGTATGACTTCGGAATAAATATTAATTAAGATTGGTGAAGGAACACACATCTGCCTGAACCCAAATGCATAGAGTGCTTCTCTTTTTCCAAAAACATTACGGAATCTGAATTACATGTCTGTTATTTCTACCTCGGATTTTATTTAGATGGTATGGCTGATCCTAAGAAACATCTTCATTTTGTGGCCCATTAGACTTATCAAGCGGTGGTCTGTTTCGTGCGGTTTCTTGAGATCTGTCAGAATCTTAATGAAAGTTATCGTCATCAGCCAATTTAAGCATTTCGCTATATATTCCATCTGGTCATGTAAAAAAAAATGATTAGGCATATCCTGCACAAAAATTCATACAACTCCCTTCTATGTATATTCACTTTACCTATCACCAATTCCGTAGCTTTCCTCAATGACAATCTGCTCTATATATATATATATATATATATATATATATATATATATATATATATATATATATATATATATTATATAGGAGGCCAGTATAACGATATTGTTAGGGTAACTAAGATTATGACTGCGACTCCATTTATCTATGATACACAGATGTTGATTTTCTTCTAGCACATTTGTGAATATTTTCTTCGATTGAAAATTTAATATTACGGAGAAAAAACTCAGTCTTGTGGCACTTCCCTCACTATGTTCATCTTCATAACACTGCGCTGGTAAAAACATAAATGGTGTATTCGCCGGGTATAAATTTTAGAAAGCATATAATCTATCAGACTTTACTCAAAGTAGAAACATTTCATAAATTAAATATGACTCTAACAACTAAATCATCCTTAAAAGAGATAAATTAACAAAGCGTGAACTGAAATAGCTTGTTTGCTTTATCGAAAAAGTGTGTTGTCCATATCGTATAATTAGATTTACTGTCATACAATTTACATCTATTTATATAATTGTGTAAATCTAAAATTAGATTGCAGGAATGATTGTTCATACAATGTTTATTTTATATCATTAATTTATGCAATGATTTATTCGTAAACTATATATTTTAGAATATTCAGTGAACAATGGCTTTATAGTTTATTCGCTATTTATAATTAATTACACTAAATTACTTAGTTATATATTGTAGAGAACAAATATATGTGCTGTGCTAATTGTTAATCATATTTTTATATAAATAATGATTTGATTCTGATTTTAAATTGTAACAAAATATTCTTGTTTGATATAATAAATGTACAGTTGGTCCCGCATATTCAAGCTTTATGTATTTAGAAACATATAAAATATACATATACATAACATTGTTTTTGCTGGGTGTAATTAATTATAAAGCAGAAATAATAAGAGATTAATTTAATCAACGAAAAAAAAGTAATGTTTATATAATACCGGAGTAAGTGAAGAGTTATATAATATATCAGTTAAGGTTTTATGAAGAAATAGTGAAAAATATTACAATATTTTTATAAGAGTTATAATAATAAATATTCATATTTTCAATTATTTTAATATTTTAAAATAAGGAGTAGTATAAGGTCACATTATTTTATTTATAATTGGGGGAGTGTAATGTTACCTCATAGTCAGTATTGGAGAGTGCAGGTTCAAACCCCACGCGGGTAAATTTTCGCAAACTACCTTTCCCAGATTTTCTGGGTGATTTACTGCCGGAAAAGCCTCTCGGCTGATAGCCCTATAAATATAGTTTCTTATATTGTTATGTTGCCGAAATTAATTGAATACTCAAGGGCATAATCGAATGACATCGTATGTTATTATCGACTGCAACGCAAAAGTTCAAAAAGAGATGACAGTAAATACATGTGGCACAATAAACATTGGGTCTATGTGATGTTAAAACCATCCAGAGTTTTACATACACACTTATTGAACACATACACGTTTTGAAGTGACAATGGCGTGACGTGGTTAGTGCATTCGACTTATAAGCCGCTAGATCTGCGTTTCTTATAGACCAGAATTTTTGCGACCAGTGTCATACCTAAGTATTTGGTAGGTGTAGCCTGTGGTATGGGTTGGTCGTTTATTATTACCGTTAATGGCGTAATTTCTGTTCGCGAAATATTTATGTGGCATGAATTGCTTTGCTTCAGTTTTATGTGCCCTGCATTTGTCCATTTGCTGATGCCGTTTACAGAGTTTTGGAGTTTGGAAGTTGCAGCCTCTACCTTTTCCTCCACTAACATCACTGCAAAATCAACAGCGAAGGTTGACAATATTGCTTTGTCCTGGTATATAGGATGTAGAGTATTGGACCCAATACGCTGCCTCTGAGTACCCCTGCGTTGAGCAATGTTACATCAGAATAAGCGTCATCGAATTTGACTCAAAAATATCTTTCATATTGTTAGACTTTATTAGTTGACAAAAGAAAAGACTTGTTCTAGCTTGTGAATTAGGTCTTCATGCCGTACTTTGTCAAATGCCTGTGCTATATCTAAGAATACTGTAGCACATACCGTTTTCTCTTTAAGCGAGCTTTCAATTACTTTGGTCATTATCCACATTATTACGGAACTTAAATTTGTGCAGTAGTATGAGTCAATTTACTTCGATAGTTCGCATTAGTAGCTTTAGGATGAGTTCGAATAATTTTGATATAGTTATTAACAGGGAAATTGGTCTGCAATATCATGATTACATCCGCATATTTCCAAATTCCCGGGAAGTCGATTATTATGTTGGTTACCTTTTTTGGGAGCTCCTTCAGTGTTTCGCCGTTTATATGGTCAAAACCTGGTGTTTTCTTTGGCTAAGTTTAGTTACTTCAGCTTCAATTTATTTTGGCGTGGATTAGAGGGATATGTTTTGTTTCATATTATATGCTTTGTGAAGGGTGTCAGCCAATTTTGGTAAAGTTGGAAAGTGTTCGCAAGTTGTTCCGCAAATAAGTTCGCCTTTTGCTTGTTACTCATTGCCCAGGGTGTCTCTCGTTTGATCGGTGGAAAATGTTCAATATTTTTGAATTTGGTTGTTTCTTTCCAGAGCCAAAATGCGGAAGAGGCGTCGTGTTTGTGACTCCTATTAAGAAGAAATGCATACATTTAGCTTTATCAAGCTTTATTCGAACTATGTTCCGGTTTCTTAGTTTGTTTATAATTGTAGGTTTTGGTTCATTATTGATAATATTACCATGTAAGCCATGTATTATTGGTAACTTATCAGAGCTAATAGAAGTTCTCTTTCTTTTCGATGTTGTTTCTAACATGTTTTTTGTGAAGAAAAAATCTATTAGATTGCCTTTCGATGGGGCCAGTACGTTGGCTTATCTGGTGAGTGAGCTTCGCAGTTAGTGGCTTTCATGTCTTGGAATAGATTTCTTCTTTTGGTGTTTGTTAAGTATCTGGTAGAAGATGTGCCTTTCATCAAACTGTATTACCCGCCCGATATAGTTCGATGCAAGGCTGCAAGAGTTAGAGGATGAAATACTAGTAAGGGTGGTGTGGATGAGAGATAGCGGTAGGGCAGATAGCGTGTGGTGGAAGGATATATGAAAGATTGATTATGTGAGGTGTGAGTGGATGACAAGCTAAGTGGTGGGAAAGCGTGCAAACTGACGTCATGAATAGAATGAGGGATCTTGACACTGATCCCTCATTATATCCATCTACACCAGAAAGGTCGAGTGAGTGCTCGTACAGCCAGGTAGAGTGGCAGTTACGAGGGAAATCCCCGGACTACATAACCAGAGCAGGGTTGGGCAGAGAGGAAAAGGTATGCATGGGACGAGCGAGGTGTGGGTCGGCAGAGAGAGAGACGAAAGAAATTGTGGATTAGGGTAATCCACGTGTGTACTGTGTAGTAAAGGATGTGACACATGGTGGCACCTGAGTAACGAGTGTGAGGGTGTAAAAGTCGAGTAGGTGGGCAAGTGCAGAAACGTGAGTGAATGGTTAAGAGATGATGGAAATGGCGCAGAAATCTGCAGAAAACTATCGTGGCAAAGGAATTGCGTGAGAGGCTAGGATGGGTTGTTTGTTATGTTAGAGAGCGTGAGTGTAAGTGTAAGCTGTATATCCGAAATAATAGTGTGTCTTATTTACTTTGTATGAAAGGGATTATAATAATCCATATGATAAAATTAAAACTTCGTATTGTTATATTACGATTACACTAAGCTGCTGTTAGTAGCTATCTGCAAATAATTTAGCGTGGCGCTAAGCAGCGTTCTATGGAAGCAACTTTTATATATAACGTCACACCGGTTATTAACGTTCACAAAACCTTCATTTCCCGAAATATTATTAACAGAGATAATATGTTAGACAGGACAGAGAATGAACATATAACGGAATATATTACAAAAGTAATAAAACTAACCCCCTAGGAGGAAAGTTAAGGGGTTATATACCTTTATTTTCTTCAAAAAAATTGATTTTTTATTGCTTTATCTGAAAGTAAAACTCTTTGAGAATATTTTACGAAATTTTCATGGAGATCCGAGCAATAGATCGAAAGTTTCAGCGTTTCGAAGCGGGGTGCGATGTTTCCTGGAACATCTACTCCATTCTCGACCATTCAAATCGCGTATGTTTTGTGACAAATCCCTTATAATCAGTTGTATACGAGCTTCCGAAGCGTTAGCATCGATTATCGAATTTTTTTCTCTGCTGTTTGTTTTGCCGTCTTTTCACAAAATCAGTATGGATTCCCGAAACAAAATTACACGCTAAACTCGATTATCTCGAAATGGTGTTTTCCAAAAGTGCGTTTGCCGTGATCACGATTGCCGAAAAACTATTTGACCGATCTTCTTCATTTTTTTTTAATTGTTTGTAATTAATGTTGTCAGTACTTGAACGATTCATTTTTTATGTATAAATTTTTATTTTGCAAATACGAATTTTTTAATAAATTTTTTAGAGCTCAAAACATTGAGTTTGTGGGAAAAACGTTCCCGTATGCTGAAAAAACAAAATATTTATTTAAATAATCGTTCAAGTACTAGGAAGGTCCCTATACTAGTGAAATTTTTTGGGTTTTATGATTTCAATTGACCTGCTTGACTTTCATGATGATCACCGCAAGCCTCATCAAAAAAAGAGGGTTTCGGGGAAAGGGCCATAACTCCGCCAATTATGAAATTTTTTATATAAACTAATACTTATTTTTTTTCACTAAAAAACGTACTATTAATAAATTATAATTTTGATGTAAAAAAATTATTGCTACATACCTTTACAAAAATTCAAATTTTCCTCAATTTTTCATCACAAAAAGGTATATAACCCCGTAAACGCCATCTGGCGGCACCACATCAATTAGCAATGCACACCCATATCGTAATAACCATCAACATGCTTATGCCATTAGGATCACCGGGTAGTGCCCTCTATGGAATAATATTCCAACAGAGTGCTTGAGATATCAGCACAAGGCCAATCTTATAAAACATAGATCTCTCCGGTGTATCTCAGCTAGTGAGAATGAATTCACACAATAGCCATCTGGCGGCACCACATCAATTAGCATAAGCATGTTGACGGTTAATACCATATGGGTGTGCATAATTCATGTGGTACCGCCAAATGGCGTTAAACTTTCCTCCTATGGGGTTAGTGGTATCATTTTTGTCGTTTTTGTAACCACTCGAAATATTATATGAATTCATCCTCACTAGCTGAGCTACACTCACGAGATCTAATAAGATCGAAATCTAGATATGTAGATTGCTAAGAGGTGGATTCACACTTGTATATGGAATATATTAAATTTAATATGTTTCGAGCTCCTGCCAAGTATGTAATTGTATTGTGGTAATTGCAACATACGATGTCCGATTAAAAAAACGTTTTGCCAAATATGCTCTGCCTTCTTATAAATAGTGAAGGAAAGGCCGTTAAGGCCTATTTTTTAAATATGTTGTTATTTTCGGCGTACAGATTAACAAATATGGCCATTTTTAGAATAAAAAAAAAATTGAATATCTTTTAGAAAAAAGTACTCTTAAGAGCCCTCGTCCTTTTTCATGTAATAGTACTTTCGTGGTTCAATCTCAAAACTTACAGCCGACAGGAGAAAAAGTACTATTTTCGCATTCACCGATTGGGCCCTTAAAAGTTTGATAAGGCCCTCCTAGTATTTCTTTATGAGATGTATATGAATAATTCAATAATACACAATAATATAAAAGTAATATATAAAATCGATAACAATTTTTATGACTTTTGTGTAGTTAGTGTAAATTATGCGTCGCGGGTACGAATCCCCGAAAAAGGGTGGTAATTATTTTTAC
Source organism: Lordithon lunulatus (assembly GCA_963942505.1). Classification (NCBI taxonomy): domain Eukaryota; kingdom Metazoa; phylum Arthropoda; class Insecta; order Coleoptera; family Staphylinidae; genus Lordithon; species Lordithon lunulatus. Next base: position 40,535,101 of record OZ012668.1, read on the forward strand.
TAGGTGAAATTGATGAATCAGCTATTTCGAAAACATCTCTGAGCCCACGTAAAGTATACAAATAACTAACTCAAAATATTGCTAAACCCAATATTGTACGCAGTTCTTTCTTCTCTTCTTCTCCTTCCTCTAAATATCTAGTTGCATAGCTTTTCTCCCTATTTGACGAAGAAAAGTGACAGTAATAAAAATATTTGTTACATTATGAACTGACAGTTTGAAAGTTATAAATGACAAGTTGCTTGAATACATTGTATTCATTTTTATATTCAATTGGTGTATAAAGTGTTTTGAAGTAATAGCAATCTAATAAGTACTATTTATTACCGACGAAAAAAGAGAATTTCACTCTTATCCATAAATACATCACATCACCAAAAATGATGAAACTTAGTGGCTTATTGCATAAGGTTTCTGACTTAATTATCTTAAGACAGTGGTTCGATTCCCCAAAAGGTGAGTTTTAAAAAAATAATTATTTCTTATAACTAAAAGTGGAATTATAATAATTCGAAATAAAAAGAAGATAATTTATTAACGTCGACCGACATGAATTTCATCTAGTATTTTAATAATAATGAAAATAGTCTTAGATAGTATAACCGAAATTATTTTTGCAATAAGTAAATATGATTCTACGTGATTTCTACATAAAATATAATTGCATATTAGCTAAAATTTCGAAATTTAAACTTTGAGTACAAACTTTTTCAATTTTTGACAGAACTAATCATCGCAGTATTAACAGAATAAATGGCGACTATGCCGGGTATAGTAAAAATAAAATCTAGCACATTTAAAACCATAATTTACTTAAAGCAGATACATTCAATAAATGAACCTGAGCTCTAAACAGACAAGAGAGTAAAATCGGCACACAAATAAGAATATTGAGTGCAAGTTTCCCAAAAGATTTGCGACACCGCGGTTAAGATAAATGTGGCTAGATTACAAACTTTCGTGAAAGATAAATTGAGTTGCAGCCCCTTGTGATTTTTACAACCTTACATATTTTTAAGTAATTGAGTTGCCGCTTTTTGTAACCTACCTGGCTTTCAGACAAAGCGCCACGCCTGGGGGGTGGGACAGTTTGCCGCAATTAAATTGAAATCAATGTGAGGTTGGTCGCCGCCTCCATTAAACACCGCATCGGCTATTAACGTCTAGACGGGCCATTATTTTCCTCCGAATGGCCACTTATATTTTTCATTAGGCAAGTTTTGCGTTCGCGAATTTATTTATGCGAGGGCGGGGCTGGGCGTAATGAAAATGGATTTTTTTAGCAAGGCCACTTTATATGATAAGTCACAATGCGGATAGTAATTCAGCTACATTATATTTAATAGGATGATCTTAGGACAGCCAGTGTAATTCCACAAAGGGTTCTGTGATGTATAATTATGAGTCGGACAGCGACCTCGATTATTTTTATGTTGTGTTGTTGAAATTGGAAAACTAGCGGGATTCATTGTGCTGATTTATATTTTCGGACTAAATAAACATGTTTATGCTTTATGACAGAGTCGTAAATTTGTTGCCGCAGTAGTTATGACACTATTCTTGTCATTACAATCCGGCTGGAATGGCCGAACAGGTGTTGAGAGCTTCATAGGTCTCCTTGTGAAATTATTACATCGCAGCGGTGGTAAATTAATATAATGGCCAGTAATGGGGGAAGGGAAAGGGTACCGGTGGCGCGTTTAACATGCTCCCCTGGGGCGTCCAATATTTACAGCGGTGTTAATGTGGTTGGCTACAGGTTCATATTGCTGTTTAAATGTTACCACGAAAATATTGTTGTATAATATCACAACACATCTTATTTTCGACATTATATTGTCCTGTTTAGACATGTTTTTATTGTTTGTTATTGCACAGTTGGCTTTTATGTATATACTTTGTGCACAGTCGAGAAAAAGTTAATTTGAAAAATTATCCAGTACGGTGATGACAAAAGTTTAATTGAGCATATTTACGTAACGCGAAAAATATAAATGCTACAAAGAATAAAAATTATTCACAAGCTTTGATGACGTCTTCGGTAGCTCTGAAGTTGCACGCATGGTAGGGGAGTTATTTTTCAGGTGAACAAATACTTCATTTTAGTTCGTTATAAGGAGTTCAATAATTTATGACTAAGGCGTATATCAATAATCCCCCATCTATAATATCTGTATCTTATGTACTACAGACAAAATTATTTTGTATACCATGTTTGGACAATCTCTCTTTCTCTCTTAAAATTCAAAATTCGGAATGCTTTGCATTAAATTCGCGAAAAATATATAGAAAATGGAAAATTAAAAATTGCTTGCCTATTGTGTGTTAAGGATATGGGCATATTACTATGAAGCTACACGACATCCACTCAACATACCAGCGTTATTTTTTGAATTCTCAAAAGTAACATGTATAAAAATCGCGGTTGATAAATATTTTGTTTGTCGTATGCATGTTATTCTGATGTCGTGTAGCTTCATGAAACAGGGTTACGATTCCGATAGTTATCCCAGTTATCTAAAGAAATTATAAGGATAATTAATACACTAGTAATATAAAAATAAATATAAAAATATTTTTTTAATAATAATATAAGTAATGTAAAACCTTTAACGGTATTACCGAAATCAAATCATAAGTACAATAACTAGACAAGAAATTGTGATTCTAACTTTATTACATCTGTAATATCTACATAAAATATAATAGCACCTATATAATTAAACTTGAAATTTATACTAAATTGCTATTTTAACAATCGCCATTTCAATTTCTCCAATAAGGTAAAACAGAGTTACAATCCACCCCTGCATTGTCTAATTGCAGAAGTTTGTCGACGTATGCAATTTTCGTTACTTTTACGATTGCATGCATTTCACGTCGCTGCACTAAAGGAATATAATCCCTTAGTACCCTTGCAATAATTAAAATCTGCAGGGTTTGTAAGATTTATTAATTCTCTTCTATACGCCTGCACTTTCTAACCTTATAGCTGGAAAAGCAACAACACTATTGGGATAAAATCAATAAACCCCCCGTGAGCTCCTAAGTCCAACCATTTCTCCTGGCGATATCGCACCGAATTTTATTTTCTCTTGGCGTATGTTATAATAAGGACCCACACTACAATAAAATTTCGCTACAAAATCACGACAATTTATCGACTAAAGCTGAACCGGGCGACCTTTAAGCAGTACGAAACCGTACTGCTGAGCTTTAATTTTCTCGCCCGAACCGCGCAATTTCTTTAATTTACATGGGCTTACATTTAAAATTGTATTTAAAAAAAGCAGTGGATTTTCCTGCGAGTTAACTTCGGTAAACTCGATTATTTTCCCAACGCAAACGAGAAAGATTTATTATTCACTTCCACATCAGCCCTTTTCCCACGGCCGCTCTGGAGTGTGCCATTTTCTCAGTCTGCATATCTGTAATCGATAGAATCTATCGCTCAATTCGCTCGATTTCCAATTGTATTATCGCTTCTGTACTTTGCCTCTATTCTGTGCACATATACATGCCCACTTTATATAATGGGAAATATTTTCCCCGGTTCCGGAGACACAATAGGGGAAATAAAAAAAAACAATTATGGGCCGGAATGCGAATGACAACGCAATCGATGTTGTTTTCGAAAGATACTTGTGCTAGTTGATGGAATATTAGTTATATTAAAATGTAATATCAAGGACTAATAACTAGTGAGTCACTATATTATTATAGATCTTTGTTAATTTTAATTTAAATAAATAGTATATTATTACTACAACTTAACAAGAAGAATTTTATATTATTTGAAGGATACCATGAAGCATATTATTCGATATTATGGTATTCGCAATTTATATTAATATTTGTGTTGTGTTTTTAATGGTATTTTTATTGTACAATATATTATTTAACGTTACTATGATTAATTGCATAACCTATATTCAATGATTCCCGCATTACTGCTAGGAATGGAAAACTTTAATTTCACGCTGAAAAGTCATTATTTATCACAAGTTATCATATTACCGAGGAGACATTTGAAATTAGATTTATAGGTTTCATAGAAAATGAGATAATGTGAAATTATGCAAAGAGTACAAATAGCTTTAATATTAATCTTAACTTGAATATCTTAACTTGAATTTATAATCAAAAAAAGCTAAAATTCATAATTCTACCCCTCTACGAAGAAACACGCAATGTCGTGGTGGGGGTACCAGTGGGACGTCATCTGAAAAACGCCCTGCTCTGAGGTTAGATAACAAGGACTAACATTGCTAAGATATTCTGAGGCTCATCACAACTACTTGCGTGAACGAGGCTCTCGAGTAGAATTATTTCAATCTTTGAACTGTCTGCCTCTCTTGGACAAACTCTTCAGCCACTCTAGGGCTTTCGACCCCTAACTTTATTAGGTACCGAGGGTAGACGGGGTCAATACACTTCTCTTCATCTATATACAACAAACCCCCAGACTCCAATCCCCGAACCTGGCCAGGACGGTGTCTTCCTACAAATCGGCCGGTTCGCCACACCATGGGAGGTTCGCCGATCCTGGTGGTGCGGGGAAAGGATGAAGGGAAAATAGATGTATTGCTGTAGTATTGCAGGTGTGACTGTCCAAAACGGAACTACGATGACGAACACTGCATACGACCACGGAAGGGCACTCCTATTACGCGATAATAAAAAGAAAGAATAAATATGGATAGGGAACACAACAACGAATGGATTACGGTGCAGAGAAGAGAAACCTCGCCACCGGTCGGTGACTACCACCCAGTAGCAGCAGAAGAAGTGAACACGGGACAATAGCCCGTGGAGAAGATCAATCCATTTGGAGGCGGTGGCATAACACCAAGGACCCCAACGACCAAAAGGCAGACAGAGTCAGAACCGTGCGAAAACCCTCGAAGAAACAGTAGGGAACATGCATGGACCAGCTGACCAGCCAAGTACCAAACCCTACGCTAGAGGAAGCAGGGACAGGGTAGGAAGCCATAAACAGGATACAGTGCAAATTCGGTAGGTATAAGACCTAACGTGAAGCAGCCGAAAACTGGCAGATTACTGGCCCGATGGTACCGACTAGAAGGTAAAGGTGGCGGGCAGAGAACACAGAACGGCTGCTTCAGGAGCTCTTGAACCTGACCCTGAAGATCGGAGATGTGGCCACAATCGCTCATACCACGGAGATGGACCTCCCCACAGGCCCAACAGCGAAAACTGAGCGGTTCACTCACTCACTACATCGTGTGCAACAACACCAGCGAAGACAAGATGAAGGAAAGCAACTTATACGGCATCCGACGTGTAAGGACAATCGCGGAAGCAATCGCGACAGAGGCAATAGTAGTTGAGACGCCAAGGCTGTCCACACTAGACAAAAAAACACGGAATATATTCTCGCCGACTCAACAACCTTTGAGGACCTGAAGGATCATCACACAACGGAAAATACCCAGGCAGCTACTATGTGATAATGAAACCCAAGACAAGAAAGGAAGAGTCTATACTGATTAATCTTACAAAAGGGCAAAAGTACGCGGATCTAGTCCGGAGGAACCGAGAAATCGATAGCGGGGACAGCATCTCTGCCTGAGATGTGTCGAAGAAGGCCACTAGACCAGAGAGAGTGCGACCAAACAACTACTAGGATAATCAAGGTCCTCCAAGCCAACGTTGGCAGGGGCAGGGCCGCCCACCAGCTCCTGCTAGCGGAGGCGAGAAAGATGGGGGCGGATATCATCATAGCCTCCGAGCCCAACCACGCCAGGCTGGACCCATCGTGGGTGACTGACGGGCCCAAGGGGGACGTAGCCATAAAATCGCTTGGCAGCCTCCATGGGCGCATTATCGCCTTCGGAACACCCACGAAAGGAATTGCATGGGTCCGCTTTGATGATATCACCATAACGGCGTGCTACCTGTCACCCAACTGCGGCAGGGAACAGGAGCGCCGGTGGCTGACAACACTGGAGGAGACGCTCAGAGAGACAAGAGGGGCATACATAGCCGCAGGCGACTTTAACGCATGGGCAACTGCATGGGGCTCCCGTTGCACCAATGCTAGGTGGAGGCAGTGTTGGAGCTAGCAGCAGCACTCAACCTGTCTGTCTGCAACGAGGGAAGGACGCCAACCTTCAGAAGAGGGAAATCGACGTCCCACATCGACCTTACAATTGCATCACCACAGGCAGCCAGGCGGGTGCACGGGTGGCGCGTGTTGGACGAAGAGACACTGAGTGACCACCTCTATATAACCTACAACATCGGGGTAGGAGGCAACACTCAGATCGGAGCCCAACAGCCCCAGCTCCAGCACACCACGACCCTCAGCAGAAGGTGGATACTGGAGAACGTAGACGGGGAAGCAATTGCCCAGACTGTCCTGGAGGCAGGAGACGCCCCCCAAGGTGACGCGGACGTGGACGCCCTGGCCATCCGACTCGTACAAAGAGTGAGCGAAGCGTGCCACACCCACGTCAAGTCAAAGGCGGTCACCAGTAGCCAGAGGAGAGGGGTCTACTGGTGGTGCAAAGAAGTAGCGGACTTCCGCACCCTCACGAACAGGGCCAGGAGAAGGGCCCAGCGCGCTAGAGCAGCAGGTGCCCCCACCGAATATCTAAGGGCGGAGTACCATGAAAAACGGAATCAATATCGGAAATCGATAGAGAGAAGCCAGGCCAAATGCTGGAAGCAGCTGTGTAGAGAAGTAGAGGACGACCCCTGGGGACTCCCCTACAAACTCGTAACAAAGAGGATAGCAGCAAGACCACCGGGCCCAGAGGCGTCTGATCCGGGAGGGATCGAGGAAGTGGTCACCACCCTGTTTCCGCCAAACCATCACCCCAACCCGGAGCCCCCACACGATGAAGATGCATGCGAAGAACCCGTTGAATGGCAAGAGGAGGAGGCCCTTCACGCACTAGGGAAACTTCCCAACAAGAAGGCACCAGGGCCGGACGGCATACCCAACGAGTTGCTGAAAGCAGCAGCCCAGGGTATTGCCCCGGCCCTGGCACACATAGCGAATCAATGCATGAGGCTGTGCGTTTTTCCACGCACCCTGATACCCAAGCCCGGGAAGCCAGCCTTCCTCCTACCGTCCTATCTGCCTACTCGACGGACTTGCGAAGACGGTAGAGAGGATGATCGCCGACAGACTAACGGAGGCGATCGAAGCCACAGGCGGTCTCCACACCCAGCAATACGGGTTCAGGAGGAACCGATCCACCACGGACGCGATCCTGGCGGTGAGGGAGCAAGTTAAGAGCGCGAACACCGGCACATGGACAAGGCGAGCCCACTGCATTATGGCAACCCTGGACGTAGCAAACGCATTCAACACGTTACCATGGGGAGCCATTAATGCAGCGCTCGCTCGGAAGAACATTTCCAGAGCCCTACAAAACATTGTCAGGGCTTACCTCAGCGACCGACGGGTCACCTATGAGGGCACCGCAGGACTCGGAACCCATGAGGTCACGGGGGGGGGGGGGGGGGGGTACCCCAGGGATCCGTCCTGGGCCCGCTCCTGTGGAACGTGGCCTTTGACGACGTCCTGCGGCTTGAGCTGCCGGAAGAAACATCGTTGGTAGCATTCGCTGACGATCTAGCGGTGGTCGCCAGGGCAAGGGACTTTGAGCTGGCCAAAACCAAACTGACACAGTGGACATGGTGGCTGAGTGGACGACGGGCAACGGTCTAACCATCGCGGCTGCCAAAACGGAGGTCGTCCTGCTCTCCACTAAGAGAGCAGGTGTCCACGAGGCCACCAGAACCATCGAGCTACTGGGAGTGACACATCCCATTCTAAGAAGGATCAAATACCTGGGTACGGTCCTGGAGTCCAACCCACACCACACTGCCCAAGTGTTGGAAGCAGCAGCAAAAGCAACCCGAACGGAGGCCGCATTGGCGAGACTACTCCCAAATCTTGGAGGCCTGCTAGGGGAAGGAGAAGATTGTTAGCGCTGGTCTCTCGAGCCCAGCTATCCTACGCTGCCCCCGCCTGGGCGGATGCCACGAAGACCAAAAGGAACGCAGAGAGGCCACGGCGGGCGCTGAGAACCAGCGCGCTCCGAATAAGTATGGCGTACAGGACTGTATCGACCTATGCGGTGGAGGTAATTGCCGGCACCATACCCGGCGACCTTCTGGTCATCGAACGCGCACGAATCGACGAGAGGAGGAGGGGCGGAGCAACTCGAAGAGAAGCCCAGGACCAAGCAAGGCAGGACACCTACCGAGCGTGGCAGACGAGGTGGGAAGGCAGCCAAAATGGTGCATGGATGAGGAGGGTGATCCCGCAGATCGAGCCATGGGTCACGAGGGGCCATGGGGACCTGGATCATTGGACTACCCAGACCCTATCCGGACATGGAGTGTTCCAATCATACCTCTACCGGATAGGGAAGGCGGAATCTGCAAAATGCCGATACTGTGGTGGTACCGATGATCCGGTCAACACCATATTCCATTGCCCCCGCTGGGAGACCAACAGGACACACCTTTGGCTGCAGACAGGAGAGACAGGACCGGAGAGTATAGGTACGACTATACTCGAATACAAAGACAAGTGAGACGCGTTCGCGGCTTTCTCCCGGACAGTGATGGGGAGAAAGTTCGACGAAGACTTTCGGAACCCACAAGACTAACGGACCAAGACGAAAGACGGAAACTGACGGACTGACCTCGTTCCCACATTTTCCATTTGTTTCATACCTTTCCCGCTTTTATTAACAAGATACCCGAATAACGAACTGACGTAAGACGGTCCGGGGGGCTTAGGAATGCCTGTTAGGCGGTCAAGCCCCTCGTCGACAGAACCTGGGTTTTGGTTTAGTCGGTAGGCGCCCCGGCCAATACGCGGGGTGAATCCGACACTACCCATGCCTATCACCATAGTGGTGATAGTGGAGGCATGGGTGTCTTTCGAAGATTCCACTCCAGATGAAAAAAAAAAGACCAGATAGTGCAGGAGGCGGACTGTCGTAGGGAGTCTCCGAAACCCAATAAAGAGAAGGGCTAGTGGCGAGGCCAAGACCAAGGCCAGAGGTGACGGTGGAGGGGGACAACACAACGCAACGGAAAGTCTAAGCCAGAAAGATAAGATCAGGGCACTAGAGATAGAGCCTCATTCTACCAACTTATGTTTTATGGTCTTTAATGCTAAAATACTAATACCACGATAAACATAAGCATTTCGGAAAAATCTTGATTATAACGATGGTTCTGAAGTAGCAAGTCTCAGCGCCCACAACACTAATACATCGCCGAAGGACCCGTCGGTCAATAGCCAGTTTTGTAACAGAATTGTCAGCACCTACTACTTTTCAATAGTAGAGAATAACCGCTGAATTAACTCGCACAATGCACATAGTAAACTAACAACATTTAAAATATTAGTGCATATATAACAAAATGTTCGTATTCACAGTAAAAGATAATATTCAAGTTACAAGTTCGATGTTCAGTTTTATATAATCATAGAATAATCTATCCCTATATTTTAACGTTATAGCACATTTTCCCCAATGTATTCACCTTTACCATCAACCACTATCGACATCGTATCAACAACATACAATCAATATCAAAATCACAATAAATCGTTTATATTTTCTCCGATAAGAATTAACATAACAACACAACACGTGGGCCTTCGAACCGGATTATAGAAGATTAGGCAGATAAAACATCAATAACCCGCCAAAAAGAACGAAAAGAACAAGCGACCACGTGACGATCAACACAAGGGTTCCACGAGGGAAAAGCCATTAAACATCTGTGAGTTTCCTTTTATTACTCTTTCCTATTCTCCTTTATTTATTTACTGCTGCGAAAATTCATGTTTCGAACTAGCAGCACAAATCCGAACATTATTAGCCAGTCAAAATAATTCACCTGTTAGTAACGCTTCAAACAATTCAGTCAATCACAGTAGTGAAGGTGAAACAATTCGTCTGCCTACAATTCAATTGCCATAATTCAGTGGCAACTATACACACTGGATGGAATTCCACGATGAATTTAATGAAATGATACATAATACTAATAATAAATTATATTTTATAATATTATCTATATATTTTTATTATTTAAGATTTCGTCATTAAAACTAGAGGCAGCATAGATAATTCAGTGGGTACCAATCTCAGCCAATAATTATCCTATTGCTTGAGATCTATTCAGGGAATGTTTTGATAACAAAAGGCTAATTATTTACTTAACAATTAAAATCGATATTTGATATTCCCGTTTTACAAAAAATCATATCATTATCACCAAACTCAATCCACAGAGGAGACTTGAATGGGAAACAACAAAATCCTGAAATTTACTTCCTAGATCTCAATCCCAAGATTTTTTGAATTTAGAAAAGCAATTTCGTAAAAACCGTTTAAAATCAGATTATTCAAAATTTATTAACGAATATATTGAGTTAGGGCATATGTCAAAAAGTGAACATAATAGTAATGATCATACATATCATTATTCCTCATCATGCTGTTATAAAACTACTAAACTTTATTTTAAACGAGTAGTTTTTTTACGGTTCAGCAAAAATCGACACTAGGCTGGCATTAAATGATGTTCAATTAGTAGGTCCTACAATCCAAAATGATTTATTCTCTATTATTTTAAGATTTAGGAAACATCCTTATGTAGTAGTATCCGCTGATATTGCAAACATTTGTCGGCAGATACTCGTACACACAGGCGAAAATATTGAAGAATTCTACGGCGTGAATCCCCCGAATCCAATATTAATACGTGTTAAATACAGTAACGTACGGAACAGCATCAGCGCCGCTTCTAGCAATATGTTGCCGTTATCAATTAGCAATAGAACACGAAAGCACTTATCCTTTAGAAAGCAAAAGACTAAAAAACGATTTTTATACCGACGACATTTTAACTGAATCAGACTCCATTCTGTCTCTTATGAACATACAACGAAATTTAAAAACCACAGTCCTTCGGCATCCATTTGTGTAAGTGTAAATCCTTACATTTACACAAATGGATATCGAATAACCCTAAATTACTACAAAACATTTCAAACGATAATGAAATATCAACAATCATCAATATTTGTAAAACTAATGAGATAAAGACATTAGACATTCTTTGAAATTCAGTTCAAGATTTATTTCAATATACTGTTCAAGATATTACTCAGTCACGTCTAATAACTGATCGTAGTATTCTATCAATTATATCTTAAAGTTTTGCCCCTTTCGGATTGTTAGGAGCTGTAACAATAGTTGCAAAATTAATTATGCAAGATCTATGGCAATCGAAATTATCCTGGGACGAGTCCATAACTGTAAACCTCCAAATGGGTCACCTTCCGTTATCAATTGACCGATCTCATGACATATATTATCTTTAAATCTTTTCAAAACTGAATTAAATTAAAAAATTAAATTGTTCAAAATTCCATCCAAATCCAAATGTCATGGACATCAAAGGAAATCGACTGTCTAAATACCAGTACTTGCAAAGAATTGTCCAGGATTTTCGTAAAAGATGGAGCAAGAGTATGTTTCAGAGTTACAGACGCGTCAATAATGGAAAAAGTATACACCCCCTCTGCAGATAGGTCAATTAGCCCTCAATCGTGAATACAACGCCCCACATATGAAATGTAAAATAGGAACCCATATTATCAAACGCCCAGTCTCGAGAATTTGCATCCTGCCAATCAAAACCAATTAGGCTATTCCTTCTTTTAAAAGCGCTTACAGCACATTTCCCTGAATGTTTACCTTATCTATATATATATATATATATATATATATATATATATATATATATATATATATATTTGTATATTTTTTGTGTTGTGTTGTTAAAAACTTTATAATTTTATTAATTTACTTTACTTTATTTGTAAACCTTGGTAACACATCCCCCTAAAATTATTAGCGATAACAGCGCCCCAAAAGTTTACTTGGGGACCACTGCGTGGTCATCTCACTCTCTTTACCATCAACCACCATCGACATCACATCATATCAACAATATACAATAAACATCAAAATCAAAATAAATCGATTTTTCTATTTTCTCCGATAAGATTTAACATAACAACATAACAGAAATCAAACTTGTTATTGAAAGTGTCATTATTGAATTATGAAATTTTGTTTTCGTAAATTCCTATAAAAAATAACAATACAATGTATTTTTAGCACAATGGTTTTCAACTCTCATTGTTCGTAGTAAGCTGATTAATCATTTTGATGGTACTTAGATGAAAGAGCACGTCTGGAGCTAAGCCTACTCCATCTAGGAGCCATGGTGTAATTACTTGCGGGGATATTTTAAGAAAAGGAAACGATTTTAGCAACGTTGTCGAATTTAAAAATATAATAGAAGAAACAGATAACAATAAAGATTTCAAAATTAATAAAAAAAAAAACGTGGGCGGAACTTTAGTAGTTAATTAATTATGTCACTATTGATTTTTGGAGTGAGTAATATTTAAAACTTAAAAATATAATTTAGAATATAATACAGTGAGTATAAAATAATGCCACCAGGACCGGGTCTACACGGTAAGCAAAATAATTCTGAATAATAATAATGAAAAAAATACCTTTATTAGGCATGTTCGCACCACCTTTCCTTTTACAAAATTCCCCCCAATAATACTTTCATAGACAAAAAAAGAAAAGATACAAATTAACATAAAATATAGATTCACATGTGTGTACGACACACACTAGACCCCCTCTCCCACGTCAGCCTCCTGCAGATTTTCACGCATTTCCCATATTCTCTTAATCATTCAAAAATTCTGAATAATATATCTTCTTATTTTTTCTCAGTGTGCTAAAATAAAAGTTGCATCAGGGCGCCAGCTACTCAAGAGCCGGCCCTGACGTCTTCTCATCCCCATCCTACAATATTCCCAACTCCCAACCGCCAGAAAGCACTGTCGGGTGTTTCACACATTACATAAACGATAATCATCTCCAGTATAGTATAGTGTTGTTGTATATAAGCTGCGGCGCTAATTGAGTTTTATGGTATGCTATTAATAGTGCGGAAATTATGATAATTGTCCTGATACAGGTGTGCTAGGCGTGGGTTGTATATATGAGACCGTACTGAAATGTAATGCATTACACGCATGTTAATAGAAATTACGAATCGATCCTAATGTGTACATGTATGGATGGTAGTGTACACAACGCAAATGATATTGGAATGTCTTAAAACAGCAATATAAAAACATTTCAACAGCTATGTTTTGATTTTGTTGACTAATAACACATTGAATTTCAAATATTAACTACTTAAACCTGTGGATTAAAAATTGTTAAGTCAAATATACAGAGTGAGGGCCAAGAAATTGGAACCAATGGAAAAAGCAATTTATTTAAACAAGTGTAATGAGAAAATAAAAACAAAATATTTTCTGAAAATATTTGCTGTATGTAAAAATTATTAATAAAAATGATCCGCAAGACATAAACATAAGAATCCTCAAAATGTTGGTCAGTACAGACCCGCAAACAATTAGCCCTGCGCGCGGTATAGAGGGTGGGATCTTAGAGGTTAACTTCACACCGGTCTATATGTATACAATTTTTCTCCAATCAAGTAAAACACGTTCAACGTCACGATTTGTGATACTTGACATTTCACGGAACTATTGGCATGACGTTTGACATAACCGCGTACTTGATCAAAGTACGAGCAAGTTATTATCCCTATGGCCAATTTAAACTATAAATCATACATTTTCATGGTTTCTCAAGCTTAACCCATCTGACCTAATTAATATATGTTTGTTCTGGAAACTATGCTAGAATGCACTTATTCCATATATAAAAACTTAATTGCAATATACATAATCTTATCAGTATGCCCATAGTCTCATTATAATTGCTTACTTGTGGCCAACAATAAGATACCCCATTACGTCCCCACAAAGCCATTACTATCTGGCTTGGAGGAGTCATCAAGGGCGCGTGCTCTCTCACTCGCTGCGCTTGGATAGATCTACTGTGTTCATATGTCTGCCGCCGACAACGTTTATAAAACTCATGCAAGATATAGATCATGTGTTCTATATTGCATTAATAATATCTATGTCAGTTTTAATGGAATTAGATTATTATGAATCTTTGTTAGCTTTAAATACGTATGCATATGTATATACAATTTTCAGAATAATTAACTTCAATACATACGGCTAGCATATGAATCGGTTATTATAAGTGTATTTTGAGATATAGAGCTGATACGTCGCTGTCTCTATTCAGAATGAATTACAACGATACTTTTTCAGCCACTTCAAATTCTGACGAGCTTTGTAGTGCTCCTAATAATAATATGTATCTATAAACATAAAATACTGAAACACAATGGTTGTGCGCGAATATTCTTTAATAATAATAATCTGAGGAGGGCTCATATTTGAGAAGAAATCAAAAAGGCGGAAACATTCATTTATTCCATAAGCCAGTATGCACTCGTTTAATTACAGTAGACACACACATTACCAAACCACATCAAAATAATAACTATTTATAAGCGATTCAAAAATGAAATCCTTAATAGACTCATTAATCATACTAATAAATATATTATACTCATCACCATTTTGTGGACAATACTTCAAAGCATAATGAATTGTATGCATCTGAAATAAATTTATATTATTTTCTGCATATACATGATCCGGAACACGTGTTAAAAGTTATTACAGTTAATGTTTTAAACCTATAAACATTAATATTAAAATGTATGAAGCCATATTTATGATGACAATATTTTAATTATCCCTATTATATAAAAACGAAGACAATGCTTTGATGCCGACCTACATGTCATTTATAAAATATATGAAATAATTTTATTACTGACAGTTATGTTAGTCAAATGGGGTCATAAACAACGCTATTGTAGGATAGTAGTGTTATCTTAGAAGTTGCGCACAATATTACGTTTGGGAATATTTTGAGAGGGAAACTATACAAATTGTCACTCACAGGAGTTGGCGAGATAGTCCATCCGACGATGGGAATTTCACTTAGTATATAACACTGATTTAAAATTCCAAAATATTTTTTTATTGAAGTTAGTATACATACTTATTTTTGATATTTTCTTTAGTTAACTAATTATATATTTTTAACAAAAAAATCTGCTGTGGTCATAGTTTATTACTCTATTATGCTAATTTCATACGTTTGCAATACCATGTGTGGTAGCTTCTTATTTATTCATACCATATTTATGAAACCTACATACTCGATATACTGATAATGTTAAATTTGTAAACAATAAAAGTAATCGAAGACAAACTTTTTACTATTCCGTGAGTAGTAGTAAACAGCATTAATAATCCAACTACTGCAATTTAATCGATTTTATATGAAATTTCGTTATTAGGGAAACAACTGTATTGAACATATTTGCTAGATTTACATTTTAAATTAATATACTAGATATATCTGCAAATACATACTCTTCCATCTGGCTTTACATAGTACATATATTAGTAACAGTACATTTTAGACAATGACATGAAATTGTCTATCAATATTATTTTTGCTTTAAATATGTACCAGTATATGTTATTGATGTTTTCCGGTCTCTCTATTTTAATGGAATCATACATATTGTATTTACTAGATGGAACGAGGATTGTTTCGAGCTGTACCGATGTATATACATGTATGTTTTGAAATAAAATTGAAAAATTGTATTGTATGGAGAGAAATAAAACGTAATATATCTCTAGAAAAATATGTTAATTATAATTAGAATTATAGAATTCTTTTTTTTTATTAAAATATAATTAATTTGTGTTTCCTAACATTGGACAATACAATTACTTACCATTAATACAAGTTTTCAGTATTTTGGAGATCCCACCATATCACGATGGTATAGAAATATATCTAAACGATAAATAAACATTTCAATATTTTCTCGGAAAATTATGTTCTCTTTAAAGTATTTACAAGGAAAGTATAAGCTTTGAACTAGGTAATGGCAAAACAGACGGATCAAAACAAATTCGGATGATCATAAAGAAGCAGAAGGTAACGGGAAACTAGTGCATTAAAGACGCGACTTTTATGTCTTAAGAGGGAAAAGGGCATTCGAACAAAAACAACTTATGTGCAATGGCTTATCCCTCTTCAATAGCTTATCGACAGAAATTACAATTATAATGCGACCTATTCACTAAGTTGAAAGATTTTTTTAAATTTAAAACATTGTTTCTTTTACTTTTATTTTTATTTTACAGGTTGTCTATATTATTTAATCGTAAGCAAAATTAAGTTTTTATTTTAATATTGTAAGCGAAAGTAAGTAATCTTTTATTTTTTTCATGGGATTTTGTTCATACTTTATGGTAAATTTGTATAGTTAAATATATAAAGATCTATTATTATTAAAGATCCGAATGAATATCACTAGTATAATTCATTATTAGTTATAAATTTTCCACAGTTAATAGTTCCCTAATCCGATTTCCGGAGGGTGTAATGGTGTGTGTTGTACTCAGATGGAATAATGATGATACAGAGCTACCTTTTAAAATAAAAAACATCAATCTTCTCCAAATCTACGCACCAACAGCGGAGAACCCCAATGAGGTACACGAACAGTTTTACAAAGATCTATGAATAATCCCAGAAAATACCCAGGAAGATTACTACAATTATTATTTACAAAAAATTTTAGTACAAAAGTGGAGGGAGAGGGTAGATGATACTGTATGAAGTTTTGGACAGGGAAAAAAAATTAACGGGGCTTGTAGAATTCTGTCAAACTGAGAAGCTTCTAATTATACATACTTGCTATAAACTATCTAAAATAATGTAGTAAAGAACGAAATTAAGTACATACTTATCGAGAAATGTTGCATAAACAGTATAACTTCAGTTAAAACTTATCCAGTAGTCGAATGCCTCTGCCCAGCTCTAGTAAACATTAGGCATCTAATACTAGGGGAGTGCTGACCTAGTATGGTCAGCATTAGCAGCTCCTCACCCGCCAGACTTTTGCAGCTTGCACGCAAAATTGACTGGTGGGACGAGTGAGCAGCCTTAAAGGGAGATTTCACAATGGGCCCATTTTGAGGCCTAAGTGTCTGTAGCTATGCTACCCTCCAGCCAACTATCCAAAACTACCCAATAAAAATTAAATGAATAAATTATTAATAACAGGATAGTGACAATAGTGGCAATTCCCAGACAATTCCTAAGGAGTGGAGAAGGACGGCTGGCTCATTAGGTCTGACCAAGACGGTGACTCCACGCAGATGTCCGGAACTCCGGGTCGAATCACCATCAGGCGACTGCGAGGTTAAGCCAATCCCGTGAGTGGACTACTGACTACCGACCCGTCTACGAAAACCCGTGAACTGTGACAAGTGACCAAGAGCCCTATCGTGTAAAAAGAGAAGGAGAGTGGAACCACTGGGTAAAATAACTACGATGACAACCGCTGCATACGACCAAGAAAGGGCACTACTTTTACCCAAGGATAAAACAAACTAATGGACAAGGATACACATAATGAATAGTTTTGTATGCAGAGGAGGAGACCTCAACACCTGTCTGTGAGGGCGGGTGCCCCCGACCGTCATCCGACTACCGCCTAGAAGAATCAAACACGGAACCAGATCCCGTAGAAGACACCGACGCATTTGAAAGAATCCGCTTAGCAACCAGGACCTCAACGAACTGAAGATAAACGGAGGTAGAACCAAGCGGAAACCCCCGGAAAATAGCAGGGAATCGCTAGTCCAGTGGATAAGGCTGCGAATTCGGACACAGAGGAAGAAAGCTATTTGACTCAGTCACCCAAAAGGAAAGCCACCTTGCCACCGAAAAAAGAGGGGGAAGCGGTACCAACAGAGACAAAGAAGAAGCTGCCGAAACAACACATAATGGACAAAAACCAAAGATACCTACATATAGCTGGCAGAGGATACAGTGCTAACCCTAACCAACAGGGCTATGGCGGCAACGGTAAAGCGGAACTATAAAGACAAAGAAGAAGCTGTCGAAACAACACATAATGGACAGAAAAAAGGGATACCTAGATATAGCTGGCAGAGGATACAGTGCTAACCCTAACCAACAGGGCTATGGCGACAAGGAATATACCAAAGGAATCTAAATTAGAATTCGTGAACAATACGAGCGGCTCCTCCGAACCCGACTAGAAATCCCACAAAGTTCCGAACCCTTACACTAGAGGAGGTGGAGACAACGGAAGAGACCATAGCTAGAATACGCGGCTCTTGTGACAAGTACGCCAGCTACAATATAGCAGCCGAGATTATGACCGCAAGGCACCTTCCAGAACGTGTAGATGATCAGGAGGGAAGCGTCCAACTTCCCCCCGAGCGTTGAAACAGTCAGATAAATAGATGTTGAGTGCAAGTCCGGAAATGATAATCCGGACGTGTAATCTAGAATTCACGAGATTTACCCAAAGCACGGCGAAGTAGCCACAATATGCTGCACGACGGAGGTTTACAGTCGCGAAGGCCCATCGGGGAAAAACGAATGGTACATACATACATACATACATACACATAGTGTGCGATACCACAAGTGAGTACAAGCAGACGGAAAACACGTGCAAGGGCATTTGACGCCTCAGAGTAATCGCAGAAGCTAACCGGACAGAGGAAATAGATGAGGTGTCAAGACTGCGCACCCTGGACATAATGAATACCATTTCACAGGCTCGACTGTCCAAGCACGATAGCAACCAGGAAGAGAACCACATCACCGGAAATTCCTAGGTCACGGCCACCACCAACACAAAATCGAGGACCAGGTAAGAGAAATGCATATAGGTCAAACCGACCGAGGGCCAGTAACACGTAGTCCGAAGGATTCGGGAAATAGACGGTGGTGACGACAATGTCCCGATTTGAGAAACAATGGCCCCTTCCGGATTAGGGTAAGGGACGTTGGCGTCAAAACCAACGAGGTCATCAGCGAGGCCGGACGTAACCCTTCATAAAAGGCTCCTAACAACAAATACAGAGGTTAAGACAGCTCTCAAGGCAGCAACCAAGATCAAGTAGCAGTACAGGGCAAAGGACAGTGATACAACCGAGAACAATGCTGATGACCTCACCACAGCAAGACTACTGAGTGTAGGCATGGTACAGTGCAGAGCCACACGGAGGGAGAAACTGTCACGCTGCTGCAGACGCTGCTGGCTGGCTGATCACCGGGCTCACGAATACATTGGAGAGTACCGAGGAAACTAGTGACTGAGGTGTGGCGAGGAAGGGCAAGTCACTGCAAACCCAATTAAGAGGAATGCTCAGGACGAGGCGAAGGACAAGACCAAAGGAGACGGCGGACAGGGCCTACCCAATGCACTATGACCGAGACAATTAGCGTACATGTGAAGGCGGTCCAGGGCAGAAATACAGCCAAACTGCGCCCAGCCATCTAAGACCCAATCGGATAGCCCATAGACGAGACGTAAAGGAAGGAATATGATACATGCCAGCAACCATAACCAGAATAATAGGCAGGCGACACACAACCCTAACAAGCCGGGAACCCAGACCCAGGCCAAGGCAGCGTGGTGGAGCTGTTAGTGTACCTTAAGTTTCAGGAAACGGGTTGGAACAAGAGAAACACCATTCAGCTTCAAAGTACCGCCTCGAAGACCTGACATGAACCATGATATGCACGTCTGTTTCCTAGGCTACGAAATGAATAAAGTTGATAAACTTCCTCATGAACCCTGATAAAATTACTCAAACAACAAAACATTGACTTACGGAATATACGTATTATCGAAACGTTATACTGGAACCAACCAACTATCATTAAAGTAGGGAATGCGGCAAGAAACCCCGATGCAGAATTGAACGCAAGGCAAGGCGACGAGGTGATGAACACTAGGGGCAAGCGAAGAAAGCCAACCAGCAGCAAAATGACTTCACAATACTACAGGAAGATCTCGGCCGTGAGAGAGCGGCACACCAACGTCTGTACGCCACGGCAACAAAAATCG
Source organism: Lordithon lunulatus (assembly GCA_963942505.1). NCBI lineage: Eukaryota > Metazoa > Arthropoda > Insecta > Coleoptera > Staphylinidae > Lordithon > Lordithon lunulatus. The sequence goes on from OZ012668.1 coordinate 40,555,129, forward strand.
AACAAGCTCGATCCCTCGTGGGTGATGCATGGAACAAATGGCGACGTAGTCTTTAAAATCTTGGGCGAATATAACAATCACTTCACCGACGAGAGGGATGGTATGGACTACGGTAGCAGGCATCACACTGTACGTCTGCTACCTGTCACCAATTTGCACGCTACACCAACTGGCTGGAAACACTAGAAAGAACCATGCGATCAAATATGGAATAGATCCTGATGGCAGGATGCGAAGTTACCAGCGTGGGGAGCTCCTGCCATCGACGAGAGGCAAATAGCTAGATGCAACTCTGGACTCAATATGGTCCTTCGATCCGCATTCTAGGCATGCCGGCAAATATTCAGAAAAACCTGGGGTCTAACACCAAAAATGGTGTATTGCTTAATCCTCATAATGACTTACGCTCCAGCGATCTGGTGGCACAGAGCCTCAGTACCCCGCCTGAGGGTCTGTGCCTCCAGCAGGCAAAATACAAAGAAAAGACCACATTCACATTCGAAGAATGCGTGCCTACAGGATAATAAACGTACTGGATAGGACGAATCCTTACAGTGCCGCAGTGCAGTGTGATTTCAACCGACTGTTATGATCTTTAAGGCAAACTATAGCTTCAAATACTAAGACTGTCGTTCAACGGGGGATATTTTTAAATACAAACAGACTTAACTAGTCAATTATATCTATGGAATCATTGAAAATTGTAAAATTGGAATAACAGTGAAGTGCAGAGTTGAAGTCACTTCAAATGGTGAATGGGAATAGTTGTGTTGCTCTTGATCCATCCGTCCACAACACCTCTATTTGCAAATTTTGTTATATGGATTCAGAATTATTGCATATTTTTCCACAACTAAATGAAGCGTGTTATTTACTATGGCCCATTTCACACATAAGCGGCGTCGGGCGCAGGCGCGACTTCGCACAGGCGATTGTGATGTCCATATGCAGTGAAGGGACATTGCACCTTATGTGTACATAAAGGCGGCGTGGAAGAGTTTCGCCTCTTCGCCTACCGTGTTTTAGGCGAAGAGGCGAAGACGCGGTGCCGGCGCAGCGAGAGGCATGAGACAAATGCCCGCGCCTCGTCACCTAAGTGGGCATTGCACCACATGTTTATATAGAGGGGGCTTGAAGCGTCGTGCCTCTCGCAACGCCGGCACCGCGCCTTCGCCTCTTCGCATAAGACACGGTAGGCGAAGAAGCGAAAGGCATAACTCTTCAACGCCGCCTCTATGTAAACATAAGGTGCAATGTCCATCCATTCACTGCATATGGACATCACAATCGCCTGTGCGATGTCGCGCCTGCACCTCGTCTACACCGCGCCCGCGCCCGACGCCGCTTATGTGTGAATTGGGCCTATCGAAACCCTGCGAAAAACAATGGGGAGTGCGGGTGACATCAAGTCTGCAGTACATTGTTTAAATAATCAATTTAATCATAGAAAGTTCATAACAGTATAATGGAGAGTTCAAGTCGACTAAATAGTTTGATGGTGTTGAATCATCCGCTCACGTACCTTTGTTCGCATAGTATTTACTTTTCTATTTTATGCGCAAATCTGTGATACATTTTTCCTCCACGTTTTCTGAAAACTACTGCATATTCTAAAACTAAATTTTTCATATGGTGATTGTCTTAGGTAACTCCGTCTTGATTAATTTTTGGTGGAATGAGCCGAGAAGATCTATGTTTATCAACTGTCCCTTTCCTATTTTGAAAAAAAACATATACAATACCGTGAATTTACGATTTTGTACAAAATGCTTATTTATTATTTCGAGTATTTATTGGAAATGAATATCTCTGACAGAATTGAAATTAAGAAAATTTCATAGAAAAAGTATGTCATGAGAAAAACTTTGACTGGCTCCATGTTTTATGTCGTGTAGATTCTTGCATATAAATATGCGATTGGAATATCCGAGAGACATTTCACTTGTGTGCACGGGGATAGGGCCTATATCTTAAAAAGTCATTTACCAGATATTCTTATTCTATTAATTTTTCCGTTATCTAGAAAACGTACTAGAATTAGGATAGAATTCACTCTCCTAAAAGACGCCGGAATGGTATGTATCATTGTTGTCCAATCTTAAAAACATCTTTAAATAATATATGGTCATGATTTTTAGTTTATCATAATAATTAGAATCAAAATCTATATCGTTTACATCATTAAATGTCTATAAAGATTTAATGACTAAGTAGTAATAATTAATAAACATGAATACTATAAGTAAACGCGTATATAATATAATCATAAAGATGTAAATAATGAAAACATCTCAATAACCACTCGAAAACGACTGCCAATTCCAGTAAACAGCTTATGCAAACAGTTTGACAATTGCTAACATATGCTTCAATACAATATAAGAATCAAAACCGGTTGCATTGTGTGTACCATCCCCGACCACAAAGCATGTCCGGGTTGGCATTGGGAGCGACGCCGGCCGGAAATCATCAAAGTTTGCCAATATTTGCATTCATCGATGGCGCGGATAATATGTAGACAAGTTTCAACCTAACAAAATTTAAAGTCGTGAAATACAAAAGCGCAAAAGTTGCGGACAATAAAAATCTTACGGCAGCCAGCCACCGAAACGTTGGCGTCCTGCATAACAATGCGGTACAATTTAATAAATTCATAAATAATTCCGGCGCAGGATTCCGACACGTATAAATATTGATAAAACGTGGCAGGCATTCTAGTGCGGATTATAATTTTGCCGTGCTGCGCACAGGGCGGCTTATGATTATGCTGTCGCTCATTATTTATATAAATGGGGGGCGGACGAGAGTTTTTTTCATCTCGGAATGAGCTTAACAATAAAAAACGCGGTAATATATCAAAATACGAGCCACTTACCGTTCGGTTCCCAACGTTGCGCACTTTGCAGTTCAGGTAAGCAGTTTTTCCGACAAGAGCGGTGATATTTTTGGACGCGGTTTTGTCAAAATATGGGCCGCGGTTTATTATCAACGGCTCCAACTCCGCCTCAACGTCCAGCGCGTTGCCCGCGGCCTCGCCCTCATCCGCCTTCGGGCTACTCCATCCTGGAACAAAGGAACATATCCGAAATGAGCGATAAATTTTCTGCAAGGACCGACTGCGAGTAAATAAACACAATACGAGCATGGTAACAATGCCCACACCACTAACTTGCTGCAAAACTGAACAAATATCCGCGAGCCTGTGAACGAACAATTTATGTTTTCTATGCTTGAAATAAACTGGAACCGCTCCGTTGCCATTGTTTAACTCAAATAAAGTATACAAATAATGCTAGTGGTGTGTAACTTTGTGCTTTAATAATTTGATCGCGACGACATTTACTAATTTCACTAGGAATTTACATGATACAATTTTATCATATTCATACTACAGACTGAACTATAACTCATACTTTACCATATAACATTATATTTACAATTAGTAGATAGCTCCAGAAATTTTTTGTATTGATTAAAGACGGACTCCACAAACATAAACACTCCCTAGCCCTCTTTATCCCTCTCTCTATAATATGTTTATATATCTTGAATGCTTAAATTGACACTAAACACCAAATAATATGTTATGTACTTTAGAACAAAGAATTATAAGTAATAATATTTACAATTGCCCAGCTCAGTGGCCTAGTTGGTAAGGGCATCTCGTATGCCCGTCTTACATTGAGAAACGGTAATACGCAATTTTAACTTGCAATAGATTGCCAGTTAAAATTGGACGTGCGGAATATAAACTTGTTCTATTAAAGGCAACTAGTTACTTGCAATGTGTTGCTCGGGCAATTACTGTATTACACTGAGCAACATCATGTCAAAATCGGTTGCTTCCAATTATTGAAAAAAAAAAACAGATAAAGAAAATATTCTTATTCTATTCATTATTCCGTTATCTGGAAATCACTAAACGTACTACAATTAGGATAGTATTCACGCTCCGAACGTGTACGTGCTCAATATAAACCGCGCATTACTGAGCATTGGGAGAGTTTGAGTTTAAATCCCATTGCGGTCGAATCGCTTTCCCAAGGATTTTTGTAAAGATGAGGTAAGTACAGAGTGATTAAAATTCTTCAGCTTCACCGTTTACCAGCGGAAAAGCCAATGAACGATAGCCCAATAACTCTATAATCTATCTGTATCTCTCTCTATTAACAACTTGAATGCTGTACATAGATTACATATATTCGTATACATCTCTATAAAGCTTGAAATGTCACGATTCGATAAGTAGATGACTAACAATTAATATTATTTTGTAATCCCTGTATAATGAGTTGTAGCATCTGTAAAAATTTGTTATCACAGGGCATGTAAAAATTCGTCCCTCAACAAAAAATGAAATATACAGCACAGCGTGTTTAATTAGGTCGAGCGTAAATTCGACCGGGCGGAAAAATGAAAATTTCATGCCATACTTGACCATAATTTTTAATTAACGATCTTTACAGAGGCTCCTATCATTAATTAAATACTTCTTTTCCACTTATGCCGTGATGAAATAGCGGAAGTGAAAAATATATACGCGTTACATCAAAATCTCATCAGCACCTGCCGTGTAATTAAAATAATTGATACTTGTAATTGCAGCAGTGAATAGAAATAATTGGAAGGGCTGCGTGTGATGTAATGTATTTTATATTTATTAGAATGATAATGGTGTGTTGGTGTTATATTAATATGAAACGGTTGTAATTTATTAATTAGGATAAATGTTGGATACAAACAACCTGTGATGGGGGATTGATTATATTGATCTGCATAATTGAACGTGGTAATTAAAGGAATTCCAGTCTTCCATCCTCTGAAATGTAGGTTGAATATTCTATAAATTCTTAAATTGTGACTTAATTATGCGTAACATTGTTTTGTATATAATATTTTAAACATTCCAAGTTTTATCATTTAGAAAATGTTTAAGGAAAATTTTAGAAATATTTTTTGTTTCTTAATGTTTTAGTTCCGAATAAGATTATAATATGAAAATTGTAAAAATATTAAGCTCTATTCGCTAGTACATAGTTTCTAAAACTGGAACCCTTCCAAAGGTCCTACATTCAAATTGACATATGTTTATAATATATTTTATAGAATCGATTACTATTAACTCGATTAATGGTTCTTCACGCGTAGGGTATCATTGTATTTGTCTCACATTCGCTATCAAGTTCAAAACAGGTTTTAATTGCATTGCTCATTACAAGCCTTGAAACCAAATTTTCTTAAACACTAAAGTTTTTCACCTAATTTTCTGCATGAAAAAAAAAACACAATTGCCGTAAGTACTAATTAAAAAAAGGGCAATGCAGAAATTTAACTATAGTGCAGCTTGCTTCAGAGAGCTCGACAATAATTTAGCATAAAATTCTTTGTGAAAATTGTGAATTTTCCATGCGTACTGCCAATATTGGACAAGAATTCTATATTCCTAATACGAATTCGTGGAACACCATATGTACAATTTTATTACTGACATAACGTGTATAGCGACCTCTGAATAAACATGGCTGTAAAATATATCGACGGCAATTACCAGCAAAGTAAATAAACCATCGGTTTCATGATACGTGATTCTTACGTAAAGAGCCCACGCTATATGAAAAATTTACTGTTAGAACAAATTACCAACGGAAATTTAAATTATTCAATAACATGGCGCCAAAAGGTTATATTATTTATTATTTATTTATTTATTATTAATGGAATAATCCATTGGGCAAATGACCTCCTAGATGAATATTAATATTATAAAATTAATTTTCAAAAATCTAGGTATATACAAATAATCAAAACAGGATGACATATCGAAGGTGTAACGCAAGAAGGGGCAATCTGCTTTTTTAACAAAAGGCCCAAACTAATTAAAAGGACTTAACAAACAAAACTAAATAGGCCGATCTAGAAGGGTCAATCTGCGGCTCCCTCTGAATTCTCATTTCACAAGAGTTAAAAATTAACTATTAGTATTAAGTCCTTTAAATAAGTTTGGTCCTTTTGTTAAAAAATCAGATTGGCCATTTTTGCGTTACACCTTCGATATGTCATCCTGTTTTGATAATTTGTATATACCTAGATCTTTGAAAATAAATTTTATAATATTAATATTACAGTCGACATCTTCTATGCAATCGTTGTTAATTTATCTTTTTAACTAAATGTTGTTTATACCTACCTACTAGTATTTTTTTTTTCTACGGTGAGTACAGCCCCCGCCCCTAGGCTGTGAGCACTGCGGCCCTTCACGGAACTATTGTACCTCATAAAACATCCATGGTATGCTAGATGAGTCAACTCTTTTAAAAAAGTTTCCCGACTAGCGGTGGATTCGAACCACCTACGTTCCGCACGCAATGGCTTCAGACTGTCGCCTTTGACCACTGCGCTACGGATCACCTACTAGTATCTCAATGGAACAGTGAAAACTCGAGTAGTTTTGACAAAATGACTTTCAAAGATTGTATGTAAAACAGCTGCCTTATTGAGCGAATGATTCACATAAATCTAAAAACTAGTTGATTAGATCATGAGAGCTATACACCAAAAATAACAAAAAATCATCATGGCTTCATTTTCATCGTGGTTTTAAATAAAATTTAGTATGGTTTATGACAATTCAGACCGTTTTATTTTGTTCGCTGTAAAGATGGAAATTCTATTCTAACCGGGAGTATTAGTCATGTTGAAAATATTGAGAGCATATAATGATAGTGTTTATTTAGCAGCATCAAGTATGCAGAAAAGTTTACGTGACAACGGATCCTGATGTGAATGTTATAAGGCGTACTTAGTAAACTCTGATAGAAAGCCTAAATCCAAAGAAGGAAATTAACAGTTCGTCCACATTAACTTAGCATATGGCAAAAACAGCACATCAACAGCTGTCAGAATTTGCGGATGTGGGCGAGATAAGAAAGATGACATAATAATGGCATCCGTGTACACTCGTATTTCCCGCATCCACCACCTTCTATGGAGATGAAACAATTAGTAATGTACGCTACATTCACCTGATCATAATCTGTTATTCCAATGCACACCATAGGGTTTGGGGAAGCGCAGATACAAATCGGGTAAATCTCTTCTAGAGCATTTCGAAGGCATGTAAAGCTTTAAAATATCTTCCAAAGGAATAGAGGGAGGTTAAGTTGACCTAAACCGGGCAAAAATGATTACATCGTTGTCAAATTATTCAGACTCATTAGTCTCACTTCGTTCATGCCAAGAACTCTGGAGAGGCTATGTGATCGACATATAAGGGATGAATCACTAGTTATGTGTCCGCTTCATCCCAAGAAACATGTATATCTCCCAGGAAAGTCCACCCTCTACAAAGTTGTGAGTTACATAGAGAGATCTATGGAGCCTGGAGTTTATGCTGCTAAGGAGCTTTCGACAAGGCTACTTTTGATAGCATCTAGAGCGCCTTAATTGAGCATAGTGTATGTCCGATAGGCGTGGAATTGATACGAAACATGTGGAGAATCATTAGTGTTAATGTAGAAAGCACCACCGTCAGACCAATAGTAGAGGCTGCCACAGGGGGAAGTTCTCTCTCCACTACTATGGAATGTAGTAGTCTACAGACTTATAGAACTTTCGGCACACGCTGGGGTACGGTTCATGGATGATATCACAATCATTCTAGCAGGGAACTACGAAAGTGTAGTAGGCAATATTATGCAGAGTGCAATAAGAATTGTGGAACATGGTACACAGAACACAGTCTTATGGTAAACCCTAGGAAGACTGAGATGGTTTTGTTCGCAAAATAAATAAACCCAAACACTGTGTCATGCCGGTTTTATTTGGGACAACTCTTAAGCTGGCATCACAAGTAAAATATCTGGGATCTAGATAGCAAACTAAACTGGGGATAGCACTTCAGCAGAAAGACAACAATAGGCCTTGTGGCAGTGTCGCAGGGTAATTGGGCGCATCTGGGGATTATCACCCATATTAAGACCCATGCTAGCTTATGGAGCTATAGTTTAGTGATCCAAAACCGAACTAACTACAGCAACACAAAAACTGTAGCAAGTACAACGTATGGCAAGTTGTGGTGTAACTGGGGCTATGCGAACAGGTCTCCCACCTGTAGATATATTTCTTGTGGGGGAGCCGATGTGGGGTGCCACCCGACTGCAGGTATACCTCCATAGAGCTACCCTATAGAGCTGTAGAGAAAACATGAGCAGATTATAATAAGGGCGCGTAAAGCCCTGTTGAATCTCTGGCCAGACAAAATGATGCCACGCTATCTATTTAACAGACACTTCCCTATCTGTTCGCAAGCTCAAAGACAGTCTGACGTCTGAACTAATTTCGATATATCTATATAGACTAGTAAATGATGACGAAAGAAATATGTGGTGGCATTCAGTGCTCGACAGCTCGCTGGTCCCTACCAAGATAGCGGTAGAACAAAGCAATAAGCAGAGGGTGCAAAGAATCTTCAGGTTGGAACCAACTACCACAGGATACGACCTAAACATTGCTACTCTAACAATTTGCAAGTCTGAAAATGACACGAAGAAATGATGCAACACTCAGGGCATATGTTCCACTATATTGGATCAACCCACCACGACCCCCACCACCTCTTCCAACTCGCTCGTGTACAGGTTAAACAGGAGGGGGCTAAGCGGGCACCCCTGCCTTACTCCCACATTCACCCTAAATTTCTCAGATATTTCTCCATTCACTCTTGCTTTCGCCCGTGACTCTTTATACATCCTTCTCACCCACTCCACTTCTTCCTCTTTCATACCCAATCTATCCATACATTCCACCAGTTTCCCCCTAGCAACTGAGTCATACGCAGCTTTTAAATCCACAAACACCGCATACACTCTCTCTTTGCATACCAGCGCTTCCTCCACCATTCTCGCCAGCGTGAAAATCTGCTCCCTCGTCCCTCTTCCCGTTCTGAACCCACCTTGGCATTTCGGAAGCAGCCCTTTTTGTTCCACTTCCCTATCCATTCTATTTTTCACCATAGTCATCATCAATTTATAACCGGCACTCATAATGGTGATCCCCCTATAGTTTTTTACGTCCGAGGCCTCTCCCCCTTTGTGCACCGGGACCACCACCCCCACACGCCACTTTTCCGGCACTTCCTCCTCTCCACTCCACACCTTGTTAATACTCTGCCGCACCTTCTCCCTTCTTTCCTCCGGTAGCTTTTTGAAAGCCTCTGCCTTCAGCCCATATTCTCCCGCTGTCTTTCCTAGTTTTAACTGTGCCAGAGCCACCTCCACCTCTATCCGCGAAAACGCCTCCCTTCGTACTACCTGTCTCGCACTCAAACTGCCCACCTCAACCTCAGACCCCGTCATCTGTTTACAACTCCTCTCCCACTCTGCTAGCTATATGTTCACTTTGCCCTGATTCACCCTTCCCTTTAAGATCTCCCACATTTGTTTCTCCACCACACACTCCCTCAACCTCTTTTCCACTTTCTGAAACTCCTCTATTTTTTTCCTCTCGCACGTACTCTCGAACTCCCTTTTCGCCCGATTATCCCTTTCGACTGCACATCTGCCGTACCTCCAATTCTCCATTTCCCTCCGCCACCTCGTCTTCTTTATCTTACGCTCCTCGTCGAACCAACATTGGAATATCGACTGCACCTCCTCCCACTTCACGCCCATTAGGTTTTTCTCAATTTCTATTTCGCTCCATCCAAACCCTTGCTGCCCCTTTTTCTCCTCCCTCTTCAAACCTTTTTTCCTTCTCCGACCCCCCACATTTTCCACCTTGAAGCACTAAACTCCTCCCTTCCGATACCGTTGACCACCACATAGTCCAAAACCGAACCTCCTCCGCGTCCACAGAACGTCTTCTTCCCTTCCCAGTCCCCTTCGCAGCAGCCATTCAGTACATCCCACTCCGACTTTCTCACCCATTGGATCCATTCTCTACCCTCCTGGTTGGTCACTTTATCCTGCGATCGTCTTTCTCTCCGTTCCCCGCCCTCTCTGATTCCTCCTTCCAGCTCCCCCACCCTCACATTCCAGTCACCCCCGACGATCCATTCATCTGCCTCCGTCTCGAGTCCATCCAGTATCTCCGTTAATTTTAAACGGTTTTTGTTACAGTACACAGCCCCTACCCACACCGACCTTCTATCCATTTCCACCTTCCCTATTACCAATCCCGCCGCTTCCCTCGAAGACTCTCTGATCCATTGTCCCACTGACTTCCTCACTCCTAACAAGATTCCTCCTTTGGCTCTCCCCATCCTCGCTTCATTCGTTGCACCTTGCATTACCCAGTCCCATTCGTCGACTATGAAAAGGCATTTGATACTATACGACAGATTCAAAATAGTTAGATCCTTAACTAAATTTTCGACATAACGAAATATAGATTATGTTGGATGCACCCCTACCCATCATGGCGAAGTTTTCTTCAATGTTAACATATCATAGTAAACGGAAAGGTCCTTGTGTCCTGCTGGCTTAACGCGTTAATTATATTTTATTTGCTTTTTGACATCAATAGCTTTTCTAGTAGACACGTGGAATTTTTGTGTGTCTTTTTTGTTTGTTAACTAGGCATGTTATTTAGCATTATTTAATTGACACCTAATATTGAGTTTTTTGACGTTGTTTATATATAGAGTCTAAATTAGTCATCGTCAGCCATTTTTCTAAAGAATTACATTCCTGCAACTAACATTTGTGGATTTCACATACTGCAAGTTGTTAACTACTTAACACATTTTGTAAATTATAATTTATTATAGCAAATTTTTAGGTATACATACGTTAAAAATTTGTAGACGAGCCCTGATGAAGTAGCTGTGTTAGCTACGAAATATTGACAACAAAGGATGTAAAGTGTACTTCAACTAAATAGCGTTTTATTGCTGCACCACCCTAATAAGCTAGGAAGATGGGTTTCTATTTTGAATTATAATTATGCAGCAAAATAAATATTTACAGACCGAACAGATTAGGCTACAGAGATGTTACGTAGACAACAAACCGTTGAAAGAAAAACTCAGTGGGCGGAAGACCCATGAGGTCATATAAATATCTAGGCCACGAGATCCGCATCGGACGAGATAACCAGTCCAGTGAGTTAAAACGTAGAATAGGCTTAACATGGGCGGCATTCTGTAAACTAAGATATATTTTGAAATTTATGATGCCATTGTGCATAAAAAGGAAGGTCTTCAACCAATGCATAATACCTGTACTTACGTATGGAGGAAAAACTCTTACCCTGAATAAACAATCTGCGAACAAAATACACATTGCTCAGAGAGGAATGAATCTCTCTCAGTCAGGATACCAACTGAACAACTGCGGCACATATCTTGCGTAATGGATGCGGTAGAACGCATAGCAATTCTAAAATGGGTAAATCATGTAGCTAGACTCGCTGACCCCGTCAAGATGCATACCGTAGTAGGGGATGCCCACCAGCTAGATGGACCGATGGTATCAGAAGTTCCAGAAAAATTGGATGGGCGTAGCACATAACGGCACAAATATAATCTTATACGGAGGCCTATGTTCCGCAGGCAACAGGCTGAGTGATGAGGATGATGATATATACAGATGACACGAAAAATTATCGGATTATCGTACTTTATTTATCACATCTTTGAGATTATTTATAATTTAGAGTACGTTACCAGAATATTTTTATATTTACATGTTGTTGAAATATTATAAATTTATTTACATAATTTCTAATCCATTAGTAAAATAAATGTCACTGTCATTGAGCGAATCATTGGGAATCTCACAAACAAATATTAATATAATAAATATTAATATTATAAATATTATTTGCGCCAGACACAGCGTTGCCACCACAAAACATGCCATTGCCACATTATGTGAAACAGATGATCACAATGGATTGCCGATGTATAGGCCGCTATTTTGGTTGTTGATCTTTGGTGATCAATTTATTTTGTTGTGTTTGGCATACTAGCGCCATATATTATCTTCATAATAAATGTATGCCGCCTATTTGGTTTAGGCCCAATTCCTCCACCTTAAGAAGTAGTTGATTATTGATTTTTCTTGTCTACTATCATAACATGGTTGAACTTTGTATTTGCTATTATTAGATTGTTCTCAATGCTTAGTTCAATTATTCTTTCTCCTTTACTATTTCTGGCTTTCTCCCCTTCTATGCCCATATAATCTATTATTCCTGTATTCCTACTCGTCCATTTAGATCTCCCATGATAATTATATTGTCTACTCCTTCATCTATTTCTTTTTAAAAATGTTCGTAGAATGTGATACAGACACATTATACGAACATTTTCAAAAAGAAAAGGATGGAAGATGAAGGAGTAGACAATATAATTATTATGGGAAATCTAAATGAACGAATAGGAAACCAGAATACAGGAATATCTTCGTTTTCCCCGTAGGCTGTTGTTACGGTCCATGCTTCGTTTTGAAAAAGATTAAACATGATTTTTTGGTTACGTATCTTTTCTTCATACTGTCCTTTATTCTGTTTGGTGTAATTATTAGTGCTCCTTTTGCTCATTCCTTTTCGTCGACACCAGCCTAAAACAGACAGTATTACCTTTATGTATTCTTTTTAGGGGTGTTTTTATTTTTTGCTTCTGTACTCCTAATGTCTCTATTTGATGTTTTATCATTTCCTCCACCAGTTCTTCTTTCTTTCCGTTTATGCTACGTACATTCCATGTTACAATTCTTGTTGTTTTTCTCTTTATTCGTTAATTGGTTTACTATCGCTGTCTATGTATATGTTACTCCCTTTCAGTTTATATTTTGATTGCATTATCGTCTTATTTTTTCCTCTTCTAATTCCGCAATATTTATTTAATTTATTTTGTATGCATTTGCAAGTTATATGTTTCCTTCTAAATCTAATTCCTTGCATAATAAATCTTTTACCGTAGTGGTATTATATTTCTTCTTCTCTTTTCTTTCTCCTGTAGTTCGACGATCTGTTCCAGTGTTTCAATTCTTGTATTTAATTGAGCTTCTTCCTTTTCTGTTCCATTTCTTTTCTCATATTTTGTATATCTTCCTATAATACCACGTGATTACTCTCATACTGTTTCATATATTTCATCCGTCTCATAATTTTTGTCATCATTTCCTTCATGTTGTTCGTTTGTTTATTTGTATCCCCTTATATATTGCTGTTGTTCCTTTCCTTTATATCTCTTGCAATCTTTGTTGCGGTGATCTTAATATTATTTTATTTCTCGTAAAGGTTTCTCTTTGATTTTCAATTTCCTGACACACTTAGGCATGAACCGCGTGCGCCCCGAAATGGCCGCATGTTCATATTGTAATTATTAATTAACACATTAATTCTGAAACGCCTGAGGTGCCCCAGTAATTTTTTTGTGCTCCTATGCTATTCGTTAATTTGTAGTTGAATTTTTTTCCACAGTAAACGTATTACAGTGTTGGGAAAATGAAAATAAATTCGATAAAAACTCTCGGGGTTGTATTACTCGTTTGTGCCCCTCTCTCTCTCTCTTATGCACACACACACACACACATACATCCGAACACAGCTTCACAAATACACCCTCTCTAATTCTAAAATAATACTAGTCACTACAGGTGCAATTACAAAGTTGCAAAGCAACATCAATTATTTATTCATTTCACACAAATTGGATATTGATTGCAAGTCGAAACAATTCAGATAAATGTCCAATTACAGCAAAATGAAAATGCACAAAGCAATCGCGAATAGTATCTAGTACTTGTATTAAATATTGAAGTTGCCAGAACTCAGAACGCGTGCTCCCATTTCCCAGCATCACCCCGTAACGCATCAAAAGTTACCCCATTTGCTGTTTGCACATACAATAAATACGGATTATGCTGCGGTTATCAATTATGCGGCTTTGTCAACGTTGTGTATAGGCATTTTGACAAATGGCACGGCAGGAGTATCTCCGCAAACATGCGTTGTCCACATCGCACGCTGTCCCCAACCCCCGATTCGCCTGGAAAAGGCAGTATTATAAAAGTCGGGGAAATTATATTTTTTGTTTGTACGCTCTCCCCAATCAAATTTATTTATCGCTTAATTCGAATTCATTTCGTGAATGCTATTCCACGCCCGCGGTGAGTAAACAAAGGCGCTTACGTGAAGTGGAAAACCTGAATGGAATATTATGAATGTATAAATCAATGTTTGTGTGTGGGAGGGCTGTTTACTATTTCACCTTTATCCAATTTAGATGCTGGCTGGGGGGGAGCCGTATTTCTCAATCAAGCTTCTTGATTATTATATGTATACGAAGGGGTTACATTATACTGATTTCTATGGCAGCGCGATAACTGTGATTTGGTAAATTGCATTAGCGTAATATACTGAAGCATATTATGAGCATACCCTTGTTATTCAAACATATTGATTGTATAAAGAGAGAGGCCTGAACTACAGTTAGTTGTTTCAGGAATAAAATCATTATTTTTGAGATAATGACCTGTGCCAGTATTCAGTAACCTAACTTCTTGTTTTGATGTGTCTGTTTTTATCCCAAACTTAGTTCAATAATTGTATTTCCTTTTATCAAACGTTAAAACGTTTGGTAATAAAGAGATACAAAATACACGATATATTACTCTACTTGAAATTAACGACCCTAGAAATCTAGCGTTACAAATTTTCCAACTACAAGACTACGATTTAACGTAAAAGTACTTAATATTTTATGATTTGAGAAATGTTTTTAATATTACATATGAACAAACATAGCTATATGAACATGTCGGGTTAAGCAGCCACGACCACGACCACAATAGCAAACCCGTTTCTAAACGTTTAGATATGATTAAAAACAATTAAAAGCTGTTTCTAGTCTGTTAACATTGTTTGCTAAATTTCTCTGTTAACATGCGTTAATAATGCGGCAGATTTGTTAAACCTGACAATCATGCATGATTCCCTATCCATATTCTGCAAGTTCACAATTGAATGAGAAAAGTACTATCTGTATAGACCTCAATCAATGATTATATAGCATTATATAATAAGAAGAATATATTACTGACTTTATTTCCATTGACGTAAATTATATTGAAATATTCGGGATAACCTTTATGTAGGGTGTCAGACTGCCAAGTATAAGAAAAATATTATTAGTTAGACTTGCGTTTTAAAACAAGAAAAAGGCAGATCTCACTTAGCGTCTGCGAACTGACTAGTCAAATATATACCCTTTCGATCCATTAGGGCAGAGAGAGGGTAAGGAAGGGAGTAAGCCTGCCGGGGAAATTTACAGCCATCGAATATCCCAAGACAGAAATCTCGTTTCGGGAGTCGTGTCCTGCTTTCCACCTATCACATAGAATCCAACCCGGCGGGTGTTTGAGTTGATCAAACTTTTGCAAATAAGAAAAGTGATGTTCACCTTTAATTTAAATCCCCGGCGTTTTTTTATGACGGTCCGGGTTGGATACATCCTGAAGCGGAAGCAACACTGGATATTGCCACGGCTCGGTTATTCCATTATACATAAAGTGGTTTCTGAAAGTTTACCGAAAGGTAAAGTCTTTAAAACCCCCCGCACTTTCGAATCGCCTATTAGCTTTAAAATATGATAATCTTGAGAGAGTCCCGAAGCTTATAAACTTTCTTATGGACGCGTAAAAGTATGTAATATTTACAACCGTCGTTGGTGTATCGGGGCGGCGAATGAATTTCCACAATTCAACAGCCTTGTTGCGACAAAGCTGGGTGCATTATAACATCAACGTCAGGAGCTTAATTGAGACAAGGGACACATTCTTGTGGAAATTAGTCGGTTATGTTTGAATGGAAAGTATTTCGACGGCCGACTTCCGATTCGGGGGCGTAACGAGCCAGAAATGAACGCCTCTGGGGATATGTCAACCCTTACTACCATATCCCTTGCTATTAAACCCGAATAGTTGGTAGTGTACATCCTAAATTACAGCATGAGCCATACATATACACAAGCGCATACTTTCCGTAAATTTAATATAATCTAGACCTTAATTAAATCTTAACTTGCTCATTGTTGAGGCTAACTGAACTCAAGTGGGATATATTAAATAATTCCTGCAACTGCAATTAAAACTATATTAGTAGACGTAATTAAATTACGTGCTCGCTGGAATCTTTCATTTCGACATGATGCAATAATTGATTGAAAAATGCAAATAAATTTTAGTGCAGCTATTGACACTAATAACTAATTAATTTGAAGTAGTTAATGTAATTTATATATGATATACCATGCGTTCATAAAAAAATCTTTTGTGTGTGCTAAATACCGAGTTTTTTTTATGGTGGTGTGAATTATATTTCCGATTCAATTTACTGGTGGAGTAAACTGTTCCCTACCATTGCCTTTTATAATAAGCATTAATAGGCGACAGAAACAGAATACATATAACATAACCGTTAAAATTTATTAATACTTTTTTTTCTTAGCAGGACATCTCAGAAATTAGAAATTATTATAAATCTCCATATAATTCAATGAAGGTTATGAAGCAAATTACGATATTATTACCACCTAATTTATTGTTTAGAATTAAGCTCTAAGCTTAGGCAAGACTAGTTTTTTTTAACCATAAATTATGTGGTAAAACTGTAGTAGTTTGATACATATCCTTAATTGAAAATTAATTACCACAAAATAGTGGCGTCTACTCAACCAATATTTGTGTCCTTGTATTTAATTATACATAGCCAAAATAATACTCTAATAAATACATATCAATATGATAAAAGCTATTTAAGGTAAATTTACATGCCTAAAGCCTAAACCGTAATTTGTTTCGTGTTAATATGCAGGTTTTTTTTTTAATTTCATAAGCTATTCAAGCAGTTTTTTTCTTCTGGAGGAGCATTAAATAAAACAAATATGCGTGAAGCGTTCCAGGAATTGCGATGGATTTGGTTTCTAGATCTTATGTTAAATAGGTGATAAAAGTTGTTAGGAAGAATCACGAAGTTATGCTTAATAAGCTAAATTTATTTTTTATGGAAAATAAAGTTATTCAATATATCAGGTTATACATAAAGCGTCTTACTACCACTAAAATCATTGTTATTAAACTAAATATTTATGGCTTTAGTTTGCGTCCTTTGTATACACTTTAGACATTTTATATTAGCATTTTAACACCGTTATCAACCATTGGAAGAGAAATATTTAAGTGCTTATTATATAAGCTTGGTTGGGACCTGAAAAGCACACCACCCAGGATACTAATAGATACTTTTAAATTTCTTTGACTTGCCGGCACAAAACGGTTAGCTATCATCGCTGATGTAAACAGTTTACGTAGAGCATTTGTTAAGCTAATGCAAATGTTCCATATTTACTAATATTAATACAGTTATTGACGAAATATTACCACTTGATTTGATTGCGGCTATTTGAATTAATTCCATGGGATCAACCCAGTTTGCATAATCAAATATTATTACAGTGTTAATAAATCTAGAACCCTACACACCGGGAATATTACTGTTATTACAGAATTTTTATATTGTAATATATACACATTTAAACCAATCCTCAAACAATAATTATTATTGATTAGAATGAGATTATTCTAAATGAAAATATTCTAAACTAAAAAATAAACTCGATGGGTTGATTATAGTAAAAAGAAGAAGAAACACATATTGCTTACATTTAAAAAATATTTCAAATAAAAATTTAAATTCAATACTATAATCTAAACTAGTGTAATATAAGTAAGATGTCGCATAATGAACGTTGGATTTCACATTTTTGGATTAGCAATTAATAACTATAATGAAATGGAGAGCATGATTAATGTGGTGAGAGTGAGAGAAAGCTAACGGTGAACAAGTATATTTATAAGGCACCTTACACGGTCAATAATACTGTCAGTCCTAGTAATGTCAATATTTGCTTTAATCCACCTTCAATATTTATGAAGTAATGAGTTATGCAGATACATCTGTATTCTCTTCATTCCATCATTACTATACCTTACACGCTAAGTAATTCTGTAAATATTTTAGATAAGGAACATTTTAAACATATTATGGTACAGTAATACTGTCATTATTCTAAAATATTGACAATTATTGATCATGTAAGGTGCCTTTAAGGTATACATAAGAGAAAAGTATCGTTACAAAGTAATTTAAAAATAAGACAAAATGACATTAATTGTGCAATAACAATAGAGATAACAAAACGATGACGAATAAGAAGAAAGCACGGAAATTAGAAATCGAATATGGACTAATAAAAACACCGAGGGGGGTATTAACGAAAAGAAGAATAATATATGGAAAATAGGGAAAATAGGATATAGATCGTCGTACCGGATGAAAATAGAACAATAAAAGTAGTATCGCGATCCGTACATACCGCAGGCGGGAACATTTTTGAGGTCGCAATGTATGAAAAAAAAAGGAAAGGGGATAGGAAACGTTAAGAGTGCAAAGGTAAGAGTCGAATATTATGGATGGAAGAAAGGGAAATGCAGATGGAGAATATTAATCAGCTGGTGAAGTTGGGGGATAAGTGGGATAAGCAGCAGGTGAAAGACGCTCCGAAGTGGGTGCGGGAGGTAAAACAAAAATGTCATCATGGAAAAGAGGGAGGGAGTGAGGTAGATAATGGAGAGAAGGAACAATATAAGTGTGTTGAAGATTGGGAAGGAAGAGGTGAATACAATCTTGAAGAAGCTGGAAGTGAATAACCAGGCGTCAACATAACCATATATACTGATGGACGAGATAGACGAGAGCTGGCTATGGAATATTCTCACCAGAACTCGATCTCAAGGTAAGTGCACCACATGGAAGAATCACGTTAGTCTTCCAAACTGACTTAACAGGAATACTAAAGTGTGTTCAAATTTTAGCTGAACAGAATATTAAGGATAATCATATCCAAATACTCACCGACAGCAAAGCAGCTCTAAATGCACTAAATGCCAACACATTTGTGTCGAAAGAGCTATATCCATGTATACACAGCCTGGAGGAGCTAACTAAATATAACAAACTAGAACTCTGCTGGATTAAAGGACATAGTGGCATCAAGGGCAAGGAAATAGCAGATGAACTTGCCAGGAAGAGATTCTTACATCCTCTAACAACCCAATCGGATGAAATACTTTCTGCAGGTACTCTGAAAAAAATAATAGAGCATAGAACACATGCTCTTCACAAGGTAACATGGCGAGAAACGCCGGGCTGCAAGCAATCAAAGGTAACAATTGGGCAACCCTGTAAAATTGCAGCCACGGCCCGCCTTAACTTATCTAGAACTAATCTGAAATTATTGGCCAACATCCTAACTGGCCACTGCCGGCTAAACAAACGCCTAAACACGATGAGTCTGGTGGACAGCCCGTTATGTAAAGGGTGCAATGAAGAACTAGAAACAGCAGAGCAAGTGATATGCCTCTGCCCAGCTCTAGTAAACACTAGGCATCTAATACTAGGGGAGTGCTGGCCTAGTATGGTCAGCATTGGCAACTCCTAACCCGGCAGAGTTTTGCAGCTCGCACGCAAACTTGACTGGTAGGACGAATGAGCAGCCTTAAAGGGAGGTTTCACAATGGGCCCATTTCAAGGCCTAAGTGTCTGTAGCTATGCTACCCTCCAGCCAACTATCCAGAACTATCCAGAATAACCAGGCGCGTACGGAGGTGGAACTGAAGAGGAAACGAAACAGAGTGCTTCTGGAAATAGCTTGCTGGGAGGGTAAGAAAAGACTGACGGCGGCGCAGACGAAACCGAGAGGCTCTAACGTGTACATAGACCATGATCTAATGATAGAGGAGATGGACGTTCAGATGAAGATTAAGGAGAGGACGAAAGTTGAGAGAGAGAGAGAGACTAAGTCTGAAAGTGACAGTAGATTATCGTAAACTAATAACCGAGGAGGTCTGGAGGATTTGGCTGGAAGACGGGTGAGAAAAAATGGAATCAAAGAGGCGCAGCGATTGAGTAGGAGCAGGGTTAAGGATGAAACTAGTGTGGGATTTTGGAAGATAGCCGGCTAATCAGAACAATGTTGGGAATATTGTGGGGATAGATACTATTAGAATTCATGGACACGAAGAAAGTGTTAGGTTTGTTGGAGATATGGCAGATGGAAGAAGAGTGGGGACAGATGAGAGCCAAGATGATGGCAGGTTAGTATTGGGTAATGTAGGGGCCGAGGATGGAGGCCATGGTTCTGATGAATATGCTTACTTACAGTAGCTAAAAAGATAAATATAGATTATACCTATATCTTTCTACATAGCTTCATAAGAATTGCCCATAATGCAAAAAAATCAAAATAAAACACATGGCATAGAATAGCACAAATTCATGTATGCTTTTCTTATGGCGTAAATGTGAAGTTGTATTGAGGTATTTGTATAAAAAAAACTGGGAAATATAATGGCATACAAAGTATCCAAGTTAATAAGACGCTTTGCTATAGGCTCTGAAACTTATATTGTAAACACTGATAGACAATAGATAATTTGTACTTATATAATGTAGCAGATACGGCCATGTATTTCCTACGTTATATAACTACTAATTATGGCCATCAATTCTTACAACATAGGCTTCACAACCTGTAGACAATATTTTTATTAATTAGCATAAATTGTATGTTATTCCATTCCCCAGTTATTACTACTCAATAGAATTTCATAATTCGTCCCATAATATATATATATATATATATATATATATATATATATATATATATATATATATATATATATATATATATATATATATATATATATATATACATTTGTGATTACACAATTAAGTGACTGTTAAAAATAGCCACACTATGACCTAAAAGTGCCAAAAGTAGGGACCTCAGTAAAATCAATACAATATGTAGCCGTGAATCCACCGTTATTTGCGAAATTGAATATATTGTATGAAAAATTAAAAGTTAGTGCTCTTCTATACTATTAAAATGGAGTCAGGAATCAATTTCAGAGGGATATTGTGTGTAATGTATTAATTATTGTGATAAAATAAGTAGTAAAAACTAAATGCCGTGCATTTTTTTGGTGTGATCATTAATGGTCCAAAATAATCATTTTTCATTAATTTGCTCTGATTTATTATTTTATGTCAGCATAAACTCACCTATATTTTTTGATTAAGTGCTGTTGTAACTTAAATGATATCTTAGGTTCATTAAGTTATTAGAACTATATTAGTCATTGATAAAAAATAAGTACTTTCAAAAACATAACCAATATGACTACGCTCTAATATATTGGTTGCGGAATTATTATAGCCTTACTAAATACACAATGATATATTTTCATTAATAGCAAAATATACTATTATCTCCGCTACCACAACATATTATGTTAATTTATTCATAGTTAAACAAAGTAATTGAGATATATATCAGGGGAGGGCTATAGGGGGAGCAATGAAGAGATTGAGATGCTGGAGGAAGAAGTAGAAAACTACGGGCCTGATGTGGGGAAAGTAGCAGCGGGTAGAAGTATATATAAAAAGAGAGTGAACTGATGTCACGGAGATAATTAGGGGTGTAGAGTGAGTGCCAAAACAAATTGAATGAGGGCTCTTATAACCCAGGGTATGTGGAGTGGCAAGTACGGACCTTGGGGCTACATAATCAGGTCAGAGTTAAGCGCAGAGGAGTATGTATGCAGGCACGATCGAGGTGTAAGTCGGAAGAGAGAGGAAGGAAAGTATGGATGTAGCTAGGGTAGATGTGTGTGCTATGTAGTAAGGGGGTGACACGTGGTGGCACCCGAGCAACGAGTGTAAGAGCGTGAAAGTAGAGTGGGTGGGGCATTGAAGAAAGGTGAGTGAATAGCTAAGAGTGGAGATGGGAATGGCGTGGAAATCTGCAGAAGAGTGTAGTGGGAGAGGAAGTGAATGAGGTACAGGGGACGGTGGAGTGTTTTTTTATTATGGAAATGGAAGTTATGGGTATGTGATTAGAGTTGGTGGAATTATTTGCTGTTTTTGTGATAGATTGGAAATGGGACATAACGGCTGATTTTTTATTGGCATACGTCTCTAATGAGGTGGAGGATATAGTATCTAACAAACATATATTTTGAGAGGAGCAACTGAGTAGCATACATAGCAGGACCTTTCAACAGCAGAGTAGGGTATAAGGATGTAATAGGAAAATATGGAGATATATCGTACCACGGTTTACAGAATAGCTCGGTTACAATTTGCACGCGCACATGAAAATTGGGACATCAATGATTTGAGGAAAGTTCAATTCTCTGATGAAACAAGAATAAGCAAGAATAATTTTTATTTTACAAAATATTTAATTTTTAATTTTAAATTATATTAAATTTAGTAATGAAGATATAGCTATAATTTTTAACAGAAATAACGAACACAATCCAGAAAATTTGGACTCTTTTCACAGTTTAAAGCGTTAATAGTTTGATCAATTTGGACATAAATAATATCTTACGTGCAATCAACTATAACCCTTCGTAGTGCAGTCGGTAGTGCGATAGACGTGTGTTCTAGCATTGTAAATATTCCACTTACAAAAAGGGAATGCGGCTTTAATTTCATATATTAGTACCTGAATTCGAGGGATGTTTCGAGGCTAGTTGGCAACGACTTTCATAAAGTAGAAAATGCATTTACGTTATTGATAAAGGGTTGCCATTCACCCTTTATCAATAACGTAAATGCATTTTCTACGCGGCGCAATACAAGCTGTATAACGTACCTCAGATTTTAAAGTGATCAAGAAAAACGTTTATGTAGAGTAGAATTTCTGCGTAGGATAAAATAGATTTACATTATACCTATAGGGCAAACATTCCGTGGACACACTTATGTAGTGGTTCAAAGAATAATATAAAAGAAGTAAATTTAATTACGAACTCAAGTTCACGATGAGTTTAGCAAAGTACAATACAAAATTTCGTTTTCTTGTGTAGAACATTAATTTTAAATGAAACTAAAATACAAGTAAACTCCGTTTGTGCATGTGAAAGCGGTTAACGCAAACAAAGACATAAAGTCAAGCGCACTGCCACGAAATGTAAAAAGTAAAACCGGGATAAACTTTAATTTGAAAAACTGAAATTATTTTATACATATACAACAACTTGGCAATAAGTTGCGAAGAAATATATTTGTGCCGTATTCCGGATAGTGGTTTTCAGATTTGTAAGAAATTGAATTCGCGGAGATTATTTAACCCAACAAACAAAATATATTATTAAAATTAAAAGCCTCTATAATTATAGGGCTGATTTTGTATGGATTATTTGAAATAACACAAGGTTGCTTGGGGCTCATCTGCAGACTGGACTTGGTTCACTTCTGTGGGACCCACTTGAAATTGTAGCTGTCATTCCTCTATCTATCGCACAGTTGTGAAAAACTGAAGAATGGATTTTGGGGGATGACGCTTAGCGTGCGCTGGTCTAGCCTGGGGGGGGGGGGGGTCCCAACCGTAGCTAGCCTTTTGGAGGTGAGTGCGGGGCATTCACAGAGAACATGGATTGGCGTCTCCTCCTGTCGGTTCTACATAGTGGATCGACAGCGTATCCCATTTCGGTAAGATGCTTCTTTAGCGTACAATGACTGTAAACAATGTAAGCTTCCTTAAATGATCACTTGAGAGACGTGCACAAAAACATGTCAGTGCAGTATTCGGGGCTGATATGAATTGTCTTGCAAGTTGGCACGTCTTAAGGCTTCATCATCTGTTTTGGTGAGAATTTAGAACATATTCGCTTATGAAGCATGAGCATTATTTGGCTGGGAGTAGTATCGCCGGTTCAGGGCCGAGGTAGGAACGAGTAGAAGCTGCGCGTGCGAGGCAACTGCATTTCTCTAATTTACACTATGTCCATTGACCCATTAGATAGTTAACCTGTTGCGGATGGCAACTGTCTATAAGGCGTGATGGTATCGTGTATATGCTTGGATGTCAGTATTACTGACTAGTGGTTGTAATGCCACTGTCCGTGTAATGTCACAATGTAGATACCTATCCTGGTGCCTTCGATTTTTCGGGCAGCAAACTCTTCCACACAACGGATGATTTCAAGCACCTCCGTTTGTAGACCTGTACGTAAGATGTCCGAGTTGGTACACATTAGTATTTTAGCTTGCATCTGTATGTATAGATATATCGAAATTTTGTTGAGAGTGAGGCGTCTTTGATTTTGCGAACAGATGCGGAAGTGTCTGTTACATACATAAACTGGCATCATTTTGTCTGACCGCAGAATCAACAGGCTTTACCAGCCCCTATTAAAATCTACACCTGATTATCATTATCATTATAGGGCTATCAGCCATGAGGTTTTTTTTCCGCCAGTGAAGGGAGAAGCTTAATTAATGAAGGGCGAGTTTAATCTACCGGATGATTTTACCTTAACTTCACAGAAAACCTCTGACAAACTGTGAAAGGCTATTCGCGAAAATACGCCCCGATAAGGTTGGAAATGTATTATTATTTATTAATTTTTACGTTCACAACAAAGGAAGGTAGTTGATGTACGGGTGAAAAGAGGAAGCGAGATATGAAGTAATCACTATCTAGTGGTAGCAAACATCACAATTAAGGAAGAAATAATACAAAAACGATGACAAGCGGAAACGAGGTTGAAACTAAAAAGGAAGTACAAGAAGGAAACTGCTACTGAAAAGTTCAGAATAGACAAACTAAAATATAAAAAAACAAAAGCTAAGTACCAGAATTATATTAAGGAACTCACATATTTTCAAAATCTAATGATGTAGACGAAATATAGAGCAGTTTCAAACACATAATAACAGAGGCTACAAAACGCTCATGCTGAACACCCAGACAGGCAAACAACAGAAAGCAAACATGATGGTGGACTATAGAAATAAAAGAGGAAATAAAGAAGAAAAAGCAAAAGTGGATAAAGTACATCAACTCCAAGAAAGAAGAAGACTAGGTAGCGTATAATATACAGAGAAAAGCAACGAAACAAATAATCAAAGAATCAAGGGAAAGGACATGGGAAGAATTTGGGAAAACACTAGAATACAGCTTTAACGAAAATAAGAAGTTGTTTTATAGACAACTAAAGAAAAGCAAGAACGAGAAAGTACAAATAACACTAAGACAACTAAAGGATAAACAGGGAGCAATAATAAAACAAGATCGTAATATAATGAAAAGATGGAAAGAGCACTTCGAAGAGCTTTTGTAGGAGAAAACGAAATGAGAACACATATGTGGTAAATATTCTGAACGAAGAACCAGGCAATATAACAGAAGCAGAATTAAAAGAAGCACTTATAAAATTAAGAAATTGTAAAGCAGCAGGCCATGATAACATAAAAGCTGAACAACTCAAAAATTTGGGCGAGGAAGATGTAAATTTGTTAAAACAGCTTCTAAACACTATATGGAAAAGTGGAAAAATTCCAAACGACTGGGAGAAAGCAGTAATATTCCCAGTATACGAAAAAGGAAACAATTAAAACTGCAATAATTACAGGGGAATATCACCAATATGCACAACTGCTACAATTTATGAGGTTGTACTTAAAAGTAAACTAAGGCAACAAATAGAACTAACGATGGAAAATGCACAAAGTGGCTTCAGGAAGGGTCACTCAACGCAGGATCATATATTACACTAAGAAAACTGATGGAGAAAACAATGGGCCATGACAGTAAATTATTCATAGCATTTATAGACCTGAAAAAAGCGTTCGACAAAATACTGAGAAAAACGGTGTGGACTATATTACAAAAGAGGCAAATAAGCCAACAACCACAAAGAGCAATACAAGGTATATACAGAAAGACATACAATTACCTAAGGGAAGGAAATCAGATATCACAGGAATTTACAACCAAACAAGGACTAAGGCAAGGTGGAGCATTAAGGCCTCTACTATTTATAATATTCCTAGATAATATATTAAAAAATTTAAAGGAGAAAACAAGGAAAATTGACATAGGATATTATAAACTACGACGCACATTGACGACCTGCAAGAGAACATTAATATATAGAACGAAGAACTAAATAAACACAACATGACAATAAGCATAGATAAAACAAAAAATATGGTGATCGTCAAACAGGAAAACAAGTGAAAACAAATATCCAAATAGCGGGAAAAATTATCGAGCAGGTGGAAAATTTTAAATACCTGGGTATAAATATAAATAACAAGGAAAGTCTGGAATCAGAAATAATCAACAGAAAACAGCAGTAAACAAAAACCACTATATGCTAAACAAAATAATACTCAATAATAAGCCGGTACCGAAGAAATCAAAACTCATAATGTTCAAAACAATATATAGACCAACACTGATATATGGAAGCGAAACATGGACATTGGACAAGAGACTTAAAAGCAAAATACAAGCAGCACAAATGAAGTACTTAAGGAGGATAGAAGGTATACGAGAATTGATATAATACGAAATGAGCAAATTCGAACAACTCTAGAGATAGAAAGAATACAGACAACTATAGAAAGGAAACAACTCGGATGGTATGTACACATAATTCGCATGCCAGAAGGGAGACAGACAAAAAGGAAAGAAAAGAAGAGGTAGACCACACAAAACGTGGGAAGACATACATGAAATACTAACGACGAATGGCATTGGATGGCAGGATGCAAGAAGTATGGCGAGCAATAGGACAATAGGAGGATTGGAAGGAATTTCTACAGAAAATACAATAGATTTAAAATACCCTTAAATAATCTCGACACCCGAAAGGGTATAAAGAGATTTTAAAAGATTTTTACTATGTTATAAATTTACAATTTTATTCTACCAGAAGATAACAGTAATCTAATATTAGTGTTTGTTATAAATATATCTTTATTGGAATTATAACATGCCTAATATTTATAAACTGAGGTCTGAATCTCAGTTTAAAATATTACGCATGTTATAATTCCAATAAGTTTTACAAAATCATGTTATTTCTTCTTCGTTTGATTTCACAAGGCAGAGTTCGCGTTAGCTCCCCTTACTGGTCTTGTCTTCTATTGTTTCTGCTTTTCACTTCGTTATCAACAGTTCAATTTAGTTTTCACGCAGTCCATGGATGCTTCCATGTCATTTTGTGTTCCTTCTTCCGTGCCGCTTAAAACCATATTCATAGCTTCCGAGGTACACACCTATGACCATTATTGTTAGTTTTTTTTTGTTGCTGAATCGTCAATTTCCCTGCTACTGCTATATCTTCCTTGCTTATTTGCGCCTTCGTATTTCAGGACTGTATACTTCCAATAGTTTTTCATTCAAAAGTTCCTGTTCTTCCGCTCCCTATGGTGGTGCGTATGCGTTTATGATTTATATATAG
This sequence comes from Lordithon lunulatus, assembly GCA_963942505.1. Lineage (NCBI taxonomy): Eukaryota > Metazoa > Arthropoda > Insecta > Coleoptera > Staphylinidae > Lordithon > Lordithon lunulatus. Next base: position 40,582,461 of record OZ012668.1, read on the forward strand.
TTTACTTTGCATATCTTTGATACCCTGCCGTTGAATGCTTCAAAGTTGAGTATGTTGCATCTTATGCTTTTGTCTACTATCAAGCATGTGCCATTTCTTTCTCTCTTCTCCTCTCCGCCATAGAGGAGTGTGTGACATCCTAACTTTTGAGCTACTCTTCCTTTGTATCTTGTCTCTTGTAATACTATTATTTTCATTTTATATTTTTCCATTACGTTTGACACTTCCTTCGCTTTTACAATTATCCATCGTTTATCTTTTATTTCAATTTTATTTTTATTTTCTTTTTGTTTCTTGTTTCGTTGTAGTTGGTTCTTGTTTTTCTATCTAATTTTTTCTTTATATAAGCCTGCATGTCGATTTCAAAATGATCTGAACTTTAAAGTTTTGCTGGCTCCTAAATATAATTCCTCGACCTTTGCAACTTTTTAGGCTCTTCAAACCATCTTCTTGCTGCAAAACTCTTCATCCTGATTTCTACTTCTTTCAATATCAATCCAGCATGCTACCCCGTATCTCTAGTCACCCGCCTCCACAGTTTCTTGTAGTTGATACATTCCTGGTCCATCCATTCCATTTTCCTGTTATGCATCCCTTCTCGTCTAAATTTCATCCGGTTCTGTAATATTTCTATCATTTCTTCAAAAAAAGTGCTTGCTTAACCTATTCTTCTTCCTTCTTTCGACTACCTGCTCAACCAAAATCCACGTTCTGTCCACTAGAGGCTTGATCGCCACTAGACATACTAAGCGCCGTAACACCGCCTCACGTCCGTTAGTCCTCCTTGTCCCTTGTCTCGGCCTTGTATTATATATCTCTCCTGCAGGTCCTGTTTAGTTTTAGAATCGTTGCGGGTCTACATTGTCTGTTACTTGTCGCGTGACGTCGACTGTTGTAGGTCGTCTTGGTATGTCTGTCTCATCACTGTTTGCGAGAACGCAGTCATTACTTCCCACTTGGCTCTGTCTTCTAATATCTGGGCTCCAATCTTTCTAGGGGTGGCCTTCACTATTTCGAGCCATAGGGCTGGATCATGTGCCCCGCAGCAGTATCGGTATCTGGCCGTCCAAACTTTCCTTGTTCGGAGCAGGTACGCCGTGCCTGGACATCTGCCTGGTCCAGTGACCATGTCCTCGCTCCATATCAAATATTATTAAAATTACTTTATATAATATGATTGGTAAGGGTCAAATTGAAATATTTATATTATTTCTAGTACCTCACGAATAATTATTTCATTTAATTATTTAAATTAAAATAGATATTCAGTGACTCCTAAATTAATTTGTGTAAAGTAATTGTATATTATATTAAATTAATGCAATTCAAATTTAACGTTAAAACAAAGTAATTTCGTATTTAATAATGTGCAGCCATTCCGTTATATTCTGTTTAACCGCGAGGCGCAAGGCTGGGATCTTGGCTTGTCGACGGCGGTTGTTGTTTGATAAAAATAATCGTAGAAAGTACTAAATTTATAATGCTTAAGTTTGTAGACTCTACGTTGTTTAGTATTTGTTTGGCAGCCTTCAAGAGTAAACGCTCTCAGTGAATTTGTAAACATGGAAATAAAATGGTCATCGTGATACAATATTTTCATTTGAAAGGTCTCAGTCCAACCAATATCATAGCCGAACTAGCTTCTACCGTTGAGTGAAGGAATAAAGATATCGTATGCAAGGCTTCTATTATGGAGGAGTCTGTTTCTTCGTTTAGAACAGTAAAGTATTGGGTGGCAGAATATAATCGAGACCGTACGAACATTGCAGTGCTCAATCAAATGTGGTGAAATCGGTATTTGTTTGTGCTCATTTACTTTGATTAACTGATAAACAAAAGAAACATATCTAATGTACATGGTCTTGTACGTTTGGCTACTACTAGTGACTAGTAGTGACACATGATGACGTCACGCTCATACTAATAGTATAGCGTAACGTCAGTATTTGTCACTACTTGTCGCTAGTAGTAACCAAACGGACAGGGCCCTAATCCTTCAAACAACATTTATTGAAACCATTATTTTTTTTTAAATTTGTAATTATCCAGGTTCCATTTGTTTTTAACTACTACGATTTTTTCTTTAATAAATTAATACTTGACATTATTGTCTCAATACAAAATAATCCTTACTGTAGTTGACTGTATGGTGTAGTAATTGATTTGCTATTATGCTATTGATATTGTTACAAATAGTTGTTTATGATACGTGTTCCTATCGAAATATGTATACCCTATCCATCTGGTCCTACATGACGGTCATCAAATTAGTCTCACGTCAGGAAAATGACAAAGATCAAAAGTTATATATACTAACCCACCAAGATTATTACTATGTTGCAGTGTATATAACCCACAAGGTTCACAACTTGTCATCGTTCAAGTCTTGTGTGGCACACAGCGACCCCTGCCCCCGTATCTATCGTCGCCAGTCAACCACCCCATCCCACCGACGCCGTTGCCGATAGCGCTGCAGGCTAAATTTCAATGCAATTAGCGCTCCAGCGAATGAACGAAATCCGCTTTGTCAATCGGGAACGACCCCCCAGGTCGACCGCTAGCACATCAACTGTACTGATCCGCTTCAAAGCAAATAACCGGTGGCCTAATGAAGCTTACACCCCCTAAAAATAATTTAAAAACGTTTACACAACAGCCAAATCCAAAAAGGGCGAGGGTACAAATGTTAGTGCTACATAAATAAAATGACCGCCTATCCAAACACATCACACAACAGGCACAGAGTGAGAGAGGTAAAGCTATTAAAAGCTATCACATTATTGATGTGTTTGTTGCTTTATTGTAGTTATTTAGTAAAATTTATAAATTTAATGGTGAATTATATTTGTTAGGTCGTGGGTAATTATGAAATAATACTGCCGATAGTTATAGACATTATAAATGAAATGTTAAAGATTCTTCCATGTTTATAGGGTTATCAATCCAAGAGGTGTGTCGCCGGGTAAGAGAAAACCGAAAGGAGTTTAATGACTCAGTATTTCTCTTAATTACACACACAAAATCTCAGAAAACTTATTTCTGGCGTGTAAAAATCTGTCCGCGGTTTGGATTGATATCTCGCTCCCTAATACTCACTACAAATACTGTGTTCCTATAATCTGGGGTACTCAGCTGGGTTCAAAAGTGTGTTAACACAAAATTAGTTATTATAGGATGATAAATGGAAGCTAGGGGGATAGGAAAAAATGGTCGTTGGTAGTGAAGTGACTTCACAAAATTCTGCACAATAGTTGAGCCTGTGAGAATAAAAGTGGTGTAAATCACAATTGAATTGTTTTGAAAAGGAGAAGATTGTGCGTTTGGTATTTATCTAAATCGACGTACGCAGTTATATTTTAATTTATGAATAAATTGATTTCATGTCTGTAACTGCGCACGTTCGTTTACATAAATACCAAACGCATAATCTTCTCTTTTTCAAAACAATTTAAATGTGACACCACTTTCATTCTCACAGGCTCAGTTAAAGGAAACAGGCAGGGATGTATATTATCTCCTGTGCTTTTTAATTTATATGGAGAATATATTTCGAGGCATTAGCAAACTGCAATGAAGGCATTGATGTAGGAGTTAAAATCAGAAAAGATATTGTTGTTCGCGAGCTAGGCCAAAAAAACTACAATCTCGTTATGCAAAGGCTTCGAGAAGAAAGCACCAGCCAACATCTATCATTAACCTTGTCAAAAGAATTGTCAGAATCACGATCAATTAAGCAATAATAGGCCGGACATTACGCGCAATAGTTCAAACTCAGAGGATGGAAGTTCTGAAGAACTACGGCGCAAGTGTGAGGTGGTAAAGAGGACTACGCGAGAACAACAAAGAGCGTGACAAGTAAATAGCGAAAACACCCCGAACACAAAAAAGCTAACAATAGAAACCCTAATATTTAGCATCGTACTGTATGGAGCCGAAGCCTGGACACTTAAAGTTAAAGACGCAATTGATGCATTCGAAATGTGGTGATAGAGGTGAGTACTACGAATTCCCTGGACTGTCGATGAAACTATGTCTGTTCTCAGTAAAAATAGATAAAAGAACCACAACTTATATTACAAGTAGTGTACGCCCGCATACTATAAAACGTCGGCCGCGTATCAAGAGGACAACTTAGCAACAGACTAATTGTTCAGGGAAAGGTGGAAGGGTCGAGATGAAGAAGGCGTTCACCAAAAAGATGCGGAGACCAATAGCTGACGATTAAATATAGCTATCAGGAACATTCAATATATGGGTGGTAGCGCGTGAAAGTGCTCAGAGCCACGACTCCTATGCCAAGAGGAAAAGCGAAGAAGGAAAAAATAATAACAGTGGGAAAATTGAGGGATCATGATCTTTCCTCCTTTTCCAAAAACGATATGGAACTGCATGTGGGGTAATATGAGGGATGCAGTAAGAGTAAGAAGGCATGGGAAGAGGAAGGATAAGGTACTTAAAGATGATACATAAAGAGCGCAAAATAAAAGGAGCTCAGAGATCGAGGATTGGGAAAAGGCGACGTACTAAGGTTTGACAATAAAAACTGGTAAATGGTTTGGCATGGCCAAAGTGCATAATGATGAATGGGACCAAAGACAAGGAGAGTATTGAAATGGGCCGGCCTTCATGAATACCCCAAGCAAACACTGGTCAGCCCAACTTATACCCATCGCGTAATCGTGCGTGTCTATGTCGCGAGGTTGTCTTCCCCGTTAGAACCGTGCAATGCTACACACCTAGAGCTAGAGTTAAGTGTGCACGTGACGTCAATTGATTTTAAATAACAAACGGGTTCCTGGGGGCTCATCTGCAGACTGCACTCATTCCAGTTGTCTAGGACCTTTGTGCATCACCTAAGTAACATTTCAGCTGTTATTCCTCTATCCATCCCACTGTTATGAAGAACTGTAGAATGGCCACTTAAGGGATGACGCTGAGCGTAGGTAGGTATAGGCTGGGGCTGCCAACCGTAAGCATAGCTACTGCTTTCTGAGGTGAGTGCGGGGCATTCATAGAGAACACGAACCGGTGTCTCCTCCTGTTGATTGCATCCTCTACATGCTCTTAGGCAGTTACTATTCCCTCTTGTTCACTATTCCCCTTGACTCATTGCAGAGTTATCCTAGTGCGAATGGCATCTTTCTACAAAGCGTGGTAGTATTCGTGTATAAACCTAGATGTTAGTTTTACTGATAATAATACCGCTTGGCTGTCCTTTGCTATATCTTGTACTTTTGATTATTCGACAGAGAACTCTTTCGAGTAACGATTAACCACAAGCACCTACGTTTGCATTTATAGCTGCCCGTGTTGATAGAGGAGTAGCCAGAGCTTAGAACTTTTTGAGATATCTGTATATACAGATATATTGAAATTAGTTGAGACGTCAGACGGTCTTGATTTTTCGAACAGATACGGATGTGTCTGTTAAATAGATAGACCGGTCAAAATGATGTCTGACCAGAGATTCAATAGGGCTTTACACGTCCATATTAAAATCATGTATGCCTATACTACCCCTAAACCTCCATACGTCTACCACCTGCAGTCAGGTGGCTGTGTTCATCGCCTCCCGCCTAAGGAATATATTTAAAGGTGCGAAACCTAGCATTGCTTCCATAGATACGGCGGCAGTTGTTCGCATCAGTTACACTGCAACACACAATACCTTGCAGATAGGCGGACAAACGAGTGGACTAGAGCCAAGACAAAAGTAAGAGATGTGGTCCAACGGATCGCTACATTGAAGTGGCAATGGGCTGGTCACTTGATGAGAACTGTAGATGATCGATGGACCAAGAAGGCAACGGTATGGAGACCTCGAAAAAGTACCAAACGAAGTATTGGTCGCCCTAAAGCCAGATGGAAGGACGATATCGTTAAGATTGCAGGTGTACAGTGGACACGACGCACAGAAGATAGAATAGACTGGAGACACATGGGGGAGGCCTTTGCCCAAAAGTGGGACGAAAACGGCTGACAAAGATGATGATGATGATGACACAATACCTTGTACTTGCTGCAGTTAGTTCGGTTCAGGGCCACCAAATTATAGTTTCGTAAGCTAGCATGGGACTTATGTCTTATGGCTATGTAAATCAACAAGTTGACACGAGGTGATTGCGCCCAATTTTCCTGCCAGAAGGACTAGATTGCTGACTTTGTCTTTTGTTTTGTCAACAGTTTAATTTGCTATCAAGAACAATTCCTAGATATTTTACTTTTAACTTTTAATTCCAGGTAGGGGTTATATCATATTAAACCAGTATCTTTAAAGTTCGGGAAGACAATGGAGAAAAATGCAAAGGAAAACCAAAAAATATTTTATAAAACACTAAAACTAAACAGAAAAGAAAAAGGACAAGAAGTGACTTATATGCAAGACAATCAAGGAATATTACTGAAGGACAACGAAAAAATACCGGAATAATAGAAAGAATATTTTGAAGACTTACTAACACAAAATGATGGAAATGAACAGAAGACAAGAAACATAGACCAGATCGACTCGGAAGCAGACATAAAGAGTATTAATGAAAAAGAACTACTAGAAATAATAATGGAACTGAAAATAGCGAAAGCACCAGGACAAGATCAGATTACAGCAGAAATGACTAAGCACATGGGATCTGTAGGTAACGAAATCCTACTGAAATTGATAAACAAAATATAGAAAACGAATAAAATACATAAAGATTGGCAAATATCGTTAATCGTACCGATCCACAAGAATGGCGATAAGACAAAATGTTCAAACTATAGGGGTATAACACTCATAAGCATAGGTATGAAGATCTTAGAAAAAATAATTAACAAAAGAATATGAGCAAAAATAGAGCAGACGCTAAAAGAATCGAAATGTGGATTTAGGAAAGGAAGATCCACACAGGACAACATTTTCACGATAAAACAAATCACAGAAAAAAGAATTGCAAATAATAAAAACACATACCTAGGATTCATCGACCTGGAAAAAGCATTCGCAACGATACCAAGAAATAAATTATAGAAAATCTTAGAAGAGCGAGGTGTAGAAAGAAAGACAGTCGAATTAATACAAAACATATATAACAACAATATCCATGCAATAATACACAAGGGACAAACATCAAGAACATTTAAGACAGCCTCTAGACTAAGACAAGGAGGCGGGCTCAGTCCTACGTTATTTAACATATACATGGATGAAATAATGAAGAGCACGAAACCAGAAATCAAAAAAGCAAATATAGGTTACAAAAATATGCATACAAGTGGTAAAAATATCGGAAAGAACATTCGCTGATGATGTCGTAGTGATAGCAGAAAATGAAGCTAATCTGTAGCACAACCTGAGTGTATGGAATAAACATCTAGAGAAGTATAATATGAAAATGAATTGTAACAACACAAAAGTGATGATAATAGGAAACTGGAAAGAACAAATAAATATAAAGATCTTGGGAACTATCGAAGAGGGATAAAAATAGAATACAGGCAATGGAAATGAAATATCTCAGAGGAATAAAACAAGTTACGAGAACAGACAGAATAATAAATGATAACATAATAGAATAACTGGGAATTGAAGCTATAGAAAAGTATATAGAAAAGAAACAACTAAACTGGTGGGACATTTAATTAGTATGAATACAAATAATCAAATAAAATAGGTATGGGAAGCAAGAACTGGAAATAAAAGAAGAAGAGGTAGGCCAAGAAAAGAGTGGGACAACAGAATAGAAGAAATAATAATCAAGAAAGAAAAGACAGTCAAGCAAGCAAGAGAACTGGCGAAGAACAGAAGAGAGTGGAAAGAATTTGCAAATGTATAAACAACAACAAAAATTGTAAAGTATAATGTTAAGTAATGTAAATGTAATAGCCTACACCGAAAGGTAAAAGGCAAATAGATAATATATCTTTAAAGTGTTTGGCATTATTTTGTTTGTGAACAGAACTGTCTCAGTCTTAAGGCTTACCGTTAGACGAAGTTCTGTGCATCATTTTTCTAGTATTGCCTTATATCGTAGTTGCCTGAATGATTGTAATATCATACGCGTACCCCAGCATGTAGCGTCATGCCGAATTTAAACATTTTCGCCAAATAAAGTGGAGGAAGAGTTCGTTCTTGAAACAACATATAACCCAATATCAGAAGAAATCACCCACGTTACACCAAAAGAAATAAGAACAAATCTACCAAAACCAGGAAAGTCACCAAACGAAGAAAATCATTCAGGCCCATTTCATTGTTGCTAGTTATATCGAAATTATTTGAAAAGCTTCTTTTTAGAAGAATGAAAAAGATAATAGAAAACAGTAACTTGTTTCCTGATTTTCAGTTCGGATTTCGACACAACCACTCAACAATAGACCAAGTACACCGCATCACCGACGCTATAGAAAGAGCACTTGAAGGAAAGCAAATATGTCTGTCAAATAAGGTCTGACATGATGCCCTAATACATAAATTAAATAAAATGCTCCCAAATCTATTTGTCGAGATCTTCACATCATATATAACAAATAGATTATTCAGAATTAAAAAAAAGTATACTGTAACCTATACTGTACCTACTATACATAAGTGATACCAATCTCCAATACCTTCGCAGACGATACTGCCCTAATAGTTGTGGGAGAAAATGCTGAACAATCCACATCCAAGCGACAACATGCTTGTGATAAAATGACTATCTTATCTAACTGGACAAAAAATAGAAAATAAAGCTAAACGAAAAAAAATCAATCCATGTTAAAATATATAATAAAATTCTAATTTACAACCAAATCTTCAAACCAGTTTGACTGTATGGTGTTCAGTTATGGGGCTGTGCTAAAGAGAGTATTATAACTAAACGCCGTTCAAATATTCTATTCTAGTTCTACACACTATGGAAACTGCACCGTGGTGCATACGCTACTCTATTCACAGGGACCTCGGTATTCCTTATGTCAAAGCAGAGATCAAGAGAAACTCCGCCAAACATGAAAATAGGCTGCATCATCATGTCAATGCAGAAATTATTCAACTGCTTGACAACCAGCAACATCCTAGAAGACTGAATAGAGTCCAATCTTTCGATTTAGGAAAGTGATTGTGACAAAACAGAGTAAAAGTACGCGAGTTGATTAGCGTAGGATTTATTTTGAATTAGACATTAGCTGGGGGCATCACTGAATTAACCCAAGTACCTCCATATTAGCATTTCAGATTAGAGTAAAATTGATGGTTGGTATTAGACCAGTTTTATTATGAGTACAAAAACTCCGTCCACATATTTGGGAAATATATATAGCTAGCGGTTGATCTCATGTGTCGATCACAGAGACAGTCCAGAGTTTTTAGCATGAACGACGTGAGGCTAATCGGAATGAATAATTTGGCAGCGGTGTAATCATCTTAGCCCGGTTTAGATATAAAGGTCATCTTCACCTCCCTCCATACCAATACCATTGGAATGTATCTTAATGCTATACATGCCTTGAAAATATTTACTAGGGCACATGCCATCTAAGCCCGGCAATTTGGTAAGGCTTGAAGGATTGTATAGATCAATTTATCTTGGAGTCGGTTACTAGCATGTTAGCAATACTTGAGTTGAGTTTGTAACCAGGGAAGAGCGTTTATAATGACTGCCTCAGACGGTGTGAAAGTAGATGTACCACAGCCCAGTTGTTCTGATCTTTAGAGAAAGCTGTGTTTAGTCCGGCAGCGGCTATAGTATTCTCTACCTCAGTGTTTCTCTTTTTAGCCCGCGACCCCCTTTTGCACTTAAAAATTTAAGGATCCCCTGAAGAATATATGTGTACAAAATTATCGCGAATGATAAATTTTTTCTATAATCCATTATTTCTGCAACCTCCCAAATATTTTTCCGGACTACCTGGGGGTCGTAACCTCCACTTTGAGAAACACTGTTCTACCTGACCACAGAACATCTTCTAGGTGTCTCTTTGCTTTTGACGGATCACATGCTTGAATGATTTTTGGTAGGGTTTAAAAGCTTCCCAATCAATCTCACGTCTGGTATTATTCGCCTTGTGAAAGCGTCTTCTACCCCCTTCTTTAACTTCCCTAGTTTCAAGCATCACCAGGGCGTTGGCCGGTCGCTTGTCTGGAGGGCATGAACTTTCGTAGCTTGGGGGAATAGATGTGTGTAGTTATTTAACTCGATTTTCTAAGTCCTCTTCTGTTTTTATTGCTTGCATGGTGATGGGAAAACCCAAGTCTTTCTGCACAAGCTTTAAGAATTCACCTCTGCCAGTCTTGGGTTCCTGTACGTTGTTTCAGAGAATGCACGTGACGTTAAATGTATTCATATTTGAAGAGGTTTGCATGCCATTTAGTATAATTTTATCTAAGGTGCGGGGGTCGTGTGGTTTGTTGCGTGTTGTTGATTAAGTAATAGTAGAATTATGCGGTTTTATTCAACAAAAACTAGCGACAAGGGCAGACAGAGCAGTTCAATTCACCTTCCATGACCCTTGTTTCGTCACGATGATATAAACAGGATAATTTTAAAAATTCAATGTAATCTTAATTAATGCATCTTAAACTGTAATTAAACCCTCTCTGTATACTTGTATTATGTAATCAAGGGCACCATTTATCTCAAAAAAACCTCTACTAAACTGTCGTTATTCTGATATAACCCCTACAATTAGCCAGCTTGTTATATAGTAAATATAGTCACTCTGATAACAAAACTAAACAACTCCTGCTTTATAATTATTTGCAAAAATATATGTGACAAATTAGAAATAGTCTTTAATATCATGCCACATTTCTTCATAGCCCATCTGTATATGGTAGATTGTTTTACTTGCAAGATTCCAACTCCGTCAACATGATTGCTACTGAATTGCTCTGCGCTGGGTGAGAACGCAGCGCGACCCATCACGGATTGAACGGACACACGAGAACTGGGGCGGAATATTTAAATTCTGAAGTAAACTGAAACCTGACGTCACACTGGTATTTCACGGTTGCCTGGATCTTCCCACGCAATCAAGCCGCGCAATTGAATTTCTCAATTTTCAATTTCTTCCCTCCCCTCACAACAATAAAACAGCGCATTATGCGGCTCATAAATAAATTTTTAAGGCGCGCACATATTTTGATATCGCACATATCAAATGAGAGGCCTCGTGAAGGGTTTTGTTGATGTGGCTCTCGTAAAATATCGTCGAGGGAATTTCTCTCGCAAAGCAGCGCATCTCCCTGGGGACTTTTTTATGCCTACCCCCGGCCCCTGTGCCCCGTCGTCTTATATTAGGAATTGGATTAATACGGCGCCGATCAATTCCCGGACGGCGGCAATGTTGGGGACGTGGCACCGTCTTAATTCTTTCATGTCTGATCGGTCTCGGAATCAATTAGCCGTGCTGGTGTGGTGTAAATGTGTATATGGGGTGAGTGCATGTGTGGCCGGGGGCCGTTTAAGGAGCTTCTCTTTCTGAGTAGTTCGCACAAAGCCCACATTATACAGTTCGCTGCCAGTTAAACGCCTGTGGGGTTGAAATGCACCTAGCCTTACGACGCAATCAAGCGGCGATGAAGAGAATGTATTGCATGATACGTGCACGATTCCCAGCCCTGAATGGAATCATCAGGAGATAAGGACTACATACAATTCATTTGCAGGTGTAGCGCATAAGTAGCTGCTGTTATCTCTATAGAATTCAAGTTAAGCGACGTTTGACAAATATGTCTTTCACGGTTTAAATAACATATTAGCGGAATGTATAATGAAGACATATGGATATGTAGATCTGAACTTTAACAAAACAAAACATATTTGATGCAAAATGCACCCATAGTATTATGTATCAATTTGCTTTTCAGTGAGAGCAAGATTTATTGAACGTCATTGAAGTTATTGATAAATGGTCAAAACAGATTTCCGAGTATAGCCGTTAATATTTATAAAATTTATACCATACGAACAAAAAACATAAGCTGTAATTGTGTCTTTCTGACAATTACAACTGAAGTATTTGTTAATACATAATATACATATGAAACTTTATACTTTAGCATATTCTGGTGTATTGACACCTAATTTTATTATACCATAAGCATTATTGCTTAGGACTTCGGTATTATTCCTTATTCATGATATATGTAATGCTTTGACCATCGAACACTTCATCTATTTAGAGACAGAGAAGAATTTAATCAATGATCTTAAAAATACTTGTTTGTCATGTCAAACCAACACAATTACTCGAAATACACATAGGGAAGTATTTCGAGTAATTGTGATGGTTTGAGATGACAAACCAGTATTGTTCAAGATCATTGATTAAATGGTTCTCTGTCTCTAGTTGCTGAATGTATAATATTCTCCAATTCGTAAATTTACCTGTTAAAGTAAAAAACAATAATATTATAATCAATGCTCCATCATACCCATATAATTATATATTATATACTCACCACACGACATAGTTACTACTGTTCAAATAAACATCAATTCCTTGATGATACAGTCGACATGCATTCCAATTAACGACGGTTACTCACCTGCAAAGGTAAAAATAAATAAATTAGTATGAGGAGGTTAATTGGTATACAAGATGAAAGGAAATCGGTAAATAGATGCAAAAAATAAGCGCTTTTTTTCCGAAAATAATATTAAATGTACAGGGTGCTGTATGCGTACCATTATTTAAACGTTACCGATATTGTGACATTGCCTTGTTCGCACGGACCTGTTACGCTACCGTTAACAATCTTTTTAACTACATAAAACTGTTTAATTTAATTGTAATAGTAAAAATAAATGCAAGCTATTTTATGAACTGCTTACAAATATATAAGAAAAAGCTCTGCAACTCGTTTTTACTCCGTGCTTGTCGTGGAAAACTGTGGCGCTGAGCAGCTTCGTAACTGCTGTTTTGTAGGAAACTCCTACCAGTCGTTCATCACGGTTTCCATGGCCCGATGTTTTATGAAGAGGCCGCGCGGGACTCGTAACTCGACTTTCGGACCCCGCGCACCAATCCCAAAAACGTTTTCGCACGGAAAACGAAATTCCCCCGCTACACACAGAGATCCGAATTTAATCCAAGTCAATTGTAACGAATTGAAAAAAAATCTAATAATTAAGTTATTCTACGATTATTTGAAGAAGTGATAAATAACAAACACTGGAATGTTGGCTGATTGTATTTCATGCCTTTATGTGAAGATATCGTAATGTAAGGCACACCTTACGACAATAATTATCATAAAGATCAGTTTATTATCAAATAAATAAGAAATAAGGATTATTTAAAATACACATTACGACAATAATTATCATGAAGATCGGTTTATTACCCAAATAAAATCTACTTTTTATCTTAAAACAGTGTCGCGATCGACTTGTTGTCATTAGTGCTCTATCTATCATGTATTATTTATGATGGAGTTAAAATATAACAACGAAAAGATAAAAGTACAGACAATTTTGTATATTTTATAGTATCTTATACCTTCTATCGAAAGTTGTGTCTATTGACTTTATTTGCACTATTTTATCTTTATCTTATATTAAATTTACAGTCTTTCGCCAGTACTGCATCCTCAGTTACCTAATCTGGTCCAGTACAGGGCATTTAAATTTTTTGTTGAAATTGAATCGAGCTGTCGTGCCAGACAGATTTTCTACGAAGCTAATCTACCGTAAGAAGCTCACACCATCTCCAGAAACCGCAAGTAAAATGACTTTTTCTGCTAACATTGTCCACAATAGATATCGAGCCTATGCTTGATGACATTGTGGAGGAATTGGTTTGGATGAACAAACCTTTAAAAAATTCGTTTCTTGAATACAAGACTTAAATTCGATTTTTAAGTCTGTACTGTGGGTCCGGAATCACCTGACACGGCATCTATCATTAGCCTAGTCGGCCCGTAGAAAACCAGGTGTGCCCAAGTAAGACGTCAGCCACTTCCTAGAAGCCAAAGCTGGTTGATAATTACACAATTATTGTTGTGTCAGTTTCTGGGAAATGTTCAAAGGATAAATTCGCGCCACTACCCACCCACTACCCACCCACGTGCCTCAACTCGTGCAAGTGCTCGCATCAATCCCGCTATCTCCCAAGCATTTAAATGCGATGAAAGAATACCCGGCACCCTGACTCCAAGCACTAAGCATCAACCGAGCTCACCCGCCCTAGCCCCCTCCTTCAATCGAAGCCCTTCTTCACAGTGAAACTGTCGGTGCTTCCGTTGAAAATCCTCCAAGGAAGAAACCGATGTTTCTGCTTTCACTGGGAAAAATTCCCGCAACACTTGCGGCTTTTCATGTTCAAAAGTAGAGAAAATTTTGAAAATCACGAGGGCGATGGCCTTTAGGAAGATTGGTGACACCAGGTGAGATTCAGAAACTTCTTAAGAAATGCGTGAAGATGATATGCAATGAAATGCCCGATTAACCTACTCTCCGGTATCGGCAAACTGGTCGACAGGTTTCTTCTATGCAGCATCAAATTACTAGAGTAGTGGAATACATTCCGGAGGGATTCTACACAAATCGATCCAGAGTTGCGATGTTCTTAGATGTTGAGACGCCGTTTGATAGTATGGCACCACAGCCTGCTTTATAAAGTCATACAATATGAATATCTAGACTATGTGATCCGCCTTGTTGCTTTTTACCGAAAGCATGATTTCGTACTACCGGGAAAGGATCTTTCGTCGTATATGCTTAGTATTTATTTCTTAGATATTCCACGACCCAAAAGACAACACAGTTATACTGCTCGGAAAACCTTAAAATAATCGTAGTAAAATTACAATCAGCCATAAACGAAGTCAAGTTGTGGATAAACATTTGGCGGATTGAAGTCATCCCAGGTACAGCACCGCAGTCTTCTTTACCCCAAGAAGGTTGGCACGATGGGATGACATTTGAGAAAGCCGTTGATAAGCTATTTCCCCTAATCGGGACGTACAGTATTCTCCGTTTACGAAACAAGTTGAGGCTCTATTGCTTAGTGCTAAGACTGAACGGTGCTCCTGTCTGGGCTGGTAGCTTATCAAAGACGAACTAGTCGAGTTTGCAGCGATTTCAGAACAAGACACTTAAAATATTCCTAAATGACTCCTATTGGTGCATTCGTGACATCTAACTATAAATTAGCAATTCAAATCCTTAGGTATATTATTTATTTTCCTTTTCTTGAGTTCATATTGCTCTATTTTGGTATCATTGTACCTAATTAGTTTCATTGTAGTGATTTATGACAGATTTTTGTATGATGTATTCAAAATCATTATGCCTGGATAATTAGCACAGTTTAGTAGGTGTCTTTTTTAAAATATGGTTGTGTATGTTAACAGTTCTTGACTCCACCCTGTTGCTCTGATTTCTTCTCATAGGCATATGTATGTATACAATTTCATTGTACAGTTTACTCCTACAAGTTTGTCGCTGCCATTTTATATTATCCTTTCTTCTTCTATTTGCCCGGGGCTTCGGCCGTTCGTTACTCAAACGCCCTTGATTAGGGTTGCCAGCTGTTGGTGTTTCAAAAGAGGGACAAGTCGGGCAGGAGTTAGATTATGTTAGATTAGATTAGGTTTGGGGTGGTTGAGTTGGTGCGTCGATCCGACAGAGGACGAATCGGCTCCGCAATCAACGCCGTACAGCACAAGCTGTAGGTTTCATCGAGTTACCATAGGCTACAACCCCAAGGGCTGTAGCTACAAATAGAGACAGCAATCGTGAAAATCTATTGAGAAATGGGTAGGGTGTTCTCGGATGAAAATGCAGGCATTTTGTTGTGTTATGAGACAGATTCTACAATCCTGTGTTACTTTTGCAGCTTTTATCTTTGACCTATCGACCTCCCTAGGTCAACTCTACAGTCACACTGGCTCTTCCGACCCCGACGCTATTAGGTAATAAGAGCCAGGGAACATTTCTTATTCTTTCAGAATAAAACAATACGCACTGCAGGTCTGCTCCAGACTTTGCCTCCTGCGACCGGCCGAGGTACTCCGCCGGACCATGTTAACATCGAGATGCGATGAGGAGCACGCCTGGGTGGCATGGGGACGGGAGGGAGAAGACAAAAACAACACCAGATAGCAGACAATCTCAAGGACGAAACAGACTACCGACTACCGACCCGCCTACGGAAACCCGAGAACTGAGGCAAATGACCAAGAGCCCAAACTTTGTAAAACGAGAAGGAGAGACGAGGGTTGTCTCTACTGAGTGACAAAAGCATGACGCAATGTTCGTCGTCATGTTTGTGCCTTGGTCACAAACAAGAAGACCAAAAGAAAGGACACTACGTTTGCACTAAAAAAAATGTTCTAATGGGTAATGATGGATGGGAATAATTAACAGTATACCGTGCAGAGGAGGGATACATTAGCACCGGTCGGTGAGGGCATCAGGGTACGTGCCTTCGAACATCATCCGACTACCACCTATCATCAGCAAACGGCGGTGTAACACCAAGGACTCCAACGATTAAAAGGCAAACTGAATTTGAACCAAAAAAATAAACGGAAATTAGGAGGAATCGCTAGTCGATGACGAGGATTGAACTTTTGGCCGCAAAGGAAGAAATCTTAAACCGAAGTAGCCAACAGGAAGGCCATCTCGCCTTCGGGAGGTAGGATGCCTACATGCAGTTGGCAGTAGTCAGATATATAGACTAACAGACACGGCTGTGACAACAACGAACATACCGAAGGATGCGAAAGTAGACGCGGCGGTTGTTCTTGAGAAATGCGAGCGAATCTTTGGAAAAACCGGAACCCAGCTAGAAATGCCCTAAAGAGCCAAAACAATAAGCCTCAAGCACCAGCTGAAAGCCCTCAAGGTGGAAAATACTCAGTAGGGTAGGGAGATGGAGAGAATGAGACACATATAAGGGATATGCAAGCTCGGCTGGTCCAGTTGACCAGCCAAGCATGCCAAATGGCACCAAACCCTACACCAGGCGAAGTAGATACAGTGGAGAGGACTAAATTAGAAGCTGGGGCTCTTTTCACAAGACAGCCACCTGCAAGGAAGCAGTCGAAACTCTGAGACTGAGCATTAGCTGCATGACACCTTCTAGAATGTGGTAGTGGTGAGGAGGGAAGCAACCAACTCGCCCCAAAGTGAAGAAACAGTTAGGCTAATAGACGAAGAAATCAGAGCAGTGACCTAACGGCGAATCGAATAACTCACGAGTTTAACTCTGAGGGTGGATGAAGTGGCCACACAACGGAAGTGTACACGTCCAATGGCTCAGGTGGGGAGAATCGAGCAGTATATACACTATATAGTACACGATACTACCAGTAAGGAGAAGATGAAAGAAAGCATATAATATGGCTAACTAACTACTAATCGCAGACGAGACAGAGGGAATATTAGTCGAGGTACCAAAGCTGCCCACCCATGACACCAGGAAAGTCATACAATTTTGAGGAGTCGAATGTACAAGAACTTATCAGGATCCTGGAGGAAAAACACACATCTGAAAATCACCAAGGAATGGCCATTACTAACGTGGTAAAACCTAAGATACCGAAGGAGGAGTCAATATTGAACAAACCGACCGAGGGGCAGACGTATGCGGACCTAGTTCGGAGAATCCGAGAGATCAACAGCGGGAACGGCAATGTGTCCCGGTCCAAGAAAACCGAAAACGAACACCTCCGGATTAGGGAGAGGGGCAGTGGCCTTATCCGACGTATTAGCGAGGTCATAAACAGGAAGGAGCCGGGAACCGAGACTAGAGGCAGGAGGTCGGGCGTAATTCTATACATAAGGGGACTAGACCTACTTAAAACAAGAATGGAATGAGGCACAATACAGGGTTGGGGAACCAAGGCCGGCCTAGAAAGGCACGAAGAACGTAACAGTGATAACAGCTGATGTTGTTTGGATAGCCACTGGGCCCACGAGTGTCGAGGGAATGACAGAACCTGTGTCTGAGGTGTAGAGAGACCACCAGACACGACAGTGCAAAAGGCAGACAGCCTACTACGCAGTGTGCAGTGCAGAAGGCATTGCCGTGGGAGGCCTCCGATGCTCAAAAAGAGAAGGGCTCGGGAAGAAGCCGATCAACGCAAAATTGATAATAGAGAAAACATACGAGAAACTAAGATCAGAGCACTAGGCCGGGACAAACATCCCTGACGACTCGGGATCTCAGCCCCAGGCCAAGGCAGCGTGGGAAGAGTGTATCGGAAGCGGTCAAGCCTCTACCGTAGGATGTGAGAAAGTTTAGTAGATGGGGCCCCCGCCAGAATGCGAGGTGTATCTGACACTGCCCATGCTCACCGAGAAGAATTTGTTAAATTTCATCAATCTAGTTTATTAAAAAAGACATATTAATAAAATTCCCATACAACAAATAGTCCAAACACGAAATAAATAATAAAAATGAGAAAAAGGTGGACATTTTAGCAAGAGGAAGGATAAGAGAACGTTGTAGCCAATAGGAGGATTGTCCTCCCAAAAGGAGGTCGGTTGGCCACCCTACCCTTCATCCATGTTTTGAGGTCACCATCTGTATTTCATTGTTATTTCTTATAGTTATTTGTGTATTTTTTCTTTCTCTACAATCTTCCACCATCCTTTACTGTTTTGTACAATTTCTTTTCAGTTTTGGACCCTAGTTTTTTAAGTTTTGTTTTACATTATCTATCCATCTTATCCTTGGTCTTCTTCATTTTCTCTTTTCCGTGGATTTCCTTTCCATCAGTCCTTTTTCTCCTTACATGTCCAACCCCATTGAATTCTTCTCGATTGTATTTCTTTTACTATGTACTATGTCTCCTCCACAAGTATTACTGTCTTCGTTTACTTTTTTGGCTCCTAGAATTGCTCTCATTACTCTTCTTTTTAAGATTCTTTACTTCTATAGTAGAGCGCCTTTAATTAAATCGAACCCTACTGCCATTATGTGCATGTTTGTACATTTCCTTTAATTTATCGAATTAATATATTCTATGATTATTATTATTGTACTAGCATTCGATGATTAACGGAATATTTGAATAAAATGTTCCAACAGTTTTCATCTACCATTATATCTTTAGTTCATTGATTCGTGTGTTTCCCAATTTTATTTACTATATACTATTGCTGTCTTTTTGTGGTTTAGAGGGTTGTATTATCTTTATTAGTTATTTTTTCTAGGCCGTGACGCATATAGATTTTTGATTTTACATAACATATTCGCCTTACATTATCTGTCTCTCCAAATCAATAGGTCGAGCTTCTAATATGTTTTATCCAATTATTTCTTGTGTTTTCTTTGCCTATTATAAACCATTGTTATGTTTAGTTTTTCTAGATTTCTTGATTATTGGTTATATTCATGTCGATAGTTCTTATTCTGGGGCCTTCTTGAATTTTCAGCATGTCCCATATGTGTTAAATTGTTGCTATTCGATATTTGTCCATTTCCCTTCATTTCTGTGTTTTAATTTTAATTTTCGTTTTCATTTGAATTTATTCGAGACAATTTAACAGCACATGATGTGCATATGGAATCAAGAATGCGGGTTTGTTGCATTTCTGGGAACACAAACAGATCGCAATGGGGTGATTAAATCATTGATTTACTTTGATCATTATTATTCCCAGCGGTCGATAGTCGTCGTCTGTGTGAATCAAGAGATTGTTTGTTTATGCACATGTGAGCCGTCTGCTGAAGCCAGATGCAGACAGCCATGCCGTGAGTTTTCTGTTTGTTCGCCAATCATCAGTGTGTCAAACAGAAGAGTGTGTACAAATGTACGGAGATCATTTACTTTAACCGAAATCTAGTTACAATGTATCATTAATTATTTATATAATAATAACTATCTATAAGAAGAAATTGGAGACTTAAAACTTTTTTTATTATAGTAATTATGACATACTTGAGGGAAACCTATACACAGCATTATTCATAATTGAAGGAAGATGACGAAGAAAGACATAAAACAATTTCATCACAAGTTCTTTAACATTAGCTTATTAGAAAATCATTATGCAGTGAAATACGTTTTTTACTACATACACAAATCTTGCCTCATTTTAGAAAGATTGTTATCATTTTTAGATAATCAACATAATTAGAATGTTTTAAATTTTTTTTTTCATAACCCTGTCTATAATTCCCTAAAAAAAAAACGTTATTTAACCTGATTTTTACGTCGTTTATATATATATATATATATATATATATATATATATATATATAACAAAGCAAGTGTTACGTTCACTGATATATTTAATTCTAAATGAGTTCTAACCTATACCATAGTTTCAATAATTAGCTTAAAATACTTGATTTGATGTGAATTCCGCCTCACATTAAATCAAGTATCTAAGTATCCCTACCAAAGAATCTTTAAAACATATAATAACCAACTGTGAAACATTAAATACAAGCAGAAGGAAGTCAACTAAAACCACAAAGCATTTGAAATTAGAAGATTTCTGAACTTCGTCTATAATATGGAGTTCGTGATAAATAGCAAATTCATGTTGCTTGCTAGATGATCGTTATGATTAGATCATCTAACAAGCAACATAAAAAGTCCCGTAAAACACTAGACAGACGATATTAACATTCCTTGTTGTTATAGAGAGAAGTAAAAACAAGTAATGTTATATAACTATATGTAATAATTCAGTCATAGTTTTTAATTACAAATTTAATTTCAACCGGTATTCCAATGATAATACTGGTTTTATGTTCACGCTTTTCAATTACTTCAAATAATATTGTTCTTTTAAATGGCATGACCCATATAATTTTGAAGCTGATTTTCACTCTGCACTCAGCTCCACTAAAAGCCATTCTAAAATATATGATTATTTTCACAATTATAGCATGCGCCTTGAATTTTTACTACAGCGAGTAGGATGTGACCGCATTTGAATTTCCGTTTCGGGCGTCGAAGAAAATCGAATTAATTCATTTTCCAGCTTCTTTTTCGTGTGGCGGTTACGCGTCCGCCACGTCGTGGTCTTCATTAATTCCAACAGCTGCGACCGACGTCGAGAGGGTGTGGGGAGGTTCTCTCGGCGCCTCGTCGCCTGGGCGCGCCTTGCCCGCGTCCGCGGAATAATAATAGCCCTTTGAAATTGGCCTCAATATGTACACACGACATTACATGTAGGGCTACTGAACAACCGACATTTACCCCCCAATAATGTCCGGCCAACACTATACTAGACGGATCAATACGTATTTAATGAATAATCACAAGCTAAATAATCACATATCTAAATCAATTTCGACTTTAATGAACCCATTCACCCGCCACTTTACTTGATTTACATTAAACCCAATGGGCTGGATGGGGACGGAGAGTTTATCCAATGAAATTCTATTACCGCGTTCTTTTGTGCACGCGGTTGAAGCCGATACGCATTCCACAAGTAACCGATGGAACATTACTCACACATACAAATATTTATCATATTTCAACGTCTCTCTTATTAAATTCTAGGCAGCGCCGACAACAATTTGTACAGCAACCGCAGCCAAAGTGGCCGCATACGTCATGTGTATGTAAAACGGCAATCGTATGCGCATATTTTTAAATTATTCAACCGCAAATGGCATTCTTGTATTTTGTTGCATTATGTGAATAAGTTTCAATTTATCTTTCCGGCTTTCGAGTTGTTCATCACTTTTATGTTCTTACTAAGTGAAACCCCGTCGTCCGAGAACCAAATCAACTATTTACAAAAAAACAAAAGTGTGAACACTGCGGTTTTACGTTTTTTAAATCAAAATTCTAGATATATGAGTGTGAATCCACCTAGAAATTTACATATCTATACTATCTCAGCTAGTGAGGATGAATTCACACAATATCTTGAGTGGTTATATACAAAATATAACAACGTTCCCTCTAGGAAGAAAATTTAACGCTATCTGAAGACGACGTGGTGTCTTAATGGGTGTGCATTTTAATTGATGTGGTGTCTCTAGATGGTGTTAAACTTTCTTCCTAGAGTGGAAGTTCTAATTTTTGGATATTTCTCAAAAATCATCCATAAACATTGCGGGTAACTAAATTTTTTTTTTTTTTATGATACTTTCACCTTACTGCATTCAACACACGACGTTTTCCGGGTCTGTTCATGCCTGATACGCTTGTTTATATCTAACCGCGGAGCTGCAAGCGAGAAACATCACTATTTAATTGATAATTGCAAAAATAATTTTAATAAAAGTTCAGAAGCCAATTTTAATGTATTATGAATCTATAAAATGTTCGTATAAATTGACCGTTACAAAGTTATGTGCAAAGATATTGTTTCAGATAAACTGCCAGTTGTAGCCGTTTGATTTTTCTTCTATGTAAGCACAATTGATAAATTTGGTTGCGATCCATATAATCGGTTTGGCGCAATTTTATTCACATGCATACACGTCCACATACAGTACATAATACCTTCCACTGTATAGGGAAGTGCTGAATTCGGAAACGTATTACGTCGAATTAAATAATGAATTTAAAAAAAATAACAACAAAAGGCGACAGGAATCTACGACTCACTTTTGCAATGTTTATATCATAGGCATAATCATGAAAACATTGATTTCGCTTTTATCTCCAGAGATAATGCTTGCTACAATACACACTATGCCATTTTTGAAGGATCAACACTTATGTGAAAATCAGTCATTAAAAAGTATGGGGTTAGTGAAATTGACAAAATCTCAACAAGAGGGTAAGATAATGATAGCATAAATAAGGAATTCTAATAAAAGAAAAATAATATTTTTACCGATTAAAAAAAGTTGTAGCTATATATAATAATCTTGTAATATATCTTATATAATTTAGTTGATTAGTACATACGTATAATCTTTTTATAAAGTAGGGCACTCTCGGTATTTACTTTGTTTCGCCAGTTTCGCTGAGATCAGAAAGTGAGCAGCGGAATTCGTGAAACAATCCCCTCTCGAATGCTTGTTCAATGAAAACAGTTCTGCAATTAATTTCACGATATAAAGCTTCAGGGTTAGTCAATAGCACGGGAGAATGCCGCACTAATAAAAATAAATACCAATTGGAGCAGCAACAAATAAATACGGCATTAAAGTGTCATTAGTTAGCACAGTGTTTGGCTAAAGTGTGCAGAATAGCAACAGCAGTGTGTCCTGATTTATGAATCAACCAAAGAACCCTGACTGACTATTTTCTAATTAACGACATCGTTTACGTTTTAGTGCTCCCTTTGGTATTTATATAAATATTAATTGTGCGTTACGAAACGCCGCAAAGCAAATAAATAAATATATATTTCTCTTCGTAGTGGCGTGAACACTTAATACTTATTTGGTGGCGTTGTATTTTTTCCCCACTAAATCTTGATGGATCGAGTTCGCTGGAGGTTTTCACTTAGAAGTAAGACTCGAGATCACTCGATGCTGTGTAAACTACTAGAATTCGTGGCTTTTAATCAAAGCAAATAGTTATTCCGCGAAATTACGTTTATTTCTCAATTCATTTCAAGTTCTTTTAAATTAACATCGGGTTAATCAATAAAATAAGAAGGAGCTGGATATCCTGGAGACTTTTTACTTATATTAATATGTGTCGGTATAATTCATAGCTCACTTAAAGAACGTAATTTAAAAAATGTAAACAATCGTATATAGGTTCTTTTAGAATACTATCGCAAGAACACGCTCCCAAAAACAAAAACTGAAAATGTCAGGATATATTTGTTTGGTATAGGCTTATTCACAACCCTTTCACGATAATTATTTGGATAACCCTCAGCGAACATTTCGGAAAGCACAGCTATTCGCATATATTTAACTTAAGGCTATAAAAGAGACATTATGTGCATCGTTAGTCGTTTTTAATTAGTTGATTTTATTGAGATTTGTTCTAAAATAGATAAAGGTAAGTTTCTATTGTTAGTGACCATTAACATAATTCACGATATGTATAAACTAATCTAGACCACGTTTGTTGATAAATCCCGAGGATGCTTAGATATATTATAATTAATGGAGGTTTAGAAAAATGAATCGGGGAGGGCGAAGTGTGGAGAATAAGATAGTAATAGTAGTAGTTTAGCGATAGCAGTTCTTGTGAAATGAACTGGAGGTGGCGCGCTGGTCTAAGAGAAGGTAGTCAAGGTGGTGGCAGTGCATAGAGGAGGTCACTGTAATAAGTATTAGACACAAGGTTGCTATGTCCATTATGATGGATAATAGGTATGAAATGGACAGAAAATAGCTGTTTTCTATATGCCTGGATGGGTTTAGAAATAGAACAGAGATAAGGGAGTAGAATAGTAGAAGAACTGCATAGCAGTACTTCCACCCAGGCACAAGTTTTTGGAGTGTATAGAAATGTTAGGGATGGACGCTGTGGAATGGATGATGAGAATGTACAACGATACGTGGGCAAGAACTAGAGCGATGGAGAAGTGTAAGGGAAGTTTAAAGTTAATATGGGGATTGGACAGGGATGTCCTCTAAGACCTCTCATGCTAAATATTTAGACGAGTGAATTGGAGGAAGTGTTAAGGAGAGTGCAAACGAGAGGGGTTGTGGTAGGAAGAACGAAGGTCTGATATATGCGGATAATGTAGTTCTTGTAGCCAAGAGGGTGGTAGAGATGCAGGAGATTTTGGACAGAATAGAAAAGTACCTTGATAAGCGGAGGTTACTTGTGAATGCGGAAAAAATTAAATGGATGCTGTTTAAGAATGTGGGGGAAGATGGGCAGAATGAAAGAGTTGAAATGGAAGGGTGTAATGATTCAGAGAGTTTAGAATTGGAGTGGGTGCAAGTAAATTCAAGGTAGGCGTGGTGGATAACGTGGAGAAAAATGGAAAATGGTGGGACGGAAATATAAGAATTACATGTACAATTTGAGATGGGTGCGTGAAGCCCATACTGCAATACGGAGTGGAAGTATGCAGTGCGAGATCTAGTCGACAAGGAGCAGGGAAGGACTATGAAGAAGCTGTTAGGGCTGGGAAGGTAGCCCCTTTACGAATCTTCCTACAAAAAGAATGAGATGTAGTGAGAAACGCGTGGGAGGGTGGTAATGTTAGAGGAAAGGCTGGAGAGGTTAGATCAGGAAAAACTAGTGCGGGAGTATATAATAGATGTGTAGAATGTGAGGTTGTGTGTTTGGAGGTTTCACTGCTCTTTCACCGGTTTTCAATAGTTGCACCCACAAAATATATGCAGCAGATCCATAACTTGTTTAAAAAAAACGCTAAAGATTATTCAATCAACAAATCTGGTGTGGCCTATGCACAGTTTTGACCAAACGTCAGAGAAACAATAAACGTTTCATAAACAGAATAACGTCAGTTAAAACTTACTCAGGAGCCGACATTAGATCTCTGACCACAGCCCTGCAGTTGCCAAAGTTCGTATAAAATAAAAAAATAAAGATTAAAATTAAGAAATACAGAATAGTGAAAGAAAAAATGAATGATACAGACATAAAAGAACACGTACAAAAAGAGGTCAATCATAAAATAAAATTAGATCAGAAACGCAGCAGACAATAGGCGCAGATATAGATCCTCATACATGGATTAATATATAAACAGCGTTATTGGATGAAAATAATATCCATTAAAACCAGATAAGAAGAAACCTAAACAGAAATTGATGAGACAGGAAAGTCTGCTTCTTATACATGAAAGAGGGAACGAATTTACTGTTCCTTCTTTCATGTATGTAATGTATGTAATGCGAATAAATATAAAGAAGTAAAAAGAAAGATAATGAGGCAAAGAAAATATCGATTTCAGCAAAATTCGAACACAGAAGTATTATAAACAACGATAACCAGCAAGGTCTAACTAGAGCAAATAGATAATAACAACCCTATATTAATAAAGAAAAAAACGGCAAAGTCGCAATAGAAGCTGCCATAAAACTTCGACGATGAAAGAAGATGTATAATAGAAGAACCTTTTTTCGATTTAAGAAAGAAGAACCCAACAAAATACCACAGACATAAAAGAACATGTACAAAAAAGGTCAATCACAAAATAAAATTAGATCAGAAAGGCAGCAGACAATCGACGCAGATATAGATCCTCATACATGGATTAATATATAAACGGCGCTATTGGATGGAAATAAGATCCATTAAAGCCAGACAAGAAGAAACCTAAACAGAAATTGTTGACACAACAAAGTCTGCTTCTTATACATGAAAGAGGGAACGGTTTTACTGTTCCTTCTTTCATGTATGTAATGTTTGTAATGCGAATAAATATAAAAAAGTAAAAAGAAAGATAATAAGAGGCAAAGGAAATATCAATTTCAGCAAAATTCGAACACATAGAAGACTATAAACAACGATAACCATCAAGGGCTAACTGGAGCAAATAAATAATAACAACCCTATATTAATAAAGAAAGAAACGGCAAAGTCGCAATAGAAGCAGCCCTAAAACTTCGACGATGAAAGAACATGAATAATAGAAGAACCTTTTTACGATTTAAGAAAGAAGATAACTCAACCAAATACCACAGTGGG
Source organism: Lordithon lunulatus (assembly GCA_963942505.1). NCBI lineage: Eukaryota > Metazoa > Arthropoda > Insecta > Coleoptera > Staphylinidae > Lordithon > Lordithon lunulatus. Next base: position 40,608,934 of record OZ012668.1, read on the forward strand.
ATCAAACATAATGAAAGACGAAGTTAGTTATGCTTTACAAACCTAAAAAAGCAGAAAGATGTAATTCCATATGAGCTCCTAAATCTAGAAGATAGCCAGTTCGATGTTATTGTAGATAAATATATTATCCCGTGTTATTTAATCTGTACTCCGAAGCGATATTCAAGGAACCTCTAAACAGAGTACAACTTTTAGTTAAAAAATAAATAAACACAAAGGTTTGCATACAAAATATGTCACACTGTTTAGAAATTCTTTTTATACCTAGATTATTGATGGATTGATTAGTTTCGCTAAAAAAGTTAGAACATATCAGTATTTAGAGTATGCGACAGTAGGCTACTCAAAAAAACATACCTACTTTGCAACGACTGTGCCATCGGCTGAAATAATGAACTGAGTGATTATGTGAATGCAGCCCGGTAGGGGCCCTCTTATGAAGCAGTAAAGCAGAAGATCGTCTAAATGAAATATTGAGAATAGGGTCGAAGAATTCTGGCACATAAAAAGATAAAATGAACTCCATAGTTGGAAATATAAAGAAAGAACTTCTAAAAGCAGATGTCATCAGACAGAAACTATGGATAACCATCGAAATACTTCAATTATGGAAAAGAGGAACTATGTAATTTAACCTAAGGCAGTATTATACTAGCGTTCGCGGAGAACCAGTTCTTAATTTCATAGCCATGGGTAACAGAACGGTCTGATCTTTTACAAAAAATGGAAGAAACGAAATGTACGAAACGAACTGGTATCTGTTAGTTAAATATGAGCCGAAAAGTTCAAGAAGCGCATCATTGAAATAAAAATAATACAATTTTCACAGGAGTATCGAATGGTCAATTATGTCGACGGCTTTTGAGATGTCTGTACAAACTACATCGACCCGTCCACCTTCGTCATGCAACTTAGAAACAAATTGAGTGGTTATAGATTGTTTAGGTAACTATTCTGAAATGAAGATACAGTCGAAGTAGAAAAAATGTACTATGAATTGACACCTCAAAAACTTTAGCTAGATTGGATCAGACAGAGATCACATTGTCTATAACCTGATTTAAGATTTGAAACAGGACCTACTTTAGCAAGTTTCTATTCATCAGGAAAGCTTAGACATTTTAATATTAAATGATGAATGGTGGTCATAAGTCCATAAGTAATAGAGCGGGAATCTGGTCATTTTGTTAATAGTTATGTATCATCTATGGCACCAGTGCTAATAGGAAGTAAGCTAGAGGGCTGATAAGAACTATTTATTACAGAGGAGGGCGAATACACTCTATGAAAGTAAAACGAGAATTTATATACAATTACCTCTGGAGAGTCAAACTGGGTGTTGGTCCAGTGGTCATCTTAGGTATAGGAAGGGTCCACGTTTATCTCGTATGAAAGACTAAAATTAAGTTCAACTATAAAAGAGTTTCAATTTAAGTTAAGTAGCATTTGTAATTAGATACTATCAGTAACTTTAATTTAGTTTCTTTGGTAGTTATTGAGGTAAGTCAGATATTTGTGTTTTATTTGTATTTATTCAGATAGTAATGTTTAAGCTTCAAGATTATATCGCGCTAAAAACCACTTAAGATTGTTATTGGTCATTCGTTTATTATGTTTAAGTTTATGTTGGTCAAATAGGTTACTTATACATAAGGCAGTATAACTTGTATGTAGTTTAAGTGCGGCATTAACAACATATAATGCTAGCAGAACACCCCAGTTGGATGCTGAACGAATGAGTATAAATCAACCATGTGAATTTTGCGAAAGTTGTACTATCAGTAAAAACTTCACGGCCGGAGAACGAATTAGTGAAGATGAGGTCTTGATGGATGACAATGTTATTTACTAGCACTAATTAAGTGGAGGTTAAGAAGTTGTTGCTTAGACGCGACTTGATGTCAGCAATATCAAGTTTGTTATAGAATGGAATATTGAAGACCCCCGTACTGCAATGGAAATGTAATCCCATAGTACCCAATAGATATTCAGACTAGACCCCCTCATAGAAGGTAAGTGCGACAGAATTCTACGCAAATACAGTTTTGTCAAACATTTTCAGACCATCATTACACTGGATGGGCTACCACAAGGCGCCCACATATCCATGTATACTGATGGATCCAAAACTAAGGCGAGAGCTGGCTACGAAATATTCTCACCAGAACTCGATCTCAAGATAAGTGCACCACTTGGAGGACTCACGTCAGTCTTCCAAGTTGAATTAACAGGAATTCTAAAGTGTGCTTAAATTCTAGCTGAACGGAATATTAAGGATAAACATATCCAAATACTCACTGACAGCAAAGCAGCTCTATTTGCACTAAATGCCAACATATTTTTGTCGAAAGAGCTATATTAATATCTACACAGCCTGGAGGAGCTAGCACAAACATAACAAACTAGAACTCTGCTGGATCAAAGAACATAGTGGCATCAAGGGGAACGAAATAGCAGATGAGCTTGCCAGGAAGGGATCCTTGCTTCCTCTAACAACTCAAGAGGATGAAATACTTTCAGCAGGTACTCTGAAAAACATAATTCTCTTGGCAAGGTGGCGAGAAACGCCGGGCTGTAAGCTATCAAAGGAAGTAATTAGGCAACCTTGTAAAATTGCAGCTACGGCCTGTCTTAACTTATTTAGAACCAATCTGAAATTATTGACTAACATCCTAACTGGCTACCGCCGGGTAAACAAACACCTACACACGATGAGTCTGGTAGACAGCCCGTTATGCAGAGGGTGGAATGAAGAACTGAAACAGCAGAGCATGTAATATGCCTCTGCCCAGCTCTAGTAAGCATTAGGCAGCTAATACCAGGGAAGTGTTGGCCTAGTATGGCCAGCATTGGCAACTCCTCACCCGCCAGAGTTCTGCAGCTCGCACGCAGAATTGACTGGAGGGACGAGTGAGTAGCCTGAAAGGGAGGTTTCACAATGGACCCATTTTGAGGCCTAAGTGTCTATAGCTATGCCCTCCAGCCAACTATCCAGAACTATCCAATAGATATAGTTTAAATATATTTTCCACTGCTGAAGTTGAGATGGCAAGGAATACGTAGACTATAAAAATTAGAATGGCGATGCGGCTGATTTTTCAATGCATCCATTATCTAAATTATAAATTCAATTATTATGCTTCCATCCGGAAAGACGCCATATCATCAAATTTGCGATCGGATTAACAGACTTGGTGGTCAGTTGTTGATAGATGGATTTAGCCAGGTTTCAAATATACCTATAATATCTTAATCACGATTACTCACAGAACCATAAAATTCTGTATGCTTATAATTTAGGCTTCTCACGATCTGATAGCAAACTGTAAGGTCATGGTTACTGTTCGGTAGTAGGCGTTTAAAGAACTGGCGAACATACCGCACATACCTAAGAGTAATGACAACCTCACCTGCATTAGTACGCTCTTCCAGCATTGTTTTAGTTGTTTTTAGAGTAGCATAAAGTTCTATTTGCTTAGGTGTGCGCTCCCTACAGACAGCATAGTTTTTCTACTTGTGGTGGTCCCGTACAGTGTAAGTTCAACTGCCTTATGTTGCTATTTAAGGAATTAAAGAACTCAATCTAGCAACCTCGGCCTGCATTTATCTACTATCATTGCTTTAAGGGATAACAAATCAATACGAATAGCGGAAAATCCAGGTGAATCCGTAACAATCTCCATAAATCTCTATTGGAATCAACTGAACGTGAAGATTATGCATGGAGTAAAAAAGAGTTGCATATTTTCTCCGCTGTTATTCAATACATATTTGTAATGTATCTTAAGGGATGTTCTAGTAGTCAGAGACGTGAGAATTCTCTTAAACTGAGATAGGCTGAATAACATCCGCTACGTAGATGACATGATATTTGTAGTCAGCTAAGAGAATCTACATGGATAGAGTGACCAAAAGCAATCAGGGTGAAGAACTAAATATTAGAGTTAGCAAAACATAACTAATGATCAATAGCAAAATCAATATCCCCAGATGCGAAATAATAATCATCAAGCCATTAAACGATCAATATATTGGTACCACAATAAATAATCAGTGGGATCATTCACATGAGGGATTGATTCGTATCGAAAGGCCAGGTCTGTATTTAGTAGAACGAGTTTTATATTCGAAAGTTACGATTTAACAAAAACGACAAATATACTATTCCTGCCATGTTACGTGTTCTCTCTTCTCTTCTATGGGGTAGAAGCATGGACGCTGGCGGAGGCTACAAGCAAATAAATGCATTCCAGATGTGGCTCTAGCTTAGAATGTTGTAGGTGCCCTGGACACACCGGGTCACAAATGTTGAATTTCTCCGGATAATGGAAACAAAATAAATACTGGTTACTGTAAAAATAAGAAATCTAGAAGAACAACTGTTATTTGCACTCCATATAACAAGCTGGAACTACGCCTTGTTTCCCTATATAGTATTTTCTATTGTAATGTATATTGTATGTAATGTAATTATGTTAGCATGTACTATATTCTAGGTAGTATATAATTATTAGAATACATAGGCCATATTATGAGAAAGCAAAGCATTAGATATTATCTACTACAGATTTTACAGGGAAAATTGCTAGCAAATCTAGGAGCTGCGATAAGAAGAAATTTCGTTGCTGAAATACTAAAGAACCTGGTTGATATATCTGGGATAAATCGTTGCCAATGTCTTACTGAAGATGATTATCATTAGATAGATGGGATCAGAAACACAATTGTAAGAAGAGTTCACAAGTGACATTGACTAATAAACAGATTCATGCTTAGTATGTATAAACCACCTTTATTGAGCTATCGACTCTTCCCTGGTCTTTTCGCCTTGTGCATAAATAAAAAGTAAGTAAATAAAATTAGGCTATTTTATTTACTTACTTCGTCAATAATATTACATGTTTTAAATGTAGGACATAAAACAACCTAATTATCCATAAATGTACAATTAGTAGCACTACATGTTGTTGTTATCGATTTATAAAATCCAGCACTTGTTAATATGCCAACTCCCCACAACAAAAATAAACAAATTGTACCAATTCCAGCGGACATGATCATAATTTCCAATCCGCTAATTACAAAACAATTATTCAGGCGAAAGGCTGCTTCCAATGTGTACAGCCAGATGTTTTAAATGATCGAATCGGAATAATTAGCACACAAAATACTCCCCGCGCGATTTCCATATGTTTATTTAAATCGTTTCGCCAACTAGCCATCCCTCCGTGTGAGTTCCGTCCTTATTTGTTTCTCATTAACCGCCCCGCGTTGCTGCGAATTATAATTGCGGTTTAATGAAAGTGGCTGGCTTGACAAAGGTGATTAATTATCTGCGACACCGTCGGAGTGCGCATTGTCCGGACAACCGCGCAATTTCTTAATTATAAATATTCAAAAGACCCGCCGGGCGCATTATGATGGAGGGGAAAAAAGACAGCGGTTGTAAGCCTCAATTTAATTAGTATGCTAAATTTTAACGGACGGGTCGAGGCTGGCGAGGAAAAAAATCAGCGACCGGCAATAAATTATTCATAAGCTCATCAAGGAATCGAAGTTTTGTATAAAAAAAATGCCGCCACTGTGATAATTTTAAAGGGAATTTAACATATATGGAGGATATAGTCGTTGAATCATGAATTATATATTACTATATTATTATATACCATTATTATATATGAAATTGTAATTATATACAATTGTCATAATAATAAGCTAGCTCAGTGGACTAGTGGTTAGAGGCGCCTTCCGTTTCCTATTGAACATTGAGGAGCGAGAATTCAAACTCCATGGAAGTTTTTCAGAGGTTCCCGTGATGTTACGGCAGTGGCCGGTTGATAATAATTATTATTATTTATAGACACATCTACATGCTTTATACAGGATATACTTAAACAAATAAATATTAAAATAAATAAACAAGTAAACATAAGCAATATAAATACCAATACCACTATCTTAGTAATATCAGTTATTACATAAACCCAATTCATCAGTGTTGTCAAATATATTTCTTTATACTATATTATTGACAAAAAGGATTGAACGTTATACGGATCGATATTTTTGTAAATGAAATAAATGCAATGAACATATAAAATGATGAATTAATGAATGATACATAGAGTGATATCACCCTAACCATTGTTAATCTTGTGGTGATCATTTATAGATATAACTTTAAACTACTTTCAACTGACATGAAGATATTTTAGTAATTTTTCACAACTTAATATCTGCATATACACGATATTCGCGGTCAATGATATCGCAGACTTTCTTAATAAATATCAAGAACAGTAACGGCCCCATATTGGAAACTTGAGGGACTGACATAAGTCGCGTGTAATAATTAAGCAAGTTTGTTAACGTGTGCGATATTTTTAATTGTAACAGTTCGGTAATGAAGTCATTATTAATAAATTAGTATAAGAATAACTGAGTTTGCCAAATTATATTTTAGACATGTTTTCTTTCATGTGTCCTTAATTATTCGATTCGTCAACCTTTAATTTTTCAGTATCATTTTATTGTAATTGTGCACATTATATTTGATATTTTATGTGTTTAGCTTTTAAACTGTTCTTTTAACATGTATACTATTAGATTTATATTTAAATTGTTGTCCTATAATAGGATTTTAATCTGTTGGGCAATAAACAATATTATTATTATTATTATTATTATTATTATTATATATACTTCATATTGCATATATTGTTAGCGATTGCGAAAATATGATTCTATAACATTGGGATAACTAAAAAGCCTATGTCGACCGAATAACTACCGGTATAAGCAGTCCTCACTGGATGGTCAACAGCTTAGGATGGACGAACCTGCAAATAGAAGGGCACTCCTTTGTTCTAGGATTGCGAAATCGGCCCTAAAGGCGGAAAAGCCAGTCAAATGGTCAAAGGCATAGGAATGCGCAAGGCAACGAGAAACCAACGGATTAAAGATCCAGATGGATAATCTCTAGTACCTTTCTAATGACTATAATCAAAACAAATATTCCGGAGTAATAGACTAGTCGGATCTCCATGGGGGGCAGGATAGAGCAAATATAAGACAAGGAATAACATTTAAAATACACGAGTTCAATTGACAGCATGGAATGTAAGAATCTTATGGGAAGCTGGCAAGATGCACATTACAAGTCAAGAAATGGATAGACTCCGAAATAACATCTTAGGACTAAGCGAAGTCAGGTGGCTAAATACAGCTCAATATCCGATACCAAAGAGTAACTTAGACCACTCTTAAAGGAGTGATAAGAATCACATGAACGGGGTGGCAATTATGGTAGATAGAGAGATAAGTAAATTGGTGATACATTTCATCTCATTATGACAGAGTCAATATTTTATCACTAATAACTATTCAAGGAATACTGAGTGATCCAATTAATTGCACCTACCGCTAAAAGATCGACGAAGACATAGATATGATTGAACAAGCCCTTAAAATCATCAAATAAAGAGATATTACGATGGTTATACGAGACTGGCACGCAAATATTGGTAAAGGCAAATATGGCGAATGGGTTGGGGAAAATGGTCTCGGCCTAAGAAATGAAACAGGCTACGGTACTGCTAAGAAAATAAACTGGTCATTAAGAATACGTTCTATAAATTACCAAAATGATAGTTTCACTAAACAAAATGCAAATCGATATTTAAAACAAAGCAACAATCGCTCCACACACTTATGGCTGCTTCCTCTATTAAATAGAGTATGTAGCATTAATACAAAATTTAAATCAATAACCGATATTCATGAATGTATATGCAAATTCGGAAATTAAAGTCAGCATGTGAGGTTAAATGGTAGAAATACAATCACTAGTAACTAATACTGGTGAACACATACGAAGCATATACCAATTTCGCATGTTGTAATTCGTTGATATTTACACTTCATGTGTTGACAGCGAAGCGCCCCGCACGTCTGCACCACAGAATTTTCAATCGGATGTTCAAACCCTCCCAGCAATGAAGTCTCGCTGCAGCAGCCACATAAGAGTGTTTAACAGGGATCATTGGTCTGCGTGGACTCGGTCCTGCGGTTAGGCCTTTGTAAACCTCCGGCCGGAACGCAATGCAGCTTTATTAAATTTGTAGGCTCTTATTGTGTAAAATACAATTATAATCCTTGTTCGTTGTGCAATATAAACATTGCATGTTCTCGGAATGTTTTGACTTATATGAAACAAAATATTATAAATATGTTATTAATATTTATTAATATTATACGATTATTTAATGATAATAATTTACCAGAATTATTATAAGTTTACGATTTAAACTAATGTTGATAGACATTTTATTATTGCAACAGTTTATGGAATAAACGTTGTATGGAAATTGTTTGAATAAGTAAGAACTCTAGCAATTGAGATGGCGAGACAAATTTACATATAACTACTTTATTCACTTCATTGCAATACAGCACTTGTCCCCATACAAGAGCTTTCAACCGAATACCGCTAAAACATTTTTAGACATTAAGAAGTAAAAGTACCTCATCCTGTTGAACATGGAATTGATCAAGCATGTTAATGTCTGCTCGGTTGTCCCCAGGAAGAATACAATCAATGGCCCCAAACTAGTAAATCTGTATATTAATTAATGTGTACACTTTTATTGTGATATACAGGTTAAAGTTTTCAACTAGCAATAATCGCACCTCGGATTTACCTCATTGGTTACGATATCGCCACTGCGCAAGGCAGATATATAAACAATTGTGATATATAAACCAAGCCATTTATTCAATGTGGTGTATTATTTGAAATTCATACCAGAAATTATAAGCCGATACGTAAAGAATTTCTCATAGGTCTAAAAACTATCTCAAGATAATGGGATGGACAACAAAGATGGCAGCAAAAATCACTTCGTATAGGATTTTATTTTATTTATTTAATACAAGATCTTGTCTGGCGAAAGGCTCGAGAAACTATTTGGATATGGAACAAAAATCATATCATAAAGTTTGAATAATATTATAGAATCGTGGTCAAAATAAAGAGTAATATATTTTAAAAGAGAATCCGATGTAATCGAAATATATCTACAAATATCATCATATTCAGCGTTTTAAGTACACCATTGCTATATATACGCTTCCCCGATTTGAGGACCTTCGCGCTGTCATCCCTTTATCTTATGTTACATCGGCCTGGCTTTGGTTTTTCAGTTCCAGGCTACCATACTGTGATTTTTTCTTTATCCATCGTCACGTTATCATTACATGCCGAGCCCACAATCATATTAGTTTTGCTATATATTGAGTTATTTCGGTTACTCTGGTTTAGATTCAATAATGGTCTTTCGATCTCTTCCGGTAAATACCTCTGGAACTCTGGATAACTCGTTGAGTTATTTTCATCCTTTCAAGTCCTGTTTGATTTGAATTTAAATTGATATATCTTCCATTCACATTTTTGTTTTTTTCTTTCTTTGCTTGCTTATCAGTTTAACCCAAGTTAGTCTATTCTTTTAGAGGTTTCTTCGCATTACTGTTCAATTGGTATCGAGTTCATACGGTATAAGAGGGACACATAAATTATCATAATTGTTTTGTTTTTTATAAATTCCAGTATTACTGTTCAGTTGGTATCGAGTTCATACGGTATAAGGGGGACACTTAAGTCACCATAATTGTTTTGTTTTTTTATAAATTCCAGTCGTAATTTATTTGAAATTATTTTCTTTTCTATATGCATAATATTAATAATAAGTTTAGAATATAGTTTACCACTCAGCACAACTCTGATAAAAAAATATTGTTACCACAAATTACAAATTAAAAATTAAAACTAATGAGAATTTTAATGCGAATTTGATAGATTGATTGATATAAATTTATATTCCGCACAAATGATTTTGAGAAATAGATTTAATTTTTAAAGTCGTGTGATGCTTCATTATTTAAATATACTTTTAGATGCAATATTTTATGTAGAGAAACGTAATTTTCTTTTTACAGATGGGTAATGGATATTTATAGCCTAAATAACAACAATGCGGGTTGGAAGAGCAATGCATTTAGACAGCTTTACCGCATGAGGATTTTCAAACTTAAATTATAATGTAATGCAACATTTAATAAATACACCGATTACCATTACTACTAAGATAAAATATGATGCAATTACCATTATCAATATGGATACTTAAAAATAATGGATATAAATAAATCCATTATTTTTTTACCGTGGCATAAAATTATTTATGTAATCATTACTGTCCATGTGGAATCTGCAAATATAAATTTAAATTACCATTGAACGATATAACAGTTACTAGTTGGTTAAGTTTTGGTTGATTTGTAGGGAACTTCAAAATTTGCACCACTATTATATTTTTTATTTATTTTTTTAAATAAGTTTCATTATTTTTTGGTCAATATAAATTACTTTAATATAATTGTACCAAAATTATAATCAAAATTACTTCTAGCATATTTACAAAAGAAAGGATACATTTTTCTTCCATTCGCCCTCGCAGCGAGGAAGAAAGTGTTGGAGTGTTCAATCTGTGTACAAGTGAGTTGAAAAAGGTGTTAAGGAGAGGCCAATCGGAAGGGGTGATGGTAGAAAGAACTAAGGTATGGATCTTCGGCGCCATGTGACGTACCCGACGAACAGGAACGGATGGCATACAGCGACGAAAATGCTTACAGTAAAGATACATGAATCTGAAAAAGCCTGTTGGGCAGACATCTTCGACTCTATCGAGGACGACCAGATCGTCATGCGCCGCTTAAAGGCCAGAGAGACCATCCCTTGGCTGGACGATAACGCAGTGGCGGTAAAAGTAGCCGTCGGTAGGATAATTGCATCCCATCGGAGGCGGTGAAACTGGCAACGAAGCTGGCCCCACAGATAGTTCTGAGTGTCATGAACCAGGCGCTAGCACAGGGCATCTTTCCGCAGATATGGTAGGCCAGACTCGTGCTCTTTTTAAGCCAGAAGAGCTGGACAGCACGTCCGTATATAGTCTAGACACTACGGGTAAGGTATTCTCTAGCTAGGAAGGGTCACACCATGCACCGAAGCAACAGAAGGACTATCGCGGCAGCAGCATGCTTTCCGCCCAGGCAGATCTACGGAGGGGGCTCTGGAGAAGACTATGCAGGCAGCCAGAAACACCAACAAGGACGAGGAAGCTCTGCGCAATTATCACCATCGACGTAAATACCTTCCAGGAGCATACGGGTGAGTTGGGCGGCCCTGAACATCCCGAGGGTCACTCTAACACTTATTCGGAGTTACCTCAGTGAGAGCAGACTAGTCATAAACGGCGGCGATGGGGAAACCACCAAAGACATGTGACTGAGCAGCGGCGTTCCAGGGGGGTGAGCAATAGGTCCCATCCTTTGGAACGTCATGTACCACGGCGTTCTCAATAGCCTTAGAGCTAAGCCGATAGAATACGCAGACGATGGCGCCCTGCTGGCTAGCAGCAGGAATGAGGAGGACCTAAGAGGGTTAGTCAACACCAACCTGGAGAGAGTGACGAGGTGGCTGAATGAATATTTGCTTTAGGTAGCCGAACAAAACTGAGGCGATATTGGTAGATGGAGACAGCATTTTCACATTGCTTAGTTTTTCGATCCATGTGATGCAGAGCAGGCGTCTATATGTCCATATTTCAAACGGTTACAGAGCTCCCGTACAAGGTCCTCTAGTTCGTTATCGCCCAGCTATGGCATGGTCTGTCTGGCCTTTAAGCGAAGCAGGACGGTCTTGTGTCCTCGGGTCGAAGATCTCTGCCCAACTGGATATTTTAGATTCATGTATCGATACTCTAAGCATCTACTGAGAGTACTAGGAATGACAGTATTATTGACCGTGTCAGGTGTGTTTATGATGACGTTGGACAATCCCTGCAGCGTGTAGCTGCTAGTCTTGTAGCCGCTTGCTGCCGCTCGAATCGCGTGAGCGCGTAGCAGCATGAGTACGCATGCAGTGAACGACCAGCCCTAAGGTTTACAGGTGCTGGTATAGCTACATCAATAAGGATTGCTTTTTCGTCCGTTTATTGCTTCTAAAGGTTTGGTCGGTCAGTATGGATCTATTCCAGTATAGTTGTGCCATTTTTGTTTCGCATACAGGATCAGGTACGTGTTTGTAATTTTTGTTTTAGTGTTTGAGGCTGTTCCTATATATATATATATATATATTAGCGAATGCAGATAGGCCAAGTTATGACAAAGTTCGATCTTTTCTTGTAGAAGTGCGTTCACTTATGTATTTGAGACCTCTTCCAGTTCGTAGTTTAGGTATTGTAGCCCTACATGATGGTTCCATTCCATCGAAAAGTAGTGTTTTTCTCAAATGCACTTTTAATGTTTGGATTGTGAACATGACTCTGCTGTGTCGATTGAATGTCAGTATTTGTAGGTTATATTGCTAGGTCTACATCTGTATGTACTTTTATTTTTGCTTCTCGCATGCCAAGTTCTTGAGCTGCTTCATCACGGAGAACTTTAAGCTGTGCGAGTCGCACATTATGGTTGAAAGTTCTTCTTTGGTCGATCATATTCCGTGCCTTAGTGGTTCTTAGATTGGGGTAAGTTTTTATCATTCGCATGTGAATTTCTATTCCGAATGATACCTTTATCGTTTCCAGGTTTGTGATGCCCAGATAGCAGCGTTCTAGGTTGAGATTCATATGATCTGTTCACTTTTTTCTCTGCCTTTTATGCAATCTATGCTCTTCTACATGAATAGGTTATTATCAACGTGAGCAGAATTTTCTGCAGGTGAAGCGGTTGAGGTATTAGCTTCGTTTCCATTTCCATTGGTGCTCTGTTTTATTTGCTTGGGTGCCACTGGGTTGACCTTACGTAAGTCCAGATATCTCTTCATGACTACTCAGAGCGGATACGCTGCTGACTCCAGCAGCGGTAATTCACAGAACCACGGGGGCGTCACTCCTCAGAGTAGTATATGTATACTACTACCGTGCAACTTATTATTTGAATTACTACATGTTGCACTCTCTCAAAAGATTTTTCATAATCGAAACATTCATACAGATCTTGATTCATATCTTGGCATCTCTGTACTAGTACGAGCATATAGAATAGGACTACTCTTGAGCCTAGACTGCTGAATCCTAATTGCGATTATATTATTGAATCTTGGCATCTTTTATAAAATCTTACATATATGATTTCTCAGGTATAGTTTTAAGGCCTGACTCATTAAGGCGAATCTCGGAAGACGGAAATACGGTTCAATATTGACCTAATCGCGCAGACTTTTCTAGTCAACAGTTCATATATTTCTGAAAATATTTTTGGATATTTCACAAGTCTAAGGATAATTTGATACTTTGTTAGGACGAAAATGTTAATTTTTTGTAGTCAATATTTGCTTCAGAAAAGTATATATTTACGATATTTACGATTTGTAATCAAAATTCAAAAGAAATTCCTCCAAGAGATTGTAGTTTCATATTTCAAGTTTTGATAAATATAATTTGATAATGCTTAAGTACAGTAGTATAATGTATAGTCATCCGCGCAATTTATCAGAAAATGCTCCATTATTTCGAAATAAATATATTTCTCGGTGCACACCCCTCCGGTTTTTCCTGGGGCGACGGCTTGTACAGCCCGCAAAAAAGTAGAAGCAGTATCGTAAATCTCACTATGCGTTTTTGGGATAGATTTTCAGCTGGAATCCTAGAACGACATTTTTGAAGATTCGCCTTAAACTGATTGTACGGTAGTCTTCGCAGCGTTCCATTTTTTTGAAGGGTAATGAAGATCGACTTCAGCCACGCCTTAGGATGTTGTCTGTTGTATATTTTATTGAATAAAGCTGTTATTATTCCAATACACTCATCATTTATCAATTTAATGAATTCCGTGTATACATAATCTTGCTTAGCGTATTTTCCCATGTTATTTTCGGCGAGTTTTCTTCATTATTTCTGGACCCGTATTCTTTTCGGTTATATAATTCCTGTATGTATGTATTTCAGTTAGTTGGTGGTGTTAATAATGTTGCGGTCTATCAGTGGACTACAGCCTTGTCTTTTGTTAATACCAAGTGTAGCTATTTTCTATTTATGTAAGTTGAAGCTATCGTATTTACTTTTACAGTTATTCTACTTCATGGAAGTTCCGGACATCCACATTTCTTTAGCCTTTCGAATTTTGGTTTTAAAACTCTAGTTGTCCTTTATTCAAAGATTTTTTTTCGAATTTCAAATTTTGTCCATAATATAGAAGTGGGTTCATTTTCATTTGAAAGTAATGCTATGTTTGTATTTTATGGTAGTCCCCACAGAGTTTAAAATAGATAATTTAATTTATATTAAGACTCCTTAGTCAAAGGCTTCTTTTTTGGTATCAAATTAATTAAGGTGCGAATCTATAATTGTTGTACCTATTAAAATATCTATACTTTCAAATCTATTTCAAATGATATAAGCTTCTAAGAAAAGTATTATATTCATACATTAGTCACCCTCCTCTAATTTCATTTCAAATATTCTTTCATTCGTTGACGAACTGCACGTTTCTAGCAAATACCTTTCTTAGTTAATGGTGCATGCGCCGGGTGTTTTTTTTTAAATTATATTATTTTATTTTATTTCTATTTATACCTTTTATTATTGATTATAATAAAAATGGAAAATAAATATATAAGTACCTTATATTTTCAAAATATTCCTTTTCAACACAGTATACTATTTTGTCGCGGACTATTTTGTCGCGGACTATTTTGTCGCGGGACAATTTTGTCGCGGGGCTATTGTGTCGCGGGCTATTTTGTCCCCGACTATTTTGTCGCGGGCTATTTTATCGGTGAAGTACAATACCAGGTGGACAAAACTTTTTATTTTTTTATTTCGGGGCTATTTACGTAAAAGATCTAGGGACACATTCTCCTAATCCATATAATTATTAATCTTTGGAAATTTACATTAAAACAAACTTCTAGCTGTACAGGACTACCAGCCGTAAGGCTTTTATACTACATAAAATTATTGAGGTAATTATATATAAATATATATATATATTCATTATATTCTATTAATATATTTTACTTATGATTTATTTACTTAGTTAGTTAAAAAGTATGGTGTATTTTGGACTATTTTAATCCCTTTAGCTCATGATTTACTATTGCTAATTCCTTTTAGAGTGGAAATCTAAGCCAATAAACATGCCATTGTCGTATACTAAGTCGACTAACGACTTATAACTTTCTACTTACTAAAAATTCAGAGCCATATATAAACAAGTCACTGTCACCTCCATATATAACATCAAATTTTCATTATTAAAGACGTATAGCCCAGATGTGTATTATTTTTTAAATTTGTTTTTATACCTTTCATTATTAAATGTAGTAAGTAGCGTTCAGCAACGTATGCTACAACTCAACCTACTTACAAATGTAAATTATACAATATGAACCCTAATATGACGCTTGTGGAATGGCACACGGTCACATTACAGAAGGATGTAGCACGTTTATTTTTAGTGCGGACCTACAGCGTCGTTGTACTAGAGCTGGACTTATACGTGCCAACCGCAGTATACAAAAACGTTTGTGCGAATGCTCCGAGATTTAGGACACCAGCAGTTTATTTGTAAAAGTATGTTTTGTGCTAAATGCAGGGCTTTAACTTTATGTGACATTTTATAATAGAAGAGAATTTATTTGATTGGACAATAAATTTGCAGATTTGAACTGATATTTTTAGGAAATATATATACCAGTATTATTTAATTCTGTAATGGAAAATTTTTGAACAAAATTTTCCATTGCAGTATGACTTTTATTTTAAATATTTTAGTAAACCGTCTTCAAAATGTCACGTTAGACATTGTTTGCAGTTCTCAAATTGGCAGATTAATACCATAAAGTTCTTGTTGCACGAACAACATTAAAGTACTACTCCGTTAAAATAAATAGTGCGCAAAATTGACTTTTGAATTAAAAAAAAATTAAGTTCACGTGCGATTAATTTGTTTATGAAAAAATAATCATGTGATACATTTAGTGAACGACGAAGAGCACATTTAAGGCAGCTAGCTTCAAAGGCATTCTTTGAAGCTAGCTGCCTTAAATGTGCTCTTCCTCGTTCACTAAATGTATCACTACCCCCCTCTCACCACATGTGTATCCGATTCGTTTCCTATAATAGCACCATCCTATGTAGTTTGCTAGGACCCGATAGATCCAATCGGGTCGTAGCAAACTCTTCAGGAACCATTCTTGCTCCCTTTCTATTAAAGTCCACTCTCTCATTCCGCACACTTCCACTCCAAACAGTAATGTTAGTTTCACACACGCATCCCAGATCCCAGTTATTTAAAGAATATTTTCTGGACATTTAAACCTATAATTAATTTGACAAATAAAATACACCCATTAAAATTTAGCCTCAAATAAGTTTCAAATGAGTTTGTATCAACAAACTCTTTTATTATAATTAAACAATTTTAATTGGAGCTGCGCTGCGAGTCATCTTCTATTTACCAGAATCGTTTGATGCTTGAATAGTTTTATTTTTAGAAAATGGACTTACCATTACCCTTGCTGGTATATCCGTCGTGCATCAAAAGCGAAAGAAACTCACCTGCAAAAAAGAAAAATATTTTTTTATATTTTATAATAGATATGAAAACAACAATACGGGTAAGTAGCTTTTATTAATATTTTTATAATGTATTTCTATTTTGTGAAATGTGAAATTTGATATTATATATATATATATATATATATATATATATATATATATATATATAAATCAAGTGCAGATAGCTCCAATCTGATACAGATGTATAATATATAATAATATAATAATATCAATGTGAATATTACGTATTGATTGTTGGATATTTGTCGTCAAACTGTATAATCAGGTTCGAGCGGCTATTTATATTCAATAATCTGGCAGCCACTTACGATTATCCTTGCCTGTGCTAATTGGCTTTATCAAGATTGGTGCTTGACGTACATGTTTGCATGGCCCGCAAATCCGCACGTAGTATTAGTCTTATATGATAGAATTATACGCTTGTAGTACACATGTGTAATCAACCGCAAAGAATGATTATATACGTATGTCATAAACACTACACATAATCTAAGTGATATAATATAGTTAGGTATGTCAAATTATTACCACCGAAGTAGGGAGAAATTAAAAGGAAAAAATTATCTATTATATAGTTTAATCAATAATAAATAAATTTCGCAAAAAATAATATACAAATTAGTTCACAAATGGGGAAATTGAATAGCTTGGATTAAATATATATATATATATATATATATATATATATATATATATATATATATATATATATAAATTTAGAGTGTATTATTATATTATATTATTATATTCACATTCACTTTAATATATATATATATATATATATATATATATATATATATATATATATATATATATATATATTTATACCATAATAAACAGTGAACCGTTACTAGGATACATAAAGTATAAAGCCTAATCGGAAAACTTTAATTTTCGTGCTTTTGACATTGCAAAAATTACATACAAATCGTCGCCTCTGTTAAGTTGTAGGAGTTGGCTAGACACGAAAAAGGATGAAATGATAAAACAATAAATTTAGAAGGAACAAATGCCTACACTGCGTGGATAATACCGAATGGAAAATCCTAGAAACGGTAATAGGAACAGAGCTCTTCTCATAACTTAGGAGCAATGGCGGTAATAATCAGATCAACCGACCGGAGAAAAGACAACTGAAAAATAGAAAAATACAGGGAAAAACTAGCAGAGTAAAGCCATTGTAGGAAAGTGTGAAGCAGGCACACATACACACACACCACACACACACACATGTATATATATATATATATATATATATATATATATATATATATATATTGCGAGAAGAGTAGGACATGTGGAAACATTGGTTTATATATATTTTGTTTATTACTGCTACTTTTCTTGTTAGATTAGTAACAGGTTTGCATATAGTGTAAATAATAAAATATAAACTGCCAATAAACATAAATAAACTTATTTATATATAAATATAAATATAAATTGAAATAGAATATTTTTATTCATTTGACCGTGATATTTATAAGTTGGACTTGATTAGAAATTTACTTTTTAAATATAATGTTTATAAAGAAGATTGAGGATATAATATAAATAAAATAATTTTTGTCGTAAACAAACATAATCTATATATACGTTTTATTCACCTTCCCAGTACATTGTTATTATTGTAATACATTAGTAAGATATGCAAAACCCCTTTGTGGCTGCTGATTTTACTATTACGACTTGTAATAACTTGTAATGAGTTCTCTAAAGTCCTTAATCTGTTGGAAAAGTATGTCAATTTCATTAAGTTTCTCTGTCCTTAACCTTACGGATATGCAAATTATATTCGTTTCGCTAAATTTTAGAGACATTTCTATGAAGCTTTATCTAATCAAAATTGTATAATTGTTGCACCTGATGGACTTTACGTAGTAAATACTAAGGTTGTAAATAAATTAGTAACATCACAAATAGAAATCAATGTATATTGAATTTGCAAGTAAAATTGCATTAGATTGCTTCAATATAATCATAGTTTCTTACCTTTAAAACAATCGATTCCATTAGATGGTTCTTGCAACGTGGCGTTGAAATGGAGAGTGTCGTTTTGACCAGATTGTTTACAAAATTAAAATTAATTAATCGCTTCCACAATTTATCCATTAAATATAATTAAATTTTAAAATGGTCCATTACTTTCAAGTTAGGTATTTTCATAAAATGTGCAATTTTTACTACCTATATTTTAAATTGGAATTATTAACCATTTTTCTGAATAGTAACCAAAATTGTTTTCTTTCAACATTATATTTATAAAAAATGGGAAAAAATAGGGTAAACGAATTAGAGTCACTCATTTTGTCATTATAATAAATAAAGTATATTAACCCTTTCAGCACTGGATTATATAATTTTGAAAAAAAAATCTTTGTTACTTATTATTAGGCTTATTTACATATACATATCAAAATTAAATTGTTTCTAAAACGCATGGATTTTCTTTAAAATACCTTGTTCGAATGAAATTTAGTGATTAAAAGCAAACATATGGAGAGGCACACTATGTAGAGGCCTGTAAATGTCATGGCGACAAATGCCACCGGCAGGGCCGAAAGGATTAAGTTGATTGGATTTGACTCCACATTGGTACTTTAGATATTGGCACATGAAACGCAGGAGGACAATCGATGGTTGACTTCCTTAGCAAAGAGAGAATGCATTGCTTAAACACCTTCTTCAACAAAAACAACTGTAAAGAAACTGGGCTTGATGACCAAAGAAGATAAAAGGAAACTACAGACTACATGTTTGTCGCAGAAAAACGCATTTCCATGGATATGCCAGGTTTGAAGGCAAAGATCCAAGTCAACATACATGCAGATAGCAAACGGTCGCAGAGAAGAGAAGAGTAGACGAAATGTCGGAGAACTAAGAGAGAAAGAAGACGAGTACAATATTCAACTCGAACAAAAACTAGGACCAACCAATAGTTTGCAAGATATGGAAGTTACGAGTAACTACCGAACCACTATCAGAAAAGTTTACTCACTTAAGAAACATGAAAACCCGAAACTCAAATACAGAGAGACAAATTGTGGAAAGAAGAAAAAAGATAAGGATTCACCAAGATATACAAAATTGAACAAGACTATGAAGGAAGCTATCAGAAGAGACGAAAGAGACTTTGATATAGGAAACCATTAAAAATAATAAAAACATTAAATTTCTACATTTTAAATTTTCAAGAAAAATTTGAAAATTTATAAAAAAATGATACTGGTGAGGTCGTTGTAGAAAAAGACAGTAGGTCAGAGCAGTCAGTTCAAAACAAAGGCTAGCAAAGAATACCAATCTGGATCGTCCTGAATGTGACATCCAAGATTTTTCACACATAAACAAATCATAACTGAGAACCGCACTCAAACTAAGAAAATGTAAGAAACCAGGGCAAGATCAAATTACTGCCGGAATGGTAAGTGTGAAGAAGAAGTATTGATACTACTAAATAAATGCCTTCAAGAGAGTAAAATTCCGGATGCATGGAATGACGCAAGGACTACCTTCCTGATTAAGAAGGGCAATTGTACATGAATACATGAGTATGGAAAGTTATAGACTCATATCTTTAATCTGTATCCTCTATTAGTTACTGACAACAATCATAATCAACCGATTCACCCAGACTTCTACCAACCAATCGAACAAGTGGGTTTAAAAAAATATAGGTCAATAATCCCTTTCAAGCGCTGCGAACTTTCATCGAATAATGTACCAAGAAAAACATTCCACTTCACATGGCCCTCGTAGATTACCAAAAACTGTTCGTCGAATTATATGCGGGATGGACAAAGGACGACTCAAGATACTCTAACCTTGTCAAGTATATGAGCATGCTACACTATATGTCAAAATGGATGAAGAAGTACTATAGCAATATCATTGTTAATAGGGGCGTCAAACAATGAGACACAATCTCACCTAAACTATTCACCCTGGCGCCAGAAAATATATTTAGAAACCTATTGTCGAATCAAAAAAGCATCACCAGCAACAGAAAACGGTTAAACCACCCCTTTTACTAACGTCTTCTTCTGGTGACTAATGACTTCGGATGTTGACGTTCATAGAAATTCGGACTGTGTTTGCTGCACCTCTGGCCTGTTGTTGTATTGAAGCAGGTTCTAAGGTTTTAAAGCCACGATATTCTTCTTTGAGAAGAGGGCAATTCTTCCGTCTACCTTTCCATGTAGTATAAGTTGTAGTAGCACGTAAATTTCACCATTTCTCATCTATTTATGGCCAATATATTCCAGCTTCCTTATCTTTATTGTAATAAGGATCTCCCTCTCCTTTTAAAACGACATCTCAAATGCCTCGAGTATCTTTTCGGTAGTCGGTGTCAGGATCCAGGACTCCATACAAAAACATACGGTAGATGTAGCATCTTAATAGTCTGCTCTTAGTTTTTAATATGTAGGTGTTGATCCTTGAAAATCTTTGCCATCCTCAGAAACGTGGATTTGGCCTTTTCTATTCTACATCTAATTTTGAGTGCATGATCCCATGTTTTATTTATTGTTGTTCCTAGATACCTGTATATTTGGACTATTTTGATCAGTTCGTTCGTAATCGAACAGAAGCTGTTCGGCAGAGTTGTTGTTCTTTGATACTACCATGTACTATGTTTTCCTGAGCATGGTGCCATGCCTTCCACTGGCGTCTGCTATTCTGTTCAGCAGTTCCATGTTGTCTGCGCATACTACCTTATCATCCACGTATCTCAAATTGTGCATATACTTGCCACTTATTTTATTACTACATTTTATTTCTTCTCGCGATTCTTGAAATATGCGTTCCTAGTATAAGTTGAATAATGTTGGAGACAATACGCATTGGCGGAAGCCTGTCTTGATCTCGATGTCGTTCAAGTTTTGTCTTTGAATGCGTATTGAGGCATTTTGTTTTCAGTACTGGTTGTTGATTATCCTTATGTCTCTGTTTTCTACTCCTATATCTTTTAGAATCACAATCAGCTTGTTGTGTTGTACCTTGTCGAAAACTTTTTGGTAGTCGATATAGCATATATGAACATTATATTCCATATCCCTGCAGCTCAGAATCATAACCTGGCCATCGAGGAGTGCTTGTCTTGTTCTTATGGCGTTTCTAAATACAAATTGGGCATATGCTGACTATTCTTCGATGCATTATCTATAAGAAGAGTTTCAGCACGTGGCCCATGAAGTTTATAGTACGGCATTCTTTGCAGAATTTCTGTTTCTTTCTGATAGTAATGAAATTTTGTCCAGGTGTCCATTGTTCCTGAGTAATCAATAATTATGAGAAACTATAACGCCATCTGACGACACCACATTAACAATGCACATCCATATGGGTCAAAATTTCTCGTTAGGAGGAAAGTTGTATAATTTTGTAAATAACCACTCAAAATATTGTAAGAGTTCATCCTCACTAGCTGAGCTACATTGGCGAGATCTGACAAGATCGAAATCTAGATATATAGAATACTAAGCGGTGGATTCACACTTATATATTATATACTGGACGTTGTTTATTTTTATGTGACACCATTAACATAGTTGGCAATATTAAAAGCGGAGAATCATCTGGCCGGCTTCCGAACCCCGGCGAATGCACCTGAATTTATATATTAGTAAAATTATATTCATGCTATATAATGAACTTTATTAGACCAGCTATGCAATTTTAAGAACTATAGTCAACCTGTAATACCGGTACTAGACATTTTAAGATATACTAGACCGCTATGCGATGCAGGCGTCCAATTGGTTGGTAATTTCGCACTAAGGAGTAAAACGCACTACCAGATGCGGCTTGTTTGAGAGGAGTAACCTCGTTAAAAGTGTTTACCAATTTTATAAAACGAGAGCACATACTTGACACATTGCACGTCAATATTGAAGAAACTACCAGCGTAAGCATATCATGGTAACTACTATAGTCTTTTTACGTGCCATTCCGTAAATATCACCAAATCTGAACAAAATAAATATATTAATTAAATTTAAATTAATCGGACATAGAATCATTGTAATTTAATAATATCATAACTGTTGTAAAGAAAGTAGTAGACGAATATAGTTGGACAAGTTGGATACGAAAACATAAAGGACCTTATCAATTTTAGTATATTATGAAGTATTACAATGATACACTTTGTAACCTATGTTTTTTATACTATTTTTCCTATTACGCCTTCATATATCTCTATTTATGATTAAAATTTCTAATACTTTCCTTGCATTTTTTATGTTGGCATATGTGACATTTAAAATCGAACCTGAAAGTCTATTCTGTAAGTTCAAACCGCCTGCAAACGATTCATGTTGTAAGTGAAATTAGCATTGACAAGTTCCAAATAAAACAATTCGCCCAGCTGAAAATATGTTATGCGCCCTTTATTACAGTTTCCCGGACCGTCACGGCACTAAGTTGGTGCGCAGAAAACACATGTACCTTTTATTTTCTCACGTGTCATATGATGGATACATTTAGATTTGTTATAGTAGTACCAACGTTGTTGCTTTAAACAATTATCCGAAATGCGTGTTACAAAGTAGCCATTACAGCTTTGTATTTTGGTGAAAACATTGTCACAAAGCAGTCATGTTAAATGCGAAATAGAAAAACATATTTATTTACCAGCCTTAGCGTGTGCATCGTGCTGAGTATTCGGGAGCAGAAAATTCAGAATCATTCAAAGTTTTCGAGAGGTTCGATGAATTCTGATTTAAAGTGTCTGTATTCACCTTATTTTAACCTTAATTTATAAAACCTCTCTAACTTGCTTAAACTCTGCTGCCTCCTTTTACGGAAACTGCATTTCAAAAAAACTTTATGTAAATTGTTTGGTTTAGAAATAGTTTAATTCTATATATATTACTCCAGTCTACATTGAATATTTATCTATAAAAACCAGACTAAAAGCTGTATGACAATGTAGACAGTTAAGAATTATTTAAATTTACCGGATCAGCCTATAGTAGAAAGGCCTATGTTTATTAAACCAGATTATTTAATTTCCTGTATTTTGCATTTGTAGCACAGACCGTGAAATTAAACGGAACTTTCCGTATTTGAAATTTAAAGGATGCGACGTAAATTATTTGACAGGCGGCATGGAGTTCACATACGCACGGAATGCGGACCGGGGGATATCTGAAGGCAGCATCCCTGAAGAAATTTATTGCCAAACGAAATATATGGGCTAGATAGGAGGCAAAAAGTCAGGAACATATAACACCGTAACGTATTAATAACCAATACATCGGAAAAGAAAAATGATACATATAGTAGTATTACATTTTAGACAAGTGTTTCTAGTATCCTTCAGATAAGTAGCTCCTAGCAAGGATATTTTTCGTTAGGATTTTCTTTAGTATTAATTAAGGTTTAATGGGAACTTTATTATGATTCTGTTGTTTCAACAGTTATTTGTGTAACATGGGAAAGTGATACTTTTCATCCCTCGGGTGTCGTTTCACGAGGCGCAGGCGAGAGAAATGAGATACCCAAAGGGAATATAATACACACCAGTGTTTCACAAATATTTTTTCACATAAGAATAACAACAAATGTTAAAAATACTAATAAATAAAATACTTTATTATTATTAAACCATATATATATATATATATATATATATATATATATAAAATGAAAATCCAATGAGCACCGACAATACTAATAATGGTCACTGACTAACTGAGTTTTCTTAACGATTTTTAAATATTAAATACACTTCTTGCACTAAATACATACACAACTACATCCAGACGAAAGAAGAAGGTACAAAAGATAGACAATAAATTACTTCTTAACGTGTAATGCATAAAAGGGGTGTAAGAGTGAAGAAAGCAAATATCAAACTGAAGACAGAACTGATACAAATAATACCGAAAATACCCCATAGACAATTTAGATCAGATAATACTGAAATAACTTAAAACGCATATATAACAACCAACCGAGATGCACACAAAAGTGACAAAAATATGAATTATAGAAAATCTTTATATATATATATATATATATATATATATATATATATATATAACATAGGCTATAAAGTTGCAGGTATGTACTGAGCTTTATATCATTTGTAGTTGCATAAGTGTAATTTTCTAATTCGGTGCTAGTATCCCCTAATCCACATAGTTCTGGCAATAGCTTAAAACCTTCTTAGTCGAGCAGCGTATATGTTTTGATCTGGTAATGCAGCCATGAAACTTGCATCCGCATTAAGTTATTAACAGTGAGTTGCGAATTTGAAACGACGAAACACAACTACTAAGTGCAACTAATTACAGCTAGTCGATACATTATTGCGGCTGCACTGTACCGACTGAAGTAAATTACCTTGCGTTAGCAAATGGCTACCGGTTTATGTCTGCACTCGTGCCCAGCAGCTCAAAACGTCATCGAGCCGTTTCGGTTTTATTAACCGTCGGCACTTAATTGCTTTAATTGGAACAAAGGTTACCCATGCAACACACACACACGCGCCAGCCTTATTAAATTCCGCTTCCACAGAAAGCTGCACTGTGAAATCGCAAATTACAGATGCGCGTCCCGGCTTTACTAACGCATTAAACTCATAATGAGCGCAAACTACGTTCAGATTCTTTGAAAATAATAAAGCTGGTTATTAAGGTCACTAACTATGTATTATTTTAAACGGATATAACTTTTAACTACCTATAAATGTTACATATATATTTAATTAACACACTGCCAGGAAGTTACTATTGTAAACGTGTCACTTTATCCAGCATACATTTTTTTTTATTTGGCGCACTATTAAATTATGTATTAAATTAAAATATATATTAAATATAATAAAAGAGGAGATATTCTTCTTCTTTCATGTGTAGTGCCCGTTATCCCTTACGTTGGCGTATGCGCATCTGTGCTCCCCCAGTATAAAAAGTTACTCCGCACTTTATATCCCTGTCCATTCTCTAATATTCCTCAGCCATGATATTTGTTTGCTACTAATAACTTTGCGTCCCTTGATTCTCCTTTCAATATGTACAGGCGGAATAGCTTATATGTACTTCCTTTCAAGACATGTCCGAGGTAGCTCATCTTCCTGCATTTTATATGGGTCAGGAACTCGCAATCTGTATTTGCTCTTTATAGGACATCAATGTACAACCCTCTCCACCCACGAGATTTGAAGTATTCTTCTATTACTTCACATCTCAAAGACCTCAAGGCGATTCATTGAGCGTACTTTGAGTGTTCTTGCTTCCATACCATATATAAAAATTGACCAAACATAATCATTAACCAGTCTATTTCGTAATTTGAGGTTGATGTTATTGTCGCAGAATGACGGTTTCAATGAGCTACGGACATTCGACAATTAACGTCTGTGTCAGGATCCAGATGTGTTGCTATGATGCTTCCCAGGTATTTAAATTTATGAACCCTCTCAATGTGTATGTTTCCAAGGTGGAGAGATGCATCCACATGATTCTGACGGCTAAACACCATGAGTTTGGTTTTGGCTATGTTGATGTTTAGGCCAGCTAGGTTTCCGATGTCACTAATTTTATCAGTTTTACAGTTGCTGTAGGGCCTCGATACAAGATGACGGTATCATCCGCATACTTAATCTAATCGTGTTGATTCGTACGCCGTTGATTTTATGCCAAGTTAAGCTCGTCCAGAGATATCTGTCAGCATAGACTTTGAATAGGAGGGCAGAAAGAATACAGCCTTGACGGATCCCCTTATTTCCGCTGTAGGGGTATCTCCAATTCTAACCTCCGCTCCTATCCCCAATATAGACTTAATTAATCGGCTATCTTTCCTTCCAAACCAACCTTGTGGAGTAACTCGATCAATCTATTATTCTGGATTTTATCTAAAGCTTTCACGTAATCTAATGAGTACGCAAATACATCTCTTGTTCGGTCACGGCATTTTTGCAAAAGGACGTTGAAACCAAATAATGCCTTACGTGTGGCAAAGACCTTTCTGAAGCCGTATTGTGTTTGAATTGATTATTTCGCATGTTTGTCTTATTCGGACATGAAGTAAACGAAGGAACGCCTTTAGTATATGACTCATAAGACCAATTAAGCGGTAGTCGCTGCATATTGTGGGATATCTTTTTTGGAGACTGTTATAAAAGTTGATTGTAGCCATTCCTCAGGGATTGCGCCTATTCTGTATACTTTATTTAACAGACTTACTACTATACTGATGTTGACCTTTTAATCAATTTGATCATTTCCATCGGAATTTTATCTGGGCCTGTTGATTTTATTTTCCTTGCCACTGATATGACATGCAGTAGCTCTGATTTTTAAAAAATCTAGCCCTTCAAGAGTTTTCTCATTAGTATTCTTATCTATTCCATTAGCTGGTATCCTTGAAAAATGAGCTATGTAAGACTCCCACGCATTCATTATTTCCGTTTCGTCCAATATGATCTTATTTGCATCGTGTCATCGGTATTTGTTTTATATAGATGCTATCAATTTTCTATGTATATTATAGGTATCATGATTTGACATTTGGTTTTCCATCTCCTCGCATTTCTCCGTCATCCACTGCATGTTTGCCAAACAAATAGATTTCAAAACAGAAAAACAATATAAATATATTAAACAGGACATATACGAAACAGCCTTTGAAGCGTAGGGACTATTGAAATGAATAGAAAAAGAAACACCATTTTGGTGGGTTGACGAAATCGAAGACAACATAGGGAAGAGGCGAATAAAACATTAAAAATACTTATTTATGTATGAAGATAAATAAGACTGCAATGTGGCCGAAGCCTTTTGCTTCGAAACAAATATATGTATAGAAAAATTAAATCTGGGAAAGAAACTGCCAAAGAGTAAATATGTACTTAGAAGGAAGTAACCGCTCGGAGAACTGGAAAATAATAAAATCTATAGAAAACGCTCAAAGTAAAGATCAATTGTAAAACCACAAGAGTGGGAAGATTACTTCAAAGGGTTACTAACCGGATAACGGCAAGAATTAAAAGTTGGGACGAAATAACTGGCCAAAACATCAATGTTGCAGCATTACCAATTAGACTAGGACGTGAAGAAATACCCAGCTTGCAACAAACACTAAAAAAAGGGAAATATTCAAGGCCTGGAAATATTCCAGATGAACTCCTAAAGTAGGACACAAAACAAAACTATACAACCAACTCTACAAAAACACTATATCAAAATGCACAGTAAAAACTCCAAAAGAATGGTTAGTGTTATGTCATATGACCACCATATATAAAAGGGGACATCACGATATGCGAGAACTCTCGCGAATTAGCAATTATAATT
Organism: Lordithon lunulatus; assembly: GCA_963942505.1. Taxonomy (NCBI): domain Eukaryota; kingdom Metazoa; phylum Arthropoda; class Insecta; order Coleoptera; family Staphylinidae; genus Lordithon; species Lordithon lunulatus. The sequence continues at coordinate 40,636,874 of OZ012668.1, forward strand.
ACTCGGAGTAAAATATATGGAAAAGAACAGAATAGAACGACTTGGAACTCTAACAATAGAAGTAAAATAACAGGCTAGCTGCAGAGCTGGTAGATGTACCATATACCATGCCCTCTCGTTACCGCAAATTATAGACAAAACGATGCCACGAACTCAAGAAGTGCATTAACTTTTCGTAGACCTACCGAAAGCAGATTTCCATTAGAAAAGCTTTGGCAAGACCTAGAGAGAATCAATATAAACATCAGTATATATAGAGACTACTCAGACATTATAGAACGAACTTAGAACAAACATCAAAATCAGGACAACGTCAGGATTTATAGTAACCAGTGGATTAAAACAGGGTTAGTGCCTTAAACCGACATAATTCAAAATGTATTTAGACGCAGTCCTAAGACAATGGAAAAACAAATATAGAAACATACGAATATCTATCATCAGCAATATACTATACACAATATGCTTAGCGGATGATCAGGTGGTAGCTGGCCAGCGTTATGATGATTCAAACTATATGGCACGAAAACTCAGAATATGGACAACGAGCATTAGAAGGGAACCTAAACAACCGAGTGCATGTGTATAGGAGAAGAACAGGATATGAAATTGGAAGATAATGAAGTTCATAAAACATTGCAAGGAATACAAGTATCTAGGAGTAACTGTCTCGGACAAGCCATAGAATGAAGAAGACGGTGACGACCAAGAAACGAGAAGGCATAAATGGCCAGCTCATAGGCAGGATTGGTGGACCGAAGAACTTAAAATATGAAGATTAAGAAAAAAGAAAAATGAGAGAACTATGTACACTTCAAGAAAGAGGAGGACGATAAACAATACAATGATAAAAGAAACGATGTTAAGCAAGGGATCAAGGAACCCAAGCAGTAGACATTAGGAAGATTCAACAACTATTTTACGAGACACTAAAAGAATCGAAAAAGAAGAGCATAGAATATAAAAGACAAAGAAGGAAATGTAATAACAGAAGAGGGCATAATCATAGAAAGATGGAGATAAAACTTGAAAACTTGATACAATCAGCATCAGACATAATAACAATACAAGGTATAGAAAGGATATAAGAAAAATAAATAATTGAACGGATAAAGGAAACATATAGAAAAAAAAGGATAGAATAGCTAATTTAACTACGTAATTACATAATAAAAACAATGATAATACTAAAACCATGGTACTATATTCTATATTCTATACAAGGTATAGAAAGAATATAAGAAAAAGACATAATTGAAAGGAAAAAAGGTATATGAAGAAAAAAGCAGCTGGCAAAGACGACATAACACTAACAATTATGAAACATATTGAAAAAAGAGGACAGAACAGCCAATTCAACTACGTAATTACATAATAAAAACAATGAAAATACTAAATCCATAGAACACAGGAATTATAATACTTATCCCCAAAAAGGAAGACAAGAGAAAGTACAATAAATATTTAGGAATCACACTAGGAAACCGGCCGAATCATAGAGTAGAGAATATTAGATCTATGAGACCCTAGACGATATCCAATGAAGATTTAGAGGAGGAAGAAGCTCCCATCATCTCATTTTCTCGATAAACCAAATAAGTGAAACATTAATAAATGTAAACAGAGGTATCCATATCTGCTCCATAGATCTAGAAAAGATTTTTGACAGAATGAGAAGGAACGAGATATGAAATGAACTAGAAAAGGAAGGAATATAAAGAGAAACAATGAAAATAATAAAAGACATGTACAAAGACTATAAAAATATAACAAGAACAAATAATGAGGAGTCAGTGAAGTTCACAACAAGAATTGGTTTGAATCAAGAATAGGTCATGAGCCCGCTTATATTCTCAATATTACTGCATGAAGTAATAAAAAAAAGCAAAGAAAGATATAAAGGCGATAAACGTGTGATACTGGTACATGAAGCAAACACAGGTGTCAGAAATGGTATCGCCGACGACGTCGTGATATTTGCAGAATCAGAGGAATACCTACAACATAATGTATAAATAATAAACAAAGAATTAACAAAAATCGACATGAAACAGAAAAAAAATCAAGAGCATGTTAATATACAGAGAAAATAAAACCCATAATATAACATTAAACGGAAGATAAATAGAACAAGTTTAAAGTTTTAGAAAGTATCTAGGGACTATAATAGGAAGAAACGGAAAAATAGACAAGGAGGTAAATGAGAGATTTGAATAACAGGGAAAATCTATAATATGATGAAAAAGACGTTTTTTGGAGGGAAAGACATACAGAAAACCATAACACAGATATAGAAAGAAAAGTAATAAGACGGACAATAATGTATAGCAGCAAATCATGGAGCAGGACTGGAAAACACAAAAGATATGATAAATGCGATGGTAATGTCATCGGGGACTTTCTCACTTTCACTGATGCTGAGCAGACTAATAACTAGACCAATTTAGAATACTGCGATAGTTGGTTACTCTCTGTCTTATAGAATGGCAAACTGGCTTAATTTAATTGTATCTCCATTATATGAGCCGATGTAACTAGACGAGTATGTTTATATATTAACTAATGTCAGTGATAAACGGCCGATTTAGCCCCGTAAATTTCCCTCTAACGAGATTTACAACTAATTGAATACCTTCTCAGCTACAATACATAGTAATATGTACATATATATATATATATATATATATATATATATATATATATTATATATATATATAAGAAGAGTTGAAAATATAGAACTTCTGTTCGCATAGGATTTGGTATTGAAGAGCGGTTTTAGTAGTAGTAAATATATAAGTAGAAGTTTATATGTATGGCATTTTGAAAAACTTCTTGCTATACTTGAATCATGTTTCTACATTAATGTTTATATTCGTCAAAAATGACAGGCATAAACAGTATAAATACATCGGATTTTTATAATAAGTATAATATGTTAGAAATATAAATAGTGTATATATCTATATAAAGTATTTTTCTTCTAATAATATCACTTGAATAGAAATTTAAAACTATTTGATTATGTTAGATGAGTTAGACAGGGCACGAAGTTCCAACAGAAAGCGCGAAGCACCCAAAAACAAAGGCCATACCGACATCTGCTACCTCCCAAGTTCTTGCCTCTGTAACCCCTCTGGCCAAAGACAGTTCCTCCTCTCTCTAAACTTAACTAAACCTTAACTTTAGATGACGCACTGTAACGTCAAAAAGCAGATTTTCGAATTTTCTAGCTGCAAAACATCTTCATGTTATAATATAAACGTAAATCTTTAGACGTTGGGCAGTGCCATCGATGCCAAAAGTTTGGTCACCCCGCTTCAAATTGTCTGCATAATTTTCCCTAAGTCACACACATACACGCGATTAGTACGAACACCCGTAAAACAGGTCCCGCTACCTGCGCAAACTGCGGTGCCAGTCATCCTCCCAATTCTCGGGGATGCCCCAGCTTCCCTAAGCATTAACTCTAAAGTCCCCCGTACACGAGCGATCCATGAGTCCAAATGGCCCGGAGCCAAGCCAAAATCTCACCGTGTGCGGGGAAAATCGGATAGACCCGTGGACTTTAGCCGTCGAGTTGGATTTTCAATGATTCCAAAATCCATGGAGCCGAGCCATCGAGCCAGTCATTGGGTTTACCGTGTGTGATAAAATCTCGAGCCAAATGGCGTCAAGCCATCCATTGGATCATCCTGAGTGAGCAATCCTCAATCCAACCCACTCAAGACTGCTTAATTCACCATTTGCGTTGTGATCTTCTGTATATACTTTAACAAATGTATTTGTTGCCATCTCCTATACTGTCACTTGGTCTTTCATGTTCGTTACTTGATGTAAATACAACATGTTATAGCATACAAAAGTTCCAATTCATTCATAATTTTATTAAACTATGAATTAAACAAAATTAACGCTGACCAGCAACAATAAAAACACATACAAGGGGATTATGTTAGGTAACGGTTGGTTAAAAATTGGGGTGAGAATTTATTTTTTAATTTCATTAACATATATTATTAAAAAAAGAAATATTTTAATAAAATTCCCATACAAAAAATATTCCAAATACGAAATAAATATGTAACAATTAATGAGAAAAAGGAGGACATTTTATCAAATGGGAGGATTGTCCTACCAAAAGGAGGAACCCTACTACCAGCGGTCATGAGTTTGTTTTGGAAGTAATTGAGAAATATAAAAGCCTCACAGACCGACTGGAATGAAGTGACTGGCTCGTTCGTCAGTGGGCCCTATTTCTGGACTCTGTACTCGGGCGGCTTGGACCGGTCGTGTATGGGAGCCTTAACGGTTCTCTTCAACCCAGCCAGGTCCTTCCGTGCTACAAAGTTACGCGGACCTAGTACGGCGGATCAGGGACATCGACAGCGTGAACAACAACGTCGTCCGGCTAGAAAGAACAGACAATGGCAACCTCAAGATCAGGATGAGAGGCAGTCGCGTCAAAGTGGACGAACTGTGCGACGCCATCAAGGCAAGGGAACCGACCACCGAGGCCAGAGTCAGGAGGTCCGGCGTAACCTTCCACATAAGGGGCCTGGACCTCCTGACCATGAAAACGGAGGTCGAGACGGCCACACAGAAGGTAACACATTGCGGAGAGGAGTACTAGATAGGCGAGCCGAGACCGGCTCGAAATGGGACAATCAATATAACGGTTATAACAACCGAGAAAGGGGCCAATGAACTCGAAAGAACGAGGATAAAAGTCGGCATGGTACAAAGCAGAGTCACCAGGCGAGAAGATCTACCGCAGGGCTGCAGCCGCTGCTGGCTGGACGGCCACCGGGTCCGCGAGTGCAGCGGGAAAGACCGACGCAACCTGTGCCTGAGATGTGGCGATGAAGGCCAGCAGGCCAGGCAATGCAGGAAGCCAACCGCCTACTGCGCGATCTGCAAGGCAGAAGGCCATGCAGCAGGGGGTCCCCGATGCCCGATCAAAAGAAGAGCCAGGGATGAGGCCAGGCACAAGACCAGAGCCGATGACGGAGGGGGGCAACCCCCGCAACTTAGGAGCCAGTAAAGGAATTACATAAGAGAACTAGGGTGGGTAAAAGGCAACATAACAACCCCGAACACCCCGGGATCCCAACCCTAGGCCCAGGCAGCGCGTGGAGCGTTGAGCAGTGCCTCGAAGGCAGACAAGCCTCCACCGTGGGACGTGAGGAGGTTTAGTCGGTAGGCGCCCCATCAGAATGACGGGGTGAATCCGACACTGCCCATGCTCTCTAATTAGAGCATGGGCGTCTTTAGAAGATTCCTCCTCAAGAGAAAAAAAAAGCTGCCGCCCATAACTCCGCTGATGCTCCAGTCCTCATCGGTCCGACCGACAACTCTAGCTCATATGGCAACTTCTTCAGTCCCTCAGACAACTTCAACCTCATCGGCGCACCTTATTTAATCCTTAATGGCCTTTTTGAGTCAGGTTTAGACGCGAAGAAAACATTCTTCGCCTAGATGCTCACCTAGCCCATCGACTCTCTCAAGGAGTTACGGCTGGAGAGATACACTCAGTTACAAGCATAATATTCAAAATCCTGTTGATTCCTTCCGGTCGTTAACTCCTTGAGGTAACCCCCGGCCTGAATCGTCCTGTTGATAGACAATTTGCGAATAGGCCTCCTATCGATACTTCTCGAAATTCCCGCGAATTTAATCCACACACAGTTTGGCAGGTAATACCAAATTTATGTTTACGTTATATTGCAGGAAGGGAGTGTTTTGTTCGACGGTTAGAATCTGTCACCGCCTTGATTCAAAAGTTATTTTATATAAGATTTTGTAACACACGGTGGGCGCCAAACCTAAAAAATATTTTTAATATTATTATCGTGAGAAAAAAATTTAATTAAGGGAAAGACATATATAATAAATTAAATGTTACTCCTGTGTCAGTGTTCAGAAAACCATTGATTTGAGATACTGTTGAAGATATAAGTTGCCATAAATAAACTCAATTCCATTCGTTAATGTATGCATTTAGCTTGTCCCGGCAGTGACTACTACTTTTTAAGATCCTCACGATACCCCTACACCTACATCTCTATATATTAAATACATAGAAAAGTCCGGCACGAAACGTCGCCATTAATCACAAGCAGAACGTGCGCAAGAGGGATAGAACACGGCTGCTTTCCGGCAAGAACCAGAACGGAACCGAAGTTTCCTTCATACGAAATGTAAAAATTTAAAATGGGTCATAAAAAGGTCCCACACAAATCCTATTATTTATGTTTTCGGCGTAAAAAGTGCAGCGCGCAAAGTTTTTTCTTACATCACCTCCCGGTGCATACTAAACCGCGGGCCCTCCCCTTAATATTCTAGTCACTCGCGGAAATTTATAAACTCCGTCGGTTTATTATTCCGGCAGGAATAAGTGGAAGGACGCAACCCACTTGAATTTATCCTGCGAGCGAGACAATTCCGGGCGTAAATTATAAACGTTTTGTAAAATTGGCAGAGAAATTTCAGCAGGGCCCGCGTCCCATTTAGCACGAGATAGAGCGTTCGGGACGTTTTCAATTTAAATTAGGTCGCGGCTCGGTCGGGGGGCGGCGGCCCGTCCGTAATGGAAGCTGCTGAAACAAATTTCATACACGGTCCCTTTTATTATGACTGCTGTCTTTTTACGATCAACAGAGCCATTACTTAAATGAAGTTCTTTAGACTAATGGAAGTGTGCGGGCTGGCGTTTTGCGAGCGCGGACTTCAGGCGTTAATTACGGTTCGCACCCTGCCTACTAAGCTAGAAAAATAGAAGTGTTAATATTTTAACAATCGGCATGAGTTTATGCGGGTATTGAAAAATAAAGGTATTTGTGTGAACTGTGCACTATCAATTGATTTGACGTGGCGTTAAATCTCGTCGTTTTACACCCAATGTCATATATTGGGTGTAAAATGACGAGATTTATTTATATCAGTGAACGCGTTTCTAATATTTTCATTTATAATACTAAAAAAATTTCATTGTGTAACCACTATTCAATTTTACTCATTGAATCGAATAAAATGACAAATACAATTGTTATACAGTTGTAGTCAAAATATACTGCAGAGGTTACCACAATTACTGAATAAACGTAACCACTATGCAATTTTATATATGGAATAGAATGATATGACCAATACAATTTTAAACTGTTTTAATAAAAATAACTTTGTGGGGTTACCACAATAACTCAGTAGTAAACAACAATCTTAATATCACTAAATCGATGATGATCGTCTTAGTATTATTATATTTTTAATAGAACAATTTTTAATATGTTTAATAAACATTGCTTCAATATGCTTAATAATAAAGTTTATAACAAACGCTTCCATTGTACAACGCCATTGGCTATATTTTACCAATTATGGGTAAACAATCAACGAGCAATCTTTTATTAACGGCATGACATGCATTCATATAACTTTTAATTATAGTTATTGTATTTATTTTTCCCATTTACAAAAGCAATGTTGATTAATTAATGTGTGCGCTATTAAAAGATTCTGCGTGTGGTATTACAACGGATCAAATTTATATACAGACAGACAAAAGAATGCTATTGTCCTTGCCTCTCTTTGTAAATAATCAGATTTCACGATAAGGAAGAGTTATTTTATTTTATCTGATGTCTGAAGTGGCGAGCAGACTAATAAAATCTTCTGTAGCATTTTTGCCGTCTCATGTTCCCGTAATGTAGCCGGCATGCGCTTCAACATTGCGTATAATACCACCATTAGGTGGCACAATAACATCATACAATGTGCTGGGTTGATGTAGTCTCTTGAAAAATAGTCTTTAAAATAATCCACGTCGTACGAACGGAGTGAACTTATGATAATGCAACACAATGTAGATGAAAAGTGAGATACTATCATTTACTTGCATTATATATTATGGGTTTGGGGAAGTAATAAATGGCTATACGGATGAGCTATGCGCATAATTTCCGCGGATTGACTTCGGCTGGAGAGTACAACGGTCTGATAATGTCGGTACTCTTGTATTTAATCCATCATCGTCTCAGTTATCGCAGGGTGAACGCGGAATCGTATCGCGGTCGGGAATCGCGCCCGCTTGAAATATAAGCCGTCGCTTCCCTTACCCCAGCACACCATAATTAAACCACTCTTGTAATTACTACTATTGTATACAACTTGTAATTGAACGTATCAGTTTGCATGCTGTACAGACGGGGTAAATATATCTCTGTTCTCGCCAACAAAATATAGCTCTATTTAATAACATATTCGTTCTACGTGATATCAATACCAGCAGGTTGAAATACAACTATGTTAGTTGAGTACGTTTTCATCCTTAAAACGCCACTACTAGAGAATCTTCACTAACTGATACTTGAGAACAAAATATTATGCGCCGTTTAAGAGGGAAGTCCAAGTAGTTTAATGTGTGCACGCCGTCGCATTTTTAAAGTCTCTTTAGCCCGGCGTATCTTTTGTCCTGATGGGGGCCTCCCCGTAATGGCCAGAACGAATTGGATACGTTGCGGAGATGGTTGCGCTGCTGCCGGAGATTTAATCTTGACGTCGCGCGTTTATACACTCTTCGCGTCCGTAATTACAAGCTTTCAGTTTGTGCACTTTGCGAAGCAACGCGAGATGCCTTTAATTAAAATTAATGTATGAAAATGTATTGTTACGACTTATTTATTCATTAAAAATGATCGTACTTCGTTAATTTTAATTATTTGTGTTTGGCTTGAAAGCGAGTATACGTAATATAGTATAGGGCCTCATCTTTCCTGATGGTTTAATTAGAATAAGTATAAGGAAAGTATGTCAATAACTATAATGACTTTTTACACTGCTGGTATATATTGCTTCAAATCTGATGAGTTCGATCGTAGTCAAATCAAATCGAGAGTAAACACCAATCAGCTTAATATATGGCGAGAGCAAGAGGAATGAACATTGAAGGGCTTTTATGTTGTTTCACAAAACATTTGAAGCTCCTTGCTGAAATGTACAGCTTATAGTAGGCTAGTCGTCGACTCGGGGAATATTTACTCAATAAATTAACATACGATTAATTAATTAAGAAACAATGGTACTCAGCGCATTTACCTTTGTACGTTAGAATCATGATAAATGCTGAATTTGTAAGAATATTTATGAAATTCATATAACGCCAGTGAGATGACATATAAATAATTATTAATAAGAACTTTTGGAAATTATTAAACAATAATCATTTACAATTTAACTTAAATTTTTAAAGCAGGGCGAAATTATCTATTAGTGTAAGCAAGTTATTATTACTGGCAATAAGACTAAAACAAATTATTTAAAATCGTAATAATCGTACGCAAAAATGTTCTGAAGCTTACACATATTGTTTATAATTTAACAAAAATCATTACAAAAATAACGTAGAGCAAAATAAAGTTCGAACTTCCATTAAAATGTTTTTAAATTTTGAATTGTGTTGAGGTTGACCTGCTTTATAAAATGTCTACTTTACATATTATTCAATATTTAACCCAATCACAAGAGTATATATATATACCCCCCGTGGGCGACAGATGGGTGACCATCATGGACACGTCAACTCTCACGGATCACCCACGAGTAGAATCTCGTGGGCAAGGCTGATGGGTATAACAATATTCGCCTGCTACCTCTCCTCCAACTGCAGCTGCGAAACGGCAAGGCGATGGCTGAGGAAACTAGTGCGAGCGGTCAGGGCACCGAGCGGACAGGTCCTTGTGGCGGGGGGTAGTGGCGATAGCTCTCTTCCCGCCCCCAAAAGTCATCAACCAAGAATTAAGGAGATCGATGACACCCTCCCACAAACCAGTCCAAGCTAGGCGATAGGTCCTTCAAACCATAACTAACCTCCCAAACAACAACGCCTCGCCACCGGACGAAGTCCAGACCGAAGTACTGAAGGCAGCGCCTCCTATGCTGTGAAGGGAGGTCACAACCCTGGCATAAAGTGCCTGGAAGAAAGAAAATTCACCAGGAGGTGGAAGACTGCTAGGCTGGTTATTATCAAGAAGCCGGGTAAGCAAGCAAGAGATGCAAGGGCATACCGGCCCCATCTGCCTCCTCGCCGGGGTGGCGAAAGTCGTGGAGAGACTGATAGCGGACGGTATTGCGGAGGCCCACGAAACAGCAAGAGGGCTGCACGACCGGCAGTACGGGTTCAGGAAGGGGCTAGTTAAGTTAGTCAGGTTTGTCAAGGAGTGAAACCAAGGCAGCTGGAAGACTAATGCGTTAAATACGCTACCATGGGTGGCCATCATAGAGGCATGGTCAGGCTTGAGCCATACAGACAAGAGAGACTTACAACGCACAAACGAGAAGATTGTACTGATGGGACCAGGAAGTTGCACAGGCACGAACAGAAGCAATCAGTCCAGGGCGGCTAGATCTCCAACCGAGCCCATCCAAGCACAGTACCGGATGAGGAGAAAGAATTACAGGCGGGCGAGAAGGATAATTGGCAGAAACTTTGTAGGGAGGTCGATGAAGACCCGTCGGGCCTCCCATAAAAAAAAGTTATGTAGAAGATCAGAGCTGGCCCAAATAGACCAATATCCTCGGTACCGAAAGGATATCGATGACACCTCCCATAAACCATTCCAAGCTGGGAAGACGAGATGGTCCTTCAAACCATAGCTAACCTCCCAAAGAACAAGGCCTCGGAACCGGACGAAGTCCCGAACGAGGTACTGAAGGCAACGGTCCCTATACCGGGAAGGCAGGTCACAACTCTGGCAAACAGGTGCCTGGAAGAATGGAAATTTCTCAGGTTGGTTATTATCCTGAAGCCGGGTAAACCAGCAAGCGACCCCAGGGGATACTGCCGTCTCTGCTCCCTTAACAAAAGTCGTGAAGAGACTGATAGCGGTCGCTATTGACGGTTCAGGAAGGGGCGATCCACGATGGACGCCCTCCGAAAACTAGTCAAGGAATGAAACGAAGCCACCTAGAAGACGAAAAGGCACTGTTTGATGGTCACCCTAGACGTTACCAACACGTTCAATACGCTCCCATGGGTGGGTGAAACTAGTGGAAGGATACCTGAGCGACAAAGATGTTACGTCAGGGTACGAAATGACATTGCTTTCAAGAACGACACGGCAATCGTCGCCCGTAGGTGTGACATAAACGAGATAATGAAACACCAAGAAAGCAGTGGCAAAGATGGATGACCGATACCTGACCAAGCCTAACTGCAGATAAGACGGAAACAGCACAACTCTCCAACCGAAGGGTCAACATCCAAGAGGCACTCACTATTAGACTGCTCGGTCTTAAAACAACGATAAAACGAAAGATAAAATAGCTTGAAAAGATCCTCGAGACAACCATTAGCCAAGCCCCATAGGTGTTAGACGCGATGCGAAAGACGATACGGAAGGAAGCAGCCCTAGCCAGGTTGTTTGCAAACGTCGAAGGCCCGGGGGAAGCAAAGAGAGGGCTGCTGGCTATAGGGCCAACTCACCTACGGAGCTCCGGCATGGGTGGATCCCATCAAAACAGGGAGTAATGCAGACAGGTTGATCAAGGCGAATCGCATTAACGCTCTGCGCATGACCCGGGCCTACTGCACCATATCCACCGACGCCGTGGAAGTACGAGCGGCATCTATCCCGGCAGTCCTGCTGATGGAAGAAAGGGCCAAGGGGGTACACCGCAGTCAAGGTAGGACAATCCCCAGGGACAGCCCAAAAGGACGTGAGAGCACAGACAATGACCAAGTGGCAGAGACGGTGGACACTAACTTTTCCACTAACTGAACCCCTGGTGGAGCGGGAAAAGTAACCACTGGCTAACTCAAATTATTACAGGGCATGGCGTATTTCATAGTTAAATGCACATGATTCACAAGGCGGCTAATCCAATATGCAGGTAATTCAGATGCCACAAGTGGCACGCGGAGCGACACAGGATGATGACGAAGCTAGGGGAGGAGGTAACCACTCCCAACCACCACTGATGGTATAATCAGAGGCCGGCTGAGAAGTAGTGGCCATAACAGTTATGCAGGCATAATATTAATAATAATACAACGACGACCTCCGTTTGTAACAGATACTGACACATAACAAAGACTAACGAAACAGAACAAGAGACAAGACTGACGCTGACAAGAAGGGCGCTTAGAATGCCGGTGGGCAAGCTCCTTGTTACAGAATGTGAGTTTTGGTTTAGCCTGTATTTAGGCTAGATATAAAGCAACTTTTGAGAACCGCCCCTCTACGCCAGCATATGGAAATCAGTGATAGAATTTAATTTGATATTTGCCTCTTTAACATATTATATGTTTTTTTATATTAGTATCTCTGTGATATGCTTAATGCATATGCAATAAAATAAATAAATGTAGGAGAAGATTTGATAAAAGTGTTGGTCCCATTTAGGTGATTAAGTTAACGAATTTTAATACAAAAATGGCCGAGGAAGTCATACAAAACAACGCGAACATTAGCTTATTTGCTGCGAGAGATCGAGAGGCAGGCTTGTCAGTAGAGAAGCATGCCGGTAGAGAAGAGATTGTAAAAATTATCGATAACTTCTACAGAGGGCTCTGCAGACAATGATGCTAATCCCAGTTCAAATTGTCCTAAACATAGGATCAGTCTCTTGATGTAGAAAAACTAGAAGTGGCGCTAAAACAAGTGAAGAACTGTAAAGCCCCGGAAGAAGGCAGATCACCGATGAACTGCTAAAAGCCAGAATAGAAACACTCACAAAAGCACTCCTGACCTTGCTGATTTAATATCTCGACGAAGACAGTATTCTATTATACTTTATAAGCTGCTGCCTGAACTATATAATTCTAAATAGTATCATACAAGCGGGGGTTAGAAAGAGTTACAGCACGACTAATTACATTTAGATGACATGCCACATATAGAAAAGTGGACAAGGTCATACCGTACATGACGCTTGTAGACCAGAAGGCATTTGATTTAATGGAGACCTGGGCAGTGCTAAAGGCGATGAACAAATCCCGTATTTATTACAGATATTCGAATCTCATATGGTAGATTTACGAATATGCGAGTATACACATAAAAAGCGAAGAGGAATGGAATACTGACAAAGTTAATATCAAGAGGGATGTACGGAAGGGGTGTACGAACCCTAGATCTTTCACCTATATTATTCACCTTAGCGATGGAAGACGCGTTTTATAAGCCACCTTACACAATCAATATTACTGTCAATATTTTAGAATAATGACAGTATTACTGTACGATAATATGTTTTAAATGTTCATTATTCTAAAATATTGCCAGTATTACTCATCGTGTAAGGTATATTAATGATGTAATGAAGAGAACAGTGATTTTTTCGACAGTTCTAGTATTGACAGTATTATTGACCGTGTCAGTTGCCTTTATAGGGTACCATGAGACCAGAAAGGCATACATGGTAATGGGAAACGTCTCATCTACCTACGTTTTATGGATGATATTATCCTTCTCACCAGCAACCGGGTTGAACTTGCGATAATGTTCCTAGAGCTCATTCGAGCCTCCTAAGAGTCCAGCTAACATGAGAGTCAATATCGAAAACTATATGCTGGAGAGTTATCAGGGACATGCGGTGTTGTGTGTACTTAAGCGATGCCCGATTGTCTGGGCAGATAAGCCAATCGGTGGAAAGTCACAACGAAACCCTAATGACTACTAACCCATTAGAAAGTGTAATTAGGACGACACTGAAGAAAAGAGGGTAGCAAGAGTACCTTTAAAAGACACAGTCGCGGAGCGACCAAAAAAAGCCACACTACACATATTCTTCACCCAAACAAGATCCCCAACAAATCAACAACCCAGCAATAGTTTTAGTCCTCAGTCATTGAGGTGGTGGCAGCGACGGTTCCAGTTCCTTCCGACGGCGTTCGAAGAGTTAACCAGTTGGTATCCAGCGGTGGTTCCCCACAAAATTGGCGGCATCGACTCGGCAACTGAACCTCATTTCCGAAATCATATTTAAACATTAATGGCACAACATTTTCTTTCAAAAAAAGTCACATTCGTGGCCATTAAAATTATTTTTCCGTGTTTTATTTAAATTCAAAGTTCTATACCTCGAAATGAATCACCCTTTATTAATCCCACCATGTGGCTCCAACGCTATGGCCCATAGCAAGTCTGCGAACAAAAGTACTGAAAACTGCAGACCCGCTAAAGTCCTATAAGTAAGTCCCAAGCTGCATAATCAGATTTGGCAGTTTGACTGGAAGCAGTTCATTTGTTGCAACTGCTTCTAGGATATAGTTCACTCCGGACTAGATCAATAAATTACTCCTGCTCTTTCTGTCTCACCGTCTCCCATACGTAAGCGTACAGTTTCCGCATACTTTTTGTTCGTTTCTGAGAGGATAGTAATATCGATCTTTCTTTGGGTAAAATGGAGAATACCATGTTTCTTATACCATGTATATTTCAAAATAAATACCCAATGTGCATCGAAATGTTCGTCTCTTGATACGAATGGAAATGAAGAACTTCTATATTATAGGCTGAGATTTAAATCCGCGGTAATTTAGGCGGACGAATACGGACTACACTGCCGCTACTGCTATATGAATGGTTCAAATTGCATGCGTAGGAATGTTGTTTATTTTACCCGGAATTTAACGTTGTTTAGTATTTGTTTTTCCGAAAAGTCTACCGTTATTGAAGCGCCGAGGAAAGTTTTCTTGTTCTTGGATCCTGAAATATCTGCTGAGGAGTGATAGAGCTTCCATCGTACGCGGTTTTGTGTAATTCCCTTCATTTACTGCCAACTCCAGCCATTTCGAGAGGCTTTTTTAGTATGTCGGCATATTATTACAGGATTTCCTTGTTTTCGTCTCCCCGTGGGTTCCAACCCAATCTTGTCCTGACATTGTTGTTGATTGGTATCATTATATAACCCAGCCAGTTTTTTTTACAAGTTTATACGTAATAATATAAGTGTAAAGTTGCCCAACTTGCCATTTCAAATAATTTGAGTAGTACAACGATACTGTATGTAGCTAGACATTTCTTATGAATCTGGGGTAGTGTATAAGCCATCGAATATACTTTTGGAAGAGCTAGAATTATAAGATTACAAATGAACATACAAATGAACTTATCAGTTATCCTACTCCATAATAAAATGATTTTTAAATATAAATATTGCGATATTGAATATCATTTAAGAACAAATTTATAAGAAAATATATTATATCTCATACATAAATAATATACGATATTGCTTACATGAAGTTGTACCACCGTATAAATTGCATGTGCAGCTAGATAGATAGAAACCTCTACACGCCACAAACAATGAGCATCCTTAAACAGCATGTATTAGACAGGAGAATTAATCTGTCTTTCATTTAAGCAGAATGGAATTTAATTCCCGAAGCGAGAGTAAATAAATAAAAAGAAGTTTTTCAATTTAAATATATTAATTACTTTTAATTTATTTGGTACGGTATTTATATCATACCAGATGAACAAAATTATTTAAAAAAGTAAAATGGTGTTTTTATTCAAAAATATTGTTTGTATAATCATATAAATTCTAATACGAAAATTCTAGAACATTTTTGCCAAAAAAAGTACTAATTGTAATACACAAAAATATATATTATACGGGGGTTTTAACTTATTCAGAAATAAGACTATATGCGCGTATTTTGGAAATATCATATCTGAATAATATAAACGTAAAAAACATGTTTTGCCTCATTTCAGCCCTTATTAAATAGTATATTACGTAATGAAATAGTACATTTCATAATGAATGTCACGTTTTTCTACGCGAGGCGACGGTACAAAGGTAAATAGGGCAACCTATTTAAGACTTTTGAAGCCCGCGATAGTTTCTGGCTTTAATATTGACCTTCCATGTGCAAAGTTAGCTAAATCTGGGTTCGAAATGATATTAAATTAAATTTAAAAGATCAATACACAATAGATCATGTAATTCTGCGGTGTATTTGTGGGTCTATGTTCCAAAAACTCCTCTATTCTGCCACTCAAATAATTTTATTTTATTTATTTTGAATTTTATTTGACTTGAATCCTATTGAGAAACCCGGCGATAATTTTAGGATACCCCGAATAGAGAAATTAAATGTTGACTATCCGCCGTGATGTTTTCTGCTATTCATATATAAATAATGCTGACTGCTTTTTATTATCTAAATATACAGGTCGATTTCTGCCAACGCATGCAGAGCAAATATCCCCTGCATGCATTTCACACGCCGCAAACCTGACAAAAAGGGCAACGGGGGAGAAAAAAAAACTCTCGGCTGTCACAATTTGAATATCTCTAGTTTCCACAACATAAATCTCCCGGCCCGCCGTTCTGTACAATTTTTTTATTCAGATGTTGATGAAACAACTGCGCGATGAATTATGCGAACACTCCGCTGGGAGGTCGCGACGAGGAAGTGTCGGAGGAGGAAAAAACGTGTTGTTTCCATTAATCTGCCGGGCGTGTGTCGTCATTCTCGAGAGAAATCGCCCGGCGGCGGCGTCGAAAGCGGAAAAATTTAATTAGAGGATGAAAATTAAACGGCAGCCGTGCAGCCGACGACGCGACGGGTTCGAATCTTTGATGGCGGAGGCGTAATTAATTTACTGGGACGGTTACGTGTGGTTTTTTCGTTTTGTAATTTGCTAGCTGTAATGGTGGTAGTGGTTGTGCATTACAGTTAATTTTTATACGTTTAATACCCATTTGCATGTAAATTTAATTTGTACTTTTTTCCGACAGACTATAGATTTTGGTGTATGTAGGTACTTAATATTTTTATATTCCGTGATTCATATTTTAATTATGATTGGTATGTGTGGTGTGATGTGTGTTTGCATGATTGTACATTACTATATAAATCAAATATAAACTTTGTCACACCTCATATTTAATCAGTATTTATCAATACCAGTATTTCAGTTAATAACATTTAGAGGCAGCAAAGTATTCATAGATAACGATTTAATAAAGATGAGAGAAAAAACAGAAAGAAATTCGAAGCACAGCCGGATAAGATAATTGGAATTGCAAAGTTATAATTTCAAGCCCAACATACGTCCGTTTTCCTGAAAAATATAAAATAATTGTGAAGCATTTGATTTTTGACCCTTTTAACGCTTTTTTCTGTGTTTACACCTGTACGGAGCTGCAGTGATCGTGGACAAAAGTGTTGCAGGTGCAGTTACGAGTTTTACATCCTACCCAGAAAGAGCTATGATGTTCCAACTGAAAACAACCACAGGAGCAGGAAGATATACACCAACAGCAGATAAGGAAGACGCAGAAATGTAAGAGTTTTTTGAACTACTGGAAACGATTACGAGAGGCACAAATAAGACAGATGTGATACTCATAATTGGAGACTTTAACAAGAAAGTGGGAAACGACAATGCTGAAGCATGTGCTGGTGGCTTTGGTCTAGGAGTGAGGAATGACAGAGGAGACAGCCTGATAGAATTATGTCAGAACAAATATCTTATGATAGCAGATACATTCTTCAAACTTCTAGAGAGAAGACTGTACACGTGTAAATCTCCAGCAGATAAACTCGAAAAAGTAGTAAGAAATCAGATCACTAGATCCTCATGAATAACCGCAATGAAATCTGCAAAAACATATCCTAATGATAACATTACCTCCGACCATAATCTGGCAATGGCAAAAATTTACATCAAAATGAAAAAAGTATCCAAATGACGAAACAATGGTATAGACACAACACGTCTTAAGAAACAGAAAATATACCACAAAATCAATCAGGCTGGACGCATTAGCATACAAAACACCAAGGCATTAAACTAAGGAACAAATGAGAAAAACAGGGTGGTATCCAAACAGAGCTAAACATAATATCCAGTAAACATCTATTAAGCAAGGCCAGTAAGAACAAGCAAGAACAAGCCCTGGATAATCACATACATGTTGGAAGAAGAAGAAGAAAGAACAAAAGCAAACACTTGGAAAAGAAATATGTTCCATGGTTATCTCAACATATTCGATAAAAAGTGCTATAACTCGATAACTAAAACGAATCGGAACTATGTTCATATAACATTTTTTCTTAGAATCACTTGTCAGAGTTTGTTATAGAGCTAGTCGATCACCCTGTATGAAAAGGCATCCCTGAGTGGTGGCTAGAATCAACGTTTGTACTTGTTTCCCCCAAGAAACCGAATGCGGAAGAATGCTCAGAGTATCGTACTACACATTAAATGATCGCTGTAACGAATACGGACTCAAAATTAATTTAAAAAAGACCAAGCTAATGTTAGAAAGAAAGTCAAGCATAAGTAATCCTAAGAATTTATAACACCAACATAGACATTTGTCAGCCATATAAATATCTGGGTGCTTGAATGGAACAAACAGGAGACATAACCAGAGAGAAAAGAGTGACAAAATGGCCAGGGTTACCTTTACCAAAATGAGGAAATTATTCTTTAACCGCGACATTAACTTGGAACTTAAACTTAAGATGCTGCGGTGCTACGTATTCCCCACGATACTCCACGGTCCTGAAGTGTGGACACTCAAGAAATTACATATCGACAAACTGCAAGCTTTCGAAATGTGGTGCTCCGCAGAATATGGCGCATATCATGGACGGAGAAAATCACCAACATCGAAGTCGTAAATAAAATATAAAAAGAATAGATATAATTAAAAAGAGATAGATCCAGTACCTAGGTCATATATTCAGAGGTCCCAAATTGAAGTAGTGTGGTCAATTAATAATTCAGGTGAAGATAACAGGAAAAAGGAGTACTGGTAGACGTAACATATCGTGGCTCAAGAAGTTGCGAGAACGGTTGGACTGTTCCAACGGCCAGCTTTTTAGAGCTGCTGTCACCAAATCGATATACCCATAATGATAACAAAACTCCGATAGGAGGAGCACATGAAAAAAATATATATGCTCTAGACTAGACGAGACTGTCATTAAAATCGACCTCAATGATAAAATATACATCATTGGAGACACAGATGTAAGAGTTGGGAACAATATCATACGAAGAGTAAGGAATATATTTGGGGAAGGACCTATCAAAGACAATGACACGATACTCATTGACCTGTGCATTTTAAACAAATTACGAATTAATAACACCTACTTCAAACACAAAGACCAACTTACGTACACATACTAAACACGAGAGCGCAACGATCTATTATAGATCACATAATCTCCAACAGGAATATCCACGCAGACAATATCTTAGATGTATCAGCCAAGATAGGCACAGAACCCAACCTTGTATGCAAATACCAATTCAAAGCACCGAGACGCAAACAAAAAGAACCGATATAATGCAATAAGTTTAACATAGAGGCACTAAAAACGAAGAGCACAAAGATGCTATATGAGAACCAACTAGCACTGAAAATAGCATCCAACAGCATACAAGACCAAAATACCACAAATGAACCCTGGGAAAAGCTGAAATCCAACATCATAAACTGCGCACTCGAGATAATCGACCGAAGAGCAGTCAGCAATACTCCATATACATAACTACAAACTTTGGTACATAGACAGATACAAATCAGAAGCCTACAAAAATACATGGACAGAAGAACCCAGATCCACGACAACTACAAAGTTGTGAGGAATAGCTCCAAGACAGAGGTGCGACGCCTACAAGATCAATACTGGGAGAACAACTACATGACCTAGCGGTCAAAAGAAGATCTGGAAACTACTTAGGAAGTACGGGCAATCAGCAGCTAAGCTACATCAAACAGAATGTACAACACCTGAAGAATGGGCCAAGTATTTCAAGAGTCTAAATGAAACAGGGCTCACCACCCAGATGGGAACTACCGTTACAGCGGAAGAACAGACAATAGAGGGCTCACACTGGTATATTTTTCAAGAAGATATAAAATGAAAAATTAAAAACTTAAATAAGGAATGCAACAAGCGAAGATATCGTACCCAATGAACTCGACAAACTCGTAGCAGAAACTCACATCTTAATAAGAAAAATGTTGAATCAGAACAAGTGCGATTAAGCTGGAAAACACAATCACCATCCCAATCATCATCAACAAAATCGCTCAACAATAGACGTAATATTCACAGTCATACAAATCTACCTGTGCTTCGTCGATTTAAGCAAAGCATTCGACTAGATCCCAATGGCTGATGTGATAACAGAACTAAAAAAACGAAGAGCGAATGAAAAACTATTAAACATAATAAGAGACAACAACACTAATAACTAAACAACAATAAAAACAAAAACGAAGGCATCATAGAGCGTAGGTGTAAGCTATGGAATATGACAAGGCGATAGGGTCCGACCATATTAAACATCATAATGAACGACTTAATAATGAGGGCGAAAGACCTTAAAGCGGGGATCGAAAAGGAAACCATTTTCAACATACATATGCTAACGGCAGACAACGAAAGAGACCTGCAACGACTTCTACAGACATTCTCGAAAATAGCAAAGAGATACAACCTCGACATTTCCTATATAAAAACAAATGCTTAAAACCTTAATTCTAATATGAATGCCGAGTGTAAACACGATGTTATGTTGTCTATTAGTTCCTCAGCAGTATCAGCTATAGCAATAGTGTCATATGCAAATCTTAGATTATTTATTATTTCGTCATTTAATATAAGGCCTTCCTCGATGTTATCCAGCGGCTTTGTAAATAGGTGTTCTGAGTGATAAAGCGTGTGAAGTCATTTTCATTAATGTCTCGTACTCATTTGTATTTCTGATTATTATATGATCAGAAATTTTACTGCGTTAGCTTTTTATGAAATGGGATAAATGTTGATATTAGCCAGTCATTTGGTATTTGGCCGCCTATGTAGATTTTGTTGAAAAGTGTAGTCAGAAGTTTTTGCTTGCTCTGGGGGTTTATTCTGTAAGCTCAGACCATGGTAACCAAATCAATAACTATTTCAGCGTTAATATGCCCCACGCTCCGCCAACGCTAGTGTAACACTGCCTTATGTCTTACGCAAAATAGTGAAACAGGTTATTATCATATCACTCTTAAAAAATATGTGATTGGCATAAGGCAGTGTGATACACAAGCGTTCGTAGAGCATGGGGTATACCAACGCTGAAATATTTGTTTATTTGGTTGCCATTGATAACAGACCAATCTAAACTTAAGATCGTTTTAGACAAGATAGTCTCTTGACTCAAAAGTTAGTCAAGATGCGAGACAATGTAAATTATCTTGTATTATACAGCAAATTATTTGAAATATTGAATTGAATGGTGGATCGAATGAAAAAATATAACGCGTTCTATTTGTTAAGGACAAATTGCATGGGAGGAGGATATATGAATTCATTTCTTGAACAACTTTTGAGCTAAGAAATTGTCTTATCTAAAACGACCTTTATAACCGACAGAATAGACATCCTAGTCCCAGTAGGTTTAGAATTTCTGCATATATTCAGGCCCAGGAGCCTTGTTGTTTTTCAGTAGTTTGATAGCAGATTCCAGTTTATGCTAGTTGATGATAGGTCGCCCGATATTATATCCGCATTATTGCCTACATCTACATCTCTAAAGAGCTGCTCCATTCCATCTTTCAAGTTTTTTATTATCAACTTATGTAATGATGTTATTGTCTGATTCCAGAACGATTCTTCCGACATTCTTTGGTTAGTTGCTGTTCTTATTATGGAGATTGAAACAGTTGTACTCTGCTTGCAGTGTTTAGATTTCAGCACATTTTCCTTGCGGCCATTGTTCTCTAGTCTCCTTAATTGTTTTAGTTACATTTCTGTGTAGTTTTTTGTACTTTTCTTCATTGTGGTTTCTGTGTAGCCTTTTTTCTTCTATGATATTTAGTATGCTATCTCTCATCCATTCCTATTTTCTTTCTGCCCTATCTGGTTTCGGAACTTGTTCTGTAAGAGAGATTATGATGATTTTACTTACTCCACAATTCTTCTATTTCTGTGTTAGAATTAGTAATATCAGAGTTGATCTTGAGCTCGCTGAATTCCCTATTCTTTGTTTTCTGTAGTACAGTTTCAGTTTTTGCAGGTCAGTTCCTTTTGGACGTCTCTTGTGATAATTTTGTTCAATTGAAGCTTGGAAATGATGGTATGCCAAACTCAGCCATTTTATCGAATAAATGGTTATTTTCTAGAAATCACAAATGCATTATTTTTGGTTCCTGAGCTGGTATGTTGGCGCCTCGGTAAGTTTTAACGGAGCCTATTGCGTTACGGTACTCTTGTTACATAGGTACTCAATTTGATTATTCTCTGGTAGTTATCCGCTGGGGATTTCCATATATATATATATATATATATATATATATATATATATATATATATATATATATATATATATATTGTAAATTGCATTTCTTAGTTCTAAGTTGGTCATAGAATTCTTCGGTTTCCTTCTTGGTGCTTAATGCTACTCTATTTGAAATAAGGATAATATCGTTGACGGCCTCATTAGTTTGCTTGTGAGTATTATTGCCATATAAATACATATGGTGTTCGTCTATAACACAGCTTTCTGAGTTTGGCCTTCTTATCTTACTGGACCCCAGTACGTCGATCTGGAGGTGTTCAGCTTCTTTTACTATAGTTGTGGCATTTCCTGCTTCATACATATTTTTCAGATTCCATGTGATAATTCGCTTTTCTTTATTTATCTTTAGGACATCCTTCGATAATCAGTGAATTCTTCCCCATCCCCATCCGCGGGACTGAGGGCTTGTCTGATTTTGTATTTCCATTGTGATGTCTTGGGGAATGTTTGTGAGTCAGGTGTTTTTCCAACCGCTGCTACTTGGAGAACATACACTATTGGAGAACTGCTCCTAACTGGGGGGTCGGCGCACATAGCACATGTTTCAGTTGATCCGCGGGCGTTTGTTTGTGTATTCACAGCAGTCCTGCATATCTATAGGATCTTTCCTTATCAGCCATTGGGACGCACATGTCTGGGTTAAGCCCCCTATTCTACTAGGTCCTGCATCCGATGTGACTTTTCCCTACTTAGGTCTCATCTGCAGGTTACCGTAGCACTCGATTACTAATAGGACTTCCATATTTTTCAACCCTCAAATACTGTCTACCACAGTACGATGGTTTAATGTAAAAATGGCCATAAATTAATTGCTTTATCAGAACAAGTATTTAGTCAATTCAACTATATCTCTGAACTTAAGGCTGAACTTTATTTAGCAGAAATGTTCTGTTCTAACCCTTAGAATTTACAAAACTTGTGGAAAAACGGATAGTACTGGAGTGGATATTTTGTATGTATTTTTAGAAAGTCTATAAATCGTATCCAATTTTGAATGGTGTCTTCGCTTCGAAAATAATCGAAAGAAACCGGCGGAAAGCGGAGTACTCATCAACAACTTGAAATATGTGGACGATACCGTCCTGCTTGCGGGTACTGCAGAAGAACTCTAGAGACACATAGATAAGGTGTCCAAAGTATGCAAAATTTATAATATGAGGCTAAACATACCCAAAAGTAAAGTCATGGTCTTGAGCAAGGATCATAACATCAATAACATCAATGACTAATTTAACGTAAACGTTTCCCAACTAGGAATAAGTCACAAATACCAATTATCTGGGTACAACTCTAAACGAAGAATGGGACGACTCACAAGAAATCAAATTCCGCATCGTAAAAGCCAGAACGACCTTTAACCGAATGAGAAAAGTGCTTTTTAATATGAATACAGATCTCCATTTTCGCACTCGCATTATTAGATGCTATCTCATTTCGATACTGATGTACGGGGTAGAGACCTGGACCCTGACCGAAGCCGCATGTAAAAACATTTGAAATGTGGTGCTAATGACGCATGATAAGAGTTTCCTGGAGCTACCATATAACCAACATAAGAATACTTCAACGTATGCAAAAAGAGACAGAAATCTTAAAAACTAAGGAAACTATCTTAATGTGGCCATATAATGCGCAATAATAAGTATAAACTGCTACAGAACATTATGTAGGGAAAATTTGATAGAATGGAATGGATCTGGAAGACGTCGAATAACATGGTTATGCAACCTAAGACAATGGACAGGTCTAACATCGATTGACCTATTTCGAACCGCAGTCAATACAATTAGATGGGCCAGAATGGATCGCCAACGTTCCTTTTGTTGTGCCTTATCCTCATACGGCACAACAAAAGAAATATGAGGTACAGAGATAGCAATCAATATTTCATGCGTCCTACAAAAATATTTATCAAGAGATTGGGTCTTGGACTAATCTAGGACTATATCATCGAAGGGAAGGATAATCCCAGTTTACCTCCACATATGTAACGCCAGCTTAAGGAGAAGTATCTTCTTTCACATTAGATTTTTTTCTATTTGAAACATTAAAACTAGTCACTCGGACCTTATTTTTTTCTAATATTACAAACTAAAACTTAATTACTAAAATAAGTCTAATGACGCCCTTTAGATTATATTAACTAGGTATTATTTTCCCGTCACTCAGGCAGTGTAGTCGGTTTTCGCGCATAACACCCTACGTGAAATCGAGTAACTTGGTCCTCTTCCATCGTCAGACTCGGTGCTAATAGTCCAGTAGTTGAAGAGCTTCTGCGTTGCAATAAAGGTGCAGGCTGGCTTCAGGCCTGAGAGCATACATTTTAATCGCTTCCTTTACAGTTGGAATTCCAAGGTCTCCATGCAGATCTGCATTGCGCACATATCAGTGCGTATTCGCTATGTTGCGTAGTACTCAGTTTTGGAATTTTGGAATGGACTTAATGTTGCTATCGCTTGTGCATCTTCGTAATTGGATGCCGTACAGCCAGACCGGTTTTAGTACCTGATTCTGGATGAATATATTATTACGTACTGATACTTTTTGCCGAGGAGCCAGTAGTGCCGTTTATATTTTATTTATACTTAGGTTCTTTTATTTTTGGCATGCACGTTGGTTGCACCGTGACTTGGCATCCAGAGTCATACCCAGATTCTTTGCACTCTCATAAGGTCGTTTTTTAATTGATTATCAAGAAATGAAGTTCTTCTAATTTTTTTATCGGTAAACACTATATTGATAGATTTCTATTTATTGAGCTTGATTCTCTATTGTTTAGTCCCGTCAACGACATCGCTATTCTCTATTTGGAGTTTACTTAATGAGCTTACTAGGTCCTGTTTAGTTGTAAGGAGTGCAGCGAATGTTGATACGACTGTAGCTTCTGTCGTATCAACCGGAGTTGGTAAGTGGCTGGTATATAGTAGTTGAATGGGCCCGAGGACGCTTCATTAGGGACATCCAGCTCGTATATCTTTTAAATTTGAGTATGTGTCGTGTCCTCCTGCTTGATTCTAAAAAGTCTGTCTGAGAAGTACGATGTTGAAATCTGTATATACTGTTTTGGTAGCATTTTGTTTAATTTGTAAACCAAGCCCACGTAGCATGCCTTGTCAAAGGCTTGTGCAGTGTCCAGAAATACTGCAGAACAGACTTGTTCACCTTTAAGGGTGCGCTCAATAATATCCGCGATTCTGTATAGCTAGTCAATAGTAGACTGCATTGTAATTTGATATCATCAATTATGGGCATTAGTCTCTTAAGCAGTACCTTTTCAAACAATTTCTACACAAGCAGAAGGAGCGAAATTAGGTTGTAGGACTTCACATCATTTGGTGGTTTATATAGTTTCGATAACATTATTACCTCTTCCACCTTCCTGCACGTTGCTATATGTAATCTAAATGCTGCTTTAAAGAGCCTCTTTCAATATAACTTCAGTCATTAAATCGTAGCCCGGGGTATTCTTCGTGTTAAGGTTATTTTTAATATCTTCTGTCTTTTGGAGTCACTTGAGTGATATTTTCTGATGTTTGATTGTCTATTATTGGAAAACTATTTTCCTCCTGCATTTGGTTAGGTATAAAGATTTCTATCAGATATTCGGCAAACAAGTTCGCTTTCTGCTTCTTGTCCCTGGCCCATCTCTTCTTATAGGAGGGCTGTTGACAACATGTTTCTTAATTTTCCTAGGGGCTGTTCAGTCTCTTTCACTGGTGAGAGTTTCTTAATTGTTCTTCCTTGATCGTCTGGATTTCTATCTTAAGTTTCTGGGTTTTATTGCTCTAAATAGTCTTGTCTTATGATTCTCTTGATTATTGCCATTCTGTTCTTGCTCAGAGTTTTTCCTTGACTAGGTCTCTGATCTTAATTGGGTAGTTTACTCCTTTTTTCAGATGATAAATTCATTTAATGTTGTTGTAAGTAGCTGTTTGGATAGTTTTGGTAAAGTTTTCAGCTCTAATTGCTCAATTGTTTAATTGTTCAGGAGGTCAGTTCTATAGCTTTCCCAGTCAGTGGTTTTATTACTAAGACTGGCCCTGACTGCTCCTTTAATTAATAAATTCATTAATTTAATTGGATTCAAAATGAAGCAGAGGCAATAGTAGCTGAGAATCCTTGATTACTAACAGACCTGTTAAGTGAATATTGTTGTAATTCTTAGTACTGATTGCTTTAATCAACTCTCTATTATATTGTAGTTAATCTGGAGCGCCAGTCAACGTATTTAGCATTGAGGTTCCCACTATACATATACATATACATATACATATACATATACATATACATATATATATATATATATATATATATATATATATATATATATATATATATAATTGCACCAACTTTTAATATAATAGAGATGACATTCTTCGAACTGCTAAATTGACTTCATAATTATAACCGCCCTAACAGAGATTCTCCAAAACTGCAAAAGGTGGAATGAGGCCTGGTTAACGCCGATATACAAAAAGAGGAGAACGACAACACCGCCAACTATCACGGCATATCCGTAATAAATACAATAAATTGAATCTACGGAAAAGTCCTGAAATAGTTAAGAGAAGAAGAGTATGGACCCTACGAAATAGATTTCAGTACAGACAGATGCATAGACCACATATATACAATTACACAGCTGCACGAAAGGGTAGCAAGAAATGGGGAATCACACCTTCTATTCCTAGACCTTTTGAAGCCCTACGACACAATCCCAATGTATAGGCTCTGGAAAGTGCTTGAAGAATCCAAGATAAACATCACTATAACAAAAGCTGTACAACAACTATACAAAGGACAATGAGCAAGAATTAAAATAGGATGCTGCTATTAGAAAGCTTGGAAACAAACTAGTCAACAACTATATCAACAAAGTGTTAAATGAATAGAGGAGAGCATGCTACAAAATGGGTGTCG
Organism: Lordithon lunulatus; assembly: GCA_963942505.1. Taxonomy (NCBI): domain Eukaryota; kingdom Metazoa; phylum Arthropoda; class Insecta; order Coleoptera; family Staphylinidae; genus Lordithon; species Lordithon lunulatus. The sequence goes on from OZ012668.1 coordinate 40,664,116, forward strand.
AATTTAATAATGACTCACGCTGTACACTTCGCAAGCGCTTAGGTGATCCTAGCACAAGATAAAGAAGATCTAGAATTCATGACAAGGAAACTTCTAAATTAATTCCACTCATGGGGCTGTTAGACAACAAGGATACGACGAAGTATTTATGTGTCGGAAATGACAAAATATCAGCCCTCCAAACGGATCTAGACGTCGAAATCGTACCGTGTCATGAATGCGCTACTTGGCTACAAATATAACAAGCAGTGGAAGGAAGACGGAAGAAAGTCATCGGCAGCCTAAACTTAATCCTATGGGCCAAAATATTCTGGTAAAATAAAAAGCTCCTCCTCAATTCTATTCTACCATCGACAACTGGCAAATGGGCAAGAAAATAGAACATAAACCCCAAAAATAGATTTTTGGCGCTGATTGGCTGAAAAAATCAAGAAAAAAATGGGCAAAATTCCAAATAAGACTATAAAATATATGATGGAATTAGAAACTGATACAATCCGCGAAATATAAAAGAAACAGCTGGAGTGGTACGGCCATGTAGAAAGGATGAGTGAGGAGCGGCTAACAATACTAATTAAAAACTGGTCAGCAATAGAAAACAAAAAGAAGGAAGGCCAAAATCATTGTGGATAGACGGGATTAGAAACTACATATCAGCAAGAAATCTGAACCAGGGAGACTGTGAGAATAGAGATAACTGGAGGCACGGGACCAGAAGACGTACAACGCTATAAACAATGGTTGATGATGATGAATTATAACCACACTACTTTGGCTCGGTCTCCTAAGTTAATTGTGTGGTATATTGGTAACATTTTAACTGAATATGAGACTGGCTTGATATATGCTGAGCGATGAGGAATAAATACCTCTAAATCATATTTTTTGTTGAGTAACCCACTGGCACCCATTCTTGGTTCTCTAAAAGCCATAGGGTTGTTGCATTTTGGGAATAGGACCTATGCACCTATCTCCTATTTTGCCAAGTCTCTGATTGACTCTCTCACGAGTCTTCATCATAATTGACATAAGTTGTATCATTGGCAAGTCTGTCTAAGTTATAGCTGCTGAGGTCTTGTATCATTTCAGTTAAGATGAAAACTTAATTAGAAGAAGTTATTTTTATACAGAAAATTCTCCAAAATATCAGCCCTAAATTATTTTGTTTTTAAATATAATTTATGTAATATCCTGCCCACGTAATGCCACGCCCCTATTGCTTTACCTACATTTCGTCCTGTTTTGAGGAATATTAACTACACGTATTATGATTTTATTTTTAAAATACCCGACACACTTCCTTTAATCGAGTTTTTGCTTCCAATATCTCCACATATAAAAGTCCATGATGGAGAACGGTCGACTTCTCTGGCACGATAAAAATATATTGTTTTCAAAGTCAGGATCATTGTTTCTATGAAAGATTTTGGTGATATTATGACAGTTATCACTATGCAAAGATACATTTGTGTATTATGTTTATGTCTGGTATGGTGCTATTATGACTTTATGCTTACAAAGCTAAAAACAAGTTACTAAAATAAAGGTGAAATTTTCGATTACAAATAAATTTAACATTATGTGCTACGGAAGAAATTTTAAGCTGTTGGTCTTGTCAGTGACGTAGCACTTGCTCTGTTACTTACAAACAAATGAGGTAAAAACTAGGCTGAAATATTCGGCAGTAGCAAACTAGGGCGCTATCCGGATCTTGGATAGTGTAGGAAACGCTACAAAACCGATTATATATACTTAATATTTGTACTAATCTTTTCATTCAATTATACGAAACCCGTACTAATTTTCAATTTGCTTGTTATAGTACGATTTTAATGAGATGAAAGACTTATGACAATAACGAATTTTCTAGTAAATATTAAAATTACAAGTATCCCCCCCCCCACTCGGATAGAAATACAGCGATATAAAGTGATGTATTATGTTACGGTTAACAACTCTAAAGTCATCCAAAATATACATACTATTTTAAGGATTTAGGCAGTTTTATGGTAAATATATAATTTTGTTGAAAATAAATTTAGATCAAAATCATAATGCCTGCGCTACTTCTAGTAATATCAGCTTGTAAGTACTTACGATATCTTATCGGCATAGAATATTGACTCACCTGAAACAAAGACGCAAAGGTTAATATGATAGATACATAGTGTAGTTTTTCATAAAGATTGTAAGATATAAAAGAAACAAAGTACAATCAGTATCAACTAAAGAGTTTATTATGTCAATAATAATTTAAATGCAATTGCAATTCATGACATACAAACGAGAGATAATAATATATATTATAATAATATCAAATAAATTGTGCGCATATTGACTAGGTAGATGTATTGATTAAATGATCTAATTGTATTTAATAATTCTGTTATGGAATAGGATTCGATATGAAAAGAAGGTCTTGATTTATCTTTTAAATATTATTATTATGCTAAGTAAATTACAATTAAATGTGTTGTTAATATTAGAATCTACAATATAGCTATTTCGATTTATAATACACGCATGATATATGTATCATGCGTGTATTATAAATCCAATAAATTTAAACGTCATATTTAAATATAATACGATCATGTTTAATGATATTTATCAAATCCTTTCATAAAACTAAAATGGACCTAGTCGCGCACTAATGAATAGCATATCGGGTTAAATGGCAATTTACCAAATTGACATAATTGATAGCCAGTCATAAAGGGACCAATAAATTATCAAATCAAATAATCGATACCATTCGTAGCAAAATAAATAGCGCCAATATGCTAATTGTCCCGGTAAATCTGCATTACCACGTTCATATTAAACAAATGCTGTTTCTAATTTAAACAGACGTGCATACGTAGCTTCTGAAATTAAGCGAAAATAATATATAAGACCGGTCCAAATTCACTCCGTCTGCCTCGTTAATTAATCAAACAAATTGCCTGCCTTTAATAATTTCCACCCGGAGTCTAATACTATAAATCGCGCATAATTAAGTGCACGAAAAATAGCTCCTACGCCATTACTTGCACGTTTTAATACGGCGCAGCTGCCGGAAATCTTTCTGGATTGACAACTGCCTTTTTATGATATATAACGACCGTACGTCAAAAGGCGTTGTGTATGTGCTCGCATTCGCGGATTGGGCATCGAAGTGGATAAGAATTAAATTTGACAGCGGCGGGCCCAATTTCACAATTCGACGCGCATTCCGGTCTGGAGCGAAATAACGAATAACCCCGCACGCCTTGTTAAAATTAAACCGTCATGTGGGGTGCAAAGTTCTTTCCATGCCACCGATGAAAATGAAATTAAATTTTCACCATCTGCGACCGCGGAAAGTTTTCGGAATGCGGCCCAACACTATCTGGTCTAATAAATGCTTCCATCATCAGACCCCAGATGAAACAGGAATTAATTGAAATTTTGTAACCTACATATTCAAAATTAAGATTATATATATACGACCAACCAATATGTAGTTGCGCTGCATTTATGGTGGCTGCGCCGGGTGTATTATATTTAAAGTAGGTATTTATTTTAAATGAAAATTTTTGTCGAGATTTGTAGGCAGAATAAACACCTACTAATCTCTGACTAATTGAGTTATATGAGGTATTCTCTTTTTTATATTGTTGTTTAGCATTTAGGGCCGTCCTAAGATATACGGCGCACATGGGTCACTAAAAAAAAGGTGTCAGGTGTAAGAATATAAAGATACGCATACATATAGACATTTATATTTAATTTAGAACTGATTATTTAATTCTTTTTGTTATCAAAAAAGTTTGAAAATAACTAACAAAAGTTTTACGCTCCAGGGCTATAACCCATTCAGTCCTGTGGTTAGGGTCGCCTTCTATTAAATTTCAAAATTTAATACTCCTAGATCTTCCTTCGTCTCGAATAAACCTGATCTAATGTTTTTGTTAATTACATAGTTGGTATATATATATATATATATATATATATATATATATATATATATATATATATATATTGCTCTTCGTTCTTTTTCTTTGATCCCCTGTTACTTAATATTTCCCATAATCTATTTCTAGTAGGCGCGAAGGCTTTGTCTAGATCAATGACTGCTAAATAATTTATTATGAACGGTGGTATAATTCATTATAAGTTTGAGAATATATGGTCATATTTCAAATTAACAACTCTAATTTTGAATATACTTCACCCTTCATGCGACGTTTGAAATATTTTTCAAACTATTTACAACTTAATTATTATTATTAAAAAATATTACACTTATTGTGGCGTGTCTGAAACACAGTAACCTCTAATTAGGCCGGTGCTTGTTTAATTACATACCACTACATCAAAATAAACTTTTTCGCACAAAAGCATGTTTTAAAAGCATAATATCGCACAACTGCTATCACCGGCGATAAATAATATCACACGGGCGCACTTTATTTATGTCCGTACACCACCCCTCGTAAGTGAAAATTCGCGTGATAATGGTGTAAATGATTTTAAAATAAATGTCGTAAACCGCCGCCGTGAAATATAAATATATGTGTAGAGAGAGAGTGGAGCGTATAAAATGCGGGGTAAGAAATATACCCTAGGGGAATTTAATATGACGGTTAATAAACCGTAAACGCCGGGCCCTAAATTTAAAATTCAAATGTTTATTTGCAAAACAGTGTTTTATACGGGTGGTGTAGATTCGTTTGAGGATTTGCCGGGTGTGTACGGTTCTTAAAAAGTAATTTGGTAACCTATGGAGTTTTTGTTGGACCTCTTGGGGGTTACATAGTTTACACGAGATTTACATATTTCTAAAGTAAATATGGCTGTGTGGAAGGGTGTAGGGTTATCAAAAACAGAGCCCATATCATATTATCATTATAGATATTTATATGTTAATTTTTAGCACTAACTTTTCTTGCCAGGATTTATTATACAAACGAACGGTACTAGAGATGTGAGTTATACAGTTTTCGCAGATAAATTTTGCATTTGTAACTTTGCACGTATTTTATTGTTTGAAGAATACAATAATTCTACTCGTTTATATTATTATTAAATGTTATCAACTTTTAATATATTGATGTTTTATTATACGAGTTACAACTTTCGTCTAAGAAAACATCAATATATTAATAAAGTAGTGGCAAAATAGATAGAAATCTATGTATATTGAATTTACAAGTAAAATTGCATTACATTCCTACACTCTCCATTTCAACACCACGCAGCAACAAGCTCATTTAACTGAATCGACTGTTTAAAACATAATTAGCTTCGATGGAATTGATATTAAAGGAATATAATGCAATATTTTCAGTTCATTATACATTAATTACTATCTATGTTGCCTCCACTTTATTTACAACTCTTGTCTTTTTATATCACTTAATTGTGTGCATATTAGAATATTAACATAATTAATACAGATAAGGGGCTTCTTTAGTTAGTACATTTTACAACGTATGATACTGGTCAAGTAAACTCACAAGAATAAAAATTCTTAAGGGAAAGCGGGAGTCTGGAAATAATAAGTAAAACACGGCAGAATTTATAATAATCGTTGTCAAGCCTATAGATACAATCCACTAATATTTTACATAACATGTACAAAATATTACTCCATTAAGTTATTTTACTCACTTTCAGATAGAATTAAACTTTTATGCGATACAAAGTATAAACTTCAACAGAAATAATTTCTAATAAACAGCCCATTGTATGAAGCTAAAGAATTTACTAAACAGATGAACATTCTATGTAATACCTGTCTATATGTATTATTTACTAATGGCGAATTGCAAGATGAGGCAGGGTGCAATGAACGTAGTCTCAGGTCAGTAAGATCTAGGCGACAATTTTTCCCAGGAAATTAAATTTATAATTACAAACACATGGTTCAATCTCTCAATACGAAGTCTTTGCAATCACCAGGTTACCACAAGGCGGTCATCATGGACATATTATTAGAAACCAAACAAACTATATTCTATAGAAGGTAGATGGAGAAATCATCCTGAACACAAAAAATCAAATAATAAAAATTCTAATATAGCCCACTGAAAAGTATGGAGCAGAAGCCTGGACACTTAGAGCTAAATACAGAAAGAAAACGGATGTATTGGAAATGTAGTGCTGTAGGCGAATACTACGAATTCTTTGGACTGCCTGAGTATCAGACGAGTCAATTCTCAGTGAGACTAAAAAGAAACTGTTTCTAATCAAATACAAATAATGAGAATAAAATCGGGGATGAACACTGGAAGAACATCAACCAGGCAAGAAAAAACAACCCGAAAATGGAACAGATGTGCCACGAAACATATTTGGATGACACAGGATTATTAATCTTAAGGGCCCAAATAAAGAAACTAATTCAAATAACACAAAGTACTTGTAAAAGCACCGAAATTTCTACAGGAAACTCAAAAAGGTCAAAGAAAAACTGCTTAAAATGTCCTGCAGCAAAATTGAACAACATAAACAAACAAACCACCAATACATCCACCTACAAAAAAACTGAAGTAACCAGCAGAGAAATGAAAACCCAAGACCACTAATGTGCCCAGTATCAAGGACGGCAAAGACATATGGTTGAGGACGAACGTTGTAAGGAGTGGATGAACTATATATCCGATATTTATAACAACAAAAATCAAACAGAATCAAAATAAACTTCTCTTGCAGATGTATCATAGCATGGTTCATGACTACTCATCTCAGAAAAACAAACAATTAAACGCCAGGTACATTTTGGGTCTGGGAGAAATTCGCATGGAACTACCGATACTATTAGATACTGACAGCATCAATGTTCTCTATAATCAGATCTAGCAATTAGGATGAGTTTCAAAAGATTGACTAACCATACCTAGGGTTGCCATCATGCCATCACGTACGGGTGGATTTAAAAATAATAATTGTCCGGGTTTTTAGAAGTAGTCCGTTTTTTAAATTGCCCAGGTCTTTAAACTTTGTGTTTTCATAGATATATTAATGTATTTTTGACTTTATAGTATATTATTGTTGTTATATACTGTAATTTCTGGTTTTTTTTGGCTAATTTAATTAAAACTATCTTTTCCTTTATTTGATAACATCATATAAATGTTGACATAACTTAGGAAAAAATGTCCGGGTTTGAAGCTGAAAGTCCGGGGCTTTGAAGTGCTTTGTCCTTGGCAGCTGTAACCATACCCAAGAAATTCAAAGTCAGTACTTATTTAGCATATGGCTATATATAAATCACATTAATACATTATCTGAGGTAGAAGTCGGAACAGTTATAGAGAGTGTTGAACATTTCAACTACCTAGGAAGATAGATCAATAGAGAAATAGACTATAATGAAGAATTTACTATAGGAATTGAAATGCCAGAGCAGTAATTAGATTATGGAAACCAGTCATATATAACAAAAAGATATAACGCGTATAAAATGCTACGCCAGATCAATCTTAATTGATGCGAAACATGGACACTTCAGACTGCAGAGATTAACAATTATTAACAAAGTCTTGGACCTATAGTGCTACCAAAGTATTCTCAGAATTTCATGGACTACCCACATCACCAATGAGGATGTACTCTGAAAGATGAGAAAGACCGAGAACTGCAGGAAAAAACATTTTGGCCATATCGTACGACAACCAAAATACCACATTCTAAGGAATGTGAATGTGAGATAAGCCTCATCATACAGGGCAAAGTGGGATAGGCCGAAAAAGGTTGTTGTGGGCCAACAACATACGAAAATGGACTGGCCTGCAGGTGGAGGATCTTTATCGGGCAACCGCCGACTGAAATGCTTATGACAATATAGTCGTAGCGATGGTCGCCAACACTTGTGAATAAACAGGGTATCTTAAGAATGTCTCTTCTTCTTATTATTCAGAACTTTTTCGTCCACTCTTGGACATAAGCATCTGCCAAACTTATCCAGGTATTTCTGTATTGCCTTTTGTGTGTTTGATGTCATCTACCCATTTTGGGGCTCTCATCGGCTTCTCGTGGTTTGTCTTGCTTTCATGTTGTTATTTTAGTTTTTTCATTTATTTTTTATTTGCCTTGCAACTTGTCCAGCCCATTGTCACTTTAGTTGCGCTTGGTATATCTACAACCACCGCATACATTCTTCCATTGCATTCTGAACACACCCTGGCATTCTGCCAGCAGCCCTTTTCTTTCTACTTCTGGATAGTTGGCTGGAGGGTAGCATATCTACAGACACTTAGGCTTTAAAATGGGCCCATTATGAAACCTCCCTTTCAGGCTACTCACTCGTCCCACCAGTCAATTCTGCGTGCGAGCTGCAGAACTCTGGCGGGTGAGGACTCAATGCTGGCCATACTAGGACAGCACTCCCCTAGTGTTTACTAGAGCTGGGCAGAGGCATATTACATGCTCTGCTGTTTCTAGTTCTTCATTGCACCCTCTGCATAACGAGCTGTATATCAGACCCATCGTGTGTAGGTGTCTGTTTAGCCGGCAGTGGCCAGTTAGGATGTTAGTCAATAATTTCAGATTGGTTCTAGATAAATTAAGGCGGGCCGTAGCTGAAATTTTACAAGGTTGCCTTATTGCCTTTCTACTTTACTACCCAAACTATTCTTCACCATTGTCATCATAACCATATATCCCGCACTCATCACAATGATGCCCCTATAATTACAAAAAAAAGAAAAAAACTAAAATAACAACATGAAAGCAAGACAAACGATGAGAAGCCGAGGAGAACCCCAAAATGGGCAGATGACATCTAATACACAGAAGGCAAGACAGAAATACCTGGATAAGTTTGGCAGATGTGTATGTCCAGGAATGGACTGAAAAGTTCTGAATAATAAGAGGAAGAAACATTCTTAAGATACCCTGCTTATTCACAAGTGTTGGCGACCTACGCTTCGACTATATTGTCATAAGCTTTTCAGTCGGCGGTTGCCCGAAAAAGGTCCTCCACCTGCAGGCCAGTCGATTTTCGTATGTTTTTGGACCACGACAACCTTTTTCGGCCTATCCCACTTTGTCCTGTATAATGAGGGTTACCTCACATTCACATTCCTTAGAATGTGGTATTTTGTTCGTCGTACGATATGGCCAAAATGTTTTTTCCTGCAGTTCTCGGTCATTTCTCACCTTTCTGAGTACATCCTCATTGTGATGTGGGTAGTCCATGAAATTCCTAAGATACTTTCGTAGCACCATAGCTCCAAGACTTCTGCATTGTTAATGTTTGCAGTGTTAAGTGTCCATGTTTCGCATCAATTAAGATTGATCGGACGTAGCATCGGAACACGCGCATACGCGTGGTGAATAATTATTCGCCACTCAACCTTTATGAACCGAGAGCACCATCCTCACTCGCCACTCTTCACCGTATTTACCACCTACAGCATCTTCTCCCTTCCTTCCGCTGGAAGTGCTTTGAATGTCTTTGCCTTCTACCCATCATCCCCTGCCGCCTTTTCATCTCTTCTTAGAAAGCCCTGCTTATTCTCAAGTGTTGACGACCATTACTTCGAAGATATTGTGAGTTTCTCTATTGGCGGTTGAACGAAACTGATTCTCCACTTGCAGGCTCGTCTATATTATTGAGCCACGACAAATTTTGTCGGTCTATCTCACTTCGCCCTGTAGCAAACCTCGGTCTTTTCTAATCTTTTTATACCTTATTGTCTTTCCTCTCTCCGTCGGCCTATGTGTGGTCCGTACCCTATTGGCACATAGTTTTGTTAGTCATTGTATCTAGGTCGTATGCCGTTACTGGTATGATGCATGTTTTTGGACCTTTCTTTAGAGGTTTATTGCCAGCTTTGGTTTTTTAAGATGTAACTTAGCTTTCCGGATACTGCCAATGTTAGGACTATTATTCTATTCACCCCTGGGCTAGGGATACGTATTTATTGATATTCTCAATAGAGTGACCATCAATGTGCACCATCACTTCGCTTGCAATCATAATTTTAGACCTCTCAAAATTCATATATAGTCCTATATGTTTGCATCGTTTATTTCTTATAATATAGTCTTCATTTCTCCTACATCACTCAAGGTTATATTATATCATCCGCGAAACGGAGGTGGTATAAGTAAGATGCCTCTGTATTTATGCATTTGTGATTCCACGCTACACTTTTTAATATATCTTCACGTGTCACGGTAAATAAGTTTGGGGTTGATAGGATCTACCTGGTGATCTTCTCTTTGGATTCGAATATTGTTGGTTGTGAGGTCTTCGCCTTTTTTGGCTTGCGTTGTCGTAACTATGTTCCAGGATCCTTGAGTACCTTGTCTCTGTTCTCGCTCGGTCCATCGCTTTTAGGAATGTCCTATGGAGTCGAATGCTTTCTGGAAGTTTATAAATATTAAATATTGGAAGATATTTAATGCCGTGGTTTTCTCTATTAACAGGCGTACAGAATGTACGCTTCGGCCTTTCCTAAAGCCAGACAGCTCAATGGTCTGGTATGAGTCGATATTATTGGTAAGGCGGTTTGTTATTATTCTTGTAACTAGTTTGTTCGGCTGCAATAGTAAGCTAATCGATTGGTAGTTTTCTCTTTATCGTATCACCGTTTTTAAACAAAATAATAATGCGATGGAGACCAATCCGCAGTTGTTTTTTTCGTGTAAACATTTGTTCAGTAATACTTGCTCCTGTCTTCAGCAATTCAGAAGTTATGTGATAATCCCAGGGCCTTTTTAAGTTTTTCATTTGTCTCAAAGCTGATCTACTTTCTGAAACTGATATATCTGGTATGTATTTTGGTCCTACATTTTCAATCGTTTCCCTCGGTGTCCGGTTCGGGTAGTCTTAATGTGAGGTATACAGTATTTTGTAGAAGTTCTCGCTACCACCTCTTTTTTATTAAAGACAATGATATTTTTATCCTTAACTATTTTACTGATCTTTGATCGGCCAGTCGACAATTTCGATCTTAAAGCCCTCATATCAGCGTTTTCTTCAATTGCGTTCTTTTTATTAATTCGGTGTTTTTATAGATTTATTCAGATTTGAATTTTCTTGCGATATTTGGTTTATACCTATTCTTCTTTTTATCATAATAGCGGTGTTGTTGCTAATTATTCGGTTTCAATTGTGGTATTTTGAGATTTTGCGCATATTTTCTTCATGGCAGATCAAATTGTTACATAATCGGTTGACGTCGCTAATGATACACCCATGAAGGAGACATCGCATATTTCTAACCATTAGCGGACGGGCATTACGGAAACAACCTCATTACCAGACTTTCACCACAACGCATTATAGCCCTTGAATTACCGATATATATATTAGACCAGTTAGGGCAGGTAATATATATATATATATATATATATATATATATATATATATATATATTCAATTGTCATTCTTGCTACGAGCCCACAACGACTCTCCGAAGAGAACCAGCCAACATCACCGAGCTATAGTAGTTAGCTCTCACTTCAAATAGTTATAAACATATTTAAACTTGTACGAGTTTTCCTCAATCCTGAGGTGGTGGCAGCGAAACCCCGGTGTTCTACACATCAAAATCTTTTTTGCTGATCTTTCCCATATTATTACCCTTTCTGCTTTAGTTCTTTGACTGAGGGGAATACTAGCTTTTACATTAATTTGCTTCTCTCTAGTTTCGTATCTATTGAAATTCTTCTCGGACTAATCTATGAACGCTTCCTATTTCGAAACAGTTTAGGGTCGAGACGTCTTTACATATTAAATTTTTGTTGGAGAGGATATAGTCAATTTCTTCCTATGCACAAAACGGAACGTTTGCGAATTAATGTTCATCCTAAATACATTGGCACAACACAGCGCAGAAATGTATGCGTGAACGGTGGAATGCGTACGACGACGTGTCGCCTCAGCGCCCCGGACAACACAGGTGATGTTTTTGCGTTTCAATTTCTTATTTACAGTTTACCTTTGTGCATAAAGTTGAACTTTGGACCCGCCTGATGAAATTGTATTTCATAACTGTCGATCCGGCTCAAGCATCATCAGCGCTGTCACGTGACGGCGTGAGTACGGTCGTTTGATACCAGACTATTTGTTACTCGGTCGCTTCTCGAAGGCCTTCGATTTTCAGTTTTGGATTGGACCGTAGGATCAAATTCAAGCCCAGCTGCAGTAGCCCTAGGTTTCTATGAGCCCTCAGTATTATTATTATTATTATCATATATTTCAGTAACTCCGCTAGTGATGATTGTAAGATTTAATTATCACCATTTAACTTTGTTAATTTATTATGTATATACTATAGCATATAGATTAAACAAACATTATTATTATTATTATTATTATATTGATCGACTTGAAATAATAACCGTTTCACTACTCCCCTGTCAGATTTACCGCCGCAGAATAATTCCCATGCGCCAAGAAATAGTAATTGAATTTGTCAAAACTACACGGTCAAATTGACTTGTTCATTCCGAACAGTACGTGTATCGGTAAGCCAGTCACGCGCCTTATTTTTTGCATCACAATCGCGTTGCGCTCATTCGGGCACGATTTCCAAACCTACGTTTCTTAATCCGTCATCAATCAACTGTATTCACTGCGCAGCGGAGCGCAGTGTAAATGTCGTACAATTTACGTGTCGGTTAAACTTACAAGCCCAAGATGAATATGTAGGTATGTAATTTCATAAAGTCATCGAATTGTGAAGCGTATGGATTTAATTCGTCACAGAATTGCAAGGTACACATAAGTTATTACCGCCATAAGCGACCTTTATGCCTCCTGTGCATATATTTATGCGAGAAGCACGTCATGATTTGGTAATGCTATTACCTCTAACTGGATTATTACAGGGAGATCAGAGGGGGGACGAAGTAATCCTACTAATGAGTTGAAAGCGTTTTATAGTGCCTTTTACTGTTTATTCATTAGGCGAACGGAAACCCCGGCTTAAATAAGTATCACTAGCAAGCGTATGCGTGCTGTACTCGTGGGAACAGATTATCCGTATCGAAACCGTTTAATTTCACGACCCGCCGCAGCAGAATTTTCCGTCTGCTGTTCTCCCAGCGTTTTAATTTCCGTGCAAATTCAACCTATTTGTCTCGAGTAGGTTGTTATCCTCTAAATGCCCCATAAAGGAAGAGACATGTGGGCAGGATTGGGCCCTAAAAAAAATTTTACAACCTCATTCTTGTAGATTACACCGGAAAACGTAATAATCTCATAATAAAGATATACTTAACACTTGTATATTTGACTCTGTTTCTAAACTGCGCCTTTTGTTCAAAGGGGGTCTCTTCGTTTCATTTATATTATTTTCGAATGGACTGACTAGCGCATATGAAGCTACGTGACCGGAAAACAATACCCCAATTGACCATTTGTACTCAACACCTACAGCGGTTTTTATCTGCGCCCGGGAGAAAATTCCGACGACTACCGAGTACTTCAAGCGCGATGTCGGACTGAATCGCAAATCGCTGGTGATTTATGCGACTTTTTGTCCGGCATTAATTATTAATATCCGCTAATGGGAGCGAGCCCGCCGATTATAATCTGTGGCATTCGTATAATCGATTATCTCTTCGTGCATTACGACAATAATCCATTTATCATGGCCGAACAAATACTGCGCGAGATCACAAAAACGGGCCAAATTACAATTGGGCTTATCGCTGGCGCAGCAATAAACCTGGAAAATTTCTTTGGGATAACATTTTGCGAGGGCCGGGATGAAAGCGGAGATTTTGTTTATAGGCGGCAGCTTTTGGGGCTCCTTTTGGTAGAATAACTGCACGCATTATATCATAAAAACTCCGTGGGGATAAACTGTTTATATTTTAAATTACAACTATTGTTCGTATGTATGATTAAACTTTGTTGCTTAAGAATTACATTTGTATGATAAAACTTATGAAACATATTTGCTTAGGAGCGCTCTGTAAACGAGGGGACTACGGGCTCACTGCTGAACTGCAAAGATTCGCAGAATTAATTAAAATGAGATAATTTGCATTATTTTCTGCCATTCGTTTGTTATGTATGTTATTACAAAATACTACGTTGATATCATGTATTTTTGATAAATATCTCAATTATTTGCTCCTCATATTATTTTAATACTACATAGTTTAACCAGTTTAACGTTCTACATCGAGTAATGCAATGCAGGAATATATAAAAGTTTAATGGTTAATAAAACTTTAACGCAATATAAATTTAATGAGGCAACTAATGCCTACATGTAATTAACCTGCCTTGTTTTTATATAGAATTATAGATATAATTCTCTATTGAATTCATATAAAGGATTTTATGTAACAAAATATCAAAATACATTCGTACAATAAGAACAAAATTCAAGTATATTCATTATTCATCGCCGCCGTTTCATCGTGTAATCGCCTACAGTTTCACCTGTCGACGAAATTTTAAAACTGTCAAATTAGTCCATCTATAGTTTTGCTGTTTTGCATAATATTTTTGTAAAATATTCTATACAGCTAATATTTATTATAATATATTATTTCTAGTGTTAAACCATGGCATTATTCATATTCGCCGTCGTGATTATTATTCCTCTGGTGGGCGTTTAAAATAATGAAAGCTATTGATGTGATTCATTTAAAATATCACCAAATATAGAAATATTAAAATAAATATTTAATAAAACAGTCAGCACATCATAATCTCATATTTTATGTATTACATTTGTACCATAAATATGCGCAGGAGGGTTATGCTCTTTCTGCAAATTATTTAAATTAACATTCGATTAAATAGGTACAATACCAAAATGGTATTTTTCTGGAATGAAAAGTAAGAATGTACGCCGTATTTGTGGATTCGAAAGCGGCATATGTTACAGTTCCTAGGGGTATGGGTGAGAAGAATGCACAATGAGGCATGTGCAGAGAATGGAGAAGTTTCGGAAAATTTATAATGAATGTGAGAATAAGTCAGAGATGCCCTCTGAACCCACTCTTGCTCAATTTTTGAACACGTGAGTTGGAGGAGGTGATAAGAAAAGGGCAAGTGGGAACATCTGTAGTATAAAGAACCAAGGTCTGGAAGTTACCGTAAGTGGAAGATGTAGTGCTTGTAGCCAAGAAGATGGAAGAGATGTAAGAGATATAGGTACAATTAGAAACAATGGGAAGGTACCTTAATATCAAGGGTTAGTAGTAAATGTTGAAACCAAACTGATTATCTTTAGAAATAAGGATACGATGGGCAGAGCGGAAGAATTGAAATGGAAGGGAGTAATAATTATTAGTGTGTATTGTTTTAAGTATTTAGGGTTTCACTTAAGATAAGGGTCTTGGAAACATATGGAGGGCTTTAGTTGCAATCAGGGTAATAGGATAGAATAGTAGTTGTAGTTAGATCTATGAAAAAGATCTGGGATGTGTGTGTGGAGTCTATATTATTGTATGGATTAGAAGTGTTAGGATTATGAGAGGAGGATGTACTAAATAGAGAGCAAGGCTGGTTCGTGAAAAGTCAACTTGAACTAGAAAGCTCGAAGGGAAACAGAATACAGAAAACTATGAAAGTCGTTTGGAATGGTAGTAAAGTGAAGATAGTAAGACTGTAGTTTGGGGAAGAGAGACGACTGCGGTAGATAGATAGAAGATATGGGAAGAATGTACGAAAGAGTGACTGTATCTGAGGTGGCTGCTTGAGTGGCTACGAGAACTGGGAGGTAAAGCAGCTGCAGTCATGGAGAGAATGAGGTATATTGAGTGTCAAATAAAGGAAGGAAAGTATTAATGACAGCTCGGGTTATGTAAAGAGGCAAGTACGGGGTAACCACCTAGGTAGAGGCGATCCGTAGCGCAGTATTTGACGGTGTGACGACATAGCGTACGATCCATCACTAGTCGAGAACATTTCCAAGAAAGAGTTGACGATGTTTGTCAATAATTAACAAAAACACACTACACTACCAGGTTAGGGTAGCATGTCCTGGTAAATCTGAAGGATAATTATGAAGGAAAATCAGCCGAACAACGAAAAGACACTCTCAACCAACACACACACACACAAAAGTAAGCAACGTGTCCGGCTTAAGATGGGACAGACTTATGTTGACCTACTCCGGAGCATCCGAGAATTTAACCACAACTGTGGTCTGTAAATAAAAAACAGACAAGGGACACCTCCGGATAAAGGTAAAAGGCAACAGCGAGAAATCAGATGCACGGTGCAACTTGATCACGAACAAAGCACACGGAACTCAATCAAGCATCAGACGCTCGGGTGTTACGCTGCAGATAAGGGGCCTAGACTTTCTGACCGACAAGGAGGAGGTAGAGGAAGTCATTAAAAGAGCTGTACAGAACCCTACCGTGCAGCTTAGACGGGCCCGTAATAGTGCACCCGTCACCACAGTGATTACAACAGAACGGGGTGCAGAGGTCCTTTTGGTAACCAAAATGGCCTGGTATTGCATTGTACCAGACTAACCCCCTACCAGGAAGGAAGAAATCCTGAGCAATTGCCGTCGATGCTGGAGGAACAAACATCGACCGGACACTTGCACTGGTGATGTGCCTCAGGTGTGGAGAGGTGGTGCACCAGGCTCGTAGTAACAAGCGTTCTATGTCATACTGCGCCCTTAGTCTGAACAAGGGGCACGCCGCAACCAGCTTATGATGTCCCATAAAAAGCAACACAATGACGGAGGCAAAATAACGGGCCACTGACGGAAGAGCACAAACCGTCCCCAAATACATAGAGCAACCTATGCAAATACTGCAAGCGAATGTCGGCAGGGGCAGGACAGTCCACCTCTGTGACGGATAGAGGGCCACACATAATTATTGCCGGAGAACCATACATAAAAAATTCGACAACAGATGACAGATGGGCCCATGGGAAACGTAACCATGGGTACATTAAATCCTATGGCTCAACCACGAAGGGCATCACATCTGGGACGTCACCATAGTTGCATGCTGCGTATCATTTAATGGTTGCAGGGATCACGCAAAGGAGTGGATGAGGGACTTAGAAAAGGACCATAGATGGACAGGTCGTCGTGACGGGCGATCTCAACCCCGACTGCACAGATGAGGACCACCGACTACAGTCACTAGGGGGAGGCAGTCATCGACTGTCACTAGCAGGAACTCGGCGTCCCATATTGACGTCATGCTGCGTCAACGCGGCTAGTGAGGCTAGTGCACGAATCGCAAGTGCTGGGGCTGGAAACACTGAGCAATCACCACTACATTACCTACAGCATTGCACCAGACATAGTCGTTCAGCTCCGACCGCAGCAACTACAGCCCTAGGACCGGACCCCATCCCTCAAACGAAGGTGGGCGATTGAGACCATCGTTTCAGATGCACTTAAACAGGCATATGAGGAAACTACACAAACCCTGCCAGCGCAACGCAGATGGCAGATAACTTGCTAGCAGACTGAAGGCAACGTGTGACAAGGCAGTACCGACATAAGCCGCCACCAGCAGATGTAGAAGGAGGGTCTACTGGTAGTGTCAGGAGGTGGCGGAGCGACGGGACCAAGCTAGCAATGCAAGAAGAAGAGTGCAGCGCAGGGGCCAGTCAGAAACAATACCGCGAGAATAGGCGGGCCATTGTGAGAAGCCAGGCGAGGTACGTGCCAGATTTGTGTTAGGACGGTGATGGGGCGATTCTCCCAGCCAGTGCATCTACGAGACAGACAGAAGAACAAGATGATGGTATGCCTTGAGCGCAGGACTAGGCGGTGGCAAACTGGGAAGATTCTAATACACTGCCGTGGGTAGCAACCACAAGCTCAAGCTCGAAAGGATACCCAAAGTCCAGCGAAACATCGTAGGGGCGTAGGGTATTTAAACGACAGGAAGATAGTCCATGGACGGACTACTGGGGCGAGCGGATACGCAGTGGGGGGAGGGATGCCACAGGGCGCCGTCCTGGCCCCCTTCTATGGAACATACCGTTTGAAGATGTGCTGCAATTGTGACTACCACCCGATGTAACATCGATCGCCTTTACGGACAACAGGCTAGCCATAGTCCCCCTAGGATCGAAACTAAAAGATACAAATATAAAGCTAAGAGAATGGATCCAATGGGTAGAAATTCGGGGTGGGATGTACTGAATGGCTGCTGCGAAGGGAACTGGGAAGGGAAGAAGACATTCTGTGGACATGGAGGAGGTTCGGTTTTGGACTATGTGGTGGTCAAAGGTATCGGAACGGAGGAGTTGGAGTGCTTCAAGGTGGAAAATGTGGGGGGGGGGGGGTCGGACCATGTGCCGGTGGAGGTGGTCTTGAGAAGGATAAAAGGTTTGAAGAGGGAGGAGAAAATGGGGCAGCAAGGGTAGAAATTGCGGTGTATGAGAAAAACCTAATGGGCGTGAAGTGGGAGGAGGTGCAGTCGATGTTCCAGTTTGGAGAGAGTGATGGCGGCTTCGTTGGTAGTGAGGAAGAAGAGTGGACGCCAGAGGGAATGTTGGTTCGACGAGGAGTGTTGGATAAAGAAGACGAGGTGGCGGAGGGAAATGGCGAATTGGAGGTACGGCAGTCGAAACGGTTAATTAGGCGAAAAGAGAGTTCGAGAATACGTGCGAGAGGAAAAAAAGAGTTGCAGAAAGTGGAAAAGAGGTTGAGGGCGTGTATGGTGGAGAAACGGATGTGGGGGATCTTAAAGGGAAGGGTGAATCAGGGCAAAGTGAACATAGAGCTAGCAGAGTGGGAGAGGAGTTGTAAACAGGTGGCGGGGTCTGAGGTGGAGCTGGGCAGTTCGAGTGCAAGACAGGTGGTACGAAGGGAGGCGTTTTCGCGGAAAGGGGTGGAGGTGGCCGTGGCACAGTTAAAACTAGGAAAGGCAGCGGGGGAAGATGGGCTAAAGGCAGAGGCTTTCAAAAAGCTACCGGAGGAAGGAAGGGAGAAGGTGCGGCAGAGTATTAACAAGGTGTGGACTGGAGAGGAGGAAGTGCCGGAAAAGTGGCGTGTGGGGGTGGTGGTCCCGGTGCACAAAGGAGGAGAGGCCTCGGACGTAAATAACTATAGGGGGATCACCATTATGAGTGCCGGTTATAAATTGATGATGACTATGGTGAAAAATAGAATGGATAGGGAAGTGGAACTAAAAGGGCTGCTGCCGGAATGCCAGGGTGGGTTCAGAAGGGGAAGAGAGACGAGGGAGCAGATTTTCACGCTGGCGAGAATGGTGGAGGAAGCGCTGGAATGCAAAGGGAGAGTGTATGCGGTGTTTGTGGATTTAAAAGTTGCGTATGACTCAGTTCCTAGGGGGAAACTGGTGGAATGTATGGATAGATTGGGTATGGAAGAGGAAGGAGTGGAGTGGAGTGGGTGAGAAGTATGTATAAATAGTCATGGGCGAAAGAAAGAGTGAATGGAGAAATATCTGAGAAATTTAGGGTGAATAGGGAGTAATGCAGGGGTGCACGCTGAGCCCCCTCCTGTTTAATTTGTATACGAGCGAGTTGGAGGAGGTGCTGAGGAGAGGACAGGCAGGAGGGGTCGTGGTGGGTAGATCCAAAGTGTGGATGTTGGCGTATGTAGATGACGTGGTGCTGGTGGCCAAGAGAGTGGAAGAGATGCAAGAGATTTTGGATAGAATGGGTAGGTACCTGGATAAGAGGGGGCTAGTGGTGAATGTGGAAAAGACCAAATGGATGTCGTTTAAGAATAGGGGCAGGAGGGGTAAGGACGAAGGGCTGAAATGGAAGGAAAGGCTGATTGAGAGAGTGAATGGCTTTAAATATTTGGGCTTTTGGTTTGGCTATGGAGGAGGGCTTAAGATGCATGTGGAGTGTATGCAGGCGAAAGCAAGAATGGCTTGGCGGATTGCGTGCAGGAAATGGGGGAGTTTGTGGGGTGGTAACCTCGTAATGGCGTGCAAGATTTGGGATGCGTGTGTAAAACCTATATTGTTGTATGGAGTGTGGGGATTGCGTGAATGGGACGTAATAGAAAGGGAGCAAGGTTGGTTTCTGAAGAATCTGCTAGGACTCGAAAGCTCGACACCGAGGGCAGTGCTGTTGCAGGAGACAAGTCGTATAAGTATGTGGTGGGAGTCGTGTGTGAGGGTTGTGAAGTTTGAGGAAAGATTGCAGGATTTGGGCGAGGAAAGACTGGTATGGGAGGTATGGATGAGGTGTAAGAGTAGAACAGAGAGGAAGGATAGAGAAAGGATGTATGAAAGAGTGGGTATTTCTGAGGTGTGGCTAGAGGAGAAGCTGAGAGAAAGGGGTAGCCTAGGAACTGAGATAAGTGAGAGATTGAGGGATATTGAGTGGCAAGAAAGTCAAGTGAGAATGGCTGAAAGCTCATACAACCCTGGCTACGTAGAGTGGCAAGTGCAGGGGAAACTCCCGAGCTACTTAGCCAGGGGAGAGTGGAGCAGAGAGGACAAAGTATACATGGCAAGAGCGAGGTGTGGTTCAGAAGAGCGAGGAAGAAAAGTGTGGATGGGGCTGGGGTACACCGCGTGTGCGCTGTGTAGGAAGGGGAGTGACACGTGGTGGCACCTTAGCAAAGAATGTGAGGGAGTGAAAGAAGAGTGGGTTGGAGAGTGCAGAAAGCTGAACGAATGGTTAGGAGAGGATGGGAAAGGCGTGAAAATCTGCAGGAGGCTGACGTGGGAAAGGAAATTGGCGAGGGAAGAGGGGGTTTATTTTACTGGATAGGAAAATGTATTTTATGTTAATTTGTATTCTTTTTTTTTGTGTCTTTTTGGATTTCTTTCTGTGAAAGTACTGTCTTTTTTTCGGCTGGAATGTGTGGGTTGGGTTGGGCTGATATGCCAAATAAATTGAAAGAAATTGCACCTCTATTATTTATTATTTTTGGTGTGTGGCATCAAAATGTCCTTTTTTCATATCAGGACTATTGTTCCTTTTAACAAATTATTTAAGATAATATTTTCTTAATTAAATAATTTGTTAAAAGGGACAATAGTCCTGATACGAAAAAAGGATATTTTGATGCCACACACCAAAAATAATAAATAATAGAGGTGGAATTTCTTTCAATTTATTTAGATTGCCTGCTAGGTACATAACAGCACTAAAATCATATCACTTATTTACTCAACAGTCCATCACACGAAAATAAAAACAGAATAGCAGTGAGAAAGCACGTAATAAAGCGATTCTAAAATCAAATGTGTACTTTAACATTTCATGGCGGTTGAATTATAAACAAGCCGTACTGTGTGTGGCGTCGCGGTTAACAATGTAACTTTTTTCACATGCCATAGCAATGTCAGGTACGACTTGACATCTATTACACTCGCCATTATTATACCCCTTCCCTTGCATATGCAAACCACCCCAAACTCATTATTTTTCTTGTTCGCAACAGAGCGCGGTCGGGGGTCAGGACTTGCAATATAAATCGACAAATAAAAAAGTTTATGAAAGAGTGCGAGCGTTTTTCCGTGCCACCCCTCGGCTGCGCAATTATATGTATTCCGCGTGAATTGGGACTGAAAGCGGGGCCGGATCTATATAATTCGTTCCGTGCGTGGGTGGCGGCAAATAGGCTTATCTCAATCCCGTTTCGGCCGAGCATAAAACTTAATTCCCTGTGAGTGTGATTACGTAGGAAAAAAAAGACGTGAGTTTTTACACTTGATGTACTTTGTTTTTACATTTCGTACATCATGATCCTTAATGATTTAATATTAGCGTTACTAGCGTTACTTGTGCATATGGATGAACTAGTTGAGATTATTGGTATCCTGCTTAATTAACTATACTTTACTTCCATATAAATTATATAGTGTGTCCGCCGGCTACAGAACTTAAAATAAACGGTTATAATAATAATATAATATTGTACCTCTTTAAACTTGTTGAATTACGTATGAGGAATAATTATTATATAATAATTGTATAAACAAATAAATAAAGAATAATAATAATTATACTAATACTATGTATTTCGTTGGTTCCGTATTGTATAATTATGTATGTAAACAGTGGATTGATGGATGCTCTTTAATAATCTGATATTTATTTAAACTTTATAGACATAAATCATAATCGATTTTTTTGTCAATAAATTATATATTTATGGGGAAATAAACAAGGAATCATATCTTATTTCATTAAAATATGTAGTTCATTATACGTAAAACTTATAAAGTTTTACATTATTAATCGATGAATATAATTTATAAAGTATATAAATTTACAATTAGTACCTGCAGCGAACTTCTAAATTCGGATTAACACCATAAACAAAAATTATAATAGCTATACAGTAGTATTTCATTCATGATTTCGTTACAATATTGCTTTAATACGCACTCTTGTTACTTTACGCTCAAAATTACCATAACTATGGTTAATATTTTCAATATACAGCACGTAAAAGCTTTTACGTAGCTTTTATAAATTCTGCAATTCGTCCCAGGTGTAAAACAGAAAGATGCCCCGAACCGCCTTCTTTTTGCCAGCTCATTTATGGCTGGCGTAAAAAGCGAACGGCTCGTGTTCGCGCTGTAACCACAAACTTGCAGCCAGCATTTATGGGACGTTACTTTTTGTCCTTTCCGCCAAACCGAGAAAAGTTGGACCGTTTTAATTGCCTAACTTGCGGCACGCTAATTTGTATTGCGGTCCAACCAACAACCCCAATTTTGTCAAACCGCAACAGTTTTCACGCACATTAAAGCTTTCTGCAACTGTTACATGCTATTAGAAACCTATAAAATAATAGAGTGATTATAATTCAAAATGAGAATCAAATTTTATGTATGATTTATATGAATAATGTTTCCTATTTTAGAGACGTTTTCGCCAAAACTACTTGGTTAAGAATAAGAATAACAATTGATGGAATTATAGGAATAATTATTTCTCCAATAAGGTTATACGCGACACATATATAAAAATGAGCATTAATTCATACATGAGACAATTTGAATAATATAATGCCTAACGATGGGATGCTAATTTATTCATTAATATGTAAAATGTAATTGTTGTAGTGCTTAAACTTATTTATTTTTACTTAATAGTTTGGTTTATTTTAATTGATTTGAATTACTGCGCAAAATACCGTAACCAAATCATAAATTTCATCACGAAATATGAGTTAATATTTTAAATAAATGCATGTAGCATCAAAATCCCTATTTGGACGTAAAACCGGTAGCATTTTCCCAAAATAAATGACTCGTAAATTGTCGTCAATTTAATAATTCGAAAGTTTAAAATGGCCGTCATTACAAAAACCGCCGGTTTTACGAGTGCGTCGACGGGAACGCGCACACATTTCAACGATGATTTATGACGGCGGGGGTGGCCGCGTCCGCCCGCGAGATAATGACGATAATAAAAGAGCAAATCATGCCGGTTATTATGTATAACGTACTCCACTTAAACGGGCTTAATTGATATTGCGCAATTTTACGTAATTATACATACATAATGCAAACGAAGCGCCTCGGCATCGGCACCCGTCGGGGGAGCAGTTGAAATGCAAAAAGCGAACCAACGATTGCCATAATTGCACCGGCTTAATGGGATCTTCAACGCGCCAAATGTGCGCGAACAAAAAGGGGGGCCATTTGCTGCCGGCGCTGATTGAAAAAACTACCACTGGGAGTAGGACAATAAACAATACAGCTAGCTGCTTGCGTACATTATTTTCCTGGGAAGTGTACTCTGAATTAGCATAGTGTTAATTAAATATGCATAAATTCAGTGGGTTCTTTCTATGCGCACTCGCATCATGACTGAATTCTAAATTCTCGCCACAACTATTATTCGAATGTCATCAGCGTGCTATTCATGACCCGGAAGCGGCAATCTCAGATTGGGCTATCTGCTGCGGCACCACCCTTGAGACACTTCATTATTTCGGCACGACATTAATTAGGTCTCTATTAAATTACCCCCCAAACTATCAGGTCGGACCGCAATCACCTTCTCTTGGTCAGCTAGTTTAGACAGATAAACACACATGGCATCCAGCAAACCCCAAAACTAACTTGTTACTACTAAAAGTTATAATTGCCAAAAGTTTTAAATTTTATCTCATAAACAGAAAGAAAAAATAGGTATTAATTACTATTAGATACCCAATAAGCTTTAATCATTAAGTTGACAACTATGGTAATTATTACTTATTATTATATAATTATCACTTTACAATGACATCGGACGACATTCGATGACTTTATGGTTTATATACCACATGGGTTTATAAATTGTATGTGAAGTATCAAATAAAAATCTGCACCGAATTTGGGCCAATTTAATGCTGAATTATTTATTTTAAGGTCGGTTCATGCTGAAATAAAATAAGAACTACAAAATAAAAAAAAATATTCGGTTACTTATTATATTATTTATTGTGACAAAGTACTACTATCATATAGTAATAGTGTATATATAAATAAAAATAAGTATATTCTTCATTACTCATTAAATTCGGCTAAAGTATGGTAATTACGAGTACATGTATAAACTACTACTACTAAAGAGAAGACTACACCTGAACATCAGCGAGCCATTCACTAGATAAACCTGTTCGCAACCAAATAGACTATATCTTGATCAACAGAAGATATAGGAATTGTATTCTTTGGGTAAAGGCATACCTAGATGCAGAAGTGGTAACCGACCATAATCCAGTCATAGCTCACTCAAACTAAAAAGTTAAAACAAAGTATGAGAACCGTAAATTAAACACACACATGCTCCGACAAGAAGAGACAAGAAATAAGATAAGGATGAATATTTAAATCTGAAAAAGAATGAGTGATACAGGGTAGAGGCAAACCCAACACAGATGCTAATAAAACATTGTACGAGATCAAGGAAGCCCTATTGGATGGAAGCAGATAGCAATTGAAAAGCAGACCACGGCCTTCGAAACTACAGTGGATGACCAAATTATGACAGTGATGGAAACTAGAAGACTAGATAAAGAACGGGATACGAAGAAGTATAAAACCATTCAACAAGTTTAAAATATTAAAGAGGCAAAAGAGTCACACTGGAGAAAGAAATGTGAATAAAAGCATTAGAACACAGATACATACATATACAGATATATAAATTATAATAATATAATATATAATATATATATATATATATATATATATTATCTATTTGCCTTTGACCTTTCGGTGTAGGCTACATTTTTTTAATATATATACAAATAAACCATTTAACCTACATAAAATTCAAAAGAATCCACTGACATTGGAAGGAGAAAGTGAAAGGGTTGATAAAGTTCAACCACGGAAACATCATAAAGGATCTTCATAAAAACGTTCGGGGTGGGAATAATATATACAACATCTACTTTATGATAATAGCAATGATATAGTCATTAAAAAACAATAAAGGACCCATAATAACAGCCAAAAGAGTCAAGCAATAAATTCTGCTATTAAGAAAGAAAGAAAAATGTGAATAATTGTATAGAAATTGCAAGAGCAACATCAAAATGAAAAATGTATTCGTAAATAGAAACCTCAATATAAACGGATCCTAATTAATCCTAATAAATTGTTATATATTTCCTATTCTATTGTAAGGCATGCAAGCATAGACACAGAAAAAAAATGCAATATAAAGAAGTTCGAGTGGATGTGAATGTACCGTCACATACAGATACCCCAAACGAACCTTGTAACCAATGAAAAGGTCATACGTAGAATTCTTAAAGAGAGACAATTAATAAAGGGAAGCTAATACTATTCCATATTACTCGGAGAGAGATACTCTACTCTCAACAGTATCATGCCAGGGAAGAGAGGGAAAGAGAAGCGGATTATGATGTAGACCATTGTGGCTAAAGAACGTCTGCTAATGGCATGGAAAAACATCAACGGAAATGTAATGATGATTGACAACCTTCGATAGGAGGTGCTGTCTCCTGTCGGAGATTGACAATCAGTTTAAGAACATTCTTCATTATGTGAAACTAAATCACGCAGAGACCCCATATAGAAGGTCCTTTATTCTCTAGAATATTTTTAATGTATTCTTTTTCCACTATATTTCATAATATTATTAATTAGCACTAAGAAAAGGAGAAGCTTATCTACTTTTAATACTTGGAAAAGGAAGCCCACGATATTCTGCCGGTTGATATTACTGGGTAGATATACAGTAAAATATAATTAAGAAAAATATAAGAAATACCATTCAAAACTACCAAGTATCTATCCTTTGAATGAAACGGTTTAGCACGTATTGCATATTTTCAGTGTGGATAACTAATGTAGTAAACAGTGGTATTAACAGCTTTAAAACAAAATGGAATGTTTTGTATATGTGTGTGACCATTTCCCAATCTCATAATTTCTAAATTAAGGAGCTGAAATAAAAAATGTCTAGACAGTTTGTAGAGTTGGTCAGATCTCTTTTAAGCAAAAGGCGGACCAAATGGATTTTAGTTTCTTGAATTATTTTGAATAATAGAAAAATTAATGTGCAGGATGACAGTTGGACTGGAAACGAAACATAACAGGAAAATGGAATAAATACACCAGAAATTTATCAATTACAAGAAATTATGAATTCAGGCGGTTCGGAAGTGGAGACGCGGGGAAGCATGAAGGGGTGATATTGAGAGAAGCATAAATTTGAAGAGTGCTACATCAGGAGGAAGGAAAGTGAACCCAGGAGTAAGTAAACATTAGAAACCAACTCTGAAGCATGCCGAAAAGTATAAGATATAAAAGCCGTGTGAGCAAAGTGTGCATGGTATAAGGAGCAGTCGCAGAAATGGATGGATAACGATTTCAATCCAAAGGAAGTTGATATGGTACTAAACCAGTGTGGTAACGCTGCAGGTATACATGGTATACATTCAGAAAATTATAGAAGGATCACATTAATAGACAACAATTACAAACTACTACTATTTATACTGGTATACAGGTTAAGGTGGATAGTATGAAACTTCTTTTCAAGGTGCAACATGGTTTTCGCAGGGGCAGAATAGCCGAAAACTTCCACTAATAGTAGAAAAGGAATTGTCAAACATTAGAAAGATGTAAAATGAGAACCAACTCTGGAGCATGCCTAGAAGTAAAATATAAAGAGACAAAAACGGTGATATCAAAGCCCACATGATATTTAGAAGGCATATATTGTATACGCAGGTATGGACTGAGTGACAATTTTAATCCAAAGAATGTTGAGGGCGTACTGAACCAGGGTGGAAAAGTTGCGTGTATGGATGGTATAAATAGCATTAGCAAACAGGCGGTTATTCGATTAAGCAACAGAATATGGAGTTGAAGATAGAATCCCGAAAAGATGGAGGGAGAATTTAATTGTTACGTTCCTCTAGCATGGAAGTGTGAACAATTCAGAAAATTAATTAAGGATCACATTGATGGACAACAACTACCAACTACAACTGCTAACTAATACTATTTATACTCCGAGAGGTTGAGGTAGAATATAGGATGCTTATTTCCAAGGTGCAATGTAGTTTCCGCAGCGGCAGAATAACCGTGAGTCATATCCTTACACTTCCACTAATGGTAGAAAAAGAATTATCAAACATTAGAAACATATAAAATGAGAACCAACTCTGGAGCATGCCTAGAAGTAAAATATAAGAGACAAAAACTGTGTATCAAAGTGGGCATGATATTTTTCGAATAATACTTTAAGGAATTCTGCTAAGGTAGAATGCATATATTGTATTGAATTGTATTGATTAGACGCAGGTGATGCCGAGTTCAATCCAAAGGATGTTGAGAGCGTACTAAACCGGGTGGAACAGCTGCGTGTATTGATGGTATAAAGATGCATTGTTAAATAGAATTGGCAAGCGGGCGGTTATTCGATTAAATAACAGAATACGGAGTTGAAGATAGAATCCCGGAAAGATGGAAGGATAATTTAATTGTTACGTTCCTTTAGCACGGAAGTAGCATCCACATTGATGGACAACAACTACCAACTACAACTACTAATACTATTTATACCACGAGTGGTTGATGTAGAATATAGGAAGCTTTTTTTCCAAGGTGCAATGTGGTTTCCGTAGCGGCAGATCAACCGTGGACCGTACCCTTACACTTCCACTGATGGTGGAATTGTAGTTTAAGGGAGGGACAGTTTTTGTATTTATCGTTAATCTCAAGACGGCATATGATTTAAGAATTCAATATATATAAAAAATAAATGAGTGTTTGGAGCGTCGAGGCAAATTAGGCAATATGTGGTTCTATGCGGAGACGTACTATCGTACTATCGATTGAGTGTTGGGGAAACGAGATCGCAAAGATATTTTAAGTTACGCAAGGGCATTTAACAATGCGAGCGTTGATTCCATTATTATTAAATTTCTTCTTCAGAGCTGGAGGTCCGATTAAGAATTGGAACTAGCAATAGTCAGGGACACAGTTGGGTCCTTGTCCTAGTCTTATAGCTAATGTTAAAAAAGAAAGTAGATGTATTTCAGGAAGTGAGGTGGAAGAAAGTTAACGTGGCGAGGAGAAAAGGTAGAAAGATGCAGATATGAAGCACTTAGAGCACTAAGTGCATGGGGTTCATATCGTCTAAAACTAGAAACTGAAAGGTATATATATATATAGATATATATATATATATATATATATATATATATATATATATATATTAATTGCTAGTACAGATAAATAACCATTTTGTCGAAGTCTATTAAATCACATCAATACTCTACTACTTACTGCCGTAACAGACACAAGGAACTTTAACCCGGCGCATGCGCCATTATAAGCAATTACAAAAATATATAGGTAGTTAAGTTGGTTGATATAGATATTCTATTGTGATAATATACAGAGGGATTCATAATTGAAGGAAACACATAAACTTATATTATTAAATTGTCAGCTGTAAACACGAAATAAGGCATATATTTAATATAAACGTAAAATAACAGAGACATTATAAGCAGGTTCAAGATTCTCTTCCATTTTATCCTTAACAAAATATTACAAATACAGTAAATAATCAGAAATATCTTCTCGAACATTTATTATTATATTATATATCCTATGTAAGGATAGCAAAATTCTCAGTTGCTTTCAGCCCATAATAATTATGAAAACATTCTCAATGCGGTACCAAGTCTTGCACTCCATCTTCCACTGAAATTATTGTAAAGCTATTCAATTACATTTCTTTTAAAATGTGGCACCATAGGGTGTTAAGTAATGTAAGATATACTTTTCGCAATATTCCAAAAATGATATAAATAATCAAAAATATGTATTTTTATATTTAAATTTATTATTATTCTTGTTTATTTTAATTATTAAGTGCAGTGATTTATTTGTATATTTATATGTGTTTAAAATTTCATTTTGTATACATGTTTGTCGAAAATCGAATACTAAATGTGTGGATGTTGGATTTTCGAATTACCAAATATGTTCATTATGAAATTATTTGTTAATCCACGGTATATTATATTTTTCGATCGTATGAAAATAAACTTCTATCTTTACAGCTATCAGCCCGATGACTTTTCCTGGGTAAAGTATGAATTTTAGAGTGTAATTTACCTTGACTTCACAGAAAACCTCTTAAAGATTGTGAAAGGTGAATCGCCCACAACAGGGATTGAACTCTCGCTTCCTAGGTTCAGTACGAGACACACGGCGCTCTAGCTACTAGGACAATGAGCTGTCCTCCTATGATAATAATGATGTAAAATATCTCGTTAACGGTCGGGAATTTGAAGGCAACTAATTTAAAAAATTAATTAATTTCGTAGTAATCCTGAATTTAAATTATGGTTCCAACAGTAGCCATCTATAGAGCTATATGTAGAGACAATTTCAAATAATAGCAATTATCGTTTACAATTCTCAACCCAAAATTTAAATATAACGTAAACAGTTTGGATAAATTGCAAATTGCTCCTAAAGTCTTCGTTTCCTAGGAGAACGGTGCCGTAAAAGCATTTGTACATCACAACAAGCGTTTTAAGTGCATGTAATTGAATATCTCATCACCATGGACTGTAATTAATTGCCTTACGTAAAGATTTACAGCTCTCTATAAATTATATTCATCTATAAACATGTACAACTTTTTTGCTTCCTAGGAAGCCAGGATATAAGTTTCATTATATTGTATGCTGCCTTCAGTTTACCAAGGATAGTACGGTTTACTTTCTTTGGATTAAACGAAACATTTTCATATCGTGGCTATCAGTGTCGGTTTTATTACTTTATAGGAGCGCGAAATAAAACGATTATTTCGACTGCAGATTTTTCTCGCACACTTTTTTCGGTTTCGGGAAACACCACGCCACACAGCTCGTAAACAAAAATTACAGACATTTGAATTTGTTTCAGTAGTACCAACATTGTGCCGTTAAAAATTACCAAAAGGGGCGTTACTAAGTAGATTTTACAGGATTGAGTTATTGTGAGAATAGTGTTACAAAGTTATTTTGTAAATTCAGCTTATAATGCAAAGCTGTATATGATATTACATTTGTGTCCTATAGTTATGAATCGCTATCTATAAATACATCGTCAAAATACATAGATACAGTTTAATGGTGATTAGCTTTATTTCAGTATCAATTTTTACATTCAACTCTAAATAGGAGGATGCAGTAACTGTATTATTTTGAGAGATGTTAAGAAGACACAAATTTAGAATTTCGGTAGAATGATTGGATTAATTATGGTAAATAAGCAATACAATTTAATCAATAAACTATACACAAATTGTAGTACGATTATAGTATTATATTATTAATTCTCAATACTTGTCCGCAAATAGTTTCGAGAGAATACAAAATTTGTAGAACAATACATTTATTGATATTAAACATAATACAGTACCTGTTACTTAACCAACACGACTACACAGTTAAGGGTGAAAACGGGTAGGACTCCTAAACTTATTTTATCAGTAATTGTTAAAGTTTCAAGAGCAATTTCGCGATTCTTGTTTCCGAGAAGTTTATATCAGCTTTAATTTATTACTTGTTATTTTATGAAGCCAATAAAGCCATTCGCACTTTCATTTGTCTGCAACAAACACTAGCTACAACAATAAGTATAATATTCAGACCAAAAATTGCCAGCCCCACCACCCCACAAACATTTCTGACCTTTTTCTTTGCACGTTGTTCCCGTTTAATATATTCTCGCGTGCATTTATTCCGGGATTTTCGGGACGCGTCCTGTCACGCCATATATCCCCGCCGGAAATTTTAGGAGTGCATTTGTGTCACATAACTTAGATACGCTTATTTTCCGGGGCTCCTTTTGGAAACGCGACGTGGCTTCGACTCAACCGCGAAGTTCGTTTACAGAAGAGAAGCACCGATGGCACAATTTATGTGTAAACATTCCCTAAATCACCGACCCTAACCACCCCAAAACAGAGTTTATTATTAGCGGTCCACGATATAAATCGGGATTGGCCAATCTCCAGATGGACGTTCTTTCGAATTTACCGGAACACGATAGCGCTGTCGGAAGTATTTAAACTGCCCGTTGCGAAAACAACGAGTTCACAAGGAAAACAAATAAGATTGGTAATTTTTTCGGGGGTTGATGACAGTGCGGTTTTTCTTGGCGAAGTGCTTGTTAAGTAAATCGTCGATCATTTAAAAGTGAGTTCCTCTATAAAAGTTTATGACTTGTAAAAGCTCTTTATATGACCGAACAATAGGGCGGTTTAATTTTACAAAAGTCGGTTGTATGGCGTACTCGCCGGAAATGGGGGACGCAATCGTGTGGAATTTATTAAACTTCACATAAAAATTTATGGAGTCCGAGTGGAAAATAAAAATACCCTTTGTAGCCTAATCAATTTATACATCAATAAATAAAATTGTTTCTATAAGATGTTATCATTTGATTACAATTTTATTAATAAAATAGGTGGTTTTGGCGTCCAAATGAGGTTGAAATATGTTGAATATAGATTGCAGGTTCTGATATTTACGCCTACTTACAGTAGCTAAAAAGATAAATATAGAATATAGCTATTTCTTTATACGAAACTTCATAAGAATTGCCCACAATGCCAAAAATGAATAAATAAAACACATGGCATAGAAAAGCACAAATTTATGTATGCGTTTCTTATGGCGTAAAATGTGAAGTTGTGTTGACCTATTTGTAAAAAAAAACTAGGAAATATAATGGCATACAAACTATCCAAGTTAATAAAACGCTTTGCTATATTTTTAGTTTCAGAGCCTACAACTTTTATTGTACAAACTGATAGAGAATATAATTTGTAATTATATAATGTAGAAGATACGGCCATGTATTTTCTAAATATTACGTTGTATAACTACAAATTATGGCCATCAATTCTTACAACATAAGCTTCAGAACCTATAGACAATATTTTTATTAATTAGGATAAATTGTATGTTATTCCATTCCCCAGTTATTATTAACTTCTCAATAGAATTTCAAAATTCGCACCATAAAATATTTGATAAACTAATTAAGTTACTTAAAAGTAGCCAAACTACTACCTAAAAGTGTTAAAAGTAGGGAAATCTCAGTAAAATCAATTCAACATGTAGCCGTGAATCCACCGTTATTTGCGAAATTGAATATATTGTATGAAACATTAAAAGTTAGTGTTCTTCTATACTATTAAAATGGAGCCAAGGAATCAATTTCAGAGGGATATTGTGTGTAATGTATTATTTATTGTGATAAAATAAGTAGTAAAAACTAAATGCCAGGTGCATATTTTTGTCATCATAAATGGTCCAAAATAATCGCTTTTTCATTGATTTGCTCTGATTTATTATTTTATGTCAGCATAAACTCACCTTTATTTTTTTATTAACTGCTGTTGTAACTTTAATGGTATCTTAGGTTCATTAGGTTATTAGAATTATACTAGTCATTGTTAAAAAATAAGTACTTTCTAAAACATAACCAATATGACTACACTCTAATATATTGGTTACGGAATTATTATAGCCTTACTAAATACACAATGACATATTTTCATGAATAACAAAATATACTATTATTATCTCCGCCACCACAACATATTATGTTAATTTATTCATAGTTAAACAAAGTAATTGAGATATAATCAGGGTTGATACGGTAGTCTAACGATAATGCTTATTAATATATTATTCGATGGCGTGATGCACGCTACGTATCTTTACGGGCTGCTTGTTTGTACAACCGATTATCGGCATCCCCAGTTCAAACGTATCATGCTTCATTTCCATTAGCACTCCTGTTATACCGCACTTAGGTAGGCGAGAACCATTTTTTAATGGAATATTTCAACGTGGCAGAGGTTATTTTTTTAATAAAAAAAACTAATGGAAAACCCGATTTTACATACCCGTTCAAAAACAGTTTTAAAAACTACGTACAGTACACTGATAACAATATAAATTAACAAATTTACAAAATTATAATTTGAATTAAAACCAAGCGTATTGTAATTATGGTTTCATTTTCAAACTAGCCAATTATTAATCCCTATAAATATATTAGAGTTACATTTTGCAGCGAGTGTGTGCTGAACCCATAACAATGAATGTTATTTCACAAAAACGGCCAGCCGTCCAGTTATATTCGCATCCGGTTTGAAATTAAATCGTCATTCTGAAACTGCAAAATGAACATTACGGTCTTAATATTATAACATTGCATTTACACGTGGGCATAGTTAACGTGAACAACGCGCGTCCGTGTTGATTGCAGTCGTGCATATTAAATAGAGGAGCGATTTGTTATTAATTTTTCCCCAATAAATCCATCGAACTGTGTGATTTCCAGTCCCATCCGGAACAACAGCTGTCGCGCCAAATTATTTTGTCGCCTGAAATTATCCAAGCGCGGGTATTTTCCCGAGGTCGAAACAAGGCCGCGGAACGTAAATAACGTCAAACTGGGTGAACTATTGCATTTCGTAGCTTATATAAGATAATTCCGAACCGCACGCCATAATTTAGGGCTCTCCACCAGTACTACTGAACATAATCGTAAATCTTTTATGGCGCGCTGTTGTATCGTCCGGCATCAGGCCGTTTCTTGTTGCTGACAAACTGGCACAGATCAGGAACTTGGTTATTAACAAAACTTATTGTACAGCTCAAAGTGGTGAAGTTCTCGGTGAAAACTCGCAAACATGTTAAACACACAAAGCACGGGCTATTTGGGTGAAGTTTGGTGTGCGTTGGAGTAATAGTCGCATGCGAGTGACGTTTACTACGTCCTTTTCCTGTAAAAACTTTAACAGGGGTAATACCGCTAAGGCAACAGTATCGAATTGAATATTTATCATAACATTAAGGGAAGTAGTAGTGAAACATATCAAAGATGCTTTTTTATGGATTGTTGTACTTTTAGATATCCTCATGGGAACTAGGACTATAGCTATAAAGTAGATATATAGGGAGGTAAAACAGTTTATATAATACTTGATGGCAGGAAGGCAAACTGTAACTTCTATAGCGTCCAATGAGAACGTATTGTATTAGTGTCCAATTTTTACTTCGTTGTTAATAATTGTGCTAATTAGACATTAACTTGTTTAATATCACAGTAACCTTGAGTTACTACACGACAAATCATACTTACGAAAAGAATAAACTACAAAAATGTGCAATATGATATAGTTGCAGTATATATTTCATGTTGTATATACTACTATGTAAATCGAAGACGGTGCAATCAATTATATCCTACATATAAGCGTGTCGTTCCCACGGCATATATCTTGTATGTCTTGTGATTTGAGTAGCCACGCGCCGAGATAATGCAATACTTACAAGCACTCTCCAGTACGATTGTTTCTTGTTACCTTTAGTTGTCGATAAACACGTATGGGTGGAAGCTTTTCGAGGTTCAGTATGTGTAGTATCCTTGTTTAAATGTAAGATTACAGGCGCCAAAGGGACAGGAATGACGTGAAGCCCGCTAAATTAGTTTGACGAACCCATGAACTCACCAAGCTGTGTAATTAAAATTGACGTAACACAATTTAGCCCGAAGTTAATCGAAAAGATTTATTGAGAAATATCCAAATCACATCAAAAAACTTAAAATACCTGAAATACTATTTACATGAATCGCCGCAAATAATAATGTGTTAAACACGCAAGGTACGTAGATGAAAACTAGAAAAATATGCAACAACCAGAAACACTGGAGAATCTGAAGTTACAAATAAAAACCCTTATATAAGAGCACGTCTCTAAATACAACGCGCTTAGATACGCCATTGCAGGTTGGTGGTTGTACATGGCATAACAACTATTATAGCCGCTTTCGTTTATCGTTCGGGAGCTGTTCTGGGTTGGTCTTAGATGGCTTAGAATAGCCCGGAACAGCTCCCGAGCGATAAACGAAAGCGGCTTAGGTATCATGGTTATCAGTGAAAATAGCAGGTTAATTTGAAGAATTAACAGCATATACATTTTAGGGATATTATTACTAGTAAGTTAAATGTTTTATATGTATCCTTATTTTTCTTAAAAAACAATTAAATATTTAAAAATTAAATTAATTTTGTAAAACATTTTATACGAAAATATGACGTGTTGACTAATACTGTTGTAACTACTTAAAAGGCAAGTGGGTAATGATTCTTACTGTTCCAAACAAATATTAGTTACAAATACCTGTTATAGAAGTAATTCCATACCTAGTAAGTAAGTAGCAGGGGTGCCAGCGCAGCATTGCGAGAGTGTACGCTGTATGTATGAGAAAACATGGGCAAGATTGAGAGTGGGTATAAATGTGCCAGAACGTCCTATTCAATTTATTTACAGCGGAGCATGAAAACGTTCTTTAAAAAGGACAAGTGGGAGGAGTTTTGATTGGAAGGAAATAGGTGGTCGTTATCATATGCGCATGATATGGTGATATTAGCAAGAACGGAAGGAGCGTTGAAAGAGATGTTAGGTAGAGTGAGAAAGTTTTATAAAAGTAGAATGTTAGAGCTGAATGTAAGTAAAACACACATAGTTATTTATATTAAAAGGAAGATGAGGTAGGAAGCCAGTTTTCACATTGGAAGAAAAAAGCTGTCCTTAAGTATTAGGGTTTCATGTTTGAAAGTGAGGGAGTAATGAATGAGCACATAAAATATATATATGTTGTAAGGCTGGAGTTGCGACCGAGACTGTGGGATATATGGAGTGAACGGCTGAGAGACTCTTATAATGAAGAGAACGCTATGGGAGATATGTGTAAAAAGTATTGTTACTGTTGTTAAATTTCAATTATACTGACTCTAAAAAAAGTTGGTTTTAGATAGGTCAACTGAGAACAGTTTCTTGAGGCCAGAATCACAGGCTTACAAAATGAGTGTGTATGCTACAGTATGACTAGTGAAGTTTGAAATGAAATTGAGTCGGATGAATGAACGTAGAATAAGTATTCAGAGTGATTAATCACAAAGGGGAACAAATGCAGAAATGGAACATTAAGAGAAAATATCTGGTGTGGGCACCACACGACTTTCCGAATTACATGACCTATTTAATTTTATATAACATTTTCGACATTTTCAACTTTTGGACTTCTTAATTTGTTTTGACATTTTGACTTTTTTTTGACATTTTTAATATCTTTGATATTTTTTGAAATTTTTGATATTTTTTGGTTTTTTTAGCTTTTTTTGATATTTTTGACTTTTTTTTATTATTTCGACATTTTTGACTTTTTTTACATTTTCGACATTTTTGACATTTTCGACTTTTTTGACATTTTTGATATTTTGTAACTTGAAATTTTTGACACGTGAGATTTTGACATTTTTACGTTTTGACATTTTGACTTTTTATCTTTTTGGCATTCTCACATTTTAACATTTTGGCATTCTGACATTTTTACATTTTGAAATTATGACATTTACATTTAGGCATTTTCATATTTCACATTTTCTAATGTTCACAGTTTCACATGAAAATGTAATGTAATTATTAATGTATATTTTCGATACCTTACTACATTTAAGATGCGACAATTTTCGCTAATTCCGCGATTGATTTACACCACGCCCACTGGCGTCACGCTGACGTCACGTATATTATTCATTATTTGTGATATGAGCAATAGGAAATCGTTATTATTGAGAAATCTTCTGTTTTAGTGAACCGATCTTGCTCAAATTTTCACAAGGTCGCCGAAGCGCGGGCTCTCATACGATTTCCAAATTTGGTCGCGATCTGTTGTGCCGTTTTCCCACCGTGAGCGTTAAATGGTCCGGCTCAGCGCCTAATTATGCTCCGCGCGTCGTGTTGATTGTGATTCCTTCGCGTGATTTTCACTGGATCGTCCTGGATAGTGTCCGCAGATATTTGCCAAATTTGGTAGCAATCTGTTGTGTCGTTTTCCCGGAATTTTGTTCACAGACAGACAGACAGACTGACTGACAGACATACATACCACACACAGACATCACAAAAATCGGGTTTGTTTCGACTATTTTGGGCATAAAACGTAACGATAATTGAATTTTTTTTTGCTAAATGGTACACGGCAACAATACCTTCCTTCTGGTTTAATTATTTTCCCGGAAAGTTATCGCATATTTCCACAATCTTAGTTTGAAAACGTGAACACGTTTTCGGTAAAACAATACCTTCCTTTACATCAGTGATGTATTCGGAAAGTAATAAAATGTATGAAAGTGCAGGGCTATCGTTGACTCAAGTGGATAACCTAAAAACAGCGGCTGTAAGACTGGATAAAATAGTGCCAGAGAGACTAAATTAAGTTGAAATAAAAGAACAGCAGAATGTAATATTAAACAGCAGGTATATAAAATTCAAGCACATGGCACTCTGCCCAGGTATATGTTGTCGTCCAGGACAAAAGAAGCGCAGAGGTTGATTGCCAGCCACCGGTGTGGAAATGAGGCCACCTCTCCTCAGAGACTGGATAGGGAATGATTATAGAGAATGTGGAATATGTGGAAAAGGAGAGGATTGATGGTAGTATTTAATGAATGAGTGCACGGCATGGCCTGGGAGACTAGAGGTAAGACACTGGACAATGGTCGTAAATGAGGATGGCAGAGGCTACAATAGGACAGGTTAAGTAATTTAATTCGGTATATTATACAGCCCAACAAACTAAAATATTTGGCTTGGTACAGGAAAAGTAAGAACTGACTGTGCTGATTTCATAAATACCACGCTTGTTTGGTAGCCGCTCTAGTTTTTGAAATATAGACGAATTAATTTATTTCTGATAAAAGTCATTAAAATTTTGTACCTACAATTAGAATCTAATTAGCCAGTTTTATCTGGTATTACTCATGATCGTGAAGCCCAATATTCTTGTTCCATGAAATAATTAATGCCCCGCCGATATTGACTCTGCAGTATCCAATTGAGTATTGAATTTACTTAGGTGAAAGTGTAATATAATTTTTACTATAATTTCCACGTTTTTACTTTCCGAATACATCACTGATGTAAAGGAAGGTATTGTTTTACCGAAAACGTGTTCACGTTTTCAAACTAAGATTGTGGAAATATGCAATAACTTTCCGGGAAAAAAAATTACACCAGAAGGAAGGTATTGTTGCCGCGTACAATTTAGCAAAAAAAAAAATTAAATTTTCGTTACGTTTTATGCCCATAATAGTCGAAATAAACCCGATTTTTGCGATGTCTGTGTGTGGTATGTATGTCAGTCAGTCTGTCTGTCAGTCAGTCAGTCAGTCAGTCAGTCAGTCAGTCAGTCAGTCAGTCAGTCAGTCAGTCAGTCTGTCTGTCTGTCTGTGAAAAAAATTCCGGGAAAACGACACAACAGATTGCGACCAAATTTGGCAAATATCTGCGGACACTATCCAGGACGATCCAGTGAAAATTTGAGGACAATCGGTTTACTAACAACGAAGGAATCACAATCAACACGACGTGCGGAGCATAATTAGGCGCTGTGCCGGACCATTTAACGTTCACGGTGGGAAAACGGCACATCAGATCGCGACCAAATTTGGAAATCGAGTGAGATCCCGCGCTTCGGCGACCCTGTGGAAATTTGAGCAAGCTCGGTTCACTAAAACAGAAGATTTCTCAATAATAGCGATTTCCTATGGCGTATATCACAAATAATGAATAACATACGTGACGTCAGCGTGACGTCAGCGGGCGTGGCGTAAATCAAGCGCGGAATTAGCGAAAATTGTCGCATCTTAAATGTAGTAAGGTATTGAAAATATACATTAATAATTACTTTACATTTTCATGTGAAACTGTGAACATTTGAAAATGTGAAATTGCCTAAATGTAAATATGTCAAAATTTCAAAATGTAAAAATGTCAGAATGCCTAAATGTTAACACGTCAGAATGTCAAAAATGCTAAAATGTCAGAATGCCAAAAAGATAAAAAGTCAAAATGTCAAAATCTCAAGTGTCAAAAATTTCAAAGAAAGTAAAAAATATATCAGAAATGTCAAAAAAGTCAAAAAGTCAAAAAAGTAAAAAAAAAATATAAATGTCAAAAAAAAAAACGTCGAAAAGTCAATAAAGTATAAAATGACAAAAGAAGCCAAGAAAATTAAAAAGGCCAAAACTAACAAAAAAGTCAAAAAGTACAAAAAGTAAAAAAAAATTCAACAATATTAAATAAGTCAGAAAATGTCAAAAACATATAATAATGTCAAAAAATGTCATAAAAGTCAAAATATCAAAAAAATTAAAAAAGCCCCAAAGTTGAAAATGTCGAAAATGTTATACAAAATGAAATAGGTCATGTAATTCGGAAAGTCGTGTGGTGCCCACACCAGATATTTAGTTAAAAAATAAAAACAATTAATTTAAGAAAATGCAACCACGAGCACACAGCTGTGTTAAGTATGTGGCGAAAACACTTGGACAGAAAATAGAAAACCTATCTGACTTTCTGAAAAGGATTTATATGGCATATTTTGGCGTTCACATGGGAGATATGAAAAGAAATGATGTTGAGCTCCACATTTGGCATGTAAGACATGCGTTGAACATTTATGACAATGGACAATTGGAAAGAGGAAATACATAATGTTTTTAAAGTACCAATGGTTTGGAGGGAACCAAGATGACTACTATTTTTATTTCGTAAATATTATGCCTATGATATTTACGAAATAAAAATGGGAACAATATATATATATATATATATATATATATATATATATATATATATATATATATATACATATCCTGATCTAGATGTAGCAAGGACACCTGTACTGCATTCTCAAGAAGTGCCCGTTTCATCATTCCTCAGTTCAAGATAATATCGAATTCCAAAAGTCTTCATCACAATTGTATACTATCAGAAAACGATAGTGTATTTGTAATAGATTTAGCAAGTCCCCAATGTTTCAATCAATAAAAACTTATTAGAGATTTGAGCCTTTCAAATACGAATTATTTGGTTTCAGAATAAATAAAAAGAATCTACTTTATCGCAAAAGAGGTTGTTAACAAATAGCAATAACGTAAAATGTACATAAGTATTAATAAAAAAGTTTGGCTTATAGCTTAATTATTAAAATATCATTACATTTATAGTTATATTTACATATATAGTTAAAATATATAGAACATGGATACAACACAAACAAAAAATCAAAATATGTTCGAGAGGATCACAATTGGATA
The DNA here is from genome assembly GCA_963942505.1 of Lordithon lunulatus. NCBI lineage: Eukaryota > Metazoa > Arthropoda > Insecta > Coleoptera > Staphylinidae > Lordithon > Lordithon lunulatus. The sequence goes on from OZ012668.1 coordinate 40,704,662, forward strand.
TGCCAAAGACCGAAGATAAAAAATAAAATACGAAGCAAGTGATTTCAGAATCAAGAAGCATAACGAAGGATTGTGAGGAAAAGAGAAGAGAAGCGTCCAAAATGTATAAATGAAAACAAAATGCTATACCAAGAAGATAGACGAAATTTAGGAAAGTCACAACAACAAATTGTACAGGAAGTTCTACCGAGAAGTGAAACTACAAATTTCTGAGTTCAAATCGAGAGTAACAACGTATAACGACAAAAATGGGAAGGTTTTGACAACGTATATAGTCCTTAAAAGATGGCACCAGTATTTTGCGACTTACTTAATAAGGAAACTGTAATAGAAGAAGATGCTCAATATAAAACTGCAGAACTGCAAGCACTTGAAATAATAGCCCAATCAAAAAATAATAAAACGCCAAGAAGCGACACAATAACAGCGGAGCTGCTCAAAAGACAGATTAAACGAACTTGGGGTAAAAAAAACCAGAGGAATGGAAAATGGGACTTATATATACATACATAAGAAACGAAATATAAGATATTATCTCCAATATCATCCACAAAAGGTTAAGCGCCTATACAGAAGATATTTTTGGCGACTTCAATGTGAATTTCGACCTAACCGATAAAAATCAGATCAAATACACCTGTCGAAAAAATGCCACGAATACGACTTCGATGTCCACTGCCTGTTTATTTACTTTCGACACGCCGTTGACTCAACGTCATGAACAGAAATAAGTTAGACCTAACAGAAATTGGCATACCGATTAAGATAGTCAGTAAAAGTAACACTAACAGCAGTAGTGATCCAAAACGCGAAAACGGAAACGATCAACATTAAGTCAGGAGTTGGACAAGGGGATGCACTATCAACGCAGCTATTCAACTTAACCCTACATCCGACAATAGATAAGCTATATATAACAAGAAACATAACATACAGGAGAAGACAAATCGGATATAGCACGCAAAACGCAATAATCCAAATATTCAGAAGCCTTGACAAAGAAGGACTATCAGTAAATCAAGAGATACCCAAGGACAGGCTGACATCGAAAAGGATAAGAGAAATAGAGAAAACTACATAGTAAATGGTTATGACTTTGAAAAAGTAGAAAACTTCGAGTATCTAAAATCTCTACTAAATGAAAATAATGACTAAAGCAAATATATTAAAACAAGTATAATAAAAGGAAAAAGAGCTTACTATGCAAACAAAAGGTTATTATCCACCAAACTATTGAGTCACAAGTCGAAGCTAAAGATATATAGAAATCTTATACACCATATATCTGTGAAACTACTCAAGAAAAACGAAGAAGAATTGAAGAAAATTAGAGAGAAAAATATTACAAAAAAATCGGTATCCTAATAAGAGAAACAGACGGGACTCACAGAAAAAAGTACGATCTCGAGGTTCTGATAAAAATCAACATAGTGAAACACATAAAATTACAGATAATTGGATGGTTCGGACATATACAAAGGATGGAAGTGGCCAGGAACAGAAAACTTATCAAAGAATGGAAACCTACCACGAGTAGGTTAGGACAACCCTCAAAGTGTTGTCGGCCAATCTACGCAAAACAAATATATTGCTACATAATTTCTTAGTATGTATATGCCACCTTCGCCCAGGGTCAATATGCTCACCTAGAAATTTTATCATCAGGATTACAATAGTTCCTAATACTCCTCCTAGAAAAAAAATGATTGTCGGAGTTTTTTTTCATACATTACTGATTTGTCAGATACCACTCTCTAGCCCTGACTCGTGCATCATCACTCAATCTCAATACGCCAGCCATACTGAAGTCCCGAGTTGATTACGTGGTGTCATCGGCGAACAATGTGCAATGAATATTAGAATCTAATTGTTTAGCAAAATCGTTGAATTAGGTGAGAAATAGTAGTATACCACAGAGCCCAGCGGCACCCCAATCTTTATTTGCTGTATATCTGACACCACTCCACCAACCCTAACTGTTCCTCAAATATGAACAGATAAGTGAAATTGATCAAATTTGTACATTTTTAGCTTTCGTAATAAAATCTCATGGGATACAGATTCGAGGTCTAAGAACGTTGCCAACATATATTCGTCCTCTTCAAAACAACCAATGGTATAGTTTACAAAATCTGCAATTGCAGCCGTTATACCCATTTCTTTTCTAAACCCATACTAATGAGCTTCAAGAAAGTAATTTGATTTAAAGTGATATTGGACCCTATTGCATATTTTCTTTTCAAATAGTTTAGATAGGTAGTATTGAAATTGGTCTATAGTTATTAATATCATCTATATCATCCTTTTTGTGTACTGGCACAACTGATGCAATCTTCAGCAGATCAAGAAATATACCATCTCTCAATGAATTATTAAATAGTATAGTTAGAGGTGCTACAATAAGATTTACCTTTAGTTTAATTAGATACGTAATAAGACCATATATATATATATATATCTTTAGATTTACTTAATTTTAATGAATATATTATGTTTTGAATTTCATAATGGGTGACTTCAGTTAGCTGGAATTTTACTAGATTTGTTATATCAATGTTTGTTGTAGCTGTAGGACTTATAGTGCAACGAGACAGCCCACTGAAAATATCACTGGCTACAAAGACAAAGAAATTGTTATATTCACTGGCGGAGATTTTAGTTGACTAGTTTTCTGTAAACCTCTGTTGAATTGAGAATCTTACGCATGGCCTTGATGGGATTTCCTGAGTTGCTAATAAATTGATCATTTGCCCTTATTTTGGCATTTTTTATGGCGTGTGTATACTCATTTCGTTTAGACTTATATAGCATCTTGAGAGCCATATTGTATACAGAGTGCATTGACAAATTCTAGTTCATTTCTCATAGCTTTCAGGTCATTATTAAACCACTTTACCTCTGAATCCTTCACACGAGTAGCAATGTCAAGTGCATCGATACAATTTTGGTGGAACCAGCAGAATTTTGTGTTTGTATTTATATCGTGTGCTATAGATAATCCCACTCGAAATTTGAGAGAATATTTTGGAAATATTGTAAACCGCTGGTGGTTATTGGTCCACTCTTGTTCGTGATTAAATTCTTCATATTCTCATGAATTGATTTAATTTCAAGTGTTTGACAACAATGATCAGACATGTTAGTATCCATAGTGAAGGCACTAAAGTCATTAAGTGAAAAATTGACGAAAATATTGTCTAAGCAAGCATTTCCTCTTGTATTAGAGTATATTGTCTGTATAAATCTGTATGATATAAACAAATTGCATACTGTAAAAACACTCCATTTTCTTGTACCGAACTTTACATTAAAATCTCTACAAACCACTGTGTTTTTGTCTGTACTACACAAAATACGTTCTAGGGTGTTTATGAAAATACTAAAACCCCCCAGAGATAATCTGTATATGCAGACCACATTGATATTAAAATTGTTGCAGAGAATTGCCGCAACTTCCTAATGTTTTTCAACAGATAAAACATTTTGGTTTAAAATTGGAATAAAATCTGCACGTTCCGAATTGATGAAAAGGATAATTGATATTGATTCAAATCTAGAGAAGGCGGTCGCCATTATTGATTAACCAATATTTAGTCCATTATAGGTATCTTCTTCCTTACGCTAATGTTCAGTATCACATATTGCATCAAATGACTTATCGCTATCATATAAAAACTCCTCAGACTCGTTTATCTTATTACGTAAGCATTGTATATTGATGTGCATTCATTCAAATACATGTTTATCGGTAGATTCTCTGCTAGTGGTTGTGCGTTTAGCTTCCCTTTCAAACTTTTATTGCTAATATTGTGTCCTTTTTTGTTCTTTCACTCTTCTTCTTCACTTTTTTTTCTAGCTCATTGTATAACGCTTGATATTCAGTTCTAGGTTCTAGTCTACTATTCTATATACGCTTCTATACAGTTAATGCATTCCAATTTTACTTGCTTTTCCGTACAACTAACAGCTCTGTGGTCTTCCAAACATCTATGGAATTTGTTACTATGCTTGCAATTCATTGTTATATGTCTAAATTCCATACAGTTAGAGCATGTTCATACATGCGCATGTTCAAAGACCATGCGTTACAGCTTATATTTAGTTGACCCTTTTGTAAGATTTTTTAAGACCATTCTTTGCTACTTCAATAATTGCATTCAATTTTAGCATTATTTTTCCATTTAAGCTTTTAAAACCTCCTATACAAGAGATTTCAGAACCATCTGGCGGCACCACATCAATTAGCAATGCACACCCATTCATCCTCACTAGCTGAGCTACACTGATGAGATCTGATAAGATCGAAATCTAGATATGTAGATTGCTAAGAGGTGGGTTCACACTTATATATGATAAATGGTAATTTTGTGCAATTGGCAATTTCATATCTATCCATGGTGTTACTGGTTACGAACTCATTACAATCTTGGGAGAAACATTTTAGAACACGTTTCTTTTTTAGGATAAATCAGATGAGGTTAGATTACCACATTTTTCGCTTATTTATTTTTTACATATATCACAATAAACCGGTATTAGGCAATACATCTACTTTGCATTTAGTACATATGCCCATTGTACATATTATTTTATTTGTTTAATATAAGCATAATAAGTATATGGCCTAACAAAGTAAAAGGATAAAACATGGACACAATGCTTCACACACGCGTTGCTCTTTGCGGTGACTCACTTTGCACACAAACAAAAGCAGCAGGGGTGGTAATAGAAACATAGATATCAATATGCAACCAATAACACTAGGCTATAAATATAAAATATAAATAACTATATAAAAATAAAAGTTATGAGGGCCCTTAATCACATAATAATTTAATAACACATAAACATTTATTACCCTTAATCATTATCAGATGCACAGATTATAATATTTTTGGACATACACATACTCCCAAAAACTACAAAATAACAAGCGTGATATGATATACAATGGACGTATATACATATAGTCATAAATAGAATAATGGAATATAAATATAATACTATATTTACTTTCACAAAAAGCACTAGATGACAATATAGTCATTTCAGTGGCAACAGAAATATTAAAACGGCAAACGTGAGCAACAATAAATAATTTGAAAAGCGTAAAAGCAACTAAGAGTTTATGCGCCCAGTCACATTATCATATTATTATATAATATTATTATTAAATAAGTAAAATAATTTTTATTGGTAATCATAGACTTTCCCCCGGCAGATTTCCACCAAAAAGTAATCAAGGCGCAGTTACGTGACATAATAGCTACAGTATGTATGTAATACAGAGAACAGACAATATACGTCGGAGATGGACATATTTTCCAAAGATAGTCAGTAAATGATCGGAGGACCTAATAAAGAGTATTTCCGCACGATTACAATCCATAATTTTGTAGGTTACAAAATACAGGAAACAAATTTCCGAAAACAATGCAAACTTGGTGATGTTCACGAGGACACATGTTCGGAATTAGCTTGTTTAAATTCGGCTATAGTATGAAGTTTTATCTGTGATGAGATTTTCAGTTTTACAAGTCAGTATTGCAAATTGAACAAATAAATTATACACGTGTATACCCATTGCCAAACGCATTACAAAAATATACTTGCAAAATTTGACAAGAAAATTAAATTTTATAAAACAGAGCTCTAGATAACTAAATAATATATGTGAGCAAAACTGTCTACAAACAACCAATTCCATTCGCATACAATCGGATAATGCACGCGGAAACCCGTAATAACCCCACGAAAACAAAATCAAGCCGGTTTATTTATTATTTAAGATACCCCCGAGTTTCGCTATTTCCTTACATCCCATTCGTTACCATCAAAACGGTTTGGATTTCCCAATTTCTTTTCTTAGAGTTACCCTCAACATGATGAATTGAGTACCACGCCTGCAATTTACTTTAATATTTGACGACGTAGTGCAAATATCCGGCATTTCCGGGATACGCATTGTGAATATAAATATGCGCCCTTTAATTTATTTGGGATCATAAAAAGGCCGGCCTCGAAGAAAAACAACGCTAGTCGGGGAAATGTGGAATCGAAATCGGCCCCCGTGATATTTATAAGACAGGGAAGGAACAATATTAGTGCGGCAGGAAATACGAATTGGAAGCGCAAATATTTAACGTACGACTGCTGTGCGCAGTTGCGTTTGGTTCTTTTATCAGTCACAGCTAAATAATTACAAGCCCGACGAACTTAAACCCTTGCGGTGCGCAATAATTTACTTAAATCTCGCTCGTAACTGCCGCAGTCTTTATCTTATTGTGGCGCTGCGGAAGCTGTAGATGGGTCACAATTAACAAACGTTGAATTAAAGGGGAAAATGCTGGATTGGGTGCTTAAACACTCTCCGAATTCTAATTTGAAATATTTTTATAACAATGGCAGTTTTCAGGGAACGTGTTTGGTGCATTATTATAAGAATATTTGGGGTAGGCGGGCAATTTTCTGCGGGCCATGATTTTCATGGATTATTAATCAAAGAGTAATATTGCCGGCTGAGATTCACAGAACCATCAAACGCTGTTTGATTAAAATAAGATGGCTCCAATTACAAAATGAGTGCGAAATTAATTTATCAATGAACATCAAAGTAATTAAAAATGATCATGTAATTGCTAAAAGGAGAATGTTCGTTCATTTGCAACTTTGTTAATACAATTCAATATTAGTTATATTAGAAATAATGCAGTGTTCATTATATTAAATGTTACATCGGTTTATTATTCGCTTCTATGCGACGCAAAAAGTCAGCAATTGTTTTTTATAGATTTTGCCGAGCCCGATAAATTGCCTGCCATCTTTTGTCGTTTTTTTTTCGAATACGCAAAGGAAAATCTGATAAAAATTATATAGGAAGCGGCCGAAATAACTCTCGCACTTAAATGGCGGATTGAAAAAGAGTTGTATGAGGTATCACCGAAAACTTATTACTACTTAAATGTATATAAGAAAGTTTTTTTACACTAAGGTTGTAAAATTATACAGTCCAAATGACTTTGACAGTTGATTCATATTTCGAGGCAAGTTTTTCATTACTTTCAATAATTTATCGCGCGCAATTCTTTGATTTTTCCTTTAATGGCCTCCTTTACATGGACTGTTTGGACCAAGGACCGACGACGATGTTTGAAAACCTCGGCCTTGAGGTACCCCTACAGAAATAAGTCGCAGGTACTTACTTCAGACGAGCGCGGTGGCCGCGGAACTGCCTCGCGTAGGGAGATCACTGGACCCGGGTAAAATTCACACGAACGACGTGTTGTATGGGCCGTAGCTCTATTTTGTTGGTATCAGAAGTCCTCTAGGCTGTGTTCTTCCCAATCTTCTTCGATTTTTCTACGCCCAAAAATTGAAGAATATGGCGAAGAACACGAGAGGATATCTGGTTTGAATAGGATAGAGCTATAGCCCATACAATACGTCTTCGTGTGAAATTTTGCAAGAGATGTTCCCTGGTCGAGTGATCTCCATATACGAGTCAGTTCTGTGGCCTCTGTGCTCGGCTAATATAAGTCCTGCGACTAGCCGAGGTTTTCAAACATCGTCGTCGGTACTACGACTTTTTTTATAGGGGTGCCTCAGCATACTCCTCGGTCTTTGGACCAAATAAACGAGGCCATTAAAGAAAAAATTGAAGAAATCGCCAGATATGTTAGTGAAAGTAATGAAAGACTTAAAAAAACATGTCGAAATACGTCTACCGTCAAGGTCACCATTTGAGAGTTATTTCGATCACACCCTCTATTTGGGCTATTTTCCGATTGTCGGTCATAATATTTTTATTGTTAAAGCACCTTGTGTATGTAGAATGCAAAATTACACTAAACCACCGTTATAAAGTATCTTTGTCGTTCCAGAAAGATAAATTCTAAAGATGCATTGTGCTGATGGTACACACATGCTTTTTTGTACAATTGCTTTACATGTGTATATACGTATACGTATATTTAGGCCGGTAGCCATAACCCATAAAAAATGTAAAGTATTGTCACTTTATTTTTCACATGTCATACAAGCAATCAATATACAAAGTACTTTTATTAATTGCTAGTCAATTTAACAAGACTCCACCCTTGCTAATTGTGGGAAGAATTGTCAGTATCAATTATAATAATGGATAATTAAAATCCAATTATAATTTATAACTAGTCTTAGTTAGAACTAACTCCAATTGTTCTTAATAAAACAAAATTGTATTCCCTTTTATTTATAATTGTCGTCCAATTAAAATTCCCATTAGCTATTTCGTTAATAATTTCCTAGTAACTCGGTCTGATAATTGCAGGCACGCAATAAATAAGTAAATTGGTATCACCCCCCACGATTACACTAACACAGCGGGCTTGTAACTCTATATGCAATAAACGTGCAGTTATTTATTTAAAGCAATTAAAACTTGTCAACTGCCATGCACAAAACGGCACTCGTATTAATACAACTGAGGCGGAGGTAATTAGAAGATTGATTTTGCTGTGTTTAAATGGCTGCAATTAAATATGTTGTCGATGGGAATTCATACAATTCGCAAGTTGGAATACAATTCACCCAGCTGTAGAATATCGTTGGAGTTAGTGGTTATAAAAAATTGCAGCTAAGGTCCGCCTTAATCTATCTAGAACTAATTAAAAATTATTAATAGCAGTTAGCACACTAACTGCTATTCACATACAAAATAAACAATAATTAAACACATTGTGAAAAAAATATATCCGACGGCTAAAATATTTCACAAATAATTTAAATAAAATTGGTTACCCTGGTCAGTGGCCTAGCCATCCGTCTCGTGCCTGAGTTAAAAAGTTAAAAAACGAAATTTCGCGCATCAACTTTCCCAGGTTTTCAGAGTTTTTCTGTGAAGTTAAGGTAAAAAAACCGGTTGATTACACTTCTCTGAGCTTCTCCCTTTACCACCGGAAAAGACTTGGGCTAATAGCCATGAAGATAAAAGTTGTACGAAATTAAATTATACAAATTCATTACAAATTCATTTTATTCTAAATTATATACAAAATTTTAATTTTATATTGAAAGATACCTTTGGAAAATAACAAACAGTCAAATGCAAAGATGTTTTAGATAACAAAAAGCTGGTTAACCTTTGAAAATCGTATGTATTTACCACAATATGTAATAATATCAATATAAAAAGATCTACGAACTTGAATTAAAGTATTATGCCTTCACATCTCGAAGGTCTGTGGGGATCGACGTTTAGTTCCCGTGTACTACTGGGACTAAAAATGTAGTCAACATACAAAAGCAAAGAACCTAAAAGCGTGGGATCACCGAGTGTACCACGAAAACAGCTATCGAGCTATGCCAGAAGATCTGAAGAATCAACTAGCTGGGGCAACAACTATCAGTTCCTCGTGAAATGATGGAAATTATCGCCCGAGCATACCATGCCAAACGTGACTGGCTATATCGCTAATGACTGAGGAGTCAGCAGTATACCACCAAATGACAGAAGAAAATTATAGGCTCCACAGAACCCTCCTCTTCGCAGGGAAAGCCGTACAGAGATGCAACTTCAAACAAAAAGATGTAATATTCTATGCGGAATATCCGGAGTCATCCTTAAATGAAGAGCAGTTAGGAACTATTAAAACATATCTGCTCGAAAAATGACGCATCGAAAAAAAACCTCGATGCGTCATTTTTCGAGCAAATATGTTTTAATACTTCCTATCTGCCGATGAATCCATTGGCTTTAGTACAGTTTCAGGCAGGTAGAGACACCTCCACGTCTTCTGCGTTAACCAAGGCATCAAACATTAGCTGACCACGGTGATGAAAGAGGGACAATACTGGGAAGGGCTAATATCAAATTTGTGAAAAAGAGACTTGATATCTAAGCAACTAATCAGTGACGAGGATAACAGAGCCATGTTGCGGGTGACAATCCTCCGCAGACTTATTGTCCAGAATGCCGAACTAACGATGCCTACATGGAATGTGATTAACAACAACACTGTTCCTAACAGTCTAATAGTCATCACCATGAACGAATCCTCTTGGGATAGACAAATAGAGTAAAAAGCCAATCGCTGCAGAACTTCACCCGGATAACCTTGTTTGTTGGTTACAAAGAAGGTAAAGAAAAATAATCCATGGAAGAGGGCCAACCACGGAACTTCAACCCCAATCAAGTCCTGTGATAGGGCCTTTAGAGAAAATTTTGCAGGATACACGTCAAGGGGAAGAACCTGGAGACAAACCTCTAATGGGGTACAGCCTAGTGGGAGGCCAAAAATGGAACCTCCACGGCAAGAGCAACACAAAGAGGGGTCTAGAAAGGATACCCCGCAAATGGTTCAGTGAGAGAATTATCTGCGGCGCTGAGAAGCAATCCTCAATGGATATGGAGCATTAGGAAAATTTCTAACCTAGGAAGATACTCTAAGTTGATATACATCATTGCACAGTAGCCTCGGCCGCTCTACATGTGTATACAATCCTGAACGAGATAGGCATTGTGTTTATTCATGAACCTTAGATATGCAAAGGAAAAATCCAGGTAATTCGACTGGGAGAAGATCGACACTACATAGTGCCCATACCAACAACCCAAGAAGAGAAGTGCTGGCCTAGTATGGCCAGCATGGGCAACTTCTCACCCGTCAGAGTTTTGTAGCTCGTACGCAGAATTAACTGGTGGGACAAGTGGGTAGACTTAAAGAGAGGTTCCAAAATGGGTATTTGTAGCTATTCTACTCCAGCCAGCTACCCAGAACTATCCAGAACAACCCAAGAACATGTATCCTTGTAAAATCACAAGGTCTACTACCGATGTGGCATTTAAACTCTAGCTACCTCACCATGGCGATACTGAGACTAGAGCTAAAAGAAGGAATACTTCCTATGATCTGCATGTCTCGCATAAGATCAACGCGGACCTCCACCGATGCCAGATGTACAGTACCTGACAGAAGAACAAATCCCCAATTATTATCGGATACGACGCAAACGTGTAGCACTCTGTGTGGGGAAGCAGCGATGTCAACAAACGGAGTCAGTCTTTCTTAGATTATTTAATTGAAAATAAGTTAAATATTCTTAACCGCGACAAAAACCGATGTTCGCAACATCGATACGAAGCGAAGTTATCGACTTAACCATAGGGACGATACAAACAGAAACCATAGCGAACAAATGGCATGTAGCAGACGAACCATCTCTGTTTGACAACAGATACATTCGATTTGTAATAAAATCCACGAAAACTACCCTCAGACATTTAGGTGTCCAAGAAACTACCAATGTGATCTGTACAAAGAAATCGATGCCATAGGGCCTGGAAATAAGTCTTGGTAAGTTCCGAAACATAGTGGTGCTAGAACATATGACTGAGAGTGTCACGAATACAATAATTCCAGCATTTGAGTCAAGTTGTGAAACGATGGTGGAATAAGGGACTCTCTACGGACAAAGACAAGAAAGCTGTTTAAATAGGCTAAAACTTATGGAGACTTATGGAGTGTATGTAGGAGCAGCAATTTTACTGAGAACCGGCGCATCCGCGAACGCGATTTCAAAGGACTGGTCCCACTTGTAAACTGCGTTGGTCCGCATGCTAACCCAAGTAAGGGTAGTAAGATAAGGCGAACATCTATTGATTAAGCTACAATGGCAACAGGACCATGTAGCGGCTCTGAAGACGGAATTCACACGCGACGCCACAAATGGATGTGTGAGGCGCAGTTGAAACAGCACAGCGTTGTAGAAGTCCCAGTACACTATCATTTCCACCTAATTATTCATGGCTAATACAGATAAAAAAACGGGTTGGCAGTCCTTAAGTAGGGAAAGGGTGCAAAGAATACCCCATCTAAAAAACGAACTAAATACTGATATACAATAAGTGAGGTGAGATGGCCAGGACACGGAAAATTCATATCGCGCTGCTCCATCCATAAAGCAATGAACACACAGCATGAACTCTTGCCCCGTGGACCGACAAACGTTGGGTTTTCCCCTCTATTAAGGACTGTCAGGCTGATATCCTTCAGGTACTCATTATATTTATTGCCCCTGTTATCCTAGGTTGGGCTGCCCCTTAAGCTCGAGTGGCTATTAGCGTCTGCCCCAATTAAGATATCGCTGATCACCGCGATGCAACGTCCATACGGCAAGAAATGCTATGACACCATCCAGATGCAACCCATATCCATAATGGAGCAACATGCGCTGTTCTTGAGTCGAAATTTGCCGTTCTGAGCACTGCGATGCACCATTCATACAGCAAGGGTAGATGTTAGGAGGAGGATATTAGGTAGATGTTAGGAGGAGCAGGAGGTTCTTAAAATTCCCCCACTCCCGCAATAACCTTATAGTTTTATATAGCCAATCACCAGGTCAATTACCTCAGTCGCCTTCTATCTGCGAAAAGGTTAACATCTCATTACTGTCAATGTTACCTACTCACGGCCAGGTCAACGATATCTTTGTCGGTGTATACATAAACAATGGTGGAGTTTGTTGCATTGAGCGGAACTTCAGTTGATAAAAGCTATTAATTATTTCTTATATCCCTCAGCGTGAAGATTTGTATTCTCCTAAAACACAGGTTGTTTATGTATTCACTGCCTACGGCGAGCCGAAGATTTGTATTTATTCGTTATATATATATATATATATATATATATATATATATATATATATATATATATATATATATATATTATGAGTTATTTGTATTACTTCTACATTCACATGCTGGGCCAGCTAGAACCAAGCGGTTTTTGTCTATACCGTGTGAACAAAACATAGGGCACAACTCTCGAGATTAGGGGGTACCATACCCTAGGTTATATTTTGTACTTTCCGTACAGTCAACCGAGCTTTACAGTCTCATTACTTCTTTTCCTTTTATTTCACAATATTAATATTCCAAATTATTATTGTCAATCACATTTTATCCTAACACAAACCTTCCTCAGTGATTGTGCAAACGATAAGGCAGCGATCCCCACAGAGCGGTTACCAGCAGGAGGAAGGCATAAAGGTGAGTAATATCAACATCTTAATTGATTGATATATTACTTATGGGTTATATCGTGGCATGCTCGATTCAGCTAATGCTAGTAAGTAGTTATACGCGTTATTATGACTAAGATCATTCACAAATAAGGATTTGCTTCTTAATAGCTATAGGGAAACGACAGTGCTTGTTTTAGTCAATTGCAGCAACCGACATTTATTACGCCTTGACCTATAGCATATTGACTGGGGTCTAACTATATGTTCTTAGTTGTCATGGATAACATCTCCATAGATTGAACCTTCACCTTGACTAAGGTTTTAATTTTATGTATCCAGGGTCAATTACCCCAGTCGGCTTCTAACCATCGAAGGGGTAACATCTCATTATTGGCAATGCAATCTATTAATTCTTCTTTTCTTCCAAATCCTTTTTGACCTTTGATAGGTCCAAGAGGCCGATTCTATTACCACACTCATGGTCTTGAAAAGGGATTCTGGAAACTCTTCCTCCTCCTTTGACCTACCGTCAAAGAAGGGGAGGGGCTTCCAGAATTCCTCAAAGTCAGGAGGAGGTTCTAGAATCGATATGGAGAACATACTAGCATACTCTACTACTCTAGAGACAAACAGCCTTATACACGTGAATACGGTGTAGCTATGCTTATCTCTTCTGAATTAGAGTCGTCAGTCATCGATTTCATTAGATTGGGAGATCGGGTTATACTACTGATATAAGCGAAGGCCCCAATTGGCGACAAACCTGAGGAGGTTCTACTCTATTCTTGAGGACGTCATAAAAATAATGAAGAACGGGGAGATAACAATAGTTCTCAGTGACGTTAATGTAAAGATTAGAGAAGACTCTGATGGCGAGGTTTCTGGACTCTATGGACTCAGAGAACGCAACGCCAGGGGAGACCATCTAGAACAACAGCATCCCCGATGTATATATATATACGTGGAAGTTTCCAGCCGATTGTGATGATCACATAGTAAGAAATCAAATAAATCTTGATTTGATCTCATCAAAAGTCAGCAAATGAAAGTGTGACAACATACGATGACGCTGACTTAACCAGCCACCACAACCCAATAGTGATGGAATACAGTTTCGTGCGAGCTCAACGCATGGAAAAGCTGAGACGGATCGATGTCAAAAGATTCGTCGATACCGAGGTATTCGCTCAACTAAACGAACAACTCGAGGCCCATCTAGATACAGGATTGTAATTGTGGAGAAGAAGATGTAATACCTCAGTGGAATATACAGAAGAAGGCACTTCTCAACACACAAGATTTTGACATAGCATATACACGGACTGGTAAGATATAACAGTGGATGATAGATGACAATCTACAGCTTATGGATGAAAGAAGAAAACTGAAATTCAGAAATACTAACCGATATGAAGAACTAACCAAGGCCGTGAGAAGGATATGCCGTACTGGTTAGCGAAATGAAGGCAAACCAAAACCATCACGACTTGTTGTTCCATCTTTCTAAAAGCATTAAGGACTTTATAAACAATCAGCGCAAGCAAAGTCTGGGTGTGTAGAAACATGCCAGCAACAAAATCTTGATAGGCATTGCTGAAAATATGGAAGGATTATGTCGAGGTATGTCGCGATATAAGGCACGACAAAGCATCCCTAGGCGACCATCTCAATAAGGACAGTTCTGATATAACAAAGGAGAAAGTGAAGCATGTTATAAGAGTCCAGAAAAACAATAAAGTAGTTAGATCAGATGAGCCACACGTGGAAACATTGAAACTCATTATCGAATAGGATGAGATGGGCTTGAAGATACTGACATCATTGTATAGATCTATATACAAAGTTGGGAAAATACCTGACCTAACTGACTGGCTGAAACTTTTATTACAATACCCAAGAAATTAAACTATTTATAGTACGAAGAATACTGCAAGGCTAATGTCTTACGTTCTTAAGGTATTTCTTCTTATAATCTACATACGTATATAAGTCAGATTCGACAGACAGGTGGGTGACACCGGGGTTGGGTTCCAAGACGAGACTCTTAATGTGCGGATAATGTGGACGTATATACCTGTTATATAGAATATTGAAAGGCTGTCGACTGTGTCTGACACCAAAAGGCTTGCCGATATTATAAAGTCCACCTGTGTCGATGCGGGAGATCTACGCCGTGGTAACACAGATATACTGGAACCAAACTGCCGAAATCAGAGTGTACGGCCAAACATCTAAAGAAATTGAAATATAGAGAGATATCAGGCAGGGGTATGTCTTATCCCCGCTCCTTATGAACATCTATTCCGAGGGAGTGTTTATAGATGCACTCGAGAAAACGAGAGAGGGCATCAAGGTAAATGGCGCATTTATCAATAATATACGCTTCAATGACGGTCATCGTAGCCTATAGTCTTCCACACCTTCAGAACTTGATCAATCTCACCGTAGAGCTCAGCGCGCAAAACGGTTTACATATGAATGTTAGCAAAACTAAACTCTTATAAATTATATTCTCCAAGACACCGAGGCTTCGTAAACTATAAATCCGTAGTACAAGTGTTATCAATAAAATACCTCACGATCCTTGCAAATGAGTAGATCGACCTGTAGAGGCAAACGGACTCACGAATTAACAGGCTCGAAGAACATTAATCTCTATTAAGGCTCTCTTTACCAGCCGGGGTAAGTCTTTAGCACCGAAAAATGAAAAACTACTGACCACCATCAAATAACGGAAGCTCTAATATAAAGGACACACTATGAGCGGAAAGCGCTATGAGATTCTTCGGCTCATCATCAAAAGTATGACCGAGTGGAAACAATATGTGGGAAGGAGGCAGAACTCATGACTTAAAGGCGTACGCCGATGGTACAAAATCTTTAGAACTATAGTCTCAGCCACCATCATAATCAGTTAGCTCGCCAACCGTTAGAGGGAGACGCGCCGTAAGAAGAAGGGGAACTTAAAAAAACCCTCAGCACATACAATGATGAAATAAGGGGAGCGAGACAAGAACCGACTGTGCAAAACCTCAGAATACCTTCGCAAACGGAATCGCCATGACTCATCGGAGGAGCTCGAAAATGGCTAGAGCTTAGCCGAAACTAGTTGCAAAGTGTAACTGAAGTGTGATAAAAAACAAAGTAAAAAATCGTTTTATTTATCCTTTAAAATGAATTATCACAAAGTAGATGCCTTAACAATCCAATATTTGTTAGATTAAAAGTTTCATTATATAAAAGTCTTCGTTTCGATTATAAATTGCTATATAAGTTAATGTTGGGTTATGCTTAACTGAAATAACAATTAATTATTGTAGAAGAATATTTTGTATATAGAATATATAAGTACATGTTACGTGCGTTATTTTATTGTGACCGTAAAGGGTCAAAATAATCCTTATTTATACTGATTTAAGGTGGGTTTATACTGAAATAAAATAAAAATAAAGCTGAAAAGGCTATTTTCCATTAAAGTGTTTGTGGTGCCAACTAATAACTAAATATTTAATAAATAATGTCTTCTTAAACGAACTAAATAAATAACCCTCACAAGTTATTCATTTCATTCTGACATAACGATTGTCAAGACAAACTAGCGAGACTTTTATTTCATCATAAACCCAACTTTATACTATATTCTTTCTTATTTATTTCTTTTTGCTTATTTTATATCAGCATCAACCCAATTTTATTCTCTTTAAACCGTTAATATCTACTAGTGGTTGTTTATTTTTTTATCAATCTCATTCAGTTTCAGCCTTCAATAATAATCGGCATGTATATTATTACTGATTTATTATTTCATCCAATTGAATTCCCAGTATATTCTAGTTTAATCGTGTTTATCTTTTGAACCACTCCATAAAAGTAATCCCGCGCCATGTTTTCAATAAAACCGATTCGTCAAAAAAAAACATGGAATTAAGCACTATTCATCAACCAGATTGGATGACACAAAGGATAACTTTTGATCTCTTTCAGCACATCACCCCCCTAAACTCATATGTTCGCAACACAAAATCACACAGAACCCATAGTGATGTTTTCGTCGTCGTCTCCCCTGCTCTCCGTTTCTAAACAAATATTGTACTTTCGCGTCGACAAGAGCACGGCGCGTCTAAAATAATATTGACTAAATCGAGTAAAAATTTTCTTACATCCCGACCGCCCGCTAGCGAAATAATTGCTCTTTGCATAAACAATAGGAAGAGGTAATAGTGTCCCTGCGGGCCTTTGTCATCACACACCCTGGGCCCCAATCCTCGGATACGAATTACGACCCAAATAAGCACTATTAGGTTTCGCGTTATTCAAATGTTTACAATTGCAAACTGAAATTATGAATTCATTAATATTCATGCGAATCCGGGAAATTACGAAGACGACTAGAATTGCTCGGCAATGGAACGATATTTCATGAGCGCCGGTGGTGGCGGTGTGGTGGTGTGTAGCGTTTGTCGCGTGCCCCCTATATGCATTTCCCATATTACAAAATGCGGAATCGGTTATGACGGTGATTTACATAGTAATAACGAACTATATGTGGAATTTATAATGTGATACGAAGTATTAATTTGCGTACTCAAATTGCAAATGATATAGCCCACAACACTAAAAGATGTGACCTATACATAAATATTGGAAATTTTCGGATGCGTCAATCTAAAATTAATTAACGTAAAATAACTATGTACATTTTTTATTACATAATGACTTTTTGGCTAAACAAATGTTCTCATCGTTTCTTCTTTTATTTGATGAGTTGTCTAAACAATTAATGTTTTTTATAATTTGTCTATATTGCTAGATTGGGAAATATGATTTAGTTTTAATTTAAGCTTACATTTAAATGATATTTTAAGTTTCAAAAAAAACAATATTTAAACAAAAATGTCATTTTCTAAATTAAACGAAACCAACATTCGCAAAAATATAGCTAATATATTTATACGGGTAGAGCCCAAATTCAGCTTCATTTGTAGATTTGCCTTACATTTAAATATGTCTTCGTATATAAAATTCTGTTTTAAATCATATTTTATTCCCGAGTCCAATTTATTTATTAAACGTCGGAACCCGCTTAGGCAGAACTTGCAATATATATTTACCCTCACTCAACGTTTGTGAATTTAAAGCATAGCGACCGAGTATGGGTGATCGCAAACGAAGGAACTACCATAAGGGTTTTCCCGCTTTTGACTTTTCCGCATGGAAATTTGTTGCTTTGGCGTACGCGAGTTTTTATTTGCATTCACAGGGCTATATGGGGCTTTTTCTACCTCTTTGAATGTAAGTGTAGTTAGCCACGCCAATGGAAAAGCACAGTGACGTGAATACAAGTTGGCAGCTACGATTACAATTTTATGCTTGAATACAGCAGTGAACGATAAAAGAAATGGTGCATAATACAAAGAACCAATCAATTTGGCGTCTTATTTTAACATCTTCGCAATAAAAAAATATTAACATTAAATATGAATAATAAAAATAATATAATATCAATTTAATAATAATGTATCATTATATGAGTAGTATCAGAGTATAAGTACATTAAGTTTTATAATTGATGCAAATATAACTTTTCATCCACACGCCGATTATGTACCGAAAAAGTGAGAATGAAGATTGGATACTAAAATAATGAAAATCATAACAAAAAATATTTGAAATTCAATTATTATTATTGCCTGAAACTATTATTCATGCTAAATAATCCAGAAATAAATGATATTTTGTAAAAGCCCAATAGCGACATTATTAAAATTATGGTCAAATGTACACAATACATGCGCATATAGACATGTTCATATATTAGATCTGTTAAATGTTAAGCACCATATATAACACCTTCACTTTTATATATAAATTTTAAAATACTTTACTACACATTAACCAATAATATGATCGAGCAGTTTACCATTAAAAACTAGTTTTGAAAATATCTAAGTGGTATATGGTCGTATATTTTTATATAATGATATGCCAATTCACGTGAGAGCAGCAATATTTTTAAATGTTTATGCTAGTCCTAAGTCTGGGATCTCATCACGCAAGAAATGAGAAAGGAGGTTTATCGGCTCCTGGTTAGGGTACACGCGAAGAAGGGGAAGAATGGTGTGAAAGAAGTCGAACTAAAGGAAGTAATTCTCAAATAAAAATTACCCGGTCTTCTAGGTAGGGGATTAAGTCATCAGGCTGGTTCCCTGTCACTTGTAGAAACTTACAAATACTTGCCAAAAAGCCTAACTATTACCTCCAACAACGGCGTCTATAAATCCCCTGCTATGCAGGACCGCTGCAGGTCCAGAAAAGCAACGGGAAACTATCTGGATTACAAACTTCGCAAGAAAACTACTTCATTCATTATGACGGCGCCCCTTAAATGGGACAGGGGTGCGAAAAATCACCGGTCTCGTCACAATGAAACCTCTAACAATTGGAACATACAATGTAAGAAGCTTATTAGCTCCAGGAAAACTATGAACCTAGCAAACGAAATAAACCGAATACACATAGATATTCTTGGATTAACCGAAATAAAATGGCCCGGAACAAGAAAATCTGAAATAGACGACTATTCTATACTACTGAGGAGGCGAAGATCAAAGGTTTCAACGATATGGGGCGGCTATAAGAAACCAATAAATATCATCATGGGAATCTAAACGCGAAAGTAGGGAAGGATAAAGTAAACGATGCAGTGGGTGAGAACGACGTAGGATTGCGAAATGAAAGAGGAGACCGCCTATTGAAATTCTGCAATGAAGAAGGATTCATAAGCTTTAATAGATGGTTTAAACATCCGGAAAGGCGACTATACACCTAAAAATCGCCAAAAGATACAGTCAGTACGAAGACCTACCCAGGAACGAACATAGTCTCAGATCATCTTAACCCCGTGATTGTCAAATTCGGGTGGAAGCTAAAACATATACAGAAGGCTCAAGCAAGATGTGTTGTTGATATTTGCAAACTTCGTGAAACGGAAGTCGCAGAAAAAGTACAGACAAACATTAACTGAACAGTAAAAGAAATATATCAATCTGGTGATGATAACATTGGCAAACAGTGGGTCCAAATAAAGGATGTATTACAAAAAGACCTAAAGTCACAAGGAAGACAAACAAAAAATTAATGGATAACAGCTGAGATCCTTGAGTTGATAAATAAGAGACGAGCATACAAAAACGTGGACAAAGAAGAATACTGGAAAGCGCACAAAGAAATCGAAGAACTAGAATAATGACAACAATCAACATCCACAAAAAACTCAGACGAGACATCAGCGGTATATACAAAAAGAGACCGATGCAAACCTTGATAGATGACAGCAAGAAAATAATACTAGAGAAAGAAGAGAGATTGAAAACATTAGATAACTTCATAACCAAACTTTTTGAAGACAACTGGAACAAACCGGAAACAACACCTGGAATGAGGGGCCCTGTAATACTACAAACAAAAGTTAAACAATTAGAAGCGCAAAGCCAGTGGACCCGACGAAATATCGACATCCTTGTAAACCTGTTTAGTAGAATCCACGACTGAATGGCTGGTGTCTGCCTTCATTTCAATTTCAAAAAAAGCCATTGCTAGATCATTCGATGATTTCCGACTCATCAGCCTAATGAGTCATACCTTGAAAATGTTCCTGAACATAATCAATAACAGAATATACAGAAGATGTGAAATGGAAAACAGCAACAATTCGGATTCCGTAACGGCCTGAGAACGCATGAGGCACTTTTCGCACTCTAGATCCTCTTACAAAAATGCTCTTAGATCACCAAAAAGGGGTTTATATATGCACAGACTATCATAAAGCATTCAAGGTGAGACATGAAGAGATGATCAAAGATCTTAAACACTTGGGCCTGGATGAGAAGAACATTCGTATCATACTTTACTCGCATGAGAAAGCTATTTTCAAGTTTGAAAGAGAGGAAACAAAAGAACTAAAAATAAAACGTAGGGTCCATCAGGGTTGAATCTTGATCCCTATGCTATTTAATGCATTCTCACATAAAATCTTGAAAACACCTTAGAAGAAACATTCGTTTCGCAGATGATTTCCGCATCTTCACCGTTATTATTCGGCGATTTTAAGATGCAACACATCCTAAACCAGGTTCATATGGAAAGTACCGTATTAGGTCTAACCATGAATATATTAAAAACTAAAGTGATTAAAGTCAGTAGAAGTGCACAACATTCCAGAACCATGAACATAAAACTTAACAACATTAAAGTCGCGAAAGTCAAAACATTTATATACCTAGGGACAATCTTAAATGAAAGGGACGCCGAACAAGAAATAAAAACCAAAATTGAATAAGTCAGAGGCGTTTTTACGTAATGGAAAAATCTTTGTGACAGAAAATTAAACTTAAGAGACACGATGCCGAGTTTTTAATTGCTACATCTGGTCGGTACTGCCATTCGGAGCAGAGAGTTGGACATTAAAAACAAATGTTATGAATAAAATAGAAGCCTTTGAAAAATGGACATACCGACGAATACTTACAATATCTTAGACAAAGAAAATACGAAATGAGACAGTGTTACTTAAAATGAACAAGGAACGGGAACTACTGAGAAAAGAGAAGACAAACGAGTATATATTGCGTAACCAAAAATTATAATTGAGGGGCGGATCAAAGGCAAACGTTTAATGGGTAGAAGAACCTTATCTTGGTTACGCAATATTCAAAATTGGACCGATATGGACATGGGTCAGCTGTTCCATACGGCCGGAGATTGAAAGCGGTATGGTGAGGTAGTTGCCAACCTTCAGTAATGAGGACGCACAGCAAGAAGAAGAAATTAATATATCATCGCGTAGGGTAAATGATAACATGATAGGCGCGTATGGAGAAATAAATCATAAAGATGTGTTATCTGTAGAAAGACTGATTGAAATATATCAAAATCACCAACTTAGAATAGCAAATGGTTTCGACAGACAAGAATATTAACACTTATGACAGGATATGGCACACGGGAGACTTAAAAATCTGTGATCGACTATGACGTCATAGTCGATCACATTTGCAAAACAAAACGTAAAGGTACAAATAAACGATGTAAGAGCCTTTATCGGCCTCACATGTGAAACAGAAAATAAATACGAGTATTTGAGTACGACACGAACAGACATACATATCTAAGGCGATGAAATCAATATTGATACTACCACATTAAATAGAACAGTATAAGTACCTAAAAAATGGACGAGTCCCAGGCTCAGAAGGAATCCCCGGAGAACTAATACGATATGGATCAAAAACATTATGTGTATCGACATCGAACAAATGGGCTTATATACTTCAGATCAAGTTTTGATGACAAAAGACGATCTAATGTATACAGCACGAAAACTAAAGTAAGAATACAATAACCAAATACCGATAATGCGAAGTTTTTCGGGCTGAAACGTCCAATATATACTTAGAAAAAAAGGAAATACCAATATTCATTAGGGTGAAGTTTGATGTTACAGGAAAGGACAAAATATAAAGATAATAATAATAGAGACGAAAATAACCATAGGCTGCTTGAATATAGATTATTAATTGAAGCATATGCCTTCTACCTTAAGGTATAGAATATAGAATAATACCTGTTGACTCATACAACAAGAGTATTGTGGTCCTGGAACAAAACGATGTCAATTTATTTTCATGGCTTTCTATTTCTGAAGTTGTTCACCTACTGAATAATAGGGTGAATATTAAGTTACTTACAGCTAGTACCGTTCACTTCTAAGTGATTTGTATGCGAATTCCAGAGTCTTATGATGAAAGTTCAATAGGAGAAGGTGTAGATAAGGTGGACACCTGTATCTAGTTGAACCTCGTCCTCACTAGTAGCGGGAGTAGTTCATTGAATGGTAGGTTGAATGAAAGTTTCCCTATATAAGAAATTATATGGGGCACATTTATAGGATTATGTTAGGAACATATTGCTGCATAGATTAGAGATATAGGCTGTCACAAAAGATAAAGAAGTGGAAAAGGTGCAGGTACACTTTTTTAAGAAGGTGTTTGGAATAGAAAGGTTAAGACTAGCAAAAATAGTGCTACAAGAAACGAATCGTATGAAAGTGGTGTGTAGCAGCTAATACAGTGGCTAAGTATGAAAGCAAGGTACATGCAATTGAGGATAAAAGCCTCGTGAAAATGGTTATGGTGTTAGCAAGAAAGGAAGAAATATTAAGAACATTCATGATGACCTGCCAGCAGGAAAATATGTATTAAAAAGTAGGGGGTCTGATACGTATATATGCGGACAAATAAATGAATGTTGTTTGTTGGAGAGAGTCAATTGTCTAGAGTTGGGAGCGACAGTCTAGTCTACCACATATTATAGAGGATTATCTGGTAAGAAAGACGGATCGAAGCAGCGTACGGTAACAAGGTTTAGATATGGGGTGGGTGGGACAAGAGTAGCGAAGGTGCATGCACGGGAGTGGCTGCTGAGAGTATGGTATATGTAGCAAGATTAAGGTTAAACGAGATGAATCTAGAATAGAGACGGCCTTCAGATCTTGAAAAAGTTGGTGTTGATTAATCCCTAATTCATATCTTAATGTTTTAGTTACTTTTGTATGTAGATATATCACATTTTTGATGTGACCCGCCAAAATAGCCCCGACTATTATTGTTGATATATAATACAGGCAATATATTCGTTACTTATTATATTTATTGTAATTTCACACACACACATGGTTGGCAGCACTATATCATTTATTGCCATACTTTATATTTAACACCTATCATATTATTATAACCTGAATATTACTCACTATGTTTTTACAAGGCTATTTTGTCGGTGTTCCGATTGGTGTGAATCAATCTTTATTTCTGATATCCTTTAATAACATATGTTCAATTAAATTAAATTTTCATTTTCATGTAATAGTACTTACTTACTTACATGTTTGTAATTGTATTGTATAATGCATTTTATTTTCATATATTGTATTGTATGCCAGTTTTATTAGTAGTAAACTAAATGCATAGATATCTTTCATTCTCAAATATCGAAAGAACAAACTGGTATTGTGCCAGATGATGATGCTATACTTATAGTTCGTCAAATATTGAGAAATGTCAAAAAGATTTAAGATCATAATATTCGTTTGCTTTGTCGATACGCTTTCATACCGTTAAATGAGGAACCCTCTGAAAATTGCTCTAAGAAATGGCCTCAATTTAGCTCATAATAATAATTTTTAAAAATAATTAAGCGAATAGAATATATACAATAGAGATGTTTAATGCATTTATAAGCTGTAGTTTTGTTGCACATGTATTATATGTCATAGCGCATACATTAAACTTCGGATTATAAAGGTATTATTCTTTTCAATTTCCGGATATGCAGCTGAAACTGACGGCCAATGGAACAGATTAACAAATAATTGATACGTTTGAAATATGGGTCTATATCCGCATGCTCTGCATATATTGTAGTAGTCATCTAATACACATGAATTTAATATTAAGGTACGGCATGGAAACAAAAATTAGAATTAAAAATTGTTCACTAGCCTTAAGTTGTAAAAAGCAAGAAATAAAGCCCAAAAACAAACACTTTTGGGCTGCATAGATAAACATTATATCATTGATGTAACATATAATGTCACACACACACACACATTTTGTATCTTTAATATACGAAGCAATAGAGTCAACCTTTGCGGACGATACTGCAGTGATGGTAGTGGAGGAAAAGGTAGAGGCTGCAAGTTCTAAACTCTAAAAAGCTATGAACGGTATCAGCCAATGGGCAAATACATGGATAATAAAACTGAACGAAAGCAAATCATGCCAAACAAATTTCACGATCAGAAAAATACCCCAATTAACGGTAGCAAAAAATAACTCACCCATACCACAGGCTATAACCAAATACCTAGGTATGGCACTAGATGCAAACGTGGAGCACGCAAAGTAAAAACTAACCGAACTTAGATTAGAAGACAACACAATCTACTGGATAATTGGGCGTAATTCCAACCTACCGACACACAATAACATCTTAATATACATCCTGAAGCAGCTCAAGGGATGCACCAAAAATCTAACGCCGACATTATACAAAAGTTTCAAAACAAAGTTCTACCAAATAATATTAGCGGTACATTAGAAACAACGATCTACACAGAAATGTACAAATAGAAGCCGTAAACAACATAATCAACAAACTTGCAGCAAAATGCGAGAAGAGACTCCGCCTTCACCCTAACGCAGAAGCCGTCCAGCTACTGGACAACAGCCACATTGTGTACAGGCTAAAGCCATCAGACTTCGTGCAGTCAGAGAGTACTTCTTGGATCCGATGGCGGAAAAAAACAATAACTCTCCATGTTAATTTAGAAACATAAGTAGCTAATTAGTTTGATAGGGGCAACGTTGCTAAGGCTAGCCATAATAAAGCATAAAAATAAATATATTATATAAATCATTCGTAGTGAACTGAGTACATTTGCTATAAAATACCTCGAAGGATATTGTTTTCCCTTCTGCCCTTTTAATACATGTATGTGATTAGAGCCTATAGGATTTCTTTGCCGTTAAGTGATTTTAGGATTATGCTTAAAAGGTAGTCCTATAGAGTCCACCATATTTAATTCGTTATATCAAAATTGGAGTACTTTTTATTTTTTCGTTTTAAGTTTTATGTTCTTACTAACACAATATATGTTTTTTGAAAATAACATTAAAATTTACGTGTTCTCTATGTTGCTATATTTACAGCGGTTATCTGAAATTTTATATGATTCCATCATTTTATATACTAATTTAGTTTATTTAGCCTCCGGAGGACAATTACACATGTTATATTTCAATATGATTATATTTCAATATTCGCTAAGTCATTGTGTGTCTAATCTTTAATTGAACTTAATAGTAGTACATAATAATACATATAGTATTATTATTTTCTAATAATAAATAAACTCAATTAGTGTATTAAAATGATGCAATCATATAAAATTTCAGATAACATGTACAGTTACTTGAAATTGTGAAATTGCGAATAGAATTCGAAGAATTCAATTATGGCAATATTGTAAACATACGGTAAACACTCGAGGTATACAAAATCGCCAACAATCAATTGATATTTTGTTGCTTTCAAAATATGTAAGTTATATTTCAAGCATATGGTACACTCTAATATAATTTAATTCTTCGATAAATTAGTAGATTTATAAACACAAAACCTTACATTAAAGAATAAACTAATTATAATATATTATTAATACTTTATATATATATATATATATATATATATATATATATATATATATATATATATATATATATATATGTATATATATATATATATATATATATATATATATATATATATAATTATGATTTTAATAATATAAAAAGAAACTAACCTCGGCGAGAATTTGAACCCACGACACCCAGAATAAAAAAATAGAACTGACTGGACGGTCGGCTTTAAAACGTTGACATTGGCTTTTATATATAAGGATATTAAGTATCGAATTCGAAGTGGAAAATAGGAAATAATTGTATTCGATCGCATTTCGTTTACGAGATATTTGAGTAAAAACACGATGGTATTGGCATTTCAAGCGGGGGAATAAGATACCTGGTGGTAGAAAATGAACTGCACAGGATATATAGCTTCAACCTACAACGAAAATTGACTCCATCGCGTTAAAATATTGTGTATGTATTGATAAATACCAAAGTATGCTGTGTTTAGTATGTTATATATTTCGTATATATAATGCTGAAAGAAATATTATCATCCCACCTGCTTCGTTGTTTTTGGCAAACGCCAATCTTGTAATTATTTTACAAATAAGCGTTTTTCTGTTATGGTCCAGCTATAAGTCATATCATCGCTTAACTAGCAACGCCACACATCTAATATTTTCTTTGAAGTGGAGAGTGAAAAACTAAGTAAAAAATGCATATTAAAGTTGTTTTACTCTGATAACTAATAAACAAAACTCTGATAAATAACTAAGTTATTAATTTTTTATTTTATTGGTAATATTCTATTTATTTGAATCAGGAGTAATTTAATTACTCCAAAAACATTTTATCATCAGTTTCTATCTCTCCTGTCAATCTCAAATAAAATTTTATATGTGTGGTGTTGCTGCTGAGACGACGATATACATCGCTGGTGTCTTCTATTATGGTTGAAAATAAATTATAAATGGTTATAGTATATAATTATTTTGTTAATCCTTCTCGATAAATTGTAAAAACCAGAATATACCCGGCGACTGCACCAATATGTCCCGGGTCTGCAGATATTACTACCGCCGCATTACATTCTGAATGTCTGACTGTCAGCGTTTAAGTTTGTTATTATTATTATTATTATATGCAGAGTGATTTATAAATGGAAGAAACAGTAAATGTGAAATACAACTTTGAATCAAGATAATAATACGAAATAACATTTATTTCCACGCATATTTATTATAAAAACAAAGAGAACATTTTCTTTATTTATAGCTTATTAGGTTTCTCAATACGGTGAAAATAATTATGTAAGAATTATTTACACCGTATTGAGAAACCTAATAAGAAAATGTTCTCTTTGTTTTTATAATGAATATATTTCGCCACTCGAATATACTAACGGAGTTGGAATACGTATATCAAAACACATTTCCAATTAATATTTGCTCTAGTGCCGAATACTTCTTACTCATTCTGGCACATAATTTTCTTATTTTTTCTTTTAGGAAAAATAGATCGACTTACTGGGCAGTATTTGGTTTAAGAAATATGATATGTTATCAATATAATGGGCGGTGCACCATCATGTTGATACCATATCATATTTCCTAAACCAAATAAACATATACATATGATTTTGGAAGAAATGTGATTCAATGCCTCAACAAATATTTTAATGGGATATTGATCGATTGACTTCTTTGGCCTGCAAGATGCTGGAGTTATTATCCACTGGATTTTTATTTGTGGATAATTATAGTATACCGAAATATTACAAATGGAAACAATTGCGTATTATTATTTCTATACCTAACATTAAAAGACTGTAATTGTTACTGGCACATACGATGTTGTCTTGTTGCGCTTATACTAACACACCAGATAATATGTTCGACTGTTTGCTTAAAATATATATTTTTTATTCTTTTGTTATTAAAATTGGTCTGAAAGGCCAACCATTAATTTTACTTCAATATTAAATGTTAAATCCAGTGATATCCCAAGCTTATATCTAATTTTTATTTATATTTTTTCATTTTGTATATATTAAATTGATATATTTCATTTAGATTGTATTTATATAGGTAAAAAAAAACAAACAAAAAATATCAATTAAACTTCTATACTTTACAACTCGCACACATTACTCTGATTTTGTCATATCACTTCCCAAAGTCGTAAGCTTTGATTATCTTCAGTCTTTTAGCATGTTGCTGGTTGTTAAGTATATGGATAATTTCCACATTGACATGATGGTGCATCATAGCTTCATGTTTGCCAGCGATCATCTTGTTCTCTGCTTTGACATAAGAAATCCCGAGGTCCCTATGGATATCCGAGTTGCGTACGTACCACGGTGCATTTACTATAGTGCATAAGACTTTATATTGAAATGTTTTTATAGAGTTTATAATCCACTCTTTTGCACAGCCCCGTAATTGGATACCACGGAGTCAAACTGGTTTGATGATTTGGCTGTGGCCGAGAATGTCTACCCAGCAGCCAATAGCACTGTCTGTATTTTAAGTTAAGCTGAATCTTTTCTTCTTTTCATATATCATAATTTTGCATAAAGTGCATACCAAAATATTTTACGTTATTTTCATATAGAACAATAGTACCTTTGTAATTAAAAGTCGCAAGCTCCACCAATATCTTATTCGAATAATTAACATGGATGATGTATTTTCGTTTAGCTTGATTTTCCATTTTTTTGTCCAGTTAGCTATCTTTTCATAAGCATTTTGAAACTTGGATGTTGATTGTTAGGCATTTTGAGTCATAACTATTATGGCAGTATCGTCGGCAGAGATGGTAACTTTAAAATTAGTGATATGAATGGTATGTCAGTTGTGTATTATAGATAGATTTAGGTCCCAATACACTTTCCTACGGTATATCCGCTTTTATTTATTTTTTTTCAAAATATGCATCTTCTTGTTTTATTCTGAATAATTTAGTTGTTATATAGGATGTTAAGTTCTCGACAAATTGTTTTGGGAGACCCAGCTCAGTGGCCGAATGGTTAGAGGCGTCGCCGTCTTGCACTGAGCATTTGGGCGCCCGAGTTCGAACACTATTGAGGCGAACTTTCGCGAAACATCTTTCATAATTTATATATTTATTAAAGATTTTATATGAAGTGCGGGTGATTAAACTCCTCTAAACTTTTCCCTTTTCGTTGTTAGACAAGAAAATTTCTTAGCTCAAAAGTTGTTCAAGAAATGAATTCATATATCCTTCTCCCATACAATTTGTCCTTGACAAATAAAACGTGTTATATTTTTCCATATGATCTACCATCCAATTCAATATTTCAAATAATTAGGTGGATGATACAACACAATTTAGATTATCTCGTATCTTGACTAACTTTTGAGTGAAGAAATTGTCTTGTCTAAAACGACCTTTACAGCTGATGGCCCTATAAAGGTACAAGTTTTTGTTTGTTTTGGGAGCATTTTATTTAATTTGTGAATTAGGAAATCAGGCAGACCTTATCAAATGCCTGCGAAACGTCTAGGAAGACAGTTGAGCATATGTGATCTTTCTATAGTATTGGTATGCTATGTACGTGGTCTAATGTTGAATTTTTATGTGCAAATCAGAATTGAAAATCAGGAATCGAGTTACTGTTTTTATATTGCCTTTTTCATTCTATTAAGAAGAAGTTTGTCAAATAATTTTGATATAATTGGCAATGAAATTGGCATGTATGAGTTTACGTCGCTTTGCGAATTTGCCGGTTTTGCTAGCATAAATACCTCTGCCATTTGTCAGCTACCAGGTACATTTTTATATAGACGGCTGCATTCAAAAGGTAGACCAATATGACTAATTCTTTCCTTGGTAATTGCTATAGGACTTCGTCGGTTATTAGATCAAAGACAGGTGCTTGTCTAATATGGGCTGTTTCTTCTGATATTGGGTTATATGTTGCTTCGAGAACTCCTCCTACACTTGATTTAGCGTAAAGATGTTAGCTAGATGCTCATATCAGACTTTTGTTTGTTACTGCTAGCCCACGATTCTCGATTATTTCTAATGGGTGGAATTGATGTTATAGGTCGATCGATTTTGTTGGTTGCCTTATATTGTTAATAATCGCTGTGTTACGATAAAACGCTGCGTGTGGTAACCATAACCCAAGTCATCCAAAATCGTTCCCTGACTAATTATTTAGAGATGTATATTGCTAGTTCAAGTACAAATAGATACGTCGCATAGTTATTGATATTAAGGGGGCTGATATCACCCTTAACCCCAGCCATAAAGCGCTTACTGGGAATTTTGTGTTTGTGAGTGATGTACTGATGTGCGTGTAAAATGTTCCATTCCCACATCTAGCAGTCAGTGGCCCGACATTAGGGCGCCTCGGACGTGGTCAGGGGCATAAGATTTCGTGGCAACATCAGAAAAGTAGCGGCAATGCTACATTTTAGATGCACCAATCAGCATCAATATTAGACCGGTGGTTAACCAAGAGGGGTTTCCCATTAAGCTAAGTCCACCCCACGATACCTTTGAGGGAGCCCGATATCAAGTAAATATGAGAGTTCGCCGGGCCCTTCTGCGGCGCAATTGTTATTAGTATGTCTAGCGCCATCACTCTTATACATTATACAACGATCGTCGAGCTTTTTAGCGAATATCGCCTTCATTGGGCTTGGCGCTTATTATAAAAGTGAACACCAATAAATATACATATTTTAAATTCAATGTGATTTAATTACTTTACGTCACACGCTTTCTTTATTAGACTCGACACTTTGTAGGTAAGAATTAATAGATTCAGATTTGATTTTCTTGATTTCTTTATTCAACTTTTCTGTTTTGTTGTTTAGAATCATAGACAAGAATAGTCATATCGGTTAGGTTCCTAGTTTGTTGCCATCTTTGTCGAGCCAAATATCGGCCCATTCAGACACATTATCTAGGTAGTTTACCCCGTAAGTTTATGCGTGTAGTTTTCTTGGTGTTATTATATGATGCTGTTTCCAATAAATTAGGTATTTTATTATAAGCTACGTTTCTAATAAATTCGTTATTTTGTCCACTTCTTCTTCTAGTTGTTCCTTTGACATTCATGCACGATGATTCGTTTAATCAAAGTAAAAATGTGTGACCGGAGTTTCTTCAATTAGTTGTTAGGTGACCCGATCTGTATGGGTAAAGGTCGGTGACATAACTATAGTAACATGTTTCTTACCCCCCGAACTGTGAGAGAACACACGTCACAGAATGGTTGGAACAAATTGTGAGAACAACGAGCGGATGAGTCGTCGTGGTTGGCGATCTGAACGAAAAGTCGCTAACACGGGGATTTCCCACATCTGACATCGGGGGAGAAGTAGTAATGGAACTTATCTCCGAACTTAACCTATCGGTCTGTAATGACGGAGGAATGCCGATCTTCGAAAGGCATAGCTCGTCATCCCTCATAGACCTCACCCTGGTATATGCGCAGTTGATAGCATAAGTGCGGTACTGACGGAAGACACACTAAGTGATGACACAGACTCGTCCATGACTGCCCGCATCAGTAGGTAGGTCATAGAAATGATAAACGTGGAAGTGCTAAAACTCGAATTGGAAGAGACTAGACGCAGCGCAACCTGCTGGTGGTGTCAGGAAGTTACGGACGCAAGAGCAGCAGCCACTCTCATCAAGGAGGAAGGCCCATCGGGCTTGTGCAGTCGGTGCCCCAACTAATCACCTCCAGGAACACTATCGCAGGAAGCGAAAAGAGTATAGGCGGCCACCGAACGCAGTCCGGAAGAGTGCTAGCGCAAGCTCTATAGAGACGCTATCTTTGGTGGTTCACAGATTGGTCACCGAGGTCAATGACGGTACGTGGAGAAGACGCACATATTGCATGATAATCACCCTGCACATCGCTAATGCGTTCAATAAACTACCATGGGTGGCCATTATGACATCACTGAGAAGGAAGGGAATTCCAACCCGCCTGACGAGACTTATCCAGGGCTACCTACATAAGAGAGAGGTGATCAACCAAAAACGAGAGGTGACGAGGCGGGGGAGGTTACCGCAGGACTCCGTCCTAGGCCCCCTTCTATGGAACGTGGCGTACGATGGAGCGCTACGCATCACACTTCCTAAGACACGGCAGCCATAGCGTTCGCGAACGGCATGGCACTAGTCGCAGACGCGACCTCAAGAAAGAAAACCATTACTCACCACTAAGAGAGCAGGAATCCAGTCCGTTACCTAGATTGAGATGTTAGGGGTGCTGTTCCTCATACGCCGCCAAATCAAATACCTAGGAACAATTTTAGAATACAATACCAACCACTCGGCACAAATACTGGA
This sequence comes from Lordithon lunulatus, assembly GCA_963942505.1. Classification (NCBI taxonomy): domain Eukaryota; kingdom Metazoa; phylum Arthropoda; class Insecta; order Coleoptera; family Staphylinidae; genus Lordithon; species Lordithon lunulatus. The sequence continues at coordinate 40,737,247 of OZ012668.1, forward strand.
AACCACATGCACGGCCGCCAGAACATAGGCAGCGTCGACTTGGGTCGGTGCTAAAAGACCCAGAGAATACGTACAGGTTAAGGAGGGCGTTGCGCTCCAGCGGTCTTCATATCAGCCGTGCCTATAGAACAATATTTATGGACGTGACGGAGGTCTTGGCGAGATCCACCCAAAGACCACAAAGGACGAATCCCGAGAAAATACGCTGAAGAACGAGAAGAGATCACGAAGACATCATGGACAAAACAAATATTTCTCAAAGTCAAACCACTAGTGGAAGGAGAACACTGCGAGTCTGACCATTGGACCACCCTACTATTCGCGGGAGGTATGAAAGGCTACATCCACCATATGCCGCTACTGCCCCGATACAGATGACACGAAAATGGGCCAGGCTATGAATAGAGTTGGAGGTAAAGGAGCCCACACCACATCGAATGGAACAATTAATGCTAGAATTACCGAAATATTAGGAGACTGTAGTAAAATTCGTCAACACCGTGATGTGATGTAAGTTCCAGGACAACATACAGACGTAAGACAAGATACCAAACCAATAAGACGTGACAAACAATTAGACGTACGACCGCATAACGACAACACGGCGGGCTTAGAGCGGCTAGAAGGCGGATGAACCCCCAGTGACACAACGTGGGGTTAGGTTTTTGTCGGTAGCCGCCCCGGATTGGACCGGATGAATCCGAAATTACCGACACTACACATGCCTCTAACACATAGTGGTGATAGTGGGCTATGGATGTCTTTGTCAGGGATTTTATTTGCGTCGGTTGGCCAGCAGGTGGGCTTTCCTACGCAAAGTTACATGTTGCACAAATAGGTTTTCTTAATTCACTTCTTGTTGTTGTAGTCAGCCTTGATCCCCAGTCTACATGTTTAGCATTGTAGTCACCGGCTGTATAAACATCACCGGGATTTTGCTAGACTGTTCCTCAACCTTAAGATTGTGACTAGTCATAATATTTTGTATTATTTACATCTCGCCTGAACATAAGATTTTCCAGTTCTTCCTTTATTATATATAAAATATCGTGATTCAAGATTTTGCTTCTTATCTTTGTATGCAGTTTTTCTTCTCTTTTGTAGCTTGTTTGCAATTCTGCATCCTCTGTAGCTTGCAGGCTGTGCTTCCCCGTGGTTACAGCATTTAGCTGATGTATTTGTCTGCACATACAGCTGTTTTGTGATTGCCCGCACATTTGATACGCGATTATTTTCATTGGCAGAAACTTTGTGCATGACCATAACTTTGGCACTTTTTGCTAGATTTCATTGCTTCAATTTTTGCCTTGTACTGCATATATTGTAATACATATATATTTTTGTATGTACTGTATTTTCGAATGTTAAGATATGCATCGGTAGTTTTTCGTAGCCTTCGTTTGTTTTCTTTATTTATTTTCTACCTTGATAATTTCGAAGCATATGTCCTCTAATTCTTTTTTTTATTTATGTCACAGGAGGAATGCAGTCCTTTAACTACTTTTCTGATCAGCCTATGGATAGGCTGGAACTGGAACTGGAGCTCTTTTTTCGTAAATGTGCCATTCTTGTAGAATATCATTCATGTAATTTTTGATACATATATACTGGGTTGATGTATTGCGGTTAAACTACTTAATTTGACTGAGCATGGTTGCATTAAATTGAGATGGCGGGACAACATCAGGAAACACCTCACAACAATAGGAGTGGACCTAACCACATGGCAGGAAATCACAGAAGACCGCCCCAGATGGAGACTAGTGGTGAAGGCAGCCAAAACCTACCCCGAGTTGTAGAGCTACGGAGAAGAAGAATGGTTGCATTAAAACTAAAATTTTTGACTGGATCTCTGTTAAATCCTCCGTGTAATTTTCTAAATTACTTATGATGACTCGGGGGGTTAGGATCATTCGCAATTTTAGGCTGGTTTTTAGTTGACTGTTATTATGTTCCGACGAAGCGTTGGCATTTTTTTTATTGTTTTACTTTGAAAGCAGCTATGCTTAAAATATTTGTTGTTAGTTTCCTATTAGCAGAATATTTTGAGCTTAAATCAAATATTTTCAATGACCTGTTTACTACGTTTTATAATGTCTTATTTTTCGTTGAATTTAAATATCTCGTAAACAATGCGCATGTGGAAAGGTTATTTCCTGTTTTCAGTTTAAATGATGTATATGATATTTCACTCGTCTTTGTCCTCCAGTTATGAATCTCCTTATAAATTATGTACAGCAATTCACATACGGCTCACCACTTGAATATAGCACCTGCTCTTAGCTACCGACTATAAACAAGGACGAGTTGGACAACAACAATAAGGTAACCAATTTCACATTCTTACTCTTGACGAATTAGAAGTAACAGTACGGAACATAATGGCAAACATATATCCAAATACTTTGCAAAGTATTAATAACAACTCATATATATATATATATATATATATATATATATATATATATATATATACATACATATATATATATATATATATATATATATATATATAAGGAGCATTGGTTAATTCAAAATATAATTAGTGAATCAATTAATCACAAATAAAATGTAAGTTTAAATGAATCGAATCTAATTTCATAGTATGGTATCATACATATACAATATATCTATATGAACCTACAGTTGAATTACTTTGTGTATTAATTTCCATATTGCATTTCATAATAAAGTGTTATTGCCATTTAGTTGAACATAGTATGATTTATTCGTTTATAAACCCAAGATATCTAGTTATATTGTGCACAATTTACACGTGCTGCAGCGAACCACCTAAAATGAATACATTTGTAATCTACAAGTAGCGTGTTCTCGGTTCATTGTACAATTCAAGTAGTTGTCAGCGTGTAACTAAATAATACTGAAATGAAGACATTGTAATACACTTACTATTGTCAGGGAACGGCGTTGTGTTTGATGAGATTATATAGTACAGGTGGCTAATAATATTATTACTTAATTTAGTTTTTCTAAATATATTTACAACTGGTATTTAATTGTGAGGCCATCTTTCACTAAATTTTTCAATCTGTCTTTTATGAAAGTTAATCAAACATAATTATTATTATTATTTAGTCCTTTTGGCTCCTCTTTGAACATGTGGCACTCTACAGAGTGTTTCTATGCACTTTTTTATAAGGTTGCCAGCATTATCTTTTTTTCTTTTTATTTTATATTACTTATTTCTTACACTGTTTCCTTCTATTTCATATTGTGTTTTGTCTGCATTTTTTATGTCGTTCCATGTTTTACGTACATTTGTATGCTCATGGTGTACTTGTTTTTACCGGTGTTACAATTCTCATAATTCCGGGCGGTCCGTCAGTTGGCGCGGCGTAGACTTTTTCTCGCTGCATTGTTACTAAACGGAGTGTTCAAAAAATAAAAATAAACTAAGGCTCAGAACCCTATTCGAAAATATGTCTGATGAGTGTTGTTAAAGTCTAAACAATATTTTGAAAGTAACAAAAAAAATCGTGGGGGGTACATTAATAAAAATTGCAATTTTTTTTCTTGCAAATATTATTCAATGACAGGCTTATAAAAAAATACTTGCTGTCAACTTTTTAACTGTTCTTTTTTGATACCACTAAAGTGATGTCCTATAAACAAAATTGTTAAATAAAAACATTGGTGTATAGGCACATACATTTATTATAAATAAACAAATATTTTACTAACATGTTTTTCAAAAATATTAAAAAAAAGAAACTAACCACCAGCACCCAATTCGAAAGTATGTCACATGATTTTTGTGAACACTAAACAATATTTTGAAACTTTCAAAAAAAATCGTGGGGGGTACATTAATAAAAATTGCAATTTGTTTTGTTGCAAATATTATTCAATGACAGGCCTATAAAAAATACTTGCTGTCAACTTTTTTAACTGTTTTTGATACCACTAAAGTAATGCCTTATAAACATAATTGTTAAATAAAAACATACATTTGTTATAAATAAAAAATCAGTTTACAAATATTTTACTTACATGCATGTTCAAAAAAAATAAATTAAATAAAAAACTAAGGCCCAGCACCCTATTCGAAAATATGGCTAATGATTGTTGTTGAATTGATTGAAGTCTAAACAATATTATGAAAGTTTCAAAAAAAAATCTTGGGGGGTACATTAATAAAAATTGCAATTTGTTTTGTTGCAAATATTATTCAATAACAGCTGACACAATTAAGTTAATTTTGTTTTTTTCTTATTTTATGTTTAACAAGACATAAAGAAACAATTGTAGAATATTTTTTTTTAACACTGAGAAGTTTTTTAACTTCACACCGGTCTTGTTTTTGCCATGCATTTTGGGGTCTTCTTCTTTTTCGCTGTATTCCAGGGCTATTCTTGTTATATCTGTATTTTCGTTCCTTACCGTGTGTCCAATCCATTTTTATTTCCTCCTTTTAATTGTGGTTTGCATTGGCTCTATGTTAAATATCTTCCAAATATCTTCGTTGAAGATGAATAGTATATTTTTTGAGAATTCCTTCTTCTTAAGCACTTACAAATAAAAATTACATAATCTAATATAATTTTCTTTGCACATCTCAGACATTTCTACGTGAATTTCTCGCATATCAACATACTAACTTATATAATTTGATAAATTCATACGTAATACGGTGTTTTTCGGAACCTAGGACGATTTTTTATATAAAAAAAACTACTTAATTTTCGGGTGTGTTTTATGATCCGTAGGTAACACAATACAAATCTTTATATGTAATAATATAATCTTATATAGCAATACATGGAAGAAAATATAAAATATGTGGGAAGAATGGAATAAATGCATGGCAAAGCTAATATTAAACATTTCGTGGCAAGCAGTGGAAGAAGAGGCGATTATAAAGTCATTTCAAAAATTCGGAACAGAAATGTGATATATGGTCCCGAAAATTGCATCGTTTTTTAAGAGAAGGATAACAATAGTATGGAACTAAGAATTTTAAAATATCTTTTTTTATATTCATATGGCGCACCGGACGATGAGACGCACCTCAAATTTGGCATTATTGTTAGAAGCAAAAAATATAATATTTTTCTTCTAACAATAATGCCAAATTTGAGGTGGAAAAATATGGAAATATCGAATATAAAATTATGTAAACCGTTGCAAATCCTTTTGGCAGTTACCTATTACTATTACTAGTGAATTTTTACTATTTTTATAATTGAACTTTAAAATATTATTTTATTTTCTATTACGTGCATTTTAATTGCTATTGCGTATTTATGTAGAATGTCCCAAAAGAGTAATAGTTAAAGACATTTAAAAAAGATGTGGGGCAATAGTAATCTGCATGCTTTTAATCTTCAATACATATTCTTCTATAAATAATTCTCTACTCAATCTACTGTGAATAAACAACCTCAAATCTACCGTTTCAGTTTGCTTGCTCTCCGTCTGTGTATTTTACTTGTGGCCCACGGGCCGAACCCTAATGTGATTTAATGTAAATATCCCGCGTCCAGCGGTAATCCCTTGCCGGCACACGCTTGAAATATGTAACAAGACACCGGCCCCCGAGCCCCCTTGCGGAATATGCAATCGTTATTGGATTCATAATCCGTTCGCGCGAATTATCCTTGGGCTGTTTGCATGAAACGAGGTGAAAAGTAAGCGGTTTCGAAGCTGGGGGATAAGCATAGCCGTCCCCTCATTTACATACACACCGACCCGTCATCGGCGGCGGATGCGCGGATTACCAGCCGTGACTAATGTCACATACTTTAATGGCCCGGGCAACGCGGGGACGGCTTTATACATCCCCGCCGCCGCCGCGCCCGAGGCGAAATAGTAACGCGGGTTCATGTCCGGTTAATATATCGAACTCGGGGCCGGGTTCTACAAAATGTATTATCGTTTTTGCCTCGCGTTTCTGTAATATGTAAAATAATGCCGATAAATTCTGGATGATTTACATTTACGATCCTAAATTACCGCAGTGAACTTATCCCCTATGATCCCATCCTCTATACCGCGCGGCGCCGTGGGTCCGCGCGCACGGCAGATTGTTTGCGGGTCTGTACTGATCAATTGGGGTGACCAATAAAATCCAAATTTTGAGGAATTCTTTATTAATGTCTTGCCGATCATAATATATATATCTAATTTTTTTTTAAATAATTTTTATAGGCGTTTTTGTATAATATATGTTGTAACGTAAATTATAATTTTTGACCATGATGCACCATGTTCCTGGATTTGAAAAAAATTGCCTAATGTTTATAACAATATGATAAAGTGAAATGGAAAGTCTGTATACCACCGTTTTTGTTTTTCTATTTTATTTTTAATTTTAAACTTTTACGCTCATATCTCGATAATCCGATTAGTCGATAAAAAAATATTGCAACATATTTTGTTTAATTTTTTTACTGATTCTAACACAAAACATATCAGTGTACCAGATGGCCGAAGGAAAATGGAAAATTTTGATTCTAAGTATTTTTTTTTTCGGCGAATAACTTGTATATCATTATTATTATTTTTGACCATCATGCACCATGTTCCTGGATTTGAAAAAAATGGCCTAATGTTTATAACAATATGATAAAGTAAAATGGAAAGTCTGTATACCACCGTTTTAGTTTTTCTATTTTATTTTTAATTTTAAACTTTTACGCTCATATCTGGATTTTCCAATTTTAGAGGCTGAGTCCATAAAAAAATAATGCAACATATTTTGTTAAATTTATTTTTGGATCTTGGTTCAGAACATATCAGTGCATCATATGGCCGAAGGAAATTTGAAAATTTTGATTCTAAGTTTTTTTTTTTCGGCGACTAACTTGTATATCATTATTATTATTTTTGACCATCATGCACCATGTTCCTGGATTTGAAAAAAATTGCCTTATGTTTATAACAATATGATAAAGTAAAATGGAAAGTCTGTATACCACCGTTTTTGTTTTTCTATTTTATTTTTAATTTTAAACTTTTACGCTCATATCTGGATATTCCGATTTTAGAGGCTGAGTCCATAAAAAAATAATGCAACATATTTTGTTAAATTTATTTTTGGATCTTGGTTCAGAACATATCAGTGCATCAGATGGCCGAAGGAAATTAGAAAATTTTAATTCTAATTTTTTTTTTTTCGGCGACTAACTTGTATATCATTATTATTATTTTTGACCATCATGCACCATGTTCCTGGATTTGAAAAAAATGGCCTAATGTTTATAACAATATGATAAAGTAAAATGGAAAGTCTGTATACCACCGTTTTTGTTTTTCTATTTTATTTTTAATTTTAAACTTTTACGCTCATATCTGGATAATCCGATTTTACAGGATGAGTCCGTAAAAAAATAATGCAACATATTTTGTTAAATTTATTTTTGGATCTTGGTTCAGAACATATCAGTGCATCAGATGGCCGAAGGAAATTTGAAAATTTTAATTCTAAGTTTTTTTTTTTCGGCGACTAACTTGTATATCATTATTATTATTTTTGACCATCATGCACCATGTTCCTGGATTTGAAAAAAATGGCCTAATGTTTATAACAATATGATAAAGTAAAATGGAAAGTCTGTATACCACCGTTTTTGTTTTTCTATTTTATTTTTAATTTTAAACTTTTACGTATATCATTATTATTATTTTTGACCATCATGCACCATGTTCCTGGATTTGAAAAAAATTGCCTAATGTTTATAACAATATGATAAAGTAAAATGGAAAGTCTGTATACCACCGTTTTTGTTTTTCTATTTTATTTTTAATTTTAAACTTTTACGCTCATATCTGGATATTCCGATTTTAGAGGCTGAGTCCATAAAAAAATAATGCAACATATTTTGTTAAATTTATTTTTGGATCTTGGTTCAGAACATATCAGTGCATCAGATGGCCGAAGGAAATTTGAAAATTTTAATTCTAAGTTTTTTTTTTTCGGCGACTAACTTGTATATCATTATTATTAGTTTTGACCATCATGCACCATGTTCCTGGATTTGAAAAAAATGGCCTAATGTGTATAACAATATGATAAAGTAAAATGGAAAGTCTGTATACCACCGTTTTTGTTTTTCTATTTTATTTTTAATTTTAAACTTTTACGTATATCATTATTATTATTTTTGACCATCATGCACCATGTTCCTGGATTTGAAAAAAATTGCCTAATGTTTATAACAATATGCTAAAGTAAAATGGAAAGTCTGTATACCACCGATTTGGTTTTTCTATTTTTTTTTTTAATTTTAAACTTTTACGCTCATATCTGGAAAATCCGATTTTAGAGGATGAGTCCATAAAAAAATAATGCAACATATTTTGTTAAATTTATTTTTGGATCTTGGTTCAGAACATATCAGTGCATCAGATGGCCGAAGGAAATTTGAAAATTTTAATTCTAAGTTTTTTTTTTCGGCGACTAACTTGTATATCATTATTATTATTTTTGACCATCATGCACCATGTTCCTGGATTTGAAAAAAATGGCCTAATGTTTATAACAATATGATAAAGTAAAATGGAAAGTCTGTATACCACCGTTTTTGTTTTTCTATTTTATTTTTAATTTTAAACTTTTACGTATATCATTATTATTATTTTTGACCATCATGCACCATGTTCCTGGATTTGAAAAAAATTGCCTAATGTTTATAACAATATGATAAAGTAAAATGGAAAGTCTGTATACCACCGTTTTTGTTTTTCTATTTTATTTTTAATTTTAAACTTTTACGCTCATATCTGGATAATCCGATTTTACAGGATGAGTCCATAAAAAAATAATGCAACATATTTTGTTAAATTTATTTTTGGATCTTGGTTCAGAACATATCAGTGCATCAGATGGCCGAAGGAAATTTGAAAATTTTAATTCTAAGTTTTTTTTTTTCGGCGACTAACTTGTATATCATTATTATTATTTTTGACCATCATGCACCATGTTCCTGGATTTGAAAAAAATGGCCTAATGTTTATAACAATATGATAAAGTAAAATGGAAAGTCTGTATACCACCGTTTTTGTTTTTCTATTTTATTTTTTATTTTAAACTTTTACGTATATCATTATTATTATTTTTGACCATCATGCACCATGTTCCTGGATTTGAAAAAAATTGCCTAATGTTTATAACAATATGTTAAAGTAAAATGGAAAGTCTGTATACCACCGATTTTGTTTTTCTATTTTTTTTTTAATTTTAAACTTTTACGCTCATATCTGGAAAATCTGATTTTAGAGGATGAGTCCATAAAAAAATAATGCAACATATTTTGTTAAATTAATTTTTGGATCTTGGTTCAGAACATATCAGTGCATCAGATGGCCGAAGGAAATTTGAAAATTTTAATTCTAAGTTTTTTTTTTCGGCGACTAACTTGTATATCATTATTATTATTTTTGACCATCATGCACCATGTTCCTGGATTTGAAAAAAATGGCCTAATGTTTATAACAATATGATAAAGTAAAATGGAAAGTCTGTATACCACCGTTTTTGTTTTTCTATTTTATTTTTAATTTTAAACTTTTACGTATATCATTATTATTATTTTTGACCATCATGCACCATGTTCCTGGATTTGAAAAAAATTGCCTAATGTTTATAACAATATGATAAAGTAAAATGGAAAGTCTGTATACCACCGTTTTTGTTTTTCTATTTTATTTTTAATTTTAAACTTTTACGCTCATATCTGGATAATCCGATTTTACAGGATGAGTCCATAAAAAAATAATGCAACATATTTTGTTAAATTTATTTTTGGATCTTGGTTCAGAACATATCAGTGCATCAGATGGCCGAAGGAAATTTGAAAATTTTAATTCTAAGTTTTTTTTTTTCGGCGACTAACTTGTATATCATTATTATTATTTTTGACCATCATGCACCATGTTCCTGGATTTGAAAAAAATGGCCTAATGTTTATAACAATATGATAAAGTAAAATGGAAAGTCTGTATACCACCGTTTTTGTTTTTCTATTTTATTTTTTATTTTAAACTTTTACGTATATCATTATTATTATTTTTGACCATCATGCACCATGTTCCTGGATTTGAAAAAAATTGCCTAATGTTTATAATAATATGATAAAGTAAAATGGAAAGTCTGTATACCACCGTTTTTGTTTTTCTATTTTATTTTTAATTTTAAACTTTTACGCTCATATCTGGATAATCCGATTTTACAGGATGAGTCCATAAAAAAATAATGCAACATATGTTGTTAAATTTATTTTTGGATCTTGGTTCAGAACATATCAGTGCATCAGATGGCCGAAGGAAATTTGAAAATTTTAATTCTAAGTTTTTTTTTTCGGCGACTAACTTGTATATCATTATTATTATTTTTGACCATCATGCACCATGTTCCTGGATTTGAAAAAAATGGCCTAATGTTTATAACAATATGATAAAGTAAAATGGAAAGTCTGTATACCACCGTTTTTGTTTTTCTATTTTATTTTTTATTTTAAACTTTTACGTATATCATTATTATTATTTTTGACCATCATGCACCATGTTCCTGGATTTGAAAAAAATTGCCTAATGTTTATAACAATATGTTAAAGTAAAATGGAAAGTCTGTATACCACCGATTTTGTTTTTCTATTTTTTTTTTAATTTTAAACTTTTACGCTCATATCTGGAAAATCTGATTTTAGAGGATGAGTCCATAAAAAAATAATGCAACATATTTTGTTAAATTAATTTTTGGATCTTGGTTCAGAACATATCAGTGCATCAGATGGCCGAAGGAAATTTGAAAATTTGAATTCTAAGTTTTTTTTTTTCGGCGACTAACTTGTATATCATTATTATTATTTTTGACCATCATGCACCATGTTCCTGGATTTGAAAAAAATGGCCTAATGTTGATAACAATATGATAAAGTAAAATGGAAAGTCTGTATACCACCGTTTTTGTTTTTCTATTTTATTTTTTATTTTAAACTTTTACGTATATCATTATTATTATTTTTGACCATCATGCACCATGTTCCTGGATTTGAAAAAAATTGCCTAATGTTTATAATAATATGATAAAGTAAAATGGAAAGTCTGTATACCACCGTTTTTGTTTTTCTATTTTATTTTTAATTTTAAACTTTTACGCTCATATCTGGATAATCCGATTTTACAGGATGAGTCCATAAAAAAATAATGCAACATATGTTGTTAAATTTATTTTTGGATCTTGGTTCAGAACATATCAGTGCATCAGATGGCCGAAGGAAATTTGAAAATTTTAATTCTAAGTTTTTTTTTTTCGGCGACTAACTTGTATATCATTATTATTATTTTTGACCATCATGCACCATGTTCCTGGATTTGAAAAAAATGGCCTAATGTGTATAACAATATGATAAAGTAAAATGGAAAGTCTGTATACCACCGTTTTTGTTTTTCTATTTTATTTTTAATTTTAAACTTTTACGTATATCATTATTATTATTTTTGACCATCATGCACCATGTTCCTGGATTTGAAAAAAATTGCCTAATGTTTATAACAATATGATAAAGTAAAATGGAAAGTCTGTATACCACCGTTTTTGTTTTTCTATTTTATTTTTTATTTTAAACTTTTACGTATATCATTATTATTATTTTTGACCATCATGCACCATGTTCCTGGATTTGAAAAAAATGGCCTAATGTGTATAACAATATGATAAAGTAAAATGGGAAGTCTGTATACCACCGTTTTTGTTTTTCTATTTTATTTTTAATTTTAAACTTTTACGTATATCATTATTATTATTTTTGACCATCATGCACCATGTTCCTGGATTTGAAAAAAATTGCCTAATGTTTATAACAATATGTTAAAGTAAAATGGAAAGTCTGTATACCACCGATTTTGTTTTTCTATTTTTTTTTTAATTTTAAACTTTTACGCTCATATCTGGAAAATCTGATTTTAGAGGATGAGTCCATAAAAAAATAATGCAACATATTTTGTTAAATTAATTTTTGGATCTTGGTTCAGAACATATCAGTGCATCAGATGGCCGAAGGAAATTTGAAAATTTGAATTCTAAGTTTTTTTTTTTCGGCGACTAACTTGTATATCATTATTATTATTTTTGACCATCATGCACCATGTTCCTGGATTTGAAAAAAATGGCCTAATGTTTATAACAATATGATAAAGTAAAATGGAAAGTCTGTATACCACCGTTTTTGTTTTTCTATTTTATTTTTAATTTTAAACTTTTACGCTCATATCTGGATAATCCGATTTTACAGGATGAGTCCATAAAAAAATAATGCAACATATGTTGTTAAATTTATTTTTGGATCTTGGTTCAGAACATATCAGTGCATCAGATGGCCGAAGGAAATTTGAAAATTTTAATTCTAAGTTTTTTTTTTCGGCGACTAACTTGTATATCATTATTATTATTTTTGACCATCATGCACCATGTTCCTGGATTTGAAAAAAATGGCCTAATGTTTATAACAATATGATAAAGTAAAATGGAAAGTCTGTATACCACCGTTTTTGTTTTTCTATTTTATTTTTTATTTTAAACTTTTACGTATATCATTATTATTATTTTTGACCATCATGCACCATGTTCCTGGATTTGAAAAAAATTGCCTAATGTTTATAACAATATGTTAAAGTAAAATGGAAAGTCTGTATACCACCGATTTTGTTTTTCTATTTTTTTTTTAATTTTAAACTTTTACGCTCATATCTGGAAAATCTGATTTTAGAGGATGAGTCCATAAAAAAATAATGCAACATATTTTGTTAAATTAATTTTTGGATCTTGGTTCAGAACATATCAGTGCATCAGATGGCCGAAGGAAATTTGAAAATTTGAATTCTAAGTTTTTTTTTTTCGGCGACTAACTTGTATATCATTATTATTATTTTTGACCATCATGCACCATGTTCCTGGATTTGAAAAAAATGGCCTAATGTTTATAACAATATGATAAAGTAAAATGGAAAGTCTGTATACCACCGTTTTTGTTTTTCTATTTTATTTTTAATTTTAAACTTTTACGCTCATATCTGGATAATCCGATTTTACAGGATGAGTCCATAAAAAAATAATGCAACATATGTTGTTAAATTTATTTTTGGATCTTGGTTCAGAACATATCAGTGCATCAGATGGCCGAAGGAAATTTGAAAATTTTAATTCTAAGTTTTTTTTTTTCGGCGACTAACTTGTATATCATTATTATTATTTTTGACCATCATGCACCATGTTCCTGGATTTGAAAAAAATGGCCTAATGTGTATAACAATATGATAAAGTAAAATGGAAAGTCTGTATACCACCGTTTTTGTTTTTCTATTTTATTTTTAATTTTAAACTTTTACGTATATCATTATTATTATTTTTGACCATCATGCACCATGTTCCTGGATTTGAAAAAAATTGCCTAATGTTTATAACAATATGCTAAAGTAAAATGGAAAGTCTGTATACCACCGATTTGGTTTTTCTATTTTTTTTTTAATTTTAAACTTTTACGCTCATATCTGGAAAATCCGATTTTAGAGGATGACTCCATAAAAAAATAATGCAACATATTTTGTTAAATTTATTTTTGGATCTTGGTTCAGAACATATCAGTGCATCAGATGGCCGAAGGAAATTTGAAAATTTTAATTCTAAGTTTTTTTTTTTCGGCGACTAACTTGTATATCATTATTATTATTTTTGACCATCATGCACCATGTTCCTGGATTTGAAAAAAATGGCCTAATGTGTATAACAATATGATAAAGTAAAATGGGAAGTCTGTATACCACCGTTTTTGTTTTTCTATTTTATTTTTAATTTTAAACTTTTACGTATATCATTATTATTATTTTTGACCATCATGCACCATGTTCCTGGATTTGAAAAAAATTGCCTAATGTTTATAACAATATGATAAAGTAAAATGGAAAGTCTGTATACCACCGTTTTTGTTTTTCTATTTTATTTTTAATTTTAAACTTTTACGCTCATATCTGGATAATCCGATTTTACAGGATGAGTCCATAAAAAAATAATGCAACATATGTTGTTAAATTTATTTTTGGATCTTGGTTCAGAACATATCAGTGCATCAGATGGCCGAAGGAAATTTGAAAATTTTAATTCTAAGTTTTTTTTTTTCGGCGACTAACTTGTATATCATTATTATTATTTTTGACCATCATGCACCATGTTCCTGGATTTGAAAAAAATGGCCTAATGTGTATAACAATATGATAAAGTAAAATGGAAAGTCTGTATACCACCGTTTTTGTTTTTCTATTTTATTTTTAATTTTAAACTTTTACGTATATCATTATTATTATTTTTGACCATCATGCACCATGTTCCTGGATTTGAAAAAAATTGCCTAATGTTTATAACAATATGCTAAAGTAAAATGGAAAGTCTGTATACCACCGATTTGGTTTTTCTATTTTTTTTTTAATTTTAAACTTTTACGCTCATATCTGGAAAATCCGATTTTAGAGGATGACTCCATAAAAAAATAATGCAACATATTTTGTTAAATTTATTTTTGGATCTTGGTTCAGAACATATCAGTGCATCAGATGGCCGAAGGAAATTTGAAAATTTTAATTCTAAGTTTTTTTTTTTCGGCGACTAACTTGTATATCATTATTATTATTTTTGACCATCATGCACCATGTTCCTGGATTTGAAAAAAATGGCCTAATGTGTATAACAATATGATAAAGTAAAATGGGAAGTCTGTATACCACCGTTTTTGTTTTTCTATTTTATTTTTAATTTTAAACTTTTACGTATATCATTATTATTATTTTTGACCATCATGCACCATGTTCCTGGATTTGAAAAAAATTGCCTAATGTTTATAACAATATGATAAAGTAAAATGGAAAGTCTGTATACCACCGTTTTTGTTTTTCTATTTTATTTTTAATTTTAAACTTTTACGCTCATATCTGGATAATCCGATTTTACAGGATGAGTCCATAAAAAAATAATGCAACATATTTTGTTAAATTTATTTTTGGATCTTGGTTCAGAACATATCAGTGCATCAGATGGCCGAAGGAAATTTGAAACTTTTAATTCTAAGTTTTTTTTTTTCGGCGACTAACTTGTATATCATTATTATTATTTTTGACCATCATGCACCATGTTCCTGGATTTGAAAAAAATGGCCTAATGTTTATAACAATATGATAAAGTAAAATGGAAAGTCTGTATACCACCGTTTTTGTTTTTCTATTTTATTTTTTATTTTAAACTTTTACGTATATCATTATTATTATTTTTGACCATCATGCACCATGTTCCTGGATTTGAAAAAAATTGCCTAATGTTTATAACAATATGTTAAACTAAAATGGAAAGTCTGTATACCACCGATTTTGTTTTTCTATTTTTTTTTTAATTTTAAACTTTTACGCTCATATCTGGAAAATCCGATTTTAGAGGATGAGTCCATAAAAAAATAATGCAACATATTTTGTTAAATTAATTTTTGGATCTTGGTTCAAAACATATCAGTGCATCAGATGGCCGAAGGAAATTTGAAAATTTGAATTCTAAGTTTTTTTTTTTCGGCGACTAACTTGTATATCATTATTATTATTTTTGACCATCATGCACCATGTTCCTGGATTTGAACAAAATGGCCTAATGTTTATAACAATATGATAAAGTAAAATGGAAAGTCTGTATACCACCGTTTTTGTTTTTCTATTTTATTTTTTATTTTAAACTTTTAGGTATATCATTATTATTATTTTTGACCATCATGCACCATGTTCCTGGATTTGAAAAAAATTGCTTAATGTTTATAACAATATCCTAAAGTAAAATGGAAAGTCTGTATACCACCGATTTGGTTTTTCTATTTTTTTTTTAATTTTAAACTTTTACGCTCATATCTGGAAAATCCGATTTTAGAGGATGAGTCCATAAAAAAATAATGCAACATATTTTGTTAAATTTATTTTTGGATCTTGGTTCAGAACATATCAGTGCATCAGATGGCCGAAGGAAATTTGAAAATTTGAATTCTAAGTTTTTTTTTTCGGCGACTAACTTGTATATCATTATTATTATTTTTGACCATCATGCACCATGTTCCTGGATTTGAAAAAAATGGCCTAATGTTTATAACAATATGATAAAGTAAAATGGAAAGTCTGTATACCACCGTTTTTGTTTTTCTATTTTATTTTTTATTTTAAACTTTTACGTATATCATTATTATTATTTTTGACCATCATGCACCATGTTCCTGGATTTGAAAAAAATTGCCTAATGTTTATAACAATATGTTAAAGTAAAATGGAAAGTCTGTATACCACCGATTTTGTTTTTCTATTTTATTTTTAATTTTAAACTTTTACGCTCATATCTGGATAATCCGATTTTACAGGATGAGTCCATAAAAAAATAATGCAACATATGTTGTTAAATTTATTTTTGGATCTTGGTTCAGAACATATCAGTGCATCAGATGGCCGAAGGAAATTTGAAAATTTTAATTCTAAGTTTTTTTTTTTCGGCGACTAACTTGTATATCATTATTATTATTTTTGACCATCATGCACCATGTTCCTGGATTTGAAAAAAATGGCCTAATGTTTATAACAATATGATAAAGTAAAATGGAAAGTCTGTATACCACCGTTTTTGTTTTTCTATTTTATTTTTTATTTTAAACTTTTACGTATATCATTATTATTATTTTTGACCATCATGCACCATGTTCCTGGATTTGAAAAAAATTGCCTAATGTTTATAATAATATGATAAAGTAAAATGGAAAGTCTGTATACCACCGTTTTTGTTTTTCTATTTTATTTTTAATTTTAAACTTTTACGCTCATATCTGGATAATCCGATTTTACAGGATGAGTTCATAAAAAAATAATGCAACATATGTTGTTAAATTTATTTTTGGATCTTGGTTCAGAACATATCAGTGCATCAGATGGCCGAAGGAAATTTGAAAATTTTAATTCTAAGTTTTTTTTTTCGGCGACTAACTTGTATATCATTATTATTATTTTTGACCATCATGCACCATGTTCCTGGATTTGAAAAAAATGGCCTAATGTGTATAACAATATGATAAAGTAAAATGGAAAGTCTGTATACCACCGTTTTTGTTTTTCTATTTTATTTTTAATTTTAAACTTTTACGTATATCATTATTATTATTTTTGACCATCATGCACCATGTTCCTGGATTTGAAAAAAATTGCCTAATGTTTATAACAATATGATAAAGTAAAATGGAAAGTCTGTATATCACCGATTTTGTTTTTATATTTTATTTTTAATTTTAAACTTTTACGCTCATATCTGGATAATCCGGTTTTAGAGGCTGAGTCCATAAAAAAATAATGCAACGTATTTTGTTTAATTTTTTTTTGGATCTTGGTTTAGAACATATCAGTGCACCAGATGGCCGAAGAAAATTGGAAAATATTGATTCTAAGTATTTTTTTATCAGCGACAAAGTCGAATATGTTTCGTTATTATTATTTTTAAAATTCACTGGCATACAATTGATTTGAAAAAATTACACAATATTTATAACAAAATGACAATTAGAAAACGGAAAGTCCCAACCCGAGCACGTTGTTCCTTCTATTTTATTTTTATTTTTAACTTTTCCGCTCCTATCTGGACGAGGGCAAAGTCAAAATTATTTAATTTTCCATTATAGCCCACGGAGTTTTTTTTTCAAATTTTCACTATTTGTTGCTAACCCAATAGTGGTTACAAAAAGTATTTTTTAGATTGACACGGATCCAGTTTTATATATTTTTACAGGCCTTTTACGTAGTTTGATCATTTAATTGGCTGCGAGTAATTCCAATGTCCGATTGGAATTATTATTACTTATTAATAAACTCCCTACTTTAAGGATTACAATTCATTCAAAATACTTATTTTACCAATAGTATTACGAGTTACAATGTGTAAAAAGGCTACTCCCTTGACGGTGATTCGAACCTTCGACTCTGTGTTTTATAATGACAGCAGAATTGCAGGAAAAGTACTCAACATCTATTTCACTATATGGGAAAATATTAATCCATTTTATTGGTAAGGCATTCTTCGAGGTAATTAATTGAGGCACATTTCATTCCAATATAACTTGTAGTGCACAATTATCCTATATAATCATAACATTCGCATCCGGAATATCTCTATTGCATAAAAAACTGTATATAAAATCGTAGTCAATGTTTTTAGTCCGACCTATCGTTTGTTAAATTCTTCTGCTGTCATTATAAAACTCAGAGTCGAAGGTTCGAATCACCGTCGAGGGTGTAGCCTTTTTACACATTGTAACTCATAATACTATTGGTAAAATAAGCATTTTTAATGAATTATTATCCTTAAAGTAGGGAGTTGATTAATAAGTAATAATAATCCCAATCGGAAATGGGAATTTCTAATTGATCCTTTTTATTGGTAAGGCATTCTTCGAGGTAATTATTTCAGGCACATTTCATTCCAATATAATTTGTATTGCACAATTATCCTATATTATCATAACATACGCATCCAGAATATGTCTATTGCATAAAAAACTGTATATAAAATCGTAGTCAATGTTTTTAGTCCGACCTATCGTTTGTTAAATTCTTCTGCTGTCATTATAAAACACAGAGTCGAAGGTTCGAATCACCGTCAAGGGAGTAGCCTTTTTACACATTGTAACTCGTAATACTATTGGTAAAATAAGTATTTTGAATGAATTGTAATCCTTAAAGTAGGGAGTTTATTAATAAGTAATAATAATTCCAATCGGACATTGGAATTACGCGCAGCCATTTAAATGATCAAACTACGTAAAAGGCCTGTAAAAATATATAAAACTGGATCCGTGTCAATCTAAAAAATACTTTTTGTAACCACTATTGGGTTAGCAACAAATAGTGAAAATTTGAAAAAAAAACTCCGTGGGCTATAATGGAAAATTAAATAATTTTGACTTTGCCCTCGTCCAGATAGGAGCGGAAAAGTTAAAAATAAAAATAAAATAGAAGTAACAACGTGCTCGGGTTGGGACTTTCCGTTTTCTAATTGTCATTTTGTTATAAATATTGTGTAATTTTTTCAAATCAATTGTATGCCAGTGAATTTTAAAAATAATAATAACGAAACATATTCGACTTTGTCGCTGATAAAAAAATACTTAGAATCAATATTTTCCAATTTTCTTCGGCCATCTGGTGCACTGATATGTTCTAAACCAAGATCCAAAAAAAAATTAAACAAAATACGTTGCATTATTTTTTTATGGACTCAGCCTCTAAAACCGGATTATCCAGATATGAGCGTAAAAGTTTAAAATTAAAAATAAAATATAAAAACAAAATCGGTGATATACAGACTTTCCATTTTACTTTATCATATTGTTATAAACATTAGGCAATTTTTTTCAAATCCAGGAACATGGTGCATGATGGTCAAAAATAATAATAATGATATACGTAAAAGTTTAAAATTAAAAATAAAATAGAAAAACAAAAACGGTGGTATACAGACTTTCCATTTTACTTTATCATATTGTTATACACATTAGGCCATTTTTTTCAAATCCAGGAACATGGTGCATGATGGTCAAAAATAATAATAATGATATACAAGTTAGTCGCCGAAAAAAAAAAACTTAGAATTAAAATTTTCAAATTTCCTTCGGCCATCTGATGCACTGATATGTTCTGAACCAAGATCCAAAAATTAATTTAACAAAATATGTTGCATTATTTTTTTATGGACTCATCCTCTAAAATCGGATTTTCCAGATATGAGCGTAAAAGTTTAAAATTAAAAAAAAAATAGAAAAACCAAATCGGTGGTATACAGACTTTCCATTTTACTTTAGCATATTGTTATAAACATTAGGCAATTTTTTTCAAATCCAGGAACATGGTGCATGATGGTCAAAAATAATAATAATGATATACGTAAAAGTTTAAAATTAAAAATAAAATAGAAAAACAAAAACGGTGGTATACAGACTTTCCATTTTACTTTATCATATTGTTATACACATTAGGCCATTTTTTTCAAATCCAGGAACATGGTGCATGATGGTCAAAAATAATAATAATGATATACAAGTTAGTCGCCGAAAAAAAAAAACTTAAAATTAAAATTTTCAAATTTCCTTCGGCCATCTGATGCACTGATATGTTCTGAACCAAGATCCAAAAATAAATTTAACAAAATATGTTGCATTATTTTTTTATGGACTCATCCTGTAAAATCGGATTATCCAGATATGAGCGTAAAAGTTTAAAATTAAAAATAAAATAGAAAAACAAAAACGGTGGTATACAGACTTTCCATTATACTTTATCATATTGTTATAAACATTAGGCAATTTTTTTCAAATCCAGGAACATGGTGCATGATGGTCAAAAATAATAATAATGATATACGTAAAAGTTTAAAATTAAAAATAAAATAGAAAAACAAAAACGGTGGTATACAGACTTTCCATTTTACTTTATCATATTGTTATAAACATTAGGCCATTTTTTTCAAATCCAGGAACATGGTGCATGATGGTCAAAAATAATAATAATGATATACAAGTTAGTCGCCGAAAAAAAAAAACTTAGAATTCAAATTTTCAAATTTCCTTCGGCCATCTGATGCACTGATATGTTCTAAACCATGATCCAAAAATTAATTTAACAAAATATGTTGCATTATTTTTTTACGGACTCATCCTGTAAAATCGGATTATCCAGATATGAGCGTAAAAGTTTAAAATTAAAAATAAAATAGAAAAACAAAAACGGTGGTATACAGACTTTCCATTTTACTTTATCATATTGTTATAAACATTAGGCCATTTTTTTCAAATCCAGGAACATGGTGCATGATGGTCAAAAATAATAATAATGATATACAAGTTAGTCGCCGAAAAAAAAAAACTTAGAATTAAAATTTTCAAATTTCCTTTGGCCATCTGATGCACTGATATGTTCTGAACCAAGATCCAAAAATAAATTTAACAAAATATGTTGCATTATTTTTTTACGGACTCATCCTGTAAAATCGGATTATCCAGATATGAGCGTAAAAGTTTAAAATTAAAAATAAAATAGAAAAACAAAAACGGTGGTATACAGACTTTCCATTTTACTTTATCATATTGTTATAAACATTAGGCAATTTTTTTCAAATCCAGGAACATGGTGCATGATGGTCAAAAATAATAATAATGATATACGTAAAAGTTTAAAATTAAAAATAAAATAGAAAAACAAAAACGGTGGTATACAGACTTTCCATTTTACTTTATCATATTGTTATAAACATTAGGCCATTTTTTTCAAATCCAGGAACATGGTGCATGATGGTCAAAAATAATAATAATGATATACAAGTTAGTCGCCGAAAAAAAAAAACTTAGAATTAAAATTTTCAAATTTCCTTCGGCCATCTGATGCACTGATATGTTCTGAACCAAGATCCAAAAATAAATTTAACAAAATATGTTGCATTATTTTTTTATGGACTCATCCTGTAAAATCGGATTATCCAGATATGAGCGTAAAAGTTTAAAATTAAAAATAAAATAGAAAAACAAAAACGGTGGTATACAGACTTTCCATTTTACTTTATCATATTGTTATAAACATTAGGCAATTTTTTTCAAATCCAGGAACATGGTGCATGATGGTCAAAAATAATAATAATGATATACGTAAAAGTTTAAAATTAAAAATAAAATAGAAAAACAAAAACGGTGGTATACAGACTTTCCATTTTACTTTATCATATTGTTATAAACATTAGGCCATTTTTTTCAAATCCAGGAACATGGTGCATGATGGTCAAAAATAATAATAATGATATACAAGTTAGTCGCCGAAAAAAAAAAACTTAGAATTCAAATTTTCAAATTTCCTTCGGCCATCTGATGCACTGATATGTTCTGAACCAAGATCCAAAAATAAATTTAACAAAATATGTTGCATTATTTTTTTATGGACTCATCCTGTAAAATCGGATTATCCAGATATGAGCGTAAAAGTTTAAAATTAAAAATAAAATAGAAAAACAAAAACGGTGGTATACAGACTTTCCATTTTACTTTATCATATTGTTATAAACATTAGGCAATTTTTTTCAAATCCAGGAACATGGTGCATGATGGTCAAAAATAATAATAATGATATACGTAAAAGTTTAAAATTAAAAATAAAATAGAAAAACAAAAACGGTGGTATACAGACTTTCCATTTTACTTTATCATATTGTTATAAACATTAGGCCATTTTTTTCAAATCCAGGAACATGGTGCATGATGGTCAAAAATAATAATAATGATATACAAGTTAGTCGCCGAAAAAAAAAAACTTAGAATTCAAATTTTCAAATTTCCTTCGGCCATCTGATGCACTGATATGTTCTGAACCAAGATCCAAAAATTAATTTAACAAAATATGTTGCATTATTTTTTTATGGACTCATCCTCTAAAATCGGATTTTCCAGATATGAGCGTAAAAGTTTAAAATTAAAAAAAAAATAGAAAAACAAAATCGGTGGTATACAGACTTTCCATTTTACTTTAACATACTGTTATAAACATTAGGCAATTTTTTTCAAATCCAGGAACATGGTGCATGATGGTCAAAAATAATAATAATGATATACGTAAAAGTTTAAAATAAAAAATAAAATAGAAAAACAAAAACGGTGGTATACAGACTTTCCATTTTACTTTATCATATTGTTATAAACATTAGGCCATTTTTTTCAAATCCAGGAACATGGTGCATGATGGTCAAAAATAATAATAATGATATACAAGTTAGTCGCCGAAAAAAAAAAACTTAGAATTCAAATTTTCAAATTTCCTTCGGCCATCTGATGCACTGATATGTTCTGAACCAAGATCCAAAAATAAATTTAACAAAATATGTTGCATTATTTTTTTATGGACTCATCCTCTAAAATCGGATTTTCCAGATATGAGCGTAAAAGTTTAAAATTAAAAAAAAAATAGAAAAACCAAATCGGTGGTATACAGACTTTCCATTTTACTTTAGCATATTGTTATAAACATCAGGCAATTTTTTTCAAATCCAGGAACATGGTGCATGATGGTCAAAAATAATAATAATGATATACGTAAAAGTTTAAAATTAAAAATAAAATAGAAAAACAAAAACGGTGGTATACAGACTTTCCATTTTACTTTATCATATTGTTATAAACATTAGGCCATTTTTTTCAAATCCAGGAACATGGTGCATGATGGTCAAAAATAATAATAATGATATACAAGTTAGTCGCCGAAAAAAAAAAACTTAGAATTAAAATTTTCAAATTTCCTTCGGCCATCTGATGCACTGATATGTTCTGAACCAAGATCCAAAAATAAATTTAACAAAATATGTTGCATTATTTTTTTATGGACTCATCCTCTAAAATCGGATTTTCCAGATATGAGCGTAAAAGTTTAAAATTTAAAAAAAAATAGAAAAACCAAATCGGTGGTATACAGACTTTCCATTTTACTTTAGCATATTGTTATAAACATTAGGCAATTTTTTTCAAATCCAGGAACATGGTGCATGATGGTCAAAAATAATAATAATGATATACGTAAAAGTTTAAAATTAAAAATAAAATAGAAAAACAAAAACGGTGGTATACAGACTTTCCATTTTACTTTATCATATTGTTATACACATTAGGCCATTTTTTTCAAATCCAGGAACATGGTGCATGATGGTCAAAAATAATAATAATGATATACAAGTTAGTCGCCGAAAAAAAAAAACGTAGAATTCAAATTTTCAAATTTCCTTCGGCCATCTGATGCACTGATATGTTCTAAACCATGATCCAAAAATTAATTTAACAAAATATGTTGCATTATTTTTTTATGGACTCATCCTCTAAAATCGGATTTTCCAGATATGAGCGTAAAAGTTTAAAATTAAAAAAAAAATAGAAAAACCAAATCGGTGGTATACAGACTTTCCATTTTACTTTAGCATATTGTTATAAACATTAGGCAATTTTTTTCAAATCCAGGAACATGGTGCATGATGGTCAAAAATAATAATAATGATATACGTAAAAGTTTAAAATTAAAAATAAAATAGAAAAACAAAAACGGTGGTATACAGACTTTCCATTTTACTTTATCATATTGTTATAAACATTAGGCCATTTTTTTCAAATCCAGGAACATGGTGCATGATGGTCAAAAATAATAATAATGATATACAAGTTAGTCGCCGAAAAAAAAAAACTTAGAATTAAAATTTTCAAATTTCCTTCGGCCATCTGATGCACTGATATGTTCTGAACCAAGATCCAAAAATAAATTTAACAAAATATGTTGCATTATTTTTTTACGGACTCATCCTGTAAAATCGGATTATCCAGATATGAGCGTAAAAGTTTAAAATTAAAAATAAAATAGAAAAACAAAAACGGTGGTATACAGACTTTCCATTTTACTTTATCATATTGTTATAAACATTAGGCAATTTTTTTCAAATCCAGGAACATGGTGCATGATGGTCAAAAATAATAATAATGATATACGTAAAAGTTTAAAATTAAAAATAAAATAGAAAAACAAAAACGGTGGTATACAGACTTTCCATTTTACTTTATCATATTGTTATAAACATTAGGCCATTTTTTTCAAATCCAGGAACATGGTGCATGATGGTCAAAAATAATAATAATGATATACAAGTTAGTCGCCGAAAAAAAAAAAATTAGAATTAAAATTTTCAAATTTCCTTCGGCCATCTGATGCACTGATATGTTCTGAACCAAGATCCAAAAATAAATTTAACAAAATATGTTGCATTATTTTTTTATGGACTCAGCCTCTAAAATCGGAATATCCAGATATGAGCGTAAAAGTTTAAAATTAAAAATAAAATAGAAAAACAAAAACGGTGGTATACAGACTTTCCATTTTACTTTATCATATTGTTATAAACATAAGGCAATTTTTTTCAAATCCAGGAACATGGTGCATGATGGTCAAAAATAATAATAATGATATACAAGTTAGTCGCCGAAAAAAAAATACTTAGAATCAAAATTTTCAAATTTCCTTCGGCCATCTGATGCACTGATATGTTCTGAACCAAGATCCAAAAATAAATTTAACAAAATATGTTGCATTATTTTTTTATGGACTCAGCCTCTAAAATTGGAAAATCCAGATATGAGCGTAAAAGTTTAAAATTAAAAATAAAATAGAAAAACTAAAACGGTGGTATACAGACTTTCCATTTTACTTTATCATATTGTTATAAACATTAGGCCATTTTTTTCAAATCCAGGAACATGGTGCATGATGGTCAAAAATAATAATAATGATATACAAGTTAGTCGCCGAAAAAAAAAATACTTAGAATCAAAATTTTCCATTTTCCTTCGGCCATCTGGTACACTGATATGTTTTGTGTTAGAATCAGTAAAAAAATTAAACAAAATATGTTGCAATATTTTTTTATCGACTAATCGGATTATCGAGATATGAGCGTAAAAGTTTAAAATTAAAAATAAAATAGAAAAACAAAAACGGTGGTATACAGACTTTCCATTTCACTTTATCATATTGTTATAAACATTAGGCAATTTTTTTCAAATCCAGGAACATGGTGCATCATGGTCAAAAATTATAATTTACGTTACAACATATATTATACAAAAACGCCTATAAAAATTATTTAAAAAAAAATTAGATATATATATTATGATCGGCAAGACATTAATAAAGAATTCCTCAAAATTTGGATTTTATTGGTCACCCCAATTGATCAGTACAGACCCGCAAACAATCTGCCGTGCGCGCGGACCCACGGCGCCGCGCGGTATAGAGGATGGGATCATAGGGGATAAGTTCACTGCGGTTCCTAAATTCGCATTTGAAAAATTCCCGTGCGCTTCTGCCGTGGCAGTTATTGAGTTAACATTGATTGCTCTTTTGTCTGTTTGATATGCAGAGGCTTAAAAGTAGATTTAGAGACATATACAATATATGCAATCTCACTCAAACATACGGTTTGGCTTTAAAATCACAGCTATATATATATAATAATAACTTGTTTTATATAGAAAAAGTAAAGTGATTTCTGGATACGGATAGTTTAATTGGTTTAACTACTTTTAGTAATAAATATACTTATTGTTGGCTTACATAGCTTTAAGGGGTAAAATAATAAAGTAAATATAATCTAGGAAGTAGCATGATTAATTAATATTGTTTGACCGTAACAATATAAACCTAATACAGTTTATTTCATTGGGAAACTTGTTCTAGTTTTATATCCTGAGAAAATCGTGTTTCTAAACTTTGCCATCCGTGCCAAACTGTAATCCGTGCGAATTAAATCTATCTGTTGTCTGGTAAAGAGAAACAAAAAAAACTTTACACCTCGCGTTACTAACTAAATCTCGATTGAAATTTAACCGCGCCCACGAAGCGCGTGTTCCGAAAAAGAAAAAAAAGACGACCTAGGGGAAACCGTTTCCATTGTTACCCCCACAAAATTATGTAGCCTCATGAATAACGTACAATTTATATCAACGCTTCCCACCCCCACGAACGCACTGAATAAAATGTTACGAGCTTCTTATTTACGAGCCCTAAGCGATCCCGTTTCGCATCAATTAATTTTTACAACAATCTCCGCCGTTATAAAAAGGGACATATCGGATGGCGACAGTTATAAATGCGGCGAATAAAAAGCGGCCGGGATATGAAAGTAACGGAATCGTGGAGAATTAACATGTTATTTCTTTTCCGGGCGTGATTTACAGGCGAATACGGTGCCAATTACAGTCGGAGCCGGCGTTGCGGGCTCGGCGGAAAAAATATATTACGCGAATCCGCAAGACCGTAATTAAATTTGCCAACTTTCGGAGACGTTTAAACGGCGGGGGGAGAAGGATAGGAGTTAACTTGAATGGAACTTTTCTGGGCTAGCCTCGCGTGCCCGCTTTCTTCGTCATGGAATCGTTTTCATTACGGTTGAGTAGTAGTAGCGTATAGAAAATATATAGTTTTCAAAACAACATCATCACCTACACCTATTGAAGTTCAGATATAATATAAATATTTGTTGACGTACTGCAAATAATGTATTTGCCCTAAATTTTATTTTGTGGTTGATTGCAAAACTTTATACATATTATTTTATAATCTGTAGCGTCGATTAAGTGGCAAAAAGCTTAATTTTTGTTTAGTTTGGTTTATCTAAAATTGAGTTGTGGTTATGATAGATCTGAAATACTTAAGAACGCAGCAAAAGAAATTAAAATAAAGGGAATTCACATATTGCATCAAGAAGATAAATCCACAGGATGATGTGTGTTGTAGTTGTGTCATTTGCATATCGTCTTGATATCCTGTAGCATCTTGGGTTAGGACCTTATTTTATCATATGAATCATATCAATTGATGGTTCTTTTGATTTTGTATCTATTATAATTAATTAAAGACTACAAATATTAATTAGATTGTATCGAGTATCGCATTTTCCTGTTTTTACTTAAATACTGACTATATTGATCAAATTATAGTTTGAATGATTGTAACTAAGCAAATTAAATGTGAGCAATTTAATCAACCTCTAACCTTATCTGTGGTCTAATCTCGAATTACAAAAACTTTTGTATTAAAGAGAAGTATGATATGTTCTTATTTCAATATCTAAGGATTACTAATACTTTATTTTCTTTATAGTGCGGACTGAGACGAGAGCCTTAAGCAGTAGAAAGGAAATTCAATATTTTAATACCCATCTCGTCCGGCCAGCAAGAGGTTCGGCGAGGCGATTAAGTCGTTATTGTCAATATCAATTTCATTTAAGCTCGGTTTAAGAAATTCATATTCTTTATAATCCTCATAATCTGTACCGCGGTAGTATTTCTTTAATATCAGCCAGAAAGAAGGTTTCCAACCTGATTTCAGCGCGCTCGGCGAGCTGTAACTGTTTCAAACATTATACTTTTCTTTGCTGCATTATTAAAACTACAATAATTTTCAAACAAAAATGTTTCCGGACAAACTTCTGCAATGTATAAAGTAACTTCAATTAAACTGTTTCGCATAAGTTAAGGGACATGGGCTAGAATAAAAACAAGGCCATTTATCATCAATTTACATCCTTGAATTTTAAATTTGGTATATGGTAAGATATCTTTCTTAAATATGGTAACCTTAAAAGGGGTTACATTAAAAAAAAAATCTTTCTTTATAGGGCTATCAGCCGTGAGGCTTTTCCGCCGGTCAAGGGAGAAGCTCAGAGGAGTTTAATCACCCGGTATTTACCTTAACTTCACAGAAAACCTCTGAAACACTGTGAAAGGTGATTCGCGAAAATTCGCTCCCCGCTGGGGATCGAACTCAGGCTCCCCAATGCTCAGTACGAGACAGACGACGCCTCTAACCACTTGGCCACTGAGCTGGGTGGGGTTACATTATTTTTCGTGTTTTCTCTAAATCCTCCTTAACTTATGTGGAGTAGTTTTTTTTTTATGACTAATTAGCGATGATATATCAACGCTACACTAAATGTGCGACTTTCCCTTAATTTTAAGAAGAAAACAAGTTTTTAATAATGATAAAAAACATAACACAGAATACTGTATCTCCGCCACTGTATTTAAGATATTACTGATAATTGAATGACATTCATATGAAATGGGGGGACTCTTGAGTAGATAGACTTAGGTAAAATGCATTTTATGTAGCATAAAGACCTATATAAGTGTGAACCCACCTCTTAGAAATCTACATATCTAGATTTCGATCTTATTAGATCTCGTTATTACCATATGGGTGTGCATTGCTAATTGATGTGGTGCCGCCAGATGGCGTTTAACTTCCCTCTTCGAGGGTAAGTTGTACTGTTTTAGTATAAAGCCATTATACAGAAAGCTGTCTATTTGAGAGTCCTCTATTTAAGCGAATAGCTTTCAACTATCACTAATATTATAAATATAGTAACGTAATTTCCTCCAGCGGTGGGCTTTAAATATTTCTTGGATCTAATTCGAATTTAGAGCCCGCATAGGCTAAACAAATTTAATTACTGTTCATTTTCATTAAAACGGAACGATTGTTATGAAAATTTGTAAATATTCCTAACTTAAAAATCCATTTTGCTTGAATCAAATGTATATTTTTGATAATTGAAATAGCTAACGTGTAATATCTGCCATGGATGCAATTTTAGTTCAAATTAAATACTCGAAACAATTAATAACAACAAGAACATCGTATATTTTTTTTAAATCGAAAAAACGCAGTTGGTAAAATTTTCCCAGAAAATGTTATTTTACAGTACTTTATCCACACATATGGTAAAGTAATAAAAAGTATAGGACATGGAAATTAAGTGTTTAATAGCTACGAACATAGATAGTCCAGAATTGATAAAACAGCAAGAGTAGCAGCAGTATGAGCAATATGAAAAGTTTAATTAATTTTTAAAACCTAACACTGTAATAAAATAAGGAGGAAGGTAGAAGAAATCTATATAATTAAAAATTATTTTGGACAGTCTATTCTTACAGAATAGTAGTGGATACTGTCAATTACATATTGTATAGTGGAAAATATCCATCTAAAATCAATACCTTATATCTTATGTTATTAATTATTTATTAATTTATTACAGCGTAAATTCCCTATTAGGCTTACGACATTTAGCAGTAGTATTAGTACTTATGCATGAACGAACGAGTCCACGTATCAAGCAACGGTTTCTATACAACATGAACTGATGAGTTTGATATAGTTAAGAACTACTGTTGGCAAAACATCTATATGCTTGGGTTGAATCAATGCATCTTTATTTGGACATTGAATAATTTGGATATAATGCCAAACGATTGTGGAGAAAAAATAATTTACGTGTGCAAACAATACCGGCGTGTGTGGTCGCAACAGTTATCCGAAAGTATGTCTATAAAATATAGGGAAATGTTGAGTGGTTTGGGAAAACGTAGCACCAAAATTAACTGAGGAGCAACAGGTAACATGATACTAATGTTCGGCAGCACACATAAAATCACAAGGGAAATGAAGTACTTGGGCACTATACTTAAG
This sequence comes from Lordithon lunulatus, assembly GCA_963942505.1. Taxonomy (NCBI): domain Eukaryota; kingdom Metazoa; phylum Arthropoda; class Insecta; order Coleoptera; family Staphylinidae; genus Lordithon; species Lordithon lunulatus. The sequence goes on from OZ012668.1 coordinate 40,767,346, forward strand.
ACCAACAAAGGTCACACAGTCCAGGTACTTGCAATAACCAAGAAAGTAGTCTGCACGGAAGCGATATTGGCGCAGCTGCTGTCGAACATTGGCAACAGTGGCACGTACCCAACCTACTATACGCGGCACCGGTCTGGGGTGATATGACGAAAACCAAGAGGAATTCAGACAAGCTAAGAAAGACTCTGTGCACCAGGGCCCTTAGAATAACTAGAGCTTACTGGACCATATCGACGCTTGCAGTAGAAGTTGTGGCGAAGTCCATACCAGCGGATCTACTTGTGGAAGAGCGGTCGGAGATCTGCAAAAGCATTAAGAGTGGCACTGCCCCGAAACTAACGGCCAAGGAGGAGAAGACAAAACAAGAGTGGCAAAAGCGATGGGACATGACAGACAAAAGGACCTGGTCTAAACAGTTTTCCCCCCAGCTGGAGCCCCTCATAGTCAGGAGATACGGGCGGGTAGACCAATGGCTGACGCAGCTGCTATTAGAGCACGGCGTCTTGCAGTCCTACCTGCATTGCATAGACAAAGCAACGACATCGTGATACCGGTATTGCGACCCGATGGACACCCAGAGCACGCTCTGTACAACTACCACCGGCGGCACCGGGAGCGGAAAACCTATGGCTGGAGCGGGAAGTAACAACCGACGTCGAGACAGTTGGGCTCGCTTATGATAGAGGCGAACGAGAAGTGGAAGGCCCTTGCAAGGTTCGAAGTGCAAATATTGTGGCAGAAATACCAACACGTTCTGCATGCATGATAAAGTAAGACAGACAAGGCCGGGCCAGAGAGAAGAATGGCCGACTTACGTGAGACGGTACTAAGACGCCTTGTATTCCTAGTGACGGACAAGCCCCTAGCGACCGAACGTGAGTTATGGTTTTATTGACCGGTACGCGGGGTGAATCCGACACTACCTATGCCTGCCATTTAGCGGTGATCCGAATGCATGGGTGTCTTTCGAAGATTCCAACTGACATGACAAAAAAAAGGTTATCGTGGCAAGGCAGATAAAGTATGCATGGTACGAGCGAGATACGGATCGGAAGGGAGATGGCGAAAAGTATGGATGGGATAAGGGTGACCGCAGGTGTACTGTGTCGTAAGGGGTGTCACGCCACTTACTAAGTGATGACATCTGCTCAACGAATGTGAGGAATTGAAAGGAAAGTGAGTAGGGAATTGGAGAAAGGTGAGTGAATGATTAAGAGGGGATGGGAAAGGAGTGGAAATCAGCAATAGACTAGCGTGGGAGAGATAATACGTGAGGGAGAGGGAAGGGTACAGAGGGAACATTGCCAATTTTCACTTCCTTGTGACTACTACCTTCTGCCGTACATGGGATACCAGTAATTTCACATCTGTTTCAAGTAGCTCGCAATTGCCCAGCAATTTATTGGCCAACCCTCTGCTGGTATAGTATTAGTTATCAGTAATACTCTTTAAACCTGTTAGTATTATACATGAGGAATTATAATTATACAAAAAAATAAATAATAACAATACTTTTATCGGTTACTGTATTAAGCACAATACCGGAAGACTTTTATTTAAAAAAAAATAATAGTATTGAAATCTTAACCATATTACCAAATATACTGAAAATGTGTGCATTTTGCCATAACTAAGTGTGGCAGAAGAAAATGTTTCTTGAAAAGGATTAAAAAATTTGTAAGATCGTCAATGAGTGAAGAGGGAATGAATGCACTAAATTACCATATAGCACGTAATAGATATATCATGATTTTGCCATTTGTTAAGCGCGAAATGTGTCTTTGTTTTTTCTTTAACATACGAGGTATGGTTAAAGTATTGTAAACGTGCGGAGAATAAATATAAATTGTGCGCAAATCCTGTTTATTAAGTTCCTGGTCATCACCTGGAAAATGTGTGTCGGTCCGTCGTCTGTTTGGGAAAAATCAATTTTCCTCCACGATTTCCGAAAAAACTACACATGTTCATATCAAATTTTGCATATTGCGTACCTCCGTCTCTATTTGTTTTCGGTGAAAATCGCCCAGGGGAAAGTACATATTTATAAACTGCGATTTTTCGATTTAATAAAATATACACTAAATTGTGTACAACATTTTTATTTATTATTTTCAATATCTTATTAGGAATTACATATACATTCGATTCAGGTAGTACAGGAGTGTTGAAAATATATAACAATAAATAATTTAGAATTAAAAAATAGAAATATATACAGGTTTACATAACAATCACAGAAAATATCAAAATATTAAAATAATGGAAAATTTGATATTTTTTAAAAGCATTCTCGTAATCCCTAAAATTATTCTATTTTAATTATTATACGTATAATAAGTAGTTATCGCTCGGTTTCTCCAACGAACTTTAGAGCTCGTCTTATATAAACTCGTCTTATATATAACCATGTCTTAAATTTTTATTCTGTTGCACCAAACATATGTAGATCTTACTTAGTCTTACAATGTAAAATCGTCTTATCGTTTTAAGATGCGATTTTTGCTTGGTGCAAAGCTTTAAGACCGTCGAATTATAAGACGGTCTTAAATTAGTTAAGATTCGTTGGAGAAACCGGGTGTATGTGCACTGGCTACATCAGATTTATTAATATTAATAAATAATTAAATAAGTACCACTTAAAAATATAAAAATATATATTCATGTTCATGATCACCATTATGAGTGCCGGTTCTAAATTGATGATGACTATGGTGAAAAATAGAATGGATAGGGAAGTGGAATAAAAAGGACTGCTGCCGGAATGCCAGGGTGGGTTCAGAAGGGGAAGAGGGACGAGGGAGCAGATTTTCACGCTGGCGAGAATGGTGGAGGAAGCGCTGGAATGCAAAGGGAGAGTGTATGCGGTGTTTGTGGATTTAAAAGCTGCGTATATCTCAGATCCTAGGGGGAACCTGGTGGAATATATGGATAGATTGGGTATGGAAGAACAATACCGGCGTGTGTGGTCGCAACAGTTATCCGAAAGTATGTCTATAAATTATTGGGAAATGTTGAGTAGTTTGGGAAAACGTATCACCAAAATTGTTCACAGATGGAGCAGGGATAGATATTTTTGAGAATTAGTTGAGATAGAAAACGACGTTTACAATTTAAGAAAAAAAATGCAGCATTAGAATTCTTGATACTTATTTATGATAAAGCAAAAATTATAAAATAACAAACACAGGTAAATATATGCCACTGTTTATATTATTCTATTCAGAACTAAACTATTCCTGTTTCAGTTTGTACATTTCATTAAGCTGTGTTTATCCTCCTATTCTGGGAGTCGCTTTAATCTAATTAATTCCTTCAATATTCGAGCACCTGCTTGTAAATGAGCAATAGATGTCTTGTGCAGGACTAGTATAGGGTCAAATTACGGATTGAAACTACGTGACCGTAATGTCCAGCTTAACAATTAGCCCTTAAAGGGTTAGCCAGCGTTTCGGTAAGGGCCACCCTAATGCATTTACAAGTTAAATCATCTTATTTTAGCATGTACAAATAGTCTGATGGTGAATTAATTGGAATTCATTGCGTGGCAATCTATGTATTGTTCAAATTATTAGTGCTAATGGGATAAATTTAAATCACTAATTTTTATTTTAAAATAACTCTTAGGGGATTCGTATAGTATTTGTGGAATTATGTATTGCCTCCTACGTAAGTCACGAAAATGTTTGATGATTTTTGTTCTGATGTGTATGATACGATAAGGTATATCTATAGAATAATAATTTAACTTTCTTAATATTGTAAACTTTTCTTTTCATTCAACAACATATTATACTTATACCTAACTATAATAACGCATTTACAATAATAATATTTCAGTATAACTTTAGATTTATAACTTGTTTGTCGGCATTATGAAAATAAGAACACGAGGCGTGTTTTTAAATTAAGTTAGTTTTGAAATAAATAAAAATAAAAACAAGTATCCTTTTTAATTAATTCAATGTATTTTTACATGAAAGCCTGTGCCTTTAACTACTTTTCTACATAATTCCCACTAATATTAATTCATTTATCGTATCGTACAACAAGCGTTTTAATCCCATCCTCATAGTCTCTGCCGCCTGATTTAATAACCACTGTATCACGGACACTTTTTAAAATTTAAGGAAAATTATCAGCTCGTAAAACATCTGTTCTTTCACTTTTTCGTCAACTTTCTGCAAAACATCTTCCGCTTTCATGCCTTTAGCACTAAGAAAATGAACCACACCGCGTATTTTATAGTCGGCAGCATTTTCAATGGAAGGAGGAATTTTAAATATGTACTCTCAAACACATGTAAACACGGTCGAATTATTTGCTTTCATGTCAAAATAAAATTGTTAAAAGCCGTACCATATATTCCTGCATTGATGTGGTGTCGCCAGATGGCGTTACACTTTACCTCTACAGGGAAAGTTGTATTAAACTTATTTCTTTTTTAAATTTCAAAATTATATAACACGCCTCGTATAATTATTGTATAAATCCTTTAGTTTTATAGATTGTAACACATATTAATAAAAATATAGATGGAACTAGTCCATAGCGGTATTCTGTCGTGTTATGAAACCATTATAGGTCATGCTGTTAGTAAACTCGTTTGTCTTTATTTGTTTGAGATGATGTGTTTATAGAACAATTTTAATAATTTTGAAAAGGAGAAAACGTCCCTCCTTATACAAAAAGATACAACCAAAACAAACATTAATATCGCTACGCATATTATCCGAACCAACCCTACAACACTGCCCAGTACTGCCGGACTCTCACAAATCACAAGATGAGCCTGTGTAAACATTCGTACGGTACAGGACATTCTTAAAACGGCTATACAACAAAGACAGCCAAGCTCGTCCTGTTATTATTTATTAGGCTGATGATTTTATTACAAAAAGTATACACTACTGAAATATCGAAACTGTAATAAACATGATACAAATAAATAAACAGAGAGTTCATACATTTCAGTATGGAATATAAACAATACGAACCTACATTTAAATAAAAAGAATTTGTTGCAAAATCGATTTTCTTCATTTCTCGTCATTTTACTATCTATTGGTAATGTGACGAGATATGGGGGTGCAATCATAAACGTTCATCTCAGTTTTCAAGCAAACATTTCTTACGTAAATTTATTTATTATATTCATTAGGATTGACGCTGTAAGAAGTAGAGTTGAAGGAATAAGACAGTAGTCTATTGTACGCCTACACCAGCTTACCGTACGCATCACATACGCAAAGTATAATTGGTGTAACTTAATCCTCGAAAGATGCGGACGTGCGAGAGCAGAAAATAATCTTCCGCATATATCTGGTCCTAAGTCCACAGCTACAACACCTCTCGAGGCATGGAGTTTGATTATAAATGATAAAATAATTTGTTATAATCCATAAAAATAAGGAAACAGCAAGAGATTGTTTTAAAATGCAAAGTAAACATGTAAGTGAAACCTTTTTTGACCGACTCTATTTATCTGGCGTTTTGCGCAATGCTAACTGCAACATAAAAGAACGTTGGGCCCTCGTGTATGTTAATGGTATACTGGGGCAACTACATATCCACACAGATTTAAATATCTGGTTAGCAAATTGAAATTCATCGATAAAAATAGCAGATTAGAAAGACGAGTTAAAAATAAATTTACTACTGTAAGAAAAATATGGGATATATATATTCAAAATTATAAGTAATATTATATATCATACTATGCCATATATGAGAAGTTGATGGGTTTCCTTGGAAGATGCCCACTTAGAATTTACATGTGGAGTAAGCCAGATAAATATGGTATACACATGTTTATGCTAAATTATGCTAAGACAAATCATATTTTTAATGCTATAACATATGTTAGTAAAATCGTGAAAATAACGAGCCTGTACTAAGCCACTATGTTAGAAGATTATCAGAGCGAATCCAAAGCAGAAACCGCAATATGGCGATGGATAATTGGTTCACATCAGTGCCATTTCTACAATATTAACCCATCAGTATAAACTTATAATGGTTGGTATTATAAGAAAAGAATAAACGGTAGATTCCGCCTTCTATTTTGGTCAAGATTATTTGCATTTGATGGCAATACATCGTTAGTTTCATATACTCAAAAAAGGGGGGAAATGTACTATATCTTTTAATATTATAGCGTGATGATGAAATAAATGAAAGAAAAGTCACATATAACTACAAAAGGCGGCACTGACATTTTTGATCAGATTTGTCACTACTACAACAGCCAGGAAATGCAATAGCTGACTTTTAAGTGTGTGGTCAGCTGGAAGTAGAGTAAATTTAATTGTTTTTTTTATTAAACAAAACAAGGGCAAAATCAGTAAAAATCTAAGACAGTTCCTAAAAGATTTAGGGATCTCTTTTATTGAACCACATCTCCGATGACGACTGGAAAATAACTACACTATTTAGATCAGTTCGCGAGAAATCAACGAAATATTATGGATTAAAGAAGCACTCTAAAGTAACGGAGGACTACATAAATTCCCAGAGGTCAATTGCTTCAATGATAGGAAACTCCATAATCTGCACCACGTAGTAGAGTATCGAAATGATAGAAAGGAGGCTAACGTAGTGTGAGGACCGATACTTTGATTAAACAATACACTTCTTTCCTTAGATTGAAGAGGGATATCTTCTTGTCCCGGGAGTGAGAAATCGCTCCCGAACTAGACCATTTGATCAACGGCATTGGAATGCAGAAGGCAACGAGAACTGCATTAAGACACAGATGGTATCCCAAAGTCATTCCGGGCTGCAATCCTCTGATCCCCTGGGGTAGAGCGGGAGTGGTTGAACAACGGCACAAGCAAAATTATTAATCTCATCCAAGATGTAAATAAACAAAGGATAGATATTATACCATTCAAGAAATACTACTGACCAACACAAACATGGAGTGGGTACAGTAATATCAAAGGAACTTGAAACATATAGAGTCCATTTTCACCAATATCAGAAAGAACGCTAGTAATTCAAGTCAACAACTCATTTATTAAGTTGAACATCATCTAAGTATATGCCACTACCGCGGACAAGCCAGATGAAGAAATAGAATAATTCTACCGACAACTCAACAAGTACGATACAACAGAAAATATGGGTGATGAATCCTGATAATTACGAGGATCCAGTGAGGAAAAGAAATGCCACCTCATCACCCGAAGTCCCAGGGGGTAACAGCAAGACGGATACAGCCGAAAAAAGGAGGGCAAAGAGAGATACCAACCAATCTCTTCAACGAACTAGTTTTTCGACACACTGATACGGCGGGTCATACAAGAAACATCCCCCGGGCGGCCAAATCGGACACGATGGCACTCAGGGAGGTGTATAAGAGGGTGCTGGGTAGTATGGACCACACAATTGAACAGATACGCGGAGGACCTAAAGACCCAGATCGAGGCCCTGAAAACAGACGAGGTCACAGCCGACGCCTAACTAAATGAGTTGAGGCAAAAACTACTAGTGATGAATGGGCGTCTGGACGAGTATGCCAGAGCCTCCAAGCCACAGCGCACAAAGACAGCAGAAACAGCGCCTTCAAACCAGCGGGCACCTACGAAGAAGCATACGAAATAATTAAGTCAGACTGGCCCACGGGGAATATGAAAGGGCCCAGACGATCACGGAAACACGGAACTCTACAGGGTGGGCATGCTCAGGCCGGCCCGTAATAGTACCCAAGCCATTACGATAATAACAATGGAGCGAGGGCTGAAATACTGACAGCCACGAAAATACGGGTCGGCCTAGTGGTGTGCAAAGCCACCAGGCGAGAAGAACTACCGAGAGGATGTAGCCGCTGCTGGCTCTATGGCCATTGAGCACACACATAAACAGGCACAGACAGACGAAGACAGTGCCACACGTGCGGCGAAGGACACCAAGCCCGAGGCTGCAAGAGGCCTACCCCATATTGTGTCTTGTGCAAAGAGGAGAGAGACCAGTCAGCCAGCATTAGTTTCCTCATCAAGAAGGCTGCCATGGCACAAAATAAACGGGAGGCCAGCGGGGGAGGCCGTCCCGCAGCGTTATGACCAACCTACATCATCCAGGCCAACGTTGCGAGGAGCAGAACAGCACACCAGCTCCTCATAGCCACGACAATGGAGCGCGACTCGCAGGTGATCTGCAGTGAGCCAAACAACGCGAAACTCGACCCTTCGTTGGTGAAAGACGTGGCCATCAAGGTCCTGGGGGCGCACCCCCCCCCCCCCCGTGTGCAAGGCATGTCCCACGGATCACCCACGAAGGGAGAAGAATAGGGGCAGATCCATGACATCACCCTATTCTATTGTTATTTATCACCGAACTGGAACCACGCAACGTCGAAAGGCTGTGGCTCAGTAAATTAGAGCGGGCAGTCAGAGCGGCTGGCACACAGGTCGTCGTGGCGGGCGATCTGAACGCCAAGTCAGTGTTCTGGGGGTTGACGGCCACGCACATGAGGGGCAGCGAAGTCATGGAACTAGCCGCTGTTCACGACCTGGAGGTATGCAACCTAGAGGGGTATATTGCCAAAATTGGGAAAAGAAACAATGGAAAAATCATAGTTGACTGGGGAATAGAAACAAGAAACGAAAAATGGGCAGGTTCCAATAGTTTGAAGAAAATGTGAATTCGCTATTCTTAACAGCTTTTATAAATTCCAAGCACTGCGATTATGTATATGGACATCACCACAAGACGAAACTGGAAATATCATGAGTGCGTACTTATAAATTAGCGTTTCCGTAACAGTTGCCTAGTAATTAATATATATGCCAGTGCAGATATAACATCGGGCCATAATCCTCCTATTGGAAGATTCAGAAACAACCTAAAGAAAGTAAGGAGAAAAACAAATTTAAACATGTAAAAAAAGTGATAACTGGAACATGTAAAGATTCAGAGCAGTTAAATAACAATAACTATCTAAAAGGAATAGAGAAATTGAAGTGAACATCTGAAGGACAAGCAAGAAAGAAAACAGACTGGATGACGGTAGAGTGGAGTAGTAGAGAAGTAAAATACAACCGAGTAGGATATATCTATATATATATATATATATATATATATATATATATATATATATAGTTTGATAAGACGGATGACCAGAACTGTAAAAAATTTTATTTTGAACCCAATGTGCAGAAATAGTAGCTTTAGAAAAAAGATTTATTTCATTTCCACAAAAGAAGGAAATAGCATCTGTCAATAAATCCAATCTTACAAGAATGAATATGTCTACAATGCAGACAATAACATAATAATAGACCAACCAAAAAATCGACACTTAAAAAACTTATATAATAGATCACTTTGCAGATACTAGAGAAGGACATGCCCAGAACCGAACAACGAGACAATGTATATAAAAAACAAGTCACAAGGCAATACTATAATTCATAGACGGCAAATCACCTGGACTGGACCACACAGCGAACTGATAAAACCCTTCGATGAAGACGACATCGGATGGATAACAAAAATAATCAATAAAATCTATTTGAAAGAAGAAAGGTATGTGAGGAACAGATAATCCGCAAATAATTTAGATTTAGAAACGCGTTCTTGTCCAAAGTTGGACCATGTTCATGTATTCACGTATGCTTCATCGATTATCAAAAGACAATGTACAGCATGATAAGCTCATCGATATATTATCAGAAATAGGACTAGCATTTAAAAAGTATCTTATATTGGAATAAAACAACATCCAACGCATCACAGAAAAAACACAGAGGTGATCGAAATAAAAAAAAGACATCCGACAGGACTGTTGTGTTATTGGTAACAATATTTAACATATCTTTCAGGAGGCGTTGGAAGGCTTTAACTTGAGAATTAAGATTAACTGTGAGACCATACATAATATCAGATAAGCGGATGATACGTGCATGTTCACCGTATCAGTCTTAAGATACTGATATACACCTTATCGGATGAGGCTGACCGAAGATATGGCCTCGCATTCAATATAAATAAAACAAAATTTGTGATAATCTGCAAAGAAAACACAACCATAATCACCTCTTTGTGAACAACAAAAGAAAGGAGAGAGTGCAAACATACACATACTTAAGCGGCGTTCGTTCAGGAGCTGTTCCGGACTGTTCGTATCGTGTTCGATTATCCGTGTGAACCGGTCCCAAAACGCACGATTCCCTAGTGCGGTTGTAATTATTTTTCATCATGTCAAAAACCATTCATGATTTCAATTTGTGTATGCTATATTATGGTAATTGTACATGATACAATTTCCCAACTATATTCACACTTGTGACACCCGTGTGTTATTTTATCGCTCCGAGACGAATAGCTCCGGTGCGAACCGTTTGGAGCAGTTAGAAAAGATAATCGAATGCAGGTACCACATTTAACGAAAAGTGGGACCACTCGGTAGAAACTAAATGTCAAATAGAGAAATCCAGAGCCGCATTTATAAAAAATTTAAAATAAGACACATGCCCCACATAGTTCAATCCATTCATATTGAAAATGATGTTGCTAAATTGTTACATATTACCTATCCTACTGTAGCCAGACGACATGCAGTAAACTCGAAACGAATGAACTATCGCTATATCGTCGCATTCTGAGAATATCCTGAACGGATGATTACCCAGCAACCAGGAAATCCTCAATAGAATCGAAAAAGTAAAAATAATAATAATTACAGTAAAACGAGCAAACTGGAATATTTAGGACACTTTCCGAGATGCGAACAGCGGTACGGGTTACTAAAGCTAATCCTGCATGAAAAAATATAGGACAATAGAGGACCAGGAAGAGTTACTTCCTGGTTAATGAATCTCCGTAAAGGGTTCAGGCCAAGAACAGTGGCCTTGTTCAGAGTCACAGCGAGTAAAATAAAAATAGAATAGATTATTGCCAGCACCCGAAGAAGAAAAAAAAGAGGGACCGGAACAAAATGAAAGACTGCTCAGAAAATGTTGCTGTAGTTTCTATCCTAGAGGGATGGATAGGAAAACCAGTATGCAATGCAGTATTTTCCAAAAAGCTTGTTGCATGGAACACAGTGTGAATACATCTCTTGTTTGGAAGAGAAACGACACAACTCAAAAACCCGTTTTTGTTTTTGGGTTATTGCACCATATATTGTAAAAATGGATGTCTCGTTTTTCCATTAGACGTCGCTGTCCTAGTAGTTGAAATCAAATGAAACTTGAAACATGTCGTTTTTAAAGCTACATTTTTTTCGGGTTACTTGAAACTGTATGAATCTTATTGACACATTTTAAGTTTGTCCTTATTCGTGAGAATTATTATCTTTAGTTTTAAACAACAAGAGCAACTAATGTTATTATTTAATCAATAGTATTATTATCAGGTATTAATATGAGCAGAAATAAATTAGTTATGCACCTAGCTAAGCAAAACCAAAGTTGGGCAGTAAAACAGGGAGGAACACTGGAACTTATGAATAATGGTACAACCAGCTGAGATCAAATTTTTGTATAATTCTTTATCCATTGTCAATTTTTTAATAAAAATGTATTTTAAAAATACTAGTAGTTAAAGATAAACAGACGAGGGAGACAAGTTCTGCGAAGGCCACTTATCTGTCCCCTTCGTGCCTCGTGCCTCATGTTTTGAGGGGCTCCTCGAGCGGAGATTCGTCGCGTAGTTAGCCTACTATAAAAATCAACTTTTGTGGATCACATAGTACAAAATTGGGATTATTCATACATTTTAATAATTATCATCTACACAATGTTGCAGATGGGACTTGTGTGGACACCACTGCAATAATTTTGGGAAAGTCAAGTAAAATGCTTGATAATAACATTGTTATGTCCGCTCTTACAGTTGAACTGTCAATATAAACTGCAGCTGGATATAAAATGATTATTATGCACCAGAAAGCAAAAACATCTACTGGTGTAAATAGGGACATTATAGAACAAGATAAGGAACACGAGTTTGACTCAGACGACAATGTGGGAGACCCTGATTACCTACATGAGGTTGTTGAGACGTTCAATTCCCTATACAACAATTGAAGATGAAGAAGGAAGAGGGATCTCTGGAAGTAGCAATACACAGAAGTGAAGGTACCGTGAAGGTACTTTGAATCAAAACGGCAGAAAAAAAAATATTAAGATAATTGAGTCAAAAATTAAGCAAAATGCTTGAAAACTTTAGGGTGGAGTTATAAATCATTTAGTAAAAAGAAAGAAGTGATACCTGCTAAAGAAATGTGACTGCTTGGTGGGGAGAAATGCAGACTGCAATGTGCAAAAAAAAAATGGATGCTAGAAGACGCTAAATATTTAGAACATTGTGGGGCTTGGATATCACAACAGCGAAATTTTATTTCATCCTGCAAGAATGCAGTATTTGGATGAGCAACAATACAAAAAACGTCATTATCAAAAATAATGCTTTTAATTTTAACATAGATAATAATAATGATTTTAAAATAATATAATAAAAATGTAAGAGTGTGCCAAACCTATTTTAAAAGCACAATGGCAGATACACAGATAACCCAATAAGAACGGTTATTACTAAAAAAATTAACTTTCAAGACGATCTCGGCAAACATGGTAAATATAGAATAGCACCTATTAAAGTATTTTGGAGATTCAGCCCACTCTGTAACAGAAAACAATAAAGATAGCCCATAAAGCAGGACCAATCAGTAATATCAAACATAATGTTGCCCTCAAAAGGATATCAAAAAAAAGGGAATTCTATTGTCAAGGAATTGGAGCACAATGATGAAAGACATCTAGTAGAAGACCAGGGAATCAAACTTAAAGTTACACTCAATGGTATGACATTTATAAAATTTGATAAGGCATAACCAGGAGTTATGTTTTACAAAACACTGAATTTACCAACAAAAACAGCTAACTTTAAAATGTTGCGGATAGTCGAGAGGAAAAAAGAAGGACTTCTGAAACTTTTTTTTAAATGCGATACTACTGTTTAGTCATGTTTATACAGTAGCTTGTACATGTTATTCTTATTTTGTATTCGGAAATTTTATTTGTTTTAAATTCCATTTTAATTTTTACTAGGTCGAACCAAACTATTTATAAATTAACTACCTAGCATAGAGCATAGCCTGGCAATTATTGATAATTATGGTATTTTAAAATTGCCATTTGATAATACACAGAACAACTTAGGAAGCTTTGAACTTATGAAAAAGCCGTTTCTGAAAACAGGTATTTTGAGTTATGTTGTGTTTCTTCCGAACAAGCGATATGTAGACAAGTATTACAAGCTTGATATATAACCATACATTCCATGCTTTTGTTTTAACCAGAATATTGTTTTAGATATTTTTTTATAAAACAAATTTATGTTTGTTTTATTTTACATATATACAAGGACTAAATGCTTGATAATAATTTTTGATCACTATCAAATGTATACGGTTTATTGTGCATAAAGGGCCACATTGACAATAAGCGCGGCAATGGTAATGTAAGCGAAATGTTTACACATGTATAACAAATCAGGCGTTTACAGTAGCACGGTAAAACTGTGACAGAACAAGGGTAATTACCTCGATCTTAACCCTTTGCTGCATTGTTTGCAAACTTTGTGAAAAAAATAATATATAAATAATGTATTATAACATAGGATTTATGGCAAAAATAATTTAAAAAATTAATAATAAAATTTTAAACATTTATTTCACAAATAAGGGTTGGTGCCACATATGACATGCCATTCAGTTACAGCATATTATTGAATTATCCTGTATGACAGTTTAAGAAACAATTTCTGTCTTTATTAAAACAAAGATGAATTTTGCACATAACACATGTTTTTCCTGAGCAATGGGGAAATTTGCAAGGTTTTTGAAGAAGAACCCATATTGTGTAGAGTTTTTTTAGAACACATCAACATTCCTACATTGATTTTGTTGGTAATGAAAATTATTTTGTTACAGAAAATTGTATCATGAAATTTTTGAACACAATTGGCGCATGATATGAAAAAAAAAACTCCTTGGTCGTGGCACACGAAGAGATCAGTTATATAAAAAATATATAAATAAGGGGCGAGCAGATGGGTCCCGACTGCTGCGCTTGAGTACTTACACCAGCAAACACAGTGTAAATCGTCCCACAGAATTAAAATTTGTCATTCATCTTTGTACTAGAAAAAATAAACGATAATTAAATAATAAGACTGTCTCCAACAACGAATAATTAAAAACAATCTTATTATTAAATTATCAATTTTTTTTCTAGTACAAACATTAATATTAATTTTCTTCATTTTCGTTACATGGGCCATCAAACTCAAACCTGCTCCACCTAGGAGCCTAACCATGCCACTGCGTAGCTATACTGATTATATTCCCTTAGATTTTCATCGAACTAGAATTAAAATATAAACTAAATTAAATTAATGGAACCCGAATTAGAGAGCGAGTGGTTGTGGTATGCTGGAAGTTCCGCCACCGTCCATAGCAGTCCTTTGAAATAAAACTTTAGTATTACTCTAATTCAGGTTAATAATGTATACACAGAATAGTCCAGTATAAACTAGCTTGTGCATACTTTAACACTACATAAAGCAGTTAATTTCATAAATGGCAAACGCGTGTACGCGAAATCAATGTGGGATTTGATGAGGCCATGTCCACCAAAGCGTGTTTTATATATTTACCGCCGCCGCCCCGACCAGGTGAATTTATTAGCCCCCGGCAAAGCGTTAATTGAGCAAGCTGATTGCGAAACTATTTATTTTCAATCACGTTGCCTGCAATTACAAATTTGAATTTTAATGAAATTCGTGTTAGATATTTTTTTGGCGTGACGCGATACTTTCGCAAGCGCGGCATAAAATTAATCGTTAGGGCATTACTTGCGAGAACTGCAACAATTGTGACATCTAGATTTGGCTTCGTTCCTGCACCGCGGCTGCCATCAACATCAACTGGCTGCAATCGATTTATGCAAATTGGAATGAAGCTGCAAGACGCTCTCTGCACTGTTCGTTTAGTTTTAAGCATGTCGAAAGTCGCAATATAAGTGGACTCTATAGTGCGGGTAATGAAAGAATACGTCTCCAGGAAGTGTGCGTGGACTCTACAACGGGCTGAAAGCGCGGAATGGTGGCCGGGGGGTTGTGGACAGTGGGGACGGTTTGCCGGGACGACTCATGAATATATATGGGACGAATGCACCCGTTCCCGTAGCTACATGTTTTCCGGCAGTTTTCAGTCAAAGGCCGAAACTCTAATGTACACAAATTGGAAGGCGAACTATTTACGTTCTCAGATGATGATCGATTGCAGCCGTATTGTGTATGCACATATTGAAAACATTTTTTCACTATAAAACGAAGGAATAAACGACTAATAATAACTACATGCAATTTCAAAGGACAGTATCGCAAATAAGGAATTAAAAAGCAGAGGATGTTTAAGTTATTTACAATTTTTTGCCGTAGTTATATTAAGTGAGTACACGGAGTGTGCGATAATAATTTAATACCAACATCACCACAGATATATAAACTACGTAAATCACATAATATTTCTTCTTCTTTTAGGTCTACAGCCAAGGGTGAGTTTGGTTTCCTTTACTATCCCCTTCCCATTGGATTGTTATGCGAATTTGTATGCATTCATATTTTTTAATTCTAAATCATTTATTTATATAACTATTCTCTATATTTTCAATAATGACACACTTTACCTCAATCGAATGTACATTTTTGAAATATGGACACGCAAGTAAAGTGTCACTATTAGAGCCACACGTTTTCGTTTCTAATATACGTGTGATCCCGGATTCGGTTGCAAAGAGGGAAAAAAATATTTGTCATTTTAGAGAAAAATTAGAGAAAAACCTTTTGCGCTTCATTTATAGATATGATTGTAACTGTTTGTGACAGAGCGATGAACTTTTCAGTTTTTCAGATATATTTTTTAGAAATTTAAAAATTTCTCAGTACTGCGAAGATAAAGTAACAGTAGGAAATATATTTATAAATGAAGCGGAAAAGGCGTTTTTCTCTAAAATGACAAATAAAAAAGTTTCCCTCTTTGCAACCGAATCCGGGAACACACGTATATTAGAAATACGATATAATTAATTATAATAAGAATTTTTACAAAATTCCGTAAACATAGTGTTATTATATTTTTTTTTGAAATGGACGATTTCCACTATAAACGAATGAAGACGGAGTTACGTGACATAATAGACACATGCAAAATTTGGTTGAAATATCCTAGTTTTTCCGATAACGTGGCGGAACATCACCGACGACAGCCATTTTCGATTTGAGTAAAAATACGATTAATTTTTTTTTATTTATCAAAAAGGTCACAAAACGCGTCATTTTACATTCAACTACGTAGATGCGCAAATATATTTCAGTATTGACGTTTCTACATATATAGCTGAATGCAAAACTTACTGCTATAGCAGTGATCGGCAAACTTTTAGAAAATATAATTGAAAGTGCAAATAAAACTAGCATATTTTCGCTATAAAAGATTTTTCTTCACATAACTGATTTAGTGTATTATGTATTATGTAATACGTATAATAAAAAAATGATGAAATAATATAGAAAAGATGCCTGGAGCATCTATTAACTAGAAGGTACTAAAATTCTGAGAAAATACGATCATAAGACATCTTAGTAGCTTGCCTTCTAACGTCAGTGGGGTGTCAATGACCGTATCCAAGCAGTTGGAGGAGTTGGTTTTACTACTATTATTAAAATTATACATGTATGTACGAAATTGTAATAATCATGTATGTGTGTATAGAATTTAAAAAAGCAGTAACATATTTAAAGAATGCCTGGATACGCGGCACAAGCCAATAAAATAAGAAAGGTTCCCATTATTTTAAAAACAATAAAATCTCAAGTTAAAAGTCGGTATAGTGCTGGAAAAATATAAATTCAAGAAACTTCAACTGGGAGAATGGCTATAAATTACTATTATATTTATAATTTATAGTTGTCGCCGGGCGAAAGAATGTGGAAGAGTGCCACTTGTATGAAGCACGTGTTGTTCTAAAGATGTTCAAAGTTTATTTACGAAGTTCACAGCCCCCAGTGGCGGCTATAAAATATTACAAAGGAGTTTATCGCCAGAATTCCGCTCACATAATAAGGTTGAAACTATTAAGGAAAATAAAGAAACTTCGTCTGGTAGTAGTTTCGCATCGATAGTAAAACACGTTTTTATATTTTATTATATCACCGGGACATCAAATTGTGTATATATATTTTTTTATGAGAAAGCAAATATTTTTAATATGGGCCATATAATAATAATTTGTGCGATCCAATTTACGAATATAGAGCCATCATGAACGTTGAGAGAATGGATGCACCGCGGCAGACCTATAATTCAATACCTTTGAAATTGTCAGTGCTCGACATCCATCTGAACAACACTAATAGTTTAGATAACTCGTAATAACTAGAGGATTATATATATATATATATATATATATATATATATATATATATATATCATTAATATTTGCAAGTGTACATATAAATCTTTTATGACACGTAGCTTTTACAGATTGTAAATATTTTAGTTTTGTATGTTTACTTTATCGGGTATCCACTACAAACTAGAGGATGATCTCTGAATAAAAGAATTTAATTATGTATTGGTGAGAAGTTTATTAACAATGTATTATAGTAGAAAAGACCTAAATCCTATAATTTGTATGCGATCATGTGTCAAAAATAAGACGTTACTCACTACATTGAGATACCCGTTTGACTTGGAATCGCGAATATCGTAATAAGAAAAATAAAACTTTTCAAAAACTCAATACAGAAAATATTTAAATTACGCTGGAACAAAGAAAACGAGAGATAAGAGAACATTTACAACTTATAAGACAGAAGATAGTACAAAAACAGTAATGAAAACATATTCAAGGTTAGTAAAGATCTCAGAAGAAAAAGAGAAAATCGCTATACCAGAATATGTTTTTAATATTGTGTAGAAATAAAGGATTGCGAAGTACGTCATATTCCATCCACATAAAAATTTCAACAAAAAACCTCAGGCTATAAAAGCACATATGGGTCAGCATAAACTAAAAGACAACAAATTGTATACATTGATAAAAAAGCACTGAATATATATTTCCATATATTTATAGATTCTGTATAATGCCCTGGGTTACTTGCATGTGAATCGGCTCCGAATTAAGTAGGGACGGATAAAATCGTATGTGAAACACCTAGGTGACCTAGGGATGGGGGACGACACGGCGCGTCAAAATGGCTGATAGTGAAAGATCCTGCAGAAATACAGCACTGGTGCGAATAAGGCTATTCCAACTAAACACCCGCGGATCAAATGTGGTACCACCACACCGTCTCTCCCAAATTGGACGCCTGCAAAAACGTTCGCAAGCTAGGCGTTTAAATTGCGAAAACTTTCCTAAACAACCATGAATAGTCAAAGCTCTAACAAAATACACTCATAATCTCGCATTTACTCGTCGGCCTACCATACGGATTCTGCGGAAGGCAAGAACTTGACTTTACCTAACTGTATACCGGACAGGAATAGACCCAAAAGGACTGGAAAAACTTTCTTTATTACAAATTAAAACATACGGATGATGAGACTGGAAAACCACCTCGAGAACGTACATAACAAACTAGTCTCCATCAAATGAATTATCCTGGGCCTCAGTAACCAACTTAAA
The DNA here is from genome assembly GCA_963942505.1 of Lordithon lunulatus. Taxonomy (NCBI): domain Eukaryota; kingdom Metazoa; phylum Arthropoda; class Insecta; order Coleoptera; family Staphylinidae; genus Lordithon; species Lordithon lunulatus. Next base: position 40,786,047 of record OZ012668.1, read on the forward strand.
GGGCGAATCTAAGAAAATACTCAAATTCAGCAACATGTTGTTCCAAATTAACTCGGAAATAAATCACCACATAGGTGAAGTAGCAATACTAGTGCACAGCAAGATAAAGCACCTCATGTCCAAAATAGTAGCTATATCGGATCTAGTAGTATGCATCGTAGTCATTCTGAATAACAGATACAAGATGCAAGTCATGCAGACTTATGCTCCTACGAGTGCATCGACAGATCAAGACATTGAACAATTCTACGAAGACCTTACTACTGCAAATCAAGCCGAACATCTAGGTTTGACATTCTAGTAAGGGACATTAATGTAAAAATTGGGCAAAAATGAAACCTAGACCCACCAAACATTTCGGCCTTGGGATAAGAAACAAAAACACCAACAAATTGTTCAGTATGAATTCTATTTCTAAGAAGTCCTCTCTACGGAAATGGACATGGAAGAGTCCCAATAAAAAGGTTAAAAACGAAGTGTGTGTTATTGTTAAATTATTAATAACAAATTAATTACGCATACATATAACATCCCCGTTTTTTACAACTTATTTAGCAGTTCGCAGCAGACACAATGTGAGATTAATTTGTAATCACCCCTTTATGTCATATTCTATTTGCGTAAAGTTATTTGTGCTCAGCGTTTGCTGAGTAGGGGTCACGCGGCTTTGTTGCGCGGCGATTGCCGAGGAGGGAAGCAGGAGGACAGGCACACACAGGGCCAATCCCACGTCCAGGCAGAGAATGGTTGATCGTCATTGCCATCGACCGACTGTGGAACCTTGGTTTGAGACACATATTTTATGTACGGAAAAACTAGTTGATAAACTATACTGTACTGTGTACAGGTTACTGCAAGCGTATTGATCTCTTCTCTGCCTATAGTGCTGGAAACTGCCAATGCAGGTGGACCTAAGGTTTTACGTAGATTCCGAACCACTGAGTATGATTAGATGGGAATATCGTCTATTCCAAACCAGAGAAGGTTGTTAGCCATGAAATCCCATGCTGGCCAGGCGTGTTGGAGATAGTACGCGCCTCCAGCGTACAAGCTGAAAAGTATTTTGCTTTGTGAGATTTGAACTCATCATCTCTAGTCCAGCAGTCCGATGCCTCAACCACCGCGCCCTGTGCTCCCGTCAACGATAATTGAACTAGGGGATAACTAAGAAGGGTATAGCAATTCACTTGTACATAAACTAGAACCTACAGAACTCCTACACAGCTTGAAAATAATTTCAGGTACATCAGACAAAATTACAAACAGTATCAGTGTTGCTGTACAGAGAGTCTATTTTACGACTAAAAAAGCACTCAAAACTGCAAGGTGGCAGCCAACCAGAACGGCGTCAAACGGACATATCCTCACCTGTATACGAAAAGCTTAGTAAATAAATGAAAACAGCAAGAAAAAAAGACAGCTTCAATATCCAATTGATCCAAGAAGAAATCACAGATATGAATATGAAAAACCTTACGAGCCAAAAGGTCAAGAGGAATGCTCTGCACAAACACAATCATGGAGAAACCATATCTGAAAAAGACGATATCACCAATCGGTCGCCGACAAAGCAATGATATAGCATAATTACGAATATACTAAACAAATATCTTCAAGATGGTAAAATACCTGATAGTTGAAAAAGCGCTAGATTGTACAAAAAAGGCGATTGTCCACACACAATGATTATTATCACTAAATGCCTGAGTAATATGGTAGACATTTATTAACCGATTGAACTGGCTAGGATTCAGTACAACTAACAACAACCAACTGATTCACCCCGCGTTTTCGACTATAGTAAATGATTTGACACTGTGGAAACGTGAGCAGTACTATAGGCTGATCCAAAACGGCTTCCAGCCCACAAACGAGAAGGGTGTACTGGTGGAATTAGGAGGTGGCGCTAGCACGGGTTGAAGCCAACCGGATTAGACGACGGACGCAACCAGCTAAAGCAGCCAGAGCCTCTACTGAACCCCTCCAAGCCCAGTACCGGGTAAGGAGGAAGGAATACAGGGGACAATAGAGCGTAGCGAGAAGCCGATAGAGTAGAAATTTTACAAGGAGGTCGACGAGGATCCTTGGGGTCTCCCTTATAAGATCGCCATGAGGAAGATCAAAGCACGCCCGCCTGGACCGGAATCCTCGGTACCTGGAAGGGTGAGGATGGTGGTGACGGCTCTCTTCCCGCTCGCAATAATCATCCACCAGGAAGCAGAAGAAACGCAGTTTGTGTATGGATATCTGATCGACAGTTCGGTCATTCACGGAGGTGCCCGGGAAACTACGGAAGGTACGAGGTCACGGTAGGGGTCCCGCAATTGCGTTCGCTGACGACACGGCAATAGTCGCCCGTGGACTTGACATAGACCAGACAATGGCAAAGACCAAGGTAGCAGTGGCGAAGGTGGAAGCCTGGACGACGGACCGAGACAGCACTACTCTCTACCCGAAGGTTCAACAAACCCTGCATCCTAGCGCTAAAAGGTCCATAGATGGGAAGTATCTCAGTTATCCCTGTTTGACAGACGACATGGTACTGGTGTGCAGCGATGAAGAAAAGCTAAATCAAATGATTCACGAATTACACTATGCTGCAGTAGCGGTAGGATTAGAGATGCACCTGGATAAGACAAAAACTATGACCCACAGCCCTATTCCGACGAATATCAACCATTAAGTACTTAAAGTCGTCGAAGAATACGTATACCTAGGATACACGATCAAATTCGGCAACCTGGATATCCTTAAGGACCCGAATATCCCTATAAACCTTTAGCGCAACGTATACAACGATTGCATCCTGCCATTGTTGCAATTCGTATGTGGTTATACGAATTGCAACAATAATTAAGATCAGTAAAAACTGTGTATCAGAGAGTGAGAGAGGATTTTATTGGCGAACATTAGAGATAGGATCAAAAAAGAGATTATAATAAAAACAGGGATCATGGGCGTAATGGAACAGGTTGACAAAATTAAATCTCTTCTCGTTTCTAGTGCGTATGTTACCGTTGGTTTTACCACTTTCTTGTAGATTTTTGCTTTGGTCCTCTTACTAAGGCTTTTGGACTTAAATATATCTTGTGTATTGCGCATGTTCTGTGGCCTACTTGTATCCTCACTTTTATTTTCCTATTACAGTTGAGTGTGCTTATTTGTGTCCCTAGGTAGTTAAAGTTTTTCACTTCTTCTATGGCGATGTTGTTTAATTGTACTTTGTTGTCGTTTGTGTCCTCCTTTCTTGTGTTTTTCATGTAATTTGTCTTTTCTTTGTTTATGTGTAGTGCTGCTTCTCTCTGCATTAAGAAGGGCTCTTCCGGCCCCCTTTTGCTGCTCCTACTTAAGATCACGATATCATCGGCATATGCCAGTATTTGTGTAATTTTTGTCGCTAGTTTTCTTTCCATGTCAATTTATCTTTCTTATATCGCCTTCCAGAATCACGTTTAATAGTGTTGTTGATAGTGTATCTCCTTATCTTACTCCTGTGTTTATATTTAGGTTTTCTGATGTTCCTTGTCTTGTTCGAAGTACCGCGTTGGATCTCTTCATTGTAATTCTCGTTTGATTTATAAGTTTTTGTGGTATGTTCATGTTTTTCATCTCCTCTAGTATTTTCTGTACTCACTGTGTGAATAGCGGTCTATGAAAAGTATGTGGGTTTCTATTCCTACTTCGTGACATTATTGTAGTAGTTGGTTTATAGGAAATATGTGGTCTATTTTCGATCTTCCCGGTCTGAATCCGTTTTGGTAGTTCCCTATCTCGCTGTGTCTATGTGTTTCCAGTTTCTTGTGTATTAACTCCTCCCTTTGCCATCACCAATTTCCTCCCCTACGTCAGCCGCTTGCAGATGTTCCGCCTTTCCCATCCTCTCCGAAACATTCACTCACCATTTAGCAGTCTCCACTTTACTTTTCCTCCCTCACATTATTTTCCAAAGTGCCACCACGAGTCGCTCCCCTTACTACAGAGAACACACGCGGTGTACCCCAGCCCCACTTTTCACACTTTGCTTACTCTCTCTTCTAACCCACTACTCGCACTTTCCATACACACTTTGTCCTCCCTGCTCCGATATTATCTGGTTAAGTATCTCAGAAGTTTCCCCCGCGCTTGCAACTCTACGTCGCCAGGATTTCACTAGCTTTCAGACATTCCTCTGTCCTTTTTTCATCGACTTTACGTCTTACTCCTACACCTCATCCATACATCCTGTACCAGTCTTTCATTCCATCAATAATCTAAAATCCTGCAATCGTTCGTCAAAGTGCGCAACCCTTACACTTCATGCTCATCCGATCTGTCTGATGAAACAGCACAGCGCTAGATATCCACCCTTCGAGACCTAGTAAACTCTTCAGGAACCATCTTTGCTCCTTTATCATTACATCAGACTCACGCCATCACAGATCTTGCACGACATAAGGAGGCTACCGGCGTATAGACTGTCCCATTTTCTCGCTATCCCTCAACTCATCTTAAACCCTCCTCCACAGTCAAACCAAAACCCAAATATTTCAAGCCATTCACTCTCAATCATTCTTCCGTGTCAGCTCTCCCACCCTAATTCACTCTACCCCTCCTACATTTATTCCTGAACATCACCCAATTGGTCTTTTCCAAGATACCTTCCCATTCTTTCCAACGTCTCTTGCATCTTTTCCACTCTATTTGGCACTATGTCATCCGCATATACCAACATCCACACCTTGTTTCTACCCACGACGACCCCTGCGGTGATTCCATAGTGTAAACTCTGGTAAAAATATTTAGGGCTTGCTAAATTGATTCATTATGCAAGGTTACGAAATTTAGACTAATTTTGCTTAATGTTAAGTACTTTTAATTTTAACAAATCTGACACTAACGTATATGAGGCGCGGTATATTTTTTTTATTCTGTCATATTCAAACGAACAAAATTCACTTAAAGCTGATTTACGACATATTTTCACCGCCTTGTGGGATGAAAGTGCGCGCCCGTTAGATAAGATAGTTCACACAGATTGACACATCTCAGGATTTCTTCCAATTTTAATTAAAGCCACTTCAATTCTATTTCATATATCATCAGGGCGTCCTCTATCAATATTAAATGGCAAAAATTGCCCAGAATCCATTTACAGCTTCTGTTCGGGTATCTTTCTCCATATAATCTTATAGCAGTTAAATTATTTTGTTGCAATTCACCATAAATTAAAATTATATCGGTTTATTCACGAAAACCGTACATAACGATCGTCTGACGCCACTGAGTTTGCTTCAGATTTGTATTTGTCAGTATCAGATTTGTATCATGGCAAATGTGATTATTTTTTTCGACCAAAAAATTAAGCGCGTTCTCATTCGTAAATTTAAAAGTCCTCCAGTTACTAAAGGAATAAAAAAATTGAATTCTTGCTATATAACGGATTGCACTCGAATTAGTGTGTCATACTGTATACCGTTATTTCAATGTTAAAATAAAATAATGTGTATAGTTATAATTCGGGGATGTTGTTCATGTTATTTCGCTTATTTGGAATCATTTAAAAAGTATTTTGAATATTTACAATTAATTCATATAATTATAATAGTTACATTAATTTAAGCCAAAAATAATAATATTTCATAGCAAATTTTCTGCCCAAATAAACACAAGCCCAATTATATTTATGATTTCGCATTTAGAGAATAGGTATTAGCATAAACGTGATTTATTTCATTTAAAATAATGCTGAAATATTTCACATAATGAAATAAACATATGTGTACAATGTACACCTTACTTAAATATTTAATGCAACTTTCCACTTTGCATTACTATTCTCACTTCTAGTACTCGTGCCTTAAAGTAATTTATTTCCCGTGCCACTACCGTCAATAGTAATTCATTCTTATGGTAATGATAATTTGATTATCATGCAGATCTACAGTTAAGTCCTGGTTTCTTAGCAAGCGGTGTCGATAAAACTGCCGTTTTTGACGTCATTTACACATTACAAGATACGTTTTAAGTACTTTGTAATTGAATAACTCATCAGATTCCAGTGTAATTCATGACATTTTCCCAATACTTTGAAGTATACCGCTCTCTGGATTACCAGACTTATTTAAACATATGTAAAAGAAATGTGTGACGTCAAAATGACGTGAAATACGGCCACTTTTGTCGACAACGCTTCCTAGGAAACCAAGGCTTTACACACAAATAATCAGAGATGAATATGAAATATACGTGCGGGTTATATTTTGTTTCTCCGTTATAGTAATTATAGTTCGAGATTAAATTCACATAAAATAGAATTATTTTGATCCAGAAGGTGTATAATATTGTCAATATCTAATGAATGGTATTTATCTATAAGATAAGATAAGATAAGATAAGATAAGACATCTATAAATATTGGCATTTAAATTTCGCTCAAAATTGTCCTAAAATATGGATCCTAGGATTTCGATTTTGCAATCTCTGATCGCACCTCTGTTGTAACTTAATAAACCCAATGTAAAAACGAAGCTGGATATTGCTATAAATTGACTGCTTCAATTTTAAATAAAATCGTTAGAGATTAAATTCACATAAAATGGATTTATTTTGGTCCAGAAAGTGTATAATATTGACAATACCGAAATACTGGTATTTATAGATAAATACTGCTATTTATAATAGAACACCGGTATTTCAGGATTTCGGTGGTTGCAATCCTTATTCGCATTTTTGCTCTCGTTACTTAATAAACCCGATGTAAAAACGCGGATGGATTTTTTTATAAAGCGATTCTATTAAATCTGAAATAAAATAAAATTGTTCACACCTCAAAGACAATTTGCTACAATAGTGGTATTTATAATATAAAACCGGGATTTCAGGACTTCTGCTCTCGTTACTTAATAAACCCAATCTAAAAAGGTGGATGGATGTTTTTATAAGACGATTGTATTAAATCTGAAACAAAAGCGTTCACTCCTCAAGGACCATTTGTTCTAGCTCGTTAATGTATGTCGTTCCCTTTTACAAATTACTAATACAATATTCTGTGGTTATTTGAATATTACTGGCTATATGCGTATATTTAGGGAATTGTGCCCGCGCAACGAAAGATATATTTTATTTATATATTAAGAAATATATCTTGAACATCCTATTTTAAAAATAAAAGTTGGTCCGCCCAATATAACCTGTTTTCTGAGTTATAACAAATATTTCCTAAAATCTAGGAGATATTAAACGTTATGAAGCAACACCCACAATGCGGAATTCCTTTACGATAATCAATAGGAATCCTTTTATAGCAGGTGAGTGAAACACGGAGTGTTTAGTAAAACTTACCAAACAAACTTGTAATTCATTTCGTAATGTAAGAGTGGGGTATTGCTAAGCAAACTAAGTGGTCTAGCCCCGTAATGTAATTTTATTTTATGCAAATTTAGGACTTAATATAGATGTTATATTAGTTTGAAAATTTATTTGAAACTAATATGAATTATGGATTAAATTCTAAATGGACGTGACGTGAATTGGTTTTTAAACTATCGCTATGCAATGCGCGGCGTGTTTAATTTATAAATTTAAAATCAATTTGCCGGCACACGAGCGTACAGTTTTAAATTAAAATCTTTAGTGTAGATTATACATGCCGTGCAGCAGATAATGTTAAGAGTAGGTTTTAATTTAGTATCGACATGCCTTGCTATAAAAGCACTAAATTATCTAACAAAGCAGATTTTCTGCTTGAAATTTACTAAAAATCTTAATTATAATTTTTAAAAAAGCTATCCATTATTTGTCTGGTTTCCATGATATCAAATCAACTTCTATTACGGTAATCCTTTCCTAGAAAACCAAGGCTTTAAAGACATTATCCAGATTTAAACCAGTAAATACCCACATTCGTTTTTTAGAACACAGTTATAATTGGTTTAAATATATAGTATCACTTTGCCAATTATTGTAATTACTATAAAATATAATATGAAAATGATATAAGCTAGTTTACCAATTACCAATGTATGTCATCACATTTTTTTATCTGGATAAAAGCTGCATATTTTGTCAGCACATAAAATCCGACCGTGAAATTATTATCTCCCCGGTAAACAGGTTCGTATTACACATTGCAGGCACGTCTATCGTAGACGAATATCCGCCCGTCTGCGCCAGTCATTGTTCCCTATCAGAACATGTTCCCGTTGTCTGGATAAGGGCCCCCCAATCCTTTGCGATGATAACATAAAGTTTTTTTTACGAACGTGGGCGCGTCGAGGCTATCTCAAAAGGCGCATAAATATTGAAACTTCCCGCGCGTAGGTACCCAAACAAAAAATATAATAATCCTCATATTAAAGAATAAATCCGCCCAATTTTATTTATAGGACCATTACATTCTTCTCTCGGCGCGGGAAATTGGGGGTGTAATTGAAAAGGCCGCGGGGGAGGCGAAGAAGTTTTTTTTATTAATGAAGACAGCGGCGGTATAATTTTAAGTGTTTCGGTTTATTGAGCAACGTTAAAGAAAGTCGTTTTTCATTTTTAATTAAGTGTTAAATTTTACTGCGACATTAAAAGGACACTGCGCCGCTTTATTTTCATTATATAAGTTTTTTTTTTTATTTCCGGCGATACTTTGCAAACATACTTAGGTTTTATTAAACTAGCAGCTGAAAGAGAATGAAGCTGTCTCTCGAGAGAGGGAATGAAAGCGCTTTGGAAAATAAAGTCAGGACAAGTTTAAGTTATGGATGGCCAACTACGGGTGTAGTCATTTCGCTTTAATATTCCGTGGAGATTCTTGCTTTCGCAAGGGGTGAATAGTGACGGAGCATTGTTTTTGTTGTTTGTTTCAGCTGGATTGGATTTTAACTTACCGGCAGAAGCGAAGACGGTGAAGATGATGGCTCGAAGCACTAAGCCCTCCAGAGACGTCATAGCGTGCGTCCTAAATCCACTATATCGCACTATTCAGTCCGGCACGGTTTTCTGGCATGTTTCGGAGATCCAATTGCGAGCTGCTATCGTTAGACCGTTCGATTTTTCCTTTTTTTAAATCTGTCACCACACACTTGCGGAACGGACGACACGTACTTCTGCAAACACGAGCAAAACAAACAGGGGATTAGTGGGAACAGTGAAGCGTCCTTTATGTATTAAGAAAAATCAATATTTGCAGTGTGTATACGGGAAATGATAAATTACGATTATACGTAATTGGTGGTATAATGAACATTTTATATGACTGTTTTTCATTGTATTTTATTCGATTTCACTATATATACATGTATAAATAAACTCATTAAACAATTTTATATATTTATTAATGTAAAATTAATTATTTTAAATAAACATTCGTAACAATGCCAATACTATGTTTAAATATTTATGAATAATAACGTTTATATTCTATTATATTTCATATATTAAACGTTACAATTCAAATTAAATTCTTTAAACTCTAAACTCTATAAATGTACTGCGCTTATTAGGGATAATATTAATGAGTTATGTGTGAAATGCAACATAAATATGAGTTAACCATACCCCGTGATGCAAGCCACTAATAGATTGTGTAAATTGATAACTTTGCCTACCATATCATCACATACCTATACATTATACATATAAGCAAGGTCATTTTAAAATCGAGACGTTTTAATCACGGATTAGATATTGGCTGGGACATTAATCTGCTAAGGACAAGATTTAGTCTGGATTGTATAAATGACCTCAATTATATTTCTGGTAAGGTTCTATATTATATTATTTAAAATATTCACTCGTCCGAGAGATTGCTAGGACCATTGCAAAATATAGATAATAAGCATACAAAACCATATCAAAATAAAAGAGCATAAAAAACAGTTAATCTATTTTTATTAATTATAAAATAGTACAATAAAATTACACCGCCAATATTTAATAAATTTAATGTTCTAGTTTATAAGTATGCTTTAAATGTATGCACTGAACTGTTTTCACTAGAGTTAAGGTGGGATTAAGTTGACATAAAATATTAAGTAAGGTAATAATTAGGCAAGACGGGCAATGGCCATGTTTTGAAGGCATTTACAATTTATATAAATATTAATAAATTGATTTAGTACTAATATTATGTGTTTATGCTGAAAATAAAACTAAGAAATAAGGAGTCAACTTTAGGACGATATTTTTCCATGTGAGTGAAAATTAAATGTTAAATGTAAAGTATTATATATTGCCTAGAGACATAGGCAGTTATAATCATTTTTTAATGTATCCTCTAATTATAAAGGAAAGCGTTAATGGAGATATGAATAATAATAGTCTAAGAAAAGGTAAAATAAGTAAGAATTGTCCTTATATTGTGAGCATAATTAGTCAAAAATCTTTCATATTTCTACTGATCTCTTCAGTCTTCTTATTTTATATCAGCAAAATTAAATTACATGTTTGAGATGTTATCAAGAAAAGATTTCGATTTGCCGATTTCCTGACGTGGAAGAGCTGGGAAATATATGAGTAACGAGTAGTCAGAAATGAAATTACTTTTCGTATCTGTAAATCTGTAAATTTCTTGGTTACTTGAAGAATGATGATATTTAAATTGTGACAAATTGTGTTTTTGTGTATATTTTCCGGTGATTGCGCATCCGATTTAATTGCATCCACGCCAACTTCCCGAGTCGAGAGCTCGCCTTTAGAAAACTTTGAATGGCTAAAATTTCTAAATCGGTTTAAGTAATAAACTTTTCTCATTTGTTCCCACACCTCACTTTTCCTAGCGGTTAACGGCGCGTCTCGGAACGCTTGCTTTAATTCCTTCCAGGCGACCTGTCGCAGTTTTCAATAACCTATTCAGACGAACAGTTTCGTCAATAGAATGCACGCTGCTTTACGGCTAGCGGGCAATGAGGGCGGTGCGAGGGAGATTCATCAGACTGGGAAATCTGAAGTCTATTTTAAAAACTTCCATTATAAAATGTATTAACTTTTCAGAGTATAAACTTATTGGAGACAACAGGACGGTCAATACTAAAATTGAAAATGTTGAATCGCAATGGCTTATAATTCTGAATAAATAAAAATTGTAAAAAATGAATACAACAGTAACCACAAAACGAAATGTAAATTAATTTAAAATATAAATTATTATAGATGTTCTAGAGACATAGGCAGTTATAGTAATTTGTGAATGTAACCTCTAATTATAAAAGAAAGCGTCAATGGAGATAGCATGACTATATGAAAAGGTAAGTCTGAAAAGAAGGATTCATTTATAAATAGAAAATATAGAAAACACGAAAGCATATAAAAGAAATAAAGAGAACTAAATAATAATAGTGGCTGAATCAAAATAAGAAGAAACATTTTCTCGAGAGAGAGAGAAAAAAAAAGGAATATCAATATATAAAAGCACATAATATATACCAGAACTATCTAAAATATATATCTAAACCACCTGTCTCCAAAATTTACTCTTTCGGATCGTATGCAGAATCATAACCGTGTATTCGGACAATATTGAAATTCAATTAATATTTTCTTCACTTTAATCAAATGTCATAAGTATGGATAAAGTATTGTCATCGTGCAGGATTTATTCTCGCAAATCCTATTCATCAGTCTGTCCGCCTGTCATCCGTCCGTCAATAGTCTTCCCTCGTCCGTTGTCTGTGATAAATGTTTCCTCTACGTTTACGGAAGAATAATTTGCATATTTTCAGACCAAACTTTGCATAGTTTTTGGTAGCAAGCGACTAGGGGAAGTCCATGGTTACCAACTTCGACTATTCGATTTTGAAAATTATCGAGGTATTACAAAATGTTGTACAAAATTAATATTAATAATAATTTTCTAGTTATTGAAGTATAATTTTAATTAAAGCTAGATTTTTTTTGTTTCTAATAAAATACCTGAAATAATTATTTTAATAGTAATATAAAAATGTGCAAAATGATTGAAATCAGAAATTCTATTAAGGAAAATTTGTTTTTTTGTTGAAAGTATCGATAGAATAATATATAATTAAAAATTTAAAAAATGAACGTTTACAGTTTTGCATACATTACTGTGAACATGAACATCTATTGGAAACATACAATATAACTTCTAAAATAAAAAATATATAAATTATGACACGTTTAGATAACTCGTGGACGATTTTCTGAAATAGCAAGATCTACCACACACATATACATACAGTAACATATGGCACAAAGAATCCGAAGATCGATAGCCAGAGTTGTAACAAATACAATAACTACTACTATTAAGATACGTATTATAAAGTAATGTGTATTGGACCGTCCAGATTTTCTTCATTATACATTGCAATATTCTTAATAATAATTTCGAGTATGTTTAATTACTCGAAATAATTAACAAGAATATTGAATACATTTCGTAAACTTCTGTTATCTTTATTTTCCAAATCGAAAAATTGCAGTGGACTTTCGTCGGACAGATTTTCACCAACAGGACTAAATGTAAGATAATGGCGATATGCACAAACACGTTGACAGCGAAGGTACAAAAATACAAAAACTGTTTTTATTGCGGTATATGTTCATGCAAACATTTATCTGATGAAGGGGTAATTATCGGGTGGCAAATGGGTAGTGTAATACAATGTAAGGGCCATGTAAATCCACTCCAAATAAAAACCTCACCTGCCTACAGCGTTAGTTAATTCTATCGATCGAATATCTGCCGGAACAAGCAAGGCAATATCTACGGGTAGATGAGCCGACACTAGAGTGCCTTTCGTTTATCACTCTGGGCTGGTACGGGCTTATTGTTTCTTTTTCCGCTTCCGACGCGCATAATTTTACCTCGGCCCTTGCATCCACGCCACGCCACGGGGCGACTATCAATGCCAAACCATGCTAAACGACAGCGCTTTGGGGATACTAGAGCTTCTTAAGGCGGGCGAACCAATTCATTGTCAACGGCATCAGGATGTAGAAGTTAACGGAAACGGTTGCATCGATGGTGCCATAGACATTTCTAGTATAATCAGGATGGCAGAAAAAATCATGGAATGTGAAAATCTTATAGGGGAAGACAAAATTAGACCATGGGTCTCTAATCGAAATATCTGTATATATAATCAGACAACAGGAATACCTACAATTTAAATTTCAAAACCTAATACAGCAAATCCACAGTCAAGTTCTTTCAACTCTATTCTCTGCCTATAGTGCTGCTAACTGACACTATAGGTGAAACTACAGTTGTACTTGGATTCCGAACCTGTGGAGTTTTTGTTAGATGAAATATTAATATCAATTTGATCCTTTTATTAAAAAACAGATTGGCTCTTCTTACGCTACACCGTCGATATAGAAAATTCGAATTTCGAAACACAGCTAAGCCGAGACGGAATCTGAGCTGTTCTAGGCGCAAGGGCGGTTGAGTAAAAAGCATACGGCAGTACAGAGTACGAGTAGGGTGTATATTGCGCCCTATACTATCCAATGTATATTGCCCACATATTTTAGAACTAACAATAGAAAACATTAAGGAATATATACTAGTAAATAGAACCAGACAACACAACTATTTTCGTAGACACTTTACAGGGCTAACAGGACCTTATGCCACGACATATTATTTAATATTTATTAATGTTTATGTCAGATTATATAAATATTTCTATTATTTGCTGTTCATCGCTCTATTCTTTGCTTACATTCTACTAATATTCAGTATTCAGTATTTTCTCCATGTTGCCGTTCCATGTTCTTGTTGGTCTTCCCCATATATGACTATCCTCTGGCATTCTAATTACATGGACGTACCAAGCTAACTGCTTTATCAATACCTTCATTCTGTACATTCTTTCTTATCTTCTATTCTTTATTCTATTATTATTTCAAATACTCTCTATTTTTCTTAAAAATCTCATTTCAAGTAATTTATTATTATTATTATTTATCTGATTCAATATCCACGATTCCGCATGTTAAAGTATAAATAGTCTTGCACGGTGTAATATTTATTTTCTTTGATTTTTTTTATTAGTTAGAATTACATTGCTTGGTTATAAAGGTTACATTATTATTATTTTATTAACTTCCTATTATATGCTTCTATTCTTGTATAATGTCGCTAATAAATGTTTGTACTTGTTATATATTATAGTATATTCGTTTGTAAGTAGTATATTAGGTGTTTCCAGTTGGGGGTGGGTAAAACTGCAATGGGCCATTCACAATAAGGGCGGCAGTGGTAAGGTAGCGGTAAGCAATATTTTGCATGGCTATAAAAATTCAGACGTGGGCAGTAATAAATACTATGCGATAATTATAGTAGAGATAATTACCCATGTTATGTCATAGTTTTACTGCGCTACTGTAAATGCCCGCATGTTTATTCATGTGTGCAATTTACGTTACCGCTAAGTTACCCCTACCACGCTTATTGTGAATGGTCCTTTAGGCCTGGCAATTGTTCCGTGCTACCTGTAGCCAAACTGCAGCCGAGAGCATGCAGCAACATAGAAGTTGGAACACATAGGCCCAGTCGGTTTGGTTACTACTAGTGACTAGTAATGACAAATGCTGACGTCACTCTATACTATTCACAAAACATGCCATACTATTAGTATGAGCGTGACGTCAGCCTGTGTCACTACTAGTCACTAGTAGTAGCCAAACAGACTAGGCCATAGTATGGACTACTGGCGAATAGGTTATCATGGCGGGCATCCTGAACGCCAAACATGCGGCATGGGGATAGCCGACAACGCACACAAGGGAGAGTCGGTGATGGACCTGGCCGCCGCGCTCGACCTGTTAGTCGTCAACGCGGGGTGCCGACGACGCAAGAGGCATCCTATATTGACGAATGGCGAGGACTTAAGGAGGAAACACTGAGTGACCACCACTATATCATTTTCTGCATCAAACGAAGTAGGGTGACCGTTCAGCCCCAATCCCAGGACAAATCACCGTCGACACAAAAGAGAAGGCCACTGAAAGCGATGAACTCTTAAGACAGGCACTCCAAGACATGCCAAACCTGCAAGAAGCCGATATTGACCTTAACTCCAGACCAAAGCAGGCATGTTAGGAGGCAATCTCAACCAGGAAAACCACTACAGGAAACAGAAGGAGGGCATACTGGAGGAACCAAGAAGTATCGGAAGGCACAAGGGAGGCAAACAGAACCAGAAGAAAGGTGCAGTGAGCGAGAGCGGCCTCACCTACACAATTGTAATGGATAAGATCGGGGGCCGCCTGCATGACACTATACCACTATACCTGAAGAAATATGGGTAGTAGCAGCCCCGTTTCACAGGGGAACAGGGACAAACAAGATCCAAGCCCCAGACCACCAACAACAACAACACTAACCGCTGACTAGAATGAGGAGGAAGTCATTCAGACGATAAGGAGACTACACAACAAGAAAGCCCCAGGACCAGATTGCCTTCCAAATGAAGTCCTGAAGGTAGCAGCACCGGAGGCAGTAAATCTGCTAACCCGGATCGCCAACAAGTGTCTAGATGATGGTCGTAACCAATGCTTTTAATACACTGCCACGGGTGACCAATCATAATCAAGATGGTTGATGGTTGAAGGATACCTCACTAATCGCGAGGGGTATGGCGACCACCGGACAAAGTGTCGCGGTGGTCAAAACTGAAGTACTTTTCACTAAGAGGGCAGATATCTATGACGCCATGACAATTAGACTAATGGGACCTCACAGTAGCCAGAAAGAATACTACTTAGGAACAATCCTGGAGGCGAACCACAACTACACGTCACAGGTGATAGAGACAACAAAAAGGCGACAAGAACAGAAGGGACCCTAGCGAGACTTGTGCCGAACATGGTCGGCCTCGCTATTAAGAAGATGGGGTTGCTGGCGACGGTGTCGCGCGTCCAATTCCCGCGGACATGTCCAGGAGGGCTCTTCGTATTACCCGGGCAGCGAACAGTATCGACGGATACGGTTGAAGTGCTCGCAAAGATAATATCAGGCGATCAACTCGTGGAGGATCGGGCCGAGGTATACAAAGCAATCAAGGGAGGAACAGACCCAAAGATCACTAAACGCCGAGCCAGACAGATAACGATGGACAAGTGGCAACAACGGTGGGAGGAGATACCCCACGCGGTCTGGACTAAGAAGTACAGCCCCCAACACGAACTATAGGTGAGCGGAAGGTACGGGAGCTGGACCACTGGAACACGCAGATCCTGTCCGGCCATGGAGTATTCCACGAGTATCTACAGCGAATAGGCAAGGCGGAAACAGCTATAGGCGGATACTGCATTGGAACAGATGGCCCAGCACACACCATCCTCAACGATGCTAACAAGAGCGCGCCATCCTATGGCTAGAGTTGGAGGATGTAGTACGATTTGCCAGGACTGTGATGAGACGGAAATATAACGACAACTTGAGGGGCCGTGACGAGGCCAAAGACGCCTTAGCCAGGAATCAGACGAAATACGTGACCGACGAACAATACAAGACTTGGAACCAGCCAAGACTAAGAGACAGGACTAACTGATTAGATTTGCTGGTAGTCGCCCCGGACAGAACGCGCAAATCCGGCACGTCCCATGGCGGCATGGGTGTCTTTCGAAGATTCCACCTCACAGGACAGGTGTTTCCAGTTATTTTTTCCATATGTTTAAATAATTTGATTTCCCTGATATTGCAAAACACACACTATGCTATACTTATCATAAATTGCTTTGTAATATCCAATTTCTATCCACTTACTGTTGTCCTTTATGTTCTTTAATATACTATCTGATATACGAAAGAATTAAAACATAATGATAGCTTTAATTATAATACCACTGCAAATCAGAAATAGCAGAATATAAAACAATACTGAATGATGTAGGAAAGTTTAAATCTATAAAAGGATGACACAAAAGAAATTGGATCTAATCTGATGCAGATACGAAGCCAATATAAGACAAAGATATTTATTTATTTATTTACTTAACCTCTTCATGGTGTCTGTAAGCAGTACAAAAACTGGTGCCTAGGACCTACACTTTACAGATATGCAAAGCTATAAGACCGTAAACAATGGTATGAAACCTAAACTGAGATCAACTAAAGCAATATTGCTAATAGATTAATTACTGAGAGATAAAAAATAAATAAAAATATAAAAGATATGACTGGGAGGACAAAGAGACGATAACTTGATGTGTTGATGCACGAGAACGGCGACAAGTCGAAAGACAAACTGGCAAGGTTGAGCTGACCGAATTTATACAGAATCAATCATAATCTGACTGAACTGTCGAATCTAGTTTTGGAATGCACTGGCCCAGAAATAATAATAGAAGGCATGCAATTAAAAACTGTAAACCCGTCAATGCGGCAGAAGCGAACGAAGTGCCTGCTGACCTATTAAAGCTTGTAGAACAAGACTCCATAAAGGTTTTATTAAAACCGCTTAACAGCTTTTATGAGATGGACAGATTTCTTAATGATTGGCTAGCCTTAATATTGGTAATATACAGAAAAAGAATCCCAAATAATGTTCAGACTACATGAATATTGCTGTGGTGATTTAAGCCTTCAAGATTTTTTTAAAGATAATACATAATCGCATCTATAAAGGATTAAAAGTGACATACAAATGGGATTTAGGAGGAGTGTGGGAACAAGAGAAGCGTTCTTCGGACTCAAAATACTGAAACAAAGATGCCTAGATATGAAATGAACGAATTTGATTAAAGTCCAATATTTAAAACTCCTACAGATGTTAAAGAGAAATGGCATCGATAGTAAGAATTATATCCAACTTAAATTGAAAACTGCGATAGTCAAAGACAGGGAAAATCTAAGCGATCATTTCCTTTGTGTGCTATTGGTTATGAAATAATCTATTATTGATTTTTCATTTGTGTATTTAACCTAACGGGGCGAAAAAAGTATTTCAGCAACGCTTTATAAATTATTAAAGATAAAGTGAATATTTATTAATTAAAAAAACATAATTTGTCAACGCCGATGTAGAAAGGGACTGCGTTATTTGATATGAATTTACATTAAACTTATTTTTAGAAATAATACTTCTATAATTTATAATTTCCTAGATTAGCATATCTCATAATTTATCATATGATCAATTGTTGCCTACAGGATCTGCCCAATAATAATAATAATAATAAATAATACTAATAATATACAACGAACATTTCCTTCAACTTGTACCTGTCTTAAATTTATAATAAATTGATCCTAAGAAGCGTAATCATGAAGAATTTAGGCGTAACAAGAGCACAAAGTTCATTATGCAGCGTCTGATAAGTGATGCAGCAGCCAAGCAGCGCCAATTTCTAAGGAATGTGACATTGAACTTATTTGAGATATCATCCTCGGCAAGGAGGTGTCAGAGTAACTAGTTGACAAAGTGCATCGGTTTTGGTTACAATGAAATAAGATAAGTATCAAGTATTATATAAACAGTACTTTAAATTAGTTACTCAATTGTTAATAAAATATGTTAGATGATTTTGGCAGGAATTATTATTTATTATTTATTGAGTAATATCCAGACCGGACCGGATACATAAATAACAAACGCAAACTCTTCTCATTTTCAAAACAATTTAAATGTGACTTACACCAGTTTCATTTTCATTTACATATTTATAGCCTCACATTTATATATATATATATATATATATATATATATATATATATATATATATATATATATATATACGTGTCAAAAATACATTTTATAACACAGTGCACAGTGCAGCTGTTTACTGAGTAAATCGCGAAATAGTTTTAATTGCCTTATTATAAAGTTTGAATTTCCATAACTTGTCTGCAGTGGAAAAGCGACGGTAAATTGTAATCAAGCATGATTCAATATAAACTGCTCAGAATTAATTATGGATGAAAGAATATGCAAATAAATATAAATAATTGTAAATTAGTAAGCATAATTGATAAAAACACTTTTAATATAGTATGGATCTGTTGAACGATGTATATATACAAACATGTATTTTTTTATTATTAAAATAAAACACATTTATATTCATGGTTCGTTAATTCTAAAAATAAATCTATAGTGATTCATATGTTCATATTAATGTTTACGAGGAGGACATGCCAACTCTCTTTAATGCCCCAGATAAAGTAAAATTCTACAATTAATCATGAATTCAAAACTGAACTGGAATGAGCAAATAACATCCAAGCTGGAAAAAGCCTGCATCTCCTTTTGGCAATGCCGCAGGACGGTTGGTAAAACATGGGGCCTATCTCCCAAGATCACCCAATCGTTATACACCAAGATGATAAGACCAACTATCGCATATGGCGCAAAAGTCTGGTGGTCAAAAACCAAACAAGTCACAACAATCTCAAAGCTATCACATATCCAGCAGATGGAGTATCTTGCCATCACCGGCGCTATGAGAACCCACAACAGCTCTTGAAGCACCGTTACGCCTACAGCCACTCGACCTCCTTATAAGGGAGACTGCAGTAACAACATCATTAAGGCTACCTTCATTCAACCTATGGCATGATAAAAGTAGAATCATTGGACACAGGAGCATGCTCAGTGAAGCTATCAAACTAGAGCCCCTCATAGAAGTCCGACAGGATTCTACCTAAATACAGTTTTGTCAAATATTTTCAGACTAGAACACCCACCCACAAGGCGCCAACATATCCATGTATACTGATGGATACAAAACTAAGACGGGAGCTGGCTATGGAATATTCTCACCAGAACTCGATCTCAAGATAAGTGCACCACTTGGAAGACTCATGACAGTCTTCCAAGCTAAATTAACAGGAATACTAAAGTGTGTTCAAATTTTAGCTGAACGGAATATTAAGGATAAACTTATCCAAATACTCACCGACAGCATAGCAGCTCTAAACGCATTAAATGCCAACACATTTGTGTCGAAAGAGCTATTTTCATGTCTAGACAGTTTGGAGGAGCTAGCTAAACATGAACAACTAGAACTCTGATGGATCTAAGGAAATAGTGGCATCAAGGGGAACGAAATAGCAGATGAGCTTGCTAGGACCAACAATCCAAGAGGATGAAATACTTTCTGCAGATACTCTGAAAATGAAAGAAAAAAAAATAATGCACCATTATTAACTCTTTGGAAAAAAAGCAAGATTTAATAAACACATTAAAAAAGTATTTACAAAATGGAGGATATATATATATATATATATATATATATATATATATATATATATATATATATCTCCACCGGTAGCCACTTGAACGCCCCAGCCTTCAACCCGTCCACTCCCGCCGCCTTTCCCACCTTCAGCTGCCCGAACTTTCACGAGAACTCCTCCAATCCCACAACCTACCGTCCCTTTGCAACTCATCTCCCATTCTGTCAGGTCTATCTGTTTCCCTTTCAGCAACCTCCACAGCTCCATCTCCGACCCACACTTCATAAGCTTATTTCCTATCCTCTGGATGTTTTCCAGCTTTTTCTTATTGCGATACTCCCACTTCGATCCGTTAGCCCTCTTCTACTTCCGCTTCCCATTTCTCCACTCCGCCATCTTCCGTCATGCCGAATTCTTTGTCCTGCACTCTTCATCAAACCACTTCTCCCTCTGGTTACAATTCATCTGCCTCACCAGTGCTGCTCTCATGATCATCCCCAACTGCTGAACCAAGTGTACCTCTTCCATTCACGAATTTCCTCCCCCTCAACCAGCACATCCACTGGCATATGATTTGATCTACCCTCGTTTTCAACTCTATTAAGTATTCAATTCATCCCTTCCGATCTCCATGACAATAACATAGTCTATCTCCGACCGATCAATATTTTTGTATCAGAATATTAGCTCAATTATCTTCTATCTGCACAACACTAATATCATTTAGTAAACGAAAACGTGTAACTTAAACATCCTTGTTTTTGTGTAAATAATTAAATCCAATCTCTAATCTAAATATTTTGAATTTGAAATATTATTAAATATAATCTTGGACATCATTTTAGTTTTAAAAGACGTCCCTTCTCTGTTTCGTCGGTAAAGGAAACATCTTAGAGTAGTTTAATCATCCGGTATAAAATGTAGGTAAACTTCATAGAAACCCTCTAAAAAATTGTAAAAGGCGATTCGTGAAAATATGCCCGCGAGATTTAAACATTTGCTCCCAATGCTCAGTACAAGTAGATCCGATAAAAGTCAACTTGTGTATTTACGCCTGGACAAATAATGTATACAAACGCATAAATATAACAGCAAACACACTAACAATGCAATTTGAGAACAATAATGTGATTTTTTATTCGAAATAAACCGTACTATATTGCAATATAAACCCAAACATATCTTTACTGTAGCATGTCGTTCTGCCAAGATTTTTTCAGTTTCCCCTTTGGGTGTAAATTACGTTAATGGGCCTAATGAGGAATTTAAATATATATCTCCCTCTTCTTAGTACATTACCTCATTGTTTCACATTAAGGTTTTAATAATGTAACCTATTAATGCCATAAATTTATTTAGGGTCGCCACATAAAACTTTTTTTCACGCGCCTGTGAAAGTTTCAGAAACCACACGCAGGTTGTCCCCACCGACCGCTCCCTGGTATAATAAATGAACCCCATATAAAGGGTTCACGCGGAATTTATGATATCGTAAATTCAAAATGGTTGATTCCGGAATGCGTGTTAAGTAATAGCTTGTTTTATTTTGCGCAATTATCGCGGATGAGAGCGGCGTATAAAAAACATCAAAATTTCCCTGATATGGAATATTGAAATTAAGAATATTAAAACTAAAACTTTTTCCTATTAACTTTGGTTGCCCCACAGCGTTTCTAACAATAAGATTTAATAATAGCCTCAAGGGACAATTAGGAACTGTGGGTTTGGTTTTGGATTTCATATTCTTAATTAGACGCAAGGGGGGCTGCGATCGTGAGTGTGTGTATGCGTGTAAAGTTTTAGTATAAGGGGCCGCAACTTTATTAATCCAATTAGGGTCGACTAAATACCCGTTTCATAGTCTGCAATTTGGAGAGTTTTATTAAATATCACGGCCCACATTCGGGTCAGTTATTGCGCACCATCGTCTTCTATCGTGTTAATTCAAACTAATACAGCACACGCCCATTCATTCAAGAGATAATAAAGAGGGGGCGGCAAAATGCGCTCACCTCCTGTAGCGCCATTGTTTATTAAAACATCGCTTTTATATGCAAATTTGTACAGATGCTTTCTTAAGCAGTTCTGCGGTTATTCGGGAATAGTTTCACTGCAACAATAATGTGCGGAATTCATGAGAGGTTTTTGTTGCGGCGCTGCAATTTATATTCCATTAAGGACCTTCAACAGCCAACTCGCTCAGATTGCTCTTTTATGGTAGCTTTCTTTAATTAACTTAAGCGGCGGCAGTAAACGTTATGACCAAAACACAGTTGTATATTGTGCTAGAATACACAATTGCATAATGAAAACAATTTAAAACTAATTTATTTTTTACACATGAATGCCATATTCATTATATATATATATATATATATATATATATATATATATATATATATTAATATATTAAGCCTTATTCATACTTACAAATGTTTATGTTGTGTATAAATCTACATTTTAACTTAAATATGTCGCGATCGACTTCTTATCATAGGCAGTGGAAAGGGAGAGGTGTGAAATACATACTATGTTTATACCCTGTGTATCAGTAAGAGGTGAACTCTTGAGAGCTATGAGTGGATAAACAAAATATATGTTCAAGGACACGTATCCACCTTAAGTAGCTAACACCTCGCGAGTGATCGACCAAAATTGGATCAACTTGTTGGCCACCTCTACTATACGGTGTATATTTGTGATAGTAATCTTTATAGGACTATCAGCCGTGAGGCTTTTCCGCCGGTCAAGGGAGAAGCTCAGAGGAGTTTAATCACCAGGCATTTACTACTTAGCTTCACAGAAGATTGTGAAAGTTGATTCGCGAAAAAAATTCGCCTCGATGGGGTTCGAACTCAGGCTCCCCAATGCTCAGCTTGATCAAGAGCATATATATATATATATATATATATATATATATATATATATATTCGATTTTTTTTAAGGAATTTTAAGACCATCTCTGTCTACCTAAATAACAGATGCTGTGTGGTAAAATACGACGAAGAAAAGATTTACACCAAATATATTCAGGAGTACTGGAAGGAAGTGCTGTAGGATGACTCGTTTACCTTAAACATATGGCCGATATACCAAAACCACAACATACATAAAATATAATACATCCATGTTCGCTAATGATACGGCTATTATGGGAGTCAGTTTTAAGGCAGAAGAAGCTTCTCATTATTATCAAGATTCACTAGACATATTACGAAAGTAGTTAAAAATGTAGGATACAATTACAAGCAAATGAAGCAGTCTCTGTATGTAACAATCACACCACAAAAAAGGAACCTGTCCACCAGTTAAACTAGCAGCTGCCGCCACAAGTCGAAAATGTTAAATGTCTGGGAATGCCCCTAGGCAGAAGGCTTACCTAGAAGAAACTCACTTTCACAAAGCTCCGACCCCTAGGATTTAAGTTTTCTTAACTATATTAGTTTATCACAAGTCGATCTATAATATCACTGGAGAATCATTTTTTAGTTATATTGTAGTCTATATGGATGGTATTGTCGCAAATAAGAATATTTGCTGTATATAGAAACTGCACCCTCATTCACCCCACCGGGCAAAAACTCTTACTTCTTCGTCTGCCAGGCCGAGTATAGGAACTCAACCATGGCGATGTCCGGGTAGTTTTTTGACGCTATTGGTGGATGCGCCGGGTAAGTCTAGTTTAAGCTATTGTAACATGCTGCCGATACCTATAGCTCCTAAAGTTTACACCCCCCTATCCGGGGCAGTATTCTGCTATGGGACACAATGAACACCTCCAACATTGTAATCCAAAAAATATTCCGATCGAAAACTTCGCGAAGTATATGACAAATAATTGAATACACAAAGAGAACAATGATCCTTTTTAAAGAAGAAGTGAAGCTCGCGAGTCCGCTATAAATGAAAATACCAGAAGCCAAATCTGCTCGCCATAATGGACAACACTAACATTACCTACTGCCTAAAACGTTACCACAAACTTGACTTATCATACATCTAAGCTAGTTAAGTTATGCGATAATAATTAAATATTAAGAATTTTAGTCTTACTGTAGACTTTTACCCCGAACTATTATCAATATATTAAACATTAGTTAAATGCCCGTAGGCAGATCGAGTAGTTGTAGTATTGGTGTAAAGGTTTGATTTGACATAATTATTGTAATTTAGTTGTGAAGGTGTTTAAAAAACAATGTGTCAATTTGTAATTAGTTTGAATAAAATGCAAGCAATAATTGATAATTTAAGGACTAGAACTGAGAGTAGATTCCTCGAAATTGCATATAGAAAGGAATATAATTAGAAAATAATAGAAATAAATGATATGTATGTATGATATTTATTTTAATTGACGTTGCTATTCTTAGCAACCTTTATAGTACGTGTGTTTATATATTAATTTTAAACACGCTACGGCATATTTTAGAGAGACATTATAATAAAAAAAAATAGTTGTAGAGAATGATATACAGCTACACAATAATAATATATTTCTTCAGCGAAAATATAATGCTGGCCAGATTTAATAACATTGTTCAAATACAAGCAGTGTTTTCGTATATTTTAAGACGTAAATTAGTCGGTGTTGAAATGAAACCGGCGACAATATTGCGGTTGTGGAAATGGGGTTTTCTGTTCAAACAGCGATTTTTATAACAAGTAATGTCACGAGTGCACGGGTGGAATAAAAACAAAAAATGCAATTTAACTTGTACGGCATCGTGTTATAACTCCATGAAATTGTGTTAAGTAAAGAATGGTTACAGCGATGAGAATTGTTTAATGCATGTTCGACTTTAGATGGAGTTAACGCAGCGGTGTTAAATGTACTTTCTGGTGACAAACAATTACAAAATAGACAATTTTAATGGAAAGATTATTATATAATTACGTTGCTCTAAAATGCCTTTATCTAATTTCTATATAGTATTAAATCTACATCAGTAGGCCTGTCGCAATAAAGTTAACTATTGCGACAGGCCTGCTTTAACAGTTTTAAAACCACTCGTATGCTTTCCCATGGAATTAGTACTGAAACTGTAAAAAGCTTTAAAAAAATCGTACTAAAACCATACGAGTCGCCAATAACGTTACATGTCTGAGCAACTTGAAACAGAACATAAATAGGACACGCTATTCATGAACGCGAACAGTTAACTGTGGTTTTTTCTTGGGTAGGCAACAATGCTATGATCATATGCTACTTTTCTAAGTGTGTGCGACTCTCATGCATCATAAAGACGATCCAAAAGCACCAAGTGGACGATAAATCAACGACTTACTGCGGGACATATACATCAATAACAAAATAAGGATTTGGGGAGAAAAAGACTGAAGAGATACAAGCGGCAAGTGGTATACGATAAAGGGACAGCTTGGGCTAGACACTATTCAATCTGATCATGGACGAAATAATAGCAACTGCAAAGAGAGCATGAGGTTTTCTATGCACACGAGACCGACTGACAGACTTACGTAGGACGGTCCGAGAACAGAACCTGGGTTTTGGTTTAGTCGGTAGCCACCCCGGCCAACACGCGGAGCGAATCCGACACTACCCATGCCTATCACCACAGTGGTGATAGTGGAGGCATGGGTGTATTTCGAAGATTCCACCCGAGAAGAAAAAAACAAAGAAAAAAAAGTACATGAATGAAAGTAGAGCTAAAGATTGTATTCTACGCGACGATGACATGATATTCACAGAAAACGAAGACGAATTACACGAACTATATACATTCAGAACCTGCGCAGAAAAATACAAATATCAATATGTAAAAATATCAATATGTAAGACAAAATCATTGACAATAGCTAAAAGTCTAACCCGTTATAAACTCTCTATACATAACAGCCCAATAGAACACATTATGAGCATCAACTACTTTGGAAACGAAACCACCAGCTACAGTAACACGACTGAAGAACCTAGTAAATAAGGCAGCAGCATTATCGGTATTCCTACGGAATGTCATTTGACGAAATAAACACATGCTTATTGTATGTATTGTATGCGGATATACACTACACCACTTCACGTAAGACTACGTCTAGGCCGTAGTATGGAGGATCGCTACGGCAGAGACCACGTCAGAGATGAACCAACCTCAAATTACATGACCACTCGGACGGCGCTATAGTTGGACATCTCATGAATCCTCAGGCGGTGGCAGTCATAAAGACAAGCCGTAGGCTTACACCAAAATAAATAAGAGACACATATAGAAAAATATATAAAATCATAAATACATAAGAGTGAAACCAAGCAGAAAAGAAGGTCTATAATATAATATATATCAGTGGGGTGTATGGTATGTGATGCGAATATATAGCCTCTCCATGCAAATATCACCTTCAGCTACAAGTTGGTGCACCCTGTTTTCAAACAGACGAGGCAATGACCGAATGATTACCGGAATAAGCAATACAACTCTTACGGCCAACAGCTTTGGGTGCAAGAGCCAGCAAGAGAAGAACACTCTTTTGTCATAGAGTTGGGAAACTGGCTCTAAAGACGGATGAATCAAGGAAATGGACAATGGCATAAGAATGTAGTAGGCAATGAGAAATCACTGCATTAGAAACCAAATGGTACCTGTAGCACAATCATCATAGCGAAGTTCAGAGCAAACTATTCCGGATTAAGACTTCCAATTAGATCTCAGGGAGAAGCATTTTGAACAAAGCTGCAAAGAAATTAAAAGTATCCCCTGTGAAAATTTGCACATGAAATATAAGAACAATGTCTCAGACAGGAAAAATGAACAATGCCATTCAAGTAATGAATACTCAGTATTGACATAATTGGAATCACCGAAATGCGATGGCCCCGCTCAGGAAACGGCGTAATCAACGACCATTCCGTCTATTATTCTGAAAACGCAGACAATCAGCACATACATGGAGTAGGGATAATAATATGTAACAAAGTGCAACAACCCGCCATACTCTTTACACCAATATCAGAAAGAATGTTACTCATCCAATTAAACACCCCAGTGAAAATAAACATTATTCAAGAATACGCCCTCACCTGCGACAAACCGAACACAGAAGAGGAAGAACCCTACAACACGCTGTCGGATACACTGAGGCAAGCATGCAGTGCTTATAATCATGTATGACCTAAACGCCAAAAATGGAAAGGGAAAAGTAGTGAATATATTGGTGAATTGACTGGCTGGAGAAGAAATGCGGAGATAGACTCAAACAATTCACATGAAGAACACAGAGTATTAAACACGATCAAATCACCTCTAGACCAATCCAACAAAGTCGTTAGAAATCAGATCGATTATATTATATTGTCAATAAACGATTTTGCAATAGGTTCCAGTCAGTTAAAAGAGGATATTGAAACAACCTGACATAAAAGATACAATAGTAAGCTCAGTAACTCAACGATGTAAGAAGATAGAATCGTCGAACAAGATAGAGGCGACTCTTGAAAAACTATATAAAGTTCTAAGCGAGATCGAAGACGAACATATAACAAACTAAAAAAATAAGAGGAAAGCTACGTGACAGATGAAATGTTAAAACTCACGGAAAAGTAAAAAACGACGCAGCAAAATACAGGAATCTTCAAAGACAAAAAAGGCAAGAGATAAGAGCAACAAGGGAGACCTGAATCAAAGCACAACGTGCAGAGAAATGCACACAAAAGTCAGAGAAACAGCACGAATATACAAAACCAACGCAACTGACAGGCTACACTATACGGATGACAAGATCATCAACGACAAGGCGGAAAGGATGACAACCTAGAAGAATTACTTAACCGATTTCTTCGAAGACACTAGTACAGAACAATCTTCAGCAAACAGTAATCCTTCCGAAGGCATTTCAATAACAGTAAATGAAGTAATAATACTTAAGGACGGCAAGTCTCCCGGCCTAGAAAACATCTACAGTGAGCTCCTAAAAATGTAGAGGCTATTAAGCGATTAACGAAGATATTTAATAACATAACTCCACAGGATAAATTCCAAAGCCATGGTTAAAATTTACATTCTAACTTCAACCTAAAGAACCGAGTGACAAATATTGCAGCGAGTACCGCACGACCAACTTAATGAACCACCTCTTGAAACTATTTTAGAAAGTAATTCATCAAAGAACAGTTATGATATGCGATGAACACATCAGTTGTACACAGTTTGGATTCAAAAACGCGTTAGGTACAAGGGAAGCCCTTTTCAGCGTCCAAATCTATGTCCAGAAATGCAGATACTTCGATTGCGATGTTCACACATGCGTTATCGATTATCAGAAGACTTTCGATAAGGTAGAACATGGCATGGCTTATGGAAATTTTAAAAAACATAGGACTAGAAAACAGCGACAATCGGTAACTTATATTGGAATCAGACAGCCTCAATACGTGTCCAGTGGATAAAATCTCAGAAGACATAAAGATCAAGAAAGGCGTCCGACATATATGTGTGCTATTATCAATACTATTCAACATATATTCAGAGAGACATAGATGAATCAAGATAAACGTAGAATATATAAATACAAAAATACACCGAGCTCAGTGGCCGAGTGGTTAGAGGTGTCGTCCGTCTTGTACTGAGCCTGAGTTCGATCCTCAGCGGGGAGCGATTTTTTGCCAATCACCTTTCACAGTTTTTCAGAGGTTTTCTCTGAAATGAAGGTAAATACCGGGTGATTAAATTTCTCTCTTGACGGCGGAGCCCTATAAAGATAGAAGTTTTTTTATAAACAATATTAGGTATGCTGATGATACAGGAGGAATATTTGCAAACGATCTCGAGAACCTCCACGAGCTGTTGACCAGAATAGCGGAAACCAGTCAAAGATATGGACTCCGACATATCATTAAGAAGACAAAATTCATGATAATATCAAAAGACGCGAATCATCCAATATAATAGTGAACGGTAAAGTGATCAAAAAAGTACAAACATACACATACCTCCGAACAACAATCAATGATGGGACCAATCCCTGGAAATAAAATGCAGAATAGAGCATTTCTCAAGATGTCAAAACTAGTCAGAACTCACTTATTACCCTTGTCAGCGAAGATTAGGTTACTAAAGTGCTATGTCTTGGTGACGAAGTCATTATAAATAAAATAGTATAACACAATTAATAAAACACTATAACAATATTTTTTAAATTGTTGTCAATTTAATTTAATTTGGATCAGTAGGATACCAAACTATATTATTACATGTCCGTCTTTGACTCGCTAATAGAACTAACTGTAAAAACTAAAAAAAAAATTCAGTTTATGTATGAACTTGCTTTGTAGCGATATAAAATTAAATTAAAAGCAAATTGAATGGTAATTCACAAAGGGAGAGTGAGTATACTATATAATAAAATTCCACAGGCGAAATTCTGCGTTCGCGTATACTTCTAACTTTCTGTTTTATGTTTTATTATATAATTTGATATTGTCATTTAAATGCTACTTCTTAATGTAGTTCAAGTAGCGCTTAACGTACCGTTTACATAAATAATAATATGAAATAAAGGCACAAATTACGGACGGACGTTTGCAAGTGGTCTTCAATTATAAATCAATAAGCAAGAATTCCAGCGACAAAAAAGTAAATAACTTATTATGGGCGCTGGCATAGCCAAGACAGAAATTCTAGTAACTAATAATAGTTACTAGAATGCATGACATTATATTTTCTTAGGTCATCTCCGTAGTATCGATACGTAAAACATGGGAGGTAGTGTCACAGCTAAAAAGATATTACACTATTCAAATAAAGATCGCTCAATAAACATTTACAATACACATATAAAAACGGAGTTACATATAAAATTCAATAATTATTTACTATAATCAACGTAAACGTAAACGAATTGAGATATAAACAAACCAGAATGTATATGGTTTTAGTTCACACGCGGCACTACATTGGCATTTTTCAATTTACTACAATTAAAGTAATATACAGAGGGTGCCAGGAGGATTGTCCTATATTTTAGGTGGTGACAATATAGACCATTTAAATAAAAAAGTTCATATAAACATGTGTTCAATTCATAATGCTTACAAAAATAAAGCAATTTGAAGTTGACGCGTACATAAAATGAAAATAATCGCAGCAAGCTAGTTGAATATGACAGTGTAAACCATTTAGCACGTAATTACACATTCTGAATATGACGATAAGGTATTTGTTTATAGGTTCTGTAATAGAAATGCTGTTGGTGCTTGTAGATAATACAACAGAGTATTTTTATTTAGCTAGACGTTCCTGAAAAAACTAGTAAAAACTAGTATTGGAAGATGTTTCTTTAGCAACAAGAGTCCTTGCACATTCTAGTTGTTAGAGACTTCGAAAGTATATTAAAGTCGGTGGTGGCATTTTCGTGTGTTTTATATCATTTAAATAAATAATAAGTGCAATCACCAGTGTTGCTTATCACCTTACGTTAGTCTCTTTATGAATGAAATTTCAACAGCTGTATCATTCTAACCCTTAATAATTGGACACATTTTATATGAACTTGTGTATTTAAAATGGCCTATATTACTACCTCCTAAAATATTGGACATTCTTTCAAAATGGCCGCTAATCAACGTAAATATAATAATAATATAATCAACGTAAATATATGCAATGCAGCACATGACTTGTTGTGCGCCACCACTGCCGCAGAGGCATACGATCTAGCAAGTGTAACAAAACACCCATAGAGGGTACGGGATGGACCAGCAGCCAGGGCAGGCTAGCGGGAATATCGGTATTCGTTGGGCTATTTTGGATAAAGGGAAAATGTGGTAGGAGATATGCCACCGGTAGCATAACAGGATGTTGCGTATACTCTGTATACGCTTCTCCTAATGCTTTGTTGGAGGATCTTGCGGAGATGTTGGGCGAGATTGGCTTATGCATAGCCGCGGACAGAACAGGTAGGTACTGTGTGATGGATGGAGATTTCAACGCCACAGTGGAACAGTCCTACCACCCATCAGAGTGGAACACTGCTGGCACAGTAGGTAGCCAAATACAACTCTATCCCGATAAATGAGGTAGAACGTGTCGGCCTCCGCCGTAAATGACATCAAGGACTGGCAGGTACAGGAGGAGGAAACCTTCGGTGGCCATTTATATATAAGCTTACGATATGACGTGACACAATGTGCCAATGCGTACCAACCCAGTTTGCTTACCGGTACAACTTCCGAAAAATTAACATTGCCGGAATTGATGAGTTATGAAGCCATGCATGATTGATGAAACCGTATATAATACGGACGGACTCACTAGTTACGTTAGATACGTAATTCCGAGACCAGGGACTGAGATTTACTAGTGGACCGAGACCATAGCGGATCTCCGGAAAAGATATTTGCGCACAAGAAGGTATATGACCCAACTAAGGGGCGAACCCGGTGAGGAACAGGCTATTTACAGGGGGCCAAAAATGCCGTACGGGATAAGATCCAGGCCTCTCAAAGGCACACATGAGAATAAGTTGCTACTGCCATTGATGAGGATGTCTAAGGACAAGGCTATAAAAGATTACCCTTAGAAGACTGAAGTACATACCCGACCTGCCGAATATAGAAGCTTATCAAGGCAATACCATGGTCAGATCCCTATTGCCCAGTGTTCGCATGGTGCACCGGAGAGCTCATTCTTGCCGACGAAGCCCCAAGGCAATTTTCGAGAATGAGCTCACTGCTGCCAGCCCTCGGTTACGGTACAATAGAACCCCGCGACTCAATGAAGTGCCCTCTCAAATAGATAGAATAACTGCAGAGGGCTTCCTTGTAACTACACTCCAGGCCATGAATGGGGCTGTATACAGGAAAAGGGCTAAATTGGTCCTCGTCCCCAAATCTAGCAAGCCCATGAACAACCCGTCGTCCTTCAGGTCGCTCTGCATGCTTCACAGTTTAGGAAAGCTGCTAGAGTATCTGATGTTTGGGAGGATAACTGCATATATGGAAGGTCAGGATGGCCCAGCTGAGAATCAGCATGGATATCGGCGGAACATATCCACGACATTATTGCCAAGATCATCGCTACTGTGCTCGCGAGGGCACATTGAGTAAATCTGTTACACTCAATTCAAGATTCATCAGTGTAACGTCGTTCTTACAGAAAGGAATTGAAATACTGCCTAGCCTCTGAACGTAGCAATAGTCTTAAAACAACAAAAGTTTGCTTATTAATAAGAAAAGTCATGTGATAGCGCAGAGTAAGAAATAGCAAAAAGGGGGCCTTTGATAATACCTCGTCCGAATCTATTACAAGAGCCCCACAAGCAAGAGGTATTGATCCCACCGTGGTTCGTTGTATCGGCTAAATGGTAAGTGGATTGAAAATAAACATATCGCTAAATGGAATATCTATAGAAGTATAGGCCGGCAGGGGTCGCGTAGTGTCCCCTTCTATGGTGCCTAGTTATAGACGAATTAAAAATGCATGTACAAGGCTACGCCGACGGCGTAGATAGATTTGAAGACATCACATCAGAACTTCTGCAAGTGCACTCAAACGTATGGAACGATGGTGTGTAAAGATGAAGAAAAACAGGAGAGGTCAAATATCTTATTTATCTTTAATCATCATGCAACATATGACAAAAATTACGAACAAAGCCGTGTTAGGTTTATGCGCATGTCGGCGAATGTTCATAAAAAACCAGTCATCAGCTGGGTTACCTCCATGTTCCTAGCAGAAACTATCGCATCTGCGTGATACCATATAACTCCACAAGAAATAGCTTGAGAAAGCACCAAATGAAAACCACCACCGATACTGGGCAGCGCAAACTGAAATAAAATACTGGAAAAATTTCATTAAGGCTCCCAGTACAGAGACGAAGACGGAAGAAATCCTAAAACTAGCTAGGAACCAATTAATGAATGTTATAAGTCTCTTAACAGGACAGTTTAAACAGCGTTTAAAGTCTTATTAACAATCAATCGCGAAATGTTGCAATTGTTTATCACCAGTGACATATTTTTTTATTATATATATATATATATATATATATATATATATATATATATCTATATAAAAATTAAATTAAAAGTTATAACGAGTTTGCAGATCAATAACGAATAAATTTTGTATGAAGGCGAAAGAAACATTAGATAATTGTTAGAGAGTAGTTCAACAAAAACACATAATGACTGCATTAGTATTCTTAAAAAAACTTCGTCAAATCAATAAAATATCTATGTTGGCATGCGGTAGCCGGAATTATCCTTAAAAGCTTGTAAATAATTCAAGACCTCTCCACATCCAAATATAAAATATGTACTCCAATTATCCTGGTCACCCATGAATAATAAATGACACGACCCATTTAAATTGAACTTTATAATCAACCAGAAAAAAGTGTTATTAATGAGTTTGGTTTGAAAAATTAAATATTTCAATGGCATAATTGAATATTATATTATAGTCACCCAACATAATAGGGGGCCATTACAAATGCACTATGATGCTGTTTATTGCATACGTAATCATATGAAAATTATTTATCCCATGGTGGGTCGTACGCTTAACAAGAGTTTCCAATTAACCGTGCCCTAATACAATCCAAAATTAATTGGAACCTATTCCAGCTACATCCATAGAACGCATGCCAGAATTAACAATGAAATACCATTAGATTTATAATACATTTAATATATAATACATATTTATGAATGCAACAAAGTTTTAAGTAGAAAGTTATAATTGACCATATACGAATGTGTGAATAATGAAGTAAGTAATGTAATGTTTATTAATAAAGGTTTCCATGTTAATTAAATTTATTAGATTTTCAAAAGTTTAAGTTAAATATGCAGAGAGCAAGACGACCTGTCAAGGACTTTTATATAACTATGTAAATTAGTTCTTTGTTGCTGACACCCATAACACAACCAGATTTATCAATTAATAGGAAACTTCAGATCTTTTACCTGAACACCTTTGACGTTTTGCAAAGATTAATGTTGGTATTGTCATAACTTATTTTCCCTTTTCGATTTCTGCAGTTATTATACATAAGTACTCAGTTCATCATTATGCTGTAGCTAAATGTATTGTTTAGTAGCTGCCGACAGGAAAAAATCTAATATTCTCAAATGTATTCTCAAAGGCATGTCTTGTGTCTCTAAAAAAAAACTAGACAACTCTGCTGGCTAAATGTAATCCAATGAATGATTTTGAATTTTGTTACTCGTTTGCATTTCATAACCTTACGTACTTTTGTTTACATATGGCAATGCCATTTCGTATACCGGGACAAGTATCAATAACGGGATATATAATGACATACGATTATGAAAGAAATCTGTTTCTATATAATGCATCCTATGGCAGACTTATCGCGTAGATGAAGATACAGGCGAGTCCACACTTGCTAATAGACGGTCGATTGACAATGTCGAACATGTGTGTATGTTTGGGCCGAGTCGAACGCAACCCGAATCAAGTCGGTACGGATCACAGACAACAGTAATGAAGACGTATAGAATGTTGCATGTTGCTCAGCTTTTCAGTTACAGCTGATATTATCACAAGTTTATTGTTTATTGTGGAAGTTAACTGAGGCATGATGGACTAATGGAAATTGCGGTTTCTCTTGGCATTGAAAACAAGAGGTAGAAAAAAAGATAAAAATTTGGAAAATCCGTATATTATAAAGAGGAAGAAGGAGAAGTAGTCAAGAAATAATGGGACTTGTGCTGGCTTCTAACAACTGCAATGATAATTGCAACAGCCGTCACTGCAGTATCTTTTGAATTAACCATTTAAGTTAAATTAAATTTAAATTAATTAATTGATTTCACTATTTACTGTTGTGTCGGCCGACCAGTCCAGACATACTGAGGTAATGTATATATATATATATATATATATATGTATAAATAACAAATTCTTCTCTTATGCTGACACAGGTAGTACATGTTTTTACCATGATCTAAGTGGTAAATACAATACATCCATACTTCATGAGGCTATTTGATTTGTATAATCTCTGATTTGCCGCTAGACAAAATCAGGTTATGTTAGTGGCATACTAAGGTCACATATGATACGTCAGCTAAGAACAGTTTCATTAATTATATTAATTTATAACTACGATTTGGCTACGTCTTGCTTCCACTATAACTAACTAACACTTTGCAAGCTGTTCGTTAATATTTTAGTGATTTGAACGAAAATAAAGGTAGAAATAATTCCAAAGAGTTGACTCCTTAACTTCTCATTAATAATTCTTTTGGCTGCTGGCCAATAGATCTCACTTAATTTGTGCATTCAGCTTTTGCTGAAATGGTTTCACTTCTTTACTGCATTTAGCAAAGTTTCTTTTACACTCGTTTTCCTTTACGCTGCGAGTCGTAATTAGCGTTTTTAAAGCTCAACTGACAGAAACGTAATGAACTCGCCTCTCGCCTTGCAGCAAATTGTATTTTTCCCAGCCGTTAACATCTCGCAGACGATGGAGAAGGGGGTGTTGCGCTGTAGATTCTCTAATATCGCGGTGCACATACGCCCTAATCCGACAGTTCTGTCGATTGAGATGCTTGTTTTTCAATTGCAGAAGAAAACCGATTGGGTTCATTCATTTCCTATTACTTTCGTAATATGCACCGAACGAACGTATTTCGCGAACAGGGGAGGAATGGGTATCGTATATACCTGCGTGAAAATGGGCATTTTTAAAATGAATTTTTTCTTCTCGCATATGGTAGTCGGTTTTCTGCAGTATATTACTTTATATAGGCTTTAAGTTGACTTGAAATTGCCCTCTTAGCACCCCCGGATCCATTTATATGCGATATGGAAATTCCGATACAGTTGTAGGGGCTGGCTGGCTATATTATTATTTTGTATAGAAATACAGTATTAGATATAGCTTTGCGTTCTATAGAATATAAAGATGTTATGTTAGGGTATTACCCTGCAGCACGCAAATCATTTAGTTTGCGCCCCCCACGCAATAAATCAACTGTAAAATAAAACTATAAAGTGCTGGAAAACTGATCGTGAATGCTTTGTTTTCAGGATCAAACGTGAATAATTATATACTCCAAGATAAAATTAACGAATCAGCAAAACTTCTTATTATAACTTTCAATATATTCAACTATTAAACATTTCAAGTAGGTTATGGTAGGATATTCTCTGTCCAGTCGCGACAGAGAATATCCTATATAAAAATTGCCTGATGGATGTAAAGTAACATTTCATCAATAGTTCTGGGGAAGAATGTGCTTCGATGGTCGTACGAATTGGTTTCCTATGTAGGAGAGATTCATAAATGCACATTTTTATGTAGAAAATATCGTAAAAGAACAATTTGTCTGGATCAATTTAATTTTTTATGCAAGATAACGTCGACCCCAAGTTACTAGAGAGGTACTGGACTACCATCTATTTGTGAATATTCCAACCATGTATTGGCTACCAACAACCCCCAGAGTGCTACGGTAACCTACAGACTAGACTTGTCCTGAGAGTAGGGGAGAGTCACATCGATTACAGGACTAGTATAGAACAGCGGACCTCAACTCCGACAAAATGACCCGGGCACCCCTTAAATAGGGAGATATGATCGCTAAGGTGATAGTAGGGAAGGTCGAAGATGTAGCGTGCGATGTGAGAAACCGCATAAAGTGATAAAAAAAACCTGCAAGGTGGAATAAATACATGGAGGAGCTCTTTGGACATGCAGACGTAGGCAACAATAGGGATCCAATAGCGGATAACAAAGGACCTATCATCATCCTGGATGAAGTGGAATCTGCTAGCAAACGACTGGGCCAGATACGATATATGGAGAAATTCTATAACTACTAGAACCAGAGCAAGCAACATTGTGGACTTCACTTTTTAACAAAATCTATATAGGCAACCAAATACCAAATAACTGGCTAATATCAACATTTATTCCATTTCTAAAAATGGCAATGAAATGTTCTGATCACGAAATAATCACCTAGATGGGCCGCATTCAAAAGATATTTCTTAATATCATTCAAACTCATATATA
Organism: Lordithon lunulatus; assembly: GCA_963942505.1. NCBI lineage: Eukaryota > Metazoa > Arthropoda > Insecta > Coleoptera > Staphylinidae > Lordithon > Lordithon lunulatus. Next base: position 40,823,167 of record OZ012668.1, read on the forward strand.
GAAAACTTAATGATAATATTAGTAATACACAATTCAGCTTCAGGCACTAGATAGGTGTTATTCATGCAAACACTAATTCAACGAGCCTAATAAATTATTGCAAACTTCTTCACATGCATAACATAATTGAGTTCGAAAACGCATTCGGTAAGGTCCAGCATATCCAGGGTGAGATTTATGAGGGAGAAATAACTCCAGCAGCAAAAAAATAAACAAGGAATGCAATGACCACCAAAGGTATAAAGCTATTCCTATGAATCATATAATAGAGAATATACCCAAAAATTCAAAAGAGCATTGCGCTTACTTAATTCGGATTCTGAAATTAATTTGGATTTCCAACCTAAGAAATAGAGGGCCTATCTTCAGCTTTCAAGTGTTAGTACACACATAAAAATGTCTGTGGTGTCGTGGAATGACCCCACGATGATAACACATGCCTGGCCGAGGATAGAGGATACCCTTAAACTAAACCTCGACACCAAACACCAGACGACAACTAAAGCACTAAGAAACCCCGAAAACTGAGGCAAGTGACCAAGAGCCCAAACTTGAAGAAAGAGAAGGAGAGTGGAGGCAACTACTAAGTGAAAAAAAAAGACGATGACGAGCACTGCACCACTTTTATCCCAAATCAAAAGAACAAATGGACCATGACCAAAACAACAAACCGAATACCGTGTAGCATCGGTCGGCGAAGGCATCGCGGTAGGTGCACCCTCATCCTACTACCACCCAGTAGCAGATGAAGCAAATACCAACGCCCGTGGAAAACACCAACCCATTTGGTGGAGGCGGTATAACACCAAGAACTTCAACAACCAAAAGATAAATGGAGATTGAAGCGAGCAAAAGTCCGAAAAATCTGCTGACTGATCTACTGCCACCCAGCCCAGATAGCTAACAGTAAAGCCATCTCGCCTCCGGATAGGGTAGACGGGAAGGCGGAACAATCAGGAGCAAAGAAAAAGCTGTCGACGCACCACAAAGCAGAACATGAGGACGAGGACGAAGGTTAGGACGTCTAAATACAGCTGGAAGAACTTGACGGACACAGCAGTAACAACAAGGAACATACCCAATGACAGGAAAGTGGACGCGGCCTTTCTTCGCGAAAAATACGAACAGGTCTTTGGCAAAACTGGAACCTCGCTTTGGGGACTTCTACCCCAAAGCGCCAAAGCGAAAGGCCCGAAGCGCCAGCTAAAAGACCTAAAGGCGAAAAACGCACAATAAGGCAGGGAGATGGATACAGTAAGAGTGCAGATGAAGGACGTGCAGGGTCAACTAGAATAGCTGATCAGCCACATGCTAACAAACCCTATCCTGCCACAGGAAAGATAGAAAATGGTGAAAGCCATAACAAAAATACCGAGCACTTTCGATAAGTAAAAGCCTTACAACGAAGTAGTCCAAACACTGGTCGATAACTGGTCCCAGGGTACCTTCCCGGTGGTGGGCAGGGAAGTAACCAAATGGCCCCGAGCATCGAGTAGTGGCAGAAATAGACTAGCAATATAGAACAGTGAGATGCGGCTGGAAAAGGAATATCAAACGGCTGATCTTAGAACTCCCGAACTTGAATCTAAAAGTGGGTGACACCCATACCTGCCATGGTATCCAAAGCATAAGGACAATCGCATAGGCGACACAAGACTGTTTGTTGTAGTTGATGCGACAAGGCTGCCCAAATAGGACATAAGAAAAATAAGCGATTACTTCTTCGCAAATTCAAAGGTGCAAGCAACTATGAGGGACCTAGAGGTGCATCACGCATCTGAAAATACCTTGAGAACTACCACTATGACAACAAACTCCAAGACAAAGGAGGAGGAGTCAATGCTCATTAAACCGACTGCGGGAAACATGTATTCGGACCTAGTGAGACAATGGACATCTCCGGATTAGAATGAGGGGCAGTGGCGCCAAAGCCGACGCACTGTGTGTAGACATCAGCGCGAAGGAGCTGGGAACCGTGCCCAGAGTCAGGAGGCCGAGAGTAACCATGCACATTAGGAGCATGGAGGTATCTACTGAACACGAGAACTGAGGTTGAGATGGCCATTAAGCCGGCAATAAGAGTGGGGATTTCTATAGGGTGGTCAGCCGTGACCGACCTGAAACGGGACGCAAAACATCACGGTGTCAACAAGCGAGGGAGGGGCGGATCACGTTGCAGCAACTAGGCTGAAAGTAGATATGATTCAATGTAGAGCCACCAGAAGGGAATACCTGCCATAAGTCTGCAGATATTGCCGGTTGGATGGCCACCAAGCCCCCGAGTGTAGTGGGGAGGTCAGGAGAAATTGATGTCTGAGATGTGGCGAAGAAGGCCACCTGCCTACTATGCACTATGCAGGACAGAATGTCATACCGCAAAGGGTTCCCGATGCCCAATAAGGAGAAGAGCTAGGGAAGAGGCAATATCAAGCCCAGAGGTGAAGGCGGACGGGGCCAACCAACGCAATGTAGATTGGGGACATAAGCTAGATATGTAATTGAGAATAAGAATGGTACATTGCTATATTTTCTCAGCCCTCATGTATAGAGTGGAGTGATGGATCCCCGAGAATACGCTGAAAAAAACTCGAGGCCTTCCAAATGTAGGTTTATCCACGAATGACAAAGATAAGCTAGATGGATCGAGTTACTGATATAAAGGTAATAAACAGAAAGAAAAAATAAAAGGAAATTGTTAACACCGTGAAGATCAGGAAACTATCATATGTCACATAAAGAGATAACCAGATAAATACAATACCTTACATCTGGTAATTCAAGGAACATTCGAGGGAAAATGTAGTCTATGCAGAAGAAGAACGTCATGGCTGCGGAACCTTGGGCAAAAGTAATAATAGCCAACATGATCGCCAACATTCGTCGAAAAAATAGAACACTTTAAAAAGAAGAAGTGTTCCGTGCGTTCTTTGGGTGTAAAGCAGGATGAGTCGTATGTATTAGTGTACAGTATAAATACTAATAATACTAAATTTTATTATTTAACGTTACGTTATTAAACCTGAAGCGTTCAATGTTATTCCTTAGATTATTCCTTAGAACTTATATCATATTTCATATTCTTAGAATATGGTCTAAGCATTATTATAATATTATGTTATTAATATTTTTAACCGTAAATATCACTTAGGATGTTGAATATATTGAGAACAAAATCTGCTTGTGGCTGGTTGTCCTAAATAAAATATTATTCCTTATGTGGTATTCTGGTGTATGATCGACCAATTTTATTATACCTTAAGCGTTATTCCGTTTCTTGGTGTTTGAAACAAGCATTAGTGGATGACTGAGTGTATTTTAATTGATTAACATGTAGTACTAAGTCAATTAGTTGATAGCTTGGAAAATATTGGTTATAATATTTAGTTTTAAATAATCAGAATTGTATTTATTATAACTATATAACTAGCTATGAACCTTCGGGTCCTTCTACCGGCTATTAGTGTATGTGTATGCGACTATTAGGACTTGCTACTCGTCCTGAAGTATTCTAAAGTGTCGTTAATTGTATCTCAACGACAAATGGTACCGAATACCCGGGCGGGCATTCGAACACAGGCCGCCCGCTCGTAAAGCGACACTAGATCGACGTGTAGAAAGATACTATTTATTTGTTTATTATTGTTACTAGTAGAAATACGAATAATAGTATACACATAATTTTAATTAAATAAATCACTCGGACGTTTTACATTTTAAACAATATCAGCGCCACGCCTGGAATGGATGTCAAATCAAAAACAGCAACAAAACAAGCGTTGAAATGTTTAAAGGTGGACCATAATTTATAGTTGATTGTTTTTATGATTTTAATTAATAGTTTTATATTTTATTTATTTATATAGGGTTGTTTTTAAAATATATTTTTCATTACATTTTTATTCGCTAATTTCCATTGTTCGATGATTTTACAACCGTCGATAGTTGGATACTTTTATATTTGATATTATCTATTATATAGAAAATATATGCAGATTTAGCATTATTTTATAAATAGGGTACTACTAAAGAACTAAATATTAATAAAACTTGTATCAATGTGCTCGTAATGCATACAATAGGATCAAGTGGGTAGTATATAGAATAGATTAAATAATATATTATAAGTATTAGGTATTAAAGTTTAAAGCCATTTGGCGACACTACATGAATTAACAGTACACACCATATGCGTTACATCACTTTGTGTATAAGATATTATGTGAATTCATCCTCACGCTAGTGAGCTACATTCATGAGACCTAACATGAAAATAGGAGTCTGTTAGAATGAAAGTGGCGTAAGTCATATTTGAACTGTTTTGAAAAGGAGAAAATTTTTTGAGTGATAATTATGCAAATTGACGTGTGCAATTTCAGACTTGAGCTTAATTTATTCATAAATAAAAATGTAACTACGTAAATCGATTTACATAAATACAAAACTACTAAATGGTCTCCTTTTCAAAAAGATTTAAATGTGACTTACGCCACATTCATTCTCACAGGCTCATATGTAGATTGATAAGAGGTGAATATATATTATATATATATATATATATATATATATATATATATATATATAATATATATATATATATATATATATATATAATATATTTTATAGAATATATTTACTTTGAAGGCCTAAATAATTCCTTTAATAGACACATTAATGACTAATTCACCTTTCACTGAAAATGCCTATATAATAAAAATTAAATTGTAATATTTTATCGAGAACTTCTAAAAGTTTATTATTTGTTGTAGTTGCATGCTGCAGTTTTATTATCCTTCCGCACTTGAAATAACAATTAAATTGGTGGTTGTTGTGCCAAACATATCTCTTTATCTTTCTCTTTCTTTGTCGCCGGTTAAGATGAGCATATAGATTTAATATCTAGTGACCTACTTGGAACGCAGCCCTGTAGCAAAATTTCTGAAGAAAATCGTAAGGATTTCGCAGTTACGACGATTATAAATATCATTTTTATTAGAGATTGCATGTTCGTACATAGATTCGGCGTATAATGTCTCTTTTTACGCCAAGTAGAATCGGATTTCAATAAAGGAATCGGTATAGAATTCTAATTTAGCTAACGGAGGAATTTAGATTAAATTCTCCCAGCGCGGGAATATGTAATGTATTAATGTGAAATTAGAAATGCTTTGCATTGCTATTGTGTTAAAATCCTAGAACTGTATACGACTTTACGAAGTGAAATCTTGACACGTGTGAATTAATTCTAAGTTTATTGCAGAATTATATGTTGAGATCAATTAAATTGCCTTTACGCACTAGAAATGGCTCTATATAAATCGAAATTAATTTAATTTAAGTCTCACACATATATCTTTGTGTATGTGAGACTTAAACCTGACCCGGTGTATGGGATAAATGTTTCCAACACGTTATCGGAAAACTAGTGAATATTGTCAAACAAAATGTTGCATGTATCTATTATCTCCCGTAATTCTGTCAAAAAAATAACGTTTTCGAAATTTGATACAAAAGTCGTTTTTATTATTTTAGTATATTAATTTGTATCATGTCATGACCCAAAAAGAGAAGCAGATGGCAAAACGAAATGGATGAAAATAGTCGAAGAAACAAGCATTCTCAAAAAGTTGCCACGAAACACAAAAAAGTGTTATGATCCAAGGACTATACGGACTAATTGAATCTATGACTATACATTTTTCAAAAATATACATTTCATTCAGGTAGTGTTTCTTTTTAGTTAAAACAATGATTTAGAATTAAAGATAGCGAATGTATTCGGCATATTATGAAGCGCATGATAAAATAATGTGCACTGGCTAGATTAATGTTTTCCCATAATAAATGATAATAAAATTTTCTTAATAAAAACGTCCAGAGTTTGAGGATAGATATATTAGCAAATCAGAATATAGTTATAGTATCTGCTTTTGTAATATACATAGTTAAGTTATATAATAACTATAATAATTACATTAACAGCATTTCACTGTTCAGCACTTTGCAAGTTTTTATTGTTGGAACAAGAATGAAAACGATTTCACGTAATACATATAAAACAAATATGCTAATAAGTTTCTCTAATCCATTTTATAGTGCAGCATAACTGGATGTCTATACTAATTTCTGTAGATAAACATCACATTTTTAATATCACTAACGCTCAATTTATAGAAATAATAAAATTTGTTGTATTGGTATAAATCTGAGGAAAATTATATTCAAACCACTCATAAGAACTTGCCTTTATTACAGACAGTTTGTTTCATAAAGTTAGGCATCCACGCTTTCGTGGAAAAGTCAAAATATCTTCAAAAGTATAGTTCTAGGACCAATCAAACTATTCCCTTTTACTATTTAAAACTAAAAAAATAAAGAGTGCTTATCTCTATTTTAATAATATTTTATTAATTTCAATTAATACACTGGAATATATTTAATATCACGCGTATAAATAGAAATTTAATTTAACATTTACATTTCATTAGTTACATCAAATGAATTGTAAATAAATCAACCACGGAAATTATAGCTTAAATAAGAGCTTCTCGCTCCGCCAGCGGAAAAGCCTTCGGGTTATAAAGATAGAAGTTTTTTTCTAATTTGAATCTCAATATGTTAATAAATTAAAACGTGAATTAAAATATTTAATTTTCAAAATTTGGGGACCCAAGAAGTATATGGTATGATATTTCTATATGTTTTTATGTTTCTACTCCAAATTCTATGACTCAAATCGCTATCTGAAGTTCTTTCGCCAACTTATACACAACATATAGATCGAGCTGGTATATAGAAAAGAGGATGTGTACGTTCATTAAATTATATATTTTATATATGTTGCATTTCATATTTCTATTTAGTTATTTTATATTGCGTACATGTCAACATTTTGCTTGAGTTTTACTCTTGAATTTCCTCATATATTCTAGTTTGTGATTGCTATTTACAAATTTAAAATTGTTTCACTACAGTGACAATTAATACTAATAACCTCAATTGAGTGAGGGAATCGGGGTTTTAAAATTGTTTTAAAATTTTTGTGAAGTAACATCAATATTTGGTATATTAAAAAAATATCTTCTATTTTTTTTAATTAAATAAATATGATATATATGGAATATATGAAATAAATAGAGACAGTATAGAATACAACAAACGAAAATGTAATAGGCATAATATAAAAGAATATTAAGAACCTTGGAAAATCAAAATAAACAAGGGTAGAACAAAGAAGAGGGCAAGAAACTAAGATAATGTTCCAGCGTCTGAAGGTTGAGGAACAAAAGAAATACAGAAAACAAATAAAATAAATAAAAGAAGAAAATTCAGAGAAGCAGCTGAATAGCTGAGAATAGGCTGAACATTAATGATAGAAAAGAGAAGGAGAGTAACATGATAATAATAGGAATAAGAATGGTGGAAAACATAAATAGAGGAAATGCTGAATTAAAACAACCATATAGGAGACAAGAATCATAAAACTGAAAGATATTATTGCGTTAACTTCTTTCAGTACAAGCAGGAACGAGAAAATTAAAATAATTAAACACAAACGACAATGATATGAAGAATTTAGAGTATAAGAACAAATAAGAAATGTGTAAGAAAAACAATAACGGAAACACGAAGACGAATTCGGCAAGAATAGAAAAATAGTCATAAGAAACAGAAAATAAAACTTACTATAATAAAAAGGCACAGAACAAAATAGAAAAAAGATGACAGAACTAAAGGACTAAAGCACATAATAAGTAGGTAGGACTAAAACTACAAGAGGATGAAATATAGACAATAATGGTAGAATACGGAAAAAGAGGAAGATAAAAGAAAAAAACACGACAGACCTAAAGGACTAAAAGACATAATAAGTAGGTAGGACTGAAACTACAAAAGGACGAAATATGGACAATGATGGTAGAATACGAAGTAAACGAGGACCAAATAAAGGGAGACAACGATAAATTCTGCGAAAGAATACAATTAGAAATAGATAATGAAGCAGAAAACGCATACATAGGTAATAAACGATAAACTCAAAAATAGAGAAGAGGGAAAAACGGAAAGAAACTAAAAAAGATGATAGCTTTTCCAACTTACTCCAAAAAAAACACAAGATTTATTTAGACAGATATAGAAGATACATCCATATACTAATAGGAGATATGAACACAAAAATGGGGCTGGCGAGAATAAGTAATGGGAAAGAATAATTAGGGACATAAATGAAAACGGCGAATTCCTTATAGACTACTGCGCAAATAACAACCTCCTCATAGGTTGAAGCATGTTCAAGCATAAGGCTATATATAAAGCCACATGGACATTTTCAGATAAAAGATCAAATAAAAAAATAGACTACATCATAATTGACACACAAAAATGGAAAGGTCTATTACAAGACGTTGGGGCAATAAGGGTAGCCAACGAAAACTCAGATCACTCACTAGTAACCGCTAAAACAAAAATTGTAATTGTATAGTCTTATGGGCTGCTAACCATAAGACGATACAACAAGACAGAATAACATACAATATACAATGGATCCAAACTGAGGAAACACGTTTTAGTAAAATATACAGGTAAAGCAAAAACACAGACATTCTGAAAAGGCAGACGTGAAGATCAGATCAGATCAATGGTGGAGCAACTGCAAACATATAATGAAAGAAAAATGTAGACAAATAGCTGTGTAAAAATTGGAAAGGTTAAAACGATAATGAGTACCACGAATAAAATACTAACGAGAATACTCCTGTAGAGAATGAAAGAGGGGGTATTAGGATCATTGAAGATTAACCAAATGGGATGTGGGTCCAGAAACTCGTGCACGGATAATATAAGTACACTTTGAATTCTCAATTGCCATAGAATAGTAAATAACCGTTCACTTACATTAACTTGAATACAAAGACTTGAATACTCCTGGAGACAATGAAAGAGGGTGTATTAGGATCAACCAAACAGGCTGTAGTCTCAGAAACTCGTGCGCGAATAATATAAGTACACTTTGAATAATAATTAAGAACGCCATAGTAAATAACCGTTAACTTACATTTTGTGAAAAATCATTGAATAGGATAAATCGAAAGATAATGTGGAATGGATATTAGATAATTACGGCATACCCCAAAAAAATACCTAAATAATTAAAATACTCTCCAGAGATATAGTGATTGAAACAGGCGTAAGGCAAGGATGCTTCCTTCTCTTATAGTTTTCTTTATTGATGGATCACATAATGTACAAACTAGCAAACTAGAAGAAATAAAAACCAGTATTAATTGGAAATTCAGGGAAAGACTGGGAGACATTGAGTTCGCAGGCGATGTCTGCTTAATAGAACACAACATGATACACCTAGATTGCACAAAGAGAAGTTAAATATAAACAGCAATAAATGAAGCATAAAAATAAAAAAGCAAAAACAAACCACAGAGAAATATAATAAGTAAAACAATTTTGGTACCCGGTTAGCGAAATTAGTAAAAATAGAGGATCGACGAAGAAATAAGGAACAGAAATAAAAAACATAGGGAATATGCCTAAAAAATATGGAAATCCAATGAGATAACAAAGAAAAACAAAATTAAAATATTCAATTGTATTACTACTATTACTACTGTATGCATCGGAATCCTGCACGACAACCACAAAAATAGTCAAAAAGATGCAAACATTCATAAACAAGTGTTTAAGGAGAATTCTTAAAATATACAATGCGGATACAATGTGCAACGAAGACCTTTGGAAGATATGTAACACAATTCACAATTAAAAGGAAGAAATAGAAATAGATTAGACGTACGATAAGAATAGAAAATACATATACAGATACAGTCCTAGAATATAAAGACACAGGAAGGCGAAAGAGAGGAACACACCAAATATATAACAAAAAACAAGTAAACCATGAGCATACAAAAAACGTAAAACATAGAAGGAAACAGTGCAAGATATAAACAATATAAAATAAGAAAAAACATAAGGCTGGCAACCTTTGGAAAAAGTGCCCAGAAAAACAAGTAAACCATGAGCATACGAAAAAACGTAAAACATGAAAGGAAACAGTGCAACATATAAGCAATATAAAATGAGAAAAAACATAAGGCTGGCAACATTTGGAAAAAGTGTCCAGAAACACTTGGATGCCCCAAGCTAAAACGACTAAAAAATAATAAACTAGGAGTGAGCCTAGTAAGAGAATAGAATCTTAAGGCAGAGTGACTCATTCGAATCTAAAACTACAGGATTGTAATTCCGACTCTCACTCTCACGACTTCGTATTTATGTTGATGAGAGTCACTGAACTGTACACGCCCTTGATTTGATAGTGAAAAGAATCAGTATTTTTGCGGCTCTTGGTCCGAACGCAGATTCGCGCGAAGCTGATATCGTAGAGTTAATTAATCCCACTGATACAATTCGCGCGTCCGCTTAGAATCTCTGTAACATTTCTGCTGATTATAACTAGCGTTTGATATATCCGTTCATGTATAAAGTATCGTTGCCGGGTTAATTAATTCCCGGGTTTTAGTAAAAAGTTAAGATTACAAATTTAACAAAACGTAATCTTCATTAACAATATCTTTATATTCCCTAATAAAAGGATTAAAAAATAATAATTGTATTGTCATAAATAATAAAATATAGGGTATGTATAAATTGGCGAAAGAACTTTAGGTCGCGATATTGGTCATCAAATTGAAGAATACAGTTCCGTGCTTCCTCAGTCCTCATGAACCATTTTAAAGACACGTATATTTGGAAACCATGCATACACATGGGTATCTTACTTTATTAACTGCACGGTAACGAGTATATCCATTATATCGCACCGCTTCCTGAATATAGGAACAAAGTTAAGTTATATGTATAGCAAAATCTTAAGTTACAACATACATAAACAATATATTACAAAAAATACATTTTGAAATTAATTATTTTTTATAATTCCATTGTTGTTGAGATAGTGCCAACAATTCGCGGTCTTTCAAACTACCCTCCCGAAGGCTATATACATGGCAAGCTCCAGGTGAAAGGAATATCACCAAATTGATTTCATAATGGCCAACAAAAGATTCCAGAACTCAATAATATCCACGAAAACATACCCAGGAGCTAACATCACCTCGGTTTATAACCTTCTATTACCAAGGGCTAACCTGAGACTCAAAAGAACAACCAATAAACAGTAGATACATAAACGTCCAGATATGAATTTACTAAAAGGTACAACTAATCGAATAAGTAAAACAATATGTAAACAGCAGCTTAGCTGCTCTACAGGTATGTCCTACCGAATTGATAACCAGCGAATGGAAAAGCATAAGAAGTATATTAGCAACAATTCTGAAAAGTATACATTAAAGAGTGTATAGAAAATTTATAAACACATAGGAAATATACATCATACGGTACTCATACTCATACAGAGAGCAATGGACGTAAAGAACGACGTATACCCATGCTCTATTGATTAGGTCAAACCCGATAAGCTGATGAGTATCCTATAAGGAATCGGAATGGAGGAACCTGAAAAGCGCATAAACGCAATGACTGAACAGAAAACCTCATCCCAGATAGACATCCAAAAGGAGGCAGGGGTGTGCTGTTATATATTATGAAATCAATTAGATTTGTGATATTCCTTTCACCTGGAGCTTGCCATTTATATAGCGGGGGGTAGTTGTGAGAATGCATTAAAATGCCAATTTTTTTTGTTTTAGAGAATTACGTCATTCCGGCACACTTTCGTTTCGGCAGCCTAGAATGAATTTATCAATCATATCGCCGTACGATCCTGGTGCTTTTTTTGCATTGAAGTCGTCCATTTGGATGAAGACTTCTTTCATTTCAGTATTTCGTTACTCGAGTATATGTCATTATCGTCGTGGCGTTTTAATGGCATGTACTTTAACTTCACCTGCATAAAGTACTTTCCTACTTGATATTGCCCCGTTCCTGGCCATCTGGTCCAATTTTAATTGTAAAAGGGGATTGCGGAACAAAAAGTTTGAGAAACACTGTTCTATATATATACTTTCCTACTTGATCTTCCCCGTCCCTGGCCATCTGATCCAATTTTAAGTGTAAAAGGGGATCGCGGACCAAAAAGTTTCAGAAACACTGCTCTATATTATGTATATTAGACTGCGAGAGTTGAATAGAAAAATATGAATTTAGACATTTAAAACTGTTCACAGCCCTGATCTAACACAAGCAGTTCTCTGTTGCAATATCATCCACAAAACTACATCCAATTAAGAGATACCCAGCAATCCATCACGCCTCTAGTTTATTACATTCGTGCTCTTTAGCGCTGTTAAATGTCGGCGCAAATTACATATGTTGGAGCACCCTATGTTGATGTAAGACATATAATCCCCGACACCATAAATTTAGGTCATGTTACACGCGAACTGACCGAATCTCACGGGCCAATTTAATTACGCTTACCTATTGCTAATTGTTCATTTCTCATCTGACGTTGTAGGATACGCTAATTAATTTCCATGTGTAATTGAATACTTAACGCCCTGTACAATGAACGCCGCTATACAAACATGATGATGATGCACAAAAGTGCCGAATTTAATTTGATTCAATTGTGGTTCGTTTAAATACAAATAATAATTTAATTTGAATTATGAATTGCGGTTATTTTATTCATTCTGTTGTTCTGTTTTAATATGCGTAGTAGTTGAATTTGTGAATTTATAGTTGTTGCTTATCATATTTACGGTACTTTACTTTTGTCCATCATTAATTTGTTATATATATATATATATATATATATATATATATATATATATATATATATATATAGATATATATATATATATATATATATATATATATATATATATATACATTAACATTTATTGTTTTTGTGTTATTGTAATAGATTAGAAACCGGGTATATAAAAAGTTGTATCCTCAAAACTTAAAGATATTAATATTAGAGGATATAGATACATAATACATTAATATCTAAATATCAACTTTGGGGATTTGATTAATTTCATATTTTACCTCGTGCAACATGTTAGTATTACATTTGAGGAATTATATTATAAATTATATAAGTATAAATACATAAATAAATAATAATAATAACATCCCATGCATGTTTGTTACTGAGTAGTTTCGATACAATGCCTAATAGGACGACTATGCTCATATTTTTATAAGAAGGTGATAACCTTCTTGATTGGTAATCGATCAAAAATTTACATCAAATAAAAAAGTAATGTGCTGTGAACGCCTTTTATTCTCGGAATTCGAATCGACATTTAAAAGAATATAAAATCCAATATGCGGGCTTAGGGCTGAATCTGTCATATATAAGCAGATTAGTAACTGAATTAGAGAGATATATTGGAATCTAAAGATAATCTGCTTTTATACATCCCAGCCTTAAAATACTAATTACATATTGAATACATCAAATTACATATTCAATATGTCTATAAATTCAGATATAAATGCTTCGGAATATATTAACTATGTCTAATAATAGAAAGTTTTGTTATACTTGTTAGATTTTAAATTGACACCTTTATAACCAAGAATTGGCCAGTGCACATTATTCATATATACCATAATAGTTAATATATCTAAAGAAATATATAAAATATTTTTTTAAGAAATCAAATATTTTATAATTTAAGTTTTCCATTACTTTTAAAAATTTTCCGCGATAATTATGCAAATCCTACTGTTCAATTCTTAATCATTTATTGTTGTAACTATTTCTGATATTTTCCTGGATAAATCCACAAGAAGTCCATTTTATTGACTTCCGCTATGATTTTGTTTTTGCTTGAGCATCAACAATTTCAGTAGCTTTCTCGTTGGTTGAAAATAATCTCGCGTGCGCTCATTATTGGTTGATTGACCAAGATGTTTATTTACCAATAAAAACTTTAGACTTTAGCTAATTTTTTTTTTTTGGAAATAAGTGTCATCTCTGTTAGAGATATTTTTTTAAATTTTTTTTTTAAATAAAATACTACATTCGAGTAGAAGTAGAATTTTATACAAAAATCCGAAAACGTAGTCGCAGTAGGTAAACATGGATGTCCACCAAAAACGAATAAGACGGAGATACGTGAGGTGTGAAAATATACAGTCGTTTTTACTAAAAGGAGGAAACAATTATCGCAGCCAGAGCCGGTCCTGGGTATGCGGGGAAATCTTGTTGCTCTTGTAAGTTGCCCGAATGTAAAACGGAAATAACCCACCACAAATCCTGCGGTCCGCGGACGCCCCCCAGATTTGGCCGCCCAGGGTCAGCGCCCGTGTCTGCGCCCCGTCAGGACCGGCTCTGATCAAAATTTTTCAGACATGGCTGTAAAATGATCATGGGATAGGTCCCTTTATTAGGATAAAGAAGATTTGTGCAAAAATTGGATTTGAATTTTTTCCGCACAATTACTTTATCCATAGTAAGTTTAAAGTAAAATATGAAGGGAAAAATACAAAACTATGCACAAGTCTTCATAATTTTTAATAGCAATCCTCAAATTGCGTTCAATTAAGGATTATCTAATGCAATTTTTGATGTATTTCGTGAGGAATTAATGTTTGATTTGCAAAGAGGGAAATATAAGTTCCTAGAAATATAAATAAGATGTTATTCTGTGATGCAAATGTAAATATAAAGTATTTTTATGTCGTCTATCTTCCTCCTTTTCTCGCCGGAAAACTTTGCTTTATACATACTAGCACGAAGATTTTTATATATTTTTCTCTTTAAAGAAAGGAAGGAGATACAATTTATTTATATATATATATATATATATATATATATATATATATATATAAAATGTTTTTTTTTCGCTATAACAATGAGAATTTATGATTAACTATGTGTAGAGAAAATGCAAAGCGAAAAATGGCCATTTGCAATTTCTTATCATCCGAATGTTGATATAATTGATTAATAGTCGAATCGTTCGGTTCCTAATCCTGTTATTAAATGGTGGCTGAGGTTTCCATCAAGTTCCCATGTGTTTTATTTTTACAATCATCAGAACTAGATGGAAACTAAGCTACTATTAAATAAAAAGTGTTATATGATAAAAAGTTAGGTTGCTTTTATATTATTATTGCGATAAAATTTCTTATAAATACATTAAGTTCCATATATTTTATCAAATAACTAAACCTCTAGTTTTAATCAATTAATACAATCGTGCAAATAAATGCCAAGTAGATTTAGTCAACCTAAGGTACTTTAAATCTTATTAATTCATGTACAGTATTTTTCTGTTCTGTAACAGTAACAATATATACGTCAACAGGCATTATTGAAATTTGAAGAAAACAGTTAAGATGAACATTGTTTTAATACAATAAATCATTATACCTGAAATATAATTAAAGGCAGATATGAATGGTTGTATTAAATGTATCAATTTAGGTTACTAATTAAATTATATAATTATAAGATTGAGTATTATTATCGAAAGCTTTATTCAAACTTTAAGAATATTTTCAGATTGTTTTGTGGTTATACATTATTATATTCCAAAATTGTTTTACTAGTTAAGTTAAGTTTTCAGGTATTTTTCGTTTGCCTTCCTGACTATATTTTTCTATTTTTTTATGTTTCTATCTCTTCATGTACTGTACATATATGTTCTACATTATTAATTCATTTCATGTAGTTCCTATATGCAAATATATGTTTCATTTTTTATATTACTGATATTATTATAAATTTTGAGTGCACTTTAAATTACAGTTCTGTAGTTTAACTTTCTGTTAAAATTTAATAAAAAATAATTATATATGCCTTCATGGTACTACCGTTGTATATATCTATTTTTGTTCTGTAGATATATTTAACATATCGAACCCGTGTAGGCTGTTGTAACATTTATCGTTAGGATACTTTTATCGATACTTTAGAAAACACGGGGAGGATTTTCTGAGTTGCAAGTCTTAACAATCGTATAGGTGCATATATGTATAATAACAAACCACAAAAGGTCCTTATCGAAGTTCAGAGCCTTTTGTGGTCTATTATTATATATGCACCTATACGATTGTGAAGACTTGCAACTAATTTTTTTTAAATGTAAAATTAAAATTAATTCTATATCTACAAAAAAAGATGAATCTTGATTTATTCCTCGGTCCTCGCCGTGGTTTGTGGTTGTGATTCCATTACTAATTATCAAATAACATATTTGTGTAAATTAAATTAAGTTACAATTTTTCCGTAATTAAAAGAACTGTTTACGACTTCAGTTATTATAGAGTTATTTATTTATTTTGATATTTTTTATATATTTACATTCTATAATTATTTTGTTTACATAAGTAATGAATTTTATATATTTTGAATATATTCTTTATATTCCCTTATTTTCCTTCACATGCGAGAATTTATTGGAAACACCAATGATCACAAAAATGCTGTGAAAATTAAATGAGAACATTTCTGCCGTTTTTATTTGTACAGTTTAGTACTAAACATTTTAGCTTTTCATTTTTACAACCACTTGCATCCACACATAAACCCCCTCCTAACTCCGTGATAACACAACTATAATCCGTCCAGAGCACAGCACTGAAATTTTCCCATTCGCATAAATTTCGGTGGCGAGACGGGGGGCGGTATGTCGCCCACCGAAAACTTACTTTATTAAAACTACCACGAAGCAACGGACGGCATCCAGAGAATATCCATTAAAACAATAGCCGAGTGTTCACTGCACATGACTAAAACTAATTACAACCTATGCCCGTGTGAACTGTTTTGCGGGGCGGCGCGCGAGTTTTCGCGACGTGGGCGAGCGGCGGCGCTCCGGGATGATGATGCGACGCGCGTTGGCGATAAACTGGATCCCGGGCCGACGCCGTGCGTCCTGACGCCGCCCGGACCTGCGCCACTGTTACAAACAACCACTTTTTGACTTACGCCAAAACTGAACGCGCTTCTTTCGCCCGCATGCCAACACGAGCGAAACATTACCCGGAATAATTTAAAAGTTTCATTCACGATTTGGTTGGGGGGCGTAGTTTTCTGAGAGTTTCCGTGTGGAGATTTGAAATGTTTACGAATTTTGAGGGATGTGCATGCGAACTAAAAGCGACAAGTTTGTATGTTGTGTGTTTTCTAATTTGTGAAATGGAGGAATGATTTTGGAATTAATTATTTATGAACGCACTGAACCCTTTTCAAAATATTTTCATCAAAATAAAGTTCTTTGTTATTATTATTTTTGTTTTCTTTTTTTTTCAACATACTTTAGTTTAGGTTTACTTTTATTGTGTAAGTATTAAGGAAATATTTATTTGTATTATTTGATATTTTTAATATTTTCAAAACGAAATGTACACTCACAGACTGAAAGACCCGTGAAGGGTCAATAGTCTAATAAAGATGGTTTATATATATTATATTTACTAAAGAGTAGTTAAACCGTTTTCAACTTTCATTTGATCATTATTTCCAACTATTTTAAGACGATGACGAATGAAAGGAAAATGGCGTAGTTAAAATTACAAACTGATTAAGTAACGTGTGATAAAAATACACACAAAGTTTGTATTAAAGCTCGTTTTACTATATATTTTTTTGTTGTTGTTGAAAATAATTTAAAACCTCACCCCCTTCAGTGCGCTCATAAATGGCTGATACGACACTTTTAGTGCAATATCTAACTAAAGAAATTAGCACATTAAAATAAATAATCACAAAGTAGTTTTTACAATCCAATAGTCTATATTTTAAACTTAACGCAATATACACTTATACATCCCACCTCCGCTTGCATGGTTACTGGGTTTTGGTTACTAATTAAATTATATAATTATAAGATTAAGTATTATTATCAAAAGCTTTATGCAAACTTTAAGAATATTTTCAGATTGTTATGTGGCTATACATTATTAGTATTCCACAATTGTTTTACAATCATTTAATAAGTTTTCAGGTATTATTTGGTTTGCCTTCCTGACGATATTTTTTTGTTTTTTATGTTTTATCTCTTTATGTACTGTACATATATGTTCTACATTATTACGCATTATACACTTATACATCCCGTCTCCCTCTGCATGGTTGCTGGGTGGATAGAGTAGCCGTGATCAAGTTCGGACAAAGGAGAGGAAATACAGTGCTCACAGAACCAATACTATTCTTTGGAACCTGGTAGAGGATACGTACAAGGCAAAGAACCAGGGACAAGAGAAAAAGGAGACTGAACCAACGCCACATGGAACATAAAGACACTAAATAAACGAGATCAGGAACTGTAAAATCAACCAAAGGAAAACAGAATCGGCATAAATTAACTTCAGGAAACGCATAAAAAGAGCAAAGGACAGACAGTCCTGGGAGAGTATTTTCTCACTATCAGTGGAGTCAAAAAAACAAAACAGCAAAATACATGATATAACATATGTTTCAGAAAGAGTAATAGAACTGAAGATTAAAATAAACAAGAACTGCGTCAACAGTAACTGTATATACAGCCCAGAGACGAAATACGTCCGAGAAGAATTCTATATATAGGTTGTTATAGGGGCATTAGACAACACAGGGAAGAATGAATCCATAATCATTTTGGGAAATTTCAACGCCAGAGTTGGACGAAGGTGATACCCGGGGTAAACAATATTCTAATAAAAACACCAATATGGAACAAAGACCACAAATAACGACATATATCCATATATACCAACAACCGACAGTCGGGGTGGTGTATAGGGCTTCGCTGTATAGATTTCAAAGGTGGATCGGAATGACTGGTTCACTTACAGTTCTCAGGTTCCTAGCTCTCACCTATGGCTCCTAAGCAACTGCGTTAACCTGCAGGTAAAACCCAAACTAGGTGTGGGCAGAAACAGCGTCTGACCCGGCTATCAATAGGAAAACCTCTGTATACTACTCAAGAAAACCCACGCCATTGTAATAAAACATAGCAATATCAGACATGGTACTCCTGTTAATACGACTGTTTTTTATATTCACCCGCATCCGATGCGCCACATGTTCAGAACGACATGTGGCGCATCGGATGCGGGAGAATATATTACAAATTACCCTCATCTATCGCCGCTCCCTTTGCCCTTGCCACTTTCCTCTCCCACGTCAGCCTCCTGCAGATTTTCACGCCTTCCCGATCCTCGCGTAACCATTAATTCAGCTTTCTGCAGTCTCCCACCCACTCTGCTTTCACACCCTCACATTCTTCGCTAAGGTGCCACCACGTGTCGCTTCCCTTACTACACAGCGCACACGCGGTGTACCCTAGACCCATCCACACTTTCCTCCCTCTCTCGTCTGACCCACACCTCGCTCTTGCCATGCATACCTTCTCCTCCCTGCTCCACTCACCCCTGGCTAAGTAACTCGGGAGTCTCCCACTCATTTGCCACTCTACGTAGCCAGGGTAGTAAGAGCTCTCATTCATTCTAGTCTGCCGTTCTTGCCACTCAATATCTCTCAATCTCTCTCTTACCTCAGTTCCTAGGCTTCCCATTTCTCTCAGCTTCTCCTCTACCCACACCTCAGACATACCCACTCTTTCATACATCCTTCCTCTATCCTTTCTCCAACCACTCTACGTCCTACTCTTACACCCCATCCATACCTCCCGCACCAGTCTTTCCTCACCCAATTCCTGCAATCTTTCTTCAAACTTCACAAACCTTACACACGACTCCCACCACATACTCATACGATTCGTCTCCTGCAACAGCACTGCTCTCGGTGTCGACCTTTCGAGACCCAGCAGACTCTTCAGGAGCAAACCTTGCTCTCTCTCTATCACATCCTACTCACGCAATCCCGACACTTCCACTCCATACAACAGAATAGGTTTTACACACGCATCCCAGATCTTGCACGCCATTACGAGGTTACCGCCCCACAACCTCTCCCATTTCTTTCTCGCTATTCCCCAAGCCATTCTCGCTTTCGCTTGCATACTTTCCACATGCACCCTAAATCCTCCTCCACTGTCAAACCAGAAGCCCAAATATTTAAAGACATTCGCTCTCTCAATCATCCTTCCCTTCCATTTCAGCTCTTCCACTCTACCCCTTCTACCCCTATTGCTAAACATCATCCATTTAGTCTTCTCCACATTCACTACTAGCCCTCTCCTATCCAGGTACCTTCCCATTCTTTCGAACATCTCTTGCATCTCTTTCACTCTCTTGGCTACTAATACTGTGTCATCCGCATATGCCAGCATCCACACCTTGGTTCTCCCCACCACGACCCCTCCAGCCTGTCCTCTCCTCAGCACCGCCTCCAACTCGCTTGTGTATAGATTGAGCAGGAGGCGGCTTAGCGGGCACCCTTGCCTTACACCCACATTCACCCTAAACTTCTCAGACACTTCTCCATTCACTCTCGATTTTGCCCACGTCTCTTTATATATACTTCTCACCCACTCCACTCTTTCATCTTCCATCCCCAATCTATCCATACACTCCACGAGCTTTCCTCTAGGATCTGAATCATACGCCGCTTTCAAATCCACAAACACCGCATACACTCTCCCTTTGAACTCCAACGCTTCCTCCACCATTCTCGCAAGCGTGAAAATCTGCTCCCTCGTCCCTCTTCCCTTTCTGAAACCCCCCTGGCATTCCGGCAGCAGCCCTTTTCTATCCACTTCCCTCTCTAGTGTATTTTTCACAATTGTCATCATCGCTTTGTACCCCACATTCCTCGTCAAACCAACTCTCCCTCTGCCCCCCACTCTTCTTCTTCTCCAATGCAGCCACCATCACTCTCTCCAACTGGAGCATCGAATGCACATCCTCCCACGCGTTTTAGCTTTTTCTCATATGCATCCAAATCCGGCTCGCTCCATCTAAACCTCTGCTGCCCCTTCCTCTGTTCTCCCTTCCCAATGTTCCTCACCCTAACGACCTTGAAGCACACCAACTCTTCCCTTTCGATCCCTTTGACCACCACGTACTGCAAAACCGAGCCTCCTCCTTGTCCGCAGAACGTTTTTTTCCCTCCCCAGTCCCCTTCACAGCAACCGTTGAGCACATCCTATCCTGACTTTCTCACCCATTGCATCCATTCTTCCACCTTCCCTATTACGATTCCTGTAGCTTCTCTTAACGTCTCTCTGTTCCATTTTCCCACTATCTTACTCACTCCCAATAGGATTCCTCCTTTGGCTCTACCCATCTTAGCTTCCTTCTTCGCTCGCTGAGTCACCCAGTCCCATCCTGTCGGCATACAGCACTCTACCTGCCCCCACTCCTCTTCTGTCAGCCACGTCTCTACTAGCCCCACTATGTCCTTTGAGCCCAACCAATCCTCTAGCTCTTTTACCCACACTCCTCCCAGCACTTTTTTCTTTATATATATATATAGATATATATATATATATATATATATATATATATATATATATATACATATATATATATATATGTTTGTCCCCTTCAATTTGTGTTTAGACCGCATTATCTGCATTTTCTCGTCCCAACTGGCCAGCTCTAGCAGCATTCGGTCCCCCTTTCTCCCCAGCTCCACCTCTGTCCGCACCTGCACACTAACATCCAGTTTCTATATAACTCCCTCCACCCCTTCCTTTCCTATCCCCGACACCACTACGGTGTTTCTCCTATCGTTTTTTGTCTCTCCTCCTCTCTCTTTTCTATCGTGACCACTTTCCTTTTTACCTCCTTTACCCACTCCGGCGCTGCTTTCTCCTCCGGTTCGTTCCTACTCTCCCCCATTTTTACCAGCTGGTCTATCTTCCCCATCATCTCCTTTCTCTCCCGTGTGCATTCCCTCTGCATTTCACTCCATCCTACCATCATCAGTTGCCACTCCTTTCTTTCCATTTTTCAACTCTTCTCTCTCTATCCGTGATTCTTCCCTCTCCTCTCTTAAAAGTCTCCTCCATTTCTGGCTCTCCTCTCGAGATTTCTTAAGTTCTTCTTCCATCTCTTCTACCACTTCCCACATTTTTTTCAGAGCTTCGACGTTGCCGTCCTTCATCTGCTCCGGAGCCAACTTCTCCCACTTTCTTTTCTTCATATCCGGGGTCGCCGCGCACTTTCCCGTCTGCGGCCTGATGGGGCTGCACTTTTTAGTAAACACGGTTATCTGTTAGAAGGTACGGTTAGAAGTAAAACGTAAAGAACGGAAATATCACATGAAACAACTCTTCAGGACAGGGAACTCAATACCTAGCACGGAGGCGGTTGTCGGATTAGCCATCACCAGCACAGAAGTGCAATATGTCATCGGAACATGAAAGGACGGGAAGAACATAACGAGGTTTTAAAAATATTGGAAGAATAAGAAGACTCCATATCACTGCTAGTAGACGTTTTTAAACTCATTTATAGAAATACCACCATCACAATAGCCTGGTTAACGTCCACCTTTATCCCTTTACCCAAGAAGCCGAATGCTAAAACATGTAGTGTCATCCACAGAAGAATAGAATGCGAGGAATATATCAGTGATTTACAATTTGGTTTTAGATACGGTTTTGGTGCAAGGGAGGCTTTATTCGGCAAGCAGGTGCTAATCCAACGATGCCTACAGATCAAAACGATTGTATACGAGGTGTCTTCAGTATTCAGATACAATCTTAAACTAAACCCTTCAAAGTCCCCTTGAGTAGCCACACATTTCTCTCAACGGTTCTACCACTGTCGGAAGAACCGCTGGAACGCTTCGTTTGATATGGCTTTCAGCTGATGGTTGTATCTTGCGGTGCGTACTCGTGATAAACCACGCCACTGAAGTCAAAGAAGACGGTCAGCATGACTTTGAGATTGATGCGGACCTGTCTTACTTTTATGGCCTCGGAGAGGTTGGTTGCTTCCATTATGAAGACCGAACCTTGGTATCTGGATCATACCCATAAACCCAGGATTCATCGCCAGTAATCACTGTGTCGAGCAAAATGAGATTATTTTTAGTATTCCGTATGTCCTGTGAGATCTCCAAATGGATTTGCTTCTACTCGATCGTCAGCAGCTTTGGCACGAATTTTGCTGAGATTCTCTTGAGGCCCAAATTTTCATGCAAAATGGATTGGACTGATCCAACGTGAAAACTAGCTTTGTCTGCAAAATCTCGGATCATTATTAAACGATCTTGCATCACCAGGGTCTTCACTTGATTAATAACGATCTGGAGGGCCGCCCAGAGTGTGCTTCACTCTCCACTGATGTGCAGCCATTTTTGAAGCGGTTGTACCACTCCTTTATCGGTGTGATGTCCATTGCTTCATCCTCGAAGACCTATAGAATCTGACGTATCGTTTCCACTTGAGAATATCCCATCGTTAAACAAAATTTAATGCATTAGCGTTCCATCATTTTGTCAAAACTGAAAATCCGATGGCGGTCACTATTACTATCTCACTTATCGGCGGTTTGCCGGCGACTGACTGATGCTGCGGTTAAGAAATAATTCAAGTATGTGTATAAGGATGGCTTACCCACGTGCATCAAGTCACGCCTCCTGAGCTGCATTTGTGTTAATACAAACAGTAAAAATCGGTTACTATTGAACACCTTGTACACTTGCTTCATTAATTAGTAAAAGGCGATTGATACCAAATAGTACGATAAGATGATGGAGATCCTTGAGGAACGGGGACTGTAAGGACGAGATACCAGTAAAATTACCAATCTTTACTGGCAGCAGAATGGAACTGTGCAAATAGATGGCCAACTGTCTAGAAAAGGTATATACTGAAGGAAGTATAGCAAGGTTGTTTTTTATCTCATTTGATATTCAAATTGTATTCGGGGATGGTATTCGCAAAACCGCAGTAAGGAAAGATATATCTACGTATCATAGTTAATGAAGCCGCAGTTAATAACCTTAGATACGCTGACGATACCGCTCGTGCAAGAAAGTGATATCATAGGACCAAAGGTGAATGCATAGAAAACCAACTGGATGGTCGTCAGCAAGGACGAAAAATTGACAAAACTGGCAGAACACACTATGAGTCAGTACTGAATCAGAGGAAAAAATCGTCTTATATAAATATCTTGGCTGCTACGTTTGAGAAATGTCTTAACAGTATGGGACTTGAGTATCTCCGGATTCGTCTCCTAGGAATACCTAGGAGACGAATCCACGCTTCAACCCCATCTAACACAATGCTGAATACAGCGTTGTGTTAGATGGGGTTGAAGCGTGGACATTAACGGAAACTATGCGCAACAAAATTTAAGCATTCAGGAACGTGAAAGAGCACCGCCGGCTGCACAAATAACTGTAAATTATGAATACTATTAGGATAATACCTTGGACACATCATTCGAATTCCAGCTTATCCAAAATATTATTCAGGGAAAAATAGAAGGCAGGAGTGGACCAGGCCGATCCCGACAGAGAACATCATAACTGAAAACGTACGAGAATTGTTTGACCAGAGCACTACTTCACTGTTTCGAAATGCTCTTGACAAGGTACAAATCATGCTGTTGATAGCCAAAACACTCCGGGAGAGACCGGCATTTGAAGAAGACAGAGGTTCTCGATTGACTATATACTAACAAACCGGAAAATAGTACCCACATTAATATAAATACGTAAGCAGGGATCATAATCTACTGTGCAAACTGCGAAATAAATATGAAACGGAAGTAAACTTCCGTATCAACAACAAAGAGCAGGATCAAAGTAGATAGCTTAACATTCGCTTCAACATGACTACTTTACATAACCAGGCTATAAAAAAATGGAACAGCAGTATAAGAGAAAAAGCTGATATTGAAAGCTGCCGGGACAAGTTTAAGACAAACATAATGAATCTGCTGTATTGGAGGCGCTTGGGCATAGGAAAGTATGAGCACAATCCTTTCTCGCGCAATACACCATGGTTTAATGAGAAAATCAAAGCAAAATGAAAGGAAAAGAAGCAAGCATACTTACAAAATAAGTCATTAGGAACGCAACATACGTACACCCAATTTAAAAGAAGAAAAATAAAAACAGAATACTGAGAGAAATTGCCTAGAACATGAATTCTACGATTCAGAGAACTAGATGGCGAGACCAACGAAGAAAACTACAGGACCTTATCGAGACAAAGTATAACAGCAAAAACACATGGATCGAGTAACAGCAAAACCATCGACTCAATCAAGATCGGAAATGGAGGGATTACTGCCATGGACGAAATAATTGCCTAAGTGAGAATTCTAAGAGAGTATCAGATGGAAGATCAATAACTGAACACTGTGTGCTATGCAGTTGATGAGTCATTAATCTCAAACAATGACGATGGTCTCCAAACATTGTTACACTACAGAAAAGACCAAATGCATGTTCAAAGACTCACATTCCATAAGATGCAATCTAGAAGTTCGAAATATGATAGTAGGGAACGAGTTCAAATATCTAGGAATTTCAATACGAGCTATGAAGAATTAAAAAAGAAGTAAGGAAACAAATGGAGAAAGCGAACAGAATTAGGTTCAGGATCAGGGCTGTATAGAAAGCGCCAACAAACACCTTCGTAAGGAAGCAAAGAGTAGAATATATAAAACTGTTATCAGGCAAACCCTTACATACATGACTGAAACGAGATCAGAGACGACTTACACAGACAGACTTATTACAACAGGAAAGAATTTCATTTAATCAGTTTATATTCTTTCGTGTGTCATGATAAGTTAAATTTTGTTGACTCGTGATTGTCTAAAGGTAAGCTTTGATTTGTAATGTAATGATAATTTGTATACAATTGGCGTATTTTCTGTAGTAAATAATGAATTGTCCGAGGCATTTTACAACTTTGGAAGGTGTGAACTTTGGTTGATGATAATAGAAGTATGCATACTGTCCCTTGTCTTCAACATGTTAACCATACGACCTTTACGACGACGACCGTTTAATTAGACATTAGAATGCTACAGGGCTACTGCTTCACTCTAGTATACGGGCAGGGTATAATATGGGCCAGGAATGCAAAGGATAACCATTTTCTCCGCCAAAATGCTTTAAGAAATCGACAAGCCACATGTTTTAAATTGAAGAATGAGCTGCAAATCGTTAGAAATATGGATGTCTCTACACTTTGACCTCTAAACTTTGACCTGTAGAGAGCCTACAAAAGCACATGAAAATTGTACCATCAATGACAAGAGGAAAGTTCTATTCTGTGATGAGACAATCATAAGCCTGAAATCTTCCGATGGGCGGTGTCTGTTAGAAAAGGAGAAAGAAAAGTTGCTTTCAATTTGGTACGAAGTTTAGGGACTAACTTCGTACATGCAAGAGCAACGGATGATGAATTCTATGTAGAAAAGATTCTCTAGGATCATATAATACCCTATGTTCAGTTTATTAGTCTTGATTTTGTATTTATACAAAATAATGCGCTCTGTGGCCGAGTGGTTAGAAGCCACGCCTAAGAATGAACTCCGTCAGGGCGAATCTTCGCGAATCACCTTACACAATTATTCAGAGGTTTTCTGTGAAGTTAAATTAGCTGCCAGGCATTTAAACTCCTCTGAGCTTCTCCCTGGACCGGCGGAAAAGCCTCACAGCAGATAGCCCTGTAAAGTAATTTGCATATACAAGACAATCGTAAGTCCAGTAATCACATATGCGGCAGAAACTAGAGCATACAACGCCAAAACGAGCCAAATGATCAGAACATCAGAGATGAGAACAATAAAAACCATTAATGACAAGCCACACAGGGACAGAGTAAGAAGTGAGTATCTGCGATAACAAAGCGGAATGCAGCCGTCTCTAAAATAATAAGGCAAGGGCGAAAGAACTGGAGCAAACATATAGACATAATGGATGAACATCGACTACCAAAGAAGGCAAAAACAGCAAATCCGCCAGAAAGAGACCTCCCGAAAGACCAATGAAAAGAGATGGAGAGAATGTTGGTCATCGACATCCGTGGAGGCGGAATAGATAATACGGGTATGCAAATTTGGCATACACGAGAGCAGATGAAGAATTAAATCTCTTGTTGCACATCCTGATTTTAAAAAATGTTAAGATTTATATAATACAGAATACGAAACGATGCAAACTGTTCTATAATGCCTTCTAAATTTAGTTGTGAAAAAATAGCAGTATACATTTGCTATATAAGTCATTTATAACGGCTGGCTTGTGCGATAATTTAAAACAGCAGTTTATAGTATAGCACGTGATTGTTTTGTTTTCGTTTTTGTTTCGTTCAATATTAATAAGTCATTTTTTTTAAATCATAACAGTACGCCGTAACTGTGAAATCATTAAATTTGTCTCTCTTTCCTGGTTGGGTTATGCATTTGAGGGGCTCAATGCAAAATAACAATTGGAGACCACCACCTAAAGCTGCAAATGAATGAATAAATAAGCATTCATTCATGCATATATGTGTTTTTTATTTGTATTTGTCATGTTAAGGGCCGCTGGGCATGTGGCGCTCGAGGCTACAACCTCCACCGCCTGTGCATAAATTTATGAAATGGTTGTATTAAATTTTACGTGAATGCGCTAATTGGCATTTAGACATAAATCAATTAACGTAAAATAAATATATGAATAAAAATTATTCTAATTTTGCCTAAATGAATTAAAACGGAAATCTATTTGTTTCTCCTTCAATTTTAAAGAATAGTATATAATAGGAAGTTTCCAAATGTGCACTATTATGACTACACAGTCATTAATATGAATGCAAGTACCTACAATGAATGAATGGGCACGTTCATTATATAGATAATTTTGAGAAAAACGTATCGTACATTTTTCCAGTAAACATATTTTAATGACTCTCCACGGGTGTTCTGGGGATGAAGCGCCTACGCGCTGAATCAGTACGTGCGTAGCATTTTCATTTTGTACTAATGTATAAAAGAGTTTACATCGCTGGTTCTCTTTAAAAAGTACAAGGCACATGCTAAATTTGGCGCATGTAAATAATGAAAACGAAGACCATAATCCGCAACATTACTTACTAATATCCAAACGGTGTACCATCTTCAAAAACTAAACCGAGCGCATATTTATCTTCGAACTATAGCACAGTAATAATGAAGATAAACTTAAAGCTGCAAATCCAGAAAATCAATACAAACTACAAACAAAACCATATGCATCTTCAAGACTGAACCACTCGGAAATTCTACAAAAATCAACAACCAGTATACACAAAATACCCAATACAACATTCCCACAAGCATCACCACCGCGAAAGTGAAATACGTGTGGATCAAAGATGCTTTTCACCCAACACAAAGTGAAATTATTGGTACTAAAGACAACAAAGAAAGAGAACGAATGATAACGACGACCATATCAAAATAGAAATCAAAATAATTGTCAAAACATTCAAAGGGAAAAGAAAGATAATACCACAAGCTAAATAACAGATAATATAACAGTTCAGTGAAATTGAAGATCTACAGAAAAGACATGGCAGATTCAATGTTCACAAGAAAGTGTGCGAAAAGGTAGGAACTAATAGTAATCAAACCACAACCATTCTGAAAAAGACGCACGTGGTGTATCATGTCCCTTCCACACATTCCTTCCTCTCTCTTCTAAAGCGCACTTTCCTCTTGTCATACATATAGTGTCTTCCCTGCCCCGCCTTCCAGTGGTAATATAGCTGGGCGTTTCTCTCGCACGTGCTACTTCACATGACCAGGGTTGTACGAACTCTCAGTCATTCTCACCTGCCTTTCTTTCCGTACTGAAAAAAGTGGTAACCTTGGACCTAAAGGACAAACTATAACGATGTAGTGATTATATTTTGGATCTTTTCTACGATAACAGGCCCTTTAAGGGATGTGGTCAGCGCAAGCGCCGGATACCAGTGACCCTCTGGTACCAATACCAATAACAGTCCTGAAGGTTTCAATTTGAACTACCTCAACCTCCACCGAAATGGCTAATATATACATGAAATATATTTCCAAAGAAACCATATGCAACGGTTTACATTGATCTTATAATTAGTTTAATATGCCATGCACTGATGTTATTTCTTAGGATTATTCATACTAGAATCTAAAATAATGATGTCGAAATAATGGACACGCAATTCGGATTCCTTACCGATTTTGGAACAACAAAGATAGCACTCTATGCATTTGGGAAGCTGCAGGGATGTTAATAAACACGCTAAACTCCTAAATATTTTGACAAGTATGGATATCGACAGTCAGATATAAATATCGTAATTGGGAGGTTTGGAATGCGAGAACTAGCAGAGAAAATAGTTAAGCTTTAGATCATGGGGGAGGAACATATTTTATAACAACATAAACCTTTAAACGTTTTTAAATTTGATCCATTCACATTTTTGTCTCTAGCTCGACTACAATATTATTTCCATCATTACAATTTCCGTTCCATGTTTGTTCGCCATTCTATCACGTACTGTATCTTTGTTGATAATGGCCATAATAAAGATCTTAAACACGTAGCCGCTATACTTTTGCTGTATGGGGCTAGAAGAATTTATTATTTAGTTTCATATCGCATAATAAAATACGAATTAGCTTCTAGTTGTAATGTTTATCGTTTATCGTTATTGAGCTGGTCTTTTATGGTTTAGAATAACCTGGAACAGCTCCCCAACAATAAACAAAAGCGTCTTATATTGTTATGCATTAGTTACGCTAACAATTTTTATTGTTTTAATGTTTGTTAAAATAATATTTGATATCATATTTAATTGTAAAAATTTGATTCATAGTATTAATCTTTTGTTTATAGAGTTGTCATTATTTATTTGCCCTGGTTTGCAATTGTATACCTTGCAAGCGGACAGTAATTATTAGAAAACTGTCGTTGAGTAAGCTGTGCAATTGCTGTTCACAACAGTGGATTCCGATTATTTATGACAATGCTTATTTGAGACAAGCCCGAACCCAATTCATAAAAAAAATTATATTCCGCACAGTTGGTTAATTGAAACGAAATACCTTGGTTCCGATGTGTCTCAATGAAGACGAATATAATGTAGATGAAAGTGAAAATTAACACCACATGACAAACTACTTAAATTTAAAAACTCAGGCGGAAAGAGCAAGGGCCGATAGCTTAATAAAGATTTCTCCCTCTTTATAAACTGCATGAATTCTCACTAACCTCAATCTTCGCCAGTATTTCCACACCATCGCCGAAAGTTAATTAATGCACAAAATACACTCACAATAGTCCACTCTGTTCCGCAGTTTTACACACACGATCCGACAACCCGAAACTGCGTTTGTAAACGGAAGGCGTATTCAACTTGTGCGCTGTATGTGGCCGGCTGTAAGGTCTATAATAACGATGCCTTTGGAGCGGTTGACTGGTTTATCGGATGGCAAAAACGATTTATTTTAAGAAATCGTTCTCCGACAGACAATAATTTATCTTCTCGATGCCAAAGGTCACCGTTAATAATTTAAAGACACATTTTTCTATCACGTGGCGGAATGGAAGAGTTTTAGTTTTTTAGTAAAATAGTGCAATAATAGACATAATATAAACCGACCGTACGGCGTACTGTCGAGTACTGCGCACTGGAAATGAAGTGCCCGCAAAATTAAATTGATAATTACTTATACATTTGTAGCCAGCAAGTAAAAAGTAAATCGAGCTATACATTTGCATTTAAATAGTATTTATGAATTCTTTATAACATATAACAAAAATATAAAAGAAAATTGTGATGAAATATGAAGTTATATTGTTTTATAATTATTTTAAGTTGAAAACAAAAGAAGACTGAAACGACATATAAACAATACCGCAGGAGAGCTTTGGGAACAAGAACCATAAACAACGCATAGACATTTGAAAGAAAATCAGAACCATGGTTCAGAAAAGAAGTAAAAATCCTAGCAATGGAAAAAAGAAAGCCCATGTACGGCTCAGAACCACCAACGCACCGACAGACCGTTCTAACTACATAGCGAAAAGAAACAGAAAACCCAGTCGAATTCGCGACATCAAAAGATAGCATTGGCATGAGATTAGCATAGAGATGAATTATATATACGGTACTCGAAAAAAGATTTGGAAGATTCTACGAGGTCTTAGGAAGGAGGTCAATGAAACAGTGCAGACTGGAACCATTCAGTCGCAAGAACTGGAACAATTTCTGTTAAACACTTACTTACGTACTCACCGGAAGCCAATAAATATAGCAACACTTGTACACATCTACAGATAGCACTAAAATACGAGACCATATCAAGACAGAGGATGCAGAGTACTGTCTAGGCTGAAAAAGGGGAAAAGCACCGGACCCAAACAACATCAGAAGAGAACTTTTAAAATACACAGGGCAGCCACTGGAAAAACAACTAGGAAAGCTATTCAATAAGATCATTGCTACCACACAAATACCACAAGAATAGAAGCAAAACATAAGCATCGCAATACTTAAGAAATGTAGACTAGACGACGTAAATAACCTCCGATCCTTGACGCCTCAATGAAAATTTTCACTAGACTCCCCGCGGACAATATTGCCAAAAAGGTAACAATGCGAGAGGAACAACAAGGTTTCAAGTTTTCTTTTTAGAGGGCTCGTTTGGTTATTTCCAGCATTTCTGCACCGTTAATCTATTATGCTTTACCCTACTTCTAGGGTCACGTTAGATTAACGTTCTCAAAGCCTTATCTGTACTGGGCATAAGTACAGTATGTGTTCGGCAGTTTCAATGTCCGCTTCACATAGTCAGCAGGAAGAATCTGCTTTGCCTATATTATTTAGGTCATATTTAACAGGACATTGTCCCGTTAGAATGCTTGTGACAGTTCTTATATCATTTCTCGAAAGGCTTAGGATTTGTATTGTTTCTAGTGCCGAATAGTCAATGACTATTTTGGCTTGCCATTGTCTTGGAGTGTGTTTTCAGTACGCATGCTTTTGCTCCTCCTCCCACTTTTGGAGAAGTTGCCTGTAGTGGTATTGCATCTTAGCTCTGGTCCCATAAGGGGAGCCTCAGCCCCGCTTTTGGCAAGTACGTCGGCGACTCCGTTTCCTGAGTGTCCGCATGTCCAGAATATGAAACGAGGATGGGGCGATATGATTTTACTACCTCGGGGGATCTCCGCCCGCACTTTATTGATAAAAATCACCTTAGCACCCTTCCATTGCTTTGGTATGCATGCCATCTGATAGCTGGTTTTAAAAGTCTTTACAATACATGGACGATCATGTCGGTTCTCTTCTGCAGCATTGCGGAAAATATACCATCGACTTTCAAGCTATTTACAGCCCATACCACTATGTGTCTGGTAACTATTCTATCAGCATTTTTTGTTAAATCTGGTGGGACAGTGTTGTTTACATGTCCCATTTTCACCAGTTGCTATATCCCCGGAAAGGGTTTTTGTAGTAAAACATCTAGACTTTCTGCCGTCTTGTAGGTGTTAATATCGCCAATCCTTTTTGCATCATTAAATGCTTTTCTTCCAAGCTCTTTGTTCCGCCAGGGAACATCTCGCGCGAGAACTAGTTTTTAGAATGATCTCTAGGGCGTGTGTCATAATTCCCTTGAGATGAGACGTCGTCACCTCTAGCTTGTCGTTTATAGTGTGTGAGATCCTCGGCTTGTATCCTGAGAGTTTTCTTGTAAAGGTCCCAGTCTGTTTTCCTCAGATTTCTACATTCCACTGCACATGCGTATCACTTAGATTAAAAACAATATTTTGGTGATCCGATAGTGATGGCTCGTCGGATACAAAGTTGGCGCTTTGAATTGCAACCCCCATAAATGTATCAGCGTCAGATCAAGAACCACCCTTCTGATTGCATTTATAAAGGTGCATTTATTTCACCTGTTAATAACTTCAACGTCATAAGTAGAGGCGGTCCGTGGCGCAGTGGTCTAAGGCGATGGTCTGAAGCCATTGCGTACGGAACGTTGGTGGTTCGAATCCACCGCTAGCCGGGAAAGTTTTCCACAAAGAATTTACCCGGCTAGTAAATTATGGTTGCTGTATGAGGCACAATAGGTCCGTGAAGGGCCGCAGTGCACACAGCCCAGGGGCGCGGGCTTTACTCACCGTAAAAAAAACGTCATTAGTACATAGGTATTCAAGAAGTTCCTTACCTCGATTGTAGTCCTCCGTGCTGCCCCACACCGTGTGGTGCGCGTTGGCATTACATCATAGGATGCAGTTCTTGTTACCCTTCCTGCACCACTCAATGAGGCGTCTTGTTTCCTCTGGCGGGGATGATTTTCATCATCTGGAAAGTAAGCCAAGGACTAGATAAAATTCCTCTTGCCCGACTTCATTGGAATCTCCGCGGCTGCTACCTCCTGGTCTCTTGTAGTTAATTCCAGAACAGGTACACATTATATGTCTTTTCTGAGCATTAGGGCTGCTTTTTTGTATTGGTTGATAGTTAGTATCGTAGACCAACTTACCGGCGTTGGTTGGTGGCCTTTTATCTGGCCTCTGTTGTTACGGGGCTCTTGTAGAAAGCCTCTACCAACCTGTTTTCTTTTGAAGCTCCAATGTAGGGGGAACTAGATGTCGCTTTTGAAAGATGAAGGTTGATTTGGTTGCACCTTATTACCACATTTTTGTTCCTTCTTTACCGTGGTCCTTAAGCCTTAGGCGCTTTGCGGCCATTCGTACCTTTTGTAGATTGAGGCTGTTGAGGGCCTTGAGTCTTCCTTCGCTCTCTCAGAGTTACCTGCCAAAGACCATATTTGATGCTTGCTCCGTTAGCATTGATTTTGTCAGCCGACCCTGAGTCAACTGACAAAGTTACTTCCATCGTTGGATCTATCAGAGTTCTTCGTAGAGCCATCCACATGGAGGTGCTAAGGACATTCTAACCTTCTATAAGGGCAAGGCTCCTCTGAACTGCTTGGAAAGTAACCGATGAAGATTTCTGTATTCAGCTTATCGGCTGCCTCCACTACCATCAACTCGGCTCCATCCCAAGGCTTGAGTTGGGGCTCAAGGCCCTTTAGCCATTTCGCCGGTTGACATAGGTTAATGCAAACCATCCTAGTCACCGGTGCGCCTGCATAAAAGCGGACTTAATTTGTCCTTTCTTCCCGCCGACCATGGCGTCCAGAATAGCTTTCTGTACAGACTTGGTCTGTTCCTTTGTTATTAGGCTCTGTGGAAAGCCTTTTAAGGTGAATCCTACATTTACAGAGATGGCCAGGTGGCTGTGTGTCGCCGAGACATGGAAGGTTGTAGGCCGTGAATGTCTTTCAACCTTTTTACCTCGCTCCATATTCTGGGTTTTGGGCTCGTGTTGATGCCCTTTGGCTCTGCTGACCTGGCTCCTATTGTCGCGGTGGGGCGGTGGTTCCATCGTAACGTAGAGCGGGGGGTTGGGGGGTTCACAGAGGTAGCTCAGGTTTGGGGGTAGCGTCGCACAGCACCCTGTGCGACGCCACCTTTATTACTTAGTACTTGATGACACACTTGATCAATACATTAGACTGATAGCCTTACAATTTTAACTGGAGCTTATAAACTAAATTAATCTGTCGTCGCTGCGATTCGTGACATCACGCTCGCGGTTCTCTGCATGGAAACGCCGGACACTGGCCCGATGACGAAATACCTGACCTGCCAGAATGTGTATTCCTAGTTTGCATTGTTGTTAAGTGTCGTCTTGCAAAACAATTGGGTCACTTAGGGTATTCCGCCATTCGATTGCGTGAGTCAGCGGTCAGCGGGCGTTAGCCCGAATGTGTAATTGCGAGCGCGATGCACGTTCGTTAACCTATGACGACGGATTAATAATTAATAAATATAATAATATATAATCTATCCCTAAATCCCATTTATATCTAGTTAATTATATGTACTTTGTGACACGATCAGAAACTCTGTTATCAAATCTTTGGTACTTATTTGGCTTGGATTCCTTTAGAGTTTTGTAAGGCTCCAATGCCTTTTCCCTGTCCTCTTGACCGATAAGAATGTATTAACGAGGTATTTAATCCTCTTTTTAGCAGCGCCTCCCATATTCTTCCTTGAGTCGTTTGTGTTTAGACCCTTAAGATTTTTGACGATTTCCTAGTCCCTGCTCCATTAGAGTTGATCCTCCTTATCTGTTGTCATAGGCTTGATGATTGATGCCTTTCGCGAGGTTATGATCTCTCTCTAAACTGGACGCACTTGAGGTGGCGTCATCATCTTTTGTTTCCGTGCTTTAGTTCATAATTCGATCCTACGAGCAGCTAGGAAAATATCCGATCACTCCTAGTTAAAGCCCCATAGTACCAAGAAGGCTAGGGAAACCGAGGTGCGCCACTTCCTGGAGTCCGTCATATTATTGACCAATACTTCTCTTGGCCACTCAGCTGCGAATATACGCTGTTCCAACTTTAACTTGGAGATACTATTTAGTGTTAGTATCATTCCACTCGACTCGTGCAGTTAAGACTAGGTCCCCGTACCCACTGCTCACGAGACGTATCTTTTGATACACATTCATGCTATTCACTCAACTTTCATTCTACTTACAAACAACTGGATACCGTAGGGGCCTGACTCCCCAAGCATTAGTCGAGTTTGCCATCCTCTGCGGGTATACCACCCCCTGCGGCCAACCACATACGGGCGAACTCCCCACTGCTGACCATGTGGTTCCTTATAAAGCGGAAACACTCTGGAATTCATTAATCATGTCTATCTCTGCTTTGTCGACCTCGATAAAGTGCGAATTTCCAACGTGCTCTAAACTTTTACTGAAGAAACATATATTTGAATATAATAGAAACGATAAGGCAACTAAACACAGGCAATAAGATAGAACTAAGAACTGGCGAAGAAAGTTCAATATAAAAACATGAATACGACAGGGCGACAGCCTCAGTCCTATTCATCCTGCGAATGGACAAAATAATCGAAAGCCTGGACAATACAACTCATGGATACAGATTTGGAAGGACTGTTGCAAAAATCGTTTGCTACGCTCATGATGGCATCGTCATAGCAAATTCAGCGATGGACTTCAATGGCTGCTAACACATTCAAAGCAGCATACGATAGTAGTCAATATGAAAATCTCCACCAACAAAACTAAAAGCATGGTTATTGCAAAATCTCCAACAAGATCTCAGGCACACTGTGCCGACTAATATAGAAGAATAAACACATATCAATCGAGAGCAAAATCAGAATATATAAACAAACTCATATAAACATATGCAGTGGAAATAACACAGACAAATAGACGGTTGAGTGTCCTGTAAATGACCGCATAATATTTGACCACACATTGTTGGATCGCATGAAGTAGACGACGTAAGTGGAACAACCACATAACAAGAATGGATTATGCCTGTTTGGTAAAGGCACACAAAGAGACCTCTCGGAAGAAGACCAAAGAGATGGAGGGATAGTTGGGCATCGATATGCCAGGAACATCGGACCCAGGAATGAAATATCGTCATCACAAGCCGAGCGGTACAAGACGTTAACGGGACACATTTTTGGTCGAAAATAGCCTAGATTATCAGCGTTGAGAGGCGATAGTTCGACCCTCACCGAGGGCAAATTTAAAGGAATCACCATTTACAATTTTTCTGGTTTTCTGTAGAATTAAGGTAAAATCGGATGATAGAACTACTCTGACGTCCGACGGACAAATATTTTACAGACATCATCAAGGGACTTGATAGAAATTTTCGCGAACAATAGTTTTTTTTTGCACGACTTCAATACTTTATCCATACAAATAAAATAATAACATTAGAATAATTTGAAATTAAATGACACTGTGTCCAACTACTATTGTAATCGAGCTATAATATTTTAAAATCAAAATGCTCGCCTTGGATTTATATCGCACAAAAACAGCAGTAGTCGTATTCGATGCCTACTCAGTTCATATATATTAGAATAAAATCCCAAGCCAAATTAATGTTGTTTGGAGTGCAGGAATTTATGGTTATATGTTTTATATATTTTAATGTTACTTGTGTTCAGAACATTATTATTTTATTTTATTTTATATTTTATTATTAATAAACTGGTTTATTATAATTTATAAGTTTTTGGTTTAGAAATGGTGATAGTCTACTTATATAACAACAGACACTATGTCATGCATATATGTTTTATATGCCAACTAAAGGTTACTTTTAATTATACGGATTAAAATGAGAAAGAGAGATATATAGACAGAAATAATAAGAGTATGCATAAATTGCAACTATATTCGTTAAAATCAATTCAATTTACTACATACTTAGTACACTTATGAACTGGAGTGTACTAATAATCAAATATTGAACAGTTCACATTGCATTAATACATCAGATGTATTTGGTACATTGTATTTGTACGTTTAAAATGCGCAATTTATATAAACAAAAATAACTAACCTCAACATCGCCCGCATAATGCTGCTGCTAAGGGTGACTGCATCAGTACACCATTCTCCATTACGATTCACACTAAACACAACTAATAATAAATAAGGGGTATTTATTATATTAAACTTATTCACACTCGACAACGCGCACTCCAAAACGAAGACTGAGTCATGTCAGCGCTCCGCCTGTCACTCGCAAAAGGCCAACAAAAAGCAAGAATCTTTATTCTTAATCTTTATTATATATAATCATTTTAGAATCACATTTTGTTTATTTCTTGTTTGTAAAGTTAGCTAATTGCTAATTTCTCACCGAAAACAACAAATCCTCTTAAGAAATTAAACAATAACCGCAATCACGTGATATTTTATATCACGTGATGCGACGCGAAGATCTCAGCGCAACCGCGCAAAGCGATGTGCCTATGTCACGACATAATACATCTGATGCGGCCATTTCACATTATTTTATAATATGTATTATATAGCTTGTGTGGAATTAAATTAAAATACTCAAAATAACCTATTATATAATAAAAATAAATTCATAGAAGCATACGCACTACCGAATATGATACGAGGTGATAGAAACTTTTAATGCTAAGATAGACAAAAAGCTAGGTGCATCTGAGATTGTTATTGGAAACCATGGAATAGCGGATCGGAACGATCGGTGAGAAATGCTAATAAACTTATTAAACATGCAAACCTATACCTAATGAATAGCTTTTGCTACAAAAACAACACCGCAGAAGGACCTGAATGAGTCAAACTAGAAACACGAAAACTGTTGACTCTATTCTAATCGATCAAAAACTTGTGTATCTATACGAAGTACTTTGGAGGTGCTAACCCATTTTTTCACTTTTAGGTTTATAGATGCAGTTAGTAGGTTATGATTTGTATATACGTCGACACTGGGATATGTGTTAGTATTTTTTATTGCATTTCTACCGTTAATCATGATCTGGATAGTTGGCTGGAGGGTCGCATAGCTACCGACAATTAGGCCTCAAACCGGCCTTTAAGGCACTCGTCCTACTGGTCTATTCTGCATGCAAGTTTCAGAACCTTAGCCGATGAGGAGTTGCCAAAGGAGGCTATACTATGCCAGCACTCCCCTAGTACTAGCTACCTATTGTTTGCTAGAGCTGGGCAGAGGTATATTACATGCTCTGCTGTTTCTATTTCTTCATTGCAACCTATACATAACGGGCTGTCTACCAGATCCATCGTATGTAGGTGTTTGTTTAGCCGATAGTGGCCAGTTAGGATGTTGGTCAATAATATCAGATTAGTTCTAGATAAGTTAAGGCGGGCCACGGCTGCAATTTTACTAGGTTGCCCAATTCCTTCCTTTGATTGCATACAGCCCGGCGTTTCCCGCCATCCTTTTACATTGTGAAGAGCAAGTGTCCTATGCTCTATTATATTATCAGAGTACCTGCAGAAAGTATTTCATCGTCTTGGGTTGTTAGAGGATGTGAGAATCTCTTCCTGGAAAAGTCATCTGCTATTACGTTTCCATTGATTCTTTGATCCAGCAGAGTTTTTATATTTAACTAGTTCCTCCAGGCTGTGTAGACATGAATATAGCTCTTTCGACACAAATGTGTTGGCATTTAGTACATTTAGAGCTGCTTTGTTGTTGGTGAGTATTTGGATATGTTTATCCTTAATATTCCGTTGAGCTAAAATTTGAACACACTTTAATATTCCTGTTCATTCAGCGATGAAGACTAAAGTGGTGCACTTATCTTGAGATCGAGTTCTGGTGAGAATATTTAATAGTCAGCTCTGGTCTTGGCTTTGGATCCATTATTATACATAGATATGTTGGCGCCTTGTGGGTGTCCATTCAGTGTGATGATGGTCTTAAAATATTTGACAAAACTGTATTTGTGTAGAATTCTACTGCACTTACCTTCTATGAGGGGGTCTAGTTTGATAGCTTTATGTTCTTGTGTCCAAAGTATACCAGTATCATGCCACAGGTTAAGTGAAGATAGCCTTAATGCTGTTTTTACTGCAGTCTCCCTAAGGATGTCAAGTGATTGTAGACATAACAGTGCTTCAAGAGCTGCTGTGGATGTTGTTCTTATAGCATCGGTGATGGCAAGGGACGCCGTCCGCCAGATGTGTGATAGCTTTGAGATTGTTGTGACTTATTTGGTTTTCGACCACCAGACTACTGCGCCATTTGCTATAGTTGGTCTTATGATCACGGTTATATCAATTAAACTGTTAATCATAATACAATCTATGTGGTTCCTTACACGCCTGTCTGCATTGGATGTCCACGTATAGTGGCGTCGCGAATGATGTTTGAAAATTGTGTTTGCTATTATCTAGTCTTCATTCAACCGAAACTGATCCAGTCTTCCCGTTTTCCGGGCATTTGAATTCTCCAGTCCGTAATCTCCTACTATACCTTCTCGTCTTCCATTTCTCACATTGGCTTGGAAATCACCCATCATGATGTTTATTTCATGTGATTTAATTGTATCAGTTTCCTTTATCAGTTCGCTGTAGAATAACTCGATAACATCGTCTGCTACATCTCCTGTGCGCCCAAATACATGGAATATGTTGCATGCTATTGGTCTTGTATCTATTACGCGATCAGATTTATTTATATACAGCTTTATCAATAGAGTGGCTGACAATTATGCCTATCCCGTTCCAGTGTTTGGGGTCGTCATTCCTTGAATAGTAAATTGTATATCCATCGAATTGTCACTCGTTTGAGCCATTCCATCGATTACTCGGAGGATGTCTATTTTAAGTCTATTTCCTGATTTCCTGTCTAAGTTTTGAGTCTTTCAACCCTCGAATAAGCTACGCACATTCCAGGTGCAGATATTTTTAACTGTAGACATTTTCACATGTAAGGATTTCGCCGGTTGACGACCTGAGAGGCCTGACACTTTTTTTTGCATTGTTTCCTCTCTTGCCGGATCTTGGTGTCCGAAGTCCTTTATCTATACGGTCTTTCGTTACCATTCTACTCATGTGATTGGTTTTACTAGGAATATCCCGATTGATATTTAATGTGGTAATTTTCCGTTGCCTACCCTATCCTCGCGTCGTTGATCTGTTTTAGATTCTTCCGTCTTCGGGAACCATTTCTTGTTTCATGTACGGGGGTACCTTTTCTCCTGCCAGCTTCTCCACCCATAGCTGTTGACTAGGAAGAGAGGATCTGCTTATTCCGGCAGCCACTCGGTCGGCAGTACCTCGTTCGTTTTCTAGCAGGGTGCACCGCGAGAAGGTGAGATACTCAGTTGGGTGGTCCTTTTGTCACCACCCCTTACACCCCTAATTTCCTAATTCATTTCAATCATATAGGCAACTGGTGCAAATTGGTAGCTTCTAGACGTATGTTGTGTGTACTTAAGCGACGACCGATTATCTGGGCAGATAAGCCATTCGGTCGTTAAGTCACAACGAAACCCTAATGACATACTAACCCATTAGAAAGCGTAATTAGGACGACACAGAAGAGGACAGAGTGGCAAGAGTACCCTTCAACGAAACAGTCGCGGAGCGACCAAGAAGATACACACAACATAGTCTTCACCCAAACAAGATCCACAACTTTTCAACACCACATCAATAGATTTAGTCCTCAGTCATTGAGGTGGTGGCAGCGACGCTTCCACTTCCTTCCGACGACGTTGCAAGAGTTAACCAGTTGGTATCCAGCGGTGATTCCCCTCAGCATTGGCGGCATCGACTCGGCAACTGGACCTCAGTATTGGCGTCATCGGCAGGAGCTTTACATCGCTACACATCACGTATCATTTTATTACATTTGATGTTTTTGGCGACTTTTAGATTCATTCATGCACTTTCACATAACGAAACTTTGGAAGACGGAGGGATCAGAAATCCCAAGTAGGACTTCGGTGGTGGTGGCTGCTGCGCGAAATTTGATTATAAGATCTATTATCTTATAAGTTATCATCAGTACTATTGAGCGACCGTGCGGGTAATCTATTGAACGTTTTGGGAAGGTATTGACGGCTCCGGTACTGTAAATTTCCAAATAAAAATATTACAAGCATTTTTCTTCCTTGCATTAAAGGTTTGACATAATAAGCAAATCAATATATTAATACAATTCAATTTCCGAATACATCCTTCAACAAATCGTAAATACGGTAAGACGCTGAAACTCTACACTGTATTAAACAAAGCACCCCCGCGAAAATACATTCAAAGATACCATCTTTACACTCCTCTGGAGTAACCAATTTTCGCACTAGTCTGCACATTTGCACCTTCAACGCCGCCAACCGCACTCAAATAATTGGGTGAATAATTCACCCACACTCCCATATTAACTTATCGGTAACGACTTTGTAATTAAAGATTCTTTGATAAGATCCGGCGGCAGTAGTGACTGTTTATCTGGAAATTACCATACTCGCATGAACATTCATTAAAGCGCAGCAGCGGTGCTCGCGCTTGATCGATGTTGCATCCGCATCGTTCGTATTAGTGGCGGTAGTAAAATAGCCGCAATGTGCTGTCTAATTTGCAAGGAAACTCTATTTCGACGTTTCAGATGGGCACCGATACATACATAAGCATGCCGGTAATTTCAGCCGTCCGAGCCGCCCAAAACCGTCGTGATATACCGCAGCGATTACGGGAACATCGTGCAGAACGTCACAGTATAGTAGTAAACTGGGAGCGTGAAAAGTTGGTTTAATCGATTTTGCATCGCATTAGAATTTATTTATAGCTACCGTTGGTTTTAGTTTGGAAGTTAGGAGGAGTCGTATATGAAAATTGTAAGTCGTACAACATTTTCTTGTATTCGATAAACTATTTTTGCTACACATTTATTCGGGTTCATTCCTATACTTTGGTTATTAATATCTTCGCACCAAAAGTTTTCACTCACGTTTTGAATTTTCTTTCAATCCAAATACCTTATTTTTATTTCTAGATCAAATTAA
Organism: Lordithon lunulatus; assembly: GCA_963942505.1. Classification (NCBI taxonomy): domain Eukaryota; kingdom Metazoa; phylum Arthropoda; class Insecta; order Coleoptera; family Staphylinidae; genus Lordithon; species Lordithon lunulatus. The sequence continues at coordinate 40,865,423 of OZ012668.1, forward strand.
ATAGAAAAATCGCACAGCACAAAGCAGAAGAAAGTTTAAACTCATTATTTGATGCTAATCACAGCAATATTCAATATTTCACAAATAATATTTAGGAAACAGCTCTTAGAAAGTACCAGGGAAGCTAATGTGTATGAAGGTAAGATATTACCTAGCTCCTTTTCAACACCTACGCCGAGGTAGTGTTTAAGGAGACACTCGAGAATACGAGGAAGGGCAGCAAGGTAAATGGTATATCTTCAAAACTTGATTCATCTCATCGTAGATCGTAGCGCTCAAAACGGTTCACATATGAATGTTGTCAAAAACTGATCTCAGCATTATAGTCTCCAAGGCGTCTTGTACTACGTATATACAATGAATCTATAGAATATGTTTCATACGTAAAATATGTCGGAGTCCTTGTGAACGAGGAGAGCGACCTCAACAAGGAAATCAACTCACGAATTAAAAAGGCCCGAACAACATTCATTTCTATTTAGACTCTCTTCACCAGCCGGGAACCTAAGCCTTCAGCTCCGCATTGGCATGCTATGATGCTACATCTTCTCAGTGCTTATCTATAGTTTCAAAAGCAGGATACTCAGCACGTCACTCGATAAATAGATTTAAGATGTGATGGGTTCGGTGTATATCCTAGATGGAAACAAAACCCAACGAAGAAGTTTTTAAATAGATGGAGTCAAAGAAAGATATGCGGACCACCATAAACCAACGAAAACTCCTGGACAAAGGATGCATCATGAGGGAAGAGCGCTATCAGATTCTCCGCCTCATCATCGAGGGGAATAGATCTGTGGGAAGAAGGAGGAACTCGTGGCTTGAAGACATACGTTGATGGTACAGACGGACATCGAACGAACTCTTTAAGCTACAGTTTCATGCACCATCATAGCAAGTTTGAATTGTCAACCTTCGCAGGGAGATGGCCTCCAAAGAAGAATAAACCAAACCAAACCAGCTAAATCAAATAGTGCATGTTGCAGTGATAAAAAGACCGAATACCCAACCCCCGCAAATGGATTTCAATGAGAAGGGTTGGATAATAGATTATATTAGCAGAGAACCTAAAGATACGGTGGGCGTGACCACGAAAAGTACTTGTAAGACCATCATATAATATGTTCTTGACTAATTGATAATAAACCTATAAAAGTGTAGCTCCCAATCAGACGACTGGCAATATAGATACTATTGACTAATTGATGACTAATGGGGTGCCACTGCGCCATCACGAAATGGTTGAAAAGTACTTGTACGACCATCATATAATATGTTCTTGACTAAATGATAATAAACCTTTAAAAATGTAGCTCCCAATCAGACGACTAGCAATATCGATACTATTGACTAATTGATGACTGATGGGGTGCCACTGCGCCATCACGAAATGGTTAAAAAGTAGTGTTACTTAATTATTTTAATTTGGGTTGATAATTAGTTGCTCTATTTTTTTCCTATATAGTGTTGACTCAATATGTATGAATCACTTATTATATGATATGATTTTTCATTTCGCTGGTAATTTCCGTCGATGTACTTAATAGATGAATTTCTTCAGAGGTGCTATACACTGCCGCTAAGTAGAAAATATTGTACATGTGTTACAGAACATGTCTCGTTCGGACTATACTAAGAGTATTATACCATTCTTGTCCAACATAGAAATATACTAATTTTCATAGAGCATTCTATGCTAAAACATTGCCCGGCTTCCATAAATAATACTCATATTTGTTAGGTGGCATACACTACCATTTCACCAATATTTAGGATGTATGCACTATCTGTTATACTTCTTCGTTGCTATTCTTTTATTTACATATCGCATAGCAGGCTTAGTTAGTTAGTAAGCAATATACCATGCAACACAATATATTTGCATTTGTGAGTTCATTAAAAGTGAGTCTAAGACGGCGGCGCAACGTGCATATTGTCGTATGTTTAACATTTAACCTCCAATGAGCAAGAGCACTTTTCGTTGAAATTAACAATTTGATGAAAGTGAGAAACGGCAGAAGACCAGTGCGACCACATATATCAGAAGAGAATGTGTGCATTGGGTGAGTTTTGTAGGTAACCTAATGTAGTCAACTCGTAGAGCGAGTAGAGAACTTACACAACCACAAATAACTGTCTAGCATGCGTTGAGACGCTGGTTAATGTACAAACCATATCATCACTTCACGCAAACCGTAATGTAAAGCTTGTAGATTTTTGACTATTCACCAAGACATGGAAGAAATCGATTTCTTTATTTCTTCCTTATGTCATTTTTAGCGTTGAAGCAACGTTTTACCTAAATGGGAAAGTTATCAGAAGCATATCATGATCATTTTAATTTACCTTACTATGTGTCAATCAATTTCTGGATCCCCAATGTTCCTTCACTAGCTTCTGACTTGCGCTTTCCGAATTCAATCGAAGTTCGCTGTCCTCTTAAGGTCACCTGGCTACCTCGCTGGTTGTCTACCTCTGAATCTATGTCCTATTCCCGGTCTCTATTCCAAAATAAAGTTGGTCCATCTTCGAATCTTCGATTGGTATAGTCTCCTACGTGACCTGTACACTGTCATTTAGCTTGTAGCACCCTTTCTACTACATCAATGACATTGGTTTTGGACCGGATCCACTCGTTGGTTTTGTGGTCTCTCAACGATACATCAAGTATTGTTCTTTACATCTTCTTTTGTGCGACGCGAAGTTATTGCCTGGCTTTCTGGGTCCGATCCGAATCTCTGCGGCATAGGTTAATACTGTTAGTACTGTTTTGGTTAAACAAATTAGTCTTTAGTTATTGGTCCAGTATGCCTTGAACTGCAGGATCCCCATACCATAATATAAAGGCTTCAATATCCCAGCAATACGTGAGTGGTTGAGACAGCCGGCAAATATCGGAAGACAACGTGCGCATATAGTGAGTGTAGAGAGTTACCAATTCAGCGATTAGAGAGCTCAGAATACCGCAAATAACTAATAATAAATCTGACATATGCTGAGGCGCTGGTTAATGTACAAACCATACCACCATAAAACCATAAAAAAATTATGTAGATTTTCGTAGAGACAGGCCGCAAGTTAATGTGTTACGTGACAGTAGTCAACAAAGCTTTACGATCCTTTTTTTTATGAAAACACGGTTGCTAGAATAACGTAACTTAGAATACTGCAAAATTTGCTTGTACTAAAATGAATGAAAATTCATAAGAATACATTTGTCAGCAGTAGATCCACCCCATTAGAACCTGAATGTTCAACATTTACTAAACGAATCTCTTCTTCTCAATATAAAAACGATATATAGCAAAATACGGAATAGGGAATGGTTATAACAAAATTATTGCACCTATTAAATAAGTTAACACATAATATATGTTTAATATTAAATAATTTTTTTTCTAATAATTTACTACATATTTACTACATACAATGACAAGCTCCATCCATGCTACAGCTGCCTCCCAAAAATCCTTTCATCGTGCAGTCATAAGAGCATTCGTTGTCTGATGGGCAAAACGCACTTGACAAATACGCTGCTTTGAAACAGCGACAAACTCCGCTAACGCATTTACCATAGCCGGGATGTTTTGATTTGCATTGGAGGTTGCATTTGTTTTGTTGAGCAGCGGTACCAGGCCAGCAGCCGAATTGTTCTAATAATATAAATATAATTACAATTGTCTTCTATAAAGATAATCAGAGTATATTAAACATGTAAAGTGCCTTTATGAAACAAAAAAGTTTGTTAAAAGTGAATATTAATTAATAGAAACAGTTTAGGAATAGCAATGAAGTGCATAGGTTATGTTCCCATGATGGTAACAATTAGATCTATTCCATATAATGTTAGAGTTTTTAGTAGATACTATTAGATATAAAATATTCAAAAATATATTAAAATTACATTTTTGCTCTAGTAGCTGCAATTTAGAACTAACTGAATCTCTTACTGAGCAACAAGTTAATCGTATGTCAAGTATATGAATACTAAATTTCTAGCGTATTGCAAATAATATTAAGTGTATTTAATACATTATTTACAATAATAATTGAATACTTTATTTGTACATACCAGCTTCTGTATACACCACACAAAGTGCGATGAGGAATGCAAGTGCTAGAACAGCCTTCATCTTGTTATGAGCAAATGTAAATGTGTATTCTTACACACTTTTTTCTGATTTATATATTGCATTTCAGTTATAATTACTTGATAAACATCAGATAACATTATCAGAACTTGATCTTTAAAAGATCTCTTCAAATTGTAACAAGCTATTTTAATTGCATACACACCAAGTACACTTAAGGGTAAGGAAAGTTTTTATACTATTACTATGGTATTGATATTATTATAATTATCTTAAAAGTAGCATTGAACATATTATTACAAAATATACCGAATAATTCTGAATAAGTGCGTGTTCAAAATGACAAATTATGGCAAACATGTAAAAAATGTATAATGTATAAATATAACGTTGGGTTACTTTACAAATAGTAATAACTGGTAATATACAAGATTTTATATTAATCAATAAACTATATTAAAATATTTTTATATTTTTTATAAGTCTATGTCAGTTAGACAAGATAAGAACTACTAGAAACTTGTAATAAATGCAAAAAAATGTATAAACAAAACAAAAAATATGGAATAGTATTTAAATGGAACGATTTGTTAATGGGAATACACACACTCAATCTACATGTACAAAGACCTGAGTTGGAAGCAAAACAATCCGAATGAATCCGGAAAGATGACTCAAAATAGAGAAATATTACTATTTATTCTTAAAGAAATAATATATTTAAGGTAGTCAAAAACAGATAGAAACCAAATTCTTTGATTTTTAGTTTTCCTAAAATTACATTTATTGAAGGAAATTGTTGGTCTAATTATTACTGTATTAAGTCTTAACTTCAAGATAACAGAAGTTGGATTAAACAATATTTATCTCGCCGATCATTGCTAAATTATTAGATAGAACGGTATCAAGGCGATATTAGGGAAGACACGGCATATTGTCGCATATTGGCCACACGAACAAAGTGCTATCGACATGATGACTTTTACCATTGTTATACCGATATTTCTTATATCCGCGAATGGCTGTTGGCCGGTGCGTCGGCTATCACTTTTGTTTGCTGAGAAGTTACTCCTTTTCTGAAGTAGCGGCTGGGGAAAATTCTAATGCCATATTCGAATTAAGAAAATATGAATACAGTTGACAATAATTGCGATATACGAAATATGGATAAAGTATCATACTCTACGTCTAAAAATTATTTGTGTGGAAACCCTGTTTATTGTGTCATCTGGTCGTTGATCTGAAAAATGTCTTCTGTTAGTTCGTCGTACGTTGTCGTCCGTATGTGATGATTTTTTTCTTCACGTTCACATATTCGAAAAATTGCATATTTTGAAACAACATTTTGCATTTGAGATAATTCTCGCGAACACCAACTTGATTAGTTTTTGGTGAAAGTCAATGTATACCGATTGAAATGTTCAAATTTAGAAACAAAAAAATGTATCTCTGGTATAAATGAAACTTTACATGTATCAATTTGTATAAAATATATATTCGATGCAGGTTAAGTGTGTTTTTATAATATAGAATACTTAGAAATATATTATTCAGAATTATATTATCGATATTATACATCTATACATATTTCATACATATGCGTGACAATATATAAAAATGATATAAAATTGAAAAGAAATTATTTCTTAGAAAAAAAAATATAGAGTAATGTGCACTGGAATTTTTTTTGCGAATCCGAAACAAATCATTAAACACAATAATTCTTTACATAGCAGAGTCGGTTAGAAAGTAGACAAAGTCCATATGATTTTAATTATAAGTAGTGCCATTGTACTTTCTACCGTTAAAATCTTGAAAGATGAAAGCTCTGAATACTCGAAAATATTAAAATGAGAGATATTTAAAAAAAACAAATATTTTATTATTATGTTACATCAATACATAAATAGGCTTCGCAAAAGGACTAATAACGTTTTAATTCTTTTTAAACACAAGTTAAAGTAAATATTGTAATTTGCAAAAGGGCTAATAACGATTTTATTATTTTTAAACATTAGTTTAAAGTAAATTTTGTTATTTAATATTATTAATTTATATCAAAATACTATTTAAATGAGCGGTAATTTTTTTCGTAATGCAACTTATCGCTAATAAGTATCTACTTATAAGATCTTGAGATTAATAGTACTACAAGTAATGTCAGTACCCATTATTTTTATCGAAATTACTACAAATCAAAGTCTCTTGTTAAAACGCATATATATATATATATATATATATATATATATATATATATATATATATATAAAATGTTTAATATTCATTATACTTAGTCAGCTTTAACAAGTATTTAGATTTACATTTTTTCTAATGTTTTATTTAAATAGTAGAGTAGTGTTTGCCAAAAAGAAAATTAGTCAGGGAAAGCAGATTATTGTATAACCAGCAAGGGCACTTTTATTTAAATATACTATACAGTTTGGTGCGTTGGATTTCCCCGATACTGGAAGGTGTCATGGACAATTCGATGTCGGTCATCTCCAACTTTTTGATTCTTCCTCCACGTGACAAAGGGTTGTTCATGTCGTGATTGGTACAAATTAGAGGAAATACTTTTTTAAAACTGTTGCATACTTGGCAAAACTTTAGACCAATTCGTCGTCGTAATAGTGTCATGAGGTTGCTAAGTTTCATTTTAGTCTGAAGAATATTGCTTCACATGCCTTATTCAGACCTACATACACTTGCCGGCAAACAAAATTTGTAAATATTTGCCTATACACTAAGCAAATATTTTTTTATCTGAGAAAGCTTTTATTTAGACAAAAAGTTAGTATATATGTATCTTCAATTAGGTTTCTTGTTCATGAACTTCTTATTCTCCACTGCTGCAGGAACGCCGCCTCTTCAAGTCATTATTTCCAGTCTTCTTTATCTTGTGCCCGGTAGAGCAATCTACTACCTGCTGTTTTTGACGCCGTCGAGCAACCGTATCATTGGTCTACCTGCTCCGATTTTCCCAGGAGACAAGCTTAGTAGTTTTGCTGTCGTCCCATCTTCATTCATTTTCGCCTTGTGTACAGTGGGCACTATAGCTTTGTTACTGGTTCGTAGTCTCTAACCCGTGTGTGTTCACCGGGAGTACGCAGCTGTCGTACACCTTTCTTTTCAGGCTTACAATGATGTTGTTCTTTAGTATAAACCCTAATATCTTAAAAGCAGCCCAACTTTTGCCAATCCGGCTTTGTATATCCGCCTTTGAGTATTCCTACCGCTTGCTAGTATTGCATCTTTTCTTTCCGTGAGGAGGAATCTTCTAAAGACGGCCATGCTCTAATCAGAGAGCATGGGCAGTGTCGGATTCACCCCGTCATTTTGACGGGGCGCCCACCGACTAAACCTCCTCACGTCCCACTGTGTAGGCTTGTCTGCCTTCGAGGGACTGCTAAGCGCTCCACGCGCTGCCTGGGCCTAGGGTTGGGATCCCGGGTGTTCTGGGTTATTTTTTACCCACCCTAGGTCTATTATGTATTCCCTTTTTTTGGCTCCTATGTTGCGAGGGGTTGTCCCCCTCCGCCATCGCCTCTGGTCTTGTGCCTAACCTGATTCCTTGCTCTTCTCGTGATCGGGCATCGGGGACTCCCTGCTGCATGGCCTTCTGCCTTGCAGATCGCGCAGTAGGCGGTTGGCTTTCTGCAATGCTTAGCCTGGTGGCCTTCTTCGCCACATCTCAGGTACAGGTTGGGTATGTCTTCCCCGCTGCACTCGCGGGCCCGGTGTCAGCCTGCAGCGGCTGCAGCCCTGCAGTAGCTCTTCTCGCCTGGTGGCTCTGCTTTGTACCATGCCGACTTTTATCCTCGTTCTTTCGAGTTCGTTGGCACCTCTCTCGGCTATTATAACCGTTATGTTGATTGTCCCATTTCGAGCCGGTCTCGGCTCGCGTATCCACTACTCCTCTCCGCAATATGTTGCCTTCTGGATGGCCGTCTCAACTTCGGTTTTCGTGGACAGGAGGTCCAGGCCCCTCATGTACAAGGTTACGCCGGACCTCCTGACATCTTCCTCAAAACGTGTGCTTGCAGCCTTGGGTTCTCGAGTTCCTCTATCAGTCTGCCGGTTTTCTTTTTTCGGCCACTTGTCACAACTCTGTACTGTGCGTCGATGTGTTTGACCACCTCTACGGATGGTGGCCATTTTGTGGTCTCTCTGTCCGTCACTTTCACGTTTAGTAAGGTGCCCTCGGGCCAGTTCTCATCGAGTGTCGCAACCACCTCGTTGTGGGTGCGTTACCTGTTGAAGGCGCTCTTTATTCTGGCTGTTGCTTCTTCCGGCGTTTCTTTCTTCTCTAACGTGGGGTCTGGTTGGGTTATTTGGCTGGTTATTGTGCTAACAAATTATTTAATTTCTAAATTTAAATCTATTTGTCTATAAATTCCCGATCGATAAAGTATCGTAGACAGTTTATCGGTACGGTACAACACGCAACCAGCTAGGGGCAGTGAAAACTCCTTTGTAATGAACCCCTTTTTTCGCTCATATATTCTCAGCATTCTAAAGATTTATCTATTATTAGTGGTTGAGATTAGTTTACTAACGTGGCATATAGAACAACTGGTATTAACATCTTATGTAAACTTAACAATATGTAACAATCAACCACCATAACAACATTAAACATTGTGTAAACTAACAATTATAAGAATCACACAGAAGATTAGGTCCTATGTAACCTAACAAGTATGATTAGACATACTGGCATTTTTTCCTACATGAGATAATTATTTCTAATTGCATACCGTCATAATAATTCTCAACCTAGCAATTTGAAAATAGTATTTAATATCGCTTGAGACTAAATGAAATTTAAATCACACTTCAGTTGGTGCTAGCAACAAAAAATCATAGATAAGAATTCGCGAAGAAAAACCTTATCACCAGACCTTCATTTAAATTATATAACGATCAAAACAATCTCAGGGAATCTCAAGAAGACGCAATCAAGCAATTGAGATTATATTATCAGATTGTTATCGCAGTATTTTGTTGTTTAGTTACACTATATAAATTAGGTAGTTGCTGCTAAAATTTATTAGTCAACATGAAGGTCGCATTAGTTTTCGCTTTGCTCGCCGCAGTCTGTGTTTACGCACAAGGCGCTGTCGAAGAGACAAATGGTGAGTGAATTATAACTTCTTTAGAGAACTATTACAATATTTATAGTAGGAAGTTACTGGTTTCACAACCTTTTTAGAGTATTGCAAATTAATTCGTATTCTGTGTTCCAAAACTACAGTACAAAACAAATATTTTTGAAAACAATCTATTAGCTGTATGGCATTATGCATTTTCCTAGCTTCCAAACTTGTAAACATCAGTTTGCTAGCTTATAAACTATCTAGATAGATGCTTCATATGGTAAAATGTTTCCATGAGAATCATCTGCCTATCATTTATAATAAAACAATGATATCGACGGTAGTGTTGTTTTAATGCTAGATCCAAGTAAAAATTGTATTTTCTTACAGTTTTTGAAGGAAAACCGTAATAGCTAGCGAAAACTTCCAAACCTCAATTATTCGGCATTGAAATGATCTACGATCTTTGAACTTAAATAATGTTTCTAGGATTTATTATAAAAACTATATTCTCTAATAAAAGGAATGGGCGTTTTGTTCTATGCAACGAAAAGAGCGTTATCGAAAAATTGTATGCACAGCCTGTATTCCTATGCAGTTTATACCCTGACTTTTATGAATCCATGTCAGTTCTAATGGCGTATAAAAATCGCCAATAATGGAGGAAATTCCAAAGTGCCATACAGCTATAAGGCGATGCTGGACAAGACATTTAATTATTGAAATATTAAAGACATTCAATTCTACCATAATTAGCTTTTCTTATTCTCGATTTTAGTTGAAAAGGAAGTCTCGTTATGCAAAGGAGAAGGTGTAATAAATAAAATCATCTGCGCTATCCATTGCAAAGTAACTGGTCAACGTGGTCAATGCCTAGATGGAGAATGCGTCTGCAGCAAAATTGCACCAAGGAGCGAATGCAATGCCATGTCTTGTGATATGGATTGCCAAGCTTGGGGAAGCTCTGGTGGCAATTGCTTTAATGGAGAGTGTACATGTTATTGATTTTAAATCAATATTATAAAGTTCATAAATAAATTTTTTTTAAATATTTAAAGTGGTTTTATTAAACTATGGTAGTACAAATATAAATAAAGTAGTCTAGTCTGAATGAAATAGGTATTATTTATAAATGTTGGTTTAAAAAAATATAATTAGTTTTTAATAGAGTTTTAACAACTATTGGTTAACTAATTAGGGACAGCAAAAAGTTTCTTTTTAATCAATCAATAAATTGCGCTCACTTTTTGAGCGTCATCTGGATTTATATACAAACATGTTATAGATTAGATTCAACAAGAATACAATTACTTACTAATGGTAACCTTTGTATAAATGTGTACCTTAACACAGCAAAAATGTACAACATATGTAATAAATGTAACAAAATAAGAATTTTCTCCGCCACTAACTAAGAAACACCTGTTGTTCACACAGCTTTTGCAGTTTCATTATTTTAAAGCCTCTTCCATCATCTGCCAAACAATAAAATATTATATGGGAAAGCACTAGTCCCCCCTTATGTATTCACGCACACTTATTCCCAAATACGCCCTAATCCTGCGTTTCCAGTTACCCGTACTTTCCTCATAAAATCTGCATTTTGCATAAGCATAAAACCTATGCAAAATGCAGATTTTAGTTTGAGTATTTACTTGCAAATCCTCACCACAATCAGCACCATAATCGGTATTCTTTCCTTTCTTGTCATAGATTGAGCTAGGAACCAAGTATAGAATGGTACTGATATTATGCTGGGTTCTCTATACGTCCCCTAGCCACAAATGCCAATCACTATCTTTCAGCGCATACTCTGCCACCTTTTTGGGCTTAATTTCTTCTGTTGCCTATACACTTTAGCCAATGATAGCCCAGACGTTTTATATAATGTTTTAACTTCTCACAGCCCTTCCTGTGCTCGCAACTACGCATGTTCATACCGATCTGTTACCCATGGCAATCAAATAAACAACTGTTTTAGCGTGTCAAGTGTCCAATGCTCCGCGAACCCTAGTGTAATACTGCCTTATGTCAAACGTCATAGGTTAGTGAAATAGATAGAATTATAACCTCTTTCACTATCTAAACGACACTTTTACAAACACAGTATTCCACTATTTTCTCGTCACTTTTGACCAATTTGGAATATTTGATATAAGGCAGTATTGGGGGCATACCAACGACGAAACTGCTTTTTTACACAACTGGTCTGTTACTCATAGCAGCCAAATAAACAAATGTTTCATTGTTGTTATGTCCCAGGCTCCGTGACTACTAGTATAATATTGCCTTATATCAAATATCACAAATTCATCAAAAGTGACGTTAATATAGTGAAATAGGTTATTATTCTGTCAATCTTGACAACGTTGTGGCATTTGACGTAAGGCAATTACACTAGCTATCGCGGAGCATGAGGCATACCAACGCCGAAACAGTTGTTTGTTTGGTTGGAATATTACGGAGCCAGGAAATTTAGTTTCAGCCTGGACACCTATTTGCCTAATATCATTTATTAATCATTACCAAGATGTTCAACGTCTGTCACCATCGTGGCGTTTGCGGTGGCGACGTACCGTTGGCTCTGTCAGTAAACATTTGCAAATTTCGATATGTGCTTAAACGGACAAGACGTAAATAGTTAGGTGGTACTACCACCACCCCACCCCAGGTATTGCAGTAGCAATTATGCATGAGCTTTAGATCTCTTGGGAGTATATTATTTTATTATCATAAAGCTTAAAAAGGAAGTAATCTGTAAGTCTTGGTTATCATAGTGACACTGGCAGTGGCATTAACCTGTCAAAAACTCTAAATACTACCCCCATTGGTAATTACTAATTAATTACCAATACACGTCCGTTTTATTAGTACCTATAGCAATTATAATAGGTACGGCATGAATTGACCGGCAGAGCCATCTGTAGGTCGCCACCGCAAACGCCATGACGATGACAGACGCATAGTTCGCTTCGGATATATATGGAATTCACCCGGTGTTAGGTACCGGGCGCCTACCGACTACATAACTTTCATCACATGACTTTCTGAAAATTATATCGAGACGCGATACAAGAGCTTTTACCTGTGCCGTCTCGGATTGCGGTTGAGGTCGTTCTTGAACTTACGTCGCATGAGTGCCTCCGCGAATCGTGGTACTGTTTGCCACTCCGTTTCGAGCATCGTCTTGCCGATGCGCGCTGCGGTTGCTCGGTCTTTTAACTGGCCTCCAATGCGTTCGTTTCGTCCGACCACTAGGTACAGGCCTCTAGGGTGTGCGCCGCGTCGTCGGGTCCCCGGCGGCAGTAACAGCAGGTGTCACCTTCCACCGTCCCAATCTTAACCAAGTATGTCTGAAAGTTACCATGCCCATTGAGATGTCTGACGGTCTAAATTCCCGTACTTCCTCTCCACCCATCAGTTGACGTCTGGGATCGCTTCCTGGTCCATGCTCATCTCATACTGATGACCACCATGGCAAGAATCGGTCCATGGTGACCTCTCTGTTCAGCACGTGTGCCTCCCTCTTCCTGGTGCCTTGCTTGATGGCCTTTAAGGTAGCAGCCCTTTTTGTGAGCAGCAGGTCCACCGTTACCGTTGTTGCTAATAATTCCACTGAATCAGTGGGGACGTACTGTACGTAGATACGCTCTAGCAGTGCGTAACGCGCTCGTCCTTGTAGCATCTTCGCAGCCGCTCCTGATGCCACCACGGTCACTTCTGGAGAATGTTTCGTGTAGCCTCCTCCCGCATTCACTTGGTCCACCGATGTTGGAGAGCAGTCGGGCGATGGCCGCTCCCTCTGCAGCCTGCAGCACCTGCTCCGTGTGGGTTGACGTCTAGCATGGTCCCTAAGTACCGCAAGCGGTTCCGGATTGGGACCGTCGCCCCAAGGTATTGTAGATGGGTCGCTGCCTCGTGTTCTAACATCTTGGTGTCAGGAGGGTTGCCTTGGTCTTCCCGGCTGTGAGTTGGAGGTGGTGCTCCATCATCCACTCATCCATCCTTCTCGCCGCCTTCTCCATTCTGTCTTTCAGTTACGACATGACCGATTCCCAGGACTCCACTCAGTAACTCCGTCATCAGGAACTTAAGACCTCCCGTAGTTCCCTCGTACTTAATCTGCCTATCGCTCACATATCTCCTGATGAGTCTTGTCATCCAGTGCGGAATGTCCAGCTTCCTCAGTGCTTCGTTAACACAACTCTAAGGGATGGAGATGAAGGCATTGTTGACTACTAACCCGTCCATTATTTTCTTTAGTCCACCAAGGAGATACAACGGTCTGTACGCAGTTACCTCTGTATTTGCATTCCCCTTCTTGGGAATGAGGCCAAGTTACGCCCTTCCACCTCTGTGGGAAATTGACCTTTTACTTTACTGGCAATTGCTTTAATGGCTGGTGTTATGTACGTTGCTATCGCCTTGATGATTTCGTTGTAGCGGCCATCTGGGCCCGTACTATACTAACTTTAAATATATTCTCTTTTTGGTTTGAGGGAGAATGCATTTACGCACACCTGGCGCTTCCCTCTAAACACTAAACCCTTGGTGTAACTTAATAAAAATAAAAATTAAGAGGAGGGCGGCTTAGTCTAGATACATTTAATTGGTCTGTTCGATAGATCAGAAGTTAATTATATAAATAAATAAGTAATTTAGGAACTACGTGTTAAAATAATCCAATAAATAACTAGATAAACACATAAAATTATATGAATAATTAAAACAGTTAAGTAGGTATTTTAAATTTAAAAAAAACCTCTTAAATCTATTATATGAATATCATATGTATAATCAGATAAGCATCTAGTAGTAGGTCTATCTTGGCGGGCAGGACGATTCTCTGGCATCCTACCTGGCATCCCGCTGTGCCTGTGTTTAATCCGAGGGATTACTCATTTAGTCCAGTTAACCTTTCCCTCCATACTGTTCCATTTATCCTGCCACCTCGTCCTCTGTTCTGCTTCTTGCAGCCCTCACGCTAATACCCTCCCGATACCTCTCTGTCCGCTACTGCACCAGTTCACCAGCTCGATGGGGGTGATGACCAGGATTGCTTCCCTAAATACCGTCCGGTACCCCCTCGTTACTTTGGTTCGATAATGGGCCCATATTGGGGCGCAGTCATACTTTCTGCGACCCATGCCAGCTTCTTCTAGTTGCGTGAAGATTAGCGCATTTGGCTGCCCTCACCCCTGCCGTCTTCACCTGCTTGCGGAATGCATAGTTTCCGATGATCCCCAGGTACTTACCTCCCTCTTCGGAAGAACCTCCAATGGTGAAGCGGACCTGTCGACACTTCATCCACCTGAAGAGAGTTCTGAGCCAGCCAGCGTCTGAGCCCTCCCAACATTCACCCGCACTCTGAGTTCATCCTCGCTGCTTCCCGGCACGCCCGAGCCAAGTTGTCGGAGTACCCCACAAATTTCGCTCCCTCTGGATGGGGTATCCGGAGGATACCGTTATACATGACGTTTCACAGGGTCGGGCCTAGCGCTGACCACTGTGAAACGCTACACTTCACATAATCTCAACGGTTTGTTTGAGATTCTAAAGATAACCAATTGCATCACATCTTTGGGGAATCCCATTGCTGTACATGTCTCAAGAGTCCGTGCCCAGTGAAGAGTATTAAAGGCATTGCATACATCGATTGTAACCAGTGCGCAAAGCTGTTTCTCTCTCCCGGATTCCTCGCTTGCAAGGTCCATCACTACTTGCTACAGCGCTTGGATAGTAGATCTGCCTGGCCTAAATCAGTACTACTGCTCGGCAAGTCCATGTGGTGCCTCAGTGGTGGAAGCAATTCTCCGCAATATCAAGTACAACAGTAGTTTCCCCATCGCGTCCAGCATGCTTAGAGGCCTGTACCCTGCTGGACTATCGAGGGGTTGCCCGACCTTGGGGTTAAGAAGAAGTTTGGCCCTCTTTCAGATGTCTGGAAATGTTCCTCTATTAATTGTCTCATTCATGGCCCTCAGGATGACCCCAGGGAACCGTTCCATCGCCAATTTGACGGCTTCTGGCGATACTCCATCCAGTCCCGGTAGAGAATGACATCTGAGATGACGTAACCGTTCTAAATGATCTTGACACCGGCAACGACCATAGGCTCGTAAGAATCGAGGACAAGAAATTAGTTGAAAAAAAGTAATATATATATATATATATATATATATATATATATATATATATATATAGGAAAAAAGCGACAAGAAATGTTGTATTAGTACCAAAATGTGTTCTAAGTTCTAGCAGCTCCCCGGGGTATCATTAAAGGCCACATGTTCCAAACAATAAACGCTGAAATTGATTAGCTGTAGCGCAACATTTTGCTGATTCAGTATATATGAAAATGTTCATTCCAAATTGCATAACTGCCATTCATTACAGGGTAGACAACTTCTATCAAACTTGAATAACTGACGTTACAAATGTAATATAATAATCTCAATATATCGTATACCCATATACTCGAATACTTTCGTAATTCAATTAACTGACAACATAGGAGATACACAATGTCTTACATTAACGCCGTGAACTGCGTAGAATAAATAGTTATGAATTTTAAGCATTGCACGTCTCCATATCTTGCATTGCTTTTATTTTCTCGCTGGTATTATATTTTATTATTATTAGTATTATTATTGCCATTTTGATGTAAATATTGTTCCTAATAATAAATAGTACGAGATCTAGTTTATCTGTCTATACTTAAGTCAACATTGTTGTTCGCAAATTAAAAAAAATAATCCACATTTTACATGGTGGTAGCAACAAAAATTATAGATAACAATTCGCGATCTTATCATCCTTCATTTAAATTATATAAAGATTAAAACAATCTTAGAAAATCTCAAGAGGATGCAATCAACCAATCGAGATTATACTATCAGATTCTTATCGAAGAATTTTATTGTCGTTACACTATATAAATTAGGTTATTGCGGGAGAAAATCATTGTCAAAATGAAGGTCGTATTAGTTTTCGCTCTGCTCGCCGCAGTCTGTGTTTACGCACAAGCCGTCGAACAGAATGGTAAGCACATTATCTGCTTTTGAGACTCATTAATCTTGGTATAAATTTGGTTTAATTACTTTTGCTAGCACTATTTATTATTTATAGTTTCAAAATTTTCAGTAGAAATTGGTGTTGTTCAACTGGTTGGCGCCATGCCAGTTGATAACAATATATGAATCGATGAACTGAATCTCAAAAACTTCGTTACATAATAATCTCGATCAAATATTCTAATTACTACCCCGTCAAGTTGTTCCTATCTACGCAGCAATAGTTAAGGTTACAGTGTGGTAAGCCAATAAGTAAACGACTCACCGAATAGATTTAACAGTGTTTAGTTTTTTTATTGGGGTTTATTCAGTTAACACATGTTGTTTAATTTCCAAAAATGTTGAACATTATTATTCAGTGTATTATTTAGTTTTCGATATATGCCTAAGAATGTATACAAACTGTAATAAATAAGTCTTCGTTTATATTATCAAAAATTAGAATATTTTAATCTAAACGAAAGAATCGTTTTTGATTCAACCACTTGACTACATACAATCACTGGCTACACTCTGGTCGAGTTATGTACGCCACTTATGCTCCCACGTATATATGCCTATATATTAGATTACGCTTTAGCAGTACACATCGGGGCTGAGGTATGTCCGAATTAAGCGGACATTTCGCATATCCAAAATTATTGTTAGTAGTAATAAAGAAAGAAAAAATATTAAAAAAAAACATTATTGTTGTACATGTATACATAGAATATTCGGATATATTCGTAAAATATTTTATTTAAATCTAGTACTTTACATCATTAAACTAAATAAACAGAATCATAAATGTAATTACAAACCCACCCCAAAACTGAATAAATCTTGTAATCGTTTACTTATGAACAGCTCAGTTATCAATTCCATGCCTCTTCCATCTGGATCAATCAATATCATGCATATACGCCTCTTCTCGCTATTTCATCTCGCCGTATTCATATAATACATTTGTGTATTCCATTTTTCTCCACGTAATCCACGCATTCTTCTTTCACTCATTCAAAACTTGTTCACTCGTTCCTCATTTCTAAAGCAGACAACATTATGTTTTCTAAATGGTCTTCTCGGCAGATATATTTTGTCAGTATGTTTCATTTAATAAATATTATTTTCTTTTATTCACTTTGGGCCACATTACCCCTCTCTATTGTTCCAAGCTGTATTTTTTTCCTTGATCATGTTTTCTTTTTATTATCTTTCTAACTAACAAATATAGCAGAAATAATACATATGACACATATATACTAACAGACGATGCTAGAAAAATTATTTAAGTAAAGTATAAAATGACTATTGTTTTAAAATTAATTTCTATAATAATTTATTTATAATTTACTTATTTTCCTTTTCAGTTGAAGAAAAGGCCTTAAAGTGCAGAGGGGAAAGCCAAGTCGATAAAATGGTGTGCACCATCCAATGCAAACATAATGGTCAAGAAGGTGGTGAATGTGTGAATGGAGAATGTATCTGCGCCAAAATTGCACCTAGAAGGGTGTGCATCAATTTCCTGCAATGCAATATGGATTGTAAACTTGAGGGATTTGAAGGCGGAAATTGCTTTGACGGAGAATGTGAATGTTATGAATATTAATATTTCCTTATTCATAAATAAATAAATTCAACAATATATTAATTTTATTTATACCTAGTATGTCGAGAAATCAATACTGTTTATAAAGTAATCTATAAACATAAATTTAGCATCCACAGAAATCAAGCTTTGCTCCTGAAGAGTCTGCTAGGTCTCGAAAGGTCAACGAGAGCAGTGCTGTTGTAGGAGACGAATCGTATGAGCATGTGGTGGGAGTCGTGTGTAAGGGTTGTGAAGTTTGAACAAAGATTGCAGGAATTGGGCGAGGAAAGACTGGTGCGGGAGGTATGGATGAGGTGTAAAAGTAGGACGGAGAGTGGTTGGAGATAGGCTAGAGGAAGGATGTATGAAAGAGTGGGTATGTCTGAGGTGTGAGTAGAGGAGAAGCTGAGAGAAATGGGAAGCCTAGGAACTCAGGTAAGAGAGAGATTGAGAGATATTGAGTGGCAAGAACGGCAGACTAGAATGAATGAGAGCTCTTACAACCCTGGCTACGTAGAGTGGCAAGTGCGTGGAAAACTCCCGAGTTACTTATCCAGGGGTGCAAGAGCGAGGTGTGGGTCAGACGAGAGAGGTAGGAAAGTGTGGATGGGTCTGGGGTACACCGCGTGTGCGCTGTGTAGTAAGGGAAGCGACACGTGGTGGCACCTTATCGAAGAATGTGAGGGTGTGAAAGTAGATTGGGTGGGAGACTGCAGAAAGCTGAATGAATGGTTAAGCGAGGATGGGGAAGGCGTGAAAATCTGCAAGAGGCTGACGTGGGAGAGGAAAGTGGCGAGGGCAGAGGGAGCGGTAATAGATGAGGGTAATTTGTAATTTTTTGCGGAGTATTACTTTTATTTATATTTGTATCTTTATTTTTGTATATTTTTGTTGTGGTTTGTGATCTGGAAGGGCAGTGAGGGAAATGCCAATAAAGGTCTTTTTTTATTGGAATTACATGCATATACCTCGATTCAGGTTAGCGTCATCATAATATGGTCATATAAATTATATATCGTACTTTTTATAATGAAATACTTGTTTATACTATAAAAATGTGAATTTAAATATTTCCTGTAATTCTTTGTCCGTTTTTTATTTTTCTACTATGTTTCTCTAATATTTCCTATTTTATCATATTTCTTCCCTAGCTTTTTTAGGTTCCGGTTCTACGTTATCTATCACTTTGCCTTAGTCTTCCTCTTCTATTTCTCTTGGTTTCCATTCCGCCTTTCCCCTTAATGATGCATTTCGTCTTTCCTACTTACTGTCCAATCCATTGGATTCTTCGCGATTTTATCTCATTTCTGTCTATTCCTTCGATTTTGATCAAATATTTCTGTTAGTTAATTAATTTTTGCTCATTTGTTTACATATGTGATTTATTTTATATGATTATATGTTATTTCGTTTATGTTGAGTCGGTTGTTCACACTTCCATCCATTTATTTCTGCGTTATTTGCATTTCTTCGTTGCTTCTTTCCTTCGTAGTATGCTTTTTGACTGGTGTTCTAGTCTTTCGGTGCTCAGCCATTTCAATCTAGTTTTCTTTTTCTTCTGGGTCTTTTATTTCCATTCTTGCTGAACCATCCTAATAATGTTGCTGCTCTTCTCTCCATTATCAACACGTGGTCAATTTTGTTTCCATAAATTGGCGATATAGACATCCAAAGTATTAGAGAGATTGAAACTAGTACTAGACAAGTCACCACCCGTCTTTGTCACTGAACTTGAAAACTAGTAGTAGAACCTGATGGATAAAAAAAAGACTTAAAAGACTTAAAAGTGCATTTGATAATGTCAACTGCTGATACCATTGTCAATAGTCTTCCTTCAGGTACATAGATATTTCGATCAGATATATGAAAATAATTGCTTGACAAAATCAACAAATTAATAATATCTGCAAGATTTAAATAAGAGAGAAATAAGAAGAATTTATACAGCAAGGGCTAAATAGAAATGTTTGGGTTATGCTGTGAGGACTGTGGGCATATATGTATTGAGAATACCATACGGAGAATTAGAGAGCATTACTGGTTTGCTAGATGAATTTCATTATAAAGAAATAACATATTTATATGTCTATGCCTATTTGTACTGTGCCTACTACAATCAAGTTGCGAGGAATAATTCATGTAAACTTCATCCAATGCGAAAACTCCTTTTCTCCATGCTATTCACATGCAGCATGTGTTAGGTATTATGAGTTATTGTGTTATAAGTTCATATATCTATTGGTTATAGAAGGCAGTTTTGCAAAAATCAGGATAGTAACGACGGTGATAGTGCATTATAAGGAACATACTATTCGCAGTTCCTAATAGGGTCGCAAGTAACCAATGAACAGCTTTCGAACACATATCGTTTTGTTTATCATATGGTATGACATTTATTAGATCAAATGGTCAATGTCAACGGCATGATGCTATGGCGATAACCGTTAGCAGCCACGGTCGCAGGACAGGACTCATACATTTCAGGACCAATACGCCAAGCAAGTACGAAGTGCATTGAATACCACCCATAATAAGAGGATTAATGCAATTCCTTTTTTAATTTTTTATTTTTGTGAGGAAGACGCCCGTGCTGTGATTGATGAGCATGGGTTGTGTCGGATTCACCCCGCATTCTGAACGGGGCGCCAACCAACTAAACCTCCCCACGTCCTACGCGGGATGTTTGACCGCCTTCAAGGCACACTCACACGCTGCCTTGGCCTAGGGCTGAGATCCCGGATTTTCACGGTTGTTTGTACCATCCTAGTTCTCTGATATTTCTGGTCTGAAATGCAATTGCGTTGGGTTGGCCCCCTTCAACTTCATCTATGGCCTTGATATTTGCCTTTTCCCTAGCCCTTTTCTGCATTAGGCATCGAAGACCTGCAGCATGGCCTCTGCCCTGTATAGCACAGTAGGCAATCTGCACGCTCTGACCTGTTGGCCTTCCTCGCCACATCACAGGCATAGATTTCTCCTGTCCTTCCCACTACAGCCGTGGGCCCGGTGGCCATCCAACCAATAGCGGCTGCAGTCTTGTGACAGCTCTGCTTCTGGTGGCTCTACATTGAAACATACCTACTTTCAACCCTGTTGCTGCAAGGTCGTCAGCCCCTTTGTCGGTTATTGACACTGTGATATTTTGCATCCAGTTTCGGACCGGCCTCGGCTTACCTACACTATAGTGTTCCCCACTCTTGGTTGCCGCCTTGATGACTCGGTTTTCGTCGTCAGTAGCCCCTTATGTGCATTGTTACTTTTGGCCTCCTGACTCTGGTTACTGTTCCCGGCTCCTTCGCGCTGACGGCCTCACACAAAGCGTCTACTTTGGCGCCACTGTCCCTTACACTAATCCAGATATGATTGCCTTCTAGAAACGGGCGCATTGCTGTCCTCGCGGTCAATTTCCCAGATCCTCCGGACTATGTCCGAATACGTTTGCCTCTCAGTCGGTTTAATCAGTGTTAACTCCCCCTTATTTGTCTTGGGTTCTTGGGGTTTGTAGTGTTTGGATTTTCAGTTGCGTGATTTTCTTCCAGGTCCCTGATGGTTGTTTGCTCCTTTGAATCTGCGAAGAGGTATTCGGTTATTTTCCTTATGTTTTATAGCTTTGGCGCCTCAACTTCTCTCTCGTTCGGACGATGGTTACCATTGTAGGTGCTAACCTTCGTCTTCTGCTCGCTGCTGGTCAAACAAGATACAGTGTGTGAATCGCTAGGTTTTCCCCGTTGGGCCTGTGGGGAGGTGCACCTGCGTGATATGAGCTATTGTAGCCACTTCACCCACCTTCAGATTCAGGTTCGAGAATTATTCGATCAGCGTCCGGCTTCCGGCCGCTTGTCACTTCTCTGTATGCCTGGTCTATTTCTATCACTATCTCGACGCTCGGAAGCCATTTGCTTTTGCTGGGGCCAGTGCTCGACCAGTGTTTTGACTGCTTCATTGTAGGTCTTTATCTTACCGAACGTGCTTCGTATTCGGTTCGTTGTTTTGGTTGTTGTCCATTTGTTCCTTTTATTTAGAGTATAAGTGGTGCCCTTTCATGTTTGTCTACGTTGTTCGTTATCGTGTTTTTTCGCTCAGTGTTTGCCTCCACTCTCCGTCTCCTTTTTCAAGTTTGGGCTCTTGGTTTACTTGCCTTAGTTCTTCATAGTACTCTAGCCCTCGTCTTGTGTCTGGTTTCGAGGACATGTGTCGGCGTCGCCGGGTCAGTCTAGGACAATTAGGGGATAAACAGTAGTTCAAACAATAGGAAGAACAAATCCGAAGGATTCTAAGTCAAGCTAAGCATTAGATGAAAGTCTGGTGAGAATATAACACCAGATGAGTATACACCCTAAACAATGTATACGTTGTTTAAATTTCAGAAAACTCTGACTCTGAACTGTCCCCTATTTTATAGTGAGAATGGTCGAATGTCAGATGCCGAACTAATGTGGGTGACACCAACCCTCAGCATTCCAACGACACACCCGAATCATTTAAGGCAGTCGATAAATGGACAAATGCATCTATCGAGGGCTGAAATGAAAACTACTAATATTTCACGATTAAAATGTACGAAAAGTGAATTTTTATATGCTTGTAGAAACAAATGTGATACATAACGCAATTTTTATAAGGATTTTTTACGCTTACATGCTTACATGATAATAAGAGTGGATTTGGTTTGGTGCGCTTCGTTAAAAACGTTTTATACATATGAGTTCTATTTCGAAACCTTACTAAACTAATCAACTACAAAGAGGCTTTCTGAAGTCTTGGGAAATAGTTAATATGTGCCACAAAACATTTTTGTTGTATTATTTTAATTAAATATAATGTATAATTTTTAAATACAAATATATACCTACTTACTTCTTCTTACTTCTACTTACTAGTAGAATAATAACAGATAGCAAAAATAATGTATTATTATCAATTAAATGATACATATCTATTTCCGATTTAATACAATTCGGATACAACAAATTGTCTACCAACATATAATAGAAATTTGAAAATCCACTGCAAGCGGAGCCTCGGTCTAGTGCCAAAAAAATTATCTGAGCTTGATACAATACATACTTCTTTAATTTTGTAAAAGCAGTAACATTAAATCATAATACCTACGGCTGTTCATAAAACTGCACTTCGAATTGCATGAACTCGCAGTCTAAAGGGCCCTATAGATCCTATGATTAACGCTCTAAAGCGTCGATGAATTAAATAATCAAGCTGATGATTTATAGTGGCGCGGAATTCGGAGCGTCGAATTAGGAGCACTTTTTCCCAGGAATTAATTTCTAGCGGAAGCGGCGGAAGTTTGGACCGGAAGTGCTCCCGGCGGATATTATACGAGCTCGCGAATCCTTCCTACGTGTTGTCTCGACCCATAAATATTCGGGAAAAAATTCGTACGAGCTGTAAGTTATCGTTAACGTTATTATAATGTCTACAGGATGGGAAACAAAAATTATTTTGCAGCGCGGGTGCGGTCCGCTCTTTATGCGTTCCGCGATCGTAAACTAAGCGCGCCCCGCCGGAACAGTGTATTTTTAAAAACTGCGCCGAAAACAGAAACAATATTTTATTTACACAGGGCAGCGTCGTTTTTAATTAAATCCAATAAACCCAGAAATTATGATGTTTGTGTTTATCTTGGAGGCTGTTAGTGTCGCTGTATTTTTAAACCGCATACTTTGCGGGTTTAAGAGGCTACAAACAAAGTGTAGCCGATGTACCATTATGCGGTTTTATTTTTAGGTGTTATTGTTTCGACGCCATTAACGGCTACTCCCGCTCTACACAGACATTCAATTAAATACACATCTCGCTCGGATTTCTCAGCGACACGTAAAGTCATAAAACTAGATCGTTTAATAGTTTCCAAATGCAATCACAAAGGTTCGTCGGGTCTTAAACGCGTTCGAGTTATCGGACGGAAATAATCGCCCGGGACTTTTATGGACTTTCTCTAAAAGAGAAAATTCCGGCTAACTAATTAAATTGTCACTGCGAAAATTGAACGTTTATGTTTCAATTCCATCGTACTAATAAAAAATTATGATAGAGACGTGTCTTGGAAACTTTATATTAACTTAATTATTATTTTTTAATGGATATTTGTTTAATTCTTCCTGTTGATTTATATTGCCATCGTGTAATACGAAATCCAATTTCGTAAACGTAGATGTTTCTTATAACTTTTTTGCATAGATATGTGCAGACAAGAATTTGATACTATCGTGAAGACGTCAAAATGTCAAGAGTAAAAACCAATGTTGCAAACCATTTAAGAATTTGCGGTTTCTAGGCTTTCATGTGTAGTTGTTTTATCTATACACTATGTCCAAGATTACTGCCCGTAGAGGCAGTAGAGGAGTAAGATATTGTCAAAAAAGTCTTACAATAACGTTGATTATAACAAATGTTTTTCATATTATGTTTTCTATTCCGCCTTCCTTTTTCCCTTGTCCCTATAATGATGACACTATTTTGAAGCTGACCGATCTATCATTTATGACGTTTCTGTTGACAGTACACGTCGTGGCTAATATTTTTATACCTTCGGTCGTCAAATAGGAACAAAAAAACGTGATCGTGGGGTAGTTGCTTCTATTGGTATCTAAGAAATTGCAACTGCGTAGTTTAACAGAAGACGCAGGGTGCACAATATTTTATTTGGTAATATTTTGAGAGAAAATTTATATAAATAATCACACGGACTCAGAGGTGTTGGCAAGATAGTTGATATATCATATTTTTATCGAATTTCACCTAGTTTACAATAAAAATTACAAATATATTATTTCATTAGACAAAATTAAGTTGGATGTGGTGACAATTGAAATTATAAAAAAAAACTTCTATCTTCATAGGACTCAGCCGTGAGGATTTTCCGCCGGTCAAGGGAGAAGCTCAGAGGAGTTTAATCATCCGGTATGTACCTTAACTTCACAGAAAACCTCTGAAAAACTGTGACAGGTGATTCATGAAAATTCGTTCCCCGCTAGGGATCGATCTCAGGTTCCCCAATGCTCAGTACGAGACGAACGACGCCTCTAACCACTCGGCCATTAAAATTATATTTGTCAAGATGCATTTTGGCAGCCGCGGACTATGAAAGGTCACCGCGAAATAAAACCATTCGCCTACATGTAGGCTCTATTTATAGCTTCCCAAAATGACACCCCATACAGTTTTAACTGTATTACTAACGGGAAACTTTATTTAATTTTAGTAGAAATAAGAAATACCAACAGTATCTCATAAAAAGTTCGTAAAATGTGTGCTACAAAGTAGATATATGTTAATTTAGCAGTATTTTTAGTACAATTTATAATAGGTGTCCTAAAATATATAATATTATAGCAAAATAATACTTTAATAATTAGTTAAACTTATAGAAAATCTGAAATATTCTGAACTCTTAGGAATAAAAATATATAAACACATTTTATATGGTGCTTTATGGAAAACATTTAAAAAATTCAATGTATAAAGAAATATTTTTACCCAAATTATTTATAATATAACATTAATTATGAGCTCGAATAGAGTAGACAGATATTCTTGGTCAAAACATTGAAGAAATTGAAGAAACTTACGATACTTCGATAATACCGTTTTATTAGCAGAAAATACACAAGATCAGCAGTTAATGCTAGAGAATATCAAGAATATAAGCATCAATAATGGTCTACGATTGAATACACGGAAGGCACAATGTACGATGATTTCCAACAGGAAAACCTAGATAGATCATTTATTCTTGAAAATGTTAGTATTGAATGTGTCCAATAATTCAAATACCTGAGATTATGTCTAAATCATAAAAAATAATTAAAACTGTATCTTAAAACTTGCCATTGGCCTACGGAAAATATCTCAAAATGACACTAGAACAACTAGGCAAGCCAACAACCCGAAAGATAACTCAAAAAGATACTGGAGAGGAAGCGAGGACGAACATTTAATATCGAACAAAGATGTAAAATACTCCAAGAATTGTACAACTTATCCTCGAAGAGGGAAGTTAAACGCCATCTGGCGGCACCATATTGTCACGCAGTGATAATTCGATAATCAAGTTAAATTATATTTTCCAAAATAACCAACCCCGATCTATGTGGAAATTGATGATTATTAATTACGCTTCTTATTTCTTTGAATACGACTCACGTCAGGAGTTCTTATCGGTGCCGCGTTCCCGGTTTCCATTCGGAAGCGGTGTTCCCGCATTCGAAGGCCTCGCACGCGTGTTCTAAAAATGTCATACTGCACACGAAAAACCACAGAACTTCCCGGGTATAAATACTGAGCCAAGCCCTAAATCAGTAGTCAGCCGAGAGTCTGCAGTCAAGCTAACAAGTGCCTAAAAGCCCAATCGCCACCCACGACCAAACTCAAGCCATTCTCAACTAAGTCACATGTAAAGTACAGTAATCCTTCGTAAGAAGCATTAAACCTTTGGTAAGGATGATTTATATTATTTGTAATGTGCCGTATCATATTTATAATAAACATAGAACTTGAATTTAGTCCACTCTGATTTAATAAGTAATTATCTTGTATTTCTAACTATCATCCCGGTGTGTATGTCTCGTCACGACTCGCAGGCAAAGTGATCTCTTACCGCTAACGCCACCCCAATAGTTATTCGGTAATACAAGAACAATTGAGCTAAGTATAACACATGTAAGTTCTAATATAAAATCATACACTAAACCCCGTAGTCGTGACACATGGTGGAGACGCCGGTTTTTTTTTTTATTTTTTATTCACCCCATGGTGGAGGCGCTGCCTTTACTTTTTAACCACCCCATGATAGAGGCTCTGGCCTTATTTTTCGAAAATACCCTTTGGTGAAGACGCAGTTTTAACTTTTATTACGGCAATACCCCTCAAATCATCAAACAACCCCACGGCGAAAAACACCGTTTCTCTTATTTCTATTTTTTTTTTTTTTTTTTTTTTAAATCTCTAAGCCCCCAGAGGGGAGATTCCAACCCCACTTTTTCTAAATCATCTTGACGTAACCCCTAAAAATCCGAATAAATCACCGAACAAATTTTAGGTAAATTTCTTTATTATATTCCAATTATTTCATATTAGAGATCGCAGGATTTATAACACCACATGTTAGAACGATTATTATAAATGTAACCCCAAGCAACCCATAGTTTATTTTTAACCACACGGTTTTACCAAGCTCAGACACCCCACTAAGTAATTATTTTTCCTCTTCTTTCTGAATAATACAAGTCAATTTTGAACAGCAAATTTAACGAAACAATTTATTTCGTCCTACCATAAATAAAGGCATATTTATTAATTATCAGTTTGATGTATTGAAATTTGTTAGTTCTGAAAATTAAAATTAAATAGTACAGAATTTTACATTATTATCACATTATTTATTTAGTTATTATTGTATTCATTTGTTTAACTACTATTTAATTATATTTATAAGAAGTCAGTATTTCTACTTGTCCGTAGAGAGAAATTTTATTTTGCATGTCTATAATTATGTATGAATTATGCATTTTAAATAAGTGATTCTTGTGATTGGTTATATTTATCTGATTTATTTTGTGAATTACCGAAAAATGTATTTACTTTTATGGTGACAATATTCATTCGCGCGATAAAAATAATACGTTGATTTCAAAACCACAGATTGCAACAGTTCCCGTCTTATGTTACGCGCAATCTATTTTAGTAAATGCATGCGTGGAAAGAATTTATTTTTAAAATTTTAATTAGAATAGACTGACGCATATTCCATTCGTTCGGGACGAAATTATAATAGATCAGAAATTATAAGTATAGTTCCAGAATAAATAAGATCAGAATGCAGTTCCGGCGCTCGAACTTAAAGGCGCGATGGTTTATTTTAGATGCAAGGCCAACGTCTAAAATATCCCTAAAATATACGGCGATTACCCTATTTTGGAATATAACAAATCTTTTAATATAGCTTCTTTAGATTATTTTAAACAAAAATGCCTAAAATTTAAATTCTAGCAAATAAATAAATTAATAATATAAATGTTTTCTTTCCTTTTCCGGAAATTAAAAATATTAGCAGAGGCAATAAAATTAGTAGACCATATATTGCGCTATATTTTGTTTGAGTAAAATCGAGAATTTTTATTACTATAATAATTTACATCACGAAGAAATTCACTATCGTTCACGAAGATAAAATTAATTAAAATCATCATGCATCTCGTGCATGTATAGGTAACAACGCAGTCAAAACTAAAATTATTTACTTATTTATCGGACAACAGCAATATACAGTACATCTAATAAACAAAATTAATGAAGAACAAAATAAATCGTATAAAGAAATCAAAAATTAAACAGATTTTATGTGCCGAACACAAGAAATCATAAGTGAAAAATAGCGATATTTTAGAGAATAAGACATATTATCAGAATAGTCAGGTAAAAAACGAAATTAATAGAGAGAATATGAGAATACGAGAGGCAACGAGAAAGGTAGTGGGTGGCTAAATAGAGGCAGTAGCGAATATAGCGATAAATGAGAATAATGAGAAATTAATAAACCCGTCGAAGTAGCAACAAGAAGTGAAGATATATTAATTATGAAAATACGAGTAACATCAAATATGAGCGGATAAACAAATGGTTAAAATATGATTACAGTCAAGAAGGGAATAGTTAAAATTATAAAATCGATGAGAATTATAGAAAACAAATATATATATATATATATAGCCATCTTTATCGTATACGGATAGAAAACAAATTAAATTAATAAATTAAATAAAAAGCCTGTTCACAGATGCTCAAATAACATCCTACCTAACGTTAGAATTTATTAACAATTACTAGTAACAAGAGAATAGAATAATAAAAATAACCAAGATGTAAAATAACCATTTCTGAAGTCAATATAACTAAAAGTTGAAAACAAAATTAAGAAATAATTACGAAACCATCATTATAAAACATCGAGTTAAAAATTTAAACAAATTGAATTGTAACTTAAGCAATTATAAATTATCAACTATTAGAATAAATTTCCATCCACAGTAATAATTGTTATATGTTTCATTTTTCTTTCTTTCTTACATAAATACTACCCAATTCTAATTTATTTTACGAAAATATATGAAATTAAATCGCGAGCGGAATACAGTGACCACTTTTGATTATATTTGTGCATTTCCGTAATACAAACGCAACCTTGAATTTAACGGAAACCGATTAAACTGATTAAACTCAACAATCATAAATCAAATAAAATCAAGAATTAACTTGAAATTAAAATAAATAAATTTATTCAAAACTCAAAACATTGTATGCCCTAAGCAGATTATTATTTTCTAAATAGTTAATCGTTTATATTACTAAAACAAAGATACAAAAGTTACAATCAAATTAATAAAAATAATAATCAAAATTAAAATTCAATTAATGAAACAAAATAAGATAATTTTGTTATGTTTCTGCAGAAAGACTAGGTTATTAATAAATTTAAAATTTAAACGTCAATTTGTATGTATACAGTATACATGGTTGAAATATAGTGATTCCAAACATTTGCCAATAAATGTATGTTAATTCTTTCTAATACGTTTTAGAACATTTTATCATGATTTTTAACGAATTATAGATATTAAATTTACCCCAAACCTTCAAAATTTTATTATATAAAGTCAAAATTAAACATCAGATCAGGAATAAAATAGGCATTCCGCCAGTTCAATATTAATAGCAATTAAAAAAAAAAAAAAAAAAAAAAAAAAAAAAATTAATAAAGTAGAGTTATTTTGTAGGAAATTTATAACAAACATTAAATTATTATTAGCTATTTTTTTTTTATTTCATAAGAGTGCTAACACAATAGCATAATTATCCAAATTAATCCGTTTTTATACAATAAAATCAAGGCCAACTTAGTTGCCAGTAATGAACAATAGTTCGAGAAAATGATTCAAAGATAATGTAAAATATGGCATCGTTAATTATATACTATACATATTTATATATTGAATTTTGATGTATTTTCTGTTTGTTTTATTGAATAATTATCAAGTAAATACAAATCCCTAGAATCGGAATAAACATAAATTAGGTCAATCCGTATACGATACTAGAAAAACTAGAAAAAGGTGATAGAGATAGTCCGGTAGGAGAAAGTGCAAACATAATATCCCGAAAACCATATTTGGCACGTACAAGAGCAATAAATATTTTGTATGAGTAATGTTACAAAGACGAGGAAGAGCGGATCGGAGAAGGCTCAAGAAATATTAGCTGGTAAGCAAACCAGATGTAAAAATACTCTATAATCTTTCACAGCCCTTGTCCTACCACTCTAGTAGGTAGTTGTTGATTGTAGTTGTATATCTTCATAAAGCGGGTTGTAAGATTCGACGACGAAGTTGAACATACGCAGGCGGGCGATTCAGGTGTAACAGGGACGCTAGTTCTACCCAACGATGTAATTATGAGGTTGTGATCAATAAGATGGGAGTCGCATCATTGGGCCCAAAATGGACGCGCTCCAAGGAGGCCGCAAGAAAACCTTGGTAACAAGCCAATACGAAGGTTAAACTTGCGAACTCCTCAAGTCAGGTTGATTCACAAATTGGTACCAAAAGATCATAATTTGAATGTTTATATTGATAATTTTTTCTTAAAAATCCCCTACGTTCTCGCGTAAAAAGCCTTGATAGATTGCCCACGGGAGGTGGGGGCCCGTTTACAGGTGGGAACCCCCCCGCTATGAAAAAAAAGCGCGAAAGTGGCTCAGTAGAGTTATCGTAAGCGACCACAACAAAATGTATGACTATGTATGACTAAATGTTTAGGGAATCCACGTAGGACGAAGAAAGGTAGAACTTGGCGATACTAGCGTGCCTGATGGTTACACATTTTCCGAGCCTACGGGGTCTGAATTGCCTGGGAGGAACAAATCTTTTTAAATGGACAAGCACTTTGAATTTTATTGAATTTTATTGAATTATTGTTGAATTATATTGAATATTTATTGAGTTAGGGGGGGCTGGGGGAGTTGACGCTGCGAGCGTGGCAACTATCAAGGGGCACCGATGTCATGTGTACAGGCGGGTCATGGTCTACCGCGCGGAACCGGAATTCCGACGTGATGAGTCGAGGAAATGCTCGGCGGGTGTTTGGTCCAGCTAACATTGCACGTAGACAAGTGTTAGTAAAGTAATGTTGTTTTAATAGTCAAGTTTGAATATATAAAGTAAACCTTGGGAAGCTAATAGGACGTCAAGGGAATTTTGAAATGAATTAAAGGAAATGCATTGTTATTAAAAAGGAATTAAGTTTTGAATATATAAAGTAAACCTTGGGAAGCTAATAGGACGTCAAGGGAATTTTGAAATGAATTAAAGGAAATGCATTGTTATTAAAAAGGAAATTAAAAGGTTAAATGTCAAGGGACAAATGTTTTAAAGAAAGTTGTTATTGTTGACTCGCGAGTATTTTGAAGGAATTATTATTGAAAAAGCGAATATTTTAAAAGATAATTGTAAAGGTGCACCAGAAGAAAGTTTTTCTTTTTCGATTTGGGATCATCAGCAAGGTCTCATGGGACAAATTGAGTATTGTCCAACGTTATTTATATATAGTGATGTTCACGGGAATCACAAGAGGAAAGATTAATTTTATTTAGAAATAAGGGTACCCAAACGATTTCGGAGAATAGTAAGAAGTTTTTGAAGTTTTGAGAAAATAAAAAGAAATAAATAATTTTGAGAAGTATCAAGAATGAATGAGTATATACTATATATAAGTTTTTAGAAAATATTAAAGAAATGAATATATGAATTGAAACAAAGGACTCATGTCGGAGCATGAAGTAAAGTTATTAGAATCATGTCGGAACGTGAATTAAACGAAAAAACCGGTATCTCGAGTTTATTTTAAAAGATTATTATAAGAGTGCACATGAAGAAATTTTTCTTTTTCAATTTGGGATCCTCAATGAAAGCTCATAATATGTAACGAATTGAATATTGTCCTAGGTTATTTATATATATATATATATATATATATATCGAAGATCACAGCAATTACAAAAAGGAAAATTTGTTTTAATTCTGATAAAATATGGGTACCCAAGCGACTTCGGAGAGTCATAAGAAGTATGAATGAATAATTGTGAGAAATTTATGAGAAATTTAAAGTAAAATAATAAGAGAATAATGAAACGTAAAAATGGATGACTTCGGAGAGTCATGGGAAGTATGAATGAGAAATTAATGAGAATATAGAACCATGGTTAGTGTTAAGTTAGATAAGAAATAATATAAAGATAAATAGTAATAAGATTATATAACATAAGTAGTAGAAGTCAGAAAAAATAAGTGAATAAATAAATAATGTATGTTTATTATACTAAGATATGATAATATTCAATTGAATAATCAGATGTAGATCAAAAGTAAAACAGAGCTAATAAATGAAAGGAAAATAATGTTTTAGATTTTGGATAAAGACTTGAATCATCTTTTAGAAAAGTTTTTTTTTGCTATCGTATACAATCGGTGTTGAAATAAAAATAATAATATACATATAAAATAAAAATAAATTAAATAAATTTATATTTATACTTGTCAGTCAAATATCGCAAGAAAGCGTACGTATGGAAGTATACCAAATGCTATAAACATACAAGTATTACTATTTATTTGATTCCGTTTAAATCTAGTAAATTGCATTTTTTTTTTAATTTTAGAAGTCATTTTGTTATCAAATAACTTAAAAATAGAAAGTTCAATCAATGAAACAACGAGATAGTAAGAATAACTTAAAGAAACCAATAGAAAATAAACTAAAATAAAATAATTTCAAAGGTTTAAGTTGTTAAAGGTTATCTCAATCTACAAAAAATTAAGAACGTAAATTTTAATACAGGAAGATGCAAGTTGCACAAAATTAAATTGTCAAACGATACGAAAGAAAAATTTCCAGTTAGTAATAATTTACAGTTTACAGAAGAGAAGAATTAAAGCCTAATGTACTAAGTAATATACCAGCATTCTAACCCATAACGAAAAACATACATATAAATTAAAATTTAATTTTGTGTTGTAATACCTCATGAATAGTAATATAACAAAGCTAGATATTAAACAAATATATTCAGGTAGTAAATTAAAATACAGAAAAATAATTTCCATCAATAATTTTGTAAATAAAATTAAGACATCATTTTTATAATGTTGTAATTAGTATACAATAAGCGGGACGCTTATAAATAGTTATGGGGGAAAATTGAGGTAACTAACACCACTACTAACGAGATAACAATTGGAGCATAGAACGATTGAAACATTACTTGGGCGAGGAAAAATATCAAGACTTGCATGTTTTAGCAATTAAAGTAAATTTGGAGATATTTAAAATAATATGAGGATCGATACAAACATCCAATAAACAAACAAAGCAGCAGATGAATGGCATTTTCGATCAAGCTGGCACCAACCCACGATAACCAGGAGTCCTCACTACGAGTCGAGAACAAGAACGAGCGAGAAAGCGGTACTAGAAAATAGGATGGGAATCGACAAACAACTGGCGTCACACACTCCAACTACAAGGAATCTCAAAAAGAAGTCATGTAAGGACATAATTAATACTGGAAAGATAACAGGTATTTTCTCTTCATCATTCGGAAGAAAAGATACAATATGCAGAATTATCGAAACATCGGACAAGTTTAGCCTCTATTTCCAACTAACAAGCATCCATTTATTCACTGGTAAGTAACAAGACATTACGTTACTTTTGGTTCAATTTGAAAACAGCCTTGAGAATCAAGATCCTGTGAAGTCCTTGTAACCCACAGTAACTTCAAAACAGATCCACCAGAATCCTTGATCAATATTTACCAACTAACATGTATACCAAGAGGTAACCGGAATGAGCCGAGGACCTAATAATGAACATTCTGCTATTTGATTTCTGCGTTGGCAACAATATCAATACCAAGTCGAAATTCGTATGGATACATGCAGGCGGATTTTTACCAGTGCCAACTCCAGAAGAACCAAGAAGCTATCCAAGTAAGATTATCTTGCAGATCCGAAATACAGTTAGACAACAACGAGAGAGTGAATCCAACGGAGAACTAACGATGAACTAATCTCGAAGGCCAGAATGTAACTACAGCCACGCCTTAGAAGATTCCAAAATCATTATCAGAATAAGTTACACCCAGAGTAGCTCTAATACTTTGGATGCTAGGGTTAATTTCAGTAACCTTGACACTATGCATTTTAGTAATTATTGTTATCTTTTCTGAGCACGTATAGGTCGCCATAACCTTCTGCGACAAAGTCTTAACCAGTCTTAACCGAACACAGTACCAGAACATGAGCAGATTCCGTCTACACTATTTACGAAAGCTATCAGTAAAGCGGGATGCGAGGACGGAGATCCCATATGCGAGTCGAAAGAGTACCAGTCTAACCAATTTACCGGCATGCCAAGGACGCCAAATCATTGTATCGTGTCGACAATGGACGAGTGTTGACCCACTCACCCACCAAATGGAATCACACCTGCTAGTTCAGCCGCCATGAAGGATGAGACGTTCAACGGAAGACCTATTCCCAAAAATTGATAAAATGTATATTTTCAGCCCAAGCCCAAGTTATGTATTGTTATCGCGATAATTAAATTTGTGAAGTCTATACATGATACATCCAGTTTCAGTTTTGTTTAGTTCAAGTTATTAAAGGTCGTTTACCAACATCATTGTTAAGTATAAAGTATCGCGTGGTTAATCGTTTATAGACTATATCAGTATGCTTGATTTAATTGTTAGTAAATAGTAATCAATTGAGAGTTGAAGATTGAGAGGGAGAAAGTTTGGTCGTGTGGCAAAGAACAGATTTAGTGTTTAAATTCAGTATCGGGCAATCAACGATGAAACGTGTTTATACTCTGAAGCTCGCGTATAACTTCTTTTTCTGAATTTATAGCAGAACACTGAGGACAGTGTTCAATCTTTAATGTGGGGGAAATGTCACGCAGTGATAATTCGATAATCAAGTTAAATTATATTTTCCAAAATAACCAACCCCGATCTATGTGGAAATTGATGATTATTAATTACGCTTCTTATTTCTTTGAATACGACTCACGTCAGGAGTTCTTATCGGTGCCGCGTTCCCGGTTTCCATTCGGAAGCGGTGTTCCCGCATTCGAAGGCCTCGCACGCGTGTTCTAAAAATGTCATACTGCACACGAAAAACCACAGAACTTCCCGGGTATAAATACTGAGCCAAGCCCTAAATCAGTAGTCAGCCGAGAGTCTGCAGTCAAGCTAACAAGTGCCTAAAAGCCCAATCGCCACCCACGACCAAACTCAAGCCATTCTCAACTAAGTCACATGTAAAGTACAGTAATCCTTCGTAAGAAGCATTAAACCTTTGGTAAGGATGATTTATATTATTTGTAATGTGCCGTATCATATTTATAATAAACATAGAACTTGAATTTAGTCCACTCTGATTTAATAAGTAATTATCTTGTATTTCTAACTATCATCCCGGTGTGTATGTCTCGTCACGACTCGCAGGCAAAGTGATCTCTTACCGCTAACGCCACCCCAATAGTTATTCGGTAATACAAGAACAATTGAGCTAAGTATAACACATGTAAGTTCTAATATAAAATCATACACTAAACCCCGTAGTCGTGACAATATCAGTTAGCAATGTAACACTCATTAAAATTCGAAACATGTGCGAAAAAACTACAAAAAGCGAAAGAAATTTTATTTTAGTACTAACATTAATGACAATTAATAGTTATAAAAAAAAACATTCAATCACCCCCTTATACTTTAACCATTTATATGTATGCTTCTAATCAGCTTAGTATGCATATGAACTCATTAGGAGTATTGTTTATATTAATTAAGTTAAACATTTCTCGTTAACAACGTGGACATTCGGTATGGATATATGTAAATTATTAAGGAGATTACATGTGCAATGTTATTTATTCGGCACGAATTCACGATGCATTTTAGATGGGATTCGTTATGCTTACATATTTAGTAGGAAACGGTTTATATGCAGCTTTTCCACTTTGACCGATATTCATTGCATTCTGCATGGCATTAAATGTGGTGCCATGCTATATATTATGTAAAACATAAATATAATCCAATCGGGACTATAACACTACGACATACAGATAAATTGGGTAAAGATGGATCAATAACTCATTACAGCTTTACTGCAAATTCTGTTTCATTTTTATTTTATAGGTAAATTTTAAGTTTAAGCGAGTTGTACAAGTTAGTCATCTATAATCTCAGATATTTTGTTCCTGTGAACTAATGAAACTAATTAATAATCTAGGTTTTCATCTTCTCCCTATATTATTTTGTTCTATAGC
This sequence comes from Lordithon lunulatus, assembly GCA_963942505.1. NCBI lineage: Eukaryota > Metazoa > Arthropoda > Insecta > Coleoptera > Staphylinidae > Lordithon > Lordithon lunulatus. Next base: position 40,901,661 of record OZ012668.1, read on the forward strand.
TATTATTTACACCGTGACTCCTGTGTGATATTTTATAATTAATTTGTAATATTTAATATATGTCAAGCTATATAGTATATACGATGGGGTGCCCAAGAGTATCGGCAAATATTTATTATTTTTTTATTTAATATAACATCTTGAAACCATCAATTATCTCCAAAATGCTGTCCATTAGATGATATCGTTGATTGAAGTATAAATACTTCAATCAACGATGATATACAGCGTGATTCAGTTTGAATGTTGAATATTTTAACACAATATTCTCCTCGTCAAGTCAAGTCAAAACTTCACTGCAGATATGCCTCTTACTCGCTTCCTAACTAAGATACAGGGTGTGAAACTTTCACAAAACTAATCCTTAAAAAAGAAAACACTGATATCTTGAAACTTTTTATTTTGTATATTACAGAAAAAAAATCAAAGAAGTTTCTCAAAACGTAATCCACCGAGCCGACACATTTTTGACGCCGCCTAATTAAGGAATGTATGGCATTTAACAACGACCACAAATCCAAAGCCTATTTGCATTTTAATTTGGGACTCGGATTTTCTCACCTTGGGACTTAGACCGAATCGCGGAATTTGCGATGTGTTTCTTAAAAAACCCGTGCACATGGATCCTTTTGGCAGGAAAACATCGGTGATATTCTTGAACCGCTGCATACGCAGGGCCGTAAAATAAAATGAACATCTGCATATTTGCTGCTTGAATAAACTTGTGGCATCTTTTGATTTCACAAATAACTTAAATAATGTGAAAACAATAACTGTCAGATATAGTAACAAAACTATTATTGTTTTCCGTGGCAACCCAAGTTTAAAAGTTAGACACCCAAGATCTTTGTTAGGAAGCGAGTAAGAGGCATATATGCATTGTAGTTTTGACTCTGAACGACGAGGTGAATATTGTGTTCAAATATTCAACATTAAAAGAAAGAAACCGTCATCATGCCATTTTTCGTCAAAAACTGGTTGATAATCAAAGTTGTGTGGGCAGGCGCGTTGCCATGAATAAGCGGGCCCCCGAATGCCACATTTCAGGTCATTTCATTCTCACTGCCTCACACATTCGCTTCAGCACTTCCAGATAGTAATGTTGGTTCAATATGGTGCCCTGAGGAACAAATTCAACGTGGTCGACTCCTTTAACGTCGAAATAACAAACCATCGTGGACTTTGCATTTGATTTCGTTTGCCGTGTTTTTTGGGGCTGGGCTATGGTGATGTCTGCCACTGGCTGGACTGTTGTTTAATTTCAGGGTAATAGCCATAACACCAAGTTTCATCCTCTGTTATGTGTTTTGACAAGAAATCAGGGTCAGCTTGAGCCTCTTCTTTCAAGTCCAAGAATAATCTCAGATGGTTCTGCCTCTGGGCATCGGAAAGCAGGCGTGAACCAAACTTTGCCGCCACACGTCTCATGCTCTTCAGTTAAGATTATTTGGCATGAACTTCAGGAAATTCCAGTTTTTACTCTAATTCGTCGATTGTTGAGCGGCGATCAAACATGACGGTATCGCGCACATATCGAACATTTTCGTCTGTTATGGACATTAAGGGCGACGGAAATAGAAATCGTCAAGGAACATTTGGCCGTTTATGAACTTGGCAAACCATTCGTAAATTCTTGTTCGTTCTATAAGCATTGAAAATGTGTCTCAAGAATTTGATGTTGGCGCGTCCCGAAAAGTACTAGCAGAAATCCCTCACAGTCAGCACTGGACAATTCTAATATAAGTCAGCTCCAATATACGAATTATAATATCCTTTCATCTCCTAAGATGGAATTTAAAAATAGCTGACTGGACTGGATTTACCGAGAAACTAGATGCATGCTTAGTATTGATACCACCAACAAGGGGAAATTGCAATATATTTTTTGGAGCAGTAATTGCTACTGGAAAATAAACCAGGGGATATCGTAGGGAATATGTCCCGGGATGGGAAGATACGTGTGAATGACTATATAAAGAGTTCACCAAGAGCCGGGATCGGGAAGTTAAGACCGAAATACAGTCTAGATTCTAGACACCGCCAGGCAACAAAGTCGGAAGCAATCGCCTTACAAGAGAAACCACCTCCATAGCCTCAAATAAAGTTGCTACCCACATAATAGACACTTCAAGAGCACGAAGAGACCGGACCCACACCACACAATTAAAAAGCGACATGAAAAGACTAAAATCTGCTAGCTCTTAGTCATATGAATTCTCTACTGACTCTACTATAGATGAAACTTCCTTCGGAATATCAGAGATAAAGAAAGAAAAAGTACCAGGTGTTGGTAATATTCACTCCGAAATCATAAAATACTATGGCAAATACGCAAAGAAATGGCTGACTAGGAGAACGAAGTATACTTCTCAGACATCATAAAAACAGGCGAGATTCCACACTCAATAAATCATAGCGATACTAAAATCCGGTCTAAAGTCAAATGGCCAACTAGGAAATTATCACCCATCGTAATACTGAGCTGTATTTAAACTACTGGAGCGTCTAATATATAACAGAACCAGCTAAAACATTTTTGAACAAATGCCTATTGAGCAAGCATGTTTCAGACTCAACCGTAGCTATACAGACTGAAAACACACATCGAAGATACCGGAAAACATCAGTAGCTACTATTGACCTATCAGCTGTATGCTTCACTGTCGAAAGAAAGACTAAGTTATAAACTACCCTGGGCCTGAACATGCCCACAAATCGCAAACCTCATCTATGCTAGTAAATAAAACATTTACCCAGTTACCCATGATGACTAACTCGAAAAGCAAACAAATTAAAATCAGTAATTGATTGCCACAGGCATCCCTTGCTAGTTAGCCTATAGATATCTGAAACCGAATATCAAAAATGTGGGCGTGCGGACAGCTGGGCGACAGCGGCCAGGCACATAAGCATGGAGGAAACTGTAGCAACACCATTCAACGACTTTACCATTCTGGGAGAAGATTTTTCTACACGACCGGCAGTTCTGCCGGCCGCTACAAAAAACCGTTGCCATTTGCCGGGTAAATTTCTGTGCATGACCCAACACAGAGATTTGCCCGCCCGGCATCTGAATGGTTGTAAATAAACGTGATATGAATAGCTCATACTCCGGCATTTAAATAAATCCGATTCAAATGAGAACTGATGGACAACCTTTAACGACATAGATTAAACGGTTTGAAAATCTGAAATGGACATGCTCAAATCCAAGTCTACGTCTGTTGAGACCCCACCAAAATCACTTAGATGTTGACATCGTATCAAACGAGGGAATATTTAGTCTTTCAAACTAAAACGTCAAACTACGACTACTTGAATCTTAGTTGTGTCGAGTTTTTAAAACTTTAGATTCTTATCTAAAAAGATTTAAATAAAAAATGTTAATTATACATTATTTATTTTAAAAAAATGTCGGATAGCTTAATAAAGATTAATTCCTCTCTATAAAAATTGTTACAAATTGTAAGTTATGAAATTATACACAACAGAAGATTTTTGTTTCAGAACCAGACACTTGTTGGGGTACATCAGGTTATTTGATGTTTAGATAGATGTATTTTAAAGATCCTGCTGATTTCCCTGTTGGTGGTTTTAGTTACTAATTTTGCTCTCTTAACAAGATGAAAGAATTATGTGGAGCATTTCGTAATAATTTACTTTCCATAAGGGCATGGTTTTATTATAGCGGTCAAGTTATGTAGATCGAATAATTTTAAAATGTAACTTGTGAATTTGTAGAAAAATACCAATATATGAATAGTATTTTTGTAATTGCTGCATTGTTATTGCTTGTTTTTACATTTAGCCGCGTTTTTCACATTAAGATGTTGAACAATTACATCATAGGAATGTATAATTAAAAACTCTATTGTATTGTTAAAAATAATTTATTTTTATTTATATATTAATTAATCTAATAACATTCGCATTCACCATCGAAAATACAATCTCCACCCTCCCATCCATCACGAATGCACTCAATTGTGCAAGCATCTTCACTTACACATAAAGATCGTAGAGATGGTTTGTTAGAACAATGGCAAATTCCATCCTGGCATCTACCATCTCCACGATTAATGGTTTGGCAGTGTTCAACACAGAGTTTGTTGTCAGCGTTTGCCTCGTTTTTGCAGTAAAGGCCTGGCTTGCCAACTAAAATGATCAAGATTTACTAGTATTATTTATATAAAAAGGATATTTTCTAAGACTACTCATTCAAGACCAAATATCATGAATGGCAGTTAAGAATATGAGAAAACAAGAAAGGTAAATTAGCCACAATGTTGTATGACTCACCGAGGAAACATACAAATTCAAAAGGAACATAATTTGGAACGGGGCGTTATAACATTAAACAGATTTATATATATATATATATATATATATATATATATATATATATATTACAATAAGTTACGTAATAAACACTAAATTAATATATTTGTATAACACTTACTATTTGAAGGCTGAGCTTGTGCATACACACAAACAGCAACGATTAGGGCGAGTGCCAAAGCAACCTTCATTTTTCAAAATATAAATTGCAATCTGTTTACTACTTGTACACATCACTATTTATAGCATTTTAACCAAACATCGTTCTATGATAAGTATCATCGGGTGATATCTTTATCTATGTGAAGTGGAGCACTTGCAATTTTTAGATTAATCGAAAATTGTTATGGCTATTACATAAATCATGTTGAGATAAGTCTGGTGATAATAAGACTATGTAAAGTAGTTGTTGACTGAGGGTTACAATGTATCATATGTTAAACTTAACTTAACTCGCAAAATTTATTAAAATAACTCATATCTTTATAGGGTTATCAACCGTGAGGCTTTTCCGTCGGTATATGGAGAACTTTAATCATGCGGTATTGGTCTCAACTTCATAGAAAACAGTGAAAGGTGACTCGCGAAAATTCGTCTCAATAGGTTTTGAGTTCCCAAAGCTTAGTTAGTACGAGGCGGACGGCTCCTCTAACCTCTAGAGCTGGATTAAATTTATTACTATATTCTATTTTTGTAATTAAATGTAGTTTATATAAATTATATACACTATTAGAGAAGAAATGCAATACTTGGTGTAAAATGTAGATGTTGACAATATTCTCCACAATTATATGGAACTCAATAAAAACATTGCAGTAGGCAGCTAAACTTATTTCCTAAGAAGTGTAAACCATAATTCGTTATTATAAACTATAGACGGACAAATCATGCAAACAATATATAGCAGAACGGAGTATTTATCAACTTTATTCCTTTACATATTTATAAAAGTTATAAAATATCATACTTCGCGTTATAATAACGACACCGACCTAGCTCAGTGACCGACTAGTTAGGGGCGTTGTCCATCTCGTATTGAGCATTGGAAGGTCTGACTACGAACCCCGTGAGGGCGAATTTTCGCGAATCACCTTTCACAGCTTTTCAGAGGTTTTCTGCATCTCCTTTGACCGACGGCAAAGCCTCACGGCTGATAGCTGTATAAACATAGAAGTTTTTAAAGAAATCCAGAGCAGTGGCCTAAAAATCCACGGACCAATGGCTCCCTCGAAAGTCATTGTTCTGAAAGTCAACAAGGGCAGAGGGAGAGTCCACTACCGACTATTAGTAAGCAAGCCAACTTCTGAGAGCTCCACTGATCTTGAGTGGCTGATGAGGCCATGGGAAACGTCGCAATTAAGTTCCTGACCACTATAGGCGCATCACGACCTATGTTCACCAACGAGATGGATCCCTTATCGCCAAACTGTAGCCGTGAACACACGGCGACATGGCTAGGCAGATTCGAACATAGAATGCAAACAGCAAGCGGGCAGATAGTGATAGCGGGCGACCTAAACTCCAAACATGTAGCATTGGGGTTCGCCAACTACCGACGCAAGGAGAAAAGGGATTATGGCCGCCGTACTCGACCTGTCAGTCTGCAACGTGCCGATCTTCGCAAGAGACGAGTCGGCATCCTAAATTGCAATCACATTCGTGTCATTCATCTTCTGGGAAGAGTGCACGGGTGATGCATTTGAAAGAGGAAACTATGAGTGATCACCACCACATCACCTACTGCATCAAACCCGGCAGAGTGGTCTCCCTACACGGTCAATCCCGAACTACTAAGCCAGACACTTGATCATATGCCAAACTTGCAAGTAACCAACGCTGACCAAATGACCAAGAACTGAACGGCAGGCTACAGGAGGCATGAGTGGATACAGTTCCAGCCAGCTCAATTACGACATGGCGCAGCAGAAGGAGGTCCTACTGGTGAAACCAGTAGATCGCGGAAGGTGGGCGAGAGGTAAATCGAGCCTGGAGGCAGATGATGTGGACAAGTGTGGCTGGAGCAGCGATCAGACTACACGAGGGCCAATCCGCACACGCAGAAGAAAATATCGGCGGGCCATAGAACGGGGCCAGTCGGCCTGGAGGTAGACAAAATCGTAATGCAAAAGATCTAGCCGCCCACGTGGACCGGTACGACACTAACACGATGCCACAGAAGAGACGAGTCTATAGAGAAAATAACACCGCCAACAGCTGGCTGGGAGGAGATCGAGGTCATAAAAACTATTAAAACGTCCTGAAGGCAGCTGCACCGAAAATCTCAAAACTATTTATGCAGATTGCAGTGTCCGGACGAGTGCACAGCTGGTAGTAATCCCTAAACCGGGGAAGCCGTCTTACAGACTCCTATGCCGCCTCGAATTAATAGCAGGCAAAACAAACTGAGGCCCTCGAGGAAACTTGAGAACTACACGATCGGTAATTCGGATTACGGAAAGAGAGATCATCCTTGCCGATAGTAGCCTGGTCTCGCACGATGGTCACCTTTGACTTAAGTAAAATATCCGGTAACTAATAACGACGTTCAAGGCGAACACTAGCCACACGACACAGGAGGCAACGCGTAAAGCGGCAAGGACCGAAGCAGACCTGGTGATACTGCTGCCGAACAGGGACCGGGCGATAAGGAGAGAATGTTGCTGGCAACGGTGTGACGCACCCATCTCCTTTGTGTTACCATAGCCTGGAACACTGCAACACTGACCAAGCGCAACGCAGAAAGACTGAGAAGGGCGCTGCGCTCCTCGCATCACCCGGGAATATCGCACCATAACCACGGACGAGGTGGATGTCTTGGCCACCTGGTATCGGAATACCTGATGGTCGAGGTGAGGGCCCAGATTTACCATGAGATAAAGACAGGGCAGCTCCCAAGGCGGCCAAAAGTGAGGGAAGGAGAGCCACAATGTAAAAGTGGCAAAGAAGGTGGAAGGAATCTCAAAATGCAACGTGGACAAGACAGGTCATCCCCACCTGTGACCATGCGATGCTAGGGATGGCAGCAACCCCAGCGCTACTGCTGTGGAACGATCAAGCCCACACCATATACGACTGCCAGCGCCTGGCCCGAGAGTGCGCCACGCTGTAAATTGAGATGAGAGAAGCCTCTCCAAAAGAGCTTGAAGACCTGCTCCTGAAGAGCTAGACATACTGGAACACCTTCACCACATTCACGCAAATGGTGATGAAAGAAAAATGTCTAGACGATATGAGAAACCAGTAAAACTAAGACTGAGTGTCGCGATGGGCATAGAGGGCCTCGACAGAACGTAAGGTTGGTTTTAGTCGTTAGACGCCTCTGCGAGTACCATCTAAAGATATTGTTTTGTTAACAAGATCGTAGGTAGAAATATCATTTCATATTAGGTACAAAATATATGATTTATTCAGAAATAGATCAATTGTAAAAATTAATATTTTATATTATATTTATTATTAATATTTGAGCAATAGAATGATAAACAACAAAATGTATGTATTTATGTATACAATTTAAATTTAGTATATCATTTTGTCAATGACGCAGCGATTCTAATTTGATAAAGTATACCTTTCAATGTGTGCCGTTCCCTACAGATGGTTTATATCAGCTCCCGTATTCCATTAGGGCTAATAAATCAATGAGAATATCGTTAAACATGAAAATAAAGTGTCGTCGCCGGACTGGCGACTCCATAAGTGTGTCCGTAGATAAAAAGCACCCTCATCGAGAGTCATGGGTCTTATAACCAGACAACTGCTAAGAAAAAACGTCAATAAATAAGATTCTTTTATACGTCAATGTAATAAAAATAAATGATATATAATGAACTTAAAATTGTAATTGTGTTACTAAACTTCAGGTCTTTAGAAACACAATGTGGTATTTAAAATAGTTTTCAAAAAGACAGTTTAGACTTCTCTTTAGTTAAATCAAAGTATATTTCTCAGACTATATATGAACACCTAAAAACTAACACATCTAAAAACACATGTTTAAAAAAAATTGTACTAACATTTCTTTTATTATACACTTAATAAAAGATATCTATAAATACTATTTACAATTAATAGAAATCATTATAAAAATATAAATTATAATATCGTTTACATGTCGTTTTGTACCAACTAGAATAAAGTTTGCATACAAAATAATTTTCATTCATTGCTTTTTTTTATAGATATTTGTGTTTTTGTGGATATTAATATTTATTTTAATTTTATTTCGCTACAGAACCATCATTTTTAACGATATTAATTTGGTTTTATATATTAATAATATTAATGTGATACCATGTGGTTGCATTTCAATTAAACTGAATTCACTTGTTATGGTGAAAATTTATTATATACTGGTTAAAAATAAATACATATACATAACTAATAATTTCTATAAATAAATAATAAGTTCAACAAACAATACAACTTTAAAAACTCTTTAAATAATACTATATTCTAACAATACAATTCTATAAACGATCTACACTCTCATAGTCTCCATGTAGCCATAGGGTATTCTGGAATCCTCCACTTTTAATGTAGATTATCCTGCTAAATTTCATTCCCTGCCGTCAATATTTAGCTTATGAAAATATGTACTGGGATTGAAGTAGAACAAATCTTTTTCATAAGCTAAATGTTGACGACAGGGATTGAAATTTAATAACTATAATAATCATAGAAATTCACTTTTGTGGTGACTTCATTTGGTCATCCTGAACGTTCAGTATAAACCTTTTGCGAACCATGTCGGTCAGTTGTATGGAGTCCCCATAATATTTATCATGCTTGGTGTTGGTTTGTATAATGGGGTTTCTACGCAAAAGAAGTTTTGTATTTGAATTTAAAAATCCTTATCATATCGCCCTCGTATGTGCATTTTTTGTACTGAAAGGTGTTAATTCATTATATTTATTATTTACTAAAACTAGGTCAACTTGATTAGAGCCCTACGTTAATGTAACTAAAATATGCGTGCAGACGCAAATGCGTGCATGATTTAGAGTGTGTTTTGGCATTTATATCGCGATTATTAAATTATGTATCTAGCATATCCGTTAAATATTAGCATAGCATGCAAGGATTATGAACAGGATTACAGTATTTCACCAACTTTTATTAAAGGACACGATTATCAATTATTTCATATTAGTATTAAAGGAATTACAAGCATTTTGCAATGATAACGCTAATAGTACGCAAATATAATTATATATATATATATATATATATTATAAATGGGAAATATAAAATAAGATGCAGAAGCAACTATCAAATATAATATTATCGTGGAGTTGGTGAAATAGTGAAAGTGATAGATCTGTTAAGGGAGAATGTTTACTACTGACAAGAATGCATTGGCTAGCTGTACCGGTTGGGAAGCAATTGCCCACCGCTGATTCTGGAAGTATGAAGAGAAACGAAAGATATATCTAATCATTATCATTACATGTATTTATAATGATAATGATTACCAGAAAGTATACTGTGTGGATCCGGGGACCAATGCAAGGATAGATGAGGAGCGAAGATATGTAAATGATGACTAAACTGGCGAGGTAGGAAAGAGGCGAAGAAGGGATAATGTTGCCAGTGCATAGGAAAGAAAATTAATCGAATGGATAGCTGTGGGCAATTTCAGTGTGCTAAATGGCAATATACCAAGAGATATTGACAGACAATGAACAAGGGAGCATCTGAGATAGCAATATTTCTAGCGAGTGATAATAAATTTCTAGTACATGAGGAAAGAAATGTCATAGACAAATAAGACGAAGGTGGGGTAGAAACTTTGTTTTGTCAGTTCCTGAACAAATTACTGCTAAGGCACACACTATAATTGTGAGAAATAGGACAGAGAAAATGTGTGTAAACTGTCAGTTTTATCATACAGATTTTGCTCAAATTTGGTCTCGGTTCATGCAATTTTGTTTTCCCGCGATTTTGATCACAGATGCACACATAGGCATTTTTCAGAAATTAAATTAGATATGAAACGTGGATAAGAGTCAAAATTAGCGATTCGAAAGAAGTTCTAGCAAAATATCTATCTATCTTCAGATGTGAAAATGAGGAACGAGAGAACGAGTTTAGGATTAGTGAAGAAAGAAGAATGTGTAGATTATGTGGAAAGAAGAAGGTAACGAATAAGTATCTATTGAATGAATGTGGTGAGATGAAAGATAGGAATAAGAGTAGATGCATGATGATCGGAGAGCGCTGGAATGTATGACAGAACTTTTAGCAAGATACATATCCGGGGGAAATGATGTAATTGATTTGAATATATGTTTATTTAGTTTAATGGGATATCTGGGTTGGTGCAAATCAACCCATTATAATGGCTTTGTTTAATTCAAGATGTTACGGTATTGTAACTTCTCCAAGCGGAGGAGGACGACTTTTAATATAGTTGAATATAGTGTTTTAACACATAGAACAGCCAGAATTGCTACATGGAACTTTAAAAGTTCTTGTACATGTGGAAAATAAATGCATTTTTAGAAATTAAGAGCTTTATCATCCATTTACTTGGCTCAAGCAACGTTTAATGGAAATGATCAGCGAAAAAGAACCAATAACGATATAATGTACTACGCAGCCTCTCGTCGTGATGGAGTGGCAACAATTGTAAGATCTATTTGAGATCAGTTTTAATACAATTATGCAATCTGAGTATAAACAAAAGTGGATACCAACTTTTGTTTATACTCAGATTGCATAATTGTATTAAAACTGATCTCAAATAGATACAATTAAATGTCAAGTATATAGAGCTAGAGCAAACAACAACTATGAAATAGAGTCGTTTTGGCAATATTTGGATAAAGTTACGAAACCTATAATACATAGTGGAAAAACTAAATGTTAAGGTTGTTCAAGGGGAAGTGACTGTAACCCTCGGCACATTTGGATTAGGTAGTAAACTAATACTAGAGCACAAATGTCAAACTCACCTGTAGGTGCATCCTGCTAGATAACTAAAGAAACTCTGCAAACCAAATAAGCGCCTGTATAAGCGCCTCAATCGGCTAACATCTTCAAAGATGTGTGAACGAGTAATTTAGGTACGGGTATTTTGCGGGTTGACCAGGAATGGTCAACGGTATCGGAAGTCAGAAGGCAACGGGGGACCACTGCATTAAGGGCTCCCTAGGGCAGTGTTCGCCAAACATTGGCACACTTACCAAATCAAGAAACTTTGGAAGTACACCAAAGAAAAAAAATGTTTATTAAATATTTATTTATTATTAAAATCAATATAATATGAAAAGATGTTTATTGTTAGTTTAGTTATGTTAGAAGTTAGTCACACTTAGGAAAATAAGAATTAATTTCTTTATTTATCAATAGCTTTAAGTGTTTCGCTATCAAAGCCTGCACTGCATTTTTCCGCGGCAAACGAACTAATGACCGCGGCACACACTTTGCGGAGCACTGCCCTAGAGTATCCCTAGGTAAATCATCATGAATATAATATAAAAACTTTTAACAGTAATAAGCATGAACCTCCACTTGTAAGACCCGACATGGGAGGAACACACAAGGCTATGATTCTACATAATCCCTGCAACAAGGAAAATGATGAGACTATGATAATTGGTATCAGCGCAGCTGATGGGAAGAGTGCGGTGATGGACGCTACTGACGGACGAAATATTAAGTGATGACAACTATATCATATAAAAGATAGAATCTACCAAACGAACTGCCCAACCTCGGACACATACCCGCCCATGACCACCCGAGCGAGTAGGTGGGTCATAGAAAAGACGGGGAATTGCTTAAAACCGCATTGAAAGTAATGGCAAAGCACGAGACCGTCGACACAGAAGAAATGGCTGAGGTCCTGTATCGGAAAGTACAAGAGGTGTGCAAGATCGCAATCCCCCAGACTAGAAATGACAAGCCTGCTGCCAACAGAGCAAGGCGCAGCGGGCTAGAGCAGTCGGTGCCCCAACTGTAAGCTCCAGGACCAATATCGCACGAAGCGAAAAGATTACAGACGGGCCATCGAACGCAGTCAAGAAGAGTGCTGGCACAAGTTCTGCATGATGGTTGACCCGCGCGACTGGCTCGGAAACTACAGTTCCTGGAGGTGTGAGAGCGGTGGTAATGGCCAAGCCCATAACGATAACCCGGAGACACATGAGGAAGAAAATTAACCTGCAACAATAGACGGATGGTCGGAAGAGAAAGTGCTGGCGGTCATATAGATGGGTTTCCCAATGAGGTATTGAAGGCAGACGCCTGACAGTAGTAGGAGTGGTCAACATATGCCTAGAGACAGGCACTTTCCTAAAGCGATGGAAAGCTGCCTGTCTGGTCTTGATTCCAAAACGAGGAAAACCATTGGAGGCCCCTACTACGTACAGATCAATCTGCTTATTCGACGGAACTGCTAAGACGCTAAAGCGGTTGATCGCAGACCACCTCTCTGAAGCCCTTGAAGCTACCGGAGTAGAGCTTCAGAAAGGGTAGATCCACAACTGACGCTATCCGGTTGGTCTGCAGATTGGTTACCGAGGCCAGCGAGCGCACGTGGAGATGACGTAAATATTTCATAATGGTCACGCTGGACATCGATAATGTATTCAATAAGCTACTATGGGTGACCATCATAGCATCACTGAAAGGGAAGGGAATCCCAACCGCCGTCGAGAATTTCTATAAGAGCTTTTATGATAATTCTTAAATAATTACCTTTCCCCAGCACAGGTTATTATTTACAAGTTAACTAATCTCAAAGTTGGTACCACTGTTTTTAGACTACTAGGGACAACCAGAGCTCGTACGGTAGTATATCCATTATAGATCAATTTTAATCAATCTGCACTGTGAAGTTTTTATTTTCATGTATATTAATGGTAGGGTTCTCTTTTGTAACTGTTTTTGTACGACAATCACCACACCAAAGTCTCCACTACATTATCAATCTGTAGGGTCATTATATTTGTGATAATATATTAATAGTGTTATCTTTGATGACAATTGAATAAGGTTTTTATGACAGAATTAATTTCCTTGTTGATCAAAAGCTTTAAAGCGGATATAGTAGGCCATAACCCATCTGTCCAAAACAACAATGCCTCTTCTCCCGCTATACAATGACTCTGCTGACAATAACAGGTATTAAATTAAATTATAATAATTATCATTATTATTAAAATGGTAGTCCTACCATTGAACAGATATTTGTAAGTGTGAATTATCTAAGTTTTGCAGAAAACTTCTGTATATTTAGAATTAACCTTGCATTTAATTGAAACACCATATTGAATATTTTAACAAACGTTATTTAATTAATTAGTGGTTATTTAAATGAAGTTACCTAGATGCAAATCTTGAAAACCGACTAAGTACAGTGTAAACTCCTATCTACTGCTCAATGTTTCGCTCATTTATTTTGATAATTATTTATTTATACTGACAAAGTGAAATTAAATATCAAACAGACGGATTTAAAACTAAACTAAACATCCTCTTAAGTAATTTTTTTGTGTAGTTTTCAGTCGCAAGCTGTATTAAAATTAACATAAAATCCTGAATACAAATCCGCAACGAAAAATATTTAGATATTAAAAATTTTGCACTCGTCGCACGAACTCCGCCGCTTGGCTTTATTAAATGCGTTCGTTAATGAAACTGCATTTTTAAATTTATGCCAGTGAAGCATATGCAAACATAATGTTAACAAACCGATGTTAAATTTGGAGGCGTGCACAATGGAAAATAAAATATGGCTCACTCGGGGCGCGCACCACTAATTAAAGTGCTTTAGTGGGTAAAATTAAAGCATTCAATGTGTGCGCACTAATAAAAAATGCTAAAACTTGTATTTACACATGAACGATGTTTAGATTGTTGCATTATTCAGACTGCAGAAAGAAAGATTTGCAAACATATACAGCGTGAAATAAGCATGACGAGATAAACCGCATGTCGTATATTTCGCCCGTAAGTTAATCTGCTCGCTTATAAAGCTGCATATTTGAATGTAATATTACATAATCCAAGCATACACGATCCAATCATAAGCTTGTCCGCTGCGGACGCTGCAAATCTAACAAGCTTGCTGCGTGAGGGTTTTAGTAGGATTCTTTAGTTACACGTCGAATGATTGGAATCCGAATAAAATATCTTGCCATTATGTAGAAATGAAAACGTTTAATCAAACGTAAAATTAATACAGGTAATGTACTATGTATGCTATGTAAAGTGTACGCGAAGCGTATTTCATTTCAATGGGTGCCTTTGTTGAAATGTATTTACAGACGTGTTTACAGACTCCAAAATTTAATGAAAGTTGAATTAATATTACTTGCATATTTCTCCCAATTGGCAATACAACATTCCCGAAGGCTGTTTGTAATTAATTTGATCTAACATATATAGGTGAAGAGCAATTTCGTTTAGCAAATTACAAAGCCTAATTGGAACCCTTTATAAAACCCGTAGGGGGCTAGCAAATTGTTGCAGTTGGAAATTATCGATGTTTTACGCATTCATGCTTATTTGAGCAAATTACAATTAATCGCACAAATGATTAATTACGTGCGCTTTGCAATTCGATCCCAATGGCATTTTTCTACTCCACATACATTTACCTAACTGATGCCTGTTATATTATACGAACGCAGTTTGCTGCCCTTGGCTTCGGAAATTCATGGGGTGCTTAATACAGCCGATTTCGCACCCACTGAAACGGCATTTGTTATTTTCTTTTACTGGCGAATTTATAGGCGCGATTTATATGAATTTATACAAATGTATGAATTTTATTCGCGAGTTATGGGGCCACAGCGATAGATCATTGGGCATCTGGAAACGGTGATGTCACGGGCATAAAATGGGGACGGTCGCTGCGGACGCTATATACGTCGAGGGATGAAAGCTGGCACACGTTTTTATTATCTACGCCGCCCACACTGAGGAGGGTGCAAATATATTTCATTACAAATGTACCAGAATAGCTGTAACGAATTATTGGTATACCTATATTCAAACCGTTTATATTAATGTTGTTTTCTTAACTAACTGGACGATTCAAATAGTACGTACAGAATACTATGAAATTACCGCCCAAAGCAATATATATATATATATATATATATATATATATATATATATATATGTATATATGTATATGTATATATAAAGAGCAGAAGAAACGTGTCACCCATTGTGTTTAATCTTACTCTTCGCTGTTCTACTGTGGGATTGATTGTAGTGAGCACTAACCTGTGTGGAATGTCAGAAGTTTCGCCGGCAGAGAAATTACATATTGTGTGTATCGGAAATGCAAAGGTTGAAGAATGAGGTCCTAGGTATTAGTGACGTTCAATGGCTAGATCAGGGAGAATGTTCCATCAATAACTACCAGGAGGTTGCGATGCACCTTACAGATACGGATACCCAGAATAGTCTCACAATAAATCAAACAGATTGTCTTTAACTCAGTGAAACTATCAAAAAAACATCTGGACATCCCCAAGTCACAACAGACAATATATTACCGAACTAGATAGACAATATCCTTATCAACAAAATATATAGGATCGCTATTCGCACAGTAAAAACGTATCTTGGGGCAGATGACGGGCCTGGTCCCAATTATTGCTTATTGCCATGTTTCAAATCAGATTTAGAAAAATACCCTGGACCGGGACCACTTAAAGTTTTTTGCTCAGGGGGCGAGAAGGGGTTCTGAACAGCAGAGGGTCTGCCGAAAACATATGAACGCCTGCATGGAAGCCTTTTACCAAAGCAGGACGTCGAGTGGCAAGGCATAGGGGTCTCCCTACAGGGAGGCCAAGAAAATGTTGCGAACTGCCATCAAAGCCAAAAATTCTTCGGGTTCCTCGGATTTCTCGTTGTCCTCGCTGAGTATGGGCGGTGGTATTAAGACGTCTGAAGGCAATTCGATACCCCTCACCGTAGATGTCGTCGTCAATGGGCCGAAGTAACTCATCCCATCACGTCTTTTGGCGGTTTTGATTGCCACCTCCCTGTACCTTCTCCCTTGCCTTGCTGTCCTGGTGAAAACACATCGCGACGTGACGCTGGTTCGCAATCGCTTCAGACCACCAGTAGGTTCCCCTTTTCGCACCATCTTACTTCTTACTCATCTGTGTGGATTACCCTCTCGGGCATGTGGTCAAACACCTCTAGGAGCTGGTCACGGTCGAGGGTCTAGTCATTGAAACCTGCCATTGTCACTGGGTTTCTTCTGGCTACGCCTCTTGCGTCGCCGACTAGGAGATAAGGTAGTCGCTCTCGCTCTCCAAGTCGAGCATCCTCCACTCCCTTTCGCGCCGTGGTGGGGGAGCATAGGGTGAGATCGACGATTCCCTCGTAATTCCTTCCTGCCGATAGTGGGGGAGCTGTTGTTGAGAACGATGAGGTCCGCCCCCGCCACGAACTCTGTGAGCATCCTTGCTCTCCCCTGGGCAGCCCCCGTCCGCGGACTTTAAATTCATTAAAATCACCCGCAATTACTAAGTTCGCCACCCCGCTACCGGAGATCACAGCCTGGATCCTGCCCAAGGATTTCTCCAGTAGTACCGTGCCGCTACTGGGCAACATGGATTCATTGACTAATAGGGCGTGGTCGACCATGGCCATCCAATAACCCTCTACCCTCTCTAGCAGCCTCGTCCTTGTATGTCTTTCAGTTTAAATAGCCGTCCCCGGTCTTGGGCCACCTGCCATCCCTTTCCCTTTAACCTAGCATCGTGGGGCTCGCTTGATGCTACGGCCGCCTACTGACCCCTCTCTTTCGTAGCTCACAGGAAGTCGTGACACCGGTCCAAGTTAATTTGTAGCAGGCGGAGCTCTATGCTGGATCTGCGATATAGAGGCTTCTAGCTGGCTACCCCCTGGTCTCATGCGCCTTGTCGGGTTCGTAGAGTGTCCCTCTTTGTCGCAGATAAGGCAATGCGCGTCACTGGCTTGTTGCGTAGTACCCCGCCTTGCCTAACCGTCAGCATAATGACCGCTTATCAGCTCCCATGCACTGCACTGCCTGGTATCCAGAGCCCCAGCACTAGAAGTACTCATTCCTGGTGTTTGTGCGGATGGAGACCCGGCATTAAACGAACCCCACCCTCTCTGCCAGTCGTCAGTGGTCGCGGTGACTATGACCGCCCAATCTACCACTTCTCCTTCCGCTTTTACTTTCAGGGCGCTCAGAACCTCTTCTCTAGTAGCGAGGAGATCGATTCCCTTCATCAGGGTTTGCGCCGAGTCTTTTAAAGACAGCCGTTGGTCCGGTCATTTTGTTTTCCCGAGACATCAATATGGAGGTGAGGGGCAAGGGCGCACGGTGGACATCTTGGCGCGTCGCCGTTCTCGTGATGCGAGTACTCTCTGTCACACATATGTTGATATTCCTCATCAGTTGTTGTGACAACCTGACCCTTCCTAGTTGCGCTTGTCCCACCTATCTTGGTGCGGCGGGACTTAGCTTCGTGCAATTCTTCTTCAGCCACGACCTTGGCTTGCGTGTAGGGAGTGTTTTTTGAACAGTCCCCCTCGCCTCGGTGTTCGTTGGGTTGTCTTGCTGGGATCGTGTCTCGTTTTTGAACGACGAACTTCTATGGCTCATCGAGGACGAGTCTGCACACATTGTCCGGGAGTTCTTTCCGGGAGCCGAGGAGAACCACATTGTAGAGCTAAAGGAGAAGAACGATAATGACGACGAACCCTAGTATTCCTGGCGTTGCTGAACTGGGCGTTTAGCTAAGGGTACTTCCCGGCGAGATGAAAGAGGGCGAGGTTGGTTCTAATCCCCAAACCAGGTAAGCCCCAGGACAGCCCGTCGGCGAAAAGACCTCTGTGTATGCTAGACACGATGGGCAAGGTCCTGGCTGGAATACCTGGTTCTGGGGCGGATTACTACACACAACTAGGCACCTGGCGAACTGTCCAACCACCAGCATGATTTCAGGCCATTATCAAAGCCCTGAATGAGGTCCTGGGAATAGTGAGGGCGGCCATGGAAAGGAAAGGTCGCGGAGGAAGACGTAGTTGTGCGCCCTCGGAGGTCGGCTCTGGAAGAACTCAACGGGACTTGATACCGGAAGTGTGGACAGTAACTAACAAACAATTATGTGAACACCGTTAAGGAAGAACGCACCAGAGAGGAGCGAGAACGTCAGGGACGGTGGTGATGAGACGACAGGAGGAACGGAGCACACCGTGGTGCCGTGGAATAATTGTGTAGGTACTGCAAGACCTACTTAGAAGGCGCAATGACTCCTCTAGCCTCCTGAAGGCTACAATGAGCGACCGGTTCCCGGATGTGTGGCAGAGCAAGGGTTTAGGGTTTATTGGGTATTCCTAGTACCGAAATACATGGCGAGTCCCACGCTACCCGGCGATAAGTGCCTTAAAAGAATGGTAAGGTACCTTGATAGGAGGAGCTAGCCTCCTCCTATCAATGTTAATGCGGAAAAAATCAAATGGATGAAATTTAGGAATAGGGGCAGGGGGGGTAGATTGGAAGGGCTTAAATGCAAGTATTGAAAGATTGATAGAGTGAATGGCTTTTATAAGTTAGGCTTTCGGTTAGAGTGTGGAGGAGGGTTTAGAATGGACAAACGCGAGAACGGCTTGGGAAATATCGAAGAGAAAATGGGAAAGTTGTATATGAGCCGGTAACGTCGTAATGGCGTGCAAGATCTGGAATTCGTGTGTAAAACCAATATTGTTGTATGGAGTGGAATTGCGACAGTGAGATGTAATGGAAAGGGATCATTAGTTCATAAAGAGTCTCCTGGGTCTCGAAAGATTGACACCTAGAGAGGTGCTCTTACAAAAAATAATTGATTTTATTATTTTTGTGATTGCATTTTTATATTCTCTTGGGTGGTACTTAGAATTTCTCTGTTCATCTATTAATTGTAACATGTTATCTTTCATCCATTAATTGTAAGATGATATCATCCATCCATTATTACTTGAATTTTCTTTTACACGAGCCTAAGACTTGTTCTGGGCTAGTTATCATTGCGTCCCTCAATTGGTGCCATGTGTTTTTAGGGATATATTATTATATCTTTTATATTATTTTCATTTGCGGAGTTTTCAGTCAGGCGGATGGTAGCGACTACCGGATTATGATCGGAATTAATGTCTGCTCCTGGGTATGTTTTTGATCAGAGTATGGTATGAAGTTTTGACATACATTTTTACTTCGTCACTTCCATTCTATGTCGATCGTATGGTACGATTATTATCATAATGTCTAGTTTCACTGTCTTAATTTAAATTACTGCATTTCGGAGCTTGCCGGGTTCATATATATTTCTAACATTACAAGTCGCTATCTTTCTTAAGTTAGGTGATTTGTCAATTGTATAATTTCCACAGAAGGCCTTGTTCCCGCTATTCTACAGTCGATAGTTAATTTCGCACCGCCAAACCCAGAAATTTGACGACGCCAGTCACTAGATGTTTTGCCTGACACTTCTATTCCCCGCTATCCATATGATTTTAATAGAGAGAATCTTAATATAATCTTAAGCCCTTCATATCTCATGTGTGTTTGGCTTTATGTTAGCACAGACATTACTGCTTCCAGAGCCAAAGATGTTTATCGTCCTCAGACTAGATCCGCTGTGTTGTACGTTAACATGGCCACCTTTTCTAGGATGCGGATCTTCGTGGAACAAACACGGACGGTCTTAGATGTAACGAGATAAAGATTTTGCATATCTCCTCAGCTCTATTCGTAGGTTTGATTAGGACAAGTAAATGTTTCATGAACATTTCCCTGACCCCTTAATATTACCATCAGGTAGACAAATTACCATTACAGAATTTAATGATTATACTTTAAATTAAATTAAATAAATTTAAACTTACCCTAAAATTAATATTAAAAATTGAATTGAACATAATATTACTAGTATCTTATACTATTTAATTGAATGGCGGATTTATATTTGTGTTACACGATTGAAGTTGCCGTAGCATGATATCCATAATACCATGGTATCATGCGTTGTCTGTACGGTGTAGGTTTTACGTAACAAAACGTTTTGTACCTCGCATCACAAATTGCTCTGTACTATCTATTTAAACTTTATATATAAAGTTTATTTTGTAATTAATCTCGGGCAGTACGATTATGTGCAGAAAACACATCCTGTTAGGATATATAACCCATCAAGGTACACGTACAGTTTTATAATTAGAATTACATCAAAGCCCTTTACTGTTCCTCTTGTTCTCATTGTATCAATTTAATACAAAACACTATGCCGTTTGTCAGTAGTTTTCGTAAAATAGCAATTATCGCATGCAGAAATGGTTGATTATTCACATCGATGTTCGTATTCATATTCAATGCCTGACATATTTCAGGACATAAAGGTTCGTTGTTTTTTGCATGGCTTGCACCTTTCACGTAATTTAGAGACTGCAGGTGAATCGGTCGACTGACAAAGAAGTACAATAGACACATACGCAGCAATGTCGAGTAAAATTACATTATTAAAAGTTACAGGTAAACAAAACGGCAACAATGCCATGCCACAAAACAAGAATAGAGCGGCCGCGTTATCATTCAAATCTTAATAAACATGTTCATTAATTTTCGTCCGACAAGAATGAATTCATGTTTAGGTACTGTTGGTTTTCCATTAAATATTATAATTTATACAATTTATATAGGATAAAATAACTGTTTATTCATATTTAACAATTCGTAATGTTCTCTATTTACCGTGCATTTCCATGACTAGGTCCTGCAGATACATGGTGTAGGTTTTTAATTTGAACCACTTAAATATGGTTTATTATAAGTAGCAAATATTTTAATTTAGTTTTAAGTTATTTTTAATTATGGTTGCATTAATTCCATATTATTCTTCTACCTAGTGTTTTTATGGCTTGTGTATAAAATTTAAATTGATTACGAATAAACTTCTATTCTAGGTTAGACATTGTAATTTCTGCAGAAATATAAGAAATATATGCAGAACATATGTATGCATTTTTGTGCCGGATTTTTCTTTGAAAGATTGGGTTGCGTTGTCGTCACATATTTTATAAACCTAGTACTAGTGATTTAGAACTAGCTTTTGTAGCTATGTGAACATATTTACACCAATGTGTACGAACTGTGCTGTCCTGATATCTGCTACATGTATCACTCTTGGTGGTACAAAAAATAGTTCTCTCCTCATAATTTACCTCAATAACAAATATATAATATAGATACTATCTCCACGTTGTATTTGTATTTCAGTATATCTGCTATACACTTTCTTACCTAGCCTATTTTGTATACTCTCTCAACAATACACACATTCAATACTATATGTATACTTTCCCCGCCCATTTCCAATACTTGTAGTTTGACTAAATGCAAATAGCATATGCTATATATTGGTAGGCAAAGTTAATTTGTTAGCTATGAAACGGCCTGTCGGTTATACATATTTGCCACAAACAGATTGTAAGCACCGTCTTTGCTATCTGTTTGTAGGGTAACCAGTTTTGATTTTGAATTAAAGTATGTCGACTCAAGGAGAAACAATGCGATGTTTTATCACGATTACCATTAAAGGAACAACTACAAGAATATCATCATTCCATTTGTATTAAGGCTATTATAGGGAAACAACTGCACGAAATAACACATTTAGTTTGTATTTCTAACTTAGGAACGTATGGATAAGCTATGTGTTATCGATGCTCGGCGTCGACGGGGTGGTGAAGGAAGCTGCAGTCCGTCACCGGGGTCAGCTCCACATAAGACAGGCACGGGGAGGGTTCAAAACCGTCAGGCCGCCTTACGGCGAAGATAGGATCAACGCTGGACGTCGAGAATGTTCTTGAAACGGTTCTCTGAGTCGTGGTGAGGGAGAACCGTCACAAGAGGGAGATGAGGCACAATTATCAGTGTAAGCTGATAGCTGCAAGGGCATAAATCGATCCTCTGAGTCTTGGTGAGGGAGGATCGAT
Source organism: Lordithon lunulatus (assembly GCA_963942505.1). Classification (NCBI taxonomy): domain Eukaryota; kingdom Metazoa; phylum Arthropoda; class Insecta; order Coleoptera; family Staphylinidae; genus Lordithon; species Lordithon lunulatus. The sequence continues at coordinate 40,923,972 of OZ012668.1, forward strand.
TTACCAAAGGTAAAAAGTTAAACTCAAGTATCGGTTTCAAGGCGAGAGTCGGGTAATACGAATCAGTCCTCTGAGTCTTGGTGAGGGAGAACTGACTGCCGTTTAGGGGTGCGTGCACGTTATTTATAGGGGGCAAACGGGCCCCCTACTCTTAGCATCCGCTGAAAAGGCGCACGCAGCCCGGGATGTTCCTACCCTACTGAGTGTGGAGCAGAGGTAAGCGGCATGTTCGCCGAAACGGTAACATATATTAATCAAATCCTGGAAATTGTAACGGTTTACGATAATATTTATCGGTCTCTGGCAACTATCTGGGTCATGCAAGAAGTGTTCTAAAAATTGATTATAAATACTAGTTTAACTTTTTAGGAGGGGATTTCAATATTAACCTCAACATCATGAGTTCAATCCTTTTTCACTTTAGGAAGAGTTATGACATATGTTATGATTTTTTTTCTCTGCCCAACTAAACAATCGTATTATCGTACTAAATTTTACATGCATCTACTTAACTGTGCCTCTACATTCTTCACCTGCTTAGTTCCAATAACACTAAGTACCTAGAGTGGTACTGTAGGTAAATACAATTATTACATACTCATATCTACTATGCATTAAGATTTTATTGACTGGATGTTTAAATTGTCTTCTAAATTTCATATTTATTTAATATCCTTGCCTTATAAAGCTCTGGTGAGATTAGGAAATACCTCTCAGTACTAATCTCAATGAAAGAAAAATGCGAACCTGCACCTCTTCGCAGTAGAAGGCGGGCAACGCTAACACAGATATGGAGCGAGCAATCACCGCTATTAGTGATCCACCACCAACCGGTTCCCAGCTTCGGGTGGAAGAACCGGCGGGCAAGGAGAATCTTTTGTCCGGAGACTAAGAAATTGGCCTCGAAGGCGGAGTAATTGTTAAAACAATCAACGGCATAATGATGCAGCAAGCAACCGGCAACTACTGCATTAAACTTTCCTTTCACACCATAACCTTCGTTATCCAGGTGCCACCACGTGTCACTTCACCTACTACACATGCGATGTGCCCTTGCTCTTTCAATACTTTCCTCCTACTCTCTTTCGATCCGCATTTCGCTCGTGTATGCATTATTCTCCCCGTTCCACCCTAATATGTTTATATGCCATATTCCTTTTCTTTAAATCCAAATCCCGCTGTCCCCGTACGTCCACTCCGTACAACAATATAGGCTTTACACAATTATACTATATCGACCTCTTTCACGCCACTGCAGTCGTATTGGTCACTTATCTATCTACAGTGCTGCCAACGGACACTACAGGCGGTCCTACAGTTTAATGTGGATTCTGAACGACTGGAGTAGGTTTCGAAGAGATTATCATCTACTCTAGACCAGAGAAGCCGTGAAACCCCACACTGCACAGGCGTGAGTGGGGTGTGCGTACAAGCTGAAATATATTTCGCCTTCTGAGATATCAACTCACGATTTCAGCACAGCAGCCCGATGCCTTAACCTCTGCGCTACGCTGCCCTTCTACACACACTTATAACACTCTTAACTTACGACCCCACCACGTCTCCCTTTTTTTCTTCGGTATCACCTAAGCCATTCTCGTCTTTACATGCACCGACACCAAACTTCACAATCCACTTTTCCATCGCAATTCTTGCGCTCTGCCCATTATACCCTTGTTTATAACATCAGACATTAGTATTTTTTACGTGACGTTGGGTGGGTCGATCCGTTGTCACACATAAGGTAAAGCAGATTCAGTAAAATTAATATACAAATTAAATATATACAATATAATTTGTAATGGAAAAATCCCAAAATAAACAAATGCAGAACAAAATAAAATAGAATCCTTCATATACGAGTCAATAATTTAGGAGAAACGACGGTTAGAGGGGATTTAGAGAGCACCAACAGAGGCCCAATCTTGCACGTCGTTTCGTGATTTTCGCTAGTCAGAATGCCTGGTAAGACTCGAGAACACTCCTCGTGACTGAACCAGGAGGAGAGAAGAGGAGGCTATTGCTCTTATAACTATGCTGGTATTACACAGCTCTTTTATAGACAGCCGTGATTGGGAATGCATATGCCGCTTTCAAATCTACAAAGCCCGCAGACAATCTCCCTTTGCACTCCAACACTGTTCCACCATTAACGTTAGTATGAAAATCTGCTATCTCGTCCCTCTTCCCTTACTAATTTCTATTCACCACATTTTATTTTTTCAGAATCAATACCCGCATTCGTCTATTTCTTGCTCCTGATCCATTTAGTCCACTTTGACACATATAGAAATTCCATCCTCTATCAATTCTTAGTTTTCTATACCCTACCCTACACTAACGCGTCTCTCAGCTATTCTTTCTTCGACCTCTCACTTTTCTTTTTTCTACCTACCTTTCTTTGTGCGACAAGTAGTCGTATATATAAATGTGCATCTTCTTCAATGCGCACTTCGCCATGGTGTTTCAGTATCATCGTCCCACGTCTCCAACTACCCCGCTTCTAAGCTCCACTTCTCTTTTCACTTCGATTGCTACGTTCAGACATTCCAGAAGAGCTTTATATCCCCGCTATACGTCACATCTTCCTTTATTTCCATAAACGCCACTTTCAGTACTACCCTCTCCCATATCCATTTTCTTTGTTGTCAAATACGCTTGTCAACCAACCTTTTTATCGCCGCTACCTATTTATATAGTTTCCGTGTAAAAGGTAACAGGTAATGAGTCTAGGATATCATAGTAGATGCTTTAGCTTGATGCATAGTGGAGTCATCATTTAGGGTAGATGTGATATGTATATGCATATATTATTATTATATTGGTCAGTATAGAATGTATGAAGTAGTTTCCCTAGCTAGTGCTGTCGGTGCCAGTTTATAAGGTGATCAGGGTAACCATGTGGTAGCATGTGGAAGCAGCTCTAAACGCATTAAATTCCAAGACATGTGTGTCCAACGTGCTATATTCATGTCACCTTACCCTGAAGGAGCTAGCTAAATAAAACAAACTGGATAAAAGGACGTAATGGCAACAAGGTGAACGAAATAACAGTTGAACTTACCAAGAATGCGATCCTCGTATCCTCTAACAACCCAAGAGGATGAAATATTTTCTGTAAGAACTCCGAAAATAATAGTAGAACATGGGACACATGCTCTTCATATGGCAAAATGGCGAAATAAGCCAGGCTGAAATAAACCAAAGGAACCAATCGAGCAACCTTTCAAAATTGCAGCCATCGTTCGCCTCAATTAGTCTAAAAGTGTCTAGTAGACTATCGATTATGTAGAGGGTGCAATGAAGAACTAGTAACAGCAATGCGTGTAATTCCCTGCTCTAATAAACATTAGGCAGCTAGTACTAGGGAAGTGCTGGCCATTGGCAACTCCTCGCTTGGCAAAGTTCTGTAGCTTGTACGCAGAATTGAACGGTGGGAGTAGCTTCAAAGGCTCCCACTTTATATCCGAATGGCCTGTAGGTATGCTACTATCCAGATCAGTTTAAAAATGCATTTGCAATACCGACATGAGTTCAAAAGTTGTTAAAAATTTGCATGTGGATAATGAAGGTTATTTTATACATTAGTTATTGCAGTTAGTATTGCCTGTTATTATGAAATAGAATAGAATAGTTTACTAGTCTATAAAGTAAAATAAGTATAATAAGTAAAGGATATTATCCGCAATAAGATAAATATCTTGCGCTCTTTGACAAAATCAATATGAAGAAACGTTGTTAGATACAGCTATAGTAAGTGGCCATGTATTAAAATAGATTCGCAAAAACAATAATAACCAGTATATTTATCTCTCAATCGAGTTAGTGGTTTTGTGGTCAGTGGTGTATTGTTACAATAATTTATACGGAACGCTCATTAATTATGTGATCTTTGTGTTAAGGTGATTATGTTGAATGAGATATGGGGACCGATAGTGGCAAATGCTTAAAAGTCAGCAATGAATCGGTTGGGCTGGGAAACCCCCGATATATACTGCTACAAGAAATAACCTAATGAGTATGATGTGAGAATCAAGTGGATAAGTGGTAAGATCTGAGAGACTACAGGGGTATCGGGAGTAGAATTAAATGCGATACGTGTGTGTTAATAGTGGAAAGTCACAAAATAGTGTGTGAAGGAGAGCAAGAAGGAAAACGCATAAAAGGGTAGGCGAAGAGTAGGTGGGAATTAAGTTGAAATGTGGAGGGATGTAAGAGAGGGAATGAAAGGAGTTGAATTGCATAAAAGGCAAGAGAATATCAGGGCCTGCAATTACAATCCGGTATATAGTGAAAGTCAGGTGTGGGGTATAATGTAAAAACAACTTATGTTAAAATAACTGCAGCAAAGAGGATTACGTAACCTAGGCACAAGTTCAGAAGAAAGATGTAGGAATGCGTGTACGGGTGCTAGTTAAATCAAGTGTGTAATGTTATGTAAGCAAGGGTAAGACATATAGGAGCATTTGGCAAATGAATGTGAGAGAGTAAAAGAAGAGTGGACTCGAAATAATACAATTATGAATAATTGGTTAAGGACGGAGGGGCTTGGTTTTGGGATTTGTTTAAAGTTGGGAGGGGAAGGAAGATCGGAAGAAGATCAAGTTTGAGTTGTTGTTGTTGTTGTTAGTTTAGATCGTAGAATATTTTAATTATTATATTTTTCACGATGGGATGATTTAAGTTGGGTGAGAATGTAATTTTTGAGGATTTATAATATATAAAGATTATATAACATGTTCAATCTATAAAAGTTTACCGGAACACGTTCTGTATTCACTAAAAGGTACCGGTACAATGTTCTAGTGGTTATAAGGATGGTCATCTGAAATACAGAATTTCTGTTAAGTTTAGTTAAATACAGTATACTCCTCTATCCCTATGCCTATGTGCGAATGAAGTTTTAAATATATTTTATATAATCACATTTAAACAAATTAACAAACTGTATACATAAAATTGTATTGCAGTGAAAATATTTGAAGCATAAATATGTTTACCCTTGAGTATATCAATCAACGTGATGTGTTAAATTAATTATAAACTATACTTTAAACATTGTATGTGTATACATTTTATACTTTTATACTATGGGTAATTGCATTTGCGGTTTCACCAAAATAGGCATGCAATCCAATAACAATTTTCAATAGCATGCCATCCAGATTTCAGTAATATAATTTAATTATGCATTGTAAATTCTATATGATTTATGAAATTAATCAAATAGATATTCACAATACGATGGTCTGAATCATATGATCACATGTTTTAAAAAGAAATAGGTTTACAAAGTTGATTACGCTATAAAATTGAGGCCAACTAACTTTAAACTTTTAGGTGAAAATCAAAATCGCATCACTAATCACGAACATCTAACGGTACAATAGTATCAGGTTTAAATACATTCAATCAATAATATGTGTTTATTACTATTAGATAAACAGTTTTATGGTAAAATTCCTATTAAAAAATTAAAGATGCACTAGCATACAATAAATATAAGAACAAATATAACCAGTTTAAAGACAATATCACTTATTGGAGTACTTTTAGTTGTCTCATTCTTTATGATTAATTAAGTTAAATATATTGTGATGGTGCAGTTAAAAAACGCTGTCATGAAAGTGATGTTTGTTTTATGCTGTTGAATATCTTCTAAAGCACCGTATGAACAATAGTTAAAGCATGACGAAAATATAAAATATTCTCAAGCTATTAATTCTTTGTTGTTTTCATATATTCCTAAAATGAATATAAAGGAAAACAGGAATAAATGTCCATTTACGGTCAGTTTATAGAACAACTTATAATAAAATTTTATATAACATACACTTTAATCTAATTTATTATTTTGTTCCAAAACAACCCTCTACACAACAATCGATATCTACCCTTGGACTTTAAATTTAATATGAACTTAGGGGGAACAATTACGGACGGATAACCCTGACATAGGCGCCGTTTAGGTATAAAAAGGGCCTCCCTTATCGCAGACGCCCTTCACAGTATTCGAAACCCTAAAACATTTCTATTATTAAATACAACATGGTGTTTGCAGCCCTGTTGTTTCCGGATTGAGAGTATATATTATTTACAATGTTTACTGTGTTTACTAAAACAATGGAGTGTATTTCTCTATGCGCTTTGAAATTTTGAATAATGCAATTCAATTATTATTAATATTTCACAATAATAAATCGGAAACCGGCCAATACGTATTATTTAAATTTTGTATTTCAAATAGGGGTCTAAATATATGTTACTAAAACGTATATTTAGGATATATTGAGTAATTGACAATTGCTTTGTTAAAATTCTTCATTATTACCGCTATTTATTTTAGCCTATATAGTTATACTAGCTGCAAGTTAGTAAGTTCTTCATATTCATTCTCTTTTTCCTTCCGTCGGAAGTTCCTCATATTTTTTGTTATTGCTCTTATATCACCTGGTAGTCCGTTATATAACTTTATGTCATCCATTAAAAGGCATTTTTAAGAGAATTTGTTTCACTTTACCTTCATGTTCATGTAGGTCTTTGTTTAGTTTTAAGTGTAGATTGTAATGAGCAGCAGTAGTCAAAGCTCATTTCTCCACAATCGCACCGCAGTCAAGACCGATAGGACAGACGACCAGAGAACAGAGGTTTCACCCTGACAGCAGGACGAGGTCAAGGGGGAGATCTTGGAATTCCCGTAGAGGAAGGCGCCGGGCCCATAACGTAATCATCAAGGCCGTACCAACGGACGTAGCACTAGGCATGAAGGTAATTGCCAACAAATGCCTGGACGGGGCCAAGTTCTCCCAGAGGTGGAAGAGGGAGAATTTGTCCGCATTCCCCAGAAGAGAAAACCTGAAGGTGACTGCGTATAGCCTCTTGCGTCTCCTTGGTGCCCGAGCGAAAACAATGGAGTGGTTAATAGTGAACAAGTTGGAGACAGTGGCGGAGGTGGCTGGAGGCCTCTCGGTCGCCCAATATGACTGGCAAGGGGCACTCCACGACAGACGCGATATTGGCGGTAATGAACACCGCCAAGGAGTGCAACAGCGGCCCACTAAGGGACAGAAGGCATTCTCTGATGGTCACCCTGAACGACAGCAATGCCTTCAAATCCATGCCCTGCAGTTGTGTTAACGAAGCACTGATGGAGCAAGCCATTCCGCACCTGATGACGAGACTCATCAGAGCATATCTGAACGATAGGAAGATTAATTACCAGTGAACCACGGGAGGTCTTGAGTTCCAGATGTCAGGAGGCAGGAGGGGTCTGTCCTGGGGCGTCTGCTATGAAGCCTCACATACGACGGGGCTCTGAGACCGGCAATGCCAGACGGAGCGGCGACCATTGCCTTTGCAGATGACATTGCAGTCCTGGAGATCGGCACAGTCTTGGCGGAACTGAAGGCAGAATGGAGGAGGTGGTGAGAATGATAGACGATTGGAAGACCAAGGCAGCTCTCCTGACAACCAAGGAGTGAAGGCGGGAGGCAGCGATCCATATACAACTTCTTGGAGCGACGGTCCTAATCTGGAACCGTCTTCGGTACTTAGGGATAACGCTAGAGACCAACGTCAACCACCCGCCGCAGGTGCTGGAGGCTGAAAAGAGAGAGGACAAAACCGATGCCGCCATCGCCCGGCTGCTCCTCAACACCGAGGGGCCAAGTGAAGGCAGGACGAGGCTACTCGCAACAGTCTCTAGATGCAAGTTGCTGTACGCGGCTCCGGTATGGCAGAGGTGGGTGGCGACCGAGCGGCTGTGTAGGGCTGCAAGGACTAGGGGTACGATTTTCGAAACCAGTAATTTCGAACGTTAAACGAATACGTTCGAAATGACTGCTTTGTACAATAGAGATAATTCAAGATTTGAATTTGTTCAATAATGTTAGTTTATTAGTGCTTTTTTAAGGCTATTAAACAGAAATTACATATTTTTACAATCTCACGAATACGTTCGAAACGAGTCGAATTGCACCCCTGTGCGTTGCGCAACACTAGAGTAATCGTCCCTAGCAATCCAGTTGCATTACCAGCGGAAACGGTACCAGCGGACCTGCTGCTCACAGAAAGGGCTGCTACCTTCCTGACTATCAAGTTGGGCGCCGGGTTGAGGAGGGAATCAGTACGAGAGGAGTATGGGCCAGGAAAGCGATCCCAGACGTCAAACGATGGGTGGAGAGGAAGCACATAAATCTAGATCATTGGACAACCCAACTCATCACTGGGCTTCCCCTACCTCGCACTTTTATTCGTTCTCTGCATCACCCAGTCCCATCCTGTCGACATATTACTTCTCATACCTCGCACTCTTCTTCTATCAACCAAGTCTCCAGTAAACCCACTATGTATTTCGTGTCTATCCACCCTTCCAGCTCTTTTCCCTACGTTCCTCCTAACATTTTCTTCTTCAGCCCAGCTAAGGAAATGGCAAAAAGAACATATGTCTTAAAGGGTGGGGTAGGAGATGCAGAGAAATAACGGGGACTGTAGATGAACTGGGGAGTTCAGACAGGTGGTAGGGCGTGAGCACTTCTTAGAATGAATTGGAAGAAGCAATGGGTTAGTTAAAATTGGGAATGGCAGCGGGAGTGGACGGGGTACAGGCTGAAGAATACAGTTGCCAGTGAAGGTAGTAACTACTATAATGCATGAATGGAAGGTGATGTGGAGCAGTAGAGGTACTTCCGAGCTAAACAACTATAGGAGATCATGTGGATGATTGCAGGGTTCAAGCTTACGTTGGCAATGGTGAACAACATACTGGAAAGTGAAGTGGACAGATGGGGGTCGCTTGCGGAAACTCAGGGTGGTTTTAGAAAACTAATAAAGGACGAGGGAGAATATTTTTACGCTAGCAGGAATAGTATAACAAGTGCTTGATATGAAAGCAGCATATGACTTAGTTCCTAGGCATAAACTAGTAGATTGTATGGCAACATTTTGGATCGAAGAGGAAGCGGTGTAATGGGTTAGAAGGATGTACAGAGAGTCTAAAGCAAAAGTGAATGGAGAAGTTTCGGAGAAATTTAAAATGAATGTAGGAGTTTGGCAGAGATGCCCTCTAAGCTCTCTGCGGTTCAATCTGTATACACGTGAGTTGAAGGAGGTGTTAAGGAGAGGACAATCGGAGTTGTAGTAGGAAGAACCAAGGTATGGATGATAGTATATGCGGATGATGTAGAGCTTGTGGCCATGATAATGGAAGAGATAGATAGATAGATAGATTTTGTGAAGAACTGGAAGATACCTTTATAAGAAGAGATTAGTCGTAAATTTTGGTAAACCCAGGTAGGTGATGCTAAGACCCGTGAATGGGTCGTATGTATTTAGGCTTTTGGTTTGACTACAGAGGTAAGTTTAGAAAGCATTGGGGATAGGGGAGGGCGTGAAAGGCATGCGAAGGGAAAATTGACGTTGTGGTAGGATGCTAATTTAGTAATAGCATGTAATGTATGGGATGCGGGTGTGAAGCCAGTATTGTTTTATGGAATGGGGGGTGATTTCGAGAGTGGGATTTAAGAAGAAGAAAGCAATGCTGGTGCGTGATCAGTCTGCTAGGACTCGATAGATCGACGCCCATGACGGTGATCCTGCAGGAAACAAATCGGATGAGCGTGTGGTGACAGTCTTGTGGGTGGGTAGTGAAGTTCGAGGATATATTGGGGGATATAATTGGGGAGACTGCTGCAGTATAAATGAGACGTAGGAATAGGAGAGAGCGTATGATGAAAGTAAAGGACGGATGTATGAGAGAGTGGGTAGGTCTAACGTGTAGATGGTGCCACCTCGACAACGAATGTGAGGGAGTGAAAGCAGAGTGGCAGGGGGATTGCAGAACAGTGTGTCAATAGTTAAGACAGCGGATGGGAAAAAGCATGGAAAGCTACAAATGCTTGGCTTGGGAGAGGAAGTTGGAACGGGAATACAGCAAGGAAGGGTGTTATATTTCAATTGTATACGAGACGTCTTAAAAACGTTTTTAATTGATGAAATGTTCGTATGTAATTTTGCTTCAAATCATTCTTCGAAAGCAATCTGTGACGTGTTTCCTTGTTCACATTTCTCTTCAACTTCAACTCAAACGTAGAGGAATCTTTTATAGTTTTATCCTAATGATTGTAATATATCTCTCATGAAGAAAATTAGGGCTTAGCAGGCACAATCCAAATAGGACACACTTACCTCACTTTTGACCTAAGCAAAATATAATATTCAGCTTCAAATAATTTCTAACTAAATTAGTCATATGTAATATTGCACTGTGAGATGACGTAAATATCGTAACTTCCAAAAACTGTTTTTGAGATGCATTTTAAAGATTGCAAAGGTTCCAGTAATTTTATCATTGAGTATAAAAAAATAAAATTTTAAAAAAAGCCTTTATTGGCATTTCCCTTACTGCCATTTCACATCACAAACCACAACAAAAATATACAAAAATAAAAATAAAAATACAAATATAAATAAAAGTAATGCAAATTACCCTCATCTATCACCGCCCCCTGCCCTCGCCACTCTCCTCTCCCACGTCAGCCTCCTGCAGATTTTCACGCCTTCCCCATCCTCGTTTAACCATTCATTCAGCTTTCTGCAGTCTCCCACCACTCTGCTTTCTCACCCTCACATTCTTCGCTAAGGTGCCACCACGTGTCGGGTCCCTTACTACACAGCGCACACGCGGTGTACACCAGACCCATCCACACTTTCCTCCCTCTCTCGTCTGACCCACACCTCGCTCATCCCTGCTCCACTCATCCCTGGCTAAGTAACTCGGGAGTTTCCCACGCACTTGCCACTTTACGTAGCCAGGGTTGTAAGAGCTCTCATTCATTCTAGTCTGCCGCTCTTGCCACTCAATATCTCTCAATATCTCTCAATCTCTCTCTTAACTCAGTTCCTAGGCTTCCCATTTCTCTCAGCTACTCCTCTACCCACACCTCAGACATACCCACTCTTTCATACATCCTTCCTCTATCCTTCCTCCAACCACTCTCCGTCCTACTATTACACCTCATCCATACCTCCCGGACCAGTCTTTCCTCGCCTAATTCCTGCAATCTTTCTTCAAACTTAACAACCCCTAAACACGACTCCCATCACCTGGAGGTGTCGTGGTGGGAAGATGTGTGGATGTTGGCATATGCGGATGACATAGTATTAGTAGCCAAGAGAGTAGAAGAGATGCAAGAGATGGTGGAAAGAATGGGAATGTACCTGCATAGGAGAGGGCTAGTGGTGAATGTGGATAAGACTAAATGGATGATGTTTAGGTAGAAGGGGTAGGGTGGATGAGCTGAAATGGAAGGGAAGGATGACTGAGAGAGAGAATGTCTTTAAATATTTGGGCTTTTGGATTGACAGAGGAGGAGGATTTAGGGTGCATCCAGCCTGTCATCTCCTTAGCACCGCCTCCAACTCGCTTGTGTATAGATTGAACAGGAGTGGGCTTAGCGGGAACCCTTGCCTTACACCCACATTCACCCTAAACTTATCAGACACTTCTCCATTCACTCTCGCTTTTGCCCACGCTTCTTTGTATATACTTCTCACCCACTCCACACTTTCATCTTCCATGCCCAATCTATCCATACACTCCAAGAGCTTTCCTCTAGGAACTGAATCATACGCCGCTTTCAAATCCACAAACGGCGCATACACTCTCCCTTTGCACTCCAACGATTCCTCCACCATTATCGCAAGCGTGAAATTCTGCTCCCTCGTCCCTCTTCCCTTTCTGAAACCCCCCTGGCATTCCGGCAGCAGCCCTTTTCTATCCACTTCCCTCTCTAGTCTATTTTTCACAATTGTTATCATAGCTTTGTACCCCGCAATCATAACGGTAATACCCCTATAATTGTTTACGACCGATGCCGTTCCCCCTTTATGTACCGGGACCACCACCACCACACGCCACTCTTCCGGCAGCTCCTCCTGGCCGCTCCAGACCCTATTCAAAACCTGCAGCAATTTATATCTTCCTTCCTCTGGCAATCTTTTGGAAGCCTCCGCCTTTCCCAGTTTCAGCTGCCCTATGACCACGTCAACCTCTTCCCGCGAAAACGCCTCCCTTCCACTCTGCCCCCGCCATCTCTCTACAGCGCTTCTCCCACTCTGCCAGCTCTATGTTAACTTTGCCCTTTTTTACACTTCCCTTCCCACAACCCTTTCTCTGTCACACACTCCCTCAACCTCGTTTCTACCTTCTGCAACTCCTCTATCTTCTTCCTTTCTCAGGTTCTCTCGAACTCCCTCTTCGCCTGATTGGCTCTTTCCACTTCACCTCTCCCATTCCTCCACTTCGCCATTGCTCTTCGCCAGCTCGACTTCTTCACCCTAGATTCCTCGTCAAACCAACTCTCCCTCTGCCCCCACTCTTCTTCTTCTTCTTCAATGCAGCCACCATCACTCTCTCCAACTGGAGCATCGAATGCACATCCTCCCACTTGACGCGTTTTCGCTTTTTTCATAAGCATCCAAATCCGACTCGCTCCATCCAAACCTCTGTTGCCCCTTCCTCTGTTCTCCCATCACAACGTTCCTCACCCTCGCGACCATCTCCACCGGTACATGATCCGACCCCCCTATGTTTTCCACCTTGAAGCACTCCAACTCTTCCCTTTCGATCCCGTTGACCACCACGTAGTCCAAAACCGAGCCTTCTCCTTGTCCGCAGAACGTTTTTTCCCTTCACAGCAACCGTTGAGCACATCCCATCCTGACTTTCTCACCCATTGCATCCATTCTCTACCCTCCTGGTTGATCACTTTATCCTGGGAGCACCTTTCTCTCCAGTCACCGTTCTCTCATATCCGTCCTTCCAGCTCCCCCACCCTCACATTCCAGTCGCCCCCGATGATCCATATATCTGCTGCCGTACCCAGTTCGTCTAGTACCTCCGTTAATTCCACCCGGTTTTTGTTACAGTACATTGCTGACACCCACACCGCCCTTCTATGCATTTCCGCCTTCCCTATTACGAGTCCTGTAGCTTCGCTTAGCATCTCTCTGTTCCATTATCCCAATATCTTCCTCACTCCCAATATGATTCCTCCTTTGGCTCTACCCATTACCTTCCTTCTTCGCTCCCTGATTCACCCAGTCCCATCCTGTCGGCATACAGCACTCTACCTGCTCCACTTCTCTTCTGTCAACCACGTCTCAACTAGCCCCACTATGTCCTTTGAGCCCAACCAATCCTCTAGTTCTTTTACCCACACTCCTCCCAGCACTTTATTTCTTTAGACCGGCAGTGTTCCAGAAGCCCACTCTGCATTCACCCCATACTCCTGCCTCGTCGTCCTCACCCCCTTCAGCACTTATTTGCCAGACCATCGCCCTGCCAGAGCCACCACTCGCCCGCAATATTCATTTTTCGGTAGCCCACTCTTACTTCTACACATTTCGCTCTTTCCTTCTTGGCCCTCTCCCGTATTTTCTTCTGAACGCCCCTCTCCACTACGGTGAAATCATCATCGATATATATGTTTGTCCCCTTCAATTTGTGTTAAGACCGCATTAGCTTCATTTTTTCCTCCCAACTGGCTAGCTCTAGCAGTATTCTGTCTACCTTTCTCCCCAGCTCCACCTCTCTCCGCACCTGCACACTAACTTCCAGTTTCTGTATGACTCCCTCCACACCTTCCTTTCCAATCCCCGACACCACTACGTTGTTTCTTCTCTCACTTTGTTGTCTCTACTCCTCTCTTTTTTCTATCGTGACCACTTTCCTCTCTACCACCTTTGCCCACTCCGGCGCTGCTTTCCCCTCCGGTTCGTTCCTACTCTCCCCCATTTTTATCAGCTGCTCTATCTTCCCCGGCATCTCCTTTCTCTCTCGTGTCCATTCCCTCTGCATTTCCCTCCATCCATCCATCATCAGTTGCCACTTCCGTCTTTCCTTTTTCAACTCCTCTCTCTCTATCCGTGACTCTTCCCTCTTCTCTCTTAAAAGTGTCCTCCATTTCTGGCTCTCCTCTCGAGATTTCTTAAGTTCTTCTTCCATCTCCACTTCCCACATTTTTTCAAAGCTTCGACGTTGCCGTCCTTCGCCTGATCCGGAGTCAACTTTTCCCATTTTCTTTTCTTCATATCCGGGGTCGTCGCGCACTTTCCTGTCTGCGGCCTGATCGGGTTGCGTTCCTCCGTTTCGTCGCCGCTTTCCATACCCGCCCGGGCAAACCTGCGCGCGTATAAAAACCGACCACTAACGCGCGAATAAAAACCCACAAATACCGAGACGAAATACAGTTGTGTTTATATTTGGGTATTGCCCGTTCCCAATAGCTTTTATACTCGTCAGCGTTTACGTAGCTAATAAGTATTTATTTTATTTCCACTAACTGACCGAGTTTCTCGCGTTTTTTCAATTCGCCGACTCTTCACCTTCCCGCTCTTGGTTACTCCCAGAGCGGGGATATATATATATCACCAAACACCAATATTTTTCAGATCGCTACTGCTCACTAAAAACGTTTTCACCTCGCTTGCACGTGCACACTCTGCGGCAGAATTCTATCATTGAGTATAATGTTACCTAATTAAATCTCTTTCTAATTAAACGCAAAAATGGATCAAAGGAGCGTTAAAAATACATAAGAATAAATCAAAAAAAAGTTACCGACACTTATCAGCTCACAGTGCGATAAATAGTAGCATAATATAGATATTATTGTTTAAAGTTTGTAAGTTCGAAAAATGTAATATGAACTAATACCATATTAAAGTTCAAAGACGGTTAGTTCAGAGCCAAATGAAATTTTATTTACCCTGCCATTATTTTATATAACGCTGGAATTCCGATATACAGACCTAACTGAATTTATTTGTTGTCTATTTACTTTGAGGTTTCGCGTTGGAACAACGTCGCGTTTATTTAATTTAAACTATAAACACACAGAGCAATTCGCTGCAGTCATATATGAAAATTGTTGTTTTGAAAATTTAATGCTCAGATCATTCATTTTAGCACGAAACATGGCGTGTCAGGGGGACGTTTAAAAATAATCCCACATAATAAATATATTTAAACGCGATAGCGCAACGGCCGACATACCCTGATTGTGGAAACGTTTTAATTTCGAATAAAATATTAGATTGGTAGGCCGTAAAATTCGACTAATCTGATCAGATCTTGTCTGACGGGAAACACCCCCGCGGGTGTAAGCTTTCGCAATAAAAAGTAAATAAAGTTGCACATTAGTGCCACGAAAGCCGCTTTTCAGAACGTAATAATTCATCTCGCAAATATAGCTATATTCATACTTTTGCGGTATTTAATAACAATGAAATGCATTAAGAAATGAAATATAACTTTTAATTGTGCACATTTATCAATTTTTTACTCATTTGGGTGATTATATATTCTACTCATTTCCATAGTTCACTTTTAATTGCTTATCGATTTTGAATATGGCTCCCTCCACTCTATTCATGCAATTCCCGAATATCCCTTATTGTCTGCGGACGTATCAAAATTGCGGCACGTTAATTCCCATGGGATAAAACGGCTTGGGACGTTAAAATTGCGAATGCCAAAGTGCTTGGTTGGCGGCAATATTTTCGCCGTTTAGTTACATTTAATAATAATAAAAAAAACGATGCGGGTATAATAACGGCATCACGTTCCGCTAATTAACGCCAATGACAAAAACGGATGCAACCCCTTAATGACCCTACCGTATAGGCCGGGCACATCCGAAGCTAATATTAATGCGGATTTGTTTGTGCCTTCATAAATTAGTAGAACTTCCCGACAAACGCCCATTCAAACAGAATTTCCGGGAGAAACTTTCCAGGGCGCAATGAATTGCCCTCGTGCGCAATTACACGTTTTCCTTGATAATTATAATAACCGTGCCGATCGATCATCGTTCCGTATGAAATACTTAATTCTCCACGGATGACAGATTGGGCGTTATTAACTGAATTGACGAGGAGTGAATGTTGCTGATGCGGCATGGGAATTTTCAGTTTCATGAAGGGTTTCGCAGCGGTGGCAAAGTTTTAAAACGATACAGCGGAATGTCACGTTTACTAAATGTGGAGTGCACTTCGCGTAATGCCAGTTGTAATCACATCAAATCAGTTAGTGCATTTACCACAAGTTTTTTTTGTTGCAAATAAACTACTCCGCGGCTAGCTAGAAGACATATTTAGCTTACAAAAGAAATAATACGTACTTATTTAAATTGGAACGGCTCTCAGCGTAATGTATTTCCTGAGTGCTGGGAGAGGTTTCTTATTTGACGCGTGATATATAAATTTTGATTAATTATGGTCTCGCAAGTATAATGGGAATAGTTTCTTTGCACTAAATAAAAATAAAATCGTAGGCATAAAAGAGATTTTTTTAGATAAATTAATCTGTATAACAAAATAAACACAAATAACTATGATATTTGTTTTAACGAAAGTTATAAGTAGGTAGATTTTACTTTTGGAATAAGTTTTGCATAAGCCTCTATTTTATTAAAAGCAGTAGAAGAATGGTTGAAGCTTAACAATTAAATAAAGTCCCTAAACAGTATGTCAAACAATTTCTTTGAGAAATTATTTCGTGCATGAAATAAATTTAAGTATAAATAATAATTATGTAACCATCCCGCTCTCAGATCACTTAAGTGTCGTACTCCTAATCTGCACCGGTATCCACAATATTTTAGTCAACAACAACGCTGTATGTTGTTCCCCATTTTATTATTAAATAGTGTGAAAGATCGGGCAAAAGTATTAAAAAAAGAGAAGAAAAGAAAAACTGGAAATAATCGAGTCGCCATCGTTGCACGATTCTAGTGACATGCTATCGAAGGCAATGGCGAAGTATCTGTCTAGGCGTCTCGTGGTAATGAGATAAGGACCATACTTTTGGTTAATAGTGATTAAGGTATTTAATATTTCTTATTACAGATGGTTGCGACGATTGTTAAATAATGCAGCACGTTACAGACTAATATAGACTGCTGAAATTCCGTTAACATTACATGGATGGCCGCAGAAACGATGGGCTCTTTTAACAAATATGTGTTTGTTAAACCATGCACGACATTACAATCTAATACAGATTGCAATAATTCCATCGATATTCGATAGGTAGCAACAGGAAATATGTATTTCCATTAACAAATATGTGTTTGCAAAATAATGTCAGACATCATCTGTATTAGATTACAGATTGCAACAATTCCATCGATATTCGATGAATGACTACAAGGAATTGCACTACAACTCCCTCAACATTAGATGGTTGGACAGAGGAAATTGCACATGTTCGTCAATATTAGATGGATTGCCCAGGGAATATGTGTTTTTTTTCGAGTTTCAGGTATGTATATATTAAATAATACCGGACTTGTTCGTAATTATTATATATTAATTTAAAGAAAATTTCAGATTTTAGCCCTAAATAAATATATAGAAACAGTAATCAAGAGTATATTCAGCATTCAGCATACAGCTTCTGTCATCGTGATGATAGGTTAGGCCAGGCGGGAGCTATTGGAATGCACGAGGAAAATTTAAAAAACTTATGGCCATTTAATGAATACTATTTTTTTGTTGATAGGTTCGAATGCCAATAAATCATTCGATCTATCAGTGATGCGGGGCGATTATAGAGCTGTGTGTATCATTATATCGCTCCATTGATAGTGGGGTGACACAATTGAAAATTTAAATTTTACGTTACTTATATGTTAAATCAATCGTAGACTCACTTAATTTACATAAGTGTTTTGAACATATTAGTGTTTTGAATGTATATTATAAAAGATGTATTATATTAATATTATATATACATCATTAAGAATCTTGTTATTTTAAAATAGTTCTACTTTAAATTAGATGACTTCTAGTTGTGTGGTTTTTTTTTCTGTGAACGGAGCTCACAAACGAGGGCTGTCAGTTTCCTTGGTTTTATATCAATTTCGAAAGCAGTTTTGAGCAGAAAATTTAAACAAAGACAGCCTCGATTAGCCGGTAAGAGCCAAACGAAAAAGACGTCTCCTGTGAAGCAACAGAAGAGTTGTAACACAACAAATTTTAACTTACAAATGCGACATTGTATGTCAAGGTATGGAATTTCGCAGATAGCTTATATTATTTTTCAGTTTTGCTAGGCAAGGGAAAAATAAAATTTAAAAAATAGATGAGGGATTATAAAATCCCGTTTGTTAGATCATTTAAGCAGAATAACATAGCACTTGTGCAAATAATTTTCTTATTTTAAGAAAATATAAATCCTCTGAAAAAAGTGGAAAGACTATACAGTCATATATATGACCAATTTATTTCTTTCTGCGACCCAAAAGGGCGGCAATCACCATCATCGTCTTATAGAAACCTAAACAGGTTTAACAATAATCATAGAACAGAACGTTATAAGCTAGAATACTAGCGCAGTGTTATCAAATCAAAAGATCATAATGGGTTGTTGATATCTATCGATTTTCAAGACTCAAATGTTCATCGAAGCTCAAGGAACAAAGGACAATTATAAGAATTCACTCAGTTCAAATCAAATTATCGTACCGCACAACCATTTTTAGGATCTAAAAAGATAGCTTATATTATTCCATATATTGAAGGCATTGTCAATGCCAACAAATTTAATGTGTGTTTTAGCCTTAGTATGGCCAGAAATTCAATACAGTTTTAGGTAATGTACACTACATTATTTGAGCGAATAAAGTTCTAGGCCCTTCAGTAATTTAGCCTCCTCTACCAAGCTATAAAAGGGTGGACCACTATGTGTATTTTTCAATGGCAATTCAGTCTAAGAATTTGTTAAGCGACTATAAGGACATGGCATATTAATATTAATAGAGTTGAATTGGTAGCTGTCTAAAGTATTAAATGTTTTACAAAATTTAGACCTTTATTTGGCATATCAGCCCAACCCTTCCCTTTACAAATTCCAGCCGCAAAAAAAACAATACTTTCACCGAAAGAACTAAAAAATAAATAAAAATAGAATACAAATTTTCAAATTACAAACATTTTCTACCCACTAAAATAAACTAAACCCCCTCTGCCCTCGCCAATTTCCTTTCCCACGACAGCCTCCTGCAGATTTTCACGCCTTTCCCATCCTCTCCTAACCATTCGTTCAGCTTTCTGCACTCTCCCACCCACTCTGCTTTCACTCGCTCACATTATTTGCTAAAGTGTCACCACGTGTCACTCCCCTTCCTACACAGCTCAAACGCGGTGTACCCCAGCCCTATCCACACTTTTCTTCCTCGCTCTTCTGACCCACACCTCGCTCTTGCCATGCATACTTTGTCCTCTCTGCTCCACTCTCCCCTGGCTAAGTAGCTCGGGAGTTTCCCCTGCACTTGCCACTCTACGTATCCAGGGTTGTATGAGCTCTCAGCCATTCTCACTTGCCTTTCTTGCCACTCAATATCCCTCAGTCTCTCCCTTATCTCAGTTCCTAGGCTACCTCTTTCTCTCAGCTTCTCCTCTACCCACACCTCAGACATACCCACTCTTTTATACATCCTTTCTCTATCCTTCCTCCACCTACTCTCTGTTCTACTCTTACACCTCATCCATACCTCCCGTACCAGTCCTTCCTCGCCCAAATCCTGCAATCTTTCCTCAAACTTCACAACCCTCACACACGACTCCCACCACATACTCATACGACTTGTCTCCTGCAACAGCACTGCTCTCGGTGTTCGAAAGGTCGACACTAGCAGATTCTTCAGAAACTAACCTTGCTCCCTTTCTATTACCTCCCATTCACGCAATCCCCACACTTCTACTTCATACAACAATATAGGTTTCACACACGCTTCCCAGATCTTGCACGCCATTACGAGGTTACCACCCCACAAGCTCCCCCATTTTCTGCACGCACTCCCCGAAGCCATTCGTGCTTTCGCCTGCATACACTCCACATGCATTCTAAGCCCTCCTCCACAGTCAAACCCAAAGCCCAAATATTTAAAGCCATTCACTCTCTGAATCAACCTTACCTTCCATATCAGCCCTTCGCCCTTACCCCTCCTGCCCCTATTCCTAAACAACATCCATATGGTCTTTTCCACATTCACCACTAGCCCCCTCGTATACAAGTACCTACCCATTCTTTCCAACATCTCTTGCATCTCTTCCACTCTCTTGGTCACCAGCACCACGTCATCTGCATACGCCAACATCCACACCTTGGATCTACCCACCACGACCCCTCCTGCCTGTCCTCTCCTCAGCACCTCTTCCAAGTCGCTCGTGTACAGATTAAACAGGAGGGGGCTCAGCGGGCACCCCTGCCGTACTCCCACATTCACCCTAAATTTCTCAGATATTTCTCCATTCACTCTTGCTTTCGACCATGTCTCTTTATACATCCTTCTCACCCACTCCACTCCTTCCTCTTCCATACCCACTCTATCCATACATTCCACCAGTTTCCCCCTAGGAACTGAGTCATACGCCGCTTTTAAATCCAAAAACACCGCATACACTATCCCTTTGCATTCAAGCGCTTCCTCCACCATTCTCGCCAGCGTGAAAATCTGCTCCCTCGTCCCTCTTCCCCTTCTGAACCCACCCTGGCATTCCGGCAGCAGTCCCTTTTGCTCCACTTCCCTATCCATTCTATTTTTCACCATAGTCATCATCAATGTATAACCGGCACTGATAATGGTGATCCCCCTATAGTTTTTAACGTCCGATGCCTCTCCCCCTTTATGAACCGGGACCACCATTTCCGGCACTTCCTCCTCTCCACTCCACACCTTGTTAATACTCTGCCGCACCTTCTCCCTTCCTTCCTCCGGTAGTTTTTTGAAAGCCTCTGCCTTCAGCCCATCTTCCCCCGCTGCCTTTCCTAGTTTTAACTGTGCCAGGGCCACCTCTACCTCTTTCCGGGAAAACGCCTCCCTTCGCATCACCTGTCTCGCATTCGAACTGCCCAGCTTCACCTCAGACCCCGCCATCTGTTTACAACTCCTCTCCCACTCTGCTAGCTCTATGTTCACTTTACCCTGATTCACCCTTCCCTTTAAGATCTTCCACATCCGTTTCTCCACTACACACTCCCTCAACCTCTTTTCCACTTTCTGCAACTCCTCTATTTTTTTCCTCTCGCACGTACTCTCGAACTCCCTTTTCGCTTGATTAACCCTTTCGACTGCACATCTGCCGTACCTCCAATTCACCATTTCCCTCCGCCACCTCCTCTTCTGTATCTTACACTTCTCGTCGAACCAGCATTCCCCCTGACCTCCACTCTTCTTCCTCACCACCAACGCAGCCGCCATCACTCTCTCCAACTGGAGCATCGACTGTACCTCCTCTCACTTCACGCCCATTAGGTTTCTCTCATACACCGCCATTTCTACTTCGCTCTATCCAAACCCTTGCTGCCCCTTTTTCTCCACCCTCTTCCAACCTTTTGGTCCTTCTGAAGACAACCTCCACCGGCACATGGTCCGACCCCCCCACCCCACATTTTCTGCCTTGAAACACTCCAACTCCTCCCTTTCGATACCTTTGAGCACCACATAGTAAAAAAACCGAACCCCCTCCGTGTCCACAGAAAGTCTTCTTCCCTTCCCAGTCCCCTTCGCAGCAGCCATTCAGTATATCCCACCCCGACTTTCTCACCCATTGGATCCATTCTCTACCCTCCTGGTCACTTTATCCTGCGATCGCCTTTCTCTCCATTCCCCGCCCTCTCCGATCCCTCCTTGCAGCTCCCCCACCTTCACATTCCAGTCACCCCGGACGATCCATTCATCTGCCTCCGTCTCGAGCCCATCCAGTATCTCCGTTAGTTCTAAACGGTTTTTGTTACAGTACACGGCCCCTACCCACACCGACCTTCTATCCATTTCCACCTTTCCTTACCAATCCCGCCGCTTCCCTCGAAGACTCTCTCATCCATTGTCCCACTGACTTCCTCACTCCTAACAAGATTCCTCCTTTGGCTCCCCCTATCCTCGCTTTTTTCGTTGCACCTTGCATCACCCAGTCCCACCCTGTCGGCATGCATATTTCTACCTGCCTCCACTCCTCTTCTGTCATCCACGTCTCCAGTAGCCCCACTATGTCCTTTGAGATGAACCACTTTTCCCGTTCCTTTCCCCACTCTCTCCCTCTCCCCCTAGCACTTTTTTCCTTAGCCCCGCAACGTTCCAAAAACTTACCCTGCACCCCACACACACTCCCGCCTCGTCGACCCCTCCCCCTTCATTCCTTTTTTGACAAGCAGTCCCCCTGCCAGACCCACCAGACGTCCGCAATCTTCAGTTTTCGATATCCAACCCTAACTTCCAATCCTTTGGCTCTTTCTTCCTTAGCTCTTTCTCTAATTTTCCTTTGTACGTCCCTCTCCTCTATGGTTAGATCGTCATCAATGTATATGTTCGTGCCCTTTAGTTTATATTTTGCTCGCATTATGCCAATTTTGTCGTCCCAGTTGGTTAATTCTATCAGGACTCGGTCCCCTCTTTTCCCTAGCTCTACTACCTTTCGTATTGGCACTAAGATACTCAGCTTCTCCAGCATTGTAGCTACCCCTTCTCCTCCTATACCCGACACCACCACGTTATTTTTCCTCTCCATCCTCTGCCTGGCTTCCTCGTTCGTCTTGATTTTTTTTTCAATCACCCGGACCCACTCCGGTGCCATTCTATTCCCTTGCTCGTCTCTTTTTTCCCCCAGTTTTATCAGCTTGTCCAGCTTCTCCATCATCTCCTTTCTCTCTCTCTCAGCCACTCGCATTGCATTTCCCTCCACCCATCCATCATCCGCATCCACTCCTTCCTCTCTTTCTTCATCTCCTCCTTCTCTCTCTTTATCTCTTCCCTTTCCGCTTTTAAGGTTTCCATCCATAGCCGCCTCTCCTCTTTTGTTTTCAAAAAAACAAAAATTAGATTGCTTTATCATAATTTAGTTAGCGATAATCTAGAAGATACTATTGTCAGGGGAATTTTAACTAGCGGTCACTCCCTACCCCCTCAACAAATATTTGATGATTTGATGAGATCGTCCTTGAAGGAATGCGGAAACATTGAATGATAAAAGTTCGAAAACTATATAAAATTATTGTATAAGAACTGAAAGCCTAAGAATATCCTATATTTCAATAAGAATGCCTATCGAAAATTTTAACCGCCATTTGGGACAAGTAAACTCCATGCTATTTTTTAAGTTATTATATATATATATATATATATATATATATATATATATATATATATATATATATTATTACAAAATTTAATACAAGAAATATATCAATAGTTTTTCATGATGATTGAAATTCTACTGATTAATTAATTAATAGACTATGTACTAGCAGAACATGGAAAAACGAGCAAAATAATACACACAAGAGTAAAGAGAAGTTACGAAATTGGAAGTGATCACTATCTAGTAGAGACGAAAATAAAGGAAGACTGTCAAGATAGCGATAAAAAAAGCAGAGACCAAATATAGCAATAAACTACAACAAGATAAGAACATACAAACTAAGGGAAACAAACAGCAAAAATCTATAAAGAGAAAATAGATACGAAATTAGAAAAGGACGACTATAGACAAGAAGTAGAGGAAATGTGGAATAAATTAAAAAAAATATGCTGGAGGCAGCACAAGAGACATGTAGAACAAAGCGAAACACAAACAAGAAGCAGCAGACAGCCTGGTGGTCGCAGGACATAAGAGAGAAAATAAAGGAAAAGAAAAAAGCTTGGTAAAGATATCTAAATGAGAAAAAGAGTAACAACTACGAAGGATACAGTTAAAGAGGAAAATAGTAAAACATGAGGTCATAATAGCAAAGAGCAGGGAAAAGTTCGGAAAGACAATGGAGAAAAACGCAAAGGAAAACCAAAAATTATTCTATAAAACACTGAAACTAAACAGAAAATAAATAGGACAAGAAGTCACTTAAATACAAGACAATCAAGGAATATTACTGGACACCGAAAAAAACCTGGAAAGATGGAAAGAATATTTTGAAGACTAACACAAAATGATGGAAATTAACAGAAGACAAGAGACCAGAACGACTCGGACATAAAAAGTCTCTATGAAAAAGAACTATTAGAAATAATAAGGGAAATGAAAATAGAAAAAGCACCAGGACAAGACCAGATTACAGCAGAAATAATTAAGCACATGGGACCCGTAGGTAACGAAATCTGAAAACTGAAATTGATTAACAAAATATGGAGGACGAATAAAATACCTAAAGATTGGCAAATAACGTTAATCGTACCGATCCACAAAAAAGGCGATAAGATAAAATGTTCAAACTATGGCGAATCACTCATCAGCATAGGTATGAAGATCTTAGAAAACACAATTAACAAGGGAATATTAGCAAAAATAGAGCAGACGCTAGAAGAATCGCAATGTGGATTTCGGAAAGGAAGATACACAGGACAATATTTTCACGATAAAACAAATCACAGAAAAAGGAATTGCAAAAATAAAAACACATACCTAGATTTCATCCACCTGGAAATATATATATATACACCCAATGCAATAATACACAAGGGACAACCATCAAGAACATTTAAGACAACCACTGGACTAAGGCGGTCCGTGGCGCAGTGGCCTAAGGCGATGGTCTGAAGCCATTGCGTACGGAACGTTGGTGGTTCGAATCCATCGCTAGCCGGGAATTTTTCCACAAAGAATTAACCCGGCTAGCATATCATGGATGTTGTATGAGGCACAATAGGTCCGTGAAGGGCCGCAGTGCAGACAGCCCAGGGGCGGGGGCTGTACTCACCGTAAAAAAAGGCAAGGACGCGGGCTGAGACCTACATTATATAACATATACATGGATGAAATAATGAAGAGTATGAAACCAGAAATCAAAAAAGCAAATATAGGTTGCAAGTGGTAAAAATATCGAAAGGAGTATTCGGTGATGATGTCGCAGTAATAGCAGAAAATGAAGTTAATCTGCAACACTATACCTGATGTGTATGTAATAAGCATCTAGAGAAGTATAATATGAAAATGAATTATAACAAAACCAAAGTGATGAAAAAAGGAAACCGGAAAGAACAAATAAATATAAAGATAGAGCAAGTAGAACAATTCAAATACCTAGGAGTAAAACTGACAGAAGACGGGAAAATGGAAGGTGAACTTAATAACAGAATAAACAACATAGTTAAAAAAATACCGCGCATTGAGCAATATACTGATTAACAAAAAATAGATCAGCAGAAGGACAAAAATAAATATATACAAAAGCATATATAGAACTATACATATGAGAGCGAGACGTGGAAACTAACGAAGAGGGATAAAAGTAGAATACAGGCAATGGAAATGAAATGTCTCAGAGGAGTAAAACAAGTTACAAGAAGAGACAAAATAAGAAATAATGACAGAGAAGAACTGGGAATTGAAGCTATAGAAAAGTATATAGAAAAGAAACAACTAAACTGGTGGGGACATTTAATTAGGATGGACAGAAAGAATGGGAAGCAAAAACTGGAAATAAAAGAAGAAGAGGTAGACCAAGAAAAGAGTGGGACAACAGAATAGAGGAAATAATAATCAAGAAAGGAAAGACAGTTAAACCATCAAAAGAACTGGAGAAAAACAGAAAAGAGTGGAAAGAATTTACAAATGTATAAACAACAATAATAATTGCAAAGTATACTGTTAAGTAATGTAAATGCAATAGCCTACACCGAAAGGTAAAAGACAAATAGATAATATATAGCGCATTTACAACCGTATTAAGGTATATACGAAAATTACTAAGAATGATTTTGACAGTACATTCTTCAAAAATAAAGAGTAGTTGCAGGATTCAAATAACAAAGGCGGGATCTCCTACATCGTCATAATTAAAAGTGCTTCATGGTGTTTCCCAGGGATCTGTTTTATGTCTTTTTTGGTTTGGCGCTAGTTAAAAACCTTACGTAAGACAACTTCTGAAGGAAGATTCTTACCAACTAAAAAGCGCTTCCTTCTAGCGACTTTGGGAAAACATTAATTTTATATATGTTAAACTGTGTGTGTGTGTTAAATATGGCCAACCCCAGATGGCTTCACAGTAGGTGTCACATGTACACATTTTCCAGAGAGCGATTATTGGCCAGGGTTAGCTCAAGGAGCTAAAAACCGGCGTGAACTGATAGCATTTTAGAGATTGTATTTGTAATCTGAGGATGTACGACCGTAGCTCATTGAGAGAGTTGAGGTGAACATTCAGATGAAGAAAACGTTCTTCCCATAATAGCTCTGGTTCTATAGGGTCAGAAAAGGTTAGAGGTGGGCGCTTGCTAATAGAGTTGTTTGAGGGATTAAAGAAGTTGCCCATCCGGTAACACAGTGTGTGAAAGATAGCCTGCACATCTGACGCAGGCCAAATCACGTCAACAATTTGAAGCGGAGTGACCATTTATGGCACCGCCCTATTGCTGAAGATTTAGCTCGTAAATAGTAAAATTATAATCACCACTCGGGAGTTTATGTTTTCGCCCGTCCGGTGGGCCGAGATAGCCAAAAACTCTATTTTACATCTGCTTGTACCTCATCTGCAGTTAAGGTCTAAGAGGACCTTTTCGGACGATATCGTGATGCTATAGTATATTGAGCCTCTTTCGTGGAGGTAGTGAAGACACCGAGTAGAGACTACATCATCATTTACATCAGTAAATCGGTCAACAATGATTATTTGACCAGTTTGAAGTTCGCGAACAATAATTACGTGTTCATCCTTTGATTGAAGAACTTCATGGGAGGAATTTTCCCAATAAACCGAGGGTTTACGGAAACCGAAACTTGCGAGGAAACAGATGCCGGGTGGTCTCTGTTCTCGGGTGTTTTGGCGCTTCTTGTTGCGACTTCGAAACTTGGTATACCGTGTCGCATGTCTCGACTAACTCGTCGCCGGATGGCGCAGTTCTCGCGACAGAGCTGGTGTGAGATAAATCATTAGTTGCGTTTTTTTGTGAACTGTGGGATCAGAGATCGTGGGCCCGAATGTTTTGGGTAAAGAGTTAATGAGCGAATTTTGGGCTTTGGAGGGCCCTAACTGATGGTAGCGGTTGTAACCTGTGTTTTGCTAGACCACTTTTTAGTCTCCATTTTAGACCATTTTTCTGTGATAAGTGGAGTTTTTCCCGAAGGCAAACTAAACTTAATGGACCATACTAATTACTTAGTAATTAATGTATTAATATATTATGTCCAAAATTAATGTGCAATATTTCATATTGGTTAAATGTTAATATTGTTGCTTAGTACAATATTAACTTTTCTGAATACAAGGAATGTATATAGGTTCTAAAGATTATAAAATAGACCCATGCGTATTATTTTAAAATATATAGATTTACTAGTTCAATACAAATGTTAGTACGTTAAAATTATATTTCTATGATCCAATGGGTTATGTTTATCTCGTGTTGTTTATTAGTTTTGTAGTCAGTAGTCCCAACTATAATATCAGAAGAGCCAATTATTAGCCATAAGAATAGTCGTCAAATCAAAGATTATTATTCCAGAACTGCTTTATGAAGTCAACACAATTCCAAATGTGTATACAAAATTACAATACCATAAGAAGGAAGGCATGATGTATTGTTAGAATTTCTGTTAGTATCGTATGTCTTGATTTAAATTCATGTTTAATAACAAAAAATCATGCGAGTAGTTTTTTTTGCCAAATTTGTATAATTTACACAGCGCTGTGTAAATTATACAAATTGCCCACCATGTCAACTAAGAAATAATTTTCATTAAAATTCTCGTATAAATTGAGGTAAAAAATAAACAAATAAGTTTTGAATTACTTACACTGTTTCCTATTCATCTTGTGAATTAATGGGGCCATTAAAATATTTTTGTTGAATGCAATTAACTTCTTAACGAAGTTAATATAAATAGTTTGTAATTTAGTAACAGCTAAACAGCGTCTTGAAGGTGTACACTGTACCGTGTAAGCGGAGAAGGAAGCCAAACCGCAGAAACCACCGCATAAATTTCAGGGTTGCGTTAGACGAGGGTGCAATGAGGCAAACATATTACGCTGTCGCTGCGTTTTGCGTCGGTCCCAGTTTGTCACCGACGGCGGCGGCGGCAGCGCCTGAAACCCGTCTGAAGGTGCGCAGGGGGCGTTAGAATGGGGGTCCTGACCGCAAGGCACCACGGAACTATGAATCTATTGCTTCTTACAAATTTAACCGTATAATTGGAGTCTCTCGAATGTTGCTCGTTTATCTTACCCTAAACACAAAACCGAATGACACACCGCCGCAATATCCTAACTGTTTCTGCACAAAACGACAATGGATCTAATTCTAATAGTTGGCGAAGTTGGATAGCCAAGTAATGTTCACTCGTGTATTAAGTAGATCTCTAAAATTATGAAATTAATCAAGCGGTAATTAAATGTATGTCTCACAAGGGAACTTTTGCATACGAACTTGTAGATGTGCGCAGTCATGAAAGCGGCATTGTTGAAATCAAAGGTTTTGTACGTGAAGGTAGATTTTTAGGGAGTACAAAGGTTTATGTGTTTTTAAAGGCGAGTAAAAAATCGTGTAATTTCCCCGGAGCTTAATTTATTTTTATGCTCTTCTGTGTTCCTTCATCATTCCTACTCTCATAAGTGATGGACGGCCCGACCGGCGCAGTCCCCCCAGACTGCGACGGTAGTAAGACCGCGTCCGCTGTTCCGTGGCCTATTCCTTATTTGAGAACTAAAACGGCCGCATTTTTCACTTTTTTTTTCTTGGGGGGAGGGTGCGATTATAAATTTTATATCTTTTGTTATGAATTACGCGGTATAGACGACGCGAGCGGCAGTAAAGCGATGTGCTAACACCCGGGACGTTTAAAATGATTGCCCTCCGCCCAAAGGGTTCATCCAATCTAATTATCGGCATGAATATTTCATGTATATGCCGTGAGGCGCTTTGCAAAAACATGTTTTTTAGCTGAAAGTATAATCGGATTACGCAATGAATGGCAAGCATGTTGCATTCTGTTTCAGCGGTGTTATACAACACGCGTACTTCTTATTCCAGTGTTAAATTTTTCAGTTAAATAAACATTGTTTTGTGTATTGTTTGTTGTTAAATTATCAGAGTTTTTGGCTTAATTGTGTTGTAGCTATTATATTTGCACTGCTAACTTTTGTTGTTTTTGTATAATTATTGTTGGAAAAGTGTGATGTAACCAAGTAATTATTTCTCATACAGTTGTAAACAATGGATTCATATTTTAATTTTCGCAGTACAGTATAAGTGGTATAAGTACGGCTAAAATTAAAATATCATTTAACGGAAGGCAGGATTAAAAATATGATTAGCACAGTTTTGTTTTTATTCAAATAATTGGTAGAATATTGTTATCGACGCCCGGGTCGATTTGTTGGAAAAATGAAGCTACATACCGTTGCCGCGGTCAATTCTTGGCAAGAAAACCCAGCGAGGGGTACCATCCGGCAGCCTTACAGGTATAGAATATAGTGGAAACGGTTTACGAAGCCATGGTGAGGGAGAACCGTTACAAGGGGAATAAGAACACAAGTATCAGTATTAGCCGGTAGCTGCAAACAAGTAAATCAATCCTCTGCGTCTTGGTGAACTAGAATTTGTGTACTAAGGATAAAAATTTAAACTCAAGTATGGGTTTTAAAACCATAGTCGGGTAAGGCGAATCGGCAGACTGGATCGTTTAAGAGTGCGTGCCGATTTTATTTTTAAAGGGGACGAACAGGCCCTCTCAGTATCAACTGACAAGGCGCACGTATCCCGGTTTTCCTACCCATACTACTAAGCGTAGAGTAATACCAAACAATAAATATACAATTATAAAACCGAAACAAGAAGTTCTCTCAATACCAATAGGAACAAGCTGCTGAAAACGTCGGTATTCTCTCCTAGGTTTTTTTTTTTTTTTGGGAAATTGGAATTGAACAGTTATTTGATGTTTGAAGCAAGCAGTAAGTCGGCATCCTCACTCAATCAACTTCCTCTCCTTTAACCATATACATACAAAGAGACGGTGGAGGTCCCTCTTACTTTTTTCTTTTCCCCCCTTTATGATCTGGTGCCATATTGATGTCTAGTAAGTGGGTTTGTATTGACTGTCTTCTAATTTAACTTCTGATTCTCTACATCATCAAGAACATCGAATACTCTTCTCTCGATAATCCTTCTTTCTATACGTACTATTCACTTCACTTAATGGTCTTTTCTTTTACATTCATAATTCGTCTTTGTCTCTAGATTTCTCATTTCTTAGCTCAAAACTTCTATTATAAGACAACTTCTTTGTACCAGTCTCCTGTAATACAATATGACTTAGTGTTGATCTTTCTACCTGCAGGAATTGCTATTAGTCTCTCTCTCTCTACGTCTACTAGATACAGTTCACAGCAGTCTCAGCTACTTACCTATGCTCTCACATTATTTTTAAACCATTGAATCATATATTGGTATTCATTTATCATTTATATATTTGCTCTTATTTATATAAAAGCTATAAATAAGTAAAAGACCCAATTAATAAATAAGGTAAGGAAAATAATTGATATAAATACAACACCAGATGGGCGAGTCACGTAACACACATATAGGCACTTTCTAAAATTGCCAATGTTCCATTTTGACATGATTCAAATGATTCGAGAGTCTTATAAGAAACGAATATGAAAAAACTGGAAATTCAAGTAGAAACAATTGAGAGATACTATAGATCAATTAAAACTACAAATTGATTGCAAAACAACAGGAAGAAAGGGCAAAAAAGAAACTCTTAATCCCAAACAAAACAAATAACAGAAAACCATTAATCTGAAACAGATGAAGAAAAACTAAATATAGAACAGAATGATAAAGAAACATAAAACAAAGACAATAACATTTCCAAAAATAGCAATACAGTCAGAAGAAATAATGAAATACTGAAGGAAAAATAGAAACCACCAACGCCAATGAATAGCAGGAAAAATAGAAACAACCGCTGCAAGGAAACAAGTTTCAAACATCTACCCTAAAATCCTGAGACATACAAATAAATGAAAATGGAAAAGACGCCTACGTAAGTATCAGCAATATACTAAATCAAAACAAGATCAAATAGTAGCGGATGTGGGCGAGACGCGAAAGATGATATATTACTGGCTTCAGTGTATTCTAGGTCTCACCGCAGCCAACTCCTATGGAGATGGAATTTACCTCTGCAAATAACGGGAACATAAGCTGTAATGCCAATGCACACCATACTCTTTGGGGAAGCGCAGATACAAATCATTAAGATACTAACTTGAAGATAATAAACTGTGGCTCTGACCCAAGGTTTGTGACGAAAGGTTACCATTGCGAATTGGTATCACCTTAGCTAGTTTTGAAATCTCGAACGTAATAAGTGATTGGTGTGATTCGTCTGAAGTATCTTACTCATCACACTTGAATGGATCAAATACAGGCTTACCCAACCTAAGCATGGCGTACTAGAAAACGAAACGCGTAACAAAGTATAAGATCCCAATACAAACCGACAAAAGTGCATTCTTAAAACTTCTGCGTAAAACTAACGGTCACGAACACCATGCAAGCAATTAAGATAGAAGAGGACATAGAAAATCATCTCGAAAATAAATCTTGTCTCTAAATTCATGCCCGCTGAAAACCTAAACGGACAAACGGCCAAGAAACGACCTGGTGGTGCTCGGAGCTGGAGAGGTTAAAGAAAAAAGGGTAGAAGACCCTTTAACAGGGCGAAGAATACCATTTTTAAAGTCCAAAAGATATTCAAGCGTCTAGTCCGGCAAAAGCAAAGTGACCCCTTGTGGGTATTCTCTGGTAGGTAGCTGCCAAACTAAACTGAGCTATGTATTTGGATGTATTACTACTAGCATTGATTAATAACTACCTTTAATGCACATGTAAAATTGTGACAGCGTCAGTTGTGGTGACGCGGTCCGCGGGATGAAGGGTCGGTAATCCCTGTATACCACCCCCGATCAGATTTTCTGATGGCCGTATGGTGCTGCCTCTCCCTCTTATAAGTTATTATATTCGTGACAGGGTAATTTTCAGATGGATTTTTATATCGTTACATTAAATTGCTCTCCTCTTTCAGTTTTTGTTATCGCTGTCGCTAGGAATTTTATTTATTTAAATAAGTTATTACAGTTACGGGATTTAATGCAGCAAGGATCTTATTAAATTGGTATGCAGTTCCAAATCCAAATTTTTAGCCAATAATAATAGAATCGAACACAGCAATTCCTATACTAAATTAAAGAACATCCATTTAGTACCCATGTCTATTATATCTGAGTTTGATAGTATGAAATTGAAGAAAAAATTGATTATGATTGGAGCATAGAAGGTATTTCCTATGAACCGAAAAACATCTTTTGGAGGAAAAAAGTTGAATCTTTAAAGAACATAGTTATCAAGAAATCAAATTTATTGAACAGGGTTAGGAGGAGACGTCGTATTTAAATGTAAACCCAAAATGCTATGTGGATTATGTGAAAATAATTGATATAAATCAAAATTATTTCATAAAAACAGAATGCTTTAGAAAGACGTTTAATCTTAGTCTATATTACAAATGTTCTGGCGCTTACACATTTTATCGTAGTCATTTGAATGTAAGATTTCCCGAAATTTTGACTACGCTTTCATGGATTCGAATACAGAATCTAAAAAATCAAAGAGAAGGTAGCTACAATGAATAATTAGGAACGACAATGTGTAAAATTGGTTGATAAAATTTAATTATAAAAATGTATATATTATAATCATTATTATATTACAATATATAACCAACGGAGAATACCTCTTTATTTGTATTTTGTATAGTATATTATATATATATATATATATATATATATATATATATATATATATTTAAATGTTAATAAAAGACATTTGTGTAAAATTAATTCAGATTACAGACTAGGATGCATGTTTGCGATCAAGGGGCAAGCAATCGATAAGCAATACAATGATTAGGAGTTAGCACAACCACATATTCTTTTATGATTAAGACTGATCGAATTTATGCGGCTAATTATCGACCACATTTATTAAGTCACTAAAGAAACTACTGTTCAAATTATAAATTGACTTATATCAACTTATGAATTAGATAAGCAAACCGACACATTTAGGGCAACGATAAAAATAGCAGTTATGCATATGGACCCTGTTATATGTTCTAAATGTGTGTGTTAAATATGTTATAGTATTTAACAACCCTGTTTTGACCGCTATTAATACTGCATCTTCCACCAGTCAGCTGAAATCTGCTACTGTAATAGAAATAGGATATTTCTTAAGAAGAATTAATGAAATATTTGATTCTCTACATTTTAAGCTAAGTTAATTTAAATAACAAACAAACAGAAATGTGTGACTTTGACGGTTGACAATATAATCATTCTAACATGGATCTACGAAAGTTCACTAGGCAATATTGGGCAGAGTGCACTAAGAATAGTAGAAAAATGGTGCACAGAATCTGCCGGTATACTTGACTAAACTTGAGATAATTCTGTTCACGAAAAAATTAAAGCTAAACACTTGAAAGAGACTGGTTTTATTTGTAACTCTTAGGCTGGTATCAGAAATAAATATAGAAATTGTTTTAGATAGAAAACGCTATTTAAGTCCGTTAATATGCATTTTATTTCAATGTATTTTTACATATAGAACTGTACAAAGAATGCAGAAGAATGTTAAAATTATGTTTACGTAGATGTTGTTTATCAATTTCAAAAGCGTATTTAAATTACTTTGGAAAAAATACATAGTATTGATACTGTTAATACTATCAGAGTTTGACAAGTGTCAGCATTGAAAATTGCAGTTTGTAGATGAGCCCCAGCAACCTTGTGTTATTTTAAACCAATCTATCAAGATGAAATGTATTCCTTTGAAACAAAAAGCAGACGAGTCTAAACAAAGAAATTGCAAAGAAGCTAATGTATTAAAAAGTGAAGAGACAAAGTAAGAAATGTAACACTAGCAACAACGTAAGCTAGACGGCACTAACAACATCTTCAGTACAATCGAAAGTGCAAGAGTTATCATTCGTCCAAGCATCAAGATAAGGTGAACTATACAATGGTGGTCAAGCAAAACGAAGTACCAATCTAACTGAATAAGCTGTAAATCAATAGGATATAGCGTAGTAATAGTCAAAAACAACATGATATATAACGAAGACAAAAAATAAGCAAGAAGTAAAATGCAACAACAGTAAAAAGTAGCAGACAAAATCAACCTATATCTGTGACCGCAATCTAATGCTTTCCAAAAAGTAACTTGAGAGAAGATTAGATTCTGAATCTTTCAAAATGCGTATGACAGGTGTATTTATTAAGCAGCCGCGTTTAAAATTTTGAAAACCATCTAGCGCATTTGCTTACAATTTAATATAGCAATAATGCCGTACAGTAACTAATATCTCCTTATTACCCTGCCCAGAGTTGTCGTACCTTAAAATAATCTTGATGTATTCTTTCAAAATATTTAGTCAGATTGAGGCAAGTATGAATATTTATTATTTGGCTACAAATATTCATAGTATTAAAGCTGATTTTGCTACAATGCAAATGCAATTGCGAAAAACTGGTACGTGGTGGCTGACTTCTGACCAGAGTTATCAAGATTATTCAGATAAGTACTCAAGAGCAAGAAACTGAGCCGGAGTGGGAACTCTGAGAAGGCAGGGAAACGAGAAAATGCGCCCACTAGCTGGGCTGGATGTGTTCCGAGTTTAGTTTCTTCCCGTGTAGAAGCTGGTGGACAAAATAGGACGTTTTAGTGCGTGGTCATGTGATGTCGTGTCTCAGTAGAATCTGCAAGAATTAGAGCCATCCACAGATGAGGGCCATAAAAGGCCACGGAGAAGACGGAAGATGCCTTGAGATGAGCCAAGCAGTGAGTTTTGGTACTTACCGTAATGCAGACATATCTTTTCCGCGATCGAGAATATTTCTTTTTAATGAAAAAAAATTAATTTTATGAACTTTGTGATATGTAATTCATGTATGTATTGTATAGCAAAGTACGAATTTATATTTAGGATTTTATATTTGATTTTATATTTAGAACTAATTGAGATGCCCGTCGTCCGACAAGAATGGTGAAGCTGTTGATGAATGTAACCTATAGTATTTCATTAAATACTACATTCTTCGTAAATACACGATTGCTTCCACGTATCAGTCGTCCTTGTAATTAATTGTTTTCAACACGGATTTCCAGTGTCCTTACTCTTGAACAAAGTACCTATAATTGACAATGGGTAAAAACGACTTCAAGTAGCCACCCTCCAACGAATTCAAACATTCGACCTTGTCATTTATTTTTAGTCATAGTAAAAGCAGGACGCACTGGAAAATGACAATGTTTTAAACAAAAGGCAAGAAGGTATATAATAGAGACATTTCTATTCTAGGCATTAATAATATGTCTCCAATGTCTAGGCATGAATAATTTGTCGCCAATGTTGGCCCCTGTCAAAATTTCTAAATCAAGGAATTTGATGTAAGTTGCTCTAACTGCCGTTACATGAAGTTTGGCTCACATTTCACAGAAGCTTGACATTTGTACAGACTTTAAACTGAATACATGCGGTGTGGTGGCATTTCCGAAGGTATTTGTCTGTGATGATATTCTAATGGATAGCGCTCTCCATTTCGCGGGTCGTCCGTTACCACACTATCCGCACTGAAATACATAACATACTCAGACAGAAAAAGATCCTTCACTTTATCATTTAACGCAAAAGTGTGTTCATTTCGACGTACCAATGCACCATATCAGGTGCAATGTGATCACCGAACACGACGTTAACAATGTCTCCACACACAATAAATTGTTGCTGGATTTTTATCATCTGCTAGGCACGGTTCACAAGAAGTGTTCCATTTTCAATAGAGAGCAGCCAGTTACTAAATTCGACTTTTCCATTACCCGTGCTCATATTAATCACCAGTGGTAAGTATTGCCAAAACGGACTACATATGATACATGTTTCAAAAATGTGTGTCTTGAACCCCCAGGCAACGGGCAATGTTAGGCGAAAACCTCCACCCAGCAGTAACACGTTTCCTCCAACAGATACTCCGCTTACCATGATCTTCCGTAGTAGCAGGTTAATGCAGCCCTTTTTAATATCTGGAGACCTACTACTATGTTTATGTATATTATTTCTTTCTGATATATTCTGTACCTCTTCCACATTTTCCACTTATCAGGGTTTGCTTCATTGTGAAGAAGAATGAAATCTTTATTTGAATTGTCCTTATTTTTATGTTTTAATGATTATTATTATTATATTAATAATAATAAGACGCGACAAAACCGATATATAGATGTGTATATCGGATTTGTCGCGTCTGATAACATTGTCCGTTTTCCAGATAGCTCCTTATTATGCTACTGCGGGATATTTAGCCTAATTTTTACGTTTTACATTTGTGTGTAAGTAGCGGGACAAGTGGTACATTACCGATGGCAACAATGGCTTAAAGAGCCTTTCGAAACAGATGTTCTTAACTAGGATTCATGCAGCGCGACACCGAGATTTGTACTCGGGCAGGGCTGTGTTACTAGAGCGGCGTTTTACTACTCGGATATGCACTCCACAATAATGATACTTACCTGTACCTTGTAATACAATTCATATCTTATAATTGGTTTAGAAAAAATCTCGAACAAAAATGTAAAGCAATCGAATACTCGAAAGTCATTTTATTTAGTTAAACCGGCTTTATTGATATACCTTTAATGGTTATTGTATTTGCTATCATATGGTTGTTTTAATTAGATATTTAATAATTTTCCTTATTACATAGAATATGTTACATGTTTTATTTTTTAAGAGAAGCTATATGTCCCTCTTCAGCAATTGATGGGAACACTATTTGTTGGATAAACATGTATTCATGTTTATAACAAAGTATACTTACATTATTTGTTCTTATCGGATTTAGATAGCAATTAAATTTGTTTTGCCAGGAACATGTGCGACACAATGAACAAGTGAAAAAACGGGCAATATACATAATTAAAAGCCCGTATTCTCGGCCTTCGGGCAATTTTGAGAAATTCTATATTCATAACTAATCAAAGCGCCTGTGGGCTTGCAGTTTCAGCATCAGATTGGTATGTTAACGAACTTCACACACTTTTGGATGTTTTTTATTTGATTGATCCAGCGTGTCGGCGACCATCCTCTGGGTCGTCTGTCTGGATCATTTCCTTCAATAATAATGTGTTCTATTTACCATATTTTATAGTTGCTTTTCCCCATATCGCAAAATATCGTGATTTTATTGGAAAAGTCTATTACTATCATAGAGATCTTTTTGCCTGCTGATATTAATTATCAGATTTAATGATAGTTTCTATCCGATGTTAAGTGTAACCCCCTCTTGACTACTGGTCTGCACGCAACATGCATTTATCCTGTCTACATTTCAAAGTTTATCGCAACACTCGATCTTCCGAATCTTTCCGAGTGGCAGCGCGTGTGTAGGCTCAACTGTAGCCCCTACAAAATTGCTTATATTTCTTATCATCGGCAGAGAAATGTTGGCGGCGCTCTGTGTGTTAGGCAGCACAGATTTGATTAGATAGCATGCCGAGAATCTGCGCTAACCGTTGCAGTATTGCAAATGGAGTTGTTGAAGAATACAAAAATAGAAACACCTCTCCCTCCCGGCCGGAACACGTCCCGCGGGAGTGCATGCATGTACCTGTTCTACATCCGAAGTATGGCTATTATATGAGAAACACGCGGGACGCGATGCGGGGTTTATTAAAACTATGCTCTCTATATTCACGGGAGAGAGGCGAAACTTTTCAAATGAAAAGTGCATCGCGCGATGTTTAGTAATTTTATGAAATTCTTCAAGTGATGGCAGAAATTTAGCTGTTATTTAGGGCATTGCGCAGTTAAATATTTAATAGGCTCTGCTCCCTTATGGAGTGGTCTGTTTCATTGAAACGTCGTTGTTATATATATATATATATATATATATATATATATATAACTAAACTTGCATCAGTAAAATTACGAATTTAAATGTATAATATTTGGATTAACACTTTTTATAACAAAATGTATTCACAATATAGCTTATACGTATATTTATATGTTCAGTGAAGGCCGGAGAATTTTCACATTACATTCTATTTTCTGTCAGAATTGATATTGTGTGACAAATAAGGGAAGTAATTTCACCAGAAACCCATACATGCCGTGAAATAGTTTGGCGTTGCGAAACACAAATACGTCTGCATAATGTATGACCTCGTCCCACACATGAATGTGCATAATATAAGTTGCTCTTCATAATATTACCAAAAAGACTTGTATTGTAGTTCGAATGAAAAACACTAACTTTAAAGGCAACAGAATGAATCTAATTTGCATTTATAAATCAACTAGAATTAGAGTCTATTTTTATTATACACATGATTCTCTTATCTACTCAAATAAGTGAAGAGTTTACATTTAGTTTATTATTAAATAAATAAAACTATGCACTTAAACTAAAAAAAATAATCATATAAACTATACGATATATAAATCTGCATAGTATTCGAAAAGAAACCGGCTACTAATATAATAGATCACTCACGAAATAGAAACACTAAATTTCAACAGGCATATATTTAATAAGGAATGAATTATAAGAATACTACGTAATCCATTACGGTTACATTAGAACCTTATGCAACTGATGACACGCCCTACTAACGCCATACTATTTTGCACGTGAGTTCTATTTCTCGCCAAAAACTTAAAAGAAAGGTAACAAGAGCTTCTGGGTTAAATTATATTATAGACATAATTTCTATGTGATGATGTGGTTCATTAAATAAAATATCTGGTGTGGGCATCAAACGACTTTAATTAAATTAATTATTATCAAATGGGTATTTGAAATATTTCCGAAAATCATTTGTTTTAAATAAATGCTGTGCGCAATTACATGCAAGTGCGCAGTTAATCTATGTTTGGAATGGAGTAGTTATGATATATGCCAAGAATTCAACAGTAGTATCCTCTGATGTGGATAGATTG
Organism: Lordithon lunulatus; assembly: GCA_963942505.1. NCBI lineage: Eukaryota > Metazoa > Arthropoda > Insecta > Coleoptera > Staphylinidae > Lordithon > Lordithon lunulatus. The sequence goes on from OZ012668.1 coordinate 40,963,032, forward strand.
GGACGGGAGTTGTAAAAAATGTAACTAAAAATGCTAAATTCGCACACACAAATAACCTTTATTTGACATTACCATTACAGAAAAAATCAACTGAATATAATATCGAATACAAGTAGAAATATAAGGCTCCTTCCACTCCACTCCACTATTCTCTCTCTACGTCTCCCACGCCAGCCTTTTGGAGTTTTGCACGCCTCTCTCATCCTCTCATAACCATTCACTCACCTTTGTGCAATCCCCCACCCACTCTGCTTTCACACCCTCGCATTCGTTACCGAGGTGCCACCAGCTGTCACTATCCTTATTGCACAGTACACACGCGGTATATTCTTGAACCTTCCATACTTTTCTTCCTCTCTCTTCCGAAACACATCTCGCTCTTGCCATACTTTGTCCTCCCTTTTCCACCCTCCCCTAGTTATGTAGCTCGTTTCCCCCGCACATACCACTCAACATAACCAGGATTGTACTATGATAGAAAGAAATATGATAAGGCGCCACGGAACTTTTGATAATCTCACTGCTACATCTGGAATTAGAAATATGAGCCAGGATTTTATACGTAGGAGAAAATCTAATGGATTGGAATTCCATGCCAGTAATGAAGAATCAAAAAGACTTCGGGTAGAGAAAAACAGACGAATAAGGAAGAGAAGGCCAGCAGATAACATAAAAAATACAGAAGGACGACATATGATGGAATAGATATAATGAGGGGAGTGGAACATCTTGAATGGATGTATAGATGGAGACTGTATGAGGAAGTGAAAATTTATTGGAGCCAGAGGGGCATCAGTTATTTATTAAGCATTAGTCAGCAAGGGGGCGCTACAGGCAGTACAAAAATTCCTCGACGAAAACGTAGAGTCGGATTATTTAATTTACCATCAGCATAACGTTGCTGGGAAGACACCGCGAAGAAGAGGTGCAAACGTTAATCGCAAGGAGATTTTATGATCACTTAATCCTTTCCATCTATGACCAATTTCCCTTGTTGACGATAAACGATCCCGAAGAGCCACAAGCCGAGGAGCCCGATATTTACGATCAGTGGTGCTTCTACGACGTTCACGACCCAATCGTCGCCCTTCCTCATTATTTTCGGACCATCTTGCCAACGACAACGGCAACATCGCGAATATACTGCCACGTTCAAACTCGCTTAACTAATGGAAATATGCACGATGTCGCCCATGAGGCATTATTTCAACTTTATTCTGTTTACTTATTAAACTTACTAGCTTTACATTGATACTTAAGTAACTAATGCCAAATAAAAATGAAAAGAAAGAGATTTTAGTTCATTATCGATCTTAACTGGATTAATCTTTATTGTAACTAGCTGATATTTACATCGTTTCTTAATATGAATAAAAGGAAGAAAAAGAAACAAAACCAATGAATCGATAATGTGTGTGCGGAAGCAAAGAGAAATATGAGAAAATTGATAAGAAAATATAACATGACAGCAGCGACGAGGAAATAGCTATAGCAAAGAAAAACTTTAGATACACGTGGAACAATAACATTAGAGAAAAAAAGGACAAAGAACTAGAAAATTTGGAAATTAAATTTCGACTAAGAAAGATTTTGAAGAGGGAGAGGCATATTGTGACAGAACAATGGAGGCAAGATATATGCTGGACCTAAAATAGAGGTATTAGAAAAACAAGAAGTGGCGCAGAATTATTTGAAATTTGTACTGCGCTAAATCTCACACGTTAAATTTCGATTGTACGATTTCTCAGTCTTTCTCTCCTACCTTCCTTGCCACTCAACATCTCTCATTCTGTCCCAGACAACAGTTTCTATCCACCCATTCCTCTCAGCATTTCATTCACCTGCACCTGAAATATACCCTCATTCTCATTCATATAACCTTCCTCTATCCTTTCTCCATCCGTTCTCTGTCCCACATCTCATCCACACTTTCTCCAAATCCTGAAATCTTTCCTTAACTAAATTTTTATTATTGATACTACACCTCGAAATATATCTTTTGACGTGCAATCAAATCAGTCTCTGAGGTTTCTCAACCAGAAGATCCGGCGTCTTCTAACACTACGTTTTCTCGCGATTTTTCCGTGCATAATAAGCTGCAGTATCATGTAACCGCATAGTATGCCCCAGATATTCTAGTTTACTTGCTTTAATTGTGTCTATAACCTCCAGCTCCTGTCCCATAATATGTGCCCTAGGTATGATGTTACGTGTACTTGGATGATTTTGAGCAATTCTCTATCTTTGCGGACTTTGGAGTACTGTTGTATATGTAACGTGGGATTTTCAGTATCCTTCGGTACGTCCATAAATCGAATGTTTTGAGTCTATTCATAGCTGATGTCGTAAGCGTCCAAGAGTCAGCTCAATTCAACAAACGAAATCTCTTGTGATTTGTGACGTCTGTTCGATTCGGCATTTTATATCAGTCTCTCGGTTGAGTTTATCATTGATCCGGCATGGTATTTTATTTTGTCGACATCATCTAGTAGTATGCTATTGGATGTAAGAGGAATTGGTATGTTCTGAGATTTAGATCTTTTAAATATATTTGTTGTGGTGGCTTTTATGTTCATATTGAATTCTTTAATGGTGTAGTCTAGGGCGTCCAGGTGCTGTAGCGCTACGTCGGTGTCACCTGTTATAATAGTGTAATCCGCATTTCTTATGCTTACTTAAGGTACATTAATTTTTATCCGTGTTGTGTGTTTTTCCATAATTTGTTGATTATTCTTTCAGAATATAAGTTGAAAAGGATTGACGATAACACGTATCCTTGCCTGAATCCTCGACTGATAGGTATTTTGAGTGAGGTGAAGTATTCGATTCTGATTTTGGCCGATGGTTGCCAATATACATTTTTGATTAACGTAATGCCGCTGTTCTGCAGAATTTTGATTGTATTCGCGTGGTTAACTTTGTCAAATGCCCTTTTTAAGTTGAGAACTCATATAGAATGTCTTTGTTTTACATTTCTGTAAGAGCATTTGAAGTGTAAAGATTGCCTCTATTGTCCCTACGCCCGCACGAAAGTCAAATTGCTCTGGGCCCATATTTGCTTCACATTTTTGGTAGATTAGATTAAGAATTAGTTTTAAAAATACTTTGTAGTTCTAGCTCATAAGGCTTATTAATCTATTGTCATTGCATCCCTTGGAATTTGCCTTCTTTAGGATTGCTATGAAGGAGAACTCGAGCCATTCCTGCGGGATTACTCCCGTGTCGTATATTCTGTTATAGATCCTAACAAGGAGGTCAATTTTTCTTATTCAACAATTTTCAGGATTTCTGGATAGATCTCATCTGGACCAGCACTTTTGTTGGGTTTGAGTAATTTTGAACGAGAATTTTGAGGTTTACCTTTTTTTCGTGGAATATATATATATATATATATATATATATATATATATATATATATATATATATATATATATATATATATATTAGTGCTCCTCATAAGTTTGCCCTGACAGTTGACCAACTATTGCTTCGTAGGTCGCCTGTGGTTGAATGTGAGTTCTTTTCGAGAACTTCCATTTATTTGCTTCGCTCCTTAAGCCAGTATTCCTAGAGTTGAGATCTGTTGTTATTTCTCTATCAATCTTTCTGTATTCTATCTGCACTTTCGACGTTGTACCATCTTTCTTAGAATATCAACCAATACCTATACTTTCTTTGCATGCTTTTGTTCCTTCCAGACTTCTTTCCTATCACTTTGCTTATTATTACCTTTATATCTTGCCACGATTCGATTACTTGCTTTGCATTTAGTTGCTCTCTGTTCAGTTATGAGAGTTTATTGTTTAGTTTTTTCGTTGTATCGATCCTGAAAGCTCCCAACTTAGTTTAGGATTATGTGTAGGTCTCTTTTTGGCTTTAGATGAATTCTGGCTACAACTGGGTTATGGCCGGAGTTCACATCTGCCCCACGGTATGTTTTTACGCTTGTTACTGATCTACGGAATCTCTTATTTATCAGGATATAGTGAATGTTATTGGGAGTTATTCTGTTCTCTGTATATAGTGATGAAGTCCACGTATATAATCGTCTTGCGGGGAGTAAAATGTGGTTGTAGCGATCATATTGAAATGAGCGAGGTGAACGACCCGCTCATTTCTGTTACCTAGTCCGTATTCGCCAATGATGTCTTCTACCCTACCTTTGCTGATCTTTGCGTTAAAGTTGCCAAGAATGATAACTTTTTTTATTTAATTCAATTAGCTTGTCTTGATGTAGGGCATACTTTTGTATGAGATTTGTGTTAAAAGGTTTTTGGGAGAGTTGCAGCAGGATACATCGTTCGGATAGTGGTATGAAGTTGATGATTGATTAGGTGTTTATTCAGTATTATTCAAACTCCTTTGAAGTAGTATTTGCATTCGTTGCCAGAGTAATAGAGCAGTTTTTGCCCAGTTTGGAGTTTTTCTTCGCTTATACCTTGAACATCGATGTCGAGTCTGTCCATTTTGTGGCACACATTTAATAACTTTACTGATTTGAGCAAGTTCCATGTGGCTTTCTTAATTGGATTGTTGACTATTTAAGCTTTGTATTTGTTTTCCTCTCGGGGATTCTTAGCACTGATTTTTGAGGCTTGCCGAGGACTAAGGGCCTTGTTTTTGGGATGCATTTTCATTGGAATATTCTTGAGATCGATAATCGGGTAGTTTCCCGTTATTATCTCCATCGCAGTAATGCAGCCATTGAAACTATTATAGTCCTGTCTGGAAAATGCCAGTAACGAACGAAGTTGGAGATCGCGTTTCGGTCTGGTACTGATGACCGTTACTGCCCTTCATCAGGTGCTAGTTTTGGTCCGCCTCAAGTATTTTATTTCCTCGATACCACCCATATCTGGGAGACTTTCCCCTATCCGCCATCTGGGGAGGCGCCTGATGGGGTACTAGCAACCCCATACAGGCTGCCTTATATATGGTATTATAAGATCTACAATGATATTTGTGCCTGTCATTTTAAGTGATCTATTTCTATTAATTCTAACAACTGTATGGGTACTTCATCTTGTATTGGTTTAGTTCTTTAATTTTCTTATTAGACAGATTAAATTTGACAAATTTACTTTGCTGTTATTCAATATCTTGGCATTTCTCCGACATTCTTTTTTGAACTTAGAGATATTCTGTATGGTTCCCCTTATTTCTCTGTCCGTTATCTATATAGTATTTCTTCATCTTCCATTGTTGTTTGAGTATAATCTTGTTTGGTGTTTGTTGCATTACTGTTACCCTACTGCCTTCCAATAATGCGCCTTTAATACATTCCGATTTCCCATTCATATTAAAAGTTTAGTTACTTTGATTGAAATCTTAGTGATTGATACTTGCTTTGGCATTTTCTCAAGCTCGTTCCTTTATTTCTTCATCCTTAAGCTTCTTCGTTGCAATTCTTACAGGGTTTCTTTTAGCCTTTAGTTATTTATGTCTAAATTTAATATTGGGGCCACATGGGGGTTATGGGGGTTATATAGTCTGATGAGACATCTGCCTCAGGGTAAGTTTTAACTGTACTAATATCATTTGTCTAGTCTTTAGTCTCCGACAAGGGAATGCCTATTGAATGGCGAAAATACTCCCCATGTCTTAGTAACGTCTTGAAATATGTGTAGTATATTTCTAAAGCATTTTTGCTAGGAATTTAATTTTATAATTACTTACTACATTATATGCTACTACTAAATTGTCCGCAATTGCTGATTCGCCAGATTGTCCCGTTATTTCACATCTAACTATTGTATCTAATGTTTGACCCACTATCCGTATTCTGCGGATACGACTGGTAGCTTATAGCTCAGCCTCAGCCTCAGCTTCAATTTTAATTTTAATAGGTAGAGGAAATTATAACAAGTTGAATTCAACAGTTTTATTATCAGACCCTATCAACTATTCTGCAAAGCAACAACAGATATCATATATTTAATATTAGGACTCCTGCTGATGATATTTTTTAAATCATTTCTAGATGTATTATAATATTGTTAAATATGTTATAATATTAATAAATGACACGTTAATGTAGTGCGACTGCACCCCCGATTTGCGAACGTGCGGCCCGGGTTCGAGTGCTGCCCAGGTTATCGGTTGCCGGTAGCTGTTTATGAAGTAGTAAGTCCTAATAATCACATACACATACAATAACATATGCCAGAAGGACACGAAAGTCGATAGCCAGTTACAGAAGTCTAACAAATACAGTAACTACTACTATTAATAAATCCTATAACTTATTTTAAAATCCAAATTGTTTCATTCCTACTTTTGAAGTGCTACTTTTAAGCATTCGATTGTATTAGCTGCGGTGAAGTAGTAGTAGTAGTAGTATTTATACATCACGGCGTCTTGCTTAAACTCTCTAAGTGATATGTAGGAAAAAAGTGTACAAAATAATGTCTTCTACGTCAGAAAACTACAACGTATAAAAATAATAATGTGGTGAAAAAAAATGGAAAAACAATGGTATTTAGTGTTTGGTTATTTATTAATCAATTTTAGAGAAGTCTTGTATTGCTTTGTTATTATTTTCCCACTAGTAACAGAACATCATACTGCATTTTTGTGATGCGAAAATAATGTAAATAGCCATCTGGATAAGTATATCCCTATTCAAAGACATTAGTATAAGGATTATTATCCAGATTCAAAACAATGTTCTGTAGACCGTTACTCATGATATATTAGCAGATGAACACATTTTTCGCGTGATGTTTCATGCGGCGAGCCAAACTTTCGAACTAATCTGTTAGTTTATGGAATAACAACCCTTGTAGCGCCAATCTATACTTGCGTAAATATGGTTCAAAAACGCAAACATTTGTCCCGGGAGCCTAGTCTTTTAGTCCTATCGTGCTTGCTGGAAATCATGGCGCGTCATTTTGTTGGAGTACAGTGAGTGCGTACTCCAATACGACTCCATGACTACCAAACTCGTGGAATGTTGCTTTTATTCAATTGATATTATATAATTATCGGTACACACTCAGGTAATTAATTAATATATTATTTAACTGGAACTGTATCGAGCGCTTATATTCAGTGTATTGCGGCGTGTGGTTAGTTGTAGGACACTGAAAGTTTGATTTTGTAGAATGTACTATTTTGTAAATAGCTAACTGTTAAAGCTGTATACATATTAGTTTGTGGGTAGTCCTGGAGTATCCATACAGGCTATTTATTCACACCAATCAATGCAACTAATGCTAAGACCATTTAATTAATCCCTAAATGCAACCACATATGGATATTAGCTCAATTATACTAATGAGAGTATTCATCCTAGCAATCACAGAGTATTATTGTCTAATTTAGTAATTTAGAATTTCATATAGTATACTACAGTAATTGATTTTAACGAAACGCTTTGACAGATTATATATTATTATAGTGAAACAAATTATAATGCATTAATGAAAAAATTAAAGGAAAAATTAGCATTTGAACTTAATTTAAAATCCTACGTATTTTTTAACTTTACTTGTATATTTTTTTATGGCCAATAAGCATAATCTCAGATTTTTCCAATAATACGTTTATGAATAAACGATAATTTACGCCCCGTTTTGATAATATATTTTTAAATAAGTTTAAGCTCCCTTTTTAGTTACCTTTAATTATGGAATGGAAATGTAACTTGAACATTCAAAATCGTTTTAGGGGTTTTCTTTGGTATTTTATTTAAAAAGGTAATGAATTACGATGAAAGATTGAGTTTACGATTACGATTACCATCACGAAGACAATTTTTGTGGCGTATAAATGACGTCTTATACGGCCGCTTTAACGATATCCCTTTTCTAGGAAACTAGGGCCTAAAGGTCGTCTTAGACAAGACAATTTCTTAGCTCAAAAGTTGTTCAAGAAATGAATTCATATATCCTCCTCCCATACAATTTCTCCTTGACAAATAAAATATGTTTTATTTTTCCATTCGATCTACCATCCAATTCAATATTTCAAATAATTTGCGGTATGATACGAGACAATTTAGATTGTCTCACATCTTGACTAATTTTTGAGTCAAGAAATTGTCTTGTCTAAAACGACCTTAAGTATCTTATTTAGCTTAATTGAATGTTTATGAGTTTATATTGTAACGGCCACCTTGCTAAAGTTGCTCGGGTTTTTCTATAGCGATATTTTTAACTTAGCAAGTTTTTGCTCGGGCGTACAATAATATTGCACGGGTAACTCGGCTTCACCTTAGAATTTCCTTATGGGGTGCATAAATAGAATTTCCTTATGGGGTGTATTTTAAAATGCCTCGAGCGCCACCGCTTAATAAAGCGGACGGTTATTCTGAAAATAATCTGAGAAATAATGCAAAATAAGAATTATAGTTAACTTAGATGGATTTTATTTAAATTAAATTAAATTAAACTCGAACGTTATAAAATATAAAAATTAAACAAATTAAATAAAACAGCCAGGAAATAATAAACGGCAAATGCGGCAAGACGATTAAATGGAAACCAAACAGGAATAATATTCAGAAATAAGATAGAGTGCAAACCGAAGCCGCAGCGTAGCTTACAGGATTACACAATAACATATATCAAACGAAGACAGGGTACTAACCAAAGCCGCAGAGTAGCATACAGGACAGTACTGAACTGTCCAGAATTATGGTATGTCCAGGCTTTTATACCAAAATTTGGTATAAAAACAATACGTAGTGTAGTGTAGGAGAAAGTGGAAAATTCGAATTTACGTTCTGGAGTAACACGGTTTGTTACAATATATGTAACAGGATATTCATTGATCCTTCATTATAATTGAGAAACTATTATGAATCGACGTGATTTTTCATACTTACGCCCAACTTTGAAATGAGTAGCTTTTCAGTTTTTGCACAGATATTTGATTTCTAGTTGATAGAAACATGTGTATACGATTCATTATTCCGTAGCTCTACAAACGTTTGTGGGTTTTGGCTGAGTCGGCAATTTGCTTCCACTTCTTACATTCCACCGTCAGCTGGGAATAACCGGTAAGACATTGATTACGGTGTCACGCCATCTTAGTCATGGTCGTCCCACTGGGCAATTCTCCCATACAAATTTAGCCTTACGATGGTCTGGCATTCTTTAAACATGACATGCCCACCATAATCTCCTTGATTTGACTTCATTGACTATGTCTGGGTAATTATAATGGTCGCCTAGTTCTTTGTTTTTTCGTACTCTAAAGAGTTGATTCGTTGGGTCTAGTATTGGCCCAAACATTTGTCTCCGCCCTTTCAAGTATCATTCGCTCTCTTTAGTGAGTGCCCGTGTTTCACAGGCGTACATACCTTCTGGTCCATTCGCAGGTTTGAGTTCTTTGTACGCTGTTTTTAATTTAATACTTTTTCCAGACAGTAATTACGTATAGTAGGATTGTTTCTTCTTCCACACAACTTCTGCACGTTGCTGATTTATCTATCTGTGTTTATTTAATGTATCCTGTTGGGAGGCCTACGACATTCCTCAAGTGATTCTTATTTAATTTTAGCATTAATTCCGTCGCTTCTTTCCTAGAAACCTTAACCGGTGGTTGAAGGAGAGGGCAGGCGGGAGGAGTTGTGGTAGGAAGAACGAAGGTGTAGATGCTGGCTTATGCGGATGATGTGGTCTGGTAGCCAAGAGGGTGGAAGCGATGCAGAAGATGTTGCAGAGATTAGGTAAGTATCTTGATAAGAGGAAGTAGTTGTGAATGTGGAGAAACCCAAATGGATGCTGTTTAAGGATAGGGGGAGGATGAGTAGTGTGGAAGAGCTGAAACCAAAGGATGTAGTGATTGAGAGATTTGAAAGTTTTCAAATGTTCAGGTTTTTGGTTTGATTGCAGAGATGGGTATAGGAAACATTTGGAGAGGTTGGCATGGGGGATTGCGAGTAGAAAATGGGGAACGGAAATGTAGGAATTGCTTGTAAGATATGGTATGCGTGCGTGAAGCCTAGATTGCTACACGGAGTGGAAGTATGGGTACAAGAGAGTGGCATTTAGTGGAAAAAGAGTCGGCATGGTTTATGAAGAAGCTGCTGGGGCTGGAAAGGTCGAACCCTTTATCGATCCTCCTGCAAGAGACTCCTCGAATGAGTATGTGGTGGCTTGAGTGACAAGAGCGACAGGAAATATTGAATGAGAGTCGAGGCATGTAGAGTGGCAGGTACGAGGCCAGGGTAGGGTTGAGCAGAAAACAAAAGGTTTAAATGGTATTTGCGAGGTGTGGGTCCGAAGAGAGCCCACGGAAAGTGTAGGTGGGGAAAGAGTCCACCAATTGTGTACTGTGTATAAACGGAAGTGACACGTGGTAGCACCTGGGCTACGAGAAACGTGAGTAAATGGCTAAGATCGTATGAGAATGGCTTGGAAATCGGAAAAAGAATGTCGTGGAAGATGAAGTGGATACATTTCAAATAAAGATGTTTATCTTTTTTTCTCTATATAATTATACGGCCATCGTAAATAAGTATGACATCTAAATATCTTCCAGCAGGATAGACTCCATGATGACGGAACCGTAGTACCATGAGTTCCAGAGTAATCAAATATTGTAGTCTTTAATGGTTGTGAGGTGTATTGTGGTAGTAAACTTTTCGAATACTTATGGAAGATATGCATAACTTTCTTAGAAATATAAACCGATAATACTCTGTAATAAGTATCACTTTGCGGCTGTTGTGGTAAAAACTTAAATTTTATGCAATGCTGCAAGATAAATGTAGTCAAATAAATTTTGTTGTGGGAAATATTTTTGTTGCATGGCACGCGGTGCACCGTTACGAATTTGTACAACTCCGCGGCACAGATCCGACAATTTGAAGCGCATGCAAATATTTGCGCAGAATAAAAGCAAGCGGTTGCGGCCGATTTGCATTTTTACCACGTTACGTGTTTTTTTCTATTATTATTTATTTCGTGCGCTTGATTTATGCGTGCCGCCGCCGACATCGTATTTTCTCCGGGAAAACGGCGCTGTGACAATGACGAAAACGTTTTCGGCTAGTGTTGCTCTGCTCGCCCCGAACGGGGTCTAATACTTGCAAATCTGTTGATTTGCCGACATACATCTCCCGATATGCGGTTTGTCGTCTGCATAGGGTTGACGGTGCGTATATATATTTCGCAGCCTGCGGCCATGTTCGCCGCTACCGTTGCCGCCACCGCCGCCCACGTCTCCTCACGCCCCGCTCCTCTTTAACTGTATCTCAAGCTGACACTCCACTTTAAAGATCCTCTTCATGATATTGCACGTTGTAAATTATCTGGAGACGTAGGCAATTGCACCCTCACATAATTAAAGCCACAATTTACATACTTCAACGGTGTAATATTTATAAATTATTTCCTAATATGAAACCAGATAATCTCGAAATTTTTGAATCCTATCTTTAAAATTATTATTATTCTTAAACTTCTGTATATGGAATTAGTAATAATATTTTTGTTTTAATTTTATCTTCATTAATCCATTCATATAGAGTGTCTAAACATGGTCTCATCTTTCTAAACCTGAAGCTATAATGGTTCACAGAGAGACAGATATAATATTCCTCTATCCACATTATATGCAAACAATATATTTATTATTACATACAGCTTCCTTTATATCAGTATTGCTGCGAAATACGCATCTACATCCTTCATATAGATAATATAAATTACTGTAAAACTATTGTATGGAAGATACAATATTAAATGTAGAATGCCCCACCTTACACCCTTATATCAACCACCCTGAAGCTTATTCGCCCCGCTAATAGTGTCCAAAAATTTAGTATGGGCATTACAATGGTACCTGTTATAAATCTAAAATGGATACATGCTTAAATTCAACCAATTTCCGAGAAAATTCATTACAGCTTGTATATAAACTCCCCCACATATTTTTGCACCAAATTGGAGCGCCTTCTATGTTATCAAGAAATCCTACAATTTAGTAATTTCTCATCGACCCCTTTGTAATTGTTTCACCGCCCACAAGTCACATGAAACACAGGTATCCGAGCAGCTATTTTTTCCATTTCCTGTGAAGACTGCGAGTAGAAATTACGCAGGTTCATTTCCGGAAATGTAGGATAATATCACCAACCCCGGTTGTTATTAATGAAACGTGCATTTTATTGCTCGCTCCGTGCCACAGTTAATTTAATAAATAATACCGCAGTATTTATTCGTATGATTTGTGATTGCGCGCGGCTGTCGCATAATTGAGCAGTTTTTTTAAATATTTAATCGCGGCAATTGCATGCAAACCTACTACACATTACGTGTTAATTATTCAAACTGTAAATGAATACGGTTGTCCCAATTTAGCGGGCAACAATAATTAATATTGTGGAGTTTTACAATTAATTCGGTTGGCATCGCGTGCAGCACAAGAATCCCAAGTTAATCACACAGAATGATAGCACATTCAGTTGTGAAAAACAAAAAAACGAGACAGCTCAATTCCGTTTTGACAGGCGGGTGCTTGTAATGTACAAAAGGGCGGAAATTGAGTCCTCTCAATTAAACGAGCAGCAGTTATATAAAATGTATTGTTATTTCACTGCTAATTATGTATTGATAAGATACGAATGGCAATTTGTACGGAGTTCGATGGAAGCCAATGCAATTAACATTGCAATCACTCGAGCAAATATATATTGTGTATCCATTGAGAAACACGATAATGTAATCGTGGGTCGTCTGCGAACGTAATCTCCGCGGGCTTTACCAAAAAAATAAACAAACAATTACATTTTGTGCACTTTTTTTGTCGGCGGCGATTTCTTTTGCCTGTGATTCACATCGATATCTTGCCTGAGCATTCAAGTGGATTTCTAGCATTGTTTAGTCTGAAAAAAAACGTCGAAGACCGCAAGGAAAGTGGCTCGTACGCTACGGTTCCCACTGTTTTTAGCGTCTGAGCATCATTAACTTCTTGCGCTCGGTGGAGATACGCTGGCTGGCTGAGCTGGCGGGGGACAGAGGGTACTTTATATTGAAAAATCCACAGAACATCCGAAATTGAATCAATTATGGTTCGTATGCTCCATTTACGGAGAGGAAAAGAGGAAAGGCCGACGCAATTTTATGGAGGCAACGAAAATCCATGTTTACGGAAGAGTTTTTGTTAGGGGGATGAAGTAAATTAGTAAAATCTTGTTAGTGGAATAAGTCGTATAAAAGCAGGGATATTTTAATTTTCACATAGCGTTTTATTATTTATTTGTGTACATACATATAGAGCAATATATTTTTAATTCTCGTGCCCGGCGCATGCACCATACATGTAAATTATGAAATTATTTATACAAATGCATTTAAATTAGTATATTTATTATTAACTATTTAATGACAAATATTTGTCGCTTATACCGCCGTAATGTAATTAATGCAGTGTGATCCAAATAACAGAGAAAACTCTCTAATTTCTTTATTTCACGATTGATGATAAAACACTTAAATACTTTTTAATTCAGTATCACGTAAACTATTTTGTCATATTTAAAAAAATACATTCAATTCCGGTTTGACCGGAAATTTATACAATGTTCGTTTTTCAACTGACACTTTTTATATTATTCGGTTAATTCTCTTTACAATCGTATACAAATCTTAGATGGTTATATGAACAAATTATCAAGGAAATTGGGTTTAAAGATTTGGAGAGAATCATATTGACTGTTTTAAAGTAAAAGTAAAAGAAAATTTTCGTTTAGAATTTGATATTTGTTAATTGCATTTAATCACTGCTTGTTGATGTATCAATATTTATTAACTGTCTTCTTCGTGCTGGATAACCGCTCTGCGAATGTTGGCGATTATGTTTGTTATTAACACCTTGTTGGCAGCTGGTCTCAAAAGCGATTCTGAAGTCTGGCCAAACCACTGCCGATTTTTCAACCACGAATTTCTCCGTGTCCGATGCTACGCTTTTTCTTCAATGATAAGTAGCGTGTTATACGTATCCGGGTGCCTCATAACATGTACAAAATAGCATAGCTTCCGTGCCATGATAGCTCGAAAGATTTCTTTGGTCTTGTTCATTCGCTCCATTACGATGTCATTTGTAATCATGTCTACCCAGCTAATACGGGACATGGAACGAAACACCACATTTCGAACGCCTCAAGTCTTTTGGTAGTTGTCTCCATTAGCGTCCAAGCTTCCACACCATACATCAACACGGAAAACACATAACAGATTTTCATGCGCAGTTTCAAGGTTAGATTATTTTCTCGCTCAATTTTTCCCAGGCGGCTAAAAGAAGCTCTGGCTGGTGCGATGCGACGTAGTATCTCAAGCGAGTGGTCCCAGTGATCTTCTAAGTTATATCTTAGATATTTGAATTTTGTACTATATTCGAGATCTTGACCGTAAACCTGTATGTCATTGTGAATCATCGGTTGTTTGCTGATGATCATGTAATTTTGTGTGTGTTTAGTTTCAAGTCATATTGCGTATAACGTGAGAAACTCGATCTACTAGTTCCTGTAGTCGTGAACGCTCGCGGCAATTAGGACGGTGTCATCTGCATACCGTAGGTTATTTATAGGGGTACCGTTTATAATGATGCCCTCTTCTATATCCTCCAGTGCTTCAATGGATGCCTTTTCAGAATATATATTGAATATAAATGGCGACACGATGCATCCCTACCTCACACCCCTTTCTATTGCCACATGTCGGTTAGTTTATCTTCTACTCTTGAACCAGGACATGCTGAATAAGGCTTCTCTAGTTCCTAGACCATTTCGTACTGTATGCCCCCTATATGCTCTTCTACTTTACTATAAATTCTCTAGTGTGTTATCCGTAGACAAATCTTCAGTACGTGGCTCATGAGGCTTATTGTGCGATGGTCGCTATACTCTTTCGCCTTTGTTTATTTTTTTGTATTGTCACAAAAGTCGATTTTAACCAGTCTGATGGAATTTCCTCCGTATCACAGATGGAGTTAAACAGTGAGGTGAGAATACGTAATCCGTTTTCTTGTAGAAGTTTTAGTAGCTCCGTAGGTACTGAATCAGGCCCTGTCGCTTTTCTGCTTTTAGATGTTTTAATTGCTCTTTCCACTTCCATTATTGTGAAAGGTGGCCCGGTTGAGGCATTTGGCCTACGTTTATCTGCAAACAGTTTCTCCACTTACCCTTTCCATCTTGTCAGTTTTTCATCTATATCCATGATAAGAATTAGCAGGTCTTCGGTCATCCACTTTTTATTTTTAGATGGTCGGTTTCTCTTTAGGTTTTTCTGCTACTTTATTGATGGCAGATTTACTTTAGTTACTCTATGCGGTTTCAATTTGATTTTGTTGCCATGGGTTAATCTTTCGGAGTTCTGTTTCTAGTATTACGCAAACCTTGATGGCTTTGTAATGTTCTTTCAGTTAGTCCAAGTCTGTTATATTTGTTTGTGACGACTTTGGTGTTTTCTTTAGGCGTATAGAGAGGTTTTACAGCAGTAGATTATGGTCTGGTGATACGTCGGCGCCCAGGATGTTATAATATTCCTATATCATTGATTTATTGTGATGTATTCGTTTTGGTTTCGTACAATATTGAGAGGTGTATGTGCCGGTGATGTCCATATATATAAGCGTCGTTCCGGTAGTTGAAAGGTGTTCATTATAGTTAAATTTTTTTTTTTTTTTAAATTAAATTTATTTATTAATTTTTTGTTTCCCCTGTCCATACATATACAGTATAATATTTAACTATTTATATAATTGTAAAAATTAAAATGAATTGCATATCTACAAATAAAAGAAAAAAATTAAAAAATAAAATTGTAATTTTCTTCCCTCGGTCCTTGCCTCGAGGTTTGTGGTGGTGAATCCTCCTCGGGCTGCGGGTATTGAGGGTTTGTGTTAGGATGTTTTTGTGTCCGTGTCCATCTCTGTTTGTTGCGCTATGTTTACTATTATTATATTTTGTTGTTTAGCAGTAGATTTTTAATTTTCAATTTGAAAGGAACGTATGCCAGGTTGTTAGTATTGGAGAGTATTTTGTTTTTCTGTATTTGCTCGTTCTCAGTTTCGATTTTCTTCTTGTTTTGTGTTTATGAATTTCTTTGTTTTGTTTTAGTGTTATGTTCGTTTTTATTTTGTTGTTTTGAATTTTGTATAGTAGTAGTAATTTATTTAGTGTTATCATGTTTTTTATGGTTAGTTCCTGTGTCTGTTGATATAGTTCTCTGGTATTGGTTTTCTTGTCGAGTTTGTATAGTATTTTCAGTATTTTGTTTTGTTGTATTTGTAGTTTATTTAAATTTTTTATGCTTGTGTTTCCCCAGATGTGGTTTAGGTAATTATTTTGTGCTGTGAAAAGGGCGTGGTATATTTGTTTTTTTGCCTGTTCAGGTATATATTTTTTTAGTTTTCTACACAGAATTTTACAAATCAATTTCCTCTATCGTTTCGGTGTCCCAGACCGAAATTTCCTACAGTATTTCCTTCTCTACCGGTTCCTACTTTTGAATTTAGGTCCATCTTTATTATTGTAATTTTTTTCGCCTGATCTGACCTAGAAGATCCAAGCCGCTGTAGAATTCTTCTATTACTTCATCTTCACAGGTTGATGGTGCATATATTTGAATGAAGTTAATATTTATTGTAGAAGCTTGTATTTCCACCATAATGATTCTAGCAGATACAGGGACGACATTCACTATTGAATTTTCCGCTTCTCTACTAACAATAATTGCTACTCCATTAAGGTTCCTCGACCATCCTCGCCAGAGTAGTATATTGTGAAATTTTCCACCTTGCATTTCACGCTTTTCTGCGAGCGCATTTCACTTATGCCTAGTATGGCTATGTTTAGTCTTTTCATTTCCTTGAGGGTGTTATGTATTTTGCCACGTTCGTGCATGCATCTGACATTCCAATTCGTTTACTGGATGTTCGTTGAAACTTGACTTTGTCTGTCCTGGAAATTATTCGCACCGCTGTCTCATTGGATAGACGCCAATACTCGGAGCCATTGTTTGTGTTTGCAGCCATTATCATAATTTTTCCTGTGAATGTTTAGTATAGTGGTTTCTCTTTGCCTTCTATAGTGCTGTGCAAACGTCGTTGTCATTGTTGCCATTGTGCCGTCTGTTATCTGATTTACAGCCGTTCCAATCCATTCGATTTCCGCCTGTGATCAGTTTTGAAAAGTCAGCTAGCACTTTTCAGCCTTAGCCTAGACTCACTTTCCCGTGCATTCTTCCTGTAGCCGCTCAATCTGAGACAGACGCTACGCTGCTGTGCTAGTTTTGGTTTGGTGTTAGGGGTAAAATTTATTACTCAAAAGTCAACCTCACCTGCTCGAATAGTAAGCATATTACCTGGTACACCCTGCTAGATATCAAACGAGGCTCTGGCCACCGAGTTGTTGTCGGAATAAGCAATACACTTCTTCTCTCGGGAAGATGAAGGGCACTCTCTTGTTCTGGGGGAAGAAAAAAACCCGAAGGCGGATGAACTAGAGAATATAGTCAACGGCATAGAATGTAGAACGCAACGGGAAACCACTACATTAAAAATCCACATGGATATCCCTAGGAGAAAATCATTATGGCTTCATTCAGATCAAAATCATTGTCCGGAGCTTCAATTCCCCC
Organism: Lordithon lunulatus; assembly: GCA_963942505.1. Classification (NCBI taxonomy): domain Eukaryota; kingdom Metazoa; phylum Arthropoda; class Insecta; order Coleoptera; family Staphylinidae; genus Lordithon; species Lordithon lunulatus. The sequence goes on from OZ012668.1 coordinate 40,980,623, forward strand.
AATCGGTTCTCCGGAGGGGAGAGTTTTGAATGGCGTCAATAAAATAGGAACATGGAATGTCACAAGTTTACATGAATCAAGAAAAATTCATAATGTTATAGCTGAAATGCAATGGATGAACGTTGAGATACTTGGTATTAGTGACGTACAATGGCCAGATCAGGGAGAATACTCCATTAATAACTACCATATGTATTACTCAAACAATCAGTTTTGAACGTTATGAACCTATCTAACAGGGTTATAATGCTACAACTCCCAAACAGGAAAAATAAATGTTATTCAAATATATGCACCCACAGCGGAGAAGAGCGATGAGGAATTAGAAGAATTTTACAACCAACTAGACGAAATCATGAACATAGTCAGAAATGTAGACGTCATTATTGTTCTAGGAGACTTTAATGCTAAAATAGGGAACGGAAGTGTAGAAGATTGTTTGGGTCATATGCGCTTGGCGAAAGAAACGAGAAAGGGGAAAAACTTGAATTGAATTCGCTCAGATTAGAAATCTGGTAATAACTAACAGTTGGTTCAAACTACCAAAAACAAGGCTATACACCTGGTACATCCCCAAGGCATAGGCCAGATAATATAGTACGAAACCAGATAGACTATATTCTAATTAACAACAGATATAGGAACGCCATTCGCACAGTCAAGACATACCCGGGAGCAGATGTCGGGTCGGATCACAACCCCCTTATCGCCACCCTACAAATCAAACTGAAAAAAGTCCAAATCAAATGTCGAAACTAGAAATTAAAAACCACTAAGCTTCGAGATGAAGAATTAAGACAAAGCGTGAAGACGAACATCAACGAAAATCTCGGACGAATCATGCAACAAGTTATAGGCACCAATATGGATGTGGATGAAACACAAAGCACAAATAAATGTTGAAAGACAAACCTCTGAAAAATTCCATATCCGACGGGGAGGTCGCCAAGGATGCATACTATCACCGGTCCTATTTAATATGTACTCAGAATGCTTATTCAAAGAAGCCATCAATGATGACTCTGGTGAAGTAATCATAAACGGTCATGTTATCAATAACATACGATACGCAGACGACACTGCGATAATAGCAACATCAATCAACTTCAGAAAATAATGCAAGATATAAATACGACTAGCCAATCATATGGGCTCAAAATGAATCTGAAGAAAACTAAATTTATGGTTGTAAATAAAACCAATATTAATAATATACCAGCAATAATAGTAAACAACACCACAATCGAAAGAGTTAGAAGCTACCAATACTTAAAAACACGTATTGAAGACAATAACGACCAAACCATATAAGTGAACTGAAGAAACGTATAGAAATAGCAAGAGCAATTTTCGTCAAAATGAAAAATCTTTTCTCAAATAGAAATCTCAATCTAGCCTTGAAAGTCCGAATAATTCGCTGTTACATTTTTTCAACAATACTATATGGGATGGAAGCATGGACATTAAAGAAAAATAACAATAAAAAAACTAGTCATTTGGGATGTGGATCTATCGCCGCATGCTCAAGATATGCTGGACGAACCTAGTAAGCAACGAAGAAGTCATGCGAAGAAGGGGAACTGATCCTTACGAAAGCTAGAGTACTTGGGACACATCACCTGGGGAGAGAGATACTCTATTCTTCAACTGATCATGCAAAGGAAAATACAAGGAAGAAGAAGCATTGGACATCGCAGAACCTCATGGTTAAAGAATCTTAGAGAATGGTGCGGACAAACATCGGTCAGACTATTTAGAGCTGCAGCGTCAAAGATTAGAATCGCCATGATGATTGCCAACCTCCGATAGGAGATGGCACCACAAGAAGAAGACCTATATCTAGGAGGCATTCCCCTATCCGCCACCTAGGGAGGCGCCCGATAGGGGACTAACAACCCCGACGGGTGTAATTATGTCTTGCTTCAAGATGAATAATAGCGAAAAAGTGGATATGTTGTTAATTTTTCGTGAATGTAAACGCAATTCCTGAGGTGTCGCTGCGATATGTGCACAAAGGTCTTCACAACATACTTTATTAAAATCAAGAAATGATTATGAATAAGTGGATACTTTCCCGGTTTGCGGAGCCAACGTAGGGAGCCCCGGGTCATTAACGAAGGGAAGGAACTGCAAATCTTAGCCTACTAGGGGACATATCCTCATTCGTCTATTTGGTATAGGAAGTATGAGCTAATTTAATTAATTAATAATTTCAGTAGGCAGGTTATTAAATTCTATGAAACCAGTTTAAAAATTGACCTTTTTGTTGTTCTTTCATTAACTCTTTTTATATGCAACTTGTTTGCTTCTCTGGTATTATAATTGTATACATCTCTTACATAACTTATTTTATCTTCTAAATATAGCGGTCGTAACCCTGTAATGAGTTTAAAAATAAAGAACAAAGATATAAACATAATGTTTTGGTTTACAGACATAAAGTTCAATGTACTTATTATAAGGGTTGTCTCCGTATATCTACTAAAATTTAATATAATGCGCAATGCTCTGTTTTACAACTTCTGTAATCTATTTACATCGGTTTTATTAACAAAGTTTAGTACTGATGGACAATATTCAAATTGGAGTGCTAAAATATATGTATACATAGCTATTTTTGACATCGGACATAGATTAACTCTTTTAAACGGGTTGAGTTTTTTTTACTTATTTTACTTTCTAACTAGGTTACATGATATCTATTATAAGACCCAGATATTTATATTTAGTTATACATCCCAACTCATAATCACACAGTTTTAGTTTAATACCACAGTTAACATTTTTTCTATTACCCATAATCATCACGTTAGTTATAGTTATATTTACAAACAGGGACTTCGTGTGGAGCCATTCCCCCAGCACTATCAACTCGCTTTGCATTATCTTCATTCCTTCTATGTAGGACTTGGCACTCACTGACACAACTGTATCGTAGGCATAAAATTGAGTGTAGTTTATTTTTTCATAATGTTTACTGTCATTTATATGGAGTATAAATAACAGTGGGCCTAACACTGAGCCCTATGGAAAACCATGATAAACTGTTATTGCTGCAGACTTAGTAGATTCCAATTTTGTTTGCATCCTATTCTTCAGGTAACTACTAACTACATCGCTTTCCATATGATTGATGCATAGATTGAGTATGGAAGAGGAAAGAGTGGAGTGAATGAGATGAATGTATAAAGAGTCGTGGGCAAAAGCAAGGCTGAATGAAGAAGTATCGGAGAAATTTAGGGTGAATGTGGGAATAAGGCGATTGGAAGAGGCAAGGTCAGACAGTTTCGCAATATTGCCGTCCCTCAATATCAGCCTTTCCATAAGTATCATTTTCTTCTCTACCTCTATTTTTCTTATTGTATTTCCAGTGCATCAATGTTTCTAGTACAAAATATGTTATGAAACTGAATTAGGTAATAAGTATAATTACTTCAATATATTGTACAAAACCGTTGAAATGCGGTGAAATATACGGTTCTTCGGGAAACCGTATTAATTTACATTAAACATAATGTGATGGTATTCCTATCTTAGGAAACCAGAACTTTTTCAAATTGAACTTGAACTAAATGTAAATGAATAACAGTAAACGTCGATGAAAAAAATCAGAAAACGTAAATTTATTCCTTTTAAGAAACGATGAAAATGTCCGCAAGATACAATAAAGATTAATCAAGTTATTATCGACAATGAAACAAAAACTTGGCATTTGTTACTTAAGTGTCAATGACAGCCTAATAAGTAAACATATTAAAATTTAAATTATGCTTCCTCTACGACGTCGTGTACATGTCCGTCAATTAACCGAGTTTGAACGTGGCAACATAATCGGTCCACGAGAAGCAGGATTATCAATTAGTGATGTCTCTGCTTGCGTAACTTCTCTTGGCGAAGATGATCAGAAAGTAATGAGGAACGACGAGGTTTGCGCTCCGGACTTCCAATAGCACCACTAATCGTGGAATTCGTGCTCTAGCTTCTCATCAATAAAGGAAATTGGTGATAGATAGAGAGAATTAATTGATCATCAAATCTCATTACGATCGACGAATCGAAAAACTCGATATTTTGGGATCAGATCATACTGACGATTATTTACCTCAAACAGCAGGTCATCGTACTGCACGACGGAAATCATGTAACGAGAGGTTGCATTGGAATATGCAATAGAATCAAGTCATCTTTAGTGATGAATCTCGATTTTGTTTATGGGCTCATGATAATCGCAGATTGATTAGAAGACGTCCTGGAGTAAGACGTAATTTACAGTTTTCTGTAGAACGACAACTGCTATCTCTTAAGGTGTTATGATGTGGGATGCTATCTGAAAATGAAAGAACATGTCCTCTAGTAGTTATTCAGGGAACACTAAATGCAAATTGGTACATTAACAACGTGCTGCAACCAGTATTACTGCATATCTGCAAGAAATATAAAATCCAATTTTTCAATATGATAATGCGCGACTGCATATCGCAAGGGTTGCTATGGAGTTTCTAAATACTGCTAATGTTGCGAACATTTGTGGAATATAGTACGACAGGTGATAAATGATTAACAGCCGCCCTCAAACAATGTAGGTGCCCATCAACAACGGATTTTAGAAGCATGAGATAGCATACCTCAGGTTCCACCCAGCAAATCGAACTCTGTATGCTCCAGAGTTCTTCTTGCGTATAGTGCTGTGCCCCCATTCGGTGAGCCGATTCTATCCCGACGAAAAAGATTATAACATCGTATGTTACATCGATGTTATGTATGTTACATCGTTAACGAGAGAAGTCATCAGCTGTCTAAAGGAATGTTTCACAGACGATCATGACTTATATTATGCTCGTCCAATAAATCAGTTTAGTCCGACAGCATTCCAGAAGGCTAACTTAAATGGAAAGTCTCTAGCATTCTGGTGGGCTAGCATTTTAAGATGCGGTGTTTTGTGGAGAGCCAATTGAAATGACGACCGAATTCACACATTAGGCACAATTCACATATAAGAGGCGTAGTGCGGAGGCGTAGTGCGGAGGCGCGGTGTCTGTGAGGTGAAAGCTCGATGTTGCACAGCTGAGTATGAAGGGTGGTGAAAAGGTGCAGGTATGGCGGAACGGCGAAACTCAAAATATATACCGACGACGAAAGTAACGACGACCTCCTCGATGTTGTTCTGTCAAATCTTAACAGCCCGATAAAGTTTTGGGTCCAACCTTTATAGTCAAAAAAATAAGAGTGGAGTGTTGGATGTCAAGCGAGATCTGAAAATCCAGAAAGGCTTCCAAAACTATTATAGATAGTCCCATAAGTGTTTATACATAAAGTGCTAGTCTTGGTAAAAACAGGCTAATAAAAAGGACTTCTAAGTGGAAAGAACCCGATGGCCCAAAACTACCGTTGCCATATAAACGAGAAAAATTCTCAAACACTTTAATATTTAATTCTGGGCCTTCGCACATATTGAATATGTGTAGAAACACTCCGCCCCTTAGCCTCTAAATCCCAATTAAATAATACGGGGCGGAGGGGCGGAGGGGTGTAGGGGCGGAGGTGCAGTGCCGGCGAGACGCGAGGCACGCCGTTTCCACGCCTGGTCTCTGCAACTACTATGTGGTGGAATGCCCACTTAGGTGACAAGGCGTGAGCATTCGCCTCCTCTCCTCTTCCTTGATGTTCCAGTCAGTTGGCCCGCGTGTGCTCGTCTCGCGCCTCTTGTTGTTCAGCAAAGTAAAGAAAAAACAAAGTTAATTTGTTTCTACATGTATTCAAGTGGTGAATGTTTCTCGTTTATTAAGGGATTGAGTCAGGGTGATGGTAGTTTGGGGAGCGACGATAACCAGAGTATCTGGGCATGGGTGGTGCGTGGGCGATGCCTGCATATGATGGCCCGATAATTTTGCGTTTGGGTTTAACGTAACCTCGATGGTTTGCCGTGTGGCTTTATAAACCAATAGAGAATTTTCGAATTCATCATATCGAAGGGTGCTAACACCATTACCAAAAAAATAATAATAGTAAGAGGATTATATTACAACTAACGTTAACGTTTACAACTAACGTTAACCACTACCGTTTTATATATATATATATATATATATATATATATATATATATATATCGTCATAAATATTTAATAAAATGCCATATTTACAAAATATTTAGCCATTCACAATCTCCCGAGAGATAAAATTCCTGTACATCATTGCCGACTCGATAATTTTGTAGAATCAGCAAGAAAATATATGTATAGTAAGCCCCTACTTCAATTAAATATAATATTAAACCAGCAACGTATTTTTTTATTCAAACCCCGCTGCTCGTAATTGCATACAAATAGATTTGAACACCTCTCCACGGCGGGATTCATATTTAATCAACCCGCGATGCTCACCGGATTATTCCGGCGCGGAACAATTAAAAACATCCCCGAGTGTGCAAATTGGAAAAGCTGTGACTGGGGTAATTTAAACAGCATTTTCCGCCGCACAAAGAGAGCACATAACATGGAAATGTCGTGCAGTCAGTGCGATTCATCTTGTGCGGTCGTACGATGATTGGATTTTAATGCCTTCGTTTGTCAAAAGTGTGCCAACAATTATAATACGAGGGCCGATTAAAAATATAGAATGGATGTTTTTGCGAGGTTGCTGGAAATTGGCATGCAGGCGTTGTGGTTTTATTTATTTCATACGCATAAAGTTTATAATTGCGCAATGCAATACGAATATGTAGGAGAGTAGTTAACGTAAGAGAAATGAAGTTTATTTGCGAGCACTTGAATGTGAGTTGGGGCGGAAAGAATAAGTGCTTGTGAATTTTTAAATTAGTAAAACGAGGTAAATTGCGTTGGCATGAAACGAATTATTTTGTGTTAAAAACTCACCAAATGAAGTAATTGTAGAAGTAGTTTGTTTAGTTTTTATTTACTGTTTCGAGGAATATTTATTTATAGTCAGATGCACAAGAACCCCCTTCCTGTGCGCCTGAGCCAAAATATGTATCATACTTTTCACGATTTTGTTTCAGAATTGAAATATATATAGTCATTCCTTTGAAACGAGATTAGCTAATTGTGTCTAATCTAAATATATTTTTCGTTGGGCAAATGAAATATGAATGTAAACTCGAAACAGTAGGTGAGATTTGTCACAAGGATAACACCGATGGCAATCACGTCAATTCCGCACTTTTATATTTATTTTATTATTATAAACTTCTAATTGCAAGCGCAATCGATTGTGATTAGTTCGCCGCAAGGAAAAGCAAGCAATTGGGATCGCAAGGATGATGAACATGGAATATCTTACGATGGCATTTGTAGTAAGATATTAGTCGTAATCACAATCGCAACATGCCCAACTTTCATCTCTTGCGAGTGCGACTAAAATCTGGCTACAAATGCCAACGTAAGATGTTCTATGTTCGTCATCTTTCCGATCTCGATTGCTTTTCCTTACGGCGAACTAAACAGAATCGATTGCGCTTACAATTAAAAGTTTATAATAATAAAATAAATATAAAAGTGGGAAATTGGCGTGATTGCCATCGGTGTTATCTCGGTGACAAATCTCACCTACTGTTTCGAAGTACACTATAAATCAAGCTTTAAACGTCTAAAACAGCTATGACCACTGTAAGATATTTACATTGGCTATGTCTATATCAAGTATTTGCTACCAGACCTATACGGACATTTTCTTTCTATTTTAATAGAAATGTTTTTCCAATTGCATCCATGATATCTTTATCGCTTTATGTTAAGGGGTTATATACCTTTATGTGCGGTAAAATTGAGGAATATTTGAATTTTTGTAAAGGTATGTAGCAATATTTTTTTACATCAAAATTATAATTTATTAATAGTACGTTTTTTAGTGAAAAAAATAAGTATTAGTTTATTTAAAAAATTTCATAATTGGCGGAGTTATAGCCCTTTCCCCGAAACCCTCTTTTTTTGATGACGCTTGCGGTGATCATCATGTAAGTCCAGCAGGTCAACTGAAATCATAAAACCCACTAAATTTCATTAGTAAAGGGACTTTCCTAGTACTTGAACGATTATTTAAATAAAAATTTTGTTTTTTCAGCACACGGGAACGTTTTCCCCAAAATCTCAATGTTTTGAGCTCTAAAAATTTTATTAAAAAATTCTTATTTGCAAAATAAAAATTTATGCATAAAAAAGGAATCGTTCACGGACTGACAACATTAATTACAAACAATTTTTAAAAAAAAATGAAGAAGATTGATCAAACAGTTTTTCGGCAATCGTGATCACGGCAAAGGCATTCTTTGGAAAACACCATTTCGAGATAATCGAGTTAGCGTGTAATTTTGTTTAGGGAACCCATACTGCCATACCCGCTTCGAAACGCTGTAACTTTCGATCTATTGCTCGGATCTCCATGAAAATTTCGTAAAATGTTCTCAAAGAGTTTTACTTTCAGATAAAGCAATAAAAAAAAATCGAGTTTTTTTAAGAAAATAAAGGTATATAACCCCTTAAGAAGCTATCATAGATTTAGTTAGCGATAGATAAAAATGTTTTATATATAGATATTTGGTTAGTTCTTTAACGTTATATAAAATGTGTGTATTATAAATAAATATATTCGCGTAAAAGATATTACAATAACCTAGCGCAGCTGTTGCAAATGTTTCTGAACTGTATAATTTCAATTGTACATAGAACATTAATGCGGCATTTTAATGCTAAAACCTTCCAATATGGATATCGATTTCTGCAACTCACTAAAGCACCTCAGGCAACTAGAGAACAGAATATCGACTTAAAGTAATGTAGTAAATTGCATGCTAATCAAATTTTATACCAATACGTAAGGCAACTTTCAGCATTTAAAAAATATTAAAATTAATTATGAGTAACATCTCGTCGCATTCTTATACGATAATAAATCGGGCGGGCACAGCACGATAGCGTTTGCCATTCACGCCGTTACTGAAATATCTTCCTCTTCTTCAAATAAAATGGTCTAATGATTTCTCCAGACCACAATGTACACCTAACAGTAACACGTTTTGAATGCAGTGCTTTCTGATTATTCAGTCATGGATTTTGTTGAGCCCCAAATGCGGCACTTTTGCCTATTAACGAAGCCGTCGAGGTTAAAATTGGCCTAATCACTGAAAATGATTGTGTCCGCAAAATTGGCATTCACTTCTTCTTGCCAGTTGATGAACGCGATGCACGCACTGTTGGCGGAAGTTGTTGAGTCATTTGTGACAAACACATAAAACACGTAATAACAAAAAAAAACCTATTGTAGCAATAACAAAAATTTAAAATTATATATCAGAACAATCACGGAAACAAGCATACCATGCAATTTTTACGCCGCAGAACAACTACCTAAATACTATAAGGTGAAACACAAGTACAAGAAAACAAAATATTAAAAATTGTAAACAAATTAAGTAAAAGAACAAATACGAATGAACCATACAGACAAATAAAAGAATTAAACATTACAAATATGATTACTCAAAGTAACATATTAATGCTATAAAATTGGAGATACATTAATAAAAACAAATATAAAATTAAGTACAAATAAACAAATACAGGACTATAAAACAAGAGAACCAACAAAACCACAACCTCAAACTACACGCAATTATTAAAATCAGAAACCATAAAACAATACAACAGAGTTCCCGACTATATAAAAGCCCTCCATTATATTCCTTTCAAAGTAAAAACAAAAAATCTAATACTCAACAATAAACTGGTATAAATAATAAACTACCACCACATAAATCTTCAATACCACTAGCCTGAGATGGAACGAACCATCCTCAAAACCCGAGGCGAAGACAGAAGGAGCCAAAACAACAAGAGGGGAAATAAATAATATACAATACAATATTCTATGTAACTATGAACATGCTGTAAATTGTGTATTATAAAAGATTAAAGTTATGAAAAAAATTAAAAAGTTGTTTGATTTTGTAGACATGAAGATCTATATTGAGAATGCTGAAGAGTGGCTGAATACTCGACGTGTCTTGACTTTCGGCTGCACTCTCGCGAACAGCCTTGATGTTTTGTTCTGAACGATTTCTACGAGCTCATGTCGTATGTTTCACATTACTAACCTAGCTTTTTTTTGATTATTCCATTCACAGTACATGAATTACAAACATTATTTCGACCGAACATTGGACGCACTTTAGGAATGGTGGCAATTAAACTTTCACCATTTTTATAATAATGTTTAATAATAAGGATGAGTTGTTTTATCATGTAATGCTGCATTTTTATTAACTCCCATCAGTCAACCATCGATCTGTCACGTCATAATCATGTGAGATTATGACTGTCAAACATAACGCGCAATTCAAATCTTCCGCTCTTAATAAAACATCTTATTATCTTATTTCTCGAAACGATCCCATTCGTTATTGAAAATACATCTTAAGTATGTATTTCTGCAAATGATGATTAAGATTTACGTTTTCTTGCAGTTCAGCTTCATACCATATCGTTCACTTGCCGATGTGATTCTCTGTAAGGAGTAAGTGTTAAATAATATCGGCGAGTGCACAGCTGGTGCACCTCTCTTTATTTTAAACTTATCTGACGTTTGGTCTCCTACTTTAGCCACAACTTTTCAGGAGGTAGAGTTTTGATATTCTAACTGTGTGTGTGTATCTATCTATCTATCTATCTATCTATCTATCTATCTATCTATCTATCTATCTATCTATCTATCTATCTATCTATCTATCTATCTATCTATCTATCTATCTATCTATCTATCTATCTATATATCTATCTATCTATCTATCTATCTATCTATCTATCTATCTATCTATCTATCTATCTATCTATCTATCTATCTATCTATCTATCTATCTATCTATCTATCTATCTATCTATCTATCTATCTATCTATCTATCTATCTATCTATCTATCTATCTATCTATCTATCTATCTATCTATCTATCTATCTATCTATCTATCTATCTATCTATCTATCTATCTATCTATCTATCTATCTATCTATCTATCTATCTATCTATCTATCTATCTATCTATCTATCTATCTATCTATCTATCTATCTATCTATCTATCTATCTATCTATCTATCTATCTATCTATCTATCTATCTATCTATCTATCTATCTATCTATCTATCTATCTATCTATCTATCTATCTATCTATCTATCTATCTATCTATCTATCTATCTATCTATCTATCTATCTATCTATCTATCTATCTATCTATCTATCTATCTATCTATCTCATCTATCTATGAGCGGCTTGCACGACTAATCAGAACAAAGAAAGCGGCTCTTATTATTGCTGGAAGGCATTAAATAATGCTAATCATTTATAGCAACTAACAAAAAAGACTAAACGTTATTATTATTCACGATTCATTTTATACTCCGATTTAATTATATTCTAAATTTGATTACATTATGGGAAAACAGATAATGATTACATTACAGCATAATGCATTTATTGTATAATTATCATACTAAAATTGATTTAATGAAATAATTATAATACGTACAAATATATTCACGGTCGAATTGTTATATCATTTCATTGCTGTATTTAATTAACTACAGTTTTCTAATCAAACATGTTCGAACAAATCGTAAAATAATTAGTAAATAGAATTTGAAGTGAAGATTGTTGGCAGTTATATCATTTATTCATACAGTTATAACAGGTAATATAGACACACCTAAAACATTCATTAATTATTTATAAGGTAACAACGAAAATTATAGTAATGGTTAAAACAACAGAGCATTTTTTTAATTATCTGGTATATCATTTGACATTTAAGGTACTGTTAGTGCATTTATGTCTACTCTTACAAACATTTGTCAATCTATTTTTTGTATTGTCCTTTAGTTCATTAAAAAATATGAAACTGAGCTATTTTCTTAATTTGCACTGGCAACATGATGAATGCAGTATGAGACTACTTAATTTTGATGCTTGTTCTAATACTCTTTTTCCTCTGGTTGTAATATTTGTGAAAATCTTTATGTTGCTGAAATTTTAGATTTAGAAAAGTTCACTTATCACATCCAATTTAAATCATACAAAATAAATCAATTTAACACGCATTTTAACAGGCAAACTTTGTTTCTCCTATACTTGTTTCAACATATTCTCATACAAAGCATTATCTTTATTTAGCGAAGTTTTGAACTAATCAATGTATATGTTTTTGGGAGAAGCACCAGAATAAAAGTTTCTGAGAAATCTACTTTCCCATTTCTTGCATACTTACGTGGACACGTTATATATATATATATATATATATATATATATATATATATATATATATATATATATCCAAAATCAGATCTTACTTTTCCGGCAACCAGATATTTCATTTTGTTGCCGATTCTATGTAGTTGTCTCTTCTTCTGATTAAACTTTTAAATTTAAATTTTTGTCCATGGTGTAATGTATTTCCACGCACCCGTACTGAAATACATACTATAAATTATTAGTTATAAATAAAAATTGGACACACCTATGTGTGAGCCATTGTTAAAAGTGACCGAAAATCTTTTACTAAGAGAAAATATGAAAATAATATTCTTTTAAATTGTATATACATATTTTGAAATTCAAGTATTATATATCGAATTTCACGTTATATAATTTATAATTATAAAATATATTTTAATAAGTTTAGAGAATGTTTTCGGGCATGGTATCCCTATTTACATAATCACAAAATGTTTAACTATGTGTAATTATACATTACGAAGATTTAATTAATTCACAGGTGTGCTTATTACCCCTTGGAGGGTGACGTGTTTGCTTAAACGGTGGAAGGCTCTAAATAGCGTGTGCCTAAACAGATCAAACTCATCAATAGTAGGATAATTGAAACTTATGTGTGACATTAGGCAACGCCACAATCGATAGGATTAATCAACATTGGTTCAGTGGCCGAAATTACTGTACAGTGTCATAGTGGAATGTTAGCCGGCGTTCCGCATTAAATCAATCAATAACAGAAAAGTGGTCAGCTAATATGATAAACAGGTATATCAGTGGTTAGCTATTGATTGATTAGTACATACTGTTATTACGAGATACAATTTCAAGTATCATCTATAATCCACTTGTTTTTGTTTGAGTGCAAGCAATTTTTTTTACAATATATAGTCATATAGTCATACATGTAATTAATGTTGTGAGATTTCCCCCCTATTTTCTTCTTCCCTTCTTCGCCATGAGATTTTTGGACGTGTGTCTCATCTCAGGCTATTGGTATTAAATCCCTGCTATTAAAGGAATTATTTCAGTATGTATAATAATAAAAATCTGATGTTACCAATGAATTAAAAGGTATTTTCACTGTTACTACCATATACTGTATTTGACAACTTGTATAATTACTATCCGGCACACTGTTTTATATAAAATCACTTAAGTGTGAACAATGAAACAACGGATGCGTTAAAGCAGCTGCTGTACATTCACCACTATACATAGACAAATTACAAGCGTCTAGTAGGTAAATTGTGTGTGTTCTATTGCAATTTGGTTAGTTCTTGTGATAAATTTCTGATGTCCTAAGATTTAATTACGGTGGAGACCTTGCTTCCAGCGTATTAATTAAACCGAGCAGGTCGAATATTCTAAATAACTAGTTTCCTATATAGCATACATGGATAACTACACGCGAACATATCAACCCCTAACAAAACAGTACACATAGTTTATTTATTACATTGTAATATTCGTGTAAGATATATAGAAATAGTTTAGGTTAGCTGTTAAAATAACAATATATTTTAATAGATATTATAAAAAAGTTATATGTAAGTAAAATTAGTTCAGCTGCTAGGTGTTTACACTACGATCCTTACATACGTTTCGTTTTCATGCCCAGCTCTGACTAATGAATATTGCGAAATATAGTTTATTGTAATTTGTAGCGTTGTTGTCTCCATCCCGCCATCTCCTTCTACCTCAACCTAGCTAACCCTCTAGCAGCCGGACTTCCTCCTCACCAACCCAGCTCCCATCATCCTCTCCAACGGCTGTACCATGTGCACCTCCTCACACTTCATGTCGTTTTTCTCTTATAGTAAAATTTCAGGTTCACTGCATTCAAACCCCTGCTGCCATATCCTCTTCTTATACGTCCTTCTCTGTTTCCCTCTTATTACTACTTCCACTGGCATAATGAGATCTAGGGACCGCGTGCACTTTCCATCCAGTTATTTGAACGGGTAACGCTCTTCATGCTCGTCACCGCTATCCATCAGACATCTGACAGCTTTGATTGTCAGACCCTCACCACGTGTAAAATGTTTCTATTCGCAGAAGTCAGTCATTTCAGATTACTTAGTTACTACTCACATGTATACGTACTTCTGTATACTAGTATTTTTAGTACCGATTCCCGATTCGATCACATCGCCTACGTGCGTCACCTTCAACCTCAACACAGTGTAAACTTATGCCCCCTCATGCCCCGGGCGCTACTCACAAAGGGGCGCCAAATGGTCCACAAAAGTATATTTTACATATAATATTATATAGTTGTCGAAAGCGGGGGGTTAAAAAGGTATTGTGCCCCGGGCGCGAGTTAAGCTCGCTACGCCACTGACCCTCTTGTCTATAAGCACTACAACAACCGCATATATCTACACCTTCGTTCTCCACTTCACACCCTATTAATGTACTACTAACAGTTTTACCGTCGCTCTATTCCAACGATTTATTAGCTTCTGCCCTTCTACCCTCTACTCCCGCCCTTTTACGCGCAACGCCACTTCCAGAGTATTTCAAGAGAACTTCTTACCTTCAACCACCTCTCGAGCTCCTCAGTAACTCTTCCGTCCCGGACATGTCTTAGAATCTCGTCTACCACTCTGCCCTTCGTTTCCCTTCCCTTCAAAATGTCCAACAGCTGATTCTCCAATACACACTTAACCTTTTTCCCTTCTTTTGTGTTTCTTTTAATGTGTTCTTTATGCACACACATAGTGCCTTTATCCTCCTAGCAACCTCATCGAAGCTGTCATTATTTCACAAAGAAGATAAATACATTGATCACTTTTTCTTTTATACGATTCTCTAGCATGGAGTTGGTCAACATGTGGCTACCCCATTTTCCTTTTATATGGATCTTCCATAGCCAAAATAAAGTCCATCTCGATTTCATACCTAATATTTTTCATGACTAGTGATTTTGTCTCAAATTCCACTTCTATGCTGGTATAATGACCAGTTGGCATTGAACAATATTGGCTACCGTTGAGTAACAGGACGCATTTCAAACTAAGTTTTGTGGTGTCAATAAAAATGCGCCAGTCACTTGGTCTGTATTCTGATAAACTAATTTTATCTAAGAGTTGCTAAAGAATACCATATTATTTTCCTGAAAAAAATGGTAGCAGAGCATCCTCTCTTTTACGATAAAGTGTAATATTAGTACCTAGATATCAGACGTTGGTGGTTCTGTATCATCTTCCGGGAGACTCAGTATCATGGAACGGATATTTCTTCAGAATGCAAAACAGGTCTCCTTGAAGAAACTACATCAGGATATATCCATTTGTATCTATTGATTCGATTGATGATGTCTTTGATATTTACTTGGTTCCCACCAAACCATTGGTACTCCAAACTTAAGTACTTCCTCATTCCTATATTCCAATGTCTTTTATACGAAATACGGAGCCCAAGATTTATCCTCGTTATCCCAAGTGAACGCCAAAATAGGCCATATAAATCGTTTTCACAAGATAGGAGATAGGTTTTCTATTTTCTTTCCAAGTGTATTCGCTATATACAAAACGTCTTGATAATTCACAGCTACGTCTACTGGTGGTTGTCATTTTTTAATTAATTGTTTGATTACTTAAAAACGCGGAAATAATAAGTAAAAATTATAACACAACTTCGCGTACGTAAACTCAATAGCATAGTAAACTCAATCGGGTACTACAGTGTCAATATGGGTGGGGCATTGATTATTCCGCAGTGGGAAGGAATACAGTGCGTAACGATCATGGGCAATACCAAATAAGTTAGCTAATTAAATTCTAATTATAGATATACAATTTTAATTATTTTCTTTCATCCACTTTCACTTTCTCCGTTTCAGCCTCTCCGTACGTCTTCCACAACTGATCCTGTGCCTTGTGGAACCAGTCACTACCAATGGCCGCCTTTATATCGTCTAGCCACCTTCTCTGTGGACGTCCTCTGCTTCTTGCTGTTGCTCTTGGTCGCTACCGGGTAATCATGACCGTCCATCTATCGCTACTCTGTCTTGCGACGCGTCCCACCCAACGCCATTTTAATTGTGCTATTCTTTTAATGACGTCGGCCACTCTCGATCTTTCCCTTATCACTTCGTTTCTGACTTTGTCCCTTAATGAAATGCCAATCATTGAACATTCCATCGCTTTCTGTGTCGTTCTTATACGGTTCGCACTCTTTTTTGTAATACTCATGGTTTCTAGGCCGTATGTGGCTACGGGCAGAACGCAGGAGTCGTATACTTTTCTTTTTAAGTTTACTGGGATATCTTTATTGTCCAGGATGATTTTGAGCTTCCAAAAGCCACCCATGTCAGACCTATCCTTCTTGTCACCTCCGCTGTTTGGTTTTCCTTTCCCAATTTTATTTTTTTATCACATGGCCGAGGTAGGTATAGTGGTTCAAACATTTTAATTATGGCCTCTGATATCATTATTTTATTATTATTTTTGCCTTTTATGAGTAATAAATGAATTAGCCTCTATTTCAAATACTAGAGCTGCTACGAAAAAAAAGCGATACATTTTTGGAATCAGCACAACAAAAAAAATATAAAATCAGTTTATTTTTCCGGCATCAAACCAAAAATTTTATTTTGTTGGGCAGTGTTCTATATAATGTACATTTCTTATATGGATATATATATATATATATATATATATATATATATATATATATATATATATATTTATATATATATATATTAGTATTACAGCTTATTTAATTTTAATTGCTTGTTATGTCGAGTATGAGATAATTTCAAGTTTATGACAAATGTCTTCCATTTAACTTATTAAATATTACATAGTTATTACTCAAGTTGTTTTCTTTTTGAAATAGTTTCTATTGGATGTCCAACACTGTATTAGCATAATATATATATATATATATATATATATATATATATATATATATATATATTATGCTAATACAGTGTTGGACATCCAATAGAACTATTTCAAAAAGAAAACAACTTGAGTAATAACTATGTAATATTTAATAAGTTAAATGGAAGACATTTGTCATAAACTTGAAATTATCTCATACTCGACATAACAAGCAATTAAAATTAAATAAGCTGTAATACTAGTTCGCTGTCTTCGGGCATATGCAGCAAACACCGTACTTGCCGCTACATGAGACACAACGCTAGCAGTAGATTTAAACAAGAGAACTTCGTTAGCGTTGCATCACGGTGATCACATATGTGAATAAATTAAATATCTTTTAGTTTCATTTACTATAAGTAAATAAAAATTTGAATATAATTAAGTTTAGTCTTGAGACCTTTCCAATCAAATACTAACAAAGTTTTACTGGTTGTAGTAAAATTGCACAGTATCGGTTTTATTATTTAGTTATGAACATTTTATAATAACAAAAACACTGAAATATTCATGAATGAAAATATTCAACAACATAACTTGAGATAAACTTTATAGAAGTTTCCTAGAAACCATACAGTTTGCAAAATATACTTTTATGCATGTAATGTAAATGTAAATGTAAACATATAATATAAAAATTAAATTTAACCACGAAAATTCGAGCTTTCTCATTTCAGGCATTTGTATGATTTGTATGATTTCTACTTAATATTATATTGGAAATTATAATATTAAGAGAGACTGTTTAATAATAATTAATATTAGAATAGGGTATTAATAGTCTATCAGTAAACATCTATGTATCTAATTATAGCTATTATATCAGATATTAGTGATTATAGCGGCATTAGTTATATTTCAAACAATAGAAAAATCTTATCTGATTATAAACATTATAATTAGAAAATAATGTTTCCACGTACAATCTGCCGCGGTATTAACTAATAACATATAGATTAAAACAAACCACAATATGTAGCACGATGAACATGAGTGGTATTATCTTAATACATTAATCTTACGATATTGTTTTATTATAATTTCTGTGAAAACAATAGTATTTTTTTTAACTTGGATATTACTGATACGTTAATAATGAGAGATAAAATAATATTTTTATATATTAAAGGTGCAATTCGTAAACACCTTGAATGACCACTGTCATGATTTTCTTATTTCAGTAGAATATATCAAGAAACTTGATTGTCGAGAACTTATTACAAAAGTATTAATAATTTCGATTTTCTGTTAAGACAAACTAACAGGAAGTTACTTAAATTTTTGAGTAAAATACGAAACCACCCACTCGTTATTTTTAGTTTTTCTTTTAAGGGGGGAGGACCGATCCTAGATGCGTAATAAATATGAAATATTAAAAAAATATATATGGACTTATGGTTTCCGATGCCTTGTTATAAAGATAAAAGACATTTTGTTTTTAAGAGCACATCAATAAAGAAAACTGGTAGAAATATAAAAATATAAAACTGTATCTAGGAAGTTCCATATAAGTGTTTTGATCAGAAGGCGGTTTGATATTTACTCTGCTTTCTCAGTGAACCACAGCTTTTGAAAATATGCTGATATGCGAATTGCTTCGGGTAGAGCTGATGGCCGTGCGGTAGAAACGGTTCGAATGTATCACAACGAATAACCGATACGTCATTTGCCGGATAGAAGGACAAGCCTCCGATTATGTAGCCCGTATATTTGTAATATATTCTTTAAATTAGTATTTTTAGTATATTGTATATTAATCCCATGTGGAAAACTTGTTTCGTAATAATCAGTTGTGATAATAATAGTAATAGCCAATTGACTAAGTCAACGATTACAAAAATAATATTCTACAGTTGCCAAGTTCATCCAGAAGACTTGAAAACTAAATTGTGTTATTTATACAATTGCGGCTATTTTCGATAGATTGTTTGGGTTCAAAGACAAGAATAAAATCACTCCTGACTAACAGAGAAGGTAAATAATCAAAGGAAAGATTTGTCCGACCTAGTGTTAATAAGCAGTGGGGTATTAGGGAATTCAACGAGAAGATACAAAATACACTGTTAGCTACAAACCGAGTCTTGCAGTAGAAATAGCATAAACTCCTAAACCAGTAAAGAATCGGCATCGACCACAGCACGGAAGCTCAACGCAATCAAAGATATAAACGATCAATTTATCAAAAGATAAATGTTCCGAAACATAACAAGTTATTATACTACTGTTCTGGATAGTTCTGGATAGTTGGCTGGAGGGTAGCATAGCTACAGACACTTAGGCCTCAAAATGGGCCCATTGTGTCAATTTTGCGTGCAAGCCGCAAAACCCTGGCGGGTGAGGAGCTGCCAATGCTGACCATACTAGGCCAGCACTCCCCTAGTATTTGATGCCTGGTGATTACTAGAGCTGGGCAGAGGCATATTACATGCTCTGCTGTTTCTAGTTCTTCATTGCACCCTCTACATAACGGGCTGTTCACCAGACCCATCGTGTGTAGGTGTTTGTTTAGCCAGCAGTGGCCGGTTAGGATGTTAGTCAATAATTTCAGATTGGTTCTAGATAAGTTAAGGCGGGCCGTGGCTGCAATTTTACAAGGTTGCCTAATTGCAACCTTTGATTGTTTGCAGCCCGGCGTTTCTCGCCATCTTACCTTGTGTAGAGCATGTGTCCTATGCTCTATTATTTTTTTCAGAGTACCTGCAGAAAGTATTTCATCCTCTTGGGTTGTTAGAGGATGTGATCCCTTCCTGGCAAGTTCGTCTGCTATTTCGTTCCCCTTGATGCCACTATGTCCTTTTATCCAGCAGAGTTCTAGTTTGTTATATTTAGCTAGCTACTCCAGGCTGTGTAGACATGAATATAACTATTTCGACACAAATGTGTTGGCATTTAGTGCATTTAGAGCTGCTTTGCTGTCGGTGAGTATTTGGATATGTTTATCCTTAGTATTCCGTTCAGCTAAAATTTGAACACATTTTAGTATTCCTGTTAATTCCGCTTGGAAGACTGTCGTGAGTCTTCCAAGTGGTGCACTTATCTTGAGATCGAGTTCTGGTGAGAAAATTCCATAGCCAGCTCTCGTCTTAGTTTTGGATCCATCAGTATACATGGTTATGTTGGCGCCTTGTGGGATACCATCCATTGTGATGATGGTCTGAAAGTGTTTGACAAAACTGTAATTGGGTAGAATTCTGTCGCACTTACCTTCTATGAGGGGGTCTAGTTTGATAGCTTCTGATTATACTACTACTACTATAGGAAAACTTGAGAAGTACTGGGAAAGTATACTTGGCCCCGAAACATAGCACCAACTAGATGCTGCATAGTTGGAGGACCAGAAGAAAGTTATGAAGCCGAGAGAAATAAGGCTATTGAAAGTGAAACAATAAGACTATGCGCTTGGATACGTTTTTAACTAGAAATTACGCGAAATAGATACGACCCCAATTTTTGTCGGAAAATATAACCAGTTCATAAATTGAGATTATCTCAGAATGGCACTCTGACGGTAAAAGAGTTTT
The DNA here is from genome assembly GCA_963942505.1 of Lordithon lunulatus. Classification (NCBI taxonomy): domain Eukaryota; kingdom Metazoa; phylum Arthropoda; class Insecta; order Coleoptera; family Staphylinidae; genus Lordithon; species Lordithon lunulatus. The sequence goes on from OZ012668.1 coordinate 41,001,308, forward strand.
ACAGCGAAAAAAGAACCACACAAGAAATCCAAATAATTACCCATCGATAACCTGTCTGTTGGTTCTACAATTGACATTTAACTCGAGAATAAGGCTATTCATGAAATACGCTTAAGATATTGACAAATAGATGGTTGTAGAATGCGCATTCATTAGTATAAATTAGGGGATACTTTATATAGTGGATTTTGAACGAATTACAAATGTAAGGTTAAGTTAAGTAAAAACTTGTAATTTTTACAAACAAATATAAGAATTTCGTTAGTATTACATTTTAGAAATGGTTTTACTTAATGATGATTGCATTCAACGAAGTACGTCTGTTTGAGATGACAAAGAAATAGAAAAGTGTACAGTCATTCTTTCAATAGATTCTGCAATGGAGAATTAATGAAGATTTTTTTCGGGTAAATCATTCTATAACTTACATACAAAAACTTGTATTGCATTCTATTAGCAAAATGTTTTTACACTTTTAGTAAATCTTGAACACACTTGGCGTTGCTTACCTTGGTTAATTCCTTACTGCGAAGTTTCTATGGCGATCAAATAGACTATCATTTTACCCCAAATCTTTAATGACATCCATTAGAAGCTAAATATTTTATATTACGTTCTATAGTATTCTTCTGTCAACACGACTAAAATATAAAAGTCATCGTATACAATATTATTCCCGAGATTACGATGTTCTCTATTTATTATATTATTAAAATCCTACTGCTATCTGTGAATGTATATTTTGGGCTATGTTTATGAGAAATATAGCATATCAGCATTTGCGATCATATGGCATATTTCATTATGGCCAACGTTAATATATAAGAACTAACCGAGGAATAAAAAACTTGTAGAACATTTGAATTTGAATTCCAAGAATAAGTTAAGGTATACATTTATACTTATACTTTATACGAATAATATTTGACTTGTAGAACCGACTGTAAATGGTATAAAATATTGACGAGTATTACAAGATCCACTAGAATCTCCACGGATATGAACACAAAGCTCATTCCAATAGAGCAAAATGATGTTGTAAGGGATTGACAGGGTTGAGATGTATGCTCTAGCGTCAGACCACTTGCCAGTAGATATTCAGGTGGACAGTGGTAGGAGCGAACAGATACCGGGGTAGTTAGTCCGGGAAAGATTTGTATGGAATGAGGCAGTTATAAATAGTTTTACAGAAAATGAGTTTAAACAAAATAGAATAGGATAGGGTGGAGAACATGCAGCAGTTGATGGAGGTAGCAGTGAGGCAAGAACGGCGATCAAGGATGGTTCAACGGATATATTAAGGTAGAGATACTAGAACATGTAAAAGAGAGTGTAGAGGGGCGTGTGAGATGTAAGAGGTCTCCAGAAGTCAAAGGATATATCGTATGCGTTTGGGGACCAATGTAGAAAGAAAAAAACGCGAGCAGCGAGAATAGAATGAGCTGCAGAATCTAAGCAATGAAGCAGATCTATGTAGGTATATAGACGCATAACCCAATTAATAGGGACGGAATAATTAATCGATTTCCGCTGAAAGAGCGGGAGTATGGTATCAATTCCTGCAGAGCAGGGAGTGGAAATGCAGAGGAGCATCGCCAGTCAGGAGCGGACCGTTGAATTCCAAAGGGACGAGATAAATAGTATCATAAGCACCGTAAAAATAATAAGGTGCCAAGTTCGGATGGTCTAGGTATGGCAGGAGGAGCAGTACTGGTTGCTGGAGCTTCTCCCTGGACACTAGTTACACAATTTTAGCGTCCCTAATTCAGAAGTGCCTTGAATCAATTCTAGAGGACAAGCAACTGTTATCAGAAACGCAATTTTAGGTTTAGGGAGGGGAAATCCACAACTGAGCATCTGTTAACAAAGCGGTGTGTGGTTCTCAGAGCCGGGTGGGTATAGCTAAGCTGGTGAAATGTATGGCAAAGGCAGATTTGTCTTCTCAGTCTGCAATTAATACGACGACGTCTGGGCAGCACACTAGTGTGTGCCCCAGTGTCTTGCTATTTGGTATTGGATCGAGAGCTTCTATTAGATTATCCATTAAGAGGTTAAACAATAGCAGACTTAAACTATCTACTGCGGTATCCCAGTTCTGATTTGGATCTTGGTTTTCTCCCCGTTCATTGCTCCCAGTTTGGTTTATGTTATTTGTGTTTAGTTGTTTTATTGTCTCTATTATGTTGGCTTGTAGGTTTTTACCAATAAGTGTTCTTTGTACGGCTGGAAGCCGGACTCGAGTGCAAGAAACAGAGAGAAGCGGGTTTGTTAAATTCCAGCGTTTTCTCCAAGATTTCTCGTACCACGTAGATGACGCCTGTGGTTGACTGATTTTTTCGCAAGCCTTGTTGTTCTCATATAGGGGTCTTCTCTATGATGTCCGCAAGATGTTTTGTAAATGTTATCATTGATATATGCAGCAGGAATTCATCTGTAGTATTTTGAATGGTCTCTCCTTTTTTGTATATTGTAAAACGAGAGCGTTCTCTTTCCAATCCTGTGGTGTAGACAGTACTATGTCCTATTGCTCTGCCAAATGCTATGCTAATGGCTGTGCTCTGTATTTCAGTAGCACGTGTTTAACAACGTAAAAAACGAGCCGGCCACTTTGCCGTTTTCAGTCTATCTAGTATTGCTTCAACGTCTTTAGATATTACTTTTTCTAGCGCGGAATGATTTTCGCTTATTATTGTTGTCACATTATGTAGTAGTTCTTTATCTTCGTATGAATAGAGTCGCTGTTTATTTTTTATTACCTGTTTCCGTTAATAATTTATTTATTGGCTGATCTTAAATATCTCCTAACAAAGCGCGTGCGGATAAACAGTATTTTGTGTTTTTAGATTATAATTCATTACTTTACACTAATGATTCTCAAAGTGAACATAAAAATTAATGACAATCATTCGGGATGTTTTTCTACACATGCCCATCCTTCAGCGGGTCCTTTGAAAGTTTTAGGTACAAAAGGGGGTCGCAGACTAATAAGTTTGAGAAACACTGTTTTAAATAACTTGAAGCTAGCAATGTATGTAGTATATAATAATTTCATTTTAATTAATAAACAAAATCTAAAACATTTTAATTGTCACTCGCTCATATTAATAATGTATAGTTACACCGCTGCTTATGTCACGACAATAATCACGACATGATAAACGATTTTATTGGTATATAAATATTTATACCTTTGAACGATTTATCACTTGTCTAAAATGTTCATTATTTTTTCAGTACTCATACATTAATGTATTTAAGTATTATGTCAAAAATGTCCATTCTCTTCATTCTATTTATTGCCAGTTCTTTTGTTTCCTTCCAGTTTTTTCCTTTCCTTTCTAATAGTTCCAATATAGCTTCATCCCATTTTTTTCTTGGTCTTTATGTCATACTTAAATATATAAATACACAAGTTAAGCAGCTGTGCGAAAACATGGGGCGTATGACAGGATGGGGACAGGAGCGAAAGTGGGTGAATCGAAGTCTGAAGGGTTTGAAATGAGACGAGGACTGATGCAGGAATGTCCGCTGAGCCAGTGTTTGTTCAATTTGTTTACTACTGATATAGAAAGAGGGTTCTTATAGGAAGAAAGAAGGTTTAGTCGTTGGCGTATGATGATGGTGGTGATGATGTGGTACTGTTAGAGAAAGAAAGAAAGAAAGAAAACAGAAATGAAGAAATTATTCAGAGAGCGTGAAAGTTTAATAAGAGGAGAATGTTAGAGGTGCAGTAAAACCGTAATTTCGTGACCTCCATTACGTCACAATAAAGTTTTTTTGTTATATTATTAATCTTTCTCATCCCGTATTAGTCCACTCCTAGACTTGGATCTCCCCTGTTATTTTCTATTCCTCTCTTTTCTATGCTATTTTATGCCATTTATTTCATACATGTATATTTATTTAAAATATCCTATTTACAACATTTGTAAGTAAGCTACATTTATTTTATTGAACACTTTTGTTTTAAATGCAGCATTCGAAAAATCTTTGTTGTTTGGCATTGACACTGTTGTCGTCTTTGATGGCGGCAAATATTTTCATGTCATAAGCAAATATTAAAACTAGATTTCCTTCTGCACATCACAGCATCAGTAACAATTATGTTAAATACAAGTTGTGCTAGGTGGGAACGCTGCGGTATATCAGAAATGACTACTATGTTGTATGAAGTACTATCTTTTAATTTACCTGTTTGAGTGGCTTTCTAGATAAGATTTTATTAGTTTTGATTGATACCAATTTCATAGTTTTCTGTTTAGCAGTATGGTCAAACCTACTGAATTTCTTAAAAAAACGTGTATAAACCGCGTGTACTCTGTATTAACTTTCTAAGACAATGGCAATGCAACTTTCATATCATATGTTATTTGGTATCGTCCGGCCAGAGAGCCTATACTATAGGTTTGGTCTAGTGAGCTTCTGCCTGGTAACGTGTTCTACCCATTGCAGTTTACTGATGCGCGTTGTTATGTTCATCTTCTAATGTGATCTCTTACAGCCAGCATGATTATCATTTGCTTTCTGTGTTATTCTCAGTGTTTTTTCTGTTTTAATCACGACTTCAGGAATTTCTATCCCATATGCCATTATGTGTAATATTCATGTGTTGGATAGATTTCTCGTTAGATTGATAGATATTGTTATTAAGAACCATCTTCATGTTTCCTACTGCTGCCCAAGCCGTACATATCCTACTCGCAATTTCTGCGATCTGGGGACCCTTACCAAATTACAGTACATGTCTGACACGTATTTCTGGACTATTACTCTTCCTACAGAAAACGTAGATGATTTATGAATCTATTATTTATGTTCATTATGTTCATTCGTCTGCCCCAGCCCAGTTCTTCTACAGTGAGTATAAACAATATTGGTGTATAGCATATTGTTGCCTTGCCCTTTTTTTCGATATGTTCATTTTGTCATTATGAATTAATCAATGTATATGTATTATTGCATGTTCACATCTAGTATATGGAATATTTTCTGATTTTATACCATCCTACTTCAATTTCTATACCTCAGTCAGTGACGAGCTAGCTCTTTGATTATAGTTTTAATACCCGCTATACACTGCTTTTAAACACATTACTCGCCATTTAAATCAGGCTTTCATCATTCCTCCAACCAATTAATGTGTACTGCTTTTATAACTTGACAAACTGACATAATATTATAAATCACACAAAGTTCAACGATTTCGAATTTTCTCGACGTCAGTTTCCTGCACAAATGCGAAAATCGGTGCCATTGTAGTATTTATAGTTTTAAAATGACTAGATAACAGTTCAAAAATCTAAATAGATAATTTGTTCTTATAAAAAATTTATACAATTTCTATATTTGTGAACTAAATGTAGAAATTGTAGATAGTATGGATTCTATATAATTTTCTATTATATTTTTAGTTATGTAGTAATTTTACAATTAAAAATGTAAATACTGAAATGGCCCCGATTTTCTTTTGCTGTCATAAATGTAGCCTCTGCCGAAAATTATAATTTTGATATTGGGCAACGAAGTTACTGGGCAATATGTTGATAAATTTCTTATCTCCAAAAATAGTACAACTAACCTTCAAGGAGGATAATTAAACGCCATCTGGCGGCACCACATCAATTAGCACACTTATATGTGTCTTATCTCCAAATATAATTAATCTATTCTATACCAAATTATAATAAAAATCTTAATTACATTTAGTTCGATTCATACAATTAATAGTGTTGTTATAAATAAATGTGTAAATAATAGAATAGTCTGCTTCAATAGATTTCAATGATGTTGATTGAATTCCATCAATGCAGTTACTAGGCAATATGTTGATATTTTTTTATCTAGCAGTACGATTAATGTCTGTTAAAGCAAATTAGTAATAAAAATCCTAATTACACTTATTTGGATTCATACATTTAATAGTTATAATATATATACATGTATATAAGTAAAATAGTCTGCTTCAATAGGTTTAAATGATGTTGATGGAATTCCATCAATCAGCATCATTGAAACCTATTAAAACAGAATTCTCAAAAATAAACAATTGAAATGTCATAACAAATTACTCCTTGATCTGATGATTGATAGCATATCCGCAAGATAATCCAGAAATTTGCATCGTTCAGAGTCCCCTCGCATTAACACGGACCTGTAAGACAACGAAAATAGATAAACGATAAGAAAACGTCATTGAAACATTATCACCGCTATCAGATAACGTCGACTCACAGTATTATCGTGTGCCTGGTGCGTGCCTTCGCGCGAAAAATGCTGTCCGCAACGATCCTAGGTAATTACGAATTTAATTTCACCATCCCTCGTGTCATTTTGCACATACACCTATCCCCGAAGCGTGTCTTATCCGCACATTAAAGCGGTGATAAAAATAATGCATCTGAGAAATTGCACGAGTCGCTCGAGGCAAATTGTGTGTAAAAGTTCACCCATATATGAACGGAAATTAAGTATTCCTTGCTACTTTTATGGCAATTTAAGGATGCGATGTGGATAAGTGAACCGCTGTATAATAACTGGCTTTGTTGGCAGTAATGGATAATTATGATTGTCGAACGGATTATAATAAACAGACAATGGACAGAACTTTAAACTGAAATATAAACTTTTTTGTATTAGGTCAGTTTAAGGAGTATATTTATTAAACTTGCAACTTTATGGTATTTGTTTTCACCAGAACCTCTATGGTAGGGTACAACATGTCTTAATCTAAGTTGCTAGGGAAACTAATAGTTTGAATTTATTAAGGTATAATGTAGAAGAGATGTGTTCAATTTAAAACGTTTAATGCAAATTAGATATTATATTATTTATTACTTTTTATTTAACTTTTATTTTTCCATGTATTAGGGATTTATCATTTATGTTAAATTTATAAATAGTAGCGAAAAATTCACTATATACCTATTCTTAACGTGCAGATACCTGCCTGACATTCGATTCGATTTATTGGTGTTATATACATTAAGTATTTCTAAAGTCTGATTTAAGACATGCAAAATTAAATATGTCATACAATAAATGCCTTAAACAGTATGTTGTAATATGTACGAGGGCAGTCCCAGAGGTATGCCAGTTCATGTGCGTATTGATCGAGTTTGATGTTTAAAAAAAAATACTATTGTAGAAAGTAACAACTTTATAAGCTTAAGTTTTAACCTACGTTGTTTATTCAAAAAACAACCATTACTTGGCATATTCAACTCAGCACAAAACACAGCACACAATTCCAACAACTCGAAAAACATATCCATAACTTCTTTACATAAACAAAACCCACCCTCCCGTCCCCCGTCCCTCATCCACCACAGTCTTTGCAGATTTCGACGCCATTCCTCTCTTAGCAATTCACTTACCTTTCTGCACTAAAACTTAGGCTTACGAGTAAGAAGTCTTTTCTGTCCACTTGCTCTTCCAAAATATTCCTCAACATTGACATAGCAAGTTTGTATCCCGCAATTATTATAGTGATTCTTCTATAGTTTACCACCACCCCCCCTCGTTTTTAACTGTATTGATCTAACTAATGTCTAAAGCAACTCAGTCGCGTGTGTTTGATGGTACCCTCATCGCCGCCACTTATTACCAGTCTTTTGTCACTGGGTAACTCTTAATGAGTATTAGAGTATTCGTTCAGGGCCTCGCACCTCCAATGTGTGTCCCCAGTGCGCTGAATTGAAGGCATTCTTGACGTCGGTGGTGATGAGTGCACAGAGCTTCCTCATCTAGATCCTCAAGCGTCAATCTGCCTGGGCGGAAGCTATGTTGCTGCAGCGAGTACCTTTTCCCATAGTGTCTAGCATACATAAGGGTCTATATGCCGGCGGGCTGTCCAGTCCCATTCCTAGCTTGGGAAGGAACACACGAGCTCTTCCGTATTCCCAATGCGACAGGACGCCCTGCTCTAGGGTCTAGTTCATGCCCCTGTGAACCATCTCTGGGACAAGCTTTGTTGCCAGTTTCACGGCGTCTGGTGCCATGCTACCTCGGCCTGGCGCCTCCCCATGACTACTTCTAACTCCCCTGTGGTGAAAGGATCTACGATCAGTTCGTCGTTTTCGACATTATGGGTGGTGACAACTGTCGGAAGCGGCTTCGATTGCCCCTGGGGAGAACGCCTGGACAATGTCCTCAAATACCTCATTCTCCAGCCTTGGGATGGGCAGTCTGGCCTTTAGGTGGCGCTGGACGATCTTGTAGCCCTGTTTTCATACGTCCTCCTCGCTAGAGTCAAAGATCTCTACAACAGGTTTTCTTTGATTCCTTTATCGCTACTCTAAGCTTTTTCTCCGCTTTCGAGTATGCTACCCTTTCCTATTTGTCGGTTACGTCTCCGCGCCGGCTTCGGGTTGTGGTACATCTACTGGTCCGCGATCTTATCAGACCACCAATACGCCCCTCTTCTGGCGACTCCTAACCTGCTCCTTGACATGGAGGCATCGCACGCCCCTTTCAACAGAGCCGACAGTCTGCCGTGTTGCGGACTACCTCGGGTCCCTGTGTCATGGCCTCGGTGAATGCGACAACATCTAGCTTGTTAACGTTATCGTCGCCCGACTTCCGGGTTCCTTTTCTCTACGCTGCCGTGTTGTATGAGTAGAGTCACGTATCGGTGCTTGCTATACGTTTCGGCCTCTAACACTTTCCATTGCGCCACTCTGGCTGCCATGTTCCCAGAGTCTAAGGTCAAATCGAGGACCGCCTGGTGTTGAGGACCCGTCGTTTAGGATCACCAGGCCGACGAAATTGGCACCTTATTTCTCAGTCGGACTGTCCCAGACTGCTCTCTTTGTCATAAAGTCGCCTCCTATAATAATGTACCGTCCCTTGTTGTCTAGGATGCATTTCATCGCGGCCATGCACCGGCCCAGTAACTCCTGGTTGCTTATTGGAGATACGTACACGCTTCCCAGGGTCGTGGCCATATCTGGACTCCCACAAACTCCTTGGCCCTGGCCACCAACTTCATCGTTACGTTATTAAGATCGCTGCCTCTTCTTGTAGGCAAGCCAACTATGATAACTCCTCTATCCGTTTCGGGTTCGACTCAATAGCTAATACTACTAATACTAAATATCGCCCCTGACTGGATGTGGCCCACTGAAGGCTGTGGGCCGCCCGGAACCTGTTGAGGTTAATCTGTACAGGCGCACCTCTATTGCGTCCATCTTGCCTCGGATCCTCCTGTCCCCTGTTTCGGCCACTTCGACAGCCGCCGTTCGCCCCGCGAACAGTAGGGGGTTTCATGGCATTGGCCTCCAAGTTAGCTTGGCTGTTCTGCTTCTAGCCTTACCTCCAGCTTCATGGTTTGCTATCGAAGCTGCTCCTGGCCATTTTTCAGGGCCCTATTTTTCCGCCAGGAGATCGTGGCCCGGTGCTCCTGTCTCAGACACGTCTAGTGCTGGTACGAAGGATCCGGACCCCTGCAACGTTAAATGTTTCGCTGTTGTCATCGTGAAAAAGAACGTTTGGTCTCCACGAGTTTTTCTTGTCTCTCTTAGACGTTTCACGCTCTCTCATTGGTGTTTATATTGATTGGTTGCACTTTATTTTTTCATACAATGAAAGAAAGAAGGAGATTGACCCCTAGCCCTTCATACCTAATAGCGTCGAGATCGCCTTGTTCGTACCCTGCATCGCCCGATCCCAACCTTCCTCGGTATGTTGCTATGTCTCCAACAACCCCACCGCACCCTTCGTGTCCATCGATTTTAAAAGTTCCTTTCCCCACAGTTCCACAATATAAACATCAATAAACTATTGAGTAGCAGAATTTAAATGAGACCGTATGAGCTGCCAAGACGAACATCGCAGTGGTCGAGCAAATTCACACCAGAAATGGTGTAGAAAATCCACCAAATGGCTTTGTATGATCGTCCACTGGAAGTGAACGAGCTAGCAGCCATGGTCGGAATTTCAAAAAGTTTAAAACGTTGCATATGAACGGAAAAGTTGGCCATTAGAAAGCTGTGTGCAAGATGGATGCCACAATGAAATAATAACAGCACCGTGAGGTTGGTTCAATCAAGAGTTTGGCGATGTTTCGCAGCAATAAAGCCGAGTTTTTACGGCGATTCATACCCATGGATCAAACATGGGTCTGTCACTTCACACTTGAGATGAAGGAACAACCAAAACAATAGACGGAAGGAGGAGAAACGGCTTTAAAGAAGGCATAATCATGGCGAAAAATGTTAAATACTACCAACGGCGAGTAATTATTGCAGAGTTTGAGTCATGAAATCATGAAAAAGAACGGTCATATTTAGCGAAAAATAAGATGTTGTTTCATCAAGACAATGCACCAGTTCACACATCCTTTATTACAGTGCCAAAAATGAATAAGTTAAAGTTCTAATTGTTTCCTCATTCGGCCATCCGATTATTTTCTTTTTTTAAACATAACACAAAAAATTCGGTTGTAAAAGACTTGTCAACAATGAGAACGGGAAGTCTGCGGTTGATGGCATTTGAGGGGCGCGGCGATTCTCTTTATAAATGGATATCGAATATATTGAACATCGCTGGGAAAGGTGTATAGAGAAATAAAGATATTTGTACTCACATTGATTGTGTATTCTTGTTAAGTAGGTACTTTCGGGACTACCCTTGCATTACGTAATTAAAACATTTAAAACCCAACACATTCAAATATCCGACAAATATCCAACAATTATTGAATAATATTTAATACAGGAAATGCGGAAAGGCCGATAACCAAATAAACAATGTTTCTCTCTCTATTTAAAACATATTAAAAATGTGTAGCTAATTAATGAAGCATTCATGTTTATTTCTCATGATTAATATGTAATCATTTGTTTTCTGAAAATTGTGTGTTGGTGGAATGAATTTGCCTCTTGGACCGTCCCTGCGCCTACGGTCTGCCTGTGACTGATATCAATTTTTCAGTTCGCCTTGTTGATACCAACTGAAATGATTAACCTAAATACACCAAGGGAGCGCTATAAACTTTAGGCTGAAATTACGGTATGACGTTTAATTATTTAAATGTATATGCTTCCTGAAAATAACATAAATAAGCTGTAGTAGGCTTTAAAGTAATTAATTCTACCACAACACAGTTTGCATTTTGGGATATTTATCTTATATTACTGATAGTAAAAATTGCGTTGCATTACATTACAAAACGTAATAAAATGTTAATATTGTAAATGAATTAATATTTAATATTGATAATATTGGCGTTAATTGACATCAAAATTAATACAACTCTAATGTTTAGGTTACATTCGACTGAGGGCGCTTCTTATTCGATGCCAACTTTTTTTACAATTCTACAAACTTCTTGAAATTTGAAGAAAGTCATTAGATAACGACAAAATTTTAAAGCGTCTGTTCTCTTTCACTTTTTTGTGTCTGTAAAATAATCGTCTGTAATGATAGAGGATCGCCCACTTCGTTCCTCGTCTTGTGCCACCTTTGAAAGCTCTAGCGCAATTCCATACCATTCTATCGCGAATGATGAGTTTTTTTCTCATAAACTTCATTGATCTCACGATGCATTTCAACCGCTTTCACGCCTTTAGCCCTAAGAAAACGAACCATAGCGCGTATTTAGTACTCGAAAATGCATTTTAAATATTCACAACAAATGTAAACACAAATATCGATTGTTTCCGCAATTATGTAGAAAAGTAGATTAAGTTACAAGTTTTATTGTAAAAAGGTATAATTCAAAACGGTACTTACTTTAAAAGCACGCCTCTTATAATCCCCAAAAAGGTAACTTTTGGTAATGGTAAAACAAATTGTTATGGATCTATCTATAAAGAGAAATATCTCTAAATATATCAATTTTCCGTCTTAGGATGTCAATATTTTTTAATTTGCCCAAATATCGGATAATCTCAATATTTTTATATCGATAAGAAATACAATCAGTACTTGAAATACGATAGCACTTAACTTGATAAACATGTTATTTTTTTTACAGTTTTAATTATTGCGTCCTCCTCGATGGGGTACACCCTCCATGGTGATAGGCTCGACATATTCCCATCCCAGCTACCAAATCATGACCCGAACTCATTCCTTCGCATCGACTCGAACAACAATGTGCAGGTGCTCACGTGTCCAAAGGGATTTCGATTTGATTTTCAACTCGTGAAGTGCTCCGAGATCCCCGATGCCGACAGCTCGGGGGCAGTGCATAATCTATGTCCGGAGAGTCTGCGGGGAACGATTCCCTACTGGAAGGACTGCAGTAGGTTCGTGAACTGTTGGGATGGAATGGGCTATCTCATGAAATGCGATGCGCATCTGCTCTTCAACGAAGTAATAGACCGGTGCGACCAGCCGGAAACGTCTAATTGTTGCGAGTATTGGGAGAAGAATCCCGTCAGACTTGTTGCATAATAATGGAAGCTGTATAACCGATGGAAACTACCAATTTTCATGTACATTTAATAATAAAAATAAATAATAATTATAATTCATAATGTTTGTTTTTATTAAAATGTACGCTGTCATCAGCAAACTTGATAAATTAAAGTTCCATTTTCCTACATTTTAGTTTCCGTTATGACTAATATATCAACTTGTGCTTTCTTGATCTCATTGCATTACTCAATTTTGTATCTTAATTTTCCTTATATTTCAACCTCCTATATAGTTAGTTTCTGTCTATATTCTACCGCCATTTTTAATTCTCTACTTATAATTTATCTTACTTTTTTTCTCGCCATTTTATTTGGATCCCGGACGGAATGGATGTGAAAAATAATGTTTAATATATGGACATATATTGTTTTAATTGCTGCTCTTTATTTCATTTCTACATTTTATTCTCCACGAATAATTTTTGCAACCTGATTTTTACATTCTAGGCATTTCCTCCTTCTTCTTTTGTTGTGTTCTTTATTCGTATTCCTCTCTATAAATATCGTTATTTTTTTATAAATCAAAAATTATTTTTCACATCTTCTTAAAGGGACGAATAATGGAAGCTGTATAATCGATGGAAACTACCAATTTTCATGTACATTTCATAATAAAAATAAATAATAATTATAATTCATAATGTTTGTTTTTTATTAAAATGTACGCTGTCATCAGCAAACTTGATAAATTAAAGTTTTAAGTAAATATATTTATGTAAGAAGGATATATCAAAACTTTATTTTTAAGATGCCTTAATTATGTTGGAGCGCAGCGAGTCAGGCTGGCTGCTAAATACAGCAAATATATAAAGTTGCGTACATTTTCAATACTATTTCTCTTTACTAGAATTATAGTTTAATATTATTTGATTTTTTTAAATTTGTTGATGCATTTATGTCTATTCGTAAAATTAATGAAATGATTGTAATATGTAAGAAACAATCCACTTCAACATAAGAGTACAATTACAAAAATGTGTATCGACGCTAAACTAATTTTTATGATTGTCATTAGATTAACAAAATAACAGCTGTTATGCCAACAAAGTATAGCAGTAGTAGTAGTTACTGTATTTATTACAATTTGTGACTGGTTATCAACCTTTGGGTTCTTCTGCCTAGTGCTACTATTTGTGTATGTGTGTTAGGACTTGATACTTCAGAATATAATATAATATATAAATTTAATGACTGTGCTTTGGTTTGTTTCGTATTAAATACATGTATTTAGTAACACTAAAAATTTAAAACTTTATGCACCCAACATAATCGCTTCATCTGGAATACTGTGAACATAATAAACGTTACTGCATTTAAATAGGTATGTGTAAAGTACTTAATGTTTAAGTAAATTAGTTATCATTAAATAATCGGATGTTGCCATTGCACATTTTATACGTATGATATTTATTGGAAGAAATCGATCACAAGAGAATATTGATTAATGCATTTTTTTTAGTGTAGTTAGAATAATATCAGCTCGAATGATTACAGTGATAATTACCCATTGGCATAATTGTTAGTCTAATCATCCTATTAGGGTAATTGTCACTGTAATCAGAATCTAATTGGTTCATGTAATCAAAATAAAGTGAATTAATTGAAACTTTATGAGGTTAATTGTCAATATAATTAATACCCCCATGTACTACGGTGGTTAGCACCCCCGCGGGTATCCTGGGTTCGAGTCTCGACTTATAATAATGATACATTAGAGAACAATAAAATAACACGCGGCAAAAGGACCCGAAGATCGTCACCAAGTCACTAATGTATCAAATACAATAAATACTACGAAAATACGCCAGATAATTAAAAAAATACATTGTACAAAATTTCATAAACATCATGTTAATTTATTATCAAAATCGTAAAATTGCCGTTGGTAAACATATTTACAACGAGACGTGAGATTGTAAAATATACAGTAGTTTATCTACTACTAATGATCTTATAAAAGCGATTTCAGCTAAAATTAATGTATGTGCCACCATTTGTTTGGCCTTCCTAATCTTTTGTAGCTTGAATATTTGCTTCCAAAAGTTTCTTACCTGGTACTGAGCTGTTCGTAATAATTTGGTGTCCCCACCAACCTAACTGTATATGGTGGTTGTAGTTCAAAGTAGAATATATCTTTTGTTCCATCTATATTTCCCATTAGCTTTAAATTAAGCATCTGTTTTGACTTATTTTCATTTTGTTTTAATTTCGTTTGTATTGTACAAAATTGTAACCTTATGAAAATAAATTTAATTCGGACAAATACTCCATACGATCTGACATATCGTATTTTGAGCATTTCTGTACGGCGGTAAATCAAATACTAATTAGAAAAGTTAAATCATCATCCCTATAATACATAAACAATGTTTAGTAACCAACCGACTTGTCATTTATGACATTTGTGCCGTCAGTAAAAGAGTAAAACTTTATTACTTAAATTATAATTTAAATCTTATTTATTATATTAAAATCAATATTCACTCTAAATAGTAAAACTTAATCCAACTGATGGTATGTTCTAGATTGTAAAGTTAAATGAAGAAGGGCAAATCAATGTTACTTTTAGAAATAATTTTGTAATAGTTTTCATACGAATGCAGAGAATTTAATTGATTATGACTATACTCCGTCGACGGACGGGAATTTCACCCAGTATTTAATAAACACGAAGCTATTTATGCATTAAAAAATATTTTTATTCTATACACCGTCCTATTTGTGCAGCATGCATGCATGGAACATATACCTATAGACGCCCATGATTCACGCTTTGTACCTATCATTTTTGATATATAGAAATAATAATTATGCATAGAATTAAGAAGTATATTTTACATACACAGAACCAATATACAATCAAAACTAATAAGTTAAAAACTCGTCCACGTTACAAAGCATTAAATTCAATATATTTTACGAAATTGGTTTGTTTATGAGAAATTTACAGCTAAACGCAAATATATTAAACTTTAATGTTATTGCATTCAGCAGAAATAAATTGTGCCCCATTGACACACAATTGTTACCGCAATATTGACATAAATTTGTCTACTGCAGGCGCACGGGGGTTGCAATACGGTCACGTAACGCTGCCTTCTTGAGCGCGATAATAACATCTCGCTGAGCTTGAGAATATATTTTCTTCACAAAAGTATTAAAAAAAAACCTTCAATACCGCCAACATAAAATTGAACTATATGCATAATGCATTGCACTTTTTCATTTTCCACTATAGAGCAACTTTAATACGTAGGCTATTAACTCCTTTATAAAATATTATGAGATGCTTAATACATTTGAGGATCACAAGCAGCTCAATATTGCTCTATAAAATATGCAAATTGCAAAATAATTTGTAATGCTACTATGCCCGACCTGCAGTACATACTTCGTTGGTTTCCATTAACGACACAAAATTAGCTGGCTGAGTTTGACAGAGATGGATTCGTATAGAGCGCTTGTCAGCGAACAAGATAGATTAGCGAACTATTTAATCCCTCATTAATTTGCTATTGACGCTGAAAGAATCGTGCTGATAGTTATCTCCTCACTAGATGCTCGGCAACAGGGAAAGTAATAATGGGATAATGAAATGATTAATTAATTGTTTAATTCACTCGTTGCATAATTAGTGTAACTACTAATTACTATAAAATTTATTCAGAAAGTCAATTTAAAAATAAATTCATTACCAACGATGATGACAGATAAATACACTGCCAACCGAAACAAAATTTAACTTGGGAAAACTGACACTAATAATAATTTATAATATTGAAAATATGTTTCCTACAACCCAGCTCAGTGGTCGAGTGGTCCGTCTCGTACTGAGCATTGGGGAGCCCGAGTTCGATCCCCAGCGGGGAACGAATTTGCGCGAATCACCTTTCACAGTTTTTCAGAGGTTTTCTGTGAAGTTAAGGTAAATACCGGGTGATTAAACTCCTCTGAACTTCTCCCTTGACCGGCCGAAAAGCCTCACGGCTAATAGCCGTATAAAGATATAAGTATATATAAGTTTTTTTTTTGTTTCCTACATATTTTTAAAAATACCCTAAAGTATTCGTTTGTTTTCCTTAGGTTTTATAACTTAACTATATGAAGTTATAAAACCTAAGGATAAACAAACCAATGCTTTAAGGTATTTTCACCTTTTCAATTGTTCTTGAGATACATCTATTTTTTGTTCATGCCGAAACTAGTAAGGTATCACTACCATCACTACCATCACTTCAGTAATCGGAGTGTAGAAACGTCGTTTTAAACAGATTAAAATGAGAGAGTTAATACTATTAAAAAATGTCGAAGGTCTTGTATTGTCTCCTTTATTGACAATAGTTCTAACGGCATTTTTTAATATTTTGGCTGTGGCCCAAGTGAATGTACGGTAAGTATTAGGCAATAAAACGAATACATTATCATCATAATCATCACTTAACTTCATTATTATTCAAATATTATATTTTACAAGAAAATGTGAAACGTTTGGAAGCTCTTTCAATATGCAGGGAAACTTTTTAATAATTCATATACTCCGAATTCTGTGTTTATTTCTAATAAAGAGAATCTGTATACTAAAGGGCTTTCAGAAAAACAAAAAGCGTGAAACATTGATGAAAAACAAATATGGCAAAGTTTCCCCAGAAAGATTTTAATATAATGACCTATATTATAACATCTGAAGGATTCTAATATAGCACATCTCGCGTTCCCATTTTTTCGTATTCCGTCCATCTTTGATGTAATAATAATAGTGATATTGCCATCAGCTCTATAATACAAAGACACTGATGTACGAAATATTTAATTATATAGTGTACATCATGAAAATACGTCTTTTAATTAGCAATGTTCACAATCAAATTTGAATCTAAAACTGCAGCTACAATACTAGTAGTATACAGGGTATGTATTAATTAGCGAAGGAACTTCAGGTAGCGCTGTCGCTCATCAAAATCTTCGAGCGAATCTTAATACAAAAATATTGGACCATGCTTCCTCAGTACATTTGGAGTACTTGCATTTACATGGGTATCTTAATATTTATTACGAGCATGGTAACCGAGTATATCAATTATATAGCAACGCTCCGTGAATATTGGAACAAACTTTAGTTATATGTATAGCCAGATCTTTATTTATTACATTAAGCAACATATTAACAACGATATAATGAAATACATTTTAAAATTAAATATTTGTTTATAATTTCTTTGTAGTCGAGTAGGGCCATCAATCCGCGGTTTTGCTGCGTCATAATAGCTCGAATTAAATATCGTCTGTTTTCAAATCAGCTGTAACCTTTGTGGTTTAGTTTGCACTATTCGTTCCAGCTTTTTTTGCGGTGATTTCTAATAAAACCACATCATGTATATTTCTGGCTAGTATTTTGTGGAGCGCTATCATGCAAGTAGCTTGTCATGCCCTATCTGCAGTGGCGTTTCGTCTAGTGCCTGTTCTAAAACGTTGAGATATTCTTATCGGCATTAAGGCGATCCTGTCTGATATTTCTGTTAGGCATGCGGGTTTTCGTCAGCCCAAAGGTAATCTTGTAAACGTGAATGCATCGCTTCAAAGAATAGGTCTCCAGAAGTCGTCATTATCACGAATTCTATTTAACATTGTATTGCAGTATCATTTCAAAACACCTTTGCTACTTTTGGGGGTGAAAAACAACTTCTACGTAAATATAATTTTACCATTCTTCTATATTCTGTGCAGCTCTATATGTCAAAAGACAATGAAATAAAATGTATAGAGGCCCAGGAAGCACGGTACAATATTTTTGTATTTAGCTTTTCAACTCCGATTTTCGATTTGATGACCAATTTCGCCACCTGAAGTTCGTCTTCTTACTCATTTTTTATCACATTTCCGCAACCATACCCACCGCTCGTCCGCAATTTTTAATTGCCGGTATCGTACCCTAGTATCCACCTCTTTAAGCTTTTCATCCTTTGCCCTTTCCTTGATCTTCTTCTGGACCTGTCTCTCCTCAGCAGTTATCGTTAATTTAAATGCGCACATCAGCTTTTGCCAAGTAACCACAGACTTACTTATTCAATTTCGACATGAAATAGTACATGTTCTGTAGTGTAAGTTACCAGTACTCTCGCCATATGCCCACATTGGGTGATAATAATAAAACCCGTATATAAAAATTTGTGGATAAAAGTCTCAGTCATTCACTTATAAATTCTATATTTTCATCTTTCGCTGCTCAGCATGCTATTCTATAACTATCTACTATTTACCCACACCTCTTTCCATAAATTGTTTTATCCCCACTCCTGCAGTCTATGGCATTGATTTCTCCCCACCCAGGAACGTGTTCAAACCCTGCTCATTTTCAATCACTTCCAATCCTCTTATTCCCCACACTTCGAAACCATACAATATAATTGCCTTTACATATACATCCCACATATTACACGCTAGGTTCCCACAAAATACACGCTAGGTTCATGCTTCTCTTCTTCTCAGTCTTTTACTGGTGGCTGGTGGTTGAATCTCTGCTTTGGTATATCTCCTCCTGCCACACTTATTTTCTTTAGTTAATTCAAGGAAGTTTCCAACTCTAACATCATGCGGTCTTCCTCCTTGCTATCTATATTTTGAACATCCATTCCCTCTTGCATGCCCTAGTTAGCTTTCCATTCCTACTCACGTATGCCGATATCGATTTTCGTTTGCTCCTTGCATACCTTCAGTATCTCCTCTGTCACCACTAATCCTTCTGCCTTTCAAGCTGCGATATTATTTAACCGCATCACAGACTTAATCACTAATATGATTATTCTACCTTTTGTTCTGCCCCTTAAGACGTCTATCATAGCCCCTTGCACGACCCAGTCTCAGCCTATCGGAACTATAACTATATCGGACTATTCCGTCCTCCAATACCTCTTCTGTTGTCCAAGTCTCTACCTAACCTACAACAGCCTTATAAGTTAACTAATTATGTAACTCCCTTTACGGCACGACAACCATAACCTTCTTTGCGAGCCCATCCACGTCCCAAAACCCCTATTCTAGAAAACCCTTTGTTCCGCTCTAACTCCCTCTCCGTTGTAGTCAGGTCATCATCAATGTATACCGTTGCGCCCTTCATGTTCGCTTCGAGTTCCGCGCGTATAAATGGATGGAACATATAATTCCCCCGCATTCGCAGTGCCTCCAACTTTCACTCACGTCTGCCGATTTCTTTATCTTCTCTTCTAATACTTCTACCACCTACCACATACTCTTCACTATACCGTCTAACACTACCCTCCCTGATATGCTACGGCGCCAGCAGTTCACATAATATTGTTTTCTACAATGAAACCTCTGTACGATTTGGAAAATCTCCCAACATCCCATTTTATTTGGTCTTGTTGCTTTTTAGCAGATTATCTTCGTTTACTTTTCCTTTCAGTGTTACATCCTTTTCTACTCTGTACCACTAACATTCCGTTTTTCCTTTATACGTGTGGCACACTTGGGAATTCTTTCGAGATCCTACTACCCCCTCAAATTAGATCATTATCAAAATAAATTTGTTGGAGAATCTAAATCCATTTTTGCTTTGCGGATTTCTGCTTTCTTAGCAATTTCTGCTTCAATATTTCTGATCCTTTGTTATAAACATTATATTTCATCATTTTCTTACTTTCGTGATAGTTTTGCTCTCTTTAATATCTTCGGTATATACCCTCTAAAATAGATACGGACTAACAGGCAACAGTAAAACAGTATCTCTTTCCCATTTACTGACGATCTTAATTAATTTTTGCTTTGGCGAATGTTCTTCTCTCCACCATCTGCATTATCTTCGTGACACTTATTATGGTTCTATTCTACAACTCAAAATATGTGGTTTCTACATAGCTAGTCAGCGTCAGTCATAAAATAACCTATTTTTATATCTTATGATTAGTTATTCCAGCTACGCTTAATTCCACATTGGCACTCTTTTCACATATCACTATATATATATATATATATATATATATATATATATATATATATATATATATATATGTACGTACGTTTCTTATCTCACACTGTCCCAATTCGCTGAAAATCTAGAACTATTATTGCTGAATGTTTACACCAAGGATGGGCAACCTACGGCCCGCGACTAACATTTGACTGGTTCGCCAAACTTGCATCATGAAAATATTACCAAAATGTATATATTTCAAGATTACTCACAGTTTTTGTATTATTGCTCTAGCGGAGCAAAGCTGTCATTGATGCAGTTGGCAATGGTAAAAGCGGCCAACGAGAATGAGTAGTGGTTCTTGTCAGTTCGTTAAGTTCAGATTCAAAAGATTTCGAAGTTGAATAACTCCAACTTCTGAATCTCTTTTTAAAATTTGAAAAAAGTAAATCCTTCTAAAATATGTCCGCCCCTTCAAATGGTAAATACAGAAAGGAAAAGAACGTCGTATCTTCCAGGAGAATGAAAACAAGAATATGTTTTTGCCATTTTTAAGGACAAGCCTATTTGTCTGATATGTAATGAAACCGTTATAGTTTTAAAAGAATACCAATTAAAAAGACATTATACTAGCAAATATTTGCAAAAATATATAAGATTAACAGGACAACAAACGTTGGTTGGGCTACAAAATGTAGTGAACAAGCAGAAGATATCCTTCGTGCGAGTTATGTTATTAGATTAGAGAGTCATAAGACGAATAGATACAATTGCAGACAAAATAAAAGGCTTTCTTGGAGATGTGGAAAAATGTGTCGCATTTTTCATAGCATTGGACGAAAGCACTGATATTACTAATAGCATAACTAGCAATTATTCATGCAGTCGAGCAACATTTCAATATAACTAAAGATTTGCTAGCAATAGCCAGGGAGGCAGGGGAGGGCCCACGGAGATCGAAGCAGCTCACGGCACTAATAACAATAGACGTGCGTAACGCATTCAACACCGCGAACTGGGAGCTCATCGTCGATGGATGCCGAAACATGGGGGTCGGCGGTATGCTACTAAAGATGATCAGTAGCTACCTGGAGGGGAGGACAGTACAGCTTACCACGGGGATGACCAACATCACCAAAACACTTACGTGCGGAGTTCCACAGGGATCGGCGCTATGACCAACACTGTGGAACTGGAACTCTACCGGAGGGGGCCACGATTATCGGCTACGCCGACGATCTGGCACTGGTGGTTGTGGCAAAGGATGTGCCGGAGATCCAGACTCGAGTGAACGAGAGCCTAGCACGGGTCAGCGAATGGCTAGCAGGGAGTGGACTCAGCATGGCCACGGAAAAGACGGAGGCGGTCATGCTGGTAGGTAGAAGGCGAATTGGACAGGCCTCCTTCATGGTCCAGGGAAAGACGGTCACTCCCAAAGAGTCCATCAAGTACCTAGGCATCAGAATTGACCGGGGAATGAACTTCGCTGCGCACGTGGCAGAGGCGGCCGGAAGGGCAAGCCAGGTCACAACGGCTCTTGGCCGTCTAATGCCGAACATCCCAGGGCCGCGGGAGAAGAAGCGAAGTATGCTGGCGCGAGTAGCCGACAGCATCATGCTATATGGAGCCCCAGTCTGGGCCCATAAGATGACTGCGGAGAGGACGAAGAATTTTATGGGAGCGGCCCAAAGACGAGCGGCCCTCAGAGTGGTAAGTGCCTACAGAACCACGTCCAGGGAGGCAGTGCTCGTGGTGGCCAGTAGCATCCCCATCGAGCTCTAGGCAAGGGAGCGAGCGAAACTGCACGGAAGGAACAGGGAGTTGACAGCCACTGACAGGGCAGAGGAGAGAACTGAAACCCGAAGGCTATGGCAGGAGCAGTGGGAAGGCATTACCGAGCGAGCTGCGTGGACCCGGAGGCTAATCCCGGTCGTCGAGGCCTGGACAAGCAGAATGCACGGCGAGATCAACTACCACCTCACCCAGGTCCTCACAGGACACGGCTGCTTCCGGGCATACCTCCACCGTATGAACCGGGCAGTGACGGACATGTGCAGTTATTGCGGAGACCGCAGGGATAGCGTGGAGCATACCATCTTTGCATGCCAGCGATGGGAGGGCCAACGGTCGGCTCTGAGCCGGCGGATAGGGACCGAGATAACACCAGACACCATGGTGCCGCTGATGCTGGAGGATGATGATAAATGGGAAGCCATCACCCACTGCATCAGGGAAATTATAAACCGTAAGGTAGAAGAGGCGAGATAGGACGGAGATCTACCCAGGCCTGAAGTAATGCGCGAGCGGTCCCGGGCCTGGCGGTGGAAAGAGGTGGGGGTTTAGCTGGTAGGTCGCCTCAAGAGAGTCGGAATCCAGCACATCCCGGGGGAGAATGCCAACAAGGCCCCCCGGGCGTCTATGAAGATTCCCCCCCTCATGCGGGGAGAAGTCATTTTTAAAGAAAATAATAGGGTTTTTAGTGCTTTTAAACTCGACTGGCAAAAGTTGATGAAGATAGAGCTTTCACTATGATAGGGAAAATATGGGAGTGGTGTCTAAAATAAAATTTTAGAAAAATGTACACAAAAATCTATTTATATTTCTCTGTATTATGTATCAATAAAACATTTGTACTAAAACCTATGGGAGATAATGAATGGTATCTGATATTGATGTCACCAGTTATAACCCATGGGAAATATTTTCAAAGCAAACATCGATTCTGGAAAAATCACATTCTTATGGGAAATACATATCATTTTTCGACCCTAGCTGCTCACACAAATTTCGATAAGCATGGCACGGCACAGGAACTTCATTAAATACAGATTGTCCATCCAGATTTGAGGATATCCATTCACGTGAACTTCAATTTCAAAGATTCATGACGTCGTTTGATATGAACGTGGAGCAAGTGGAAAAGTCGCTTCAAATAGAATTAATTGAACTTCAGACAAGACTTTTACATGAGATATGTTACTAAAGATAAATATCCAAATTTTATTAATTGTATATGGAATATTATGACTGCCTTTGTAAGTACTTGTTGCAGCCATTTTTTTTAAATGCATTTTACGAAATAAAACAATAGATCAAGAATTGTCGATACTAATTTGGAAAACTCCTTACGCGTAGCAACAACTTCACATTCACCAAATATTGAATTTAATGCAAAAGAGAAGAAATCCAAAGTTTCTCATTAATTAGGGTGTAGCATAATATGATTATAAGAGGTTATTTGTTGATTGAATTTTACTAATTTTACTATTTTATTTTAAACTACTATGAATAAAAAGTTCTTTATTTATTTAAGTATATTAATTGAATCCTTTTATTATTATAATAATAATAATTATTACAATACTGGGTATGCATATCTATACTTATTCGTTTTTATTAAATAAACAATATTATTACCATTTCGTTTTTGTTTTGGCCTGTGGCCATACTAAATTGTTCTATTCGGCCCGCTATAGAAAATGGCCCATGCCTGGTTTACACTATTTGAACCCATGAATGAAAGTATATTGTTTTCAAAAACATTGTAACTTTATTTATATATTTGTATGATTTAGGAACACTAGATGGCAAACACACAAAATATCTACATAGAACTAAGTTATTAGTAGATGGAAAAGTATAAACTTTATATTTGCATAACTTATTAAAATAATTTGCATAACATATTAATTTTTGCATATTGTTAGCTATATATTTCACTCTACACGTCGATCTAGTGCAGTGGTTAGCACCACCGCTTTACGTATGTGCAAACTGGGAGACGATTTTCTGAAGTAGCATGTTTGTAACAAATGGCAGAAGGACCCGAAGGTCGATAGCCCGTTAGAGAATTGTATAAATACAGTACACAAAATACTACTATTAATTCACTCTTAAATAACATGCGAAACCTTGTGCACATTTCCCATGATATTTAACACCATATATGCTGAATAATACATATATAACTACATAAGAAATGAGATCATTTATTAAATACCAATAAACCATTTCACTTCCATAATCCGCGTATATATGCTATATAGTGAAATGTAATCTGAATATTTCATGTGATTTAATGCGAGTGAAAATTCCGCTAGGGCAGATTAATTCGCGGTCAATTTAGCCAACGATTTCGCCTCAATGCGGTAGCTTTTAATAGTCGCATAAAATTCCCCCGTGCATTATTAATAAATTAACAGGAATTATAAATGTAATCGCTTGAATGAATTAAAATCAGCATGTTGAAATTGTGCGCACGTAATGCACTGACCGAACTGTTGTGGTATCATTGGTTGCAATGTATTGTAATTTTCAAAATGTAAGTACTTCAAATGGCTATTTGACTAGTGTAATCGAGTTTAGAAGAGAATAAACAATGAATTCCCATTGACAATTATATATCTATATATTATTATATATCTATATATTATTATATATCTATATATTATTATATATCTATATATCTATATATTAATAGTCACTGACTCCGTCCGATTCCCAGATAGCTACTCGGTATGCTACTTGGGATATTTACCCTTACGTCGTTTGTTTGTAAGTAGCAGGGCAAGTGTTCCGTTACCGACGTGACCAACGGCTTAAAATTTCTTCCGAAGCACCGTGGAGCGCATATGTTTCAACTACGATTTATGCAGCGAGACCCGAGATTGAGTAGATTCCACATTATTGGGACACATTCGGACCAAGGTATATTATCGTAATTAAGCTGTTCATATGCGAACGGTAACGGTAATTTAATTGATGACAGTATTGTTTATGCTGGAGGTTTTACAGTGTATATATAGATGAATAAAACCAAATTACTTTATGTATATAACACAATTTTTTATTTCTCAATAGTTTAAAGCAACTAAACTTGCCATTACAATACTTAACTATATAAACTATAAGGTGAGTAAAAAGATATTATTAATTGGAATCTGGAGAAACAATTACAGTATTAAATATGATAATCAGCATTATATTACGATATTAAAACTATACGTACGTACATGTATGGCCATGACAGAGTAGCGACAAACTATATTGTAAACGTGTACAAATACAGAAAATATTATGGAAACTTAGAAGGCACTTCTAACGCCGCGTCCACACTAAGCCGATCGACAAGGACGATCAACTGAATCAATTATAAATTAATTTAAATCAACTGAATCACTCATTTAAATGAGAGTGATCCAGAAGGTACTGCAGTGGTGGCTACTGAAATTCTCATGGCAGTTGTTGAAAGTTAGCACCAGCCTCAATTTGTCTCGACTCGTTCTCCTTCTTCCTCTCCCTAGCAAACTGGCTTGAGGTAGAAGAAAGATTAAAAATTTGCAATATTTCTTCTACCTCAAGTTTTTCATTTCCAAAAGAAATTGCAATTGCCATTAGTCCATCATGCCTTCAATTTAAATTTTTTGTATTGTGCATCAGTTCGAGTCCCACAATAAACTTAGAACACGATACATTTCAATACAAAAAAGTAGTGGCTGCTTCTGTCATTAACATCCCCAGACTCCTCGGTATCGCTACGTCCTCCCCGAGTTTGCAGCATCATCGTGAGCCGCTCACGATACCAACTGCGGCACCTGAATATGGTGTGGGCCTCGTGATCCGTGTGGTTACAGTGTCTGCATTTCGGCGAGGCGGCTTTCCCATTTCGGTGCAAGTATTGTTGATGAATGCTGTGCCCAATTAAAAAGTTGCGTAACCCAGTGGTCCATTGTCCCATGCTCTGTTCCTGCTAGTGGGCTAATCTCGGGGAATAACTAACCTCGTCGTCCAATCGGCCGTCTCCGTTGTCCCATCGTGGTCCCGTCGTCTCCAATATATATATTTAGTGCCCCTCGAGTACACTCGAAGCGTGAAGAACTTCACACCGATATCAGAAAGAGTTCTATTGATTCAACTTGACGCAATCCCGTTAACATCAATATTATCCAGGTCTACGCACCAACTGCGGATAAACCAAACGAAGAGCTGGAAGAATTTTATGGATCCATCACAGAACTACTACGAGCATTTCCAAAACAGGAAATCATCATTACAATGGGGGACTTTAATTCAAAACATGGAGCAGGATTCACGTCAGAATACATCGGACAGTACGGGTTAGGAGAGAGAATCCATCGGGGCGATACTATGAAAGTCTTCGTCGAGGAGAATGAATTCGTCGTACTGAACACACAATTCAAGATGCCCCCAAGGAAGCTTTATACTTGGAAATTCCCTCTCAGCAGGCCAGACCGTCCCATCAGAAACCAGATCGATTTAATAAATAAAAGATTCCGTAATAGTTGCACTTGTGCTAAAACATTTCCCGGTGGCGATATTAACTCTGACCATGTACCAGTGGTTGGGGAATTTAAAGTCCGATTTAAGAAAACGAAGTCTAAAAACAATAACAAATGCAACATGAGCATACTGAAAGATCCTAACATCAAATGTGAGGTAGAAAAAGAACTAAACGAGAAAATCAATAAAGAAATTGATGAAACTGTGTCAGTAGAACAAATAGCAGTTCTGAATAAAATCATCCAAGAATCCAAGAAGACACATATTAAGGAAAGGGAAAAGAAAAAGTAGAAGAAATCATGGATGACAAACGAAATACTTACATTAATGGAGCAGAGACGAGAACAAAAGAGCAACAATGAAGAATACAAAAAAATAAACAAGTCAATTAGACAAGAAATTAGAAATGCCAAAGAAATAGAAAGAGCGGAAGCATGTCAAGAGATAGAAGAGCTGCAAAAAAGATATAACGAATTTAACGTGCACCGAATAATTAGAGAACTGACAGGCAAAACAAGATAAACGAACTTTGGAAAGCTGGTGAACAACGAGGGAAATATTATCATAAACTTAGAAGACAAGAAGAAAACGTGGAGGGAATATCTCAACAAACTATTTGAAGATGAAGAGATAATAGCAACACCAATCATCGAAGGAAACGGGACCGCACATCTTGGTAGATGAAGTGGACATAGCAATAAAACGAATGAAAGATGGAAAGGCGGCAGGGCCGGATGACATACAAGTTGAAATCCTGAAACTGTTAAGTGAGAAGCATATCAAAACACTCACCAACATATTCAACAGAATATACAACTCGGGCAGCATACCAGAAGAATGGTTGAAGTCGGAATTCATCGTATTACCAAAGAAAGTGGGAGCAAAAAGATGCGAGAATAATAGAAGTATCAGTCTCATGAGTCAACTTCTCAAAATATTCCTAAAAATAATACACAAGAGAATTTGTAACAAGT
Source organism: Lordithon lunulatus (assembly GCA_963942505.1). NCBI lineage: Eukaryota > Metazoa > Arthropoda > Insecta > Coleoptera > Staphylinidae > Lordithon > Lordithon lunulatus. Next base: position 41,028,928 of record OZ012668.1, read on the forward strand.
GCGAAGAACAAATGTCAGCAAATCAATTTGGGTTCATCAACGCTATAAGGGAAGCGCTTTTCTCAGTGCAGGTGCTCTTCCAAAGATCTAGAGGCGTAAATTGCGATATCTACGTGTGCCTAATTGATTATCAGAAAGCGTTTGATCGGGTGCAACATCACAAGATGCTAGACATACTAAAACAAGTGGGCATTGACGCCAAAGACCTCCAAATCAGCACCAACTTATACTGGAACCAGACCGCATCCATGAAAAGAGAAGACGAAGAAATAGAAGACATTAAAATAGCTAGAGGGGTAAGACAGGGGTGCATACTTTCTCCTATTCTGTTCAATTTATATTCCGAACAGATCTTTGAAGAAGCGTCAGCAGGCATAGAAGAAGGCATTTTACTGAACGGAGCTAGACTGAATAACATCCGGTATGCCGACGACACAATGGTATTCGCTGATTCTCTTGAAGGACAAACACTATTGACAGGATTGTAGCGGCTAGTGAAAGATGTGGACTGATGGATATCAATAGCGACAAAACAAAATCTTGGTCATAAGCAAAGGAAAGATAGCCATATATAAATCTTTACGCGCACAATCAACAAATAGAGAGAGTGAGACAAACAACATACTTAGGTACACTTGTGAACAAACACTGGGATAATATCCAAGAGATAAAAAGTAGAATTGGGAAAACTCGAGCTGCCTTCAATACATTGAATAACCTCTTCAAAAATCACGAACTCCATCTTGTTACCAAAGTACGCATGTTGAGGTGCTACATATTCCCAATATTACTTTACGGAGTCGAGTCCTGGACACTAAATGAAGCAATAACAAAAAAGCTTGAAGCCTTTGAGTTGTGGCTATATCGGATATCTTGTAAAGAACGGGTAACAAACATAGAAGCCCTCCACAGGTTGAAGAAAGAGAAGGAGATCATGGACACCATTAAAACCCGCAAGCTGGAATATCTAGGTCACATCATGCGGAACGAGGGCAGATACGCCCTGTTACAAGCCATCATTCAAGGCAAGATACACGGAAAACGAAGGCCGGGGCGGAGAAGAATTTCATGGTTGCAGAATCTCAGGGCGTAGTACGGGAATACGTCGAACGAGCTCTTCAGAATAGCAACCAATAAAGTGAAGATAGCTCATCGCAAACATTCGAAATCGGATAAGCAGATGAAGAAGAAGAAGAGTACACTCTTCCCAACTCGCCAACTCCAGCAGAACTCTATCGCTCCGCTGTAACAGTTCAACTGCCCTTCTCACTTGAATATTCAGTTTCAACCTCCCCATCATCTGAATCATCTCCTCTCGCGCGCGTTTTGTCTTAAAGTGAGAACGAAGCACGAGGAAGAAGTTTCGAAATGGGGGTAGTAGCATACCCAGGGTTACATTTAGTTCTTTCCTTTACAGAGAGCCAGTCTTCAACCAACCTTTACAGCATCTGCATTATTTCTCGAGATTTCTACCAAAATCTTTGTTAGTTAAATCGTTTAATTTGGTGTACAATTAAGTCTTATTTTTAATATACAAATTTGTTATTGTCAATACTTATTCATAGATTATCCTAACACAAACTATTACAAGTGATAGTGGACGACAAGGTACCGGTCCTCATAAAGCGGTTACAGACAGGAGGACGGCTTAAAGGTAATTAATGTTAATTTCTTAATTGATTACCATATTACTTACCGTTATTATCGTGGCATGCTCGGATGTATTAGTACTAATAAGTAGCAGAGTTATAAGAATGAACTACTTAATAGCACTAGAGAAACGACTATGCTTGCTTCCTTATTCCGGCCACTTTACCTGGCGGTATCCATATTTTTTACAATTCGGACGTTCATGATTTGAATTCGTTCAATGATGAAATGTTTGTCTTCTATATAATATAATAGAATTTACAATAATGAAGAATTTCCCGAATACTAGGAGGCGATTCTGCCCAACATACATAGCTAATGAGTAGTGATCGCACCCCTGTGTTTCTATAATCAACACACTTCAAAAAGATACCTCATTCGACACATGTTTTAAAATAAATAATTATCTAAGAGCCCACCCAGATTTTAAATAAAATGATTTACAGCTCGTACAGGATAATCTGACCGGCTAATTAATACGAAATGCTTTCTATATACCCCTTCATTTTCCGCAGTAAAATTCCAATGTATACACCCCTAAAAACAATTAAAAGCATGTAATTCAGCGCCAGTTGATTAATATTTTCCTTTTCACATTCCTGCGTAAATAAATACACCGATCCCTGTATACGTAGATTAGCAAACAAATATATACATTAAATATATAATATGCTTTACACAGTTATGTTCATTTTATCGTGCAGCTCGCTACTGCCGCCTTTAGCAAAAGCTGTTACTTGTACAATAGAAATAATTAAAAATACTGCACGGAGAAAGGGTGTATAAACGTCTTTTTCATCGGAACGTTTATTAATTCACTTCACCTGCTTTTAATTTCAGTGCAAAATACATGGAGCTCGAAGGGCGGTTGCATTATACACACTGCGCGCGTTTATAAGTATTTATATAGCCCGTAATTGCCCGTTTAATTTTTCAAGTGACCCAGGTACAAACCGCAACAACCGCTGGCAAACGTAAAAGTATTTAGTAGTCCTTAAACATTTATAGATCGTTTATATTTTTATACACCGCTCTGTACTGTTAAAACTTCATTGTCAAACACATGGCATTATAATTTCTGCAGTTTAAATAAGTTATTATAAAGTTTATACTGTACATTTATATATCGCTTCTCGGCCTTAGGACTAAGATCAAAGTGTAGGATACATTAATATTTAAATTGTATTTAAATGGCTCTGTGTGTGCTAAAATCATTTCATTGCAATAAAGCAATTCATAATACATAATATAAAAATCTCTCTTAATCTATTCTATTTTTACAGCATGTTAGTTTCTAAATGTCGCTTGGTTAATTAGTTAATCCCAAAATGTTGAAATTCCTCTCGGTCCCAAATTGTTTTCTACACAAAGATATGCATATCAGACCTTAATCGCTCTTAGGTCGAAAACTTTCCGGGGAGTTTGTGTATCAAGTATACACCGTTCCAGACTTCGTTAGTTTCTTAATTGGGCTAGTGTAGGAAGCTCCAGACTAATAATGAGTTCGAATTACGCCCTACAAAGGCAAGCGCCTTCTAAGGACCGTGTCTTATAATACAGAATCCTATCAATGACAAGGGTTTCGCAAACTATATAATGTAAAATTGATACAAAATGAAAATAGTTTGGGACAAGGGAAAATATAAGAATTTATAAATATAATTAAATATTAGGCGATATTAAATAACAATTTATAAAGGACAGATTATATTTATGTATGCAGCAAAGATTTAATACATTTGTAAACTTAACTATGACATTTTATAAAAACCTACAATGCGGTGACGTTGGGTATTTCATAGGATTTGCCAAACATGGATGCGTCTTAACTCAAAAGACACATTGCGTGCAATGTAAACAATAGACTCACATACATATTAATAATATTGGAGCTATAAGGCTAAGGTGTCGTGAAAGACGTAATTTTTAACGACATTTACACACTATAAAGTGTTATACATATCTAAATAAATAACCGTAATTTACTGTAATTCACGGCCTTTTACCATTACGTTAAAGTATATAAATCTCTAATCATACTTTTATATTATTAATCACTCTCTAGATTTGATTCCAACAAAAAGTAAGTTCCTACAGATGGCAGTAACCATATTAAAACGGCTAACCCCAGTATTCACCGACGTTCCATAAATCTCTCAATAACTATTGAACCCATAAGTATTCGTTGTTATAGCAACAATAAATACATTATCTAAGGAATGTAGTTACTTTAGATTCTCTCTATTGAAAACACTGAATAATTAAACAAACGGTGTCATCAAAGCTCCAATCGCAAGAGCTATTCAAGGTGTTTGACATTTGTTTTGGCATATTCTGTCACCATGACGTTGTCAATTTGTCCATTCAATAGCTTATGGGGCCTATAAAGTTTATGGGATATTGGTGAATACCGGCATAAGCCATGTAGATATTTAGGCAGTGCTACTACTAGCCGTTCACCGTGGCAATTCTGTACTCGTATTATGAACGTATGGGAGAGCTTAAAAATAGCCGTTTTTTATAATTCTTCATAATCGTACTGACATTAACATTAAACTTCCTAGTCCTCTAAATACTATATAGAAATGCGAAACCGGTCTGTTGGAAATGCACCTGCGACCGTTTTAGTATATACCACAGATATAATGCGTACGATATAAGTTGACCAGCAGAACCATGGGTGAATCATAACATCGGCGATATCATTCCCGGCCAAGCAATGCCAAATCATACCAGATACGAACACTACGCTGGCACTGGAGAGACGACTTAAGAACGCGTACAGGAATTGTAACGAGTCATTGTACGCTACGAGTGGTAAGAGTTGATACAAAACATGCAGCCCAAATATCAACCTCACCTGCGCATGGTACCACTTGCTAGAAACTAACGAGTCTCTGGGGCCTGAAATAGCGGAGGTACAACCGATCCATCGAAAGCCCAGAAAATAACTCTATCCCCAAAAGAAGGAACGCTCAAAACTAGGCTAGTTCATTAGCCTAAAGGTTACAGGCCAACTTATGAACTACAGGAATACTATAGGCTGATATCCTGTATATTTATCTAAGCAATTATTTTTGAAACCGCAAAAATAAAACGGACTGAAAAACGATTATGATCAGAGCTACGAAAAACCGCACACGATCCTATTCGTAGAACAACAGAACAACGAACGATATAGGAAGACTCGCCCAAATCAGCAAAATCAGATAGGAATATAAGCTTGAAATTGTGGGACTAAGTTAAATGGAATGGAACTAGAAAACATTTGCTGGGAATCTGCGAAACTATACTGCACAGAGGAAGAGGTGAATGCGCATAGGACGGAGTAGCACTACTTCTGAGTAGCAAGGCAAACAAGAGCCCCCTAAGCTGGGAAGCGACATCTTCAAGGATATTATCATAGCAAGATCCAAGATCAAAACAAGGTGCATCACTATCGTCCAATACCATACCCCCACCGAAACCTCGGACGAAGAGGCAACTTCTACGTCTAACAAAACAACGCCATAAGAAACCCCAGACAAGACAAAATCCTAGTAACCGGCGACCTAACGCCAGATTAGGAGAATACCAATACAAATCAATGGATTTCATGGGATCGGGACTATAAACAACAACGGTGGAAACTTATCAGTATCGTAGGCATCCAGCCTATAGACTTCTATTTTTCATCTTACAATGTGCAGTTGCCCTTCGGCTAGAATGAATATATATCCCGCTTCCTTAATTAAGCAGCAGTTCCTTATGTCTCCTAGCCATGAATGTAGCATTCGACCGGGATCTCTTATTTTCGATCAATTTTCCCCATTAGAATGGCTCTTCACTTGAGTAGGTGAAGCCAAATTCTATGGCCCCTTACCCTCATGATATACTTAAGTGGAAAAGGATCTCATTGTGGGGGGCACCTTCTTCCGAAACACGCAATTAATTAAAATAGACCGCATTATGATAACAAAGAAGTGGAGGAAGCGACCATCAAAGAGGCAACCAATGGGGTTCTGAAGGTCTGAACTGAAACCAATTAAGAACGCTAGCTTCGGACCGACCAGGTTGGAAAATATACGTTGCAGTCCTATGTTCCTAGATTGGAATTGAAATATATACACACATTGTACGCTACAATGGGAACTGATCAGATTACGCTGCCGATTCATTATGGAGAGGATGCAATCTACAGGAAGAGGATGCAATCTACAGGAAGAGACACCAGTACATGTACATCGTCAATACTCCCAAGCTACTGTCGGTACCTACAGCCTAGACATACGCACCCCTAGCGCCATCTCTCTAAAGGATATATATATACAATTTACAATTTACAACTATGGGATAGTAGTGAAATCTAGAGCGCTAACTGAGAGGTCCCACAAGTGGACTAAGTACCGCCTGCAGATGAGCTTCCAGCAATTTTAGATCAATAAATCAAACTCTCATAACGCTTCACATCCATATGATGATTTATCAATGAATGTAGCACATTTTTTAGAACGAGTGAATGAAGTCCAAAATTGATCCTCATGCTCCCCATACTTAGTGACAAAAACCAGTAAACTTTTATATATGGACATGTACCTGTGAGTGAGTGCTGATTGCAGGATTTATTAGAGTGTATATCAGGTGAAAAACACCGTACACAGTATTAAGTGTTATCGGAACATATTTTCACTATATTTGATCTAATTAATATACACTTTTAGCTTCATTATTGTAGGCTACATAAAAGTAAAAGGGCATGGGCGGAAAGCATTAAGAATGGAGAACTGTAGACGGAACTTCCGAGCGAGAAATATGACCTATAAAGAAAGTAGCAAGGTTAGTAGAGAAAATTGGCAAATAAAACTAACAGAGAATATTTGTGAAATCAAATAGGGGATAGATCTATTACAGTGCGTGAAACAAGCATCGAATAACCATTAGTACATGGCGGAAGGAATCTAACTAAAGTAGTGGAGAGCTCATTTTCAAAAATGACTATTCCAGATAACCAAGCACCAAGATTTTTTTTCTTCTATTTTATTATTTTCAGAGGAGTCGTGATATTCCCTCTTTGGATAGCAGTGCTTTACGTACTATCTCGCGCCGTCGGTACCTATATTGACTGTTTCTTGTAGCTGTTATGTTGGAGTTTGTCACGTCTTTGGTATGTCCATGTTTTTGGAAAACGGCCTCTTCGTCTCGACTCTTCCACCTTTCCCTCAACAAATAGCCTTCTAGGTTGTCGTTTTCTCAACTTGATACCCGGCCGAAGTATCTTAGGATGCAAGCATACACCATTTGTGATAGAAGATGTGGTTCTTTTATATCACTGAGAACACATGTTTTATCCACATTTCGCATGCATCCATTTTCTTTCTGTCTTGCTAAGTGAACAGGCTTCTGCACCATACAGTACGATGGGAAATAATAGGCTTTTATTATTAGCTTCTTTGAGTTTGATTTCGCTATCTGTCCTCTTTGACATCTCACGCCTGCGCCGCTTTTCTTCAGGACTTCCACTTTCGATAATAATTAATGCACCAAGATATGTAAATTGTTTTATCACCTAAGATTGCGCAATATAAGCAATGTGGTGCCTGTTGTTGCTTATTCGATCCACTATCATAACTTCTGTTTTGACATTTATTTCTACATGTAGGCTGGCGCTTTCTGGTTCAAGCCTTTCCATAAGCTGTTGTAATTCTTCGGTCGAGCTCGAAAACAAACCTGTGTCGTCAGCGTATCGAAGATTGCTGATTCTCCACAGTGTTTCGGCGAGATTTTCCGCCGAATTGTTGTTCAGGGGTGGATTGTGAACGAAAAGAGTGCGTGTTATCTTATAGAGCTACATATCATTATTCCAAAATTAATATTAATTATACTTCCCACCAAATACAACGGTATACTACAGCTATAAGTTGCAAAACGCTTAAACTTTATTGTATGTGCTGCAGTCGTAAATTGTAATACACTTATAATTTCACATGATATAAGACACGGAAGATCCTGGTAGTGCACTTACTTAATACCATTAGTTGAACTCATCTATTTTATATTCCATATTAACATTTTCTTAAATACTACCTTAAAACTAGGAATGAAGAGGGCTTAATGAATCACGGTATAGGGGTGGCACTAAAATACGGCAATAAAGTCGTTTAGGGGGTGGCTAGACAAGCCATGTTGTCATGATGTGATGGCGTTTATATTCCTGGAAGTGCTAAATATGGATACCAGATATGGTCATACAATCAAAAGCATGTCTCTTCATCGTTATTGTATTCTTCTATTGAGGTAAATTCCCATTGCCTTCCACAAAACAGGGATATAGCCTGTTGTATTGAGTATAGTTATACCGCTAATGACCGATCGTCAGAGCCTGGTTAGTTATCCAGTAGGGTGCACCTGCTTGATAACAAACGAGCATCTGTCGTTTGGACAAATTCCTACGTGCAGGGGAGGTTGGCGACCCCCTATACCAACACTAAATAAAAAGATGATTAGTGGAGAAGACGGCTTCAGTATGGAAGAGATGAAAATAGCGCTAAGAAGAATAAAATAGGAGAAAGCGGCAGAGCTGGATGGTCTACAAACGGAGATGTGGAAACTACAGGAAAGTTAAATGGTGTAAGTTACAGAATAGTCTATGGACAGTTGACTACCAGCAAGTTAGAACAAGGGTGAGATTATTCCTATTTACAAAATAAGAGTTACCTCATTTGCAAGCATGGATACGTTTATAGCACGTATGGCAACTTACTTTTGGCAAGACTGCAAACAGATGTATCTGATAAATACTATATTATATCTGGTAAACCAGGAAATGTAGGTAAAGTTATATGAACTGTTCGTGGATTTAAAGGCGGCCTACAACAGAATCAACAAGCCTATTATGGAAGTCCTTAGAAATAAACGGTATATCGGTGCAGCTAAGGCTAAATCTCCTCGAAATCTAAAATTGGCATGCAAGGTCATCTTGGAAATTAAACGATCCGAATATTTTGGAGTGAATAGAGGCCTGAAACAGGGTGCCCCTGAGCCCACTTCTGTTTAATATAGTCTTTACTGATATGGAAAACGTTTTCTGATTGGGCCAGAAAGAGGGAATGATAGAGGACAGAAGGATAAAATGGTGGTTAACGTAGCAGCCTTTATTTCTGCTTGGACCAAGTGGCATGAAGACGGATGTCAGAAGGGTATGTGTGCGAACATGGAAAGCAAGGTAGAGCGCTAGAATACTTGGAAAAACGATTAGGGAAACTCGAGCTCAAGGAAAGGCAATCGAAAAGAGAGGGCAGTTCGTACAATTTCCGCTATATAAAACTACACGCAAGGCGCTCTTTATATCTGGCAAGATATAGGGGTGGAAGCGAAGAACGGGGGAAAAATAGTGAATGTAGCAAAAGTTTAAGATTTGTGTACGTATACTGTAAGGAAGACGAAGACACGTGGGAGCTCTGGTGGATGAATGTCAGAAGATGGAGTACAGCAGAGAGACGGCTAGCGACAATGTGAAGAGCGTGTCTGGAAGAGAAAGGAGAAGGAATGAAGGCTCAGTATGCTATCGGGAGATAAAGACATTTCCCAATAAACATAAATACATGCAATGCATGTGCATATCATGTTCCCCATGTACTTTTTCTATATACAATGCAGATGCATTGCATATGCCTCACTGTGCATTTGATGTGCAAAGTGACCGGGTATATGATGTGCATTTCATATGGATTGTATATGCCTCAGGCATTGCATATCCTATTCCTCTTCATGGCACATTATATATACATAGCAGAGAGCGAGGCGGATGACTTCGTTCCAATTTTTGCACCTGGCTGTGCGAACAGCAGATTTGCGCCATCCATGCACACTTAAATTGCCATGAGGAGGTCCCCGTTAGTATTCAACGCCTTTATGCAGTCTGTCTAAGGGCCGGCGAGGTTAGGTTTTCTACGGTTATAGGAGCGTAACAAATATTAAATCTTATAATAAGAGTGTTTTTCATTTGGTTGTAGGAAAATTAGTCAAATGTCTGAAGTAGGCAATACTTGAATCAATTATTTCATATCAATTATTATTAATCCAAATCATTTATTAAATATAAATAAATAATAAGAAAATAAATCAGAAATATTACACAAAAATAATGTAACTAAAAGTTGTGCGTAATAAAAGATTACTAATATTATGAAGCTATAAAATTCTTATAAAGAATGGAAATTTGCAGTGTTATACGCTAAAAAACATTTTCTTTTCAAAATTTGCTTACAACAACACATATTTTCCATAAGTGGTCTTAAATTCTGCATTTCATTTAATAAAAGCATATACTTTTAGGTATAGTCAGTTCATATATACTGCATATGCACAAATGCATGTGGAACATGATTAGATACCATGTATATGGAATACATATTCTCCAGATGCCGTTCACGTTTGAATGTGCATTGCATATGCCGTGCGCTATTGAAATATGCCTAGATATTCCCCATATGCCGTGCACGTTGGAATGTGCACATTTAATTCATGTTGTATGTTTATTGGGACAAAAGGGACAGGATACTTATGTTCGTTGTTAAGTCTGTAAGCTGTATAGTTTGTATTGATTGTATGTATTTTGGGTATGCCAGTAAAGGTGTAAATATATAATGCTAGCCCGGATTCGGTAGTGTCAATTTTTGATACTATGTATTACATTGTATTGAATACCAAACCATGCTAAACAAGAACTGGAATTGTTGTAAGTAATGGACATTAAATGCAGGCTATCTGTATAGTAATCTATTCTAAAACTTACTACACGCCACATAATCTTACTAGATATTTAAGAAAACGCATGCTAGATTATAACATAAATTTAATGCCTATCAGCGGTTTTTATAACGAAAACCTATTTTTAGAAGTTTCCTTTTTCGTAAAATACGACTATATTATCACAGCCCATATAGTGCTCCTATAACCCTGCTATAACCTTGTAATAGGACCCTTCCGTAATTATAAAAAATATATATCAACATGGGATAATCTGTTACGTGGCAATTAAATCGGATGAATTTATGGGTTCACTCGCCCTTCCGCTTTATTCCCTAGATGACCAAAGCTTTACACACGTGGAGAAAAATATGCTTATGTATACATGCGATTATGTGGCAATTAATTTATTAACATGGTTTACCCCAGTCGCCTCATCAGCATTCCGGAAGCGTTCCGACGCGGTTTTAATATTTAAATGATCCTGTCAGAGAAGGTATAATGTATATGCGTTCCGTACACGCAGATTCGTAACCTAATCTCAAACAGAATAACAATACAACATTAGATATGACATATATTGGGAATGTACGCATTCATGCTTACACGTGGGTGTTACAAGTACAGTTGCCACATTGCACAATAGTATATTAAATTAGTTTTGTGAATTTAATTATATTACAGAAAATGTAACTGGGTTGTATTTATTTTAATGATATCTATTGATATTTAAGCTTAAAATCCAAAATCATTAAAAATGTATGTACCACCGCAGTGTTAATTTTATCCATATCTATTCAATGTACTCGGAATGGAAAGTTCAAGACATTCTTTGGTTGTCAAATATAATAATTATAATAAATATAGGTAACGTACACCAGACGGCAATAATCAGTTTGATATTGATTAACTGAACAATATTCTCGACACATACAGTGCATGCAAAAGAATTGACTTCAACATTTGAACCGACTACAACGACATTATCATTAAAATCACCCAAGGACTCATACACCCTGGAAATACAACTTAAAATCGTTTGAAATTCGAAACTGCTACCAACAATACTGCCAACTGAAGAGCCTACTTTGTAATTTTGATTATTGGCGGAGTAAGGGACGGGTACTTTCGATTTCTATAAGGCGCCAAAATGATATACACAGCACCGTAGACTTGGCAATCTTATTCACTTTTAACAAAGACAACCTAAAAATTACACATTTCAGTGATCATGATACTAATAAGTAATAACTCAGAGAATGAAGAGGCCATAGAAACATTATGTCGAAGAAGAGATTTTTCTTATCCCAAAGTCATTATGGCACCTCGGTATTCCTTGTGTCTAAGCAGAGATCAAGAGATAGGAAGGCAAACAAGAAGCTAGGATGCACATTCTAACACAGTCTTAAGGTCGTTTTAGACAAGACAATTTCTTGACTCAAAAGTTAGTCAAGATGCGAGACAATCTAAATTGTCTCGTATCTACAGCAAATTATTTGAAATGTTGAATTGGATGGTAGATCGAATGGAAAAATATAACGCGTTCTACTTGTCAAGGACAAATTCTATGGGAGAAGGATATATAAATTCAATTCTTGAACAACTTTTGAGCTAAGAAATTGTCTTGTCTAAAACGACTTTTAATGTAGGTTCATTTAAGACCAACCATTTAAAAATTCTATTCAAACTATTCTACAATTTATAAGATGTAACATTCCGGTTGTTCATGTTTCTGAGCGAAAGCTCGTAAAATTGTAGATTGCGCATACTAAATACGATGAAAAATATTAGAAAATAAGATAATGGAAGGGAATCACTAACCAAGGTCCATGCTGAAGTGTGTTAGATGATATACAAAAACCAATAATGAAAAATACTGTTGCAACATCACATTAGAACAACATCTTTAATGAAACTAGAGTATGAAGAAGAAAATTACGGTAGTGGTACCGACCATGTTCGAAGAAATAGATAAAACTGGTAGCATAACCCTGACCTCAAAACTTACATTCAAAACTTCTCAAACCAAACTATCGTTACAGAAAACAGAAAGTTCTCGCCTCGACCGCACAATAAAGACAATGCATATAATGAAAACTTATAATGTGATCATACTTTTGTGTCCCTAAACCCTTGCTCTGTCTCCAGATCAGAACCGATCGCTAATTGTAGCCTTCAGACTGGGGAGTCGCTGCGCCTTCTGAGCATCACTTGAAAGGGTTGTTTTTGGACACATTTTACAAATCACGAGAGGGGTTTCCCCTATTACAGACGAATTGCTTGAAATACCTTATCTAACGTATCTCGGTAGCAGTCAGCAGGGTCTTGCGCCAAGAACTCGACTGGAGCCCCTCGCTTCCGATAGAGCATTTTTCCTCTGTGGCTCCAGGCCGGGGTGCCGTAGGCGATTCGATACCCCTTACCGCAGATGTCGTCCTCAATAGGTCGAAGTAACTCATCCCACTACGTATTTTTAGCGGTTTTGATTGCCACCTCCCAATGCCTACCCCCCTGTCGTTCTGCCCTGGTGAAAACGCATCGCGGCGCGAGGTAGGCGCGCCGCTGGTCTGCAATCGCATCAGACCCCCATTAGGCTCCCCTTTTCGCGCCTCCTTACTTCTTACTCATCTGTGTGAACTACCATCTCGGCCCATGGCTAAAAACCTTCAGAAACTGGTCACGATCCAGAGTCTTGACAGTGAAGTCTGCCATTGTCACTGGTTTTCTCCAAGTCGAGCATCCTCCACTCCCTTTCTCCCGTGGCGGGGGAGCATAGGGTTTATGGACGATACCCTCGTAGTTGCTTCATGACGATAGCGGGGGAGCTGTCGTTGAGAACGATGTGGCCCGTCCCCACGAATTGTGTGAGAATCCTTCCTCACATGTTCTTCCCTGGGCCGCCCCAGTCTATGGACATTGAAATCACCCGAAATTACGCTACCCTGCTACCAGGAAACAGAGCCAGGATCCTGCCTAAGGATCTCTCAAGTAGTGCCGTGCCGCTGTTGGGCGACACGGACTCATTAACTAATAGGGCGCGGTCGACCATGGCCACCTAATAACCCTCCTAGCAGCCTCGTTCTTGTATGTCTTCCAGTCCAAATAGCCGCCCCCGGTCTTCGGCCACCAGCCATCCCTTTCCTTTGAATCTATCTTCGTTGGGCTCGCTTGCTGCTACGGCCGCGTACTGACACCTCTCCGCCATAACCCACAGGAAGTCGTGACACCGGTCCAAGTTAATTTGTAGCAGCCGGAGGCTTCTAGCTGGCTACCCCCAGGTTTCATGCGCCTCATCGGGTTTGTAGAGTGCCTCTCTTTAACGCAGATAAGGCAATGCGCGTTGCTGGCTGGGCATCTTGTTGGGTAATGCCCCGCCTTGCAGCACCGTCGGCATAGTGACCTGCTATCAGCTCCCCTGCACTGCACTGCCTGGTATCCAGAGCCCCAGCACTAGAAGTACTCCTACCCGGTGTTTCTGCAGATGGTGACCCGGCTGTAGACAAACCGCACCAGCACAGTCCCTCTCTCTACCAATCGTCTCGCCGTCTCAGTGTTCATGGTGACTATGACCGCCTGCGTGACGCCGTGGGCGGGACGCAGATGCTTTATCAACTACTTCTCCTTATGCTATGGCTTTCAGGGCGCTCCGAAATTCTTCTCTACTGGTGATCAGATCGATTCCCTTCATCAGGGCAGCGCCGAGTTTTTTTTTTGACAGCCGTTGCCCCGCTCATTTTGTTGGCCATGGTTTCCCTGAGACATCAAGATGGAGGTAAGGGGCAAGGGCGCACGGTAAACATCTTGGCGCCCATGCTCCTCCCCTTCATCTTGAGGTCGACCGTCGCCGTTCTCGTGATGCGAGTACTCTCTATCACCCATATGTTGATATTCCTCATCAATTGTTGTGACAACTTCACCCTTCCTGGTTGCGCTTGCCCCACCTATCTTGGTGCGGCGGGACGCAGCTTCGAGCAAACCTTCTTCAGCCAGAAGCTTGGCTTGCCTGTAGGTGTTTCTTTTGAACAATCCCCTGATTGCCTGTATGGCCCTAGCCTCGGTGTTCGTTGTCTTGCTGGGATCGCGTCTCGTTTTTGGACACCGTCTCGAACCTTATCATCAGTCTCCTCGCGTGTACTCGGAGCTCGTCCTGGCTGTTGTTAAGGGATGTATTGCACCAGCAGTGTGAGGATTATTTTCTCCGACGCTGGCACTTCAGTCGTCGCTTTTTGCGTTCTGACCTGGGCGTATCTGTTATAGAGGAATTGTATCTCCTGGATACCCTTCTTTGCGTCCACGTGCAGGTTACGGTGTTTGCCTGCAGTGGTGATCAGTTTGTTAGCCCTTCTCGTTCTCCGAACTTGAGATGACCTCCGCTCACGCCATATCGGGAGTCTCCTGCACCTTCTTTTTCAGCAAACTCCCCATGCACATGGGATGAACGTTGCACCGTCTTTAAGGTGCCGACTGGTTTACGTCGTCCTCTGCCCATGCCGGCCCTGGAAGTCCGCGGTAGGATCTTTCACGTGCGGTTAGTTTTTGTTGCACGTGGGAAGGAACCTATGAACGTTTCTTTGTCTTCTGGAGGGCCTCGGAAGTCTGCGGTAAGATCTTTCACGGTATGTTTTTGTTCTCCCGACCCGGTGATAGCCGGTGAGTCATCGGTTACTGATCCCGGTGTGCCTGCCTACCTGGTAATGGGATATCAGGCAGCTACACCCGAAACTTTGATGAAGTCAATGATAATGAGTAATTATTTGTACACATAGCGGTGTAATAATTGATCTTAGAGATCTATGAGATTCATATTAAAAGAAAATAGATTCACAACTAAACAGATTCGGTGATAAAGTAATTTATGTTCAAAGCATGTTGGATGAGAAAATATCGTCCAAATAAAGATTTATAATAAAATATGCATGTCTCAAATCATGTCTTGGAATTGTAGTGATTTAATAGGAAAAGTTCTATAGTATCGAAACATTATTAAATGTTGCTTAATAAATATGCTACATTAAAGAGCTGTAACATAAACTCTCACATTGTCCAAAGCTCGTTTACGACCATTTACAAAGCCATTAAAAATTCTACTGCGATTTAATGGATTATAAAGCCATGTCAAATATATCCGGCTATCAATTAAGTACCAAATCATGGTCAATACAGCTCTTTTACAATTTCCATTTAATAGATTAACCAAAGCGCATCAGCAATGAACGAGTAACTGGCTTAATTTGAAAACCGCATTACGCTTGTAATAAAAAATTCCTTAACGTTAGTCATAAAACATTTAATACTTGTTAATTTTCTTGCAATAAATGCATCATAAAGAACGTGATTTAATGTAATATTTTAAATGAAAGAAAATGTTTTAAAAAGTAATACAATTGACCCCCTTTAAAAAAAATATATTATTCGCAACATATGTTCCGAATCCACACAGTGGTTTCATGAGAAGTTACCATCATAACTGTAAATCTACTTACTACCAACTACCAACTTGATGATTATATGTAAATAGAAAACTATTTTTTTAAACCAAATCAAGTGCATTCGTTTATGTATCAGAGGATATAATCAACCAATTAAGATTAATGAAATCTTCGTTGATAATCTTGTGCTGCTTCCTACCATTTTTGCCGACATTGTTTCTTTTTAGAACCCGCCCTTGCTGCTATGACCACTTTTTTGTTCTTTTAGTCCATGTACGTGTTTCAGTTATCTGAGCCGTTGCTATAATGGTAGTTCTGTTTTCCATATGCCCACATTAGTTTCTCATTTGTTATTGGCCACCGCGTTCCTTCTTTTGTGCCCTGTAATATTTCCCTTAAAATCTTACGTTCCTAAATTTCCGAAATATTTCAAAATTGTGTTGTTAGTATCCACGTCTTACATCCATCCATAACTATATAATAGTTTTATAATCGTATAATCCCAGTTTTCCAGACTAATTTCGCTCTCAGTATCACCGGCACCAGCACAAGTACTTTCTTGTATCAAGCTGTCTTCCATTTCATAATTTTCATCACAGATTCTTGATAGATATAAACTAATATCGCCATAATAAGTAACACATAAACAAAATAGATAACGCACTTTCCGACTTTTTTTCTACAATTGTTTATAAAAGTAAATTGATTTGTTTTTGATTTCCTTATACATTACGTTATATTTATGTTATGTTATGCATGTATTGTTGTTCTAAGATATTTATTAAATGAAATTAAAACAATTTTAAAATTTTAAAGCTATATACACTATATATATATATATATATATATATATATATATATATATACTCAACAATGGATTGCAAAAAGTCACAATATACAGGAACTGACGTTATCACTCTAAATAGTACTCACACCACGCTGGTAGTAAGTATATAAAAGCCGTCTTTAGTATTCAATTTGATGCGAAATAACTAACATTTATATTTCCGCACACTTGAATATTTATATTTCTGTACTCAAATATCACTTTTATGTGCGTTATATCACCCTTTCCATACAGTCGTTGATAAACTACATTTTGTAAACATGAAACCTTGCCTGAAATACGGTCCAGTTATGGTTTTTACTATTTAAATTGTAATATAAATCTGCCCGTATTTTTTAATTGAATCATCTTCATTTCGCGTGCAGCGCTTTCCTTTTAATGTGTTTCCCCCTCAAAATGGCATTTTTAGCGTTTGTAGTGCAAATGAGTTGGATTTTATGTGTGTTGCCCGATTCCAGATAAGATGAAACGGTAGTATTTGCGTCGGGCCCGAATGATATTTGCATTTGCGGGGTTCGCCGTGAATAATAGGGACCGTTTAAAAGCGGAAGTAGAGCGACCGGAAACGTCGACTGCGCCGCACGGGGTTCTAACATTGACCTGTTTCCTACGATTTCCACTGCGGGGACAACAATGTTCAACTATAGTTTGTAGCACTTCGATCTCGCTGCTTCATTAACGCCTCCGTTATGACGCTTTCTGGAATACATGAAGACAGTTGTGGCCGGTGCCAATAACGCTGATATTTATAATGCCGCTTTGTTGCCGCAGCCGGGAAAATAAAAGAACGATCCACTTCGCCAACAAACGGAGAATTTATTGCAGATTAAAGCGAACATGATGAGAAGTCGGGGCGATCCCTGACCAAACAAATTTAAATGCGAATCGGGGGGATATGATGTAGCGAAATTGGGAGAATCTTTTTGAGAGCAGCTGCGGGATTGCAAGTACCTTATCAGACTAAGCGCGTCTTATTTATTCCCATGATTAAAGATTCTTGTAGAGAGGGGGTTGGTTTCTTAGGACGGAAGATGTTCCAAGCTGAATTAAAATGTGTTCCTGTCAGTATTAATATCAGTCGCTACAAAGGCATCTTTAATTACTCCTAAGACAATACGCAACACTCAAATTTAGATTAATGCTAGATGGGGAGAGTTTTTTATTGTTTCATTGCTAATTGCAAAGGGGAGATACAAATGTCTTCCGTTTAATTCCCAAATAATAATAATACAAAAATTGGATGTGACATGCATATCATCAAACTAATGAATCCTGAGATGAATATAAAAGTAATTTGAACGGGATTTAAAGATATTTATAAGAACTATTTTATTATAGCGTTTATGTTTATTTACTAGTAGTACGATGTCCTCATATATCTATAAATATTATATAGATATCTCAATACTATTATTTAATAGGTAACGTAGTAGATAAAAGTAGCCAATAAGTGCAAAATTTACAATTATCTATATACAATAACAATCTCTTTTAATTATGCCATACATCTTTACGCAAACTAATTAATTATCGTATCTAAATTATAAAGTAACGTAAAAATTAAACCTAATCAAGTGATAAATATAATCGTGCACACACCGATGTAGTACAGTAGTTAGCATCCCCGCTTAATGAATGAGCGGCCCGACTTCGAATTCCGGCCCGGGTAGTCGATACGATTTGTCGTTGGCATACAATTAAGGAAATTTTAGAAAGCTCGGGGACGAAGTAGCAAGTCCTACCACTCACATACACCTAGACCAGGCCTAGACTATCAAGGCGGATCCCCCGAAGGTCGATAATCAGTTATAGATTGGGAAAATACTGTTACTACTACTATAATAATGCTAATCCTACTGTCCTTCCATTTTCATTTCTATCTTTAAAATAATGTTTATCAATTTGAGACCGTTTGCTTTAAAGTTTAAAGTTCGTTGTGCTATCTTCACACCTGTTTAATCTTGTCATTATGTATATATCTCTAGAGAGATATTTGGGGATACAATTTTGTGATATATTTAATTATTTCAGAATCTTATCATAATTCTAGAATTTCAATTAGTAAACATATACTGCTACATGTTTCGATACGGTCTGTCCATACGCTGGTTCCCAGCATAATTCTCTTTACTAGTTTTAGCGAAATAAACTACTTCTGAAGTTTTTCCCGGCGGTTTCTGATTGCCGTTCATCTTCTGTGGGGACTTCTTTAGCTTCTTTTTGTACCTCTAGTGCGCCAGTATATTTGTCCATCTTCATAGGTCTTGTCTCACTATGTCGCCGGCTCACCTCCATTTTAGTTGCGTTATTCTTTCTTGTACATTAGTTACCCGTGTCCCTCTCTTCATTTCGAGTTCTTTGTCTTATGCTGATTCCCAGCATATCTCTCCTATGCTCCTTGCGCGGTAACGAGTATATGTGCGTACTTTTGTGTTATTGCCATGGTTTCAAGTCCATATATAACCACGTCTAAGATGCATGCAGTAAATACCCTTTTTTTAAATTGATAGGGTATTCTCGAGATTTAAGTATTCATCCCAGTTTTCCGCAGGCTACCCACTCTTCGCGATATTTTTTTAGTTTTCTTTATGTGCTTTATTGTGGCATAGGTATATGTATTTGTTTACGATCTCCGGTATTTCCTTGTTAATAATTATTCAAATGTTTTCCAATGACATTATTTTATTCTTTGGAAAGATTTTGTCAATTGTCGTACTCCTCTCTTTATCGATATTTTCTCCATCTTGACGTCTTTGTCAATTTTAACTTCCAAATGTTTGTTTCTCATACATGTTTTTATGAGATTTGAGTATCGGGTAATCTACTCTTGCTTTGTCGAGTGCCCCCTAGGAATGGTGCTTGTCGCAGTCGAAAGCGTTTCAGTAGTCTACGAAGGCAATGTGCAGGTACATTGTATTCGATTGTTTTCTCTATCAGAGTCGTCTATATCTGCAGATGGTCACTGGTGCCTAATCCTTTGCAGAAAGTGCAACTGTTTGGTGAAAATATAGTTTTATTGTTATTCAACTTATTTAATTATATAATAATAATTATTATATAATAATAAAATTATTATACAATTTTAAATGTTTTCTCGGCGTAATACTGTTTTGTATTTCCTGTCTCTGGTATTGATAGATTTGGATCTTAAAGCTATATAGGTTCCTATAGAAGTCTGTTTTGATATCTAGTCGAGCTTTTGCACCCCCAGAATCTGATCAGTGCCACATTCCGATCCTTTGGTCCTGCTGCCTGGAGTAGTTTTATGGATCGACCGTTGACGGTTGACTGTTACAGTCTCACTCGTGAGTGTCATATCCCTAAGCCGGTATGGTACAATTTCCCTCTCGACGTGTGGTGGTACTGATGTGAGCCGCAGCCCTCCATGTTTTGTGTTGCTGTGAGGGGAATGCATTTACGCACGGCCCGGCGTGTGGGCCTCACCCTGTAATTTAATACAGGCTATTCCCACTAAACTCTCAACTCTTACTCTTAACCATCCCGGAACCGATCGTTTAAAGCACCAGACTGAGGCGGGTGGAGGTGGTTTATTTTGCGCCCTCTGTGCCGAATAGGAATTAAACATAAAACTCTTCCTGGTAGTCCTTATCCATCCAGAAATGGTGGGGTGAATTGTTGCCTGCGAGGCACTCCTTTGGGGGCCGTCTGCCGGTCCCTGTCATAGTTTGTATTTGTATTGCACAACTTTTAGTATAACTAGTAAATGACTAGAAACCCTGCGCGTCACTAGGAGTGGCCTCTCATTGGGGCCGTCTGCCGGTCCCTATCACAGTCTCTATATCACAAGTTGGTGGCTGGGATGATCAACATAAATGTGCAAGGAAAAATATGTAAATATAATCAAATCGCTTTTCCTTTGCACGCGTGCTAACAAATCACAGATGTTCTGGAACACTAATATATGGCCCCAAACCGGGACGCCGTAAAACATTACACGTTCTGTCATCCTGGCCAGCATCAGCCTTTTCTGTTGTCTAGGCATGATGGCTGCCAGGACCGCTGCGCATAAATCCAAGTATTTGCCATTCCCCTGGGGCAGAACCTCGGTGCCGCCGATAGTGAAGCGGATCTCAACATACCGTTTCCTTCCAATTAGTAGTACCGTCTCGGTATTTTCTTCTTCGATTTGGAAAATATTGTCCATCAGCCAACTTCTCAAACCCTTCAGACGTTGGGTCCAACAAGATCCACACGGTGGGTGGGTACATGGTGGACTATTCGGTCTGTCGAGGAATTTCCCTAGGTTGTGGATAAGGACTAGCTTGCCCATTATCAACATTGCAGGGAATATACCGCGACTTATTGCGTCGTTCATAGTCACACGGGTTAGCTGTCTTAGGTGGTACTCCGTATAGACCCGGAGCCCTCCTAATAGCCAGTTTTCTCGTCGCCTTCTCTAATTCTGCCGTGGTAAATGGGGTCCAGCTGGTTAGGCTAGAATTGGTAGTGGTCTCCTCTGGCTGGCCGGGAGTCACAGCCGTGGCCCCTCGATCATGCGTGTGAACTTCTCCTCGCTCAGGCGGCGGTGGTCTCGCCTTTAGGCGTCTGAGGGTTATATTATAGCCCTCCCTCAGACGTCATTTTCCATGGTCTTTAGGATCTCCTCCCGGCGCTTTCTCTTTGCAGCCTGGATGCCCGTTCTAAGCGAATGTTTGGCTCTCCAGTAGTCGCCCCTTACCGTTGAGGGCCCCTCAGCTTTTCAGCTCTGGCGAAGTAGCTCCGCGCACCGAGCGGGTCGCGATGCCCTCGGTCCACCAGAATGCCCTGTTGTTGCCCTCCGCCGGATGCGCCGTATGCCCAATTCACACATAGGAGGCGAAGAGGCGAGAGGTACGACTCTTTCACGCCTATATCTATATAAACGTATGGTGCAATGCCCACTTAGATGAGGAGGCGCGGGCATTTGCCTCGTGCCTCTCTCCGTGCCGGCACCGCGTCTTAGCCTCTTCGCCTGAGACATAGTGGCTGCGAGAGGCACGACTCTATGTAAACATATGGTGCAATTGCCGGTGCGACTTCGCGCCTGCAACTCGCCTACACCGCGCCTCCGCCCGACGCCGCTTATGTATGAATTGAGCCTTAGTGCATGTGCACTAGATTCTAACGGCTTGAAAGTGCCCTGTGCAGGTCCCTGTCGTGTCCCCTGACTTGTAGCCCGTACCTTTAGCCACCCTACGCCAAGCTCCTTTAGTGTCTTGGATATGGAGGCTCACGCCTCACGCGACCTATAGCTCACCTCCACCTTTTTATTCCAGGTGTTGTCCCAATGGGCATTCAAAGGCATTCCTAAGCCCCCTGCTCATCTAGACGTCAGTTAGTTTTTCTTGTCCCTTGTGCGGCTGGCTCGGTGTTTTTGATGTCGTGTCTTGGGCCCAGATTTTGTCAGTGGATTCGAAGGTCGTCCGCGAACTTCTTCCCTATCACTGTCTGGAAGAAGCCCGTAGATACAGTTTACGTGTCCTTGTCTAGCATTCTTGTTCCTAGTTGTTTTGCTTATGTATTACCCACTTGGATCCATAGCTCTGCTCTCTCGGTGTACCATCTTGGACAGTTATAGATCGTGTGGGCCGTATCATCACCACGCCATAGGCATATTGGAGTGTCTGCCTTCCCATCCGGTGACAACTGGAAAACTCCATATCCGGATAGGGCCTGGACGGTCCAGTGATCCAGCTCCGGGTGTCTTCTATTGAACCATGGATCGACTTTTGGTATTGTTCTTCTGGTCCATTCGGTTTTGGTGGTGGTATCCCATCGTACTTGCCATTTGTTTAGCTGGCAATCAGACACAATGCCCCTCATCCATTTGGCGACCATCTTGACTATCAGTGCCAACTTGGTTTTGGTGAGCATCCACAACAGGGGCTCCAGTACAGATTCCTGCGGAACCCCCCTATTACTTCGTAGCTGGTTTTGCCTGATGCATCTTCGTATGTCATTTGTCGGTCGCTCAGGTACGAGCCTATGATGTGTTGCAGGGCCTTTGGGATTCCCCTGCGTTTCATTGCCTCGGTGATGGCCACCCATGGCAACGAGTTGAACGCGCCTCTTCATGGGACTTCATGACTCGCTATCCGCTATCCGCCTCTCTAGGATTTTTGTCGTGCCATCTAGGAGGCATAGAGGTCTATACGACCCCGGCTCCTCCGCTGGTTTGCCTGGTTTTGGTAGCAGTACCAGGTGCGCAGTCTTCCACCTTTTGGGGAAGGTTCCCACTTCCTGGCACTTATTTGCGTTAGTATCCGTGATGCTCCTATATAAAGCCGGTGCTGCCTCCCGGAGAATTTCGTTCGGTATATTATCTGGTCCAGGGGCCTTCCCCTTGGACAGTCTGATAATTACAGCTTTGATGTCTTCCTCGTCCAAATTCGCAGGTGGCTCACCTTATGTTTCCTGGTTATCTTCATCGTATGTCTCTGCCTAGATTGCATCTGTGCTGTTGAGAAACAGCGCTCCCACCACCAACCTGACACCACCGGGGACTACGCAGCCAGGCCCAGGCGAGCGTACCCCGACCTTCTTCATTATAATCATGTAGGGTAGGCAGGCCCCATGGGTCATTTTCGACCTCACCACAGAGATTGTCCCAGCACGCTGCCTCGCTACGTTCCATTACCCGCTTGTATTACAGTCTCCGCGATCTGTACTATTCCTGGATGCTGGATGCTTGGTCACGGTCCCAGCTGCTGTTGCTCGTTAGAATTTTCTCCTTGTGTTGTTGGCTTGATTTCGAACCTTGGCCACTTCCTGACACCACCACTGGCGGGTCTTTATTCGGTATTTCTTGACATGCCGTGTAATTGATTTTTGTATATTATTATTAATGCAGTGTTTCTTGTGATGGGTCTGGCTAATATAGGTTTATTTGTTAATAGACTTTAGAGCAAACCTAAATCGGACACTTTATATTATATACATATATATATATATATATATATATATATATATATATATATATATATACATATATATTATATATAATATAATCACAAAGTTATGTTATATAATTATTTAGTGCCCATTTTTAAATGAATAATTATATGACAATATGTGGTTACATTTTAGAAAATTATATTTGGTCAGATGGTAAGTTTTGGTATATTTAGTACTGGCACTAGAATAAATAAGTCTAGACTTGCTTTATTCTTATATATTATTGAAACTTTTAAATAAAAAGTATGTTATATCTATTATAATTTAATTTCATTGTTAGCTTCACAGCGCAAGAAAAGCAAACGCAACTTTCCGGATGTCACAAGAGCACCCCTGTCATATTCAGACATTTTCATTAGATCTATTCTTCGTACACCCTTCCCAAAATGTATTGTGTGCGCAACATGTTTACGTATGCAAAATATTGCCGTATGTATTGTGTGAAGTTGTTTGAACATAATCACGAATATATACAGAATTGGAAGTTCCCCGCCGGCGGATATTTTCCAGTCATTTCCCAGGTGGACTTTTAGTAGCAGATTGTGTCGAAAATCAAGCGATACGCTTATCGGAAGCGAACGGTTACTCCGGTCTCGACGATGCACGTAAAAATACAACGAGTGCGCGCAGCCCCCATAAATTCTCAACTTTAAATTATTGAAACGTTAATTCCGCCGTTGAACGCATAGACGCCCGGGCATAATGAATAGATTTACGAGTCCTTCTTCAGCAAGGCTTAGTAATTACAACGTCCCTTATAAATTTTATTTAATTAACGTTTCCGCGTCAAGGGGTTATAAATTTAAAAACCAGAGAGTGTGCCTCATTCATTTCAATAACATAAACATTGTTTTCCGCCACCGACGCGACGCGACGACGGTAAGATTAATACTGTAGCCAAGCCGAGCATTTTCTCGGAAAGTTATTAAAGGAAATTACCATTTCGCGGACGGAAAATATTTGCTGCGAATTCTTAAACGTGCGTGTAATGTGGAGCACAGTGCACCGAGAATACTTGAAGCTAGTTCCGTATGTGGAATTTCCACGAATTGTTTACGTTGGGAATGTAAAAATATTCTCTCGCAACTTATTTGACAACCGAAAACGACTTTGCCAGAGCAAACTCGGGAAATGGAAAATGCAACGAAAACAGGAAACCCTATATGAAATCTAAACACAACAATATATTTAATCAGATTATAAGATCAAATTTATACAGCGGGCAATAATTTATTTCACGAATAATTTTTTTTTCAAATTTATATTTTATAATACTAGATAAAGACATAACGTGCAAATGCAAATTATCATTTGTAATTTATGTTTTTTTGATGTTAAATGGTTTTATTAATATGGATTTATAGAAAAAATAATATAAAAAACAACCCTCATTTGACGTAACCCTGAGATGAAAATGAACACTAATCCCTTGTACTATTCCTCTCTTCCTCTCTTCCCTCGCCCATTTCCTCTTCCATGCCAACCTTTTGCAGTTTTCCACGCCCTTTCTAACATCTCTTTACCATTCACCCCCCCCCCCCCCTTCTGAACTTCCCCGTCCACACATTCGTTGCTTAGGTGGCACCACATGTAACAACCCCTTACTACACAGTATATATGTGGTGTATCCTTGCACCGTCCACACTTTCCTTCCTTTCACGTCTGAACCCCACTTCGCTCTAGCTATACATACTTTGTCCTCCTTGCTTCCCCCTCTTATGGTTATGGTAGCTCAGGGGTATTCCCCGCACTTGCCACTCCATATAACCAGGGTTGTAGGATTCTCGCCTGCCTTTCTTGCCAATTAACATCCCTCATTCTCCCCATGATTTCAGTTCCTCAACTTCCCATTTCTCTCAGCTTTTCCTCCACCTGCACCTTACACATACCCACTCTTTCATACATCCTTTCTCTGCCTTCTTTCCTTTTTCGATTTCAACTCTTACGCTCTACCCACCAAAAAAAATCTTTACTTGGCATAATCACATACATATCAACTCAAGAATATTGACAACTCGAAATAAAACCCTTATATCATAACATCCCTTCCCATATACCCTACCGTCCGTGATTTTCGGAAAATGGACATTACTACAGTGAAAAGAGTAGCATACTCTTTTCACTATAGTAATGTCCAAAAAGGTATATATCTCAGATACGGATAGTAGTTATATTTTAGGTGGTAAATGACGCTACTAAATAAAAACACTGTAGGAGAAGCGACTTCGACGTTGGCATTATTGGCGGTCGCTTTGACCCTCATTATTTCTATATTTTATTATGTGCCTTCTATTTATTCCATTCTAATGTATTTAGCAGCAGTGCAGGGAACGTACGATCACAATATATTATTATGATTTAAAGGTAACTCACAGCAATATAGCTGGGATATATGCCATCTTTCTGTACATAAATCTTGCAACATACATCAAAACTTATCCCCTGAAAAGTATAATCTACGTAATAACATTTCCTTTGAGCTTATAAGTCAAGGAAGGAAAGTCAAAATTAAAGTTTAAAGTTAATAACCTTATGCACATTCCGTAAATATCATTTTAAAAGCGCATCACTTTTTGCATGCAGAAAATATTCAGAACGGGATAAACATAATGAAATCCCGGCCTGTAATATGCAAGTGGCGGCAGAATGAAAAACTTCGGAAACAAACCAGGAGACTATAACTTGGCCGGCATTATAATGCACGTCACGGTACACCCTGCGACTAACTCAATTTTACTCTAATACATATAAATTATCAGCCGTAAAAATGAAAGATCACCGTGCGCCCGCTCCCTCGCTAATACGAGGTCAGGTTGAATTAGTGTAATCCACAATGTGCGGGCGGGTATTAGGGTGTTATGGATCTTTTAATATATGTACCCTTTTTGAAATTAGATTAAAACATGGGTAATGGGTCTTTTACTTTAGATAACGATTTCATGTTGTACGAACCAAGGCTGTATACACTCAAGGCTGACAAACAGAATTGTATATGAAACAAGCAGTTATTTTGTGTATAAGGTTTATATATTTTTTTTTAAATCTCCAAACACGATTCCATTATCGAATTTTCCAGTAAGTAAACTGTGCAGCATGTACATTTAACAATATTATTTTTAAGTAATGCCTTAATGGAGAATCATTATGTCTCTATTATTTACTCTCCGATATGTGTATTAGATTGTAGTAGTTATAGTTAACATATAATTGCAATTTTGTAATATTGATGATAGAATTCCATATAGAGGGCGATTCGATACGTGTATTCCACCTGCTATCAAATTTCTTTAATTTTTCATCATAATAATTTTTTGTTATTTTATTTTCTTTAGTTCTGTGTGTAGTATTTTTGAATTCTCGGTATGATATTTATATCTAATTCTATCTGAAATTAATATATAAAATTAATAATAATAATTTAATTACCCAGCAGAATAGAATATATATATATATATATATATATATATATATATATATATATATATATATATATATATATATATCAATATATATATATATATATATATCAATATATATATATATATATATCAATATATATATATATATATATATATATATATATATATATATATATATATATAAAGTTAACAAGTTAATTATTAACACTAATACTAGAGATTGTTGATGCATTGTACTGTTTCATTCTATTGCTTGTAACCAAAAATATTACAATACATCTTATTTCCCAGATTTTTTTACTCTGTACATTTTACAACCAGCGGCGAAGCGGCGAGACTAAATAATCGTCATCCTATATAGAAAATACGGACGGACAAAATTGCTTTTATCTGAAATTAAGGTTAAGTGTTATTATGCCAATCGTATGCTGCGAGTTAATCAATAGCGACGTCGAAAGACTAACGAGCAAATCAAGATTTATTTAAAGGTAAAAGGCGGATTTTCACCATCAGCCAGCCATTCCGATCGGGCAATTTCAAGATTTTCTCTAGCTTTAAATCAATTTGTGTTTCGCTTTACTGCCGCCACGACATTTTCTTTTATGCGCCATACGTGCAGCAATAAAACCGAAACAAATATAAACGCACTTAACAGTCTCAAATTCCGCCCCTCTGTCATTTCTTCTTTGGCTCAAAGTTCACGTTTGTGATTCTCCAGCGAAGTATTTGTGCTATTTTAATTTAACATGAAAATAAGTAATATGTAACATATCAAGTATCCTAGCATTTTTCAGATTAATATTATACCGTGGGTCGTAAATAAATATCTACATCTAGTAAAAAATATGTATAATGCATGAAAAATCTCCCTTCAAGTTCGCGCTGTTAAGTATTCATTCGGCGCGTTAATGGTTCGACACATTACTTTGCTCCATTTCACATCCATGAAGTAGTTATATGTTATCCGGTGGAGAGCATCATTCATAGATTATTAGGCACGGGGCGGCTAAAGACGAGACTCGCAAAAAATGCGAGAGGCAATAAATCTATGCACAAATGATACATTGAAAAAAGAATGTCTTACTCGCTTGATTACTTCTTTTCATAAATTACTGTAATAGATTGTATGTCAGTACAGTAAACATATTAACCTAATCATAATATACTAATATTATTGAAAAATAACCTATACATGTATACGTAGAATTAATAACATGCATTGCTGCTATTAAGCAGATAATGTATATTTAATATTAATTTATAATTTAATATTCATAAACCGTTCATATAATATTAGTATTAAATAATTTGGTAGGTTTTAGATAATATTTTGAATTGAATTGAACATTCTGAATCAAATAATTATTCTGTGGGCTCGGTAATACTGTTTCTGGTCTATACATTAAATACGCTAATATAAAGGACTGATTGAAAATCATAGAGCCTACACGTACTAAAACTTACGACACAAGCATACTCAATCGCTCCCATACTGATAATACATAAAATACGGGTCAGTAGGTACCTTATTCGCGATTCAAATGTCAACGGTTTTCGCCGAACTAGTGGGTAAACAGCTGATCTTTGTTATTAGTTGATCAGCTAATTAGATAGAAATTACACAATATTGATTAATATAGTACAATAATTCGTGGTTGTTAATACACTTTTAATAAATAACTAGACAAATCTTGCATCATGTATATGTAGAGAAAATACATGTTGAGATCACCCACTAGTTTTTAGTTCATTTTCTACCACCAAATGGAGTACGGAGTGGCTTGAATTGCCCATAATATGTTCTGTATAAAAAGTTGCATGGGAAAGAATCAGAATATTTAAATATAGCCAACAATGTATAGCAGTTTTAGCTTGATTTATCAAAAGTATGTGGCCGCAGTTGAAACCCTAGAAGGAGGAGGAAGGAGGAAGAAGAACCAGGATAGGAAATGCCATCCGGAATTTGTGTGAGTGAACCGGAAATGATTGTCTATAACAGAGGTGGCCACACTTTTGATCACTATACTGACCAGTATCTTAAATTATAGGCGGCGGTCTACCAACATCTTCTGTATTATGTGATCATAAGAAAGAAAAGAAAAGTAGTAATTTAAAGCCCAAAATAAGTTTAAATATAAAATAAAGGTATTGTTAATACATATTCAATATCAAGCTATTTTCTGAGAGAAAAGAATGATTTCTTCTCACAAACTAATTAGTTTAATAATAAAATATATATACATATCAAACAGGTAGGCGACTAGAAATAGTTACGCGGTCGACGTTTTGGCCTCCTCCGGTCTATAAGGAAACAGTATATAAAATGTAACAGTAGATGAAAAAGCAACACAATTTGTGGGAAGAAACTTTCGTTGTAGTTATGTAGTTGATAGCCTCCTTTTTTTATGAATTTTAGAAAAAGGTTTCGTTTAAACGCATGACTATAGTGTTTAAACAAAACCTTTCATATATAATTGAGATCAGTTATAATGATTCGATTTATAAATATTCTGTTATTCTAGGGATCCAGGTGGGGAATTGACAATAAAAGAGAAAGTAATTTTTCTCATTCTGTATCGTTGTCCTGGGTTGTAACTGCATGTGTTGATTTGTTCTCTACGGCAGTGATTCCCAAAGTGGGATCTCGATCATCAGAGGGGTCGCAGAAAAAAGTAATTTAACATATGTTTAGTAAACTGAATTAATTTTATTATGTTGAAACATATACATAGAATATTTTATTCAAACATAAACCAAAGATAAGTTATTAATTACTATTTATGTTAAAATATAATTTGCTATTAATCAAAATTATTAGTGTTCAACACATGAAAAGTGCTTCACTTCGAAGACTTACATCATCCTTCCTATCTGAATTATCTGGAATACTAAAGTGTGTTCAAATTTTAGCTGAAGAGAATATTAAGTATATAAATATATACATATTCAAATACTCTCCGACAGCAAAGCAGAACTCTGCTGTATTAAAAGACATAAAGGGAACAAAGTAGCCGATGTACTTGCCAAGAAAATATCCTCGCATGCTCTAACAACCCAAGAGGATGAACTACTTTCTGCCTACTGTGAAAGTACTACCTACTCTAAATAGAATTATAGAGTATGTTCTACACAACATAAGTTGATAGATACGTCAGGTTGCAAGCAATCAAGCAAAAAAAAATATGTAAAATTGCAGCCACAGTCCGCCTTAATTTATCTAGAACCAATTAGAAATTATTAATATAGATCCTAAATGGCCACTGTAGGTTAAACAATAACGAACACACGATGGGTTTGGCAGACACCTCGTTATATATGGGGTAGCCCAGTATGGCCAGCATTGACACACCCTCACCCGAGATATTCTTTAACCGAGAGCAAAATGCAAGCTGAGGTACGAAAAATTAAAAGGATGCATATACCGAAGAATCTTGACTAAGATTGAACACGAAAAGTAAAGTAATATAGCATATATAGAATTATAAAGAAGTCGGATTTAATAAAACAATAACAAACGCAAACACGTAAGCTATAGAGATAACTAATACGGATATGAATGGGTTAAAGGAACAACTTAACAACAGAGATGCTGACAAGAACAATATTAGTATTAGCAATTAAATATAAAAATACCCGCAGCACCTAAAAACAAAAAAGTTGTAATCCGTGTGTACTCCCGCTACTTACATACGCCTTTCAAACGTGGCCATTAACAGTGAATGGAATGGGTAGGATGTGAATAGCTCAACGAGCTATAGAGAGGTCCACGTTAAGATTTTCCAAAAGAGATCGAAAGATCAATTTATGGATAAGATACAAAACCCAAGTAACCGACACATCTCCGTATATAACAATACCACAATGGTCTTGGGCTAAGAAGATAGACGATGGACAAAGAAAATCACAGAATGGCGAAATTGTCTATCAAGAGCGTGGCCGGCGCAAGCACCGGGTATCAGTCGCCCTTCAGTCACCAATCCATGACTGATCACCTTGAATTAAATCAAGACGATGTGAGTCCGAAGAGAAAATAAATCAGTTACAATGCCGTAGCTTCAACTCATGCGCTGAATCATTAAGTTATACTCATGATTAGGCAGAGCCAAGGCCAGTGCGTGCCTCAGACTCAGACGTGTTGAGGTCGGGGTCCGTGGCCATGCAGAGGCCAGTGTTCAATGATCATGTACCGTACCGAAAACCAGGGGAAAATGGTGAACATGAAAATGAGTCCGCGTTTCAGTGCGTCCCACGCTCCTTGGTCCTCCAGTATTCGTCGTGTAAGGAGCTCGGTGATTATGTTATTGCCCTCTCATGCTGCTCTAAGAACTCCTCGCTGGGGCTCCCACTTCCTACAGTCCAGGCATTGTCGTCCGCTCCTGGGTCGCATATTGGGGAGCTGTCCTTGCCGATTCGGTGGAGGTAGTACCTGAAATAGCCGTGACTTGTTAGCAGTGGTGGTAGAAGAGATTTTCGTGCTTCCTCCGGACCCAAGACTTTCTCCCGACCCAAGACTGTATATTGGGGATCAAGGAGCTTGTTCAGGCGTCCCCTCCACCGCGGTCCATCTTTCCTGCTACGCGGCCATGGTTTTTGTCCTAGCCGTTCTTCTCGTCTCCTGCTTGCCCTTGCCCCGCTTTATTTCGCCGTATGTCTCGGCCCTCTGGCGCATTAATAGATCGCCCGGGATTGAAGAAGCTATCACCTCCAACGCATCCGTGGATACCGTACGGTATGCCCTCGCGATCCGTATGATGCTCTGCTGCAGCCTGGAGCGCACCCTGCCCCGATTTCTAGCAACGTCCATAGCCTCTTCCTATTCCGGCGCCCTGTAAGCAGCTTTGTTGTCGCCACCCCCGCAATCAGTTTTCGTGATCCATCTCCCGGTCCTCGTGTGTTCGGGTGTAGCCTGGATACTGGTGCGCATGGTTCTCGCCGTGCCTTCAACTTCTATTTAGACGCGGCGGCCATGGTTCTTAATTGAGTCCATTACCACTCCCAGGTATATGAGGTGGCTGCCAACCTATGTTCGTTCCCTGGACCGAGAGGCAGGTATGACTCCCTCGTCCGGATCTGCGTGCGAAGAGCCAGGCCGCCTTGCTTTTGTCAGCAGCTAGAACTAGTCCGTTTCCCCCAGCCACTGCGACAATGCCTCGATGTCTATGGCCATATTTGGGCAGCGGTCCCTGGCCAGGATAGCCAGGTCGTGCGGGTTTGTAGCCTTGTACCGGTCTCCGAGTTCAGGCGGAGTATGCCATCATATGTGGCATTCCACAGCAGCGGCCCTAGGACCGACCCCCATAGAACGCCCCCCGTGGCCGTTAAGGAAAAGGAGTTGGGGTCTGTATTGTTCCTATATCGCAGCCATCTGCCGTGCAGATAGCTCTCTACTATCCTAAGAAAGTACTGCGGGACCTGAAACCACTCCATGACCTGCAGGATGCGAGGCCAGGGAAGCGTGTTGAACGCGTTTCTAATATCTAATTTCACCATTGCGCAGTGTTGCCGATGTCTGAGCGGGTCCGAGTTTGCAGCCACGGAGACCTCGACGGCTCTTATTGCGCCTACTGTCGACCTACCCCTTCTAAAGCCGAACTGATGCTCCGATACGCCGCCCGCCCGTTCGTTGGCTTCCTCTATTCTGTTTATTGAGGTCCTTGCAACGGTTCTCCGCTCCCCCGACTACCCCTGATCTGCAGGCCGTTGCCTGTAGGTGGTGATGTAGGCCTCGATGGGGCCTGCATCACCACTACACTACTCCACTGCTCCACGAACTCGGAATTCCGGTATTCGGTGATGAGTAACACGAGATGTAAACGAACCACTCACTTCGACCCAGACGATGGATTCCTGACTGGCCACCCTGGCCACTGGTTGGTCGCGCACCCATATTGTTGGGCTCCGACGCCAACACCATGTTCGTAGTGTGCGTTTTCGCCGTCTCCGCCAGGACATTGTGTACCGCCCAGCACCAGTTAAGATATATTTGAAGGGCCCGCAACATCATTACCTGCTTGGTTGGCCCCCAATGCCTCTGCTATTGGTTCTGCCTTCCCTCTGCCTGCAACGGTGCAGCCCTTCCTGCCTGGGAAGTGGTTTCTCGCCCTGTCGCTGGTGCTAGTCGCGGCTTCTGCCTGTGTTCATGCAGTGTGAGAGCTGTCCTTGTTAAACTACAACCACCTGGGTTTCGGTGCAGGAAGCTGAGAACTCAATTGGTTTCTTAGTGGTTACCCACATTTGCCGGCCAATGCATGAGGAATCCTGGAGGCCACGTTCCTACGCCAGTGCAATTGCCTTGCTCATGGCGCTGAAGACTATCCGACTGTGGAACCTATCTAGCTTCCTTTGGCCTAGTGACCAGGGCGAACACTATTCTTATTGTGGTTGCCATGTCCCCGTTTGCGTTCGGTGTATCGGTGGTATTGCGTAGAAACACATACATTTTCTGCATCGCAGACCCGTCTGACCATCAAACTTATCTTTGATGGCTTTAGGGGCACCCCCTTGCATCTCGAAGTCCACTGGGGTGAAGAATGCGAGCGCCATGTCTTGGGGTGTCTCGACTTCCGTCACTGCTTGGCATGTTTGGGCCGGCCAGGTTTTCCCTATCACCTCTAAGAGGGAACTGTATGGTGTCCGCTTTCACGTTGCCCATATCGACCGGAACTGGTGTCTCCCACCCCTGCTCCGTAAACTTGATTTCCGTTTGTCGGGCTGTCATGTTTATTTTGTTTGTCCGGGTACATTGTCATGGTCATCATGTTCAATCCAGCCTGGAAGAAGGAAAGATTAGGGGGGAAATGGGGGAGAGACCCTTGCCAAGCAGACTCGGGGTCGGGCAGAGCCAGGCTGGCCGAAGAGTTGAACAAGTGAGGTCGAAAGGTCATTGTTAAAAGTGATTCTAGAAGGGAGGCTCTCTCACGCTATAGGTTGTGATGAGCCCCAGAACCTCTTAGCGATACGACGTCATTGCGATTCCTGCTGGGCCCTCGGGCTCAGCAGGGCTCTTCTGGACGACAGCGTACCGGGCCCCATACCACGACAAGGTTTGTTCTATCGTAGGGGTAGAATGGCGACCTAGAACTCGAAAACGAAACCCAGGCCAATCTAGAACAATGTGAAGTTGAGAGGAGGGCAATGGATAAGAGAAACCATAGACCGCAGATTCTGGACCCAAACAGGTTTAAGTACGTTACCGCTGATCAGTGGATGCTGATAATGATTATGACGATAAAAGCGAGCCATGGCTGCAATCAAGCAACTATGTACATTTATAGCCATAATCTATCTATCCGGAGAAATATTATATAAATACATTAAAACAAATAAACTAAATAATTATAATATATAACAAGCAATAAAAATCAAATAAATTTACTATATTTTTAACAATTGTACAGGTTCAATGTGCTAACTATCGAAAATAATGTTAAAAAATTTAGTCGAAATGAATTACAATACTGATTGAACATTAGATACAATAATCAGAATTTTAAACAAGAGTAATTACCTCAACTAAAATTATTGCTAATATCCCAGAAAAGATATTTGTCAAATGATTCTAAAATGTATTAATAAAGTAACATTTATTGGCAGCGTAACTCATACGTCACTTTGTTGGCGATTTTTTTCTTATCAGATCAAGCGGATGAATCAGTCGAGCGACCGCTGACAGTCCTTAGAGTGCAACCATGTGACTCGCTACGCGTTAGTGCCATAAACAAAGATTGTGTTTAATAGTGTTACGTTTGCAGTGAATTATGAATTGGGATTTATGTAAACTCACAGATGTCATACGTAAGTACTTTTGTAATTTGTTCCCTTAGTTTATTTGCAGTCATGGTTTTTGTTAAGAGTTAGGTTAGTAGCCTGTCAGGTATTATTAATAATAAGAGCAGTGTACACGTTTACATAAGCTCAGGTGAATTAATTATTTTACGTGGAAATATTGATTATTTTGTCTAATTTAAATTAATGAAGATCCGACATTTACTTATAATTATCCGTGTACCACTACACATGCAAATTTCTAATTAAGTCATTTTTACCGAATCCTCGCACACAAACGATTTCCTTCGGGCGCTAGGTGCAAATTTACATTAATTTACGACATTTGTTTACCAAGTATAAGCCCGAAACGAATTAATTTTGATGGCTAGGCACATGAAGTATACCTCCCGCTCGCGGCGATGATAATACGAAATCAATATTGACGCACACAGCCTTCTCAAAGTAACTCAGACTAGGAGCAGTTGGAGGCTCATCCATTTCCTTAACGGCCATGCACACGCGA
The DNA here is from genome assembly GCA_963942505.1 of Lordithon lunulatus. Taxonomy (NCBI): domain Eukaryota; kingdom Metazoa; phylum Arthropoda; class Insecta; order Coleoptera; family Staphylinidae; genus Lordithon; species Lordithon lunulatus. The sequence continues at coordinate 41,064,244 of OZ012668.1, forward strand.
TCATACGTTATTCGATGGCGTAAAGATCCTTTCGAATCACGTTTTCGCAGCGGGAAGCAACAGATTGAGAGACGGGAGGGTTGGCAAGGTGAGCTGAGAAACGCGCTGCGTAATTAAACGCCCTCGGGTAATTGAGGAAAGTTTAATCATAATTGTTGATTCAGAGTTTAGGGTCTCGTGCGTTACTTGAATCAATACCCATATTGTGGAGTGGCCATTATTAAAAGTTTGGAGGTTCAACGCGGCATTTATGGAGTTTAACAATTAGAAAACTTATCAGCCACCTCTATAATACTTCATTATGTGCATAATATATAGAAGTTTTGTTTGTGTGTTTGAATAAAATATAGTCCAGTAATTAATCTGTGAAGTAGGGTGATCGAATCGATAATTCTGAGTAAAAGCATTTTTGAACTTTATGTATAGCTAACAATAAATAAAATATTATTATTAAATACTATACTAAATGGTGGTAAAAAGATAATTATCGCTGAACTCTTAGAAACAATGAACTATTAATTTAAAACTGGGGCCGGAAAGGAGACAAATTATAGAATACCCAACCTTAACTTACATGATACATGTTATTAAATGTAAGGAGTGGAGAGATAATTTCTGCAATGATGCAAATGCAATCTTTCACATCATCTTTTGAAATTAAATGAAAAGCTTGGTCGCTCAATATTAACTGCGAGATCTACATATGTGCGCTTTGATTTGACAACCAATATATCTGTACAATAGTACAGACATATTGGTTAGTCTTTTCCCCATAATTATTCAATGATGGGGAAAAGACCTTAGTGCATATATGTTTATATAAGGAAATGGAAAATCATCACTAAAGTATAGTACACTTGTAGTTGTAGGCTCCGACAGGAAAAAAGAAAGAGTCTTCATTCTATACATTAAAATTAAAGGGAAAATATCTCCGTTTATATATAAACATGTAGTAGTTTTTTTTTTCTACCTGTGCCTATGACTGTAAATTCACTATACTTTAGTAACGATTTTTCATGTCACTCATCACAAGCGTATGTAGACAACACAAATAGCCAGGATAATTCGTGTATAGATACATGTAAAGTAATGTTACTAACTCGATATCAATATTTTGAAAATTTTTAAGGATCGTATCTACTCTAGTGAAGCTATCGGGAATGACACCACACCACCATAATAAAATGTCACCAGTCATAAAGGCATATCTCTATTGTATGCTGCGAATTGTGAAATTCAAACTATGTGTGTTGGCACTAAAACTTACTTTGTAAGAATTGAAGACGATCATTCGAAGTTATAGAATAGAGATCATCATCATTTGTTAGATAGTAAATTTCAGAGCCAGCAACAATACATTTTTATCAATCTGTTTATATTGTATGTCATATTTTTCTCTATTTTTCAATTTATTATAAGCTGAATACAATTTCACTATTCACACCCACCCTTAATACAGATTACAAAGAATAGACGAAACTATATAAAGTTACTATTACATAAAACTGCTTAAATAAGAAATGAGTACTGACAAGTGCAATTAGCATGAACACCTGAGCAGTTTTCTTAACAATTGCCTTTTTACTATTACATGTACTAAATGATGATTAATGATGTATGTAGTCACGAACGTATGGTATTTTATCAACAACGTTACAAATAAATCACAAAATAATGACGCACAATTATTTTTAAATAAAACAAAATGCATTTTATGTGATTCAAACTACATATTATGATTGGCTGTCAAATTATGTGAGATTAGTAATATGACGAATGATTGCTCGGAACTCGATAGTAAAGGTTTTCGGAAATTACCATGTTAGCCGAGGTTTAATAGATTATTTAAATTAATTTTGCTTTGTATCACACTCAACGCCACATAGCTAATATATAAATATCACGAAATTCACGTAATTATGGGATATTATCCTAGATTTTTTCTTTAAGATAAGATTCATTTGTCATTATTTAATAAACGGCGAACACCATTGTTATTTATACAGAATCGACTGAAAACAAAAGGGATACAATTTATTTTCTTTACTGCCAGATGGATGAATGATAACGACAAATAATATTAGTGGTGAATGTGAAATTATAAAGAAAATGTAGGATAAGAATTAAATATTTATAGTAATGTCAAGTCATACCAAAAAAGGTCATGAAATTCATAGACGACCTTAACACAAGAGTTTGAATCTCCATCACACATTCCAGGAATTAAGAATAGATTTAATGAAGCAATTTAATACAGCAAAAGGGAAACTGATTTCTGCATACACAAATTCTCATCATAAAATCTAGCATACGACGGATACCTTAAGACGGATATAGGAAGGATGTGATATATATATATATATATATATATATATATATATATATATATTCTGATTTTAAAAATGAGTTTCTTTTAAGCTCACTGCCGCTAATCCTGAGACAGATTGTCTACGATATTATAATACCATTATAAATAAAAACGTGAGGCCTTAACAAGTCAGGAATATACGAGCATTAACATCTCCTAATATAGGATCAGACAATAATTTATTTCTGGGAAAAATACAGCTAGATCTACCACAACAAAGAAGATCTAAAAAATGAGAGATGAAATACATATTGAATCGCCCAATGAAAGTACAAAAGGACTTTATCACCACCAACTTACTAATAACATACAGAACACAGTTACACAAATTGATACAACCAATAATGTATAGGAAATACTGAAACGACATATAAACAATGCGGCAGGAGAAGCTGAAGCAACATAAACAAGACAACAACAGTTAAAAGAAAACCAAAACCATGCTTCACAAATGACGTGAAAATTGTAGCATGGAAAATATGCAAATTCATCTAGATAGCGATAAGAAACAGAATAACTAATCGAATTCGCGACATCAAAAGAGAACATTAGGATGAGTTTAGCAGAGAGTATGATATATACGGTACTCAAAAAAGGATTTGGAAGATTCTAAGAAGTATCAAAAATGAGGTCTATAAAACAGTGCAGATTAGTACCATTAACTCGCAAAAACTTGAGCTATTTCTAACACACCTGTACTCACATGATGTCTATGAATTGAGCAATATATCCATACAGATCTAGACAATAGCCAAATACTAGACCATATCAAGGCAGAAGATGTAGAGGCAGCACTGATGTGGCTGAAAAACGGAATAGCACCAGGCCCAAACAACATCACAAACGAACTTTTAATATACGGAGGGCAGCCACTGGAAAAACAACTAGCAAAGCTATTTAATAAGATCGTGTCTATCACACAAGTACGACAAGAATGGAAGCAGATCATAAACATCGTATTACATAAGAAAGGTAGACAAGATGGCCCAAATAACTACTGAAGCATCTCCCTGCTTGACACCTCAAAGAAAATATTCACTTAATTAACTCCTGGCGATCAACAAAGGTAACAATGCGAGAGGTACAGCAAGGTTTCAGGAATAACCGCTCGACTATAGGCCCCATTCATGTAGTCGTCAAATAACGGGAAAAGGACTGGAATTTAATAGATGGACAGGCTTATCTCTGCTCTGTCTACCTCAAAGAGACATTCGATAAATTGCGACTTGCCAACGTGCTCGAAGCTCTTAATCAGGAAAACATATTTCGTCTTCTGCATGAGCCTCTTTATATCTGTTGAAGGAGGGCCGCTTCAAGGTACTTCCAATCTTCTCTATCTTGTGCCCTGTAGAACCATCTACTGCCTACTGTTTTTTGACGTCGTCGGTCCATCTTTTCTAACTCTACTACTCCGATTTTTGCTGTCCACCCACCGCTGTTGTTTCTCGCCATGTTTCCAATCAACTGCGACTTTGGCTCTGCCACTCTTTCGGGTGTGTCGGTTATCTTCGTCTGATATTCGTCTCATTCCTGGTGACCATTTGTCTCTCCATGACTATCTGGGTAGTTCCGTGTCTATTTAGGCTATTTTTCGTGAGAATCATAGTTTATAATGTCGTTGTTCTTTAGTATAAACCCTGATTTCTTGAAAGCCCAACTTTTACTATCCGCCTTGCAATCTCGTTTTTTCGCTTATGCTTTCCTTAACTAGTGGGATTTTATATCCTAAGTATATGTATTCATTTCCTGTAGTGATTTGTGCCAAATCGATATTATATTTAGATATAGGATTTTTTTTTTCTTAAAATTCATTTCAAGTCCTACTTTTCGGGAAGCTTGTTTTAGTTGTTTGTTGTTTTAGGTGCTTCTAGGTCTTCAATGATTAGTACGATGTGTGCAAAACGTAGGTGGTGTAGGTATAAACCATCAATCTTAATTCCTTTCCTCTCCCAGTCGAGTCTTTTAAAGATATCCACCAGGGCTAGGGTGAATAGCTTTGGGGAGATTGGGACTTGTCTTCCTCCATTGTTGATTTCGACCTATCCTATTTACAGGTCTTCCTGTGACTAACATGGTGGTTGCCTCGTATATGAATTTGAGCAGTTCTATGTATCTGGAGTCTATTCCAGCATTTTCTAATTATTTCATAATTGGTCTTTTTTCTAGAGAGTCAAATGCTTTCTTATAGTGAATGAAGCCATGTAGAGGTTAATATTGTACTGAGTTGTTTTTTCGATTAGGAGGAGTTTCCGGATGACCTCGCTATTCGGCCATTGTGATTGAAAATTTCTACTTTTCGTTACATTTGTTGAGTAGTACTGGTAGCGCTTCCACTAGTTAGTCCAGTGGCTTTTTTATTTATATCTGCTTTAGTGATGCTGTTCTCTTTGGTTTATCTCGGGTATTTTTTCATTTATTATCCACCTTGGTTGGGATTTGGGATTATTAAGGAGTATAGTTGTCAGTAGAATTTCTCTATTCCTTCAAGGATTTTTTTGCTGTTTCGGAATGTTGTTATTCTGGACCTACCCTGTGACATTACGGATTTTAGTACCCTCACATTTTTGTTCTCTTCAATAGTTCCAGTGATAAGGTTCGTATTATGTTTTCTTATATCCTTTCTCGTTTCTCTTCTTATGTCCTTATTCAGTATTTCGTATTATTGTATTCCTCTCTCTTCTTCGTTCTTTTATAAGCTTGATTGTTTCCATTTACTTATTCGGAAGGATATATTCTCATGGGTGTCTTGGATGCTGAATATGATCTTTTCCGCCAGTTCGTCTATTTCCATAGTTTTTAATGTGTCTATTTGTCCAAGTTTGTTTTCCATTGTTTTTTTTTTCTTGTAGCAGTGACTGGTTCTCCTCAATAATGTCTACAGTTGGTAGCAGTTGATCGTGCTTGTGTCCTTTAGCCATACTTCCTTTTTCTACTCTCAGGATTATTTTAAGAGAATATAGCCCTTACTAGTCGGTGGTCGCTGTCTATGTCTCATTTATTGAGTACTGAGACATCTTTCCAATTTTTCTTTTGTTCGTAATAATGAAATCGATCTCATTTCTGGTCTCCATGTCCAACGTCGCCGGGGATTTTGTGTTAGGATAGTGATTTCTTGGATAACGATTTCTTTCTCCCCGTATTTCGTGGAGCGAACTGATGAAAATTTATGGCGTTTAAAGCATGACTCTTTCCAGGCGGGTTGGTGAGTTTGTTGGTTGTAAGCAGTGCATAATTGGAAGTTAAGAGGAGAGTCCAAGCCCTCGCACCCTAATAGCGCCGGGGTCTGGAAAAAAGAAGAAAGCAAGAGTTGGCCAAGGAAGGCCGATAGTTCACAGTTAAATTATGTCTTCTCGCACCCCGTCTGTTGCTCCCGAGCTTGTCAAATGAACAACAGCCGGGTAGATACTTGCCGATGCATTACTGAGCACCACGTGAACGTAAAGCACAATGCCGTAATGTAATAGAAACGATAATACAACAAAGCACAGACAATAAGACAAACTGCGAATGGTGAAAAACAATGATCAAAATAAAGGCAGGAATACGGCAGGGCGACACCCTCAGCCCTCAACATTCTAATGGACAAAATAACTGAAAGCCTAAATAGAGCAACCCACGAATACAAATTAAGAAGAACTGTTTTAAACATCGTTTGCTACGTTGACGATACAATCATTATTACAGACTCGGATGGAATTCAATGGCTGCTAAGTACATTCAAATCAGCATGCGGTAGGGTCAATATGAAAATGTCTACCTTCTTCTTTAAATCCCTTATCCGTTGCGGACGTCCATTACCCGTTAGAATAGTTATACAGATGTGAGACGAAATTATTCCTGCAAGTTCTTAAGCCAAGAATGTCTTCTCTGTCCTCGTCTCTTCGATTAGATCGATGATTTTGTCGGTTTTTGATGGCTCCTTTTTCTCATTTGTCTAGAAGCCTAACAGTTCTACTGCCGTTTCTTTCAGAGATTCCTTCAATACTTCCCAGATCTTGCTCACGTTTAGTTCTGGGCCTGAAGACAGATTTTTAATTTTATTATTAAGAACGCTTGCAAAGTTTAGACTGATTTCGGAGTTTTTCAGACCACAAATGGTGGTTTTCTTTACATACTGTTTCAAATATTTTTAGTCGAATAACTATTTCTGCTACGACGGGATTGATATCTGCCCCATGATACGTTTCCACACTCTTTATACTGTTTCGAAATATTTGTTGATCAGAATCTATTTTGGTTATTCTATTTGTTTATTCTATTGGGGGATCACCAAGTATACAGTCGACTGTAACCATGTGTTCGTGATTGCCATTTGCGTTTCTTTGCAGAATTGCAGTAGCCTATCTCCTCTTTCATTCCTCTGTCAGAGTCCGTGGGGACCTACGAGCTTATCAACTTGTCCATGGCCTATTTTGGCATTTAGATAACCCATGTTTATAAGAACATGTTGATCTTTCAGGATCTTCATTACCTTGTCTACTTGTCAGTAAAGCTCTTCTTTGTGTATTTTATCCAGGATGGGTGCATAGAGTTGAATTAAATTGATGTTTGTGGGGTATGTATGTATCTGGAGAAGCATAATCGATCGGAGACTGGTTTAAAGTTGGTAACGTATTTGGTCAGACGTTGTGACACTATAACTGCTACTCCGTGCCTGTGGTGGCTATCATCTTCAGAACTTCCAGAATAGTACATCCTTGTTCCATTATCGTTGATTTGTCCATTTCCGATCCATCGTATTTCCCATACATTTCTTCATACCTAGGATTCTCATTCTCTGCATTTCGGTAGTCACATTAACTTCCCTTCTAAGAAAATATTCACTTCAACTCCTGACGAGAGGAACTCCAAGATTTCAGGAAAAATCGCTCGACCATGGGCCCCATCCATGTAGTCAAATAACGGGCAAAGGACTGGAATTTAATAGATGGACAGGTGTATCTCTGCTCTGTCTACCTCATAGAGTCATTCTATAAATTGCGACTTACCAACGTACTCGAAACTCTTAATCAGGAATACATATTTCTTCTTCTTCATGAGCCTAACTTTCCTGCTTGAACAGCCCCCTCTCTGTGTCAAACACTGTTTGTGGCCGCCCATAATAATCAGACGCCAAACAGTTCACCATATTCTTAGCTAGTATGGCCTGCAGTCCGGTACCTTTTCCAGGGTCGTGCACGTGGAGCCATAGCTAAGAACTCAGTACCCTATGAGGACCAGTCACCGCAAACTATCTGTTCACTATGTCTCCAGATGCGACCGTTTTTTGTGAAGTACTACCTTTACAACGTCACCCCATATACCCCTCTTTATGCATCTTGAATTGCCTTTCGAAGTCCTTCTTAAAAAATGATCGGTCGTTCTAAAGAACTGCCTGTTTCGTGTGTCGTTCGAAAGTCGCTTCTCCATATTATATTCGTTCCACGTTTTTAATTAATCTTCGTATTCAACTATGTCATCCATCATCGGATCTAAATCTCCCCTAGGGTTTTCTATCCCTCTTTACACTATTCTCAACTAGTCATGTCCTTCCACTCGTTTTATGTCGTCTGTCCATCCGGTCTCCGCTGTGCCCTTGTTGTCTTCTCCGCTAGTCTGCGTGTCCATCTGTTATCCTTTATTCTGGATATGTGCCATGCCCAACTATATTCAGATGGCCGATTGTTTGCTGGTGCATCCATTCATTTATCGTGCATCGATTCTTGTTTGAATTCTTTTTTGCACCACATAAAGTCATTACATGATGCAATCTATTTGGATTCTGACTATATGTTTCTCTGTGTCTTGAGGAGATCTCCACATGTATAGGCGCTTGTACCAACATATGTTACTAATCATCATATTTTATTCTTGACCCTTTCTTGGCAGTATTACAGCAATCTGTCTTCTCGTTCGTTTCTCTGGCCTAATCCAAATTTTCCAACTATATCCTCTAATCATCCTTCTCCTATCTTGGCATTAAATTCGAACATTACGATGGCGATGTCTTCTTTTTTAAGAGATTTCAATCTGGTTGTATAGCTGTTCAGTTTCTTCATCTGGATTACTTATTAACAGGTTTCGCATTTAGTTGAATTAGAATTCATCTCTCAGAGTATGGTATAAAGTTCTTTACATACTTTTTTTAGTTCGTCGCTTATCATTAATTCTTTCCGTGTCGATAGTATTTTTCATCTTCTGGACAAACTGCACATTGTATATCGTGGCTTCTTCCGATTGGCATATGCGAGTCTCTGGCCATCGTGTTTCGCATATTCCCATAATGCTAATGTCAGTTTCTTCATTTCAATTACTAAAATTCGTAGTTTGCCAGGTTCGCATAAAGTTTTGACATTCTCAAGTCGCTATTTTTCTCAATTTAGGTAATTTGTTTATGTTTCATTATTTTCACCATTCTGCGGCCGGTGGGTAATTTTGCACCGCCAGAACTGAACGGCATCGGTCTCTGGCCGCTTCGCTCAAGACTTCGGTACTTCTATTTTCCGTGATCCGTGTTTTGCAAGGGAGTAATTATGAGTTGGTTACACTCATAGTAGTAGATCGGCTGTTTTTACTGATACAGTTGCACCCTTAGCTGTCTGATCTTAAGCCCTTCTCACCCAATGTGTGTTCGGCCTTAAGTCAATACTATGCTGCTTACAGGGCCACAGATGTTTATCGTCCTCTCAGACTAGATCCTCCTTGTTCTGCGTTAACAGTGCCACCTCCTGTAGGCTGTGGTTCTTCACCACGCATGGAAGGTCTTGAATGTAGCGTAGATAAACGTCTTGCATATACCCGCTGCTCCATCTCTGAGTTTGGTGAGGGCCAGTGCAAAGTTCTGTCTATCCCATTCCCTTGACATTATAATGGTGTAACATAAGTTTAGATTTTTGACTAATAATAATCTATTGTATGACACCATTATTTAAAAATGTCTGTCGTTCGTTGGTCTATCAGTGACAAATTGAGCTATTTAATATTTACAACCAAATCTCACAAATTTCTTAGTCTTATTTGGAAATCTATCGCTGAAGGAATTGCGATCATGGGATTTTATAAAAAAATATTTTGTTATTTCAAGTATTTAATAATATATAAAAAAAATATCTGACACGAGGCACTTTACCTGCGTCCAATTTACAACAAATTATAAAAAGTCACAAAAATATATAAATCAGAAATTAGTTAAAATCGTGTGAAAACTAAGAAATATTGGAAAATTGAGATTCCAATACGTATGTACGTATGTAGTATTATTGTGAAAATTAAATCTTTTTTAAAATTTTAAATTAATTGTAATAGATTTTGTATATTTTATATCGTTTTTAACCTCTAATATATAATATATTTACCTAAGTTTAAGTTTTACTGTTAAGTGTTTCAAATATCAGCTTAGTGTGTGTTAAAATGAATTATTAAAATATATCCCCGCTGCCCTTTTCTACCACAGTGTGATGTAAAGGTTTTAATTTTCTTCTATTCTTTTGTAAAATTGTTTCATTCCCTTCTGTTCATTGTTAGTTCTCTTGCCTCTCTCCAATTTTTTCCTTTCCTTTCTAATAGCTCGGATATAGCTTCATCCCATTTTTCCTTGGTCTTCCTTTCTTCTTGTTTGTGATTTTTGCTCTCCATATTCTTTTGGGTGGTGTTGTCTCTGGCATCCTAACTATGTGTCCCCATCATCGTAATTGTCTTTCCGCTATGTAATTTATTATCGGTGTTAAATTTAATTGTCTTCTTATATCCTCATGTTGTTTTTTTTTTGGTCACTCTTCTAACTCTCCTCGTATACTTCATTTCAACTGCTTCTATTTTGCTCTTTTGTGCTTTATTTAATGTCCATATCTGGCATCCAATGTTAATATAGGTCTTATTAAGTACGAAATAAAAATTAGAAATCACCATCCATATAGCTTTATTAACTATTTAAGGAATTTCTTTAAAATAAATGTAATATAATAAGTAAAGAGTATATATAATGTGGACCCAAATATGACAACAATTTGTCCCTTTTTCAGTATATAAATATTAAATAATCTATCCCCACAATAAAATGATACCGCAATGATAAAATGTTCCATCATCCCCAAATACCATTAACCACAACAACAAAAAAACAACAAATCACCCCCATTATAATATAAATTACAAACCTCGCTACAAATTGTCAGGATGATACGAATACCAGCAAAACGAAAAGTTCGTTAAACCTGCCGTAAAGTGATAAATTTAACACCAGGCGATCCCGCAATGCGACGTTAATTAATGCACTAAAAAATTAATCATAAAAACGTGTATGGACATTAAGTTAATTACGGGTGCTGGGAGGTGGCGAAGAAGGGGGCTAAACAATTTATCGACAAAGCTCTCTCTCCTTTCGCCGCCCGGGCGAATTTTTATGCGATTTTCATGATGAAGTTTCGGGCGCGCGTCACATTAAATAAACTGAAGTGTGATTTACGGTGGTGCGGGTCAGCGAGTTCAGGGCCTAATTGAATAACGGAACTCCCTGAGGTGAGATGCAGGAATTTGTTCGCAAAACTATATACGTGTTTGTGCAAATTCGGTTTATAGCTGACGGCTTTACAGCAGCTACACTGTTTCGTTGTAATACACAATATATTTATGCGTGAGTAAATATAAAAGGTTTTCTTGAATTAACCGGCCTACAAAATAAATGTTTGTAACGAAAATATTTGAGATGTGATGTGATGAATTACATTAAACTCTTGTACTGTTACAAGTTTAAAGGTGAGAACCACTCAACTGAATGGCTCGGTGGTTAGAGGCGCTATCTGTGTCGTATTGAACTTTAGGAAGGGAACGTTGGAACCTCGTTTGAGATATGGCTATACTTCCGCAGCACATCGGTGGTTTTGTTAGATGTTAATATTTCCTAGTAGAAAGGCTATATCTAAAGATAGAACTTATATTCATCAAGCAGTTAAGTACCTACAGGTGCGCCTTCTATTTAGTATTCCAGAATATATTTTTGTGTCTTGAGATCATATAGACCACCATGTTTGTGTTACCACTCATAACTCAACATCGGCAGCACCGTGTGTAGTGATAGCTTAAGACTGGATCGGTACCTCGAATGGTCTAGAAAGTGTTGATTCAAGATTCTGTCTGATGATGCATGTCGCATAAGGGATTATCGAAGACCAAGAGAACGGTGGAATGTTGAATTTAATTTTCGGTTGCAAGACGTGTGCAACTAACCCTGTTCATATTTGTATGAAATGCTATAGGTCAGGGGTGGCCAATGCATCGATAGCGGTCGGTCCTAGTCGTCCGCCAGTCTGATATAGACACGTATTACATATTGTTTTATTATTAAAACAATATGTAATACGTATTGAATTTTTCCTGGATGAGTGAGTTCACGTTTAGGATTGGAGGGTGTCTAAAGCGCAGTCTATTGACACCAACATCATAGAGATATGTTGTAGGTGCCAAGGTGCATGTGGAGGTGCTTATTGTCTTGGATATTTTGAATTCTCTTAGTGGGGCATTTTATCATCGCAAGTGTGGTGGTGAGATGTTGCTTAGGACTGGGAATTACGGGCACAACTCCAATATATTGAGTTGGTTTTATTGTGCCTGTAATTATTCTCATTGTTTGATTTTAAGCTTTTTGTTGGCACGTGCAATATTTATTTGCTTCCACACACTTCTGTTTCCGACGCATTTGGTTTTAGTCTCCACTTGCGGCGGAAATGTTCTCCCAGAATGGTCCTAGGTTAGTCTTGCTTCGCTTTCCTCCATGCTTTTCAGCCAGGCTGTTATCGCCCAGTCGTCCGCATACCCAAAGGTATATAAAGTCGGTTTCCGGTATATTAGCTATGTATACTCTGAATGTTCTTTTTACTAGCATATTCTTGATGAGGTTTGCTTCGATATTTGTCGTCAGGGACAGAATTTGGTCTGTACAGCTACGGTTGGGTCTGAAACCTGCTTGCTCAATAGGTATTGTTCATAAATCCTTTTGCTAATTCTGATATATATATATATATATATATATATATATATATATATATATATATATTAAACTCTCCAGAAGTTTGTAAATGCTGCTCAGCAATGCGATTGGGCGATAGTTTCCGGGTTTTTGTGTCGCTATGATTTTTGCCCCGTTTAGTAGTGGGATCTCGCCTGTTTTTAGGACGTCTGAGTATTCTGTCAGCCATTTCTTTGCGTATTTGCCACAATGTTATATGAATTCGGTGTGAATATTATCAAAACCTGGTGCTTTTTGTGGTGGAAGTTTCAACTAGAATCAACAGAGAATTCATGTGACTGAGAGCTAGCAGATTAACATTGATTTTGTCTTAACGGTGTTCATGTGTAGGCCAAATCGTTCGTTGTGTTGTACTGCGCTGCTCAATCATCTGCTGTAGCTCGGGGAGACCATTTGTTATAATCACTGTGTCCTTGGCATATCTTAAATTGGTAATTGTCTTCTTGTTAACCGTTAGTTGTTTCTTCGAGTGCTTCCCTGAATATCGATGATTTTCATTTTTTTCTTATAGTTGGGGGCTATTTGCGTTCTCGTGTCATGATTGATGAGCTTCTAAATGTCTACCTTTTTTCTTGATATCTCATTTTTGAGTGATTTGAAGGGGAGTCTGAAGACCACTATAAATGGATTGTTATCAGTATTCGCGTCTGCTCATGGTATGTCTTAACTGATTTTAAATATTATCTTAGTTCTTGGTTTACCGCTATGAAATCGATCTGGTATCCTACAAGGTTTTACCCATGTATACCGCCATCTTGCATCATGTCTAATGCATGTGTTAGCTATTAGTAAGTTGTTTCCCATGCAAAACTAGGCCAGTCTGTCTGGGGTTTCGTTCACCGTGACAGTATCCGTTTCCCTTCGGTGCCGCAGTACGAAACTCATTTGGTTATTCTATGCTGTCACTGGGAAGTCTTTCTTTCTCATTTCATTACATTGAGTGATCCTTTAAGACTACTAATGTTCTATTGTGTTCAACACGCCCTTTGTTATTCGTCATATTTTAAGACCTATTTTCATCTATCTTTCCTTTTTATTTGCTACTTAGGTCTCAACGATAATTTAAAACATGGATAATGATCTAACGTAAGAACAATGAAGAATGAAAGATTCAGACGTCGTTACGTTTCAATCTTCGTTGAGGATCGTTATCCTTCTCAACCCTCGGTGATTCTCGCTTTGATCTCACTTTAGGTCATTATCCATATTTTAAAATATTGTTGAGACCTACCGTCTGAACCACTTTGAAGTCATTCTTCTCATTCCATTGCATTGAGTGATCCATTAATACTACTAATGTCATATAGTGTCTCATTATCTTTTAAGACCCATTTTGATTTCTCTTCCCTTTTTATTTGCTACTAAAGCAAGAAGAATCAGCGAGGATTGAGAATAATCCTTATGTCTCAATCTTCCATGCTCTTACGTTAGTTTATTATCCATATTTTAAATTATCGATGAGACCTACCGTCTGATGTGAAGTAAACGATTTTTATGTGTCCACCACAATATGTGTAGTTGTCTACTATTGCATGCATTGGATGAATATTTCAGTGATTGGAATTCTAGTTAAAGCGCATCCCCTTTGAGCGGAATTTGTATATATCTACGTTATTATAGTATTTGTCTAGCATTGCATACGGGACATTTTCTGCAACCCCCAGCGTTCCCTGCACTCGCGCGGAATTCCGTTGTGTAAATTTAAAAATGTGACAGAGCAGCCTGAGGGTCTGAGGGCTGAAGATTTGCATATCTTGATGCCGGGTTCCATTGTTGTTCGCGCACATACAAATATTGCATTTATTCGGTGTATGTGTGGTAGCTCCCGCGTTTTCACAAACCAAGCAATGTGACGGCTAGCGGAACGAACGGGCGGACGTAAAAGTAGACGGATCGCTCGCATTACTGCAAAGCAGAATTTAATGGCTCATGGCTGGACCTGGACTATTCCAACAGATATATTGTAAAGGCGATTGCAGGCTGCATCCTGCAGATATCGGTATTATGTTGATGGTGGATTTATTAATATCAATAAAATTATTGATTTTGGTCTTTATATGTACAATAACGACCAATAATAGCAAGCTGAATTGAGATATCAAGACTATTACTTTACAAGTAATATATACTCGGATACATTTGAAGTAAATCATCCAACAGTTAACATGGAATTGAAACCATTATAATTTGTTGAACTAATGGATTTTCTCCAAAGTATCACTTTCCTCATACATTTTAACCCATAGTATTTTAGGTACCAAGGACCCTGATAATCACTTGAAGCATACTTAGTTAGGCACAGGATTTTTTTTTTCAAGATGTTAATGTGTTTTTCTGACACGTGGTCATCTCTTTTATGCTAAAATTAATACGCACCGATATTTTTTTGTTTAATCGATTTGTTTATAGTTTCAATTCGGGAAAGGACTAAAATAGATGATAGACAACATGGGACGAAGAGTAATGGACTAGCATTGCAAGATGCTTAACAAAGCATTGAAAGGAGAAAACAGCACTTTTAGTACCAATATACAGAGGACACGGGGTCAAGAAAGACTGCAAAAATTATCGAGGTACATCCTTACTGAGTGCATCTAATAAAATGTACAAGCAGATATTACATAAAAAACTAAGAGATGAAAAAGGAAATAGGTTTGAGAGTCGCTGAGTGGTTTCCCTTAGGAGTGCATAAGACCACTCAAGATGCAATACAGGAGAAAAGAAGAATATTCGTAGCATTCATATACATGCAAAAGTATTAGGAAAGAGAACACAATGAACAAAATAGGAATTATTGAGTAAATAATAATATCAACAGAGCTATATAAAAGGAGGAGGATTGTTTCAATTATAACGAAATAATAAAGAAATGTAAAATGACGTGCAGGAACTAAACTTTTGACCTGGCCGGGGTCTGGTGTTTCGGTTGAATCCCACTGCGACCACGGCTGACCTAGTGTGCTTAGCATTCTTTCTTGAGCTCTGTATCCTGAATGAAGTCCAGAAGTCTCATGACTGGGCGGACTTGGTGCTCTTTTCTGTTCATAACGATCCAACAAGCTTTTTCCTGCATGTGTTGAATGCTTCACAGCTAGTGATTATGCTTAGTGGGGTTTCTTCTTCTTCTCCACAATCTCTGAACGTTGTTGTTTTTTATATCTCTATAATGTGCAGGTGTTTATTTAAGTTGCAGTGTCCTGTTAGGAAACCTACAACATTCCTTAATTAATTCCTATTTAGTTTTAGGATTTCTTCCTTCGCCTCGTTACTGGCAGTGTTAATGAAATTCTTCAAGAGTTTCATTCCAGTTCGCGCTTCTCAGTTTCGGCAGTGGTACTATTTTGGTACTTTTTCTACGTATTCCTTATGGTGTTATATGGTATCCCGCAGGTTGGTTTTAACACCATTGCTTCGTCCTTGTGTCAATTCATCGTTTTTCGATTGTTTTTTGTAGCAACTAGGTCAGACTGTTGTGCCTGTAAGATTTCGACAGTTTCATATTTCTCTTCTTGATTATGGTATAAATAGCACCGTTAACTTTGCCCATATGTTCGGTATGTGCTCTAGGGCTATAGAGACATGAATAATAGTACACACTCTTTGCTAGTATCTAGCAATTTTTTGATCCCCGCTTAAATGGGAGATAGGCATGCCAAATACTCATGTTCGGTACTAATACTCCCAGAACCCTGGAAATGTGCTTTAACGATTCTCCTTCAGTGTCTGTGAAGGTTCCGTCATTTTTCGGCATATAGGCTTTATTGCTGTATCATTTTGCGACTTTTCTAAAGTTTTTCTCAGCCTCCATTATCGTCTCCAGTTTGCTCATTTAGATTTCATTATTTCGTTATTGTATTCATTATAAATTTCTCAATCGCCGGTTTTTTATCTGGTTGGACAGCTTGTCTTTGTGCTTACATCAGAGAGGCCCATATTCCACCGTGCAACATTCCTGCGGTTTTCTCTTATCCTTTCTGGACAGCCTGACTCAAATGCTGACATTATTATATTTGTTACACTATCCGGCATTAGTTCTTGCTCCACTATGTTTTGGACCTTACCCGAACTTATATCCAGGCCCAGTCGCAGATTTTCTTTCTACAGATCCCATTGATATTTCCTTGAATTCCTAAATGTCTGGGAGTGGCTTTCGTGGATATGATTTTAAATCTAATGTATCTCTAATTAGACAGAGATGATTTGACTGATACATGCCATTTACCCAGCATTATTATTAATCCGTTTAGCTCCCCTTGGAGCATAGGGCACTATTTGGTGTTTCTTTTAAAATATTTTTCCCTACACTGTGGCCACGGCTGACCTATTGTGCTCTCCCATTACTTGTTCGTTATTCATGACCTCTGTATCTTCAATGAAGTCCAGAAGTCTCATTCGCGTTGAGCCAAAGAGCTTTTTTCCTACATGTGTTGATTGCTTCGCAGCTAGTGATTACATGTAGTGGGATTTCTTCTTCTTCCGCACAGCCTCTGCACTTTGGTGATTTGTCTATCCTCATAGTATGCAGATGTTTGTTTAATGTGCAGTGTCTTGTTAGAAGTCCTACGATATTATTTAATTAGTTTCTATTTAGTTTTAGGTTTTCTTCCATCGCCATAACAGAGCTATAACAAGAGTTATTCACGCTGGAGTCTACAGTTCTTAGCACTGCTTAACTATCTGTGACAATATTGATTTTCTTCTTCCTATAGTTTCATTCCAATAAAGTTTTAACGTAACTTTTAATTGCGATGCTTTCTGCTTGCGACACGGTGGTATACTCGTCCAGCTGCAGACTTGTGCCTCCGGCCGATCCACTTTTTCCCATTCTGCCCTGTTAGGTTTTGTTACCTTGTAAGGTTTCGTCATGTGGATTTATTGTCCTGTCGGGACGCATTCTTAGAATATATTCTTTTGTTTTCCCTAATGCTAGTTTGTTATAGTCTGTGGTTGATTCGTATGATTTGTCCATAGCGTTAGTTCCATAGATTGCTATCTTGGTCTCTACTTTAATGTGAAGTGAAGGCAGGTCCAATATAACTTCCATTGCAGCGGCTGGGGTTGACATTGCTATTCCTAGACATGCCATTCTTTACACTTTGCCTACTATTCTCCTGCTTACTCCGTCTGAGACTTTGTACCACCAGAATGTTGGTGGCATGCCCAGAACACTTTCACGGCTTTGTCCGTAATAATTGTCATATGTGGTTTGAAGGTCAGTTTTAAGTTAGAGTTACACCTGGATATTTTCCTTGTCCCTCCATTTGTATTTCGACATTTTTCTCTTATTTAAGTTCCTCCTGCGTGTAAATAGTACTACAGAGGTTTTTACGCGGTTAACTATGAGGCCCTCTCCTAAGCTCCACCATCCCACGTGTTTGAGTGCATCTTGCAGAAGTTCTAATGTTATGCCGTCAAATATATATATATATATATATATATATATATATATATATATATATATATATTATCTAGTTGCCTTTTACCTTTGAGTGTAGGCTGTTACATATACATTCCTTAACAATTATTGTTGTTGTTTATACATTTGTAAATTCTTTCCACTCTTTTCTGTTCTTCGCCAGTTCTCGTGCTTGTATAACTGTCTTTCCTTTCCTGATTATTATTTCCTCAATTCTGTTGTGCCACTCTTTTCTTGGTCTATCTCTTCTTCTTTTTTTATTTCCTGTTCTTGCTCCCCATACCTGTTTTGTTTGATTCTTATTGTCTATCCTAATTAAATGTCCCCACCAATTTAGTTGTTTCTTTTCTATATACTTTTCTATAGCTTCAATTCCCAATTCTTCTCTGATGTCATCATTTCTTATTCCGTCTCTTCTCGTAACTTGTTTTACTCCTCTGAGATATTTCATTTCCATTGCCTGTATTCTACTTTTGTCCCTTTTCGTTAGTTTCCACGTCTCGCTCCCATATGTCAGTATAGGTCTATATACCGACCGCAAGTACTGCTACGTCGTCGGCGTAGCCTTGTACATAGGATCCTTTCTGGTCTAGTTGCTCTAAAAGATCTCTATAACTAGGTACCATAGAAAAGGTGACAGTACGCCGCATTGTGGGCAACTCCTGCCGACCGATACTTCTATGGTTATTCCATTTAACGATGCTTTTATTCTCCGCCCACTTAGTATTTGGGCGATCCATCTGGCCACGGTTGGCTGTATAACTCTAGCGTGTGTGGCTTTGGTAATGGATTCAAACGAGGTATTGTCAAAGGCACCGTCTATATCCAAAAAGACAGCAAGAGCATGTTATAGCAGTCTAAGCATATTAGTGTCTGTGCAGTGGTTTTAATGCCGTTGCTCCGTCCCTAATGTATCTATGAATCAGTTTTTCAATTGTTTTCGGTAGGAACGAAATCAGATTGGTGGTCCTGTAGGATTTCACCAGTTAGTATGTTTCACGATTTTAATTCCTCCATTTTTGGTTGCAAGACTATGTTCCTTAAATTATTATATTTGTGACGCTGTCATAGCTCCACAATGTTTTTGACTTTATCCGGACTTAACCAGGCCCTGTGGCACGTATTCTTTGTACAGATCTCATGACAGTTCCTTGGGTTCCTAAATGTTTTGGGGGTAGGTATCGTGGATTTTATTTCTAATCTGATGTATCTGTGGTCAGACAGAGATGGTTCGTCTGATATATGCTAATTGCTCACCATGGTTTCTGTTTGCATCGTCCCTATAGTTAAGTAAATTACTTCGCTTCGTGCCGATGTTACGAAGGTCGGTTTATTGTCGTGGTTGAAAATATCTAGCTTATTTCCTAATAAATAATGTAGACGAATCGAGACACTCGCCCCTTTATTGACATTGCTGCATCCCCGCACAGAGTGGTGCGCATTGGCGTCGCATCCGAGAATCATTTGGCATTTGTTCTTGTGACAGTGTGCTGCCAGGGCTGGTGTCGGTGGAGGTCCGGGTTGATCATATTGGAGTTATGCAGAACCTAGGAATAATTCCATATCCTTTCCTTCTTCTAGCTCTAGTCTCACCTTTAAAAATGTGAGGTTCCTAGAGATCAAGTTGCACATGGGTACCTGCATGCTTGGTATGTACCTAGTATTTTATAACCATTGAGGGTTACTTCTCAGAACAATACACCCCCCCCCCCCTCCCTTCAGGATTAATCTATGTCGCTAAGGATTATTCCCCCACCGAAAGAGGGGTGACTTTTCTGGGTCCCTATTCGGGATACTTATGGCAGCTGCCTGCTTCTTCAACTTTCTCCTTGCGCAGCCCGAGAGCTGTGTCCCACGAGTTTTGGTTTTGATATTCCATTTGTTGTTGGTCCCACGTGTTTTTGTAAGGTTGCCTGCCTTATATTGTTCTTATTTGCCTATTTCTGTGCATTTCGGATTGTCTTTTTATATCATGCCAAGATTTATCATTATGTATCTTCTTTATGTATTTGTTTTCGCCATGTATTTATTGGTCTCCCACCTTTTCTTAAATATTATATTCCAGAACTGCCCTGGTTATATCTATATTTATTTTAACATCTGTCCTATCCACTTCCACTTCCACTTCCTCTTCTTAACTATAGTTGGCACTAGCTTTAGAATAAATTTTTCCCATAGTTCTTCATTCGATATGATTTCAGGATAATATATCTCCAATATTCTAACTAAGCATTTGTTAGTAAAGGTCTGTACCTTCATTAATTTGTTTGAGTTTTGAATCATACAATAATACTCTCGCTACATTACTGTTAAAAATTCTGATTATGTTCTTTGTGGATATTTCGTTTGATCTCCAGACCGTCCATAGCATAGTAACTTCTTGCACATTTTAAATTCTTATGTTTATATCTTCTTCGCTTCCTTATCGTTCTCTTATTATACTGCCTAGTTAGCAGAATTGATCTACCTCTCTTCCTATCTCATTAAGTTCCTTTTTTTTCTGTAGGTTGTTTAAATTATCTTCTATTAGGCATTCGTCAGTGAATTCTAGGTCTTCTAGTTTCCCAGCTTTTCTAGCGTATACCGGTTTGGTTATCTGCTACACATTGCATAGTCAATAATAATTAGGAAAAGCATTGGTGTTAGAATGCATCCTCGTCTTACTCCGATCTGTATCTCTATGTCTCTGGAGAGTTCGCTATTTATTTGCTGTGTAATTTTCGTAAAGTACTTTAATAATTTCGATACTTGTTATAGGTGTGCCACGGTTTACTATTTACTATTTTCCACGTTTTCTCTCTATTTACCATATCGAAAGCTTTGGAGAAGTCTATAAAATTTACATACATTATGTTTATGCAAAAAATACATGTTATCTGTGCAGGAATTTCTACACCATCTCCCATTCTCTCCAAAGGATTCTCGTGAGTGGTTGGCTCGGCGTGTAAAGCAGTGTTATTTCTATTCAATTCTCGCAGTGTTTTATTTCCTTTTTTTTTGGTAGCATTATGATAATTATCTCTCACCATATTTTATTTAATAATTTATGCATCATTCGGATTGTTTTGTCCCCTCTTGCTTTAATGCTTCCGCTGATATGTCGTCTTTACCTGTTTCGTTCTGACTTTTTAGTTTGTTTATGGCTTCTACAATTTCTTCCCGGCTTATTTCGTCTTCGTTTATATAGCCGTTTTCAGTTGGTAATAAGTTTTCTTCCGTATTGGATATTTTTGTTTTTATATATTTCTAGAATTCTGTTCTTCTTTTTTATCTTTCTTTGTCGAAATTGTATTCCCCCATTTGTCTCTGATTTACTAATGTACTCACCATGGTTTCTGTTTATTTTATCATACCTTTTACCTTATGTCATCATTTCAACGCTTGACTTCCACATACAAAATACAAATAATGATAGGGACCACGATTTTATCATACACAACATCAGGCACCAAATTTAAAAACGTTTACTGTACACGATGACTTAATTCAGCAACAGTGAAGCAAACATTTATTGAGCTAAGTAACATTTATTAAAGCAAATAACAACACATTTAATAAGATAACAATACAGTAGTAAGATATTTAAGATTAGTCTAAACAAAAAATATAAAACGAACGTACATAATTGTGCATAAACTAATAGATAACATAACGAGCGTACTCGCTAAAATAAACACAAAAAATAACGTGCACTACAAGTGCGTGTTTTAAAGCAACAATTATAACACTAAACTATTCTCCTCTTAAAAGAGCAAAAGTAACAGTTTCGGTAACTTGTTTCCACCTAAGGACACTTAGAAAATAACATAATAGAACAAATAATTATAAACGAGAACTATAACAATTTTGGTTTAACATAGTAGGTATAGGGTATAGGAGACTAGCTGGATTTAATCTACTTGCAACTTCTTGAAGCTTCCTTCCAAACCCATACCGAGCTCTTCATTCATTTCAGAGACTAATGGGCACGACCGCTCATCGATTTCAATATACATATCATCTAATGCGATCAGTTTTTCACGTTTCTCTTGGAGTTTCTTTTGAAGTTGCTTGACCATTTCAGCGAGTGGCACTTCCCCGCCGTATTCTTTTGGAAGAATTTTTGTATCGACATGTTTGTGGAGCTCATCCATTGATTTATGAATCTGAAATGAGAATTATCCTGATAAACAAATATTTCTATAATATAATAATGTTATTTTTATATTTTTTTACTTATAGATTAAGCATTGTTTTCAGTCCGCAAAACGCTAATTTAGCTTTATTTTAGAGATAAAATTACCATGTTGCTCTCTCGTTTTAATGATTTATAAGCGAAAAGAGTACTGTGAAATTGACAATAGCTTACTACCTAACTACCTGGTTACGTACTGCTGCCGATATAGTAGTGGTTTATACTTGTAGCATTTTTATTTATTATTTTATTATAATTCATATGTATCGAATGTAGAAGATAAAACTGTTGCACGGGAATGTGCCAAAAATAATATGTTATTATTCATGTGCCTGAATTATATACCAATCTATTGTCTAACAATTCAATAGTTCGCGCCATAAGAAAAGTATAGACGTAGCCCCACCCTTAAGTATCATATATTTCCTTGACACTTACCAAAATACGAGAGCGCAGCTTCTCGCTAAGTAACGATACAGCGAACTCAATAAGTTTCACAGCATTTGATGAGATGTTCAAAAAGTGGTTGGCCTTATGTCTCATCGGGGTTGAATTCTATAACCAAAAAATAAATGTGTATACAAAATAAAACAGTATATAGTACGTACACCGCAGAATAAATAAATATGGTTTGCTGGACTTTTATAACTAACTACAACTACAGGCAAACACTTTTTACATCATTCATTGTGGGTTTAAATTTCATATTTACTTCCTAATAGAAAAGCAAATAAGACAACCATATGTATCCGATAAATATAAACCGAATTTGTCGACGACAAGGGTGCAATGAGCCGTCGAAAAGTTAGGCTTATATTTATCCAATACATATCGGTTGTTTTATTTGCTTTACTGATTAATCTTATGGACAGTTGTCATTTTGTTATCATGCGATCTGCAGACATTTGAATTATTGTACATGTAGTATAACACCCATGGCCGGCGGAAAAGCCTCACGGCTGATAGCCCTATAAAGATAGAAGTTTTTTTATTATAACCATATCGTAATATTCTCTACTGTGAATTTCCTAAATATAAAATTTCACAAACTCAAAAGATTATTTACTATATAAATAATTAATTATATATAAACTATAAAGTAGATTTACTTCACAAAATCTAAAAGATATAAATTAGACCAACATGTATTATCTTACCTGAATGCAACGTAACATATTCCTGATATCAGTCAAAGACCAGAGTGAGATATGGGCCATTGTAAATCCAGCCTCGTCGTTGATGTACGTATAGCCATGTACTTGATTTACCTCGTCGTCCATAAGGGCCTCCGTGATAAGGCTGTGCACACGGGCCATATGCGCCGCAGTGTACTTGTGCGGGTCGAATTTTCCGGCGCTGCTAAACAAAACGAGTTTTCCGTCCAGGCGCTCGGGCAGCGGAACTAAGTAGCCGTTGCCGATAATTTCGGCCAAGTCCTTATCGTTGCAGTCCAAATTGCGGAACCAGTTCGGGTACAATTGCCTGATGATCAGATACCTCTCCAACATTTCGCACGCCTGCGGCACGCTGAACTTTTTCGTGCGCAGAAACCGCAGCAAAAATGGCCCATCTACAAATAAATAAAATGGATTAAACTTAATATTCGGAATCATATTCAAAACCACTTTACCACTAAATTACTAAATCGTAGATAATTTAAACAAAGCTAACATACATCTAACTGAATATTCTATTATATTAATGATGTTTTGTAATGTCTTAAAATTATACGCTATACATTTCAAATATATGTACTGACTGCACACATCCTTGTGTTCAATACACATATTAATAATAGTATTAGTAGTAGTTCCTGTATTTGTTACAATTCTGTAACTGGGTATCGACGTTCAGATTCCTTTGCCATGTGTTATTTTATGTGTGTGTGTGTGTGTTAGCACTTGCTACTTAAACTAACTAACTACAGAAAACGGTCCCCGAGTTTTCTATAGTGACGTTAATTGTATCCAAACGTCAAATGGTACCGACTACCCGGGCCGGGATTCCAACCCACGTCGCCTGTTTTATTTAGTTTTATTTAATATTATGATTTTGTTTTATTACGTTATTTACAAATATTTTTAGTTAAAGGGAATAAGTTGCGGTAGGTTGTTGTTCTTACCAGTACGACAGCGTTTGATATTTGGGTGCTTGTTAATCCATTCCCTCATCTGATCCAAAGATTGTTCCCTGCAGCTGTCATCCTCACGTAACTCGGTTAGGGCTAATTTACGAACATCTTCTGGCAAAGCGCAGACATATTCTTGCACAGTTCCGTCTTGTCCGCCCAAACCCATGATTCTGTAAGAAGGAAAAGACATTTATTAAAAATTATGAACATTTTATTTATAAACAAACAATATTTATGTGGCCAGATACACGAGTTTTTTAAGATATAACAAATTTATATTTTTTATTTTCCTTCATTTTAATTGTTTTATTATACTATTCTTAATATTTTTAACTTTATTTTAATCGATATAAAACTTTTGAAAAATTGATACAGGCAAATTGAAATTAATGGCAAAGATGCAATTATTTTTTTTGTAAAAAGTTTCGCATACGTAGTGATAATTTTTTTACAATCGAAAAATTGCAGTAAGTAAACTTTCCCCAGGCCGATTTTCGCGAATTGAGATGATGTTACATGAGATAATTGCCAGATGCAAAATTTGGTTTGAGAGATCACTCAATTGCTTCGGCGAGTCGAGTATAGAATCGAATCAAAATGGAGTTCACATCCAGTTTGCTCAGTGTTCCATTTGTTATTCATCTCATGCCCCACTTCAACGATACTGATGAGAGGTTCATTAATATCGTCAGAATCAGCAGGTACTTGTGATGACTACGTGATGGCCACTATTGAATAAAAAAACTATCGATAGTTGAGAAACTGTCGGATGATGGATTTATTATAATTTGATAAAAGTTAACAACGTTACTGGCTATACTGCCAGCACAACTATGACACCACACTACTCTTTAAAACAGATTCGGGCCCAGTCCGGAAATGGGAAAACAACTTAATTATGTTTAGGACTAAATGATATCCGCAGGTACAAAGTACAAAGCGAAGCCCAGGGGGGAGATCACCCCGTCTGCACATAATACTTTTAAAAAAGGTGAAAGGTGATTCGCAAAATTTCCGCGGTGGGGTTTGAAATCACGCTCCCCAATGTCTAATTCAAAACGGACTGCCCTTCTATCAGTTTCGCCACTGCGTTAGTTTTTAATGACGTTTTAATGTAAAAACGTTTTGTGATATTTCCAAAATCACTGGCAATAAACTGCAAGCTTAACTGGAGGAGGTCCGATGCTCACAGGAAACCACCAATATATGTGAATTTCACTAATATGACTTGCAAAGCTTAACTGGAGAAAAACACTGCTTTTGAGTGCTGCGTGTATCGTTCGATTGTACCTGACTATCTATAAGTTTTAGTCTATTTATTATCTATAATTTATATTCTATAAAACATATATAAGTGTGAATCCACCTCTTAGCAATCTACATATCTAGAGTTCACTCGAGATATTGTGTGAATTCATCCTCACTCGCTGAGCTACACGTTTAACTTTTCTCC
Source organism: Lordithon lunulatus (assembly GCA_963942505.1). Lineage (NCBI taxonomy): Eukaryota > Metazoa > Arthropoda > Insecta > Coleoptera > Staphylinidae > Lordithon > Lordithon lunulatus. The sequence goes on from OZ012668.1 coordinate 41,089,789, forward strand.
TAGGGGGTTAGTTGTATCATTTTTATATTCTATCGTTAGTTTTTAGTCAATACTTGTAACAGTAGTTTCACAAATTTATTCGAATGCCCATCATAATTTTAAATATAAAGAGTAGGTTGAGTTTATTTATTTTTTCATTTATTTTATATTACTTTATAACTTAAAACATAATTCTTGGAAAAATTAAATTGAATCCAGCTCAGTGGTCTAGTAGATAACTATCCGTCTCGTACTGAGTATTGGGGAAAGTTCAAGCCCCAATTTTTGCGAATCATCTTTCATAAATGTTCTATGAAATTAAGGTAAATACTAGGTAATTAAAATCTTCTGAACTTCAGAGCAAATACCTCACCGCTGATAGACCTATATAGATAGAACCTTTTTTATAAACTGAAAGTGATTCTTGAACTTATAGTCTGCTGCAAAAAGTATGTCTTAAGGATGAAGAATGCAACATCATGTGCCTCCGAATATATTCAAATACGTGGCGCGCACAACCTACAGCGTATTTTATAGATGATATTCTTAATAATTGTCATAACAATCATGTGATTTATTATTAAAAATAAAAACTTATCATAATAATTCCCTACGTACATGCGAAGGATATTTGTCGACACTTTCTTGTAATTAGCCAACATAGTTACCAAGTTATGAGAAGATAACATTTATAATTATAAAAGTAATGTTTTTTTACAGATTGCTTCGTAAATAAATCAACAAATTGTAAGTTATATAAGCGTAAAGGACCTTCGAAGGCGATCGCAGTTGCAAATTGTAAAAATACAGTAGTAACTGTTACTATAAGCGTGTTTTCACCTCTTAGTAATATACACATCATTTATTTACGTTGGACACATTTAATTACACGCACTTTTATAGAATTTATTAATGTTATATTGAATATTGAAATCTATCTATCTATAATAAAAATTACATGGCACAATAAATGATAAATATTCCTATACCTATACCTATACCTATATACAGATTCGTACAAAAATTGGTAACTGAGTGTTTCAATTATACTGATTAGGGTTTTTTATGTCAATATATTCAGGGGTGAGCTGAGAACTTATTCTTCTTCATAGTTCACTTATCATATGAGATTTGGTGTTGTTTAATAATATTTAAGTGTATTAAAATGTTCTTTGCAAGATTTATATCTCTAAGGAGATTTGTTTTTCTATTATTGGGTTTAATAATGAATTCTTGGGATATTTAGTTTTGTAAATAGCTCTAAGGCTGGATATGTCTGCAACTTGTGTGTTATTAATTTCGGTCTTGCTCCACTTTGTAAATAGTATATACCAAGGGTGGCCAAAACGTTGACCGCGGTCGTCCAGTTGAGAGCGTAACTATTCCTAGTCGCCCGTCCATATATTACATATTGTTTTATTAATAAACAAATTAGTTTGTGAGAAGAATTCATTATTTACTCTGCTTTAAATAACTTGATATTGAACATGTATTAGTTATATCTAGGTTTATTTTAAATTTAAACTTATTTTTGGCATTCAATTACTACTTATGACCACTTAATACATACGATGTTGGTAGACCGCCGTATACAATTTAATAAACAGGTCGCCCAAAGAGATCAAAAGTTTAACCACCCCTGGTATATACGATTATGGGACGATATTATTGCATATGTTGGTGATAGTTTGTACACTTAAGGCGCTTTCGTTTAGCATGGTTTATCATTGCTAGTTGCCCCGTGGCGTGCAGTATCGCTCAGGTCTTGCAGTCGTGCGCCGCCGGTTGTAGGGCCGAGGTAAAATGATGCGCATCGGAAGCGGCAAATTGAACAAGATACTAGCCCAGAGTAATAAACGAAAAGCACTCTATATCTGTAGGTCTATCCGCCGTAAACCTTTTCCACCGGTAAAGGGAGAAGCTCAGAGGAGTTTAATCAACTTAACTTCACAGAAACCCTCTGAAAAAAATTAAAAGGTGTTTCGTGAAAATTCGCCAGCGATAGGGTTTGAATCTTTGCTCCCCAATATTCAGTACGAGCCTGACGTCGCCTCTAGCCATTAGGCCATTGAACTGGATCTAATATATTTACTAGTTTTTACCCATTTCAAGCATTATTAAGTAAGAATATCACTTCAAAAATTTTAATTATTCATAGTTTCGTACTAATAAACCCACTCTCCAGTGTAGACCTATTAATAATTTCATCGAACAGTTTTAATATTAATCAACTGTATTCAGCATTTCAGCCGAATGCATTGTTAGTGCCCCATATACAGAAGTCTCGTGTTATTCATTCCTCCAACGTATCCAAGTTCACCGTTACTCGCTTGTACCATTTAATTTCGGGCCGCAACGGATCCACATGTGAATAAAAATGGAGGTCATGAACGTGTCGTAAAAAGGACTCGAGACGTACGTACACGCGCACACTTAAAGCACGAGAGAGAGACGTTTACACATTTAACGGTCATCGAAAGCATTTCACTTTCTAAATTTCCGCACAGTGAACACTTTCACAACCTTAACATTGACAATGCCAGGAGAATATACAGATGTGACTATGTCATTGTAAAATCTGTATATAATACTGATAACTTTTATATGCATTTGTCATATCTCTGTGGAAGGCACGTGGGATATGTGGTCACGCATAACAGTTATAAATAAATTATTGGTTATTATTGGCCGGAAAATGAAATAACAAATAAATAAACATTCATTATTTCAGTATTTTAGCCACTACCGTTGATTGAAGTATTCATAATAATTCCCAATACTTCAATCAACGTTACTACATGAAAAATATATTAACCCAACAGGAATAAAAATAATCTACATTCATAAATAAAAAGTTATACGCTAGTGCACTTTACTGTGAAATATAGGAATTTGCAATTTACTAGCGTACCAATAATTAAAACATAGAAACACCAATTAAATTAAAGACTGAGAACGAATGTTTCGTGAGAATATCGTTTTACACAACAGCTACTTTTAATGAGTTTTGGCATACACTGCAGTGGAGCAAGCATAGTACGTCTATAACAATTAAATGTATAGCAAGATTTAATACTTAAAAATGCACTAATACACTAAATTGCACCCAATTTTTTCAAATTATATTTATCAAAATAGTAAAGCAGTGTTTTATGTAAGTTGTATGTATTAAGTTTTAACGAAATATGTGAAATTATTTCGTTAAAACTTAATACATACAACTTATATAAAACACTGCTTTACTATTTTGATAAAGATAATTTGAAAAAAATGGTAAATTATATATAAACAAGTTCAAATTAAATTAATTGGTAGAAATATGGAATAAGAAATAAATAAATATATGAATACTGATCATGACAATGCATGTGCTAAACGAATAGATTTTTAATCGTTGGACAATTAGATTTAAAATTTCAAAATTGTATTTGAGATTTATCAATTTGTAATAGAATCAACAAATTGTAAGTTATATAAGCGTGAAGGACCCCCTAAGGTAAATAGCCAATTACAATTTGTAACAAATACAGTTACTACTACTACTACTACTACTATAAGCGTGAATTCACCTCTTAGAATATTAACTGAGATTTATCAATTTGTAATAGAATCTTACAAATAATTAAGAAATGGTAGCCCTAAGTAAATTGCAACACTGCACTGTGGAATATTTCCTACTAAAACGGGGAACAGGGAGGTGTTTATTAAATATATAACAATACTCCATGAATCTAATCAACAACACATTAAAGTTTCTCATCACCCATCCTCAAACGTGCAAGCATAAATGAATGTTTAATTTTTTTTTCTAATTATCTTTTCGCAAATAGTAAAGGCATCTTCTTTGTATGTGTGTGTGTGTGTGTGTGTAAACTTTGTAGAGAACAGGATAAATAAAACGATTTTTTACTTTGTTTTTAATCACACTTCAGTTACACTTTGCAACTAGTTTCGGCTAAGCTCTAGCCATTTTCGAGCTCCTCCGATGTCATCGTAAGAGGTCGTGTGATTAAAAACAAAGTAAAAAATCGTTTTATTTATCCTTTAAAATTAATTATCACAAATAGACACCTTAACAATCCAATATTTGTAGAGTGCAATTATATGTTCTCATCCTCCCTTTAAACTAATGCATTTGCAAGCACAGAGAATATAAATAAATATTCATATTCATGTATTATTATTATTCAAAGTAGTTTAATATGTTTATAGAAATTAATAGCATAAACCAATCTTAAGCTAAGCATAAAGTAATTTGTTGCTAAGTTTCAAGTGCAGCTGTATCCTCACTGGTTTTTAAACTTGAAGAAAGTACAGTAAAATTTTAAGATCGAGTAAACAGGAAATAACAATATCTTAATACATATCATAATTATAAATAGAAAATGTAATTGAGACTGAGTACTTACACTGACATTTTCGAACGCACTGTTTTTATTTAAGGTACGCGAACGTATTTTACACAAACCGCGTAGTTTCGAATGAAATATGGTCACTACTAACTGCTGATATGACACACGTGTATACTGCATTTATAAAATTAGATGTACATAATTCAATAAATTTGTACTTTACTCATTTAAAACATGTACCTAACACCATTGTGGCCGACACCAACATCTTACTATAATTGCTCTATTGCCCATTTATATATAGCCTAATAATTACATTATTTATATGTTGATTACAATAATGTTGAGTTGAAGACAGATTATGCACAATTAAGTTTGATCACGAATTACCTTGCTAATGACTTAAAAGCATTTTTATGCTGGCATCTTTTAAATTATATAGCTATTGCAAAAAATAACAAATTATACATACATAGTAATTACTAATCCCTTAGTATTTAACAAATAAAAATATAAGCAATTAAAATATATGATTAATAAATATTTTGTTAGTTCATCGGCGGCCGTAAATTCAGTACTAGTTCAAATTGAACCAACAATTTCCTTCCATTGAAAATGAACCACCATAGAGTAGACTCTACAACCATTCAATGTTTACCCCAAATTAGTTTGCTGTATAGTTGCCAATTTCATAAACCCTATTATAAATTATTAGCGGGACTGTTTTAAAAAGTGAATAAAAATGCGGGCATTCACAGCAGAGCAATAAAACTATGACAGAACATGTGTAATTATCTCTACCATATCGCATAGCATTACTGCCCAATTCTGAACGTCTGCATTTTTATAGCCATGCAAAATATTGCTTACCGCTACGCTACCACTACCGCCCTTATTGTGAATGGCCCATAAGCCTATATCTCCACATCGCCCGGCGTGCCTCGAGAAGCAGCTTCATGACTGTAACGTTAATTGAGAGGTCTAAACTCTATAGTTAATGCTATAAAGGTGTGGTGGTACTCTGAGGCATGTCTCTCGAGGCTATCTCGCAATGTGGATATCGGGCTTAATCAATATCCTCACAGTAGTTTACTACGAACTATCTAGGATTCTGACATCGTCGTCGACGTTACACAACTGATGAGTTTAAAACCGCGTATCCACTTCACGAGGCATGACTCACGAGCCAGGCCAGGCATTATATACAACGTGGATACACGCTCCAGACCGAGTCAGCTGGAAGTGATGTCGCGTACGTACAGCCGCGGCCGCGTTAATTGTAATTCAGCAAATTTTAATTAGAAGGATTCAAAGAAGTCAACCACGTTGCTGTACGAAGAAATTATTCAAAAATAAAATTCATACCGAAATGAATTAGGCTTTTCTTCTGCCTAGATTTACTTTTCAATAACAGGCTGCCTCACAAAGTTAATACCGTCCTTAATAACACCATCCACAACGTTGTGGAATGCTTTATTCAGTTCTAAGAAAACAACAGACGTGTACTAATGCTTTAATAGGTGAGGAGATAGTTCTACAAGACCTTAAATAAAATAGGCAGTAATTAATTAGGTTCTGTTCTGTCTACTTTTAATATCTATAGGTAAATGCCGACTTTTCCTTGCTGTTCCATGGCGCGTTAGTATTATCTATGTTTATATTAAATTTAAACTTGTTTTTGGCTTCAAATTACTAATTTTCTTATGATCTCTTAATACATACGATGTTAGTAGACCGCCATCTATAATTTAAAAAACAGGTCGCCCAAAGTGGTCTAAGGTTTCGGTACCCCTGGAATAGAAGAAAGATTTAGGAAAGAGTGGGTATGTCTGAATATTCACGAATTTAGTGAATGATTTAACGACATTAGATAAGCTGTCGGTGCGGTGGCTTCGTGGATATCTTCTATGGTTAAATGCGTAGCCACTACTGCAAACCTTGGTTGCACGGTAAAAGACCAATGGAACCAGATAAAGAGAATACTAGAAAAGGCCTAAGCAGTATTTACACAAATGAAAAACCGATTTTGTAGTCATGCAGATGTTACATTTTTCAAACTCTTATATGGTGTTGAAGCCCGTACCTTAACGGTAGTATCCTTCAAGATAATAAAGGCATTTAAAAAGCGGTTCTATATACAAATGCTCAGTGTTAATTGGATGGATAAAGTCTCCAACAACGATGTACCAAGAAGGATGAAGAAGGTACCTGAACTACTGTTTAACATAAAAAACTGGAATATATCGGTCGTGTAGTGAGCAGGAGAAGATCTTCTCCTGCAATATGAGCTGTGGGACATTGGAGCAACAATAATAAAGCTATTGAGAATAATGTTGCAAATAAAGTTAGAATTAAGACAATCACACTTCTGTGAACCGTCTTATTGTTCATAAGTGGCGCCCTATTGCTAGAGCAAATAAATGACGCCGATACACAAACACTTAATGATGTACTGATGATCGCCAACATCCTAGTCGGATAAGCACCCGAAGAATTTACGGAAAATAAGACGGTTCACAGGAATGTGATTGGTCTTTATTTGGTGGGGTGTATAGACATTATATCTGTTTTTGGTAGCAGATAAGTTATACCAACGGTTGAGATTTAGTTATCAAGTCGATTAAACGGCATAGTGTTTTATTAACCAGTTGATCGATATTAATTTCTTAAGCCTAAAGTTTTGGATTTTATCCTGACCCGGTGCCTTCTTATTGACAGATTTTCTAAGAGCTTTCATCCTTGCATCTCCAATCGAGGAAAATTTTCACAAATCAGTAGTTTTAAAACGTTCAACATAAAAACGTTTGCTGTTTTTGCTAGATTTCATTGCTCCAGTGACTTTCAATCTCTTTAGTGTCTGGAGTTCCTTGCCTCACTATTAGTTTAGAGTTTTGTAAACAAACTCATTGATTTTTGGAGAATAATTTAGTGATTTGAAAATAACCTACATTGATATCAAATAAAAATAGAAAATCCACTGTAGCTCTATAAATTACTCTTTATCACATATGGGCAAGTCCCAGATCATCTAATCTCATTAATACAAATCCTTTATAAACACAGTAATACAAATAAATAAACACGAATCGAACCTATGCAACATCAAAGAAGGCGTAAGGCAAGGATGCATAACATGTATGGATAATATATAATGAGAAGAATGGTAGCAAGTGTGTCGAGAAATCGCCATAGGAGGGATACGTATTATCAATCTTCGATATACGAATTACACAGTACTGCACATACGGAAGATGAACTAACCGAAGTGATGGAAAAACTGAAAGAGAAAACACATGGCCTAAAATTCAACACTAACAAAGAAAATCAATGAATTTCGATCATGCCACCAATACGCAACAGGCGAGACACACTTAGGAGAATCCAAGTCATTAACTAGTATATCTACGCAGGACTGCTAGACGAATGTGGTTTCTTAGAAGATATCAACAGTAAGAGACGTACAAAAGTGGGTAGATAGCAACATAACCCTAAACATGAAAAAGATAATAATAATAAAACACTATTATTTCCCGTGATCCTATACGGGGCGAAATCATGGGCACTGAAGGCACGAGACAGGAAAAATATAGATACCTGTAAAATGTGGTAGTGGTGAAGAGTGCAATGATTCTTCTGGACTGCCAGAAGAACTAATGTTTCCAGACAAACAGGCATAAATGAACCGCAACGACTATCCCAACTTAGATATGCACATATATTTAAATATTTCGAGTACATCACGAGAAGGATAGGTGGGAACTTGATAATCAAAATCTTCTAGCTTAAGAACTAGTAATAGAAGGATTTTTATTCTGTAGAAACGTGGGCATTTTTGACATCATTACATAACGCCATAATCGACTCGAGACATTCCAACATCATAGGAAACTTATATGATAAACGTATATGATAATGCTATGCTCTATGTTAAACTCGAAGACTATATAATTCCAGTCGAAAGAGGGATTCGGCAAGGGGACACAATATCCACTAAGAATTTTACTCTGGCGCTTGACGGTGTTTTCAAAACTTTATCTTGACAAGAGCCTACAGCGAAAGGTAAATGGCAAATAGATAATATATATATATGTATATATATATATATATATATATATATATATATATATATATATCTTGACAAGAAATGGGAATTAATATCTATGGAACCAGTTTAACCCACCGACGTTTCTCAGACGATATTGTTTTAATAAACAGCAAGTAATAGAAACCATGATAGAATAATAGAACAACTGTACCAACCATCTATAAAGCTTAAAATGAACCTAGCCAAAATGATCCATGACACAATTCATTCCGTCGACAACCAACCAATAGAAAACGTTTCCGAGTATATTTATCTGGGACACACAATCAAATTGGGTCAGCAGAACCAAAGGACAAATCTAGGCTGTTTTCGGCAAGTTGGGATTCATATCCTCAAATACCCAAAAATGCCTTGAAACCTCAAGCTAAAGGTGTACCAATCGTATGTTCGTTCAACATACTACCTAGAAACCATGGCATTGTAAACCACACCTGCAAAAAGCCTTGGGAATTAGTTTAGGGACAGTGTGAGAAACGAGGAAATACGTAAAACGACCAAAGTCTCGGAAAATACGCAATGAATTACCCAATCAAGTGGCGATAAGCGGGTCATGTGGACCATTAAAATTACACAGTGGCGCCCCAGAGAAATTAAAGAAGCTTCGTAATACACTAAAACACCTTTTTAAAGTAATCCCGTTATTATTTTAAAAAGGTCATAGGGAAAAACTGGGCGCTAGCAGTGCAAGACAGAAGGGCGTGGAAATAGTTGGAAGAGGGCTATATTTAGGAGTGGACGACTTCAAGCTAAAGAAAATGAAGAATACAAGGAAAAATAGAAGATACCAGACCAAGGAGACGATCTCCAAGACGAGAGAACAACCTCATCAGATCAATCACAAACAACACTATAAACAAGCAACAAGGGAAGCCAGGAACCGAGAAAGATCGAAGGGCCACAAACTGAGTGAAACATCAGTCACATGAGACTCCTCTGTTAAGAGGAAAAACGAGTTAAAAGAGACGAGATTCCATATAAAATTACAATTTTATATCGCCCCTAGTGGAATATTTTCATAGTAAGGGGAATAATACATGGTTCCAATAGTTGTTGTCTACGGATTTATATTTATTGATCAATGTGTTGATTACTTCCCTAATACTGCACCTTAAAGTCTCTACAGGCGATGTGCAAATATGGCGAACGCCTAGAGCAGGGGTGGTCAAACTTTTGATCACTTTGGGCGACCTGTTTATTAAATTATAGGTCGCGGTCTAGCAACATCGTATGTATTAAGTGTTCATAAGAAAAGTAATAATTTAAAGCCACAAATAAGTTTAAATTTAAAACAAACATAGTTAATACTAATACATTTCCAATATCAATTACAACCATCTCAAAGCTATCACACATCCAGCGGATGGCGTGTCTTGCCATCACCGGCGCCATGAGAACAACATCCACAGCAATTCTTAATATGCCTCTGCCCAGCTCTAGTAAACAAATAAGCCAGCTAGTAATAGGAGAGTACTGGGCTAGTATGGCATTGGCAACTCTTCACCCGTCAGCCAGGGTTCTGCAACTTGCACGCAGAATTAACTGGTGGGACGAGGTGGGACGAGTGAGTATCCTTAAAGGGAGGGTTCTCAATGGGTCCATTTGGAGGCCAAAGTGTCTGTAGCTATGCTACCCTCCAGCCAACTATCCAGAACTATCCATACTATTCAATATCAGTTATTCAAGTTATTTTAATGAGCGAAAATATTGATTTCTTCTCACAAACTAATGTGTTTATTAATAAAACAATAAGTGTACAACGTGACAATTAGTAGTCGACCGCGGTCGACGCTTTGGTCCCCCTAGAGTCTAGGTGTTTGCTCATATTCGTCTAGACCGAAGGTAAACGTCCACGTGCGGAAACATTTGTGTAAATTTGTTATGGGAGAAGTATGTACACGGTGTGCCAAATCAACGAATGCGCCTACGTTCGCTTGCGTTCACCACGCTGTCTGTAGGAAGCTTTAAACTGCATTAGTATGCCATTACGTATATTTTGGAATTAATTTATTTTTCTCTACCCAGACTTGCTATGTTGTAGAGTTGTTACTGCACCGGAATATAATAGACAATGTATTTCTATGTAGATGTAGTTTAACTCTACTTATTATTATTATTAATCAAAGTTATATGCGTGATCTGAATTATGATTAACTAAATTATATATCCAAACGAACTGCTCGCAAAAGCTGTAAATTTTACATTGACTCATTCATTCCAGCAACGAATATAGTTTAATGCCCTACTATAACTCCAAATGTGTACTTACATTAGTGCATAAAATATCACAATTATATGAAAAATTTCAAAAGTCGCTATAAAGTGCGTCCATCAAATCTTGTCATTGCATTCGGTTTTTAACTCAAAAATTCTAGTGAAACGGCTTTATAATCTGCGTAATGCAGGTTTACGACTGTTTCTGGACCACATAAAACTTCATGGCAAAATCCGCTAATTGTGTCACTCGTAAATACTATACGTTAAATATTTTACGAGCCAAAGGGCGTTTTATGTGCTGCATGGTTTTAAAACGTAACCGTATTCACCGCAATGAAATTCTAAGTGTACTACATTTAGCTACTTCAAATATTTTCTCACTAAACACAAATAAAAGTTGGCGTTTGCCTTGTGCAATTTTACATGTTAGTTCAATATAAATTGATTTTTATTTATGTTGCCACTATTTTATTTACAAGCCTCGTATTATTATATATTATATAATATTTATTATTTATATATACTTATTCTATACGGTTCGTTTATTATTTATTATTATTTTAGTAAAAGTTATTTGTACTGAGTTCATTTTATTATTTATTTTATCATTTTATTATAGTATTTGCTGACTGTATCTATATAAGATACTAGTGTAATAAATTACAACTACTTCTAATACAAAGTATTATTTTCATAGAAAATAAAATCTAATACAAAAATAAAGCCTGGTTTTATAATTATAAATCAATTTTACCACATATGCACATAATATTTAAAATCGTAAAAAATCGTATCGTATGGCGCACATTAGTATATCATACCTACCACAATAATTAAACAAAAAGATGTTTTAAATCGATGTTTTAAGAAAGAATAATACACTGCTCAAAATAATTATTTCGATGTTAATAACTTTTTAGTTAGAAATGTTGGGAATATAAAAATTTGAAATTCAAAAATACACATAATGTTTCTAATAAATTGATACAAACAAAATTAAAATCGAACGTTTATATTTATATCAATTAAATTCGCCCATTTTAATTAATTAATGCAGGCAGCCCGGGTTTGCATGACGGGTGTTCGCTACCATTTGATATTGGGATACAATTATCGACTCTTTAGAAAACTCAGGGACGATTTTCGAGTAACATGTCCTAACACTCACATACACATAGACGGTGTAAGGGCCCGCTGGTCAATACAGAAATACTAACGTAATAAATACAGCTCTACTATATTTGTACGAACGATTGTGGATCTGTATCCATGATAAATTAAAAATCTTCTTTTATTATTGCGATACGTATAATAAAGGAACGTACACTATTATTATCTTGAAAAAAACATAATTTAACATAATTTTCAGTACTATTCATTAGAGAGAGAATCAATCTTTATTTCTGCCGTATGCCTTTCTGCCATATTACATTTTTATACATAACATTTTATATACAATATTATATTACATTTCCAATAATATAAAGTAAAAATTCATTTAATCTATAACAAATAATTTTAATTAAACCTGTCTGATCAATTATTTAGTCTTGTCTGTCATAAGGGTGTTCGTAAAGTGCTTTTTGGGGTGTTTTAGTTTTGAATGTCTTATTTATCTTGTCAAGCAAAATGGTATGAGAATATCTTTAATAGTATTTTTCTCTTTGAATTTATGTCTCAATGTGTCATGTCTATTGGCTTTAGTCTGAGTACTTGTGTATTCATATAGCCGGTCATTGGAGATAGTGTAATTGATGAATAGGGTATCTTAATTTGGTTATAATCTTTAAACCTTTCCTTTCGGTTTTGTCTATTATAGATTTTTTTTTTCGAGGCGTTGCTGTCAGTATATGTCCAGAATCAAGCATTGGTCTGCATATGCATCGGTAAATTTTACCCATATCATTGTTTTCTGAAATATTTTGCTCCTTTTCTTAACTTTTCACTTATTGCTGATTAAATTTTAACTTATTTTCGAATGTATTCTCCAAGATATTTGTTTGTGGTTATTGGTTTTGTTTTTGATCCCAGAATTTTGAGGCTGTGAGATATTTTGTGATGTGCAATTAGAAATTGATATTTTTGTGGGTCTGGTGAGAGTTTCCATTTTCGCACATCGTTCCATTACATTGTCTTGTCGGTCAGTATCTGTAGTTGTTTCATCGTTTCGTTCATGTCTTTGCCATGGCATGCAAGGGCGGTATCATCGGCGTATTGTATGAAGGTTTATGACATTCATGTCTGCTCTATTAAAATTGTATCACCATAGCAATATAGATTATATAGTATTGGTGATACACCTTGAAGGGCAGTAAAGTAAGAAAAGTTAGATCCGATAACTCTTAACTGTAGTATTCTATTTGTTAGAAAACTATCAACTATTCATTAGTTGAATGATATTTCCACTATATGATCTTCGATTAAATATACAACAAAGGGCATATAAAGTAATGCTGGATTCAAAAGACGATTTTTCAACATACAAAACTCGACCTAATATGTTACAGTAAAAATAAATTATCTCAATATGAATATATATGTAAAACAGAACATTTATATATCAATTAAATTCGCCCGTTTTAAATTAATTTAATGATTCTCCAGCCTTTTAATTTTTCCGCTCGAGAACCCGCTGGAAACGCTCGCAGCAAACAAACAACCCCCACACCCACCATCTCTCTCCCCCCTTTCTCTTTTGTTTAGCTGCCTTTTCCGATCGCGTTGCGCAATTTTAGAAATTTCACGCGTGCGAACTAAACAAACGGCCCGCAAAACTTTCTACCAATTCGGTTTCAATTTCTACACGATTGCAAAAGCCACGCTGCGCGATATGAATTAATCGTTTTAATTGGCACACGCGACGGGATGTTTGGCGAAACGAAGGCGCCGCGCATTAAAATCCAATCATCGCGAGGCCGCGAGAGATGAAACGCACCGATGCGTCGCCGTCGTTTCCACGTTGGATAATCTCTTTGTGCGGCGGAAAATGCGGTTTAAATTGCACCCCGGCGCTTCGCGGTAGCCATCTGAATTGGCGTGATCGGGGTATTTTTTTTTAATTGTTCCGCGCTCCGGGGTAATCCGGGCAACCGCGCAGGGTTGATTAAATACGAATTCAACGCGTCCGTGGAGAGAGGTGTGCAAATCTATTCGTTTGTAATTAGTGATGGAGAATTGAAATAAAAATATTATTTGTCTGGTATAATTCTAATTCGATGCGGGGTTTAGTAAGGAGATTTTTTACTAATTAGAGTTTTCTCCCCCTCTATTGCTTTCACCCCCCTGTTCATTGATTAAAACATGTTTTTGTGATGACGGAAACCTTTTAATATTCAGATAATTTAAATATTTATTTGCATATTTAAAGGTTTGTGTCAGAGGCGTAGTTACTAAAGCAAAAATACGCGATGCTTAGGGCATCAGAAGATTCTTCATCGAACTATCGTTAAACGCAATTATTATTAAAAATTAAAACATAACAACAGTAACTCAATATAATTTATGACATCCGGAAGTCCAATATTATACACCAATAAATTATTATACCATACTATTAAATACATTCCACAACAAATAACATGCCCAAGGGCTAGCTTAACCACTGGTTTCTGTGTTTCTTTATCATTAACAGTTTTCTATACAATATTATATATTATCCTTTCTTCTTCAAAAAGGACCGAAGTAGAAAAGTATTGAAAAAATATAATTGTAAAAGGTGTCCCATCAAGAATAAATAATTTATATTTTAAATAAAACACAGTTTTCTTTTTTAGAAAATACAGAAATTTTGTATTGAATAATAAAGTGGACATGTGGGAATTATGTATGAAACAACATATCTGATAAATGTCCTCGTCGGATTTATTGGCATATATGCGTTCTTTTGATGATATTTTCAATCACGGGTTTTCATAATTGTGGCTGGATTGGAAATAGTTACTGTATTTGTTACTGGCCATCGACCTTCGGGTCCTTCTGCCGTGTGTTAGAGTATGTGTACGTGTAAGAAAATCGTCCCAGAATTTTCTAAAGTGTCGTTAATTGCATTCCAACGACCAATGGTACCGACTACCCGGGCCAGGATTTGAACCCGGACCGCCCATTGGAAAAATTTATTTAAAAATATTAAAATATAAATTTAATTTATTGTATTTTACTACCCCTGTTAGGCTCTACGGTGGATCAAACATAAAATTTTCAAACATTACTTTCTAAGCTTGAAAAATTCGCCAAAAAAGGAGCTAGTTCTGGTACATTCTATGGTAAAATGTGTTGTGTTTTATTGATATTTTGCATTTCATACGAAATAATCATTCTAGTGAGATTTTAAAACTCTCTAGGAACGATATTTTTACATAAAAATTATACCAATATATAAATATTATACTACTAGACTGAATACCTATTATATTAGTAACAAGTATATCAACGACAATACGAATGAAGGTGGGGCGGGCGGATGTCCAAGACCAACCAAACGTTGTTACATTCTATATCCTATAAAATGATGAGAGAAGAGAGCATAATTTGTACTTGAGATTATAGTACTTGGAGTATAGTTCAAGCCGTCTAACTTTAATCTAAAGATATCATGCTTTAAGATTTTTTTAAGCTTACTAGATTATCTCTAAATATAATATATTATACTATAAGGGATTCAAAATATCATTAACACATAATATTGTATATGAAAGTGTTGCTGCTAGTGAAATTTATTCTCCATGACATTCGTTTCTGTGTTTCTGTAGTAGTATTAGCTGACGACTTTGTGCGAGAAACAAAGTATCTGTTGTAATTTGTAGAATATTATTTCTCAAACCCTAACGAACCAATCAACATAAATTTTAATGATAACTAATCTTCTTATGCATATATCCATTAATGGATGTTAGCAATAATATGATTAATCTCTTCCCGATTGTTGGCTCTATGAACAAGACTTCCGATGGTTCTTAATCATGCCCATTATCTTATGTTTCTCAGCCACGATATCGTTTTTCTTCCAACTCCTCTTCTTCCCTCAATTTTACCTTCTATAATAAGTTTTAGTATATCATACTTCAGATTTCGTATCAAGTGTCCTAGATTTTCAGTATTCCTTCCTTTTATTTCAGTCAAAAGTTCACGACTTCTGCCTACCCTTCACAGACTTCCTCATTGGTTATTTTTGCAGTCTACGAGAGCCTGAGCATTTTGCGGTAGAAACACATCTCAAAGGCTTCTATTCTGGCCATTGATGCTAATTTCATCGTCAATCCTTCCATACCGTAGAGGAACGCTGACCATGTGTAGTATCTTAAAATCTTATTCTACGGCTCAGATCAAATTAATTCGGTGTTGGTGAGGACCTTTTTGAATTTCATGAATGCATTGCTTTCATTATCAATTCTGCATCTAACCTCGGTGTCTGATGACCAGTCCTCTGTTAGGCCTTGAATTTGACACTTGAATTTGCTAACTTGTTCTATTGGTAGTGTGCTACACGTCAGTAACACGTCCTTTGCTATGTTCGGATCTCGGAATGTAACAATAAAATTTGTTTTCCCTATATTTTGGTTCAGTCGCATGAGACAAGCAAGAGAAGAAAAAGAAGAAGACCCCGATAGCCGGAGACGTGGGTTCAAGTCCCACCGGAGAGTGAAATTTTTGAGAAATTATTAATTAACATTGATACATCTGGTGATTCTTCATTCAGATAGCCGGCAATGGCAAGAAGTACTTCACTATATATATATATATATATATATATATATATATATATATATATATATATATATATACGATAGGTACTAGATAATCGGTACATTCATTGGTACTAACTCACGGCGCGTGCCTCGTTTTCATAATTAACATAATTAGATGTTTTGTTTCATGAATACAGTAAGATAATGACAAACCGATGGGACAACTTTGAAACAACCTGTAATTATAATAATAGTATGTTTTCGTTGCCATTATAACAACAATTTTCATAATTTAGTTAAACTAACTAATAATAGAAACAATGTCGCCTTATATATTAATTTCGTCTTGAAATACTACTATAACGTTCTACCTCAAAAAACACATTACAATAAAAAGTCAATATAGAGTAACAATTTATCGTTTATTAGTTATTAACTGCACACAAATGAAAATTTTAAAATTTAAAAAAATTATAGTAAGTAGGTTTCAAAATAAAGGACCGAAAACAAACATGGATGACGGACGAAATCCTGAAATCCTGTTGTTAATGGACGACAGGCTCAAGACTCAAACTCACAAAGGCGATGATAGCTATAAAAATATTCAGAAATTAATTGCACGGAAAAGTGGAGATGTCAAACAACGACATTCTCTATGCTAGTGATTTAGAAGAAAGAATTAGTCCTAGATACTGAATAAAAAAGGAAATATGGCAAGGGTATATTAAGAATCTCTTTGCAGACCTAACGCCAGACAACAACACAGAGACAAATAACAATTAGCTTGTTCACCAAGGTAAAATTTAAAAATCCATAAAAGCAGAAAAATAAAGCAGTCTGCTATAATGGAATAAATCTTCAATAAAAATATCGGTCAGTATCCCACCCAGTAGCTCTCATCAACGTTCATAGCCTTGCTTAAAAATAAAAATGCCAAAAAGTGTGAAGACCAGAGTCATTAGTCCTATGTCTATATGACAATTTAAAGCCGTTCCTCTAAATAATTCATCAAAGGTTAAATAGAAAACGCGAAGCGCAATTAGGGACACCTAATGGATTCAGTCAGGGTCTAGGAACAAGAGAAGCCATTGCTACAACACAAGTTCTAGTACAAAATTGTTACGACCAGAGAAAACTCGTATACCTATGTTGCATAGACAAAACCACATAGAAAGCTATACTAACCCTAGGTAGGTGCAGTAAAATATGCAGGAAAAACTAGGGTTTGAACACCAAAATGATCCTATGGCTATACACCAGGGTGGCCCAAAACTAAGTAAGCCGGAAGGGTCAGGCTCCTGAGCAGCTCCCAAAGGCTTGCCTGCCTGAAAGTAATAGGAGCCATGAAAACAAACCCTACGGCCGTAGTGGAAGTCCTACTGAACGTACCACCACTAGACATCCTCATTGAAAAAGATGCAAGATCTGTAATCCACAGATTACTTCAAGGACCAAAGCACGGGGCGAACTACATAAAGTTGTATAACGATCTGAGGGCAGACTCTATAATGAGCATGCTCTTAGTCAGCACGGCAACTAAATACAATTTAAGTAAGGAATACTAGGTCGTTATTCCAGGAAGAGATGCCTGGTCAAATGGCCCACCCCTCAAAACAGGTTTCTCCTGGTTCATAGAAAGTTCAAAAATAGCGGTAGGAATAGAAGACAAACATTTCAATGAATCTGTGCAAGCTCTCCACATTGTTTCAGGCAGAAATAGTGTAGCATAACACTGTGCAAGGGAAGCGCTGAGACGCAAAATAACTAATACACGAATTGCCATATACACTGAGAGCAAAGTGGCAATAAGGCGATCACTATCCCTACTGGTATGGGACTGTCAGCAGAGCCTTGGCGAGTTAGGTAGACAAACAACTGACCCGAGCATTGCTGCCAGGGCACATCTGAGACAATAACAGGACAGACGAACTCGCTCGAAAGGTGCAGGCCCGGATCCCTATGCAGTGTTTCAAAACCAATCACAAAGAAATCTATGGAAAAATGGATGGCAAAGTCTCAGGACTGGTGAACAAACCAGCCAGGACAGAGACATGCAAAATAATTTGTAATAGGCTGAAGCCCCACCTTCACCAAGGACTTACTAACCCAAAATAGGAAAACTGTCAGAATGATAGGCCTCGTAACAGGTCACTGCAGGCTTAACAAGCACATGGAATGGACAAGCCTGGCAGAATCCCTTTCCTTCTGCCAGAAAGAATAAGAGACCGCAGAGCAAATAATATGACACTGCGAGTCGCTATGTACAGTGCGATCCAACTAACTCGGGGACGGCAAACCACGACCAACATCGAAGCTTTGCAAACTATCTGTTAGTCAGGACAGAGCTCACAGAAGACACGCTGGCGACCACAAAAGCTCTATAGAGAGCGCAGTGGTGTAGGTCTCGGAGGGTCACCCGTTCTTAATCTAATATAATGTTTCATGGACAACGAAAAGGCTTTCGACAAAGTCCAACACCACAAAGTCGTTAATATCATGGAACAATTGACATTGACCAAAAAGACATTCGATACATAGAAAGCCTGTACTGGAACCAAACAGCCCAAGTGAAAATTTAAAACGATACACCCAATTAAATTAGGATCCACAGAGGAGTCAGACAGGGGTGTGTTATGCTAATTATCTTATATATATATATATATATATATATATATATATATATATATATATATATATATATATATATATATATATATATATATATATATATATATTCACTGGCCTTTTCTATCACAGTATGGTGTAAAGGTTATCGTTTTACCATACGTATTAATGCTACGACATCGACATGTTTTACTAATACGTCGATTGTTTTCGATATCGAGTTTTACGTCGTCGATTTTCTTTATCGATGTTTACAGTGTATTTATGTTTACATTTTGAGCATGAGAATTTAAAACAAAATGAAACTGATTTAATTTGAATTGATTAAATTTCTGTTCGGTGGACTTTGTTATAATTCAAAGAAATTTTAACCTTAACATATTGTGAGACGTGTTTATTGCGTCTGGGAAAAGTTTGTAACTATACTATAATTTTAATTATCGTTACATATTATAAGTGAGTATTGTTATGATATTGTGTGTATTTTTTTAAATTCATTATTTTGGCTCAAATACAGTATTTTACATTACGAATAACACAGTATATTAGATAAAAGAGAAAACATGATTTGTGGTCATTTCCTCGCATGGATGTGATCTCTAATGTTGAGGCTTTATGTTGTGCTAGTGCTATTATTTTATTTTTGTACTCATGTCCTAAGACAATAGGAAGTAGCCAGTGTTGCCAACTTAAAATTCGGTACCAATGTAAATGTGTATTTATAAAAGTAAGAATGCATTCAAGCGAGGTGTACACTGACCTCGTATAATTCAAATAATATTGAAAATTAACAATATGGTAATGAATAAATACAATTTTGAAGAAAATATATACTTTATATTATATGTAATTGGTAGTGTGATATAATGTATTTGTCACATCATCTTTAAATAACTTTAAATAAATATTAAATATTTGCTCGTACAAAAAATAAGATACATTGTTCGTGCGATAAGGCGTTTTCCCGAATTTGCTCTTAATATAACACTCGCCTTCGGCTCGTGCTGTTAACTCGTTCACTCATTCGGGAAACTTGCCTTCCAGCACTAATAATGTAAATTACTATTGTTTCGCATCTTTTTAAGTTCACACGTTCACAAAACCTTGATTATTCTTTTTTTTTGATCATTCTTAACTTACAATATAGAACATCATTTCATTCAGTACCATTATTTTCTGAATATTTTTGTAGTTGATATCATAGCCTTTGTGAGTTTGATCTTGAGCCTTTGCAATATAGTACATGAATTCATTTTAGAAATAAAATATCTATGAGTTGCGAATTTGCATAGGCTCCGATAGGTTTGTCTATTTTAGTTCAAAATTGATAATAGGAGAAGAAAATAAATAACCGACTCTCATTAGAAGTAATCGAAGTTTTGAAAACATCGATGTTTATTAAGGATGTTTTACCAACATCGACATTTAGCTTTTTAGCATCAATGTAGGAAACATCGATATTGGCAACATGGATGTATTATTGTTGATGACCCAGCCCTAGTACAAACAAGAAAGATTCGCAGCCTCTTAACATATAAAATATGACATGCTGTTCGTTGTAAGGTTTTAAAATCATTTAAATTTATTTTTGTTCCTCCGACGTATTGAAATGTTATACATATTTCATAGACACTAATGATAATGAATACTAGCTATACAAGAATAATAATATGTTTTGGCTTATAAACGTTTGATGTACAAGAAACCCATCAATTAGTTGTAAGAATAGTAAAATTAAATTCCAAATTAAATGTCTAATATTCTATATTGATTTAACGATATAACTATAATTACTAATTTCCTTATAATTACATATACTGAAGTAAAAAGATTACCAGTAGATTATCTTCCTTCACTCGTTAACTTATAATTGCTGATTACTTTTATATAGCTATAATAAAAACTCGGGTATGAAATTAAGCGCCTTTCTAAATGCAATACATACATAAATCGCCCAAATTCTTGGATGTGAGCTGTTCACCGGCGCGTGAACATAATTAATTAATTACCTGCACCAAGTAGGCCATGAAATATACAATTTTTTTCGCGTCCATTAAACAACGCAGCTTGCGGAAGCAGATACAACAAACTGTGTATGTGTGTGTATTTGATGGCTGATCTAATCTTGGATTAATTTGATTTTTAACGTCCAACAAACAACGCGTGGTGCAGCAAAAATCGAATGTTCAAATTATATATTATTAACGTCCTTTTTATGTATAATTTGAACATTGAATATTGGATGACTAGCACTGTATTCATAGAAAACTGGCTGATTAAGTGGATTTGATTTTCGATTAATATTCAATCAATTTAAATATTTAAGAAGGCGTGTGCATCCAAAAGATCGCGTATCGCGATCAGTTATTTTCTTTAATTTTTTTATTTTTAATTGTAACTACTTCCTTTGTTTCTTGTTTTTTAGAAAATTATATTTTTGTAAGCAGTATCTGTGGAATCATTCATCTATAGATAGCTGCATTTTATTTATTATTATATACATTTTATACCAAGCAGTTATGTTTAAGCAAATATTTGCAATTATTATTTTTATTATTAATACAATGAGATGGTATAAAGTGAAGTGGTGAGGTACAATTTAGTAGCAAATTACTAATATTTAATTTTTTCATTTAATTTTTTGTATTTATTTTATTTATTATTAATCCTCAAATACATCACCAGGCCTACGAAATGGACATGATATTAGTAAGAAGAAAAGAAATAAATATATTCAATGAAAAAGTAAAGGATATAAACCAGAGAAAGGAAAGACAACAAACCCATGTTCAAAATTGAGCAAACACAGAAACGCATATATTGGTGGGAGCATGGAACATAAGAGGGTCATACAAGCAACGTATATTAATGCATTAACAAAATCAATAAACTTTAATTACATCAGTAGTTTGAAGAAGGGAACGAATCCAAAAAATTTATGGAAAATTGAAGGAAACTTATAGCTAGAATTTCTACATGAATCAATTTTAAAGATTAACAAAATTATTATTTAGGTTTGGTAACGCAGAAACCATATTGTTGTATTGGTTTATTATTGGGAATTTATTATTATTATTTAATATACTTTTATAATTATGTTGGCGCTTGTTGCCTTCTTCATTACCCATTCAATTATACATAATGGCAATACAGGAAACAAGACAACAAGACGCGGTAGAAATTCAAGAATATTTATTCCTCAGTAACGACCGAAAAAAGATGATAAGTAACGAAGGAACTAAAACAATTAACTGTAAAAGTTTAAACCAATATCAGATAGAATATGTGTTGTACAATTGAGAGGGTGATTCCAAAAAATAACGTGATTGAACATCCACGATCCAACCGAAGAAAAAGCAACGGAAGAAACAATACTTCTAGGACTTCTATATCGAACTGAATAGAATGTATGAGGAAGGCTCAAAATACGATCCCAAAATCAGTTTAGGAGATGCTAACGCGCAGATTGGCAGAGAGGATATCTTCAGGCCCACAATAGAAAGGCAGCCAACATAGGGAAACGAACGAAAACGGACAATTCATAATAGACTTCGCAAATAAACAAACTATGATAGTTAAAATTACATCCGAAATTTACAAGGAAACATCCAAATCGCCGGATGAAAAAAATGTAAACCAAATTGACCACATATTAACCGATGAAGAAAATGCATTAAAGCTAAAATATCATAGAGACCGTTCACTTCTTGTGAGAATTAAAATGAATCAAGAAATACCCTGGCGCAGAAATCAAGCTAAGAAAAAGCAAAAGATACCACCCAGAGCGGTCAGGCTTAGAACTCGTGATGAGAAAGAGTTTAGGCAAGCCTTGGGCAATGCAATACTAACGAAAATAAAAACATAGAAGAAACGTGGAAACGAACATAAACATTATTGAAAAAAATAGCTAACAGTAGCAATTTAGAAAAAAGAAAGAAGAATGCATCGTGATTCGACAACGAGCAGCTTACGAGATGAGACAAATTACAACTGACAAGTTGACGGACGAAACTGAGGAGGCAAAACCCGAACACATAAAACAAATGAAAGCACTAAAGAAAATATTAAGAGATAAAAAGCGGAAATGCAACAAAAAAGTTACTAGAAGAAATAGAAACAAGCTATACTAAATATTACTAAATTAGGAACTTATACCAAGGCATAAAGGCTACCATAACAAAAAGATCTTCTACAAAGACAACATGGAAAAATACTAGCTGAAGACAAGAGTCTAGAAAGATGGACAGAATACATTCACAACTTATTAAACGAAACAGAGACATCGGTGGAAGAAGATACAGACCAAACAACACACGTGCAGCCAAACGAAGCAGATGAATAACATCCAAGCAAGGAGGAGTTAGAGTCATTTAAGAAAATTGTCGATGACGTCATTGCACATTCGAAAATGCTCAAAAAGAATTGACACTTTCATTAAAAATTGACAATTTAAAATTGAAAATCGACGCGTTGAAAAAATCATAGGTTTTATCGAATTTATTCTATATTTTAGGGACACATATGTTAAATATATTAAATTCGAACTGATAGGAGACCAAGCAGTGAAGATCAAGGAATAGAGATAGCAAAATCGACGTTCATAAAAAAATTAAAATTAAAATGAAATGTGTTTCTTTGCAATAAGGACCTCAGTATATGTATGTGTATGGAGTTGTGACCTAGACCTAGACCCTAAAACAACCGCAAGTCAAACGGCTATAAGCTTTCGATATGTAGTACGTCCGAAGATTGTGGCAAATACCCTAGACAGATATATTGACCAACAGAAAAATCCTCAAAAGAAGGAATAAGGAATGGTAATTTATACTCTGGCCAAACTGGCCATGTTAGATAGGTGCCAAAATTGATCTTCTGCGACTTATTATTCAAGGAAAAATACAGGCAAGGAGAAATGTTGCAAGGCGAAGAGTCGCTTGAAAAGCCTGCACGAATGGTTTGGATGCAGCACCGTGGAACTATTGACAGAAGCAGTCAACAAGATGAAAATAGCCATGGTGTTGTCCACCCTCCAATAGGAAAAGGACTATAAGAATAAGAATTGTGACTCAAATTACGATAAAGTTCTATTCAATCAAATTCTATGCAAGTTGCGGATTCGTAGCCTGATTTTTATGTCGTTTGGCTGAAATTAACTTCACCGTTTGTTTTTTAATAGCAAATGGCGAAAGTATTCCTCCTAAGTATGAATAAAGTACGGTAATCGTGCAAACAAAAATTATATTTATTAGTTAACGCTCAAAACCCACGTCTCCGGGTATCGCGGCCTTCGTGCTACCAACTGCACCAATGGTTATAGTTGACACTCCATGGTGTAGTTGGTAGTGCGATAGCCGGTGACGTGGGTGCGACTCCCATCGGAGAGTGAAATTTTGAGCGTTAACTAATCAAACATTTAATACATCTGGTAATTAGTCATTCAGCTGGCAATAATTTTTTGTTTGAAAATTATATTAGTAGACATACAGCTTAATCGAGGCCCAATTAAAATATTTAAAACAGGAATACCCGCATTCATAAAAAAAACATAAAAATAAAGCTCTGTTAATGCAAAATAGGTTTTTAAATTTTGACAACTGATAATAATAGTAATAATAATAATAATAACATTAATATTTCTTATTAGCGATTGTACAAAATTTAACGTACATTATGATAATACCTGAAAAAAATTAAGATGTACTTTCCAAAACGTTTCATTTTCTTACGCCCATTCTCACCATGCCCGGTCTTTAACAGGGCATGGTAAGAATGGGCGTAGTAATTTCTCATTATTTTAATCATTCGTTAATACTCGGTTTAAAATAGTATCTGCCGTTTTCGGGCGGTGAAGAATTTAATCAGTGACATAACTCTAAACTCATTTGTCAAAATGTATAGGTCCATCTTGCATTTAAGGGAGCGTTATTTATTAATTAAGTTTATGAATACGGGCATAAGTAGTATATATTATATATATATAGTTACAAGACGGAACGGATATAATAGAAAATGCCATGATATTTACGATTCCAAAAACTCATTACGGATAAATATTTTAATTTGTGTATAATATGTTTTCATTATCGAATCTGTTTACATCTACATAATAAGTATTAAAGAGTTTATCTCTTACTGAAGGTAAACTTGTTATTTGAAATGCCTCACAATTTTTCTTCCGAAGAGTATCGCATTTTATTTATTTGTTTTATATCGCCAGTTCATTTCAAGGAAACAATGAATGAATATTAAAGTTTCCATCATATTAAATTGCGTATATATCTCTATATACATTTATAGAAGTATACACGCAGTTTCGTGCATGTGCAGACCATGATGTCTTCAACCGGGGTGTGAAGTTAACAATGGACGGGATTAATGATCAAGAGCTCGATGATGAAAGTAGAGAGCTAGCTTAATGTAGTTCGAATTAGTTGAAAATTTTGTGTAACAGTGTATCGATTGCTTTGCATCTTTATATACGTGACTAGAACACTATCCCTAACAAAATTAACACGGTTTGTTTTAAGCATACTGTCGTTCTCGTGTCAATTCGTCTTCGCAACTCGTAAGGCTACTAGTCGCGATATTAATGTACAAAGAATAAGGGCGTATGAAGCTTTATTAAGACTAGGATCACGGCTATACTTTCCTTGAGGCCGGTATTATGAAATTGTGTTGGACTTTGATGCAACACTAAAAGTACGAGTATTAGCTATTTAGGACAAAAAAACTTCATCAAAACTCATCTTTATAGAGCTATCAAATCATAATTAAATTATATTCTGGAATGTAGCACAATTAGCAACTAAAGACGACAACTTCTGAGGTTATTCCCGATTATTTGATATCATCGGTTTAACAGAATGCTGGGTAGAATAAAGAAGCTGAAAGCAGAGTCCAAGCGAAACTACCAAGCAACTATGTTTGGCAGTACCAACCGGATGAAAAATAAAGGTAGGGCGGATTTAGGTATACTAACTAATGTGTCAATATTAAGAGGAGGAATATATGCACGAAAAAGTAGTCCTCGAAGGCAATAATGAAAAAAAAGGTGAAGATTGGAGCACAGGGCTGGAGAATAGTAACGACATACAGCCAAAATATGTCTAATACAAGAAATCTCGTCAAAGAACGTATACAACTGGGAGAAGAAGAGAAGAAATGTTAATAGGGGGGATTGCATTGCGAGGATATGATGTAAAAGGGAAACGAGTAGTTGGAGGGGAGGAGGACAGTCGATTCACCAAAGACCGTATGCGAACGCGGAAGGAAAAGAGTTATTGTGCCTTCTGGAAGATAGGGGTTTGGTTCATACGTAATGGAAACTGTGTTTGTGAGAGTGAAGGACACATAGATCGGTCGAAGAGGGCAGTTGGTTATCGGCTACATCGTGACAAATGAGAAGGCGTGGTAGGTGACAAATAGTTTCAAGTTGGCAGAGAGGGTAGACTCGAACTACCTACCGCTAGAAGAAGCTATTGCAGCACGAGGCAAACACTGAATAAGAGCAAACTCAGGTTTGTAAGTGATTAGACCGAGGGGATTTGAGACTATATAGATGAATTGGAGGCTCTGGTTTGCCGCTACAAATGTCGACACCAAAATGGAGGAGCTACAAACAATTATTGAGAAAGAACATCAAGGAGGAACATCAAGGACACTGGGTATCATCGGGTGTACAAAAATGATTGGTGGTACACAGAAAGCAGACAAGTAAAGGGAAAAGCAAGAAAGGCAATAAGATACTACAGATATTACAGAGGACTGATAGAGGAATATAAACAGGCATCGAAATACAAAAGTAAAATAGCAGAGACAAAAATAAAATTGAGATATGACGAAAAATTAAGAAAAACTCAAAGCAATAAAAATGGAATCTGAAGTTTGGAAATATATAAACAGCCAACGAACAATGAAGCGAAAAATCAATGACCAAATACCAATAGAAGAATAAAGAAGCCACTTTATAAAACTGTTGGAAGAAAGTGGAAGAAGAATCAGAGAAGGACGACTAGAGACCAAAGGCCATCAGAAGAGAAGAGTATATCGAAACAAGAATTTAATAGACTTCAAAATGTAAAAAAGGGAAAGACAGCAGTAAAGACAATATTCAAAACGAATCATGGGTCTATGGCATTGCGAGACTGTGCGCCTGCGAAAAGTAATAAATGACGTCTAGAATGGAAGAGGTTACAATCTGGAGTGGAGAGAAGGCAAATATTTAAGAAAGGTGTATCTACAGTGGGATTGTTATCCGTTATGTAGGTATAGAATACGGCGTGCAAAGTATACCGAAATTAGCGGACAGGGACAAAGATATAGAAACACAGGCGAAAAATATCAACTCTCAGCATCAACAACTCCAGGCATAATGCGGCCTATCTAGATCTAATAACTGACGGAAATCCAGGATACTTACTGACGGAAAACTGTATAAAAGAAGAATTTAGATTAGTGAAGGAGGAGCGTGGGCATTTTCGGGAGAATGAAGAAGGGAGCGCATGTAGAATGTGTGATAAAAGAAAGTAATCGTTAGTTTAAATGTAGGGAACGAAGGGCGGAATGCGGCCTATCTAGATCTAATAACTGACGGAAATCCAGGATACTTGCTGACGGAGAAACTGTATGAATGAAGAATTTAGATTAGTGAAGGAGGAGCGTGGGCATTATCGGGAGAATGAAGAAGCGAGCGCATATAGAATGTGTGGTAAAAGAAAGTAATCGTTTGTTTGAATGTAGAGAATGTAGTGTGGAAGCTGACGGCCCAATAAGTGTATATATTGTGTAAATATTAATAAATAAAAAATAAATACTATAGTGGACTATCAACTGTGAGGCTTCCATTGGTAAAGGAAGAGTTTAATCACCCAGTATTTACCTTAATTCCACAGAAAATCTCTGAAAACCTATGACAGGTAATTCGCGAAACTCGTTTTTTGAACTCACTCCTCTCAATACTCAGTACCAGACGTACGGCGTCCCTAACCACTAGGCCACTGAGCTGTGTACATACAAACATTTTTCAAAAATAGTCTATTTTGGCTATATTACTGATGAAACGTAAACAAAAGTAAAAATTGTCATATTTTTCGCGATGAAAATACTTGTACCTTATATATTATTATAAAGCTCTGATTTGCTCGGAAAATAAAGAAAGATCGCGGTATTTTTACTTACTGTGACACTATTCTAAACATATGATTCATTTGGAAGTTACATCATTATAATAACTTTGTTATCTACATCAATAAAATGTCATTTATAATGACTCATAAAGTATATTTATGTAATTTTTTATATGTAATTCACAAAAGTAACAAGCCAATTTGATTTGATGTAGTACTAATAATAAAAAAATATGACATCGCAAATATTCCAGTCCATCAGTTCTTATTGAAGTAGAACAATTTAATGGACTCAATAAACAATAGCGCAAGAACATTACATCAATGCCGCCGTTTTTGTACAGTTTCCTTTTCTCCTCCGCGGCGCAACTTTCTTCTGTGGGAATTTTAAATTCCGCTTCGCCCGCGTGCATCGACTTTCCTTTTTGACATTTTTCGCGTCGCCAGAAGAGCGCAACAGGTGAAAACGGCGCCGCTTTTTGAGCAATAAATCCATTTCGAACGGCCGTCATTTGCTTTAATTGAATTATGATGGACTTAATCGCACTACAAGCAAACAAATAGGCGAGCATTAATGGCTCCAATCTAATAATCACCGTGCCAACCGTTTCACTGAACACCTTCATTTGCAGGGCATATATTTGATTTACTTGTTATTTGCAAAAACAATCAAAATGTATTTGTATTGTCATTGAAAACCTACTGAAATATATGTTGTAATTTCCATTAGTTGTTTTATAGTAACGAATATATTTGAGTGGAAAATGTTTCACAATATTAAACCATTACTTGAGTAGAAAGTTACGTTTATTGAAAAATTCACACAGTATTTAATTGTTTATTAATAAAATATTTAAAATCTAGGCGTTTGCGATTTTTCTAGAATTATTATACCTTTCTATACCTTATTATTGATGTAGTTAATATAAATAATTTTAAAAAGTATCATTTGGATATGGACAATTTTAGGGGCGGATGGAGGTTTACTTACGGGTGTCAATATTAAGTTGGAGGAACATGTGCATGAAAAAGTAGTCCTGGAAGGCAATAATGTAAAAAGGGTGAAGATTGGAGCACAGGGCTAGATACAAGAAATCTCATCCAAGAACATATACAACTGGGAGAAGAAGAAAGGTAATATATATAGTTATCATTTGGATATGGACAATTTTAAAATAAATACTGACTTGATAAATGTTATGTTTTAGCTTAGATTTATGTATATGCATAAAATAAGAAGGTATGAGAATATTCTTATTTATTATATGTTATTTTCTTATTTTCTTTTCATTTAACAATATTATAGGAAATAATCGACCGAAATTGAGCCGTTACTTATTATTTTCTTTATTATTTATTATATTATAAATATATAATTTATAAACATATATTAACACTCTCATACACTAACAATTGACAGATTGTCTCAAAAGTCGATAGTTGTGATTACAAATACAACTATTACTACTATAAATGTTGTTGTTTATAATTTGTATATATTCATTAATTGTTACTCCTTGTTGTTTGTTTTTCAATTACAATGTACAAAATTAATACTTATATCTAATAGGGTAGAAGATTCATAATTATAAATTTATAATTTTTTATTGAAAAACAACTGCAAGATATTTTGTTATTTACATTGCTTGTTTTTCAATAACAATAAGAATACAATTAATAAACATAAACAAATGAGTGTAACATGTTCTTTCTTCACAAACATTTCATACTATATTTAAACTTTTATTGATAAATGACTGTCAATAAAGCATTTTTTTAGCGGGCTACTACAAGCAATTATTATTTAAATTTAATTAATATATCAAACTGCTCTTTCGATAATTTTCTAAAATTGTTATAATATAAGTAAGTAATAAAAGTAATATTAGTTTAAATTTTCTAGAGATATATATTTATTGTAAATATCAAGAAATTTAAAAATGTTATTATTGTAATATACGTATATTCACTAAGTCCTATTTCATGAATAATAACCAAATGAAATTAAGGAATACATATATATTTTTGTAAAACTGTTTTAACTAAACATTATATAAAAAGTATATTTATGGGTTCACCGCATGATCACGCTGAAATCTCCAGTTGTAATGAATCGAGAAAGCAAAAAATAACAATTTTCGAACTAAATATATATACAATAAATAAATATGTTTTGTTATTTAAATTTGATTATTTCATAATAACGTAAAATTTATAAAACTTATATTACTAATATAACTATAAATAAATCTCTATTTTGGCAATTCGGTTCTAACTTTCTATAATACATACCTACTCTAAATTATTATTCGATATTTATTCATTACAATTGTGCAACTATTACTATGTAATTGTGTACTTACGTTTAGTTTTAATTTCAATTTGTATTCTACGAACAAAACTCGGTGCCGCAGTCACTCGCACACTGTCCAGTACAGTTGCCAATGTTGTACTAATTCGCTGCTGGTCTTCTTCGTACAACGTCAACTTTCCCTAACCTACTTAAAACAGTAAAAGCACGAATCTGTAATAATAATCGCGCGTGAAACGTTATACCTACGAGCGCACCGTGTTATTAATTCGAATATTTTAAATTATTTGTAGAAAGTATTATTATCATCCACGGCCTTTTGTTCTTCTTTTTTCGGTAAACATCGATGCGTTTTTCTTTGTACGTCGGTGAGTGTGTTAGAATTTCAATTGGGCGTTTATATGCGTGTTTTGGGCGATATCTAGAGCATTAAACATCATTTATAATGTTGGTAGCGAATACAAACATTTAGGTGATAATTATGTTAAGAACGTGATAATTAGTTTTACTTCAATATTAAGAGTCTGGCTCTTGTTAAATTATTTCTTCACAAGTATTAAAGACTTTTTCTGTATTCATATTATATTTTTATGAAAAATAGGTAATATTAACGTGAGTATGTCTAGGAACATTGTATCCCTATGCACATTATTAAGTTTAAAGTATCAATGCTTAAGTTACGTTTCCTCATACGCTAGATTTGAGTTAAAATTATATAGATAAATAGATCATGGGTCTTTCTGCCGTATCCTTGTTACAATGCCGTGCAATTTATTGCGTGGCGACTGCTACTCCCTACATACATTACGCAAAGGAACGAACTTGTGATTACGGAAATTAACACCCACTTCCCGACAGCCTGCATGCTGATATTTTATATAGTCGTAGGAGAATCCTCAAAAAAATCCAAAAAATCCTACACGCTAAAATTAAATTAATTAAATCAAAGCCGATAGCTTGGGAGATAAATGAAAAGCGAATTCGTATGTTCTCAAGAATATTTTATAGTATTGTTACCATTTGTAAGTTGTAAGTAATGTAATAAATAAAGCAAACTCTAATATTCTTCGTTATTCCTTCTTGCAGCATTAAAATATCAATAATTACAGTATTTTGCTATTGCAAACATAGTGCTTGCATTTTGACTATAATTAGTTAAGTGATAGTTTACGAAGAACGTATGCACATGAAAGTATTTGTCTGTAATTCGGTCATTCCAAAATGTTAGTTATTAATTTATACACATTCTTTACAACAATGATATCCTTGTTTCAAGTTTGTTAATTTTTGTTAATACTTGTAGTTAATACATTGTTAATACATGTACATACATAATGTAGTCATATATTATTTTATCTATCTATTTAATTTTGTACAATTACAAATTATCATGGTTCTAATACACCTCTTCAATAAAATGTTGGAAACTCTACAAATATTAAAACTTTTGTTTAAACTTTTAACTGATATTTAATTTTATATATCTATTTAAGTTTGTCACAGTTCTAAACTACGCTGCTTCAATAAATTTTAGAAACTATACAAATATTTACCCGTTTCCCACATTTCAAAACGTAATGCAATATCTGCATTGTTTTTCCTTCATAGAGCGAAACATTAGATGATGCTTTTTGCTACAGTAGTAAATTCTCGTGTTGAAATTTTGTAGAGTAGAAAGTTATTATTATTTTCGCAACCCGAGTGTTAGTCATACGGCAGTGCGCAATTAAAATAATATTTGTCCTGTATGGGATGGAACACGAAAACGTAATTACCACCCGAAAAGAGAGATTATTTCAAGCTTAAGCTTACCAAAAAAAAGTTGCATTGTTCTATTTGGAGGATTTTTCTGTAGAAATATAAAAAGTTAGCAAAAAGCAAGTTCCTCTCTAATGGTCGGTCGCGAAAACACCATTCTAGCTTATTATTTTAATTTTAACGACTAATAATGGCGTATAATAACTCATTGGTGCAGGCATATTTACAGCTGTGAAAATGTCTGAAATCAAATATTTTAATTAGTTAAAGTTTACTTGTCTACATAGTGAACCACTGACACATATTACTGCACAAGTCACTAAGTAGATAATTTGGATACCCGTATTCCATGTCCGGTCTGTTTCGTATCGGCCCAATATTTTTGTGATCTAAACAGTAGCCATGAAAACGATCAAACTATAAACAATATAATCGAAAAACTATCGAACTATGGGCGATTTACCCCATTATTGACCAATGTACCTGCTTAAGTACACTGAATTCAATGCGATGTTGTTGATATCTGAGATGCAATAGGTAAAGTTTAGTGTAATGCACATATTCAGTAAAGTGTACTCTTTCGAATGATGTTAAAGTTTTTTATTTTATCTTAGTACACTGCGCATAAAGAATCCCCGACAAGCACGTGTTTGTGAACATTTGTAAAAATTGGTGAACATTATTATTAATAGCTACTATAGTGACTTATTACATTTTATTTCTTGCATTGTATATCTTTTGTTATATATGGCAATACAACGTCCACTTGTCAAAACATCGTTAGAATCTTTAATGTTTCTTTTATATATTGTTGCAAATATGTCGGTACTGGGTCGGGTACAATGGGCAGTGGCAGCATAGTATAAAAACCATTGGTAAATTTTTAGTGCTGTTATGACAATGGAGTTCTTCATTTTATTGAAAAATATACGAGAATCTGGTAGCTGCAGTAGATGTTATTGGATTTACGGGGTGTACCAATTCAGAAATCGATTTAGTTATCATTCCGCCAGGCCGAATACCAAACTGACGAAAAATAGTTAGATGATAATAATCTTGTTACTGCTGAGTTGCCGCACGATATTCCAGGATTAGAAATTGATTTAGACGTTCTAGATGACAATAACTGTGAGTATGCCGACGTTGCCGGGTTGATGATATTTATGTGCCCAGCAACATTATGAAATAACAATGAAATATCATCAACTCGGCAACGTCGGCATATTGTCACTTAAACCATTATTTATACAAGGGCCGTTAATTATCACATTTTTAATGTAACAAATGAAGAAATGAAGATTTTCATCGTATTTCTTTTATTCGGCGGATATTACAGACTGCCTTTTGAACGTCTATATAGGAATCTAGATGTTGGTATTCCATTTGTGTCCAATGCCATGTGCCGAAATAGATTTACTGAAATCAAGAAGCATATACATCTGGCTGACAATTCAACAATTGACAAACGTGATAAAATGTATAAAATACGTCCATTTATGAACTTAATCACAATCGCCCATTTAAATGAAAAATAGACCTAGTTACTGTTACAACGGAATATAACCCGCCATTACCTACGATCATAAAGAAAAACAGTTCAAAGAAGATCAATTACTAATAGAGCATCAGGTTCACTACCAAGAAGCATTTTAGATGACCCTCCGGGTCATTATCCTCGAGAGAATTAGTGACCCCCCTCAGATGTCACCAATGCCGCATGAGTGTTGAAAAATGTTGTGTGAAGCTTTGCACTGAGAAACTCTTTTAAATTATTTCCACCTTAAAATGGAAACAACCAACTAATTAGATAAATAAATCGGTGTCAGTAAATTAGAAATGAACATATTTTTAGGATTATTAAAATGTGTACCCTATGACCCAGTGTACTTCATTGCGTACGCCCGTTTTTTAGATACTAATGATTAAAAAAAAGACGAATTTTTAATAATATTATTCACATCCCTTAATGTAATTTTCATAGGTTTTACATTCTTGAATTTTATGGAGTTCGGTGGGCGTTAATTAATTAAGCCGGTGGATACTCTATCTAGTGACAAAATATGAACTATATTTGTTCGTCATAGACATGACTATATAGCCAAGGTTCCACTATGTGTACCTTAAAAGTACATCAACAATGATTCGGGTTGACAAGTAACAAAATCGTCAGTCTTAAAAAGAAAGAAGCAAGACAGGAATCAGAAATAGGAGGAATGGAATACATACTGAAAGAACTATTGGGAATCAGAAAGTAAATTAGGCAAATTGTGGAACAACGTGAAGAAGAATCTGTAAAAGATCGGAATAAAGACAAAGAGATTAGCCTAAGGTGGAGGGAAGCAAGCCGAGGAACTCACAGCAAAGGCGCGATGGCTACCATTTCGAAGACGATGAAAGTGGCGCCACTGGGAAACCCAGAGGAGGCGTGTTTAATACTAAACGTCTGCCAGGACGGTATATTCTCAGCGTAGTGGAAGAAAGCGAGGTTGGTCCTCCTACAGAAGCCAGGCAAGCCTACGAACGAACCGTAGTCCCCCAGGCCCATCTGCCTGCTAGATGGAATGGCAAAAATTCTGGAAAGAATACTAGCGAACAGACTAGATGAGACCGTCAACCAGGTGGGTGGCATGTCTGAGCTACAGTTCGGTAACAGAAAAGGTAGGTCAACAGTACACACAATTCCTGGTACAGGACGTCGCTGCATCCGCGAACTCGCATGGGGCGTTGCGTGATGGTGGGGCCAGCACCCTGCAGGCCATGGGGAAGTTCCTGGTTTCATGGTGTCTGCTCCAGATGCTGGAGAGCTATCTTGATAACCGGTGGCTATACTACGGAGATGGTAATGGTGCCAACACCTTCTCATTCCAGGCCATAAGTGGTGTAGGCAGGGGTCGGTCCAGGGGCCTCTTCTGTGAAATGCCAGCTATGTCATCTGAACTTTGACACTTCGCCGAAAATCTAGCAGTATTGGCCACGGATCGCTGTCCATATGAAACAAATCCATACAGCAAACAGAGCCGTAAAGAATGTATCAGAATGGCTAGACGACTCAGGACTAGGCCCAGCCGGCGATAAAACAGAGGCGCATTGGTTCTCAACGGGCCATTTACGCATTGCGGTGGGCAGCCACCTGGTCTACCTGGGCGTGGTTATGGACGCCAACAGGAATCACAGTCGCCATATCAGAACAGTATCTTCCCAGCGGAATAGAAAAAAGCGAAGTTGGTCCTCCTACTGAAGCCAGGCAAGCCTACGAACGAACCGTCGCCCTACAGGCCCATCTACCTGCTAGATCGAATCGCCAACATTCTAGAAAGAATACTAGCGAACAGACTAGAGGAGACCGTCAACCGGGTTGGTGGCATGTCTGAGCTACAGTTCGGAAACAAAAAAAGCAAGTCAACAGTAGACGCAATTCGCGGTACAAGACGTCGTCGCATCCGCGAACTCGGGCCCATATAAGAGGAGTAGCTCCTGGTTCCATGGTATCTGCTCCGGATGTTGTAGAGCTATCTTGACAATCGGTGGCTATACTACGGAGATGGTAATTCGGTGGAATACCACCTCTGTCTTTGAGGCTTCGCCGACAGTCTGGCAGTATTGGCCACGGATCGCTGCCCACATGAAACAATCCACACGACAAACATAGCTATAACGAAGGTATCAGAATGGCTAGACCACTCAGGGGTATGCCAAGTCGCCGCTAAAACAGAGGCCGCTTGGCTCTCAACGCGCCGTTCACGCATTGCGGTGGGGAGACACCTGGTCTACCTGAGCGTGGTTATGGACGCCAACAGGACTCACAGATGGCGGCTATGATTCCTGTGAAGGCCATAATATTGTTTTTTTTTTACTTTCAATCGTTGTTAGTTGATAGTTATCGTTAGTATTCTATCGACGGTTATCATACGGTCTATAGTTTCTAGTAGATTAGTATCAATAATCTTGGTCAATAGTTTTTATTTTTATTTGATTGTCATCGGCAGTTTTTTACGATAGTAATAGATAGCATTTAGTCGATGGTTATCAAATTATCCACCGGTACTAGTCAATTATTTTCAATAGTCTTTAGTGGATTATTATCGATAGTTTTCAGTGCATAATTATCGGTAGTTTCTAGTTGACAGTTATCGGTAGATTTTTGTAAATTGTTACCGATGTATTATACTCGATGGTTATCAGCCTGTCGCTTGTTACTAGCACATTACTATTAATAGTCGATTAATATCAATAGTTTGTGCTTACATATCGGTAGTTTATGGTCGATAGTAATCAGTAGTATTTAATTGATGTTAATCAGACTGTCGATAGTTTCTAGTCCATTGATATCAATAGTATTGGTAATGTTTATCGGCTGTTATCGATAGCTTTCAGCACTTTCCACTGTTCCCGGACGATTATTTTGAATTATCTTTAGTGGATCATTGTCAATAGTATTTAGCCGATCATTATCGGAATAGTTTTACTCTACGAGTATCAGACTATCTATAGTTACTAGTCCTATTGTTACCATTTGTCTTTTGTCGATTATTAACAATTGCTTTTGGTCGATTTTTATCAGTAGTTATCAATAGTTTTTAGTCGATGGCTATTCGACAGCCAATAGTTACCAGTCAATTATTAACAATAGTCTTTGGTCCATTATTATTCATAATTGTTGGTCGAGTGATATCGTTAGTTTTTAGTCGAAAGTTTTAATTATTAATAGTTTTTAGTCGATATTTAATTGTAATTTTTAGTCGATACTTGCCGACAGTTTTTCTCTATGCTTATCAGACAGTAGGTAGTAACTAGTCGATTACAATCAATAATGTTTTGTTAATTATTAAGTGTTTTTGTCTATAGCTATCGATGGTTTTATTTCGGATGGTTATCAGACTGTTTATAGCTACTAGTCGATTATTAGCAATATTTATCAGTCAATATTAGTCGGTACTATTTAGTCAATAGTTAACAATAGTTTTAGTCAGATTATCAGTTTATCCATAGTTAGTTACTAGATTATTATCAATGGTCTTTAATCGACTATTATCAACAGTATTGAGTCTATATTTATCGGTAGTTTTTTGTGGGTGGATTACAGTCTGGCGATAGTTACTAGTCGATTATTACCAATAGCCTTCAAACGATTATTATCAATGGCTTGTAGTCGATAGTAACTGAGTTTTTGTTCGATAGTTATCAGACTGTGCGATAATTTTCGATAGACTTTTGTCGATTACTATCAACAGATTTTAGTCGGTATTTATCTATTTTGTAAGTTTTAAGTAGATATTTATTGATCGTTAGTTGATAGTTCTTTGTATATAATAGACTTTGTAATTATTATAATAGTCTAGAGTCTAGATTAGGATCAATTGCGTTGTTTAGTTTATAGTTACCATATTTTTAAGTTTATAGTTCTTTGGTCTTTACTCGATTATTATCAATAGTTTTTAGTCGATAGTTATCGGTAATTTTTAGTTAGTAGTTACTGATAGTTTTAAGCAGTGGTTATCAGACTATCGATAATAACCAGTGGATTATTATCAAGATTCTTTAATGAATGATTATAAATACTTTCTGGTACATATTTTTCAGTATTATTAATTCGATAGTTACCGATAATTTATAGTCAATAGTTATCAAACTATCCATAGTCCAGGATTATTAATATTCTTTAGTCGATTATTATCAATAGCTTTTAGGCGATTGTCATCGCTATTTCGTTATCGATAGTTACTAGTGCGTTATTATACTTTTTAGACGACTATGAAACATTTTTATTAGTCGACACTTATCGATATATCTTACTTAGATTATTGACTATAGATAGTTTTTGGCAGTTATCACTAATAGTTTTTAATCGATAGTTATCGATATATCTTACTTAGATTATTGACTATAGATAGTTTTTAGCAGTAGTCACCAATTGTTTTTAGTCGCAACTTTTAGTCCATACTTACTGACAGTTTATTATCGATTGTTACCAGATTGTCAAAAATCGATTATTCTCGATAGTTTTAGAAGTTCTTCAAAGGCTTAATAAAGAGGAGGAACTGATAATATACCATCAAGAAACATAAACTACAGTACTTGGGTCATGTCATGAGGGGGACGTTCCAGAATACTGAAATTAATTGTGGAAGGAATGATAAAACGGAATAGGAGTATAGGTAGAAGAAGGATATTCTGGCTTAGGAATTTAAAAGAATGATTCGGCTTAAGATCTAATTAACTATTTAGAACATCTGTAAATAAAATAACAATGTTAATTTCCAACCTCTGATAGGAGAAGGAACATTAAGTATATTCTCTATCAGTTTTTAGTCGACTGGTATCGGTACTTTCATTCTATAATTATCACACAATCAATAGTTAGTAGTTGATTATTATCAAAAATCTATTCCATTTTTATCAATAGTTTGTAGTCGATTGTTATTAGTAGTGTTAATCGATAGTTATGATAGTCTTCAGTCGATGTCTATTTTACGATCGATAGTTACCAGGCTATGATAAAATATTCATTACTGTTAGTAGCCGATTATCAATAGTCTTACGTCGATTATTATTAATAGTGTTACGCACATAGTTACCCGTAGTTTTTATTCGATTGTTATATGTACTTTTTAGTCGATAGTTATCAGACTGATGACAGTTTCTAGTCGATTATTAACAATATTTCTTGTTATCAACAACTTTTAGTCAATAATTTGATTCGTTTACATTATATAATATATATTTGAACTTTATTAGTAATACCAATAAAAGTTTGAAAACGAGCGTAGCACCCCTTATTATTAAAAACGTTAGACGAATGGTAACATATGTATAAATTATCAATTTATATTAAATCAGTATATATATATTTTTAATTGCATTATTCTCTTTGAGTATAAATATTCAATAATTAGTAGTAGTCATGTTTGAAATTTAATTACGACTAATTATCAATTATAACGTATATACTTGTTCTTGTTATAACTTACGAGACATACCATATAATTTAACGGGAGTTAATTAATAATTAATTCAATATAATTGTTGTGCCGAAAATAAGCGCCTGCCTTTGGTTGGTTCGTTCCGTTATTGTTTGTATATTAATAAGTGTATGCTTTAAAGCATAAAATGTGATTGCGGCAGTTTAAATTAATAGAGTGCTAGAATGATGTGGGCTCAGCGGAGTATGGAAGCCATTTTAATTGCGACGTGAATAAACTATAGAAAAAAATAATCTGACTGAAATAATTTAGAGAAAAAACGGCATTTGTTTGCGTTACACAAATTTAACAAGGTAATTTTCAAATTATAAAAGTAGGTTCTATATAAAAAAAAACTCTATCTTTATAGGTCGTGAGGCTTTTCCGCTGATAACGGGAGATGTTCAGAGCAGTTTATCGCCCAGTATTTACCTTAACTTCCCAAAAAACCTTTATAAAAAGCATCCTTCGTTGTTTGCAAGAGTAAATGTGTTGTTTATTTATCAACTCGTGTAGTTTCTCGAATTTACTTATGGGCATTGAATTCGTCGTGTTTCTCTTGGAGTTGTTCTATTTCATTACACTTGTTTTTTATCAATATCTCTTTAGCCTTTTTGATTTCTTGTCTAATAATTTTATGTTTCTATTGTATCTAATTTCGACGTTGTCCTTTAGGGCTCTCCGTTCATTCATGAGCGTAATGATCTCAGTCGTCATCCATGGCTGTTTCTTAGGAATTGTGCGTGACTCAATCTGCTTTGTCACTTCGCTGATACCATTGCATATATCTGTTCATCTCTCCTCCACTGTTCGTACATTGTGAGAGTGTGCGGTGTGTTCTTTTATTTTACTGTTTAGGTTTTATACAAAATAGGTGAAATTGCCGACCTCGCCAAGTATTTACCTTAACTTCCCAAAAAAACCTTAATAATTAATAATAATAAAACTGTGAAATTCGCCCTGATGGGGTTTTAACTCTGCCCCCCAGTGCTCAGTACGAGACGGAAGGTGCCCCCAGCCGCTAGGCCACTGAGCTGGGTGCTTAAAGTTAATATTTTAGGGAATACACACACACAAAGCCATAGGGATTGCAAAGCTGGAATCCCGGTCCTGAATACCGGGATCTCGGATTATTTTGACCGATTTTTAAATGCCGATATTCATGATAAAAACCGGCATTTCGGGTCAAACTAAATTTATTTTATGCGAAATTATCTTTAAATGATAATTATAATATCATACGAACAAAATACAACCTGCGTTCATATTGCATGCAGTTTCAGCTCTAATTATTTTTGGTGTAACTGCAGATCTGCAGTATAATCGAGTAATGAAATGAAACATTACAAAAGGAATTAATTACAATTGACGGTAATGTTATGGAAAATGAATTACTTTAAAGTATCATGTATTCACAGAATTAAATAATGAAATAATTTGTTTAAATATTATTTCATGATATGAAATATTTCAGCAATATTTTAAATTCAATAAACCCCATGCTAACACGCACGTACGTGTTGTTTTTCAAACTAAATTCCGTACTAACTATGCAATCAAACTTATATGTGATGGAATTTTGCAACGGCGTGATAATATAATTGATTTTATTTAGGCAGGAAAAAGCGAAAGTTATTCCCAAAATCACACTGATATTCATTTCTTAATCCTGTAGGTGCTCTTTGAATTGAGTAGCATTTATATATATATATATATATATATATATAAAAAGCCCAAAAATTATCCTAGAAATGAACAAGCATAGGATTGACGTATGCGGACTATTGGAGACAAAAAAGAAAGTGCAAGATACATCAAGATAGGCTAATTAGAATGTTATATATAGCGGATTAGCCATGGAAGAACGCGCATAATCAGGTGTTGATAGGTAGATAGATAAGTGTAGATCACAACCCCCAAGACTAGGAAGTGGGTGATTTAGAGGATTGATTATTTAGGAATGAAATCTATTTAAATATTATCACCTCAAAATCATTGGCATATGAATCAAGAATTAATTGCATCTTCTTCTTAAAGTGTCGTGCTCTCTATGGAGCATTGACGACTACCCTGTCTACAATTGTTTTGAAATTTTCTCGATCCTGGTCTGGAGGAGTTCGTCTGCATTCATTCCAGTCCATTGTTGTAGATTTCGTAACAATGTTTTTTGTGGCCTATCCATCTTTTCCCTCCTATTTCTTCATTAAGGACCAGGCGTTTATATCTAAGTCCCCTGCATAGATGTCCAAGGTATTTCAGTTTCCAGCGTTTAATTGTTTGCAATATTATTAGACATATTAGGTAATCTACCGTACACCCACATTTCAAATGCTTCTATTTTGTTGATGTCTCTTATGTTTAGCGTCCATGTTTCGCAACCGTATAGAAGAATACACCTGCTGTAACATCTTGCGAACATTTTTCTAGTTGCCAGGTACAGTGATGTATTCGTTAATAATGCTTTCAGTTTTTGGAATGCCGCTCTAGCTTTTTCTATTCGACAACTAATAACTACTGATGGATTTATCGGCTGCGTGATCCAGCATCCGAGATATTTAAATGTATCTACTTTTTCTATAGGATTTCATTCAGCCTCAGAGTTGTTGGGTTTACGTCTCTCTT
Source organism: Lordithon lunulatus (assembly GCA_963942505.1). NCBI lineage: Eukaryota > Metazoa > Arthropoda > Insecta > Coleoptera > Staphylinidae > Lordithon > Lordithon lunulatus. The sequence goes on from OZ012668.1 coordinate 41,131,523, forward strand.
ACTGATGACCATGTTTTTAGTTTTTTAATATTAATGGTCAGCCTCCACTCTTGGCATGCACTGTTTACTCTGTCAACCAATACCTGAAGACCTTCTGCCGAATCAGCTAGAATGGCAGTATCGTCAGCGAAACGGATGTTACTGATGATTTTTCCTCCTACCGTAATACTTTTTTGGTATTCTATGGCTTCCTTAAAGATATTTTCCGAGTAAACATTGAATAGTGTGCGGGAGAGTACAGAGTACAGCCTTACGCCTCGTTTGATTTCGATTGGTTTGGAAATATTGTTATTTATATTGATACAAGCGGTTTGGTTCTAGTTAATTTGCTATTAGACGGATGTCCTTATCATCCAGCTGCATGTTTTCTATTGAAGTGCTGGACACGGTCATAGGCCTTCTCGAAATCGATAAAGCAAACGTGTAGAGTCTGTTTAACCTCCGCTGGAGCTTTGGTAGCGTCGATAATAAACATTCTCTAGTACCTAAGCATCGTCGGAAACTAAACTGGTCGTCACCCATAGCCTCCTCATATTTGATGTCAATCCTATTGTGTAATATACGCAAAATTAATTTAAGAGCATGGCTAATTAAACTAATGAGTCTACAATCACTACACTCTTAGTCTTCTGTTTCTTATGGAAGGGAATGAAATTAGATTTCAGCCGTTCAGATAGAATGTGTCCAGTACATCTGATTACGTTAACGTAATTCAACAATTTGAGCCACTCGTAAAATATATTTTCAGGACCTCATGCTTTGTTATACTTGGCTTGGTTTATAGCTTTCGGCCCGTTCATCCTTACAGATGAACTCTTCGTTCTTAAGTTTGGTACAGTTCGTCTGTTGTCATCAAAACGTTTTTTGGTAAATGTTTCCCATTCGTCATTATCTCCGCTGACATCGTTATTAAGCGCCCTTCACTGTTTGGAAGAGTAATTGTGTTTTTTATTTGTGAATCCGTGTAGTTTCTCGAATTTTCTTATGGATATTGAATTCGTCGTGTTTCCGTTGGAGTTATTCTATTTCATTACACTTGTTTTCCATCAATGTCTCTTTAGCCTTTTTGATTTCTTGTCTAATAATTGTATGTTTCCTTTTGTATCCAATTTCGTAGTTGTCCTTTATGGCGCTCCGTTCATTCATGAGCGTAATGATCTCAGTCGTCATTCATGGCTGTTTCTTAGGAATTGTGCGTGACTCAATCTGCTTTCCCACTTCGCTGATACCATTGCATATATCGGTTCATCTCTACTCCACTGTTCGTACATTGTGAGAGTGTGCGGTGTGTTCTTTTATTTTACTATTTAGATTTTATACAAAATAGGTGAAATTCCCGTCGTCCGACTACGTATGATGAATCAACTGTCGCATCAACTCCCCTAAGCCAGTGTGGCGTATTTGTATACTTGTCCTCTCAAATATTAACGTAATATTGTGCGCCGTGTTTCTTCTTCTAACTATGCAGTTGCACCTTCTAAGATAACAATAGACGGAACTATCCTACTATCGCATTCGCTTAGTCCCCATTTGATGTACAAAACTGTCAGTAATATAAATACGTGTTATGACTTAAGCACTAAAGTCATAAATGACTTCACTGATCAGCTTCAAAACATTGTCTTCGTTTTTATATTATAAGGATGTTTCCTGAAGTTGGTGACTTTGAGCTTTTGCATATCATATGTTTTTTTCTAGTAGGCCGCTTCACAGTCTGTTTTAGATTTAGGTTTATAGCGGGCGCAAGTAAGTTTTGGTCTGTGACTGCGTCATGTATGTTTTTGGCGCACTTAATTGCATTTTAAACCTGCGGTTAGTCAGAATGTAATCAATTTGGTTACGAATTACATGTCCTTACTTATATCTCGACGATGTCCATGTATATAAGCGTATTGGTCACTACATATCCACAACCAAGTAGCAGGATGTTTGCGGTTCAACGGATTGGAGATCGTCTCCCATAAGACAGAGATCACACTAGTGTCCACCAAAATGGCTGATGTGGACATACGTTAATGTGGACAGATGACAGGCCATCCTGCTTCTGCACGAAACAATCGATTTCAAACGCACAATTAGTTACCTCGACACCTTGCTGGAGACAACGTCCACTATACGGCCTAAATTCTGCAGGCCTCCCAGAAGGCAGCTAGGACAGAAGCCGCGATTCAAAAGATAATATTATATAACAAGATTAGTTGCTCGTACAGGAGGGTCTCCACGCGATCGAAGTCATTGCCTTGGTCATACCAGCGGACCTACAAGCAAATGAAAGGACGTCGATACACAACTTAAGGCGAGGAGGAACCCAGGCCAGAGAGACGGCCGCGAAACAGTGGCAAGAGACAACCAAAGGGCAGTGGACAAGGCGGCTCATCCCGAATGTCAGAGAATGGATCGACCGGAGATACGGTGAGACCGACCACTGGGCATGGGCACGGATGCTTCCAGCTCTACCTGATTCGGATCGGGAAGGCGATTAGAGGTGTCTAGTCAGCACTGTGAAAGCGGTGCTGATGGCGTGGACAGGAACGTGCAGAAGCGTTTGACGAAAGGATAACAATAGCCCATGCTGGAGATGTCCTATTACTCGGACATCTCCAGCATGGATGGCACTAGGTGGGCTGTTGTTATCCTCTCTTCTGCTTCGCGGTCATCGGCGCGAAGCACCAGTAGGAGCTAGCCGCTAACCCTACGGGCAGGAGACATTGCACGTCGAGTATCGGCCCAGCGCTAAGGAAGGATCTTTGAGGCGGACCAGCGCTTGGTTGTGAGCACGGATTCAGGGTTTAGTGGGTATGACCTGCACTGAAATATAGGATGATTCCTACACCTCCCGGGCGTGCGAAAATGCATCCCCCCACTGCAAAAAAGGATAACGAAACGAATAAAGGGTCACGGTTTGTTGCATTCCCTTGAGCTCGGCGGTTTCTATTCGGGGAACAATAGTAGTTAAGAAAAAACCTACTAGATTTTTCTTGTGACATTCACAACCTATGCCCTGACGCCAATTTTGTCCTGTATCTCGATAACACGTTTTGAAAACAGCTATTTGGCACTATAGCTAGAAAACTAAACCAGATAGAGGATTGCGGTTTATTGCATTCGCTACAGCTAGGTGGTTTCTATTCAGGGAGCTATACTAGTTGAGGAAAACCTGCTAGATTTTGCGTGGTCGAGGGAAAAGAACATTTACCACCCATGGCCTGACGCCTATTTTGCCCTAATCTCGATAACTATTTCGCACTGTATCTCGATAATTAAACGAGACAGAGGGTTGTGGTTCATTGCATTCGTCTCAGTTCGTTGGTTTAAGTTCGGGGATTAATAATAATTGAGGGAAAGACCGCTATATTTGCTTCGTTGAAGCAAAATGGCATTCACCACCCCTAACGCCTATTTTGCCTTGTATCTCGTACCTCGTTTTGAAAACGCATATTTCGCAATGCGTCACGATAACTAAACGAGGCAGAAAGTTGTTTCTCTTCAGCTCGATGGTTTCTATTCCGAGAGCATAGTAATTTAGGAAAACCTCGTTATTATGTTCTATTTTGTTTTTGTTCAGGCTGAATATCTTATATACAGGACAGTTCAGATCGAAATAATTAACAGCATTGTATTTTCTTAATTTGGGGAAACATATTTCACATATTCAACATCTGCTTTGCCTTTATATTGTTGAGTAGAAATTTAAAGACATAATAATATTAATTATTACTTTATTGACCAAATATATTTACACTTTAACCTCAAATGGCCTAATTTTTATAGTATTCTCATCAAAATATTTATTATATTTCTTCCAACCATTCCTTTTCTTTGGATCCCTTTTACTCCATGATGGATTTAAATTTGGCATCAACCCTGCAACAAAATTTAATAATATATTATATTAACAGATACTATGAGAATATCTATTCCTGTATTAAATACTGAATCTATATTTATATGATAGTACAATAGTACAACCCCTCATTTATAAAAAATCTCCCAGGAGATGTTATTGAATAGTTAAAGTTTTAGAATATTAGAGGTTGTGCTACTCAATTATGCAAGCTTAATTTAGGAATATACCTCATAAGTATTATTATTAATTTCCCAACACTAATAAACAGTTTTTGTAAATATAGATTATAATTATGATCTTGTTATATGTATATTAAGTTATGTGGTTCACAAATTAATATACAAATGTAAAAATGTAAGTAATACCAAAGTAATTATTCTGGAGGTGCTAAAAATAAATATTATCCAATGCTAAATTTGTATAGATTTTAAGTAGAATAAATTATAATGATGATATTCCACCTCTATTTTTACTAGATGAAATTCCCGTGGTCCGACGGCATATGATGAATCTAAACCATCTCGCCAACCCCTCTGAGCCGTGTGGCTATTTGTATACATTTCGTCTCAAAACATTATCAAAAGTAATATTGTGACATGAACTGACAGCACAAACGTCAATGACAGGTCGGTCGTCTTCAAAACATTGTCTCATGTTTATATTAGAGCGATGTAAAAGTTAAGATGTATTAGTTACTAAATTTAACATCTATCACATATAATTGTTTACAAACAATACACTTAGATTATATTCATTTAAATATCCTATGCCAATAGGATATTTAGAACTTGACTGATTCAGTAATAGAATTTCAATCATGTTACTCCCGTGATGAAGAAATAAGAACTGCTGATCAATACCCAGTTACTGAATGACTGGCAGGTTAACAGAGGCATAACAACAGAAAGCAGGAAGGTGTGCTTGAGGAAACTCATATAGAATGCTTAAAAAATATCAATGTTAAAATATATACCAGCTTTTTGTGCCATTGTTACTAAAGATGACATCCTCTTCTGCTGCTCCCTGCATAAACCAGTTATCCTTCTAGGCAACATGCATCCATCTGACCTAACAAACTGACTAACAATTAACACATCTGTATGTTTCACCTCAACACCTAAACTGCAGATTGGGCATTGTTTTGAATCCATTCCTTTGAGCATATAGGGTGTGCGAGGAGAATCTGACAGTACTCCTTCAATAACAAGTTCCTTTCCATTTTGGGTCTCTTGTACTAAAAAATTAAATAAACTATATTATAAATGATCAAGCTGGTTGTTGAAAATGGACTACAACTACTGGGTGATTATGCATATAATGTGTTTTACCAAGATTTTACTATTTATATTGTGAAAGTTTCGTAACTATCTCAGATTAATACAAATATAGATAGAGAATGACCATTTGTGGGTCAAGAGTAGTCAATTTCTAAGATATACATATAATTGAGAAAGACTATTCATCTATTAATGTTCAATTTTTGTTATATTGATTTGTTGTTTGTGTGTGATAGCTAATCTTATGTTATATTATGTGTAGACTCCATTTTCAGATTGTGTTGTTATTTAATAATAATAATAGCTTTATTGGCAACATGTTATCCTAGTTAAAATGCAATTCATACAAGATAGATATCAGATAAATAAAGTTATTTATATATGTAAACAGTTACAAGTTTTGAATTGGGTTTATTTACATTCAGATCTGTTAGGTTTGTTACTAACTTTCTTTTCATATATAATATTATATATAAAATTTGAATATTTCAAATACTATGACATAACCACACAAAAAAATACAAATAATAATATATTTAATATGAAATTAGCTGTCAAACAACAAACTAATCAATACAACTGACTATTTCTCTTTATCATATTTAGCTGGGGTGGCCAACAAGTCTATCATGATTGACAAGTTGATCATGAAGACTTTAGTCTATTGCTTGTGATGTTTTAGAAACTGATTAGGATACATACTTGATAAATAGAGCACAAGTTGATTGTGACACATTTTTAAGATAAAAAGTATATTGTAAAGGCACCTTACATGGTCAATAATACTGTCAGTCCTAATACTGTCAGTATTAGCTTCAATTCTCATTTTATATTTATCAAGTAATCAATTATCCTGATAAACATCAGTATTCTCTTCATTCCATCATTACTATACCTTAAACGATAAGTAATACTGTCAATATTTAAGAATAATGAACATTTTAAGCATATTATCATACAGTAATACTGTCATTATTCTAAAATATTGACAGTATTATTGATTGTGTAAGGTGCCTTTTATATAGACAAAAGTTGGCCACCCCTGATATACAGCATTAGCAGCAAAGGCACAATTAAACATTAAATGGCTCCAACATTTACAATTTCAATGGATGCATCTTGAATAACAACTATTTTATTTTGGTATAGATAAATTTAGTGACATTGCTCACAATTACCAGCTACAGAATCATCTGAAACAATACGCTATGCTCCTACATTGGAGCCATAGCTTTAATAATAATAATAACAGCCACTTTGGTTTATCATTCAGCAGCTGTTCTATGCTAGTCTTAGCTGACTTAGATCAGCCTCAAACAGCTCCTGAACAATAGACAAAAGCAGTTAATATAGTACAACTCACTAATGTCCATATTAGCAAAGGTCCCTTAAAATGTATAGATTCTATTAGCCAGACTTAATACTGGCAGGAATTGTGAGAACATTTCTCAAAACACTGTTTGGTGATTACTAATCTTGTGATACCTTTTTAAAATCTCAAAGTTTTTGTAGAAGCAAGATACTGGTTCTATAGAAAATTTATGTATTCTTGCTATAAATACTCATACTTATGGGTGCAATAACTATGCATATCAGGCAAGATTTATAAGAAATAATTGGACAATGTTAAACCAAATTATATTTTAGAATATGCAGAATTTCAGTCTTAGATATAAAAGCTATGTATTACAACATGTAATGACAAATACACTTACTTTCTTTGAGTCTCAGAGGTTGTGACATGCTGATACTACGTACATTTCTTAATTCTTGAGGCAAAAGCCTAGCACCTAACCTCAAAAGAGAGTTCATTTTTAATCACTAAATGAATCTCTAATATAAATTATAAATGTACTGGACGTTGTTTAATTAGTTTTTAGCGTCTAATACGAAATACTTAAATATTACTTTTATTAAAGTTTAATTCATATAAATAAACCACATGTCAAAAATACAGAACAACCAACATTATTATCCAGTGTAGCCAACAAAAAATAATTAGGCACTAATTATATCAGTGACTATCAAAATGTTTCCACTAAAGTTCTGTATACATACTGATACATACTATGTATTACGTGTAGCGTAAATTTGTACGTATATCGCTATAAGAAAAAAGCGGACACAATGTTTTGAGGCCGACCGACCTGTCATTTATGCTTTATGTATTACTGCTGTCACCGCTGTCAGTTCAAAAGTGGGGGTCGCGGGTTCGAATTCCTACCCAGATATATATTTTTATAGTTTTTATTAATTATTTAATATTTAAGTGTTTTGAAGTAAAGTCAAATTTGTCCTTTTTACAATTAAATGTATTTATTCATTATATTAAAAGTAAGAATTTGTCTATTTATGTAGTAATTAAACGAACGTCAAACCAGGGTATGAATATGAATTTAAATGGTTCTCCAAATACCTATGATTAAGGGTATGAAATCAAAAATAGATAGAGAAATTTCTAAGATATATGATTGAGAAAGGCTCTTCATCTATGAATGTTCAATTTTTGTTATATTGATTCGTTTTTGTGTGTCACAGCTAATCTTATATTATATTATGTGTTGACTCCATTTTACAGATTGTGTTGTTATTTAATAATAATAATTGCTTTATTACCAACAGATAATTTTGGGTGGCTGCCTGGTACCTAAAGCATTCCATCCAAATTGTGTTTATTCTTGTTGGTATATTCAACTGTGAATAATTTTAAGAAATATCTTAAGAATGTGGTTCATTATGCTTATATATTTTTATAGTACGATATTTGTCGCATTGCTTTGATGTTGTTTTTTCACGAATAGTAACAGAAGTGGATTTAAGCCATTCTTTTAATATTTTCCCAGTATCATATATTAAGTTATATAGGCGAGTAAACGTATTTATTATTAGTTTCAATATGGTAATAATTATGCCCTTTTTCCACTCTTCCGGAAAATATCAGTTTCAGACAGTAGTTATAGGTTTTCAGTACACTGAAATCCATGCAGAAATATATTTCTGCATGGATATAAACCGATAGAGATTTTAATATTTGCCGATTTGTATTCTCGTAGCCCCAGTTATATCATATTCATCTGAAGTGATGTCTTTTATTGGTTCATCTGGATGTTGTCTCTAGGCCAAGGATTTGTGCCAGTTGTTGACCTCTAGGAACGTCTGGTTGTCGAAACACGCGTTATTATTTGCTTGAAAATAGTTCTTAAATGCGACACCAAAGTCATCTTATATTTTGCAACCTATTTTGATGTCCATATCGGGAACGATTTTTGATTTGTCAAGGTAGCTCCATTCCGTTTGCTAAAACTCCTCTTGCACCTTGCTGATGTTGGGAGGTTAGATACATTCTCAAGACTATACACATATTTGGGAAAGCAGTAGTCAAATATCTTTCTTGAGTTAGGTTTATAAGTTCAAGTTAATTCATTTCTTCAAAATAACTACTGAATTCTGTAATTGGTCATGAAGAACTAGGATTTCAGTACTTCTTCTTCACGTATATTCACAAGGTTGTAGCACAAGTTTTCAACTCCTTGTCATTCAAGCTGTTCCAAGTTTACCATTTAGAAAAGTAAAATATTGATCAGTGCACTTATCCTCTGCATTCTATCTTTCAACTGGATCAGTATCACATCGATTACTTCCTTCATACTATGGAAAAAACTTTTTTCCGCAGAGAAACTACTTCCTTCATCTTTCGCCATCTCTCCAGGCATTATTTCCTTGTTGGGATTCTGCGAGTTTCCATAGTTGCTTTACTTCAATTATTTGGGCTATAAAAAAAAACCTTTATTTGGCATATCAGCCCAACACTTCCCTTTTACACACATTCCCAAACAGTACTTTCACAGAAAGAAATCAAAAAAGACACAATAAAAAAAGAATACAAATTAACATAAAATACATTTTTCTATCCATTAAAATAAACCCCCTATGCTCTCGCCAATTTCCTTTCCCACGTCAGCCTCCTGCAGATTTTCACGCCTTTCCCATCCTCTCCTACCCATTCGTTCAGCTTTCTGCACTCTCCAACCCACTCTTCTTTCACTCCCTCACATTATTTGCTATGGTGCCACCACGTGTCACTCCCCTTCCTACACAGCGCACACGCGGTGTACCCCAGCCCCATCCACACTTTTCTTCCTCGATCTTCTGAACCACACCTCGCACTTTCCATGCATACTTTGTCCTCTCTGCTCCACTCTCCCCTGGCTAAGTAGCTCGGGAGTTTCCCCTGCACTTGCCACTCTACGTAGCCAGGGTTGTATGAGCTCTCAGCCATTCTCACTTGCCTTTCTTGCCACTCAATATCCCTCAATCTCTTCCTTATCTCAGTTCCTAGGCTACCCCTTTCTCTCAGCTTCTCCTCTACCCACACCTCAGACATATCCACTCGTTCATACATCCTTTCTCTATCCATCTACTCTCTGTTCTACTCTTACACCTCATCTATATCTTCCGTACCAGTCTTTCCTCGTCCAAATCCTGCAATCTTTCCTCAAACTTCACAACCCTCACACACGACTCCCACCACATACTCATACGATTTGTCTCCTGCAACAGCACTGCCCTCGGTGTCGACCTTTCGAGCCCTAGCAGATTCTTCAGAAACCAACCTTGCTCCCTTTCTATTGCCTCCCATTCACGCAATCCCCACACTTCCACTCCATACAACAATATAGGTTTTACACACGCATCCCATATCTTGCACGCCATTACGAGGTTACCACCCCACAAACCCCCCATTTTCTGCACGCAACCCCAAGCCATTCTTGCTTTCGCCTGCATACACTCCACATGCATCATAAGCCCTCCTCCACAGTCAAACCAAAAGCCCAAATATTTAAAGCCATTCACTCTCTCAATCAGCCTTTCCTTCTATTTCAGCCCTTCGTCCTTACCCCTCCTGCCCCTATTCCTAAACAACATCCATTTGGTCTTTTCCACATTCACCACTAGCCCCCTCTTATCCAGGTATCTACCCATTCTATCCAACATCTCTTGCATCTCTTCCACTCTCTTGGCCACCAGCACCACGTCATCTGCATACGCCAACATCCACACTTTGGATCTACCCACCATGACCCCTCCTGCCTGTCCTCTCCTCAGCACCTCTTCCAACTCGCTCGTGTATAGATTAAACAGGAGGGGACTCAACGGGCACCCCTGCCGTACTCCCACATTCACCCTAAATTTCTCAGATATTTTTCCATTCACTCTTGCTTTCGCCCATGACTCTTTATACACCCTTCTCACCCACTCCACTCCTTCCTCTTCCATACCCAATCTCTCCATACATTCCACGCAGCTTTTAAATCCACAAACACCGCATACACTCTTCCTTTACATTCCAGCGCTTCCTATTTGGGCTATGTATCTATGTTCCTGTATTTCCTTTTTAACTCTGTTAATTTCTTTTATTGTCAATATTCAAGAAAGGAAATGAGATAACGTGCAGTAATTATAGAGAGATAACGATAGTTGTATCCCAGGAAAGAAAAGGGAAAAAATCAGGGAGAAGATAGTAGAAACAATTGAAGACACACAGGGCGGATTTAGAGAGGATGAAGCACGCAGGACCTAATTTTCATAATATGAAAAGGCGTTTGGCCGAGTGAAAAGAAAAGACATATGGAAAGTACTGAAAAAAAAAGAATAGAGAAAAGAATAATAGAGATAATAAAAGAAACATACAAAGAAATCAAAAATATAGTAAAGACAAACAACGAAGAATCGAGATATTCGAAACAAAATAGAAATGAAACAAGGATGCATTATGAGGCCATTACTATTCTCTCTAGTACTAGATGAAGCCATGAAAGAAGCGAAGAAAAATATGAAGCCACTAAAAATGGGATATTGAAAAATGAAAATGACACAAACTAACGGAAATAATGTTCGCTGATAACATGGCAATAATGGCGGAAGAAGAGTTACATCATCCTGTATGTTTGTTGTAATTTTGGAGAAGGAACTGAAAAAAATAAATATGAAAATAAGTATGGGAAAATCAAAAACCATGATAATACCTAAGGAAAAGAAAAATCATACAATACAACTTCAAGGAAATATGATTGAACAGGTAGAACGTTTTAGATACTCGGGCTCAATAATCGAATACAATAGCAATATTGATCAAGAGATAAGTGATAGGAAAAACAGGAAACATCTTCAACATGATGCAGGCGACATTCTTCGATTACATACAGCAGTGCTGAACTGAACATGGACAATGACAGACAAATACAAATCAAGAATCATCGCTATTGAAATGAGATTTTTTAGAAAATCGAGATTAAGACTAGAAGAGGCAGAATAAGGAACGAAACCTATAGACAGAAGTTAAACATAGAACCAATAAACAAAAAAAATAGCAGAGGGCCAATTGAGGTTGTTTGGACATGTGTGCCAGATGAATGAAGACAAAAAGAGTAAACGAAACAAGAGTGCAAGGGAAAAACTACGGACCAAGAAAAACATGGACGGTATACGAGAAGAAACAGAAAGAAAAGATATAACATGGGAAGGAATAAAACAATTAACAGGACAGAAAAAAATACAAATACAAAGGATAACAGAAAAAACGCCTACAACTTACATTAGAAGGCATATGATCAACAAAAACCTTAGTACAATACCATGAAACCATTTTCGCTAATTCTCCGCGTCATTTACGTATAGTGCAGTCACCGCAGATGGCGTAACTTGTTCACTGTGCCGCGCATTCCTTTTTTGAAAGGACTCCCATATGGGCAGAAAATCGGTTTTATCGAGTTTTCTTCTCTGTTAGTGGACCGATTTTCCCAAATTTTTACATGGTCATCCCAGCTAGAGTTCTCAGCCGATTAACATTTGGTCGCGATCATTTTCTCGGAATTTTGTTCACAGATGGACAAACAGGAGAGCACACGCTTACACAGACATCACCAAAAACGGGTCTATTTCAACAATTTTAGTCATTAAACGTAAAGAAAAGTGAATTATAAATTGTTCGAGATAATAATACCTTCCTTAAACAGGAGTACTCTCTTCAAAAAGTAATAATTCAAATAAAATAAAAATTTGGCAAATATAAATATATTTATATTTTTGTTGTATGAAATATTATACAAATAAAAGATTTACCCGACATTAAATTATACACATTGATCATGATTGTGGTTTTCTTTTCATGAGCCAATACCACAGTATTACTTTAAATATTATATATTCCACATACAAACGAAATTATTCGTAATTACTTTTCCTCAAAATATCGTTATCCGGTGTTTTCCTCAAGCCGAATCTTCACTATCCGTAATTGTTAAAACCCGCCACCGGCGCAATCCTAATAACGAGCCACTTTATATCCTCCAATAAATACTAGATAATTTAATTTAATCAACAAGATATTTTTAATAATCATTTGATGAAATAATATATATATATTTTACAATAATAAATTTAATTATATAAATAAAAAATATCCATATTAAAGAGAAGTAAATCCACACAGTTTTCCAATCACATCTACTAGAATCAATAATTATTCCAAAATAAATATTGGGATATAATTAAATAGATGTATTGATAATTAATTTTGAATGAGAAAGAAATATTAAGAGAATGAATAGATTTTACTTGCAAAATATACACCAACAATAAAAAATTCATACAGCATTAGCTTTTAAATTTATTTAATTAACATCTCTCCGTCGTCGCCGCCACTTGACTTTCTCGTGGTTACTGGCCATGCTCACATCTTTGACGAGCTCGTCGTCGGTCGTCAGAGACGCGTTACTGGAATGATTCACTAAAACAGTTTCCTTTTTGTTTTCTAAATTTTCTATTTCCTTATCGTCGTCCGTTTCCATGGGTTCGCCTCTACAGAAACAGTCATCAGGTGATGGAACTTCTTCTTGGAGGGGAGGAGGTGTGTGGATTAGCAGTTCTGGACCACCCGCATATATGTTGTAGAAGAAATTCCAAATATCCTCATTGATTTCTATGTAATCCTCAGTACCTCCTTCAGCTGCGCTGGGTCTGGTGTTATCAATAGGTCCGGGTGGTTCCATTAAATGCTTTTCCACAAACGTTTTCCATTGTGAGTACCAAGAACTAGATAGTAAATGAGTTGGGGACTCCTCCTGCTGCTCAAATTCACGGTTTAACTGGTGCAAGCTTTCAAACTCTAGTAGTATCCGCCTTTTCATAGCTGTACATATTACGCAGGGTTGTGTTGTTGCTATAGCTGAACACCCTCCAAACCGTTTATACAGGTAATCATATACTTCCCGCGGGATAACAGCCGTAAGTTGTTCTATTGCCATAGAACATTTCGGGCTCACCGCGTTGTGCATACATAGGAAATCTGAATTATCTATAGGTCCTGGCTCTGCACATGTTTTAAACCTGCTCAGCCATTGTTTGCTTATATACACGGTTTCAGTTTCCTCGTCGTACGAATCGGAAATCTCAGAGACTTTGCTTTTAACATTGTGGGTACCCGTTGTGACTTTCCTGTAGAAGAGGACATATGCCTCGCAATTTTGTACTGTTTCTGGGTGCACTCTGGTAACGCATTGGTCATCGAACTCGTACCACTGTCCGCAATTGAGGGCGTAGCACGTGTAATGCCCGCCACCTGCGGTCCCATGGTGGCATATCACGGAAAATAACTCGTATGATGTTACTTGTGACACGCAGTCTTTGTGGAGGTATGGCCGCATGTCTAGACCTTTTAATGGGAAACTGACAGCCGCAGATATTTTACTACTAAACATTAGCTCGTGTCGAAATCTTTTTAGGTGTATGCATAGGACTTCAGGTAGTTGTAGCACCTGGAATAAAACATTTGATAATTATATGATGTATAACGTATGAGGCCAAATCAGATGATAGATATATAGTAATGCCATGGGGAATATTGTTTTTTTTAATAAAACCGGAAACTTAGGGTAATTATATGATGTATAACGTATGAGGACAAAATCAGATGATAGATATATAGTAATCTCATGGGGAATATTGTTTTCTTAATAAACCCAGAAACTTAGGGTTACAAGTTGCTCAATTTTGATATTAATTAATAACGGGAATATTTCCAGTCATTAAAAAGTTAGATTTTTCGATAGTTTGTGTTCGCCCAGTTCACTAGCCTGGTAGCACTATTCGCTTCGTACTAAGCATTGGAGTCGGAGAGTTTAAACTCCGTTGGTGGCGAAATTTCAGAAATCACCTTTCACAGTTTTTCAGAGGTTTTATGTGAAGTTAAGGTAAATATCGGGTGATTACACTCCTCCCCTTACCAGCGAAAAAGCTCTAAGGCTGATAGCTATAAAGTTTGTTCAATAATACATTTTTTAAATAATCAATATCACTCTATTGCATGTTGTATGAAAAATATCTGATTTTATGAAACAAACATATTGTATAATTTACCAAGCATAATACGTATTGTCTTGATAGGATTGTATTTATGCTGTGCCCATATTCTCTAAAGCGATCGCTTTTGACATCATTTACACATTATAAAAATTGTTTTAAGTATATGTAATTGCATACTCTCATTTGTTCATCATAATTCATTGCTTTATTGCAGTACGTTGAAGTTATTACTCTTTGTGGGAAACCATATTCGTTTATATAAAAGTAAAATTATTTTTGTGACGTAAAAATGACGTCAAAAGCGACCGCTCTCCTAGGAAATCAAAACTTAAGCAGGCGCTGTTCCTTTGCTATCTATACTCTATCTCATTTTGCATATTGAAACAGACGCCTATAGTTATAGTTATAGAAAAAAAAACACAGAAAGTTGAAGTATAGGTTATCGACTCTGAACCCATATAATGCTCTGTGCCTTAACCGACGTTAATTGCAAATATAAACATACAAAGATACTGTTGCCTATCGAGCGAATGGGCGTTAAGTAACTATTTGACGTACCTTGCTGTATTTGAGCCCGTTCCTAAGTTTATTGCACCGCTCACAACTGTACATATTATCCCCTTTCAACTCGTCCGTGCTAAAAAACGCCGCTAAACAGTCATGAAGAGTAACGGTCGGTCCATAAAACCACGAACGGAGCCACGATAATATCCAAGACAACCATCCATCCTGTGCTGGCAAAACAACTTCCGAGCACGTCGCATCGATTGACACGATGGAGTTCCTGCCATGCAACACAACTAGGTGATCACGTGATGGGATGGGTAGCGATAGATCTTGGAAAGTTTCCACTCGACTCGACACCCGATCGCAGGTTAGGCACTGTACCGACGACAGCAGTTTCCCATCGAAAATATCGGAGATGATTGATCGGTATTTGGTCTGTTTCTTATTGCTTGCAGGTACGTGCGACGAGCTTGAGCCTGGTTGGGAATCTAAAAATTAGAAAAATAAAATTAGTCTTGAGGCACAGTTCGTCTCAAATTGAGCGTTGGAGTGTTAGTTCAAATACCATCGCGAATTTTGGCGAGTCACATTTGTCTGCCTTTCAGACAGTTCTTCTGAAGTTAAGGTAAATATCGGCGTGTAAACTCTGATATTCTCCCTTACTCCCGGCTGATAAGTCTTATAAAGAAAGTTTGTCATTTAAATTAATCTGGCATTATAATGTTAAAAATAAGTAAGAGGAGTGGTTGAGCCTTCACCAATCACGGCAGAGCAACGCCCATTTGTATATTAGTAATCTCAAACCCGCCATTCCATTTCACATTATTATTTATTATATATTTTGGAAACAAACAGAAAAAACCCAAAACATTACCCCAAGAAATAATAATATAATTATAATAAACGCATGTATGTGACAACCTAATTAAAAGTATACTTTTTATATACTTTTAATTAGGTTGTTATTATATATAATATAATTATATTAGTCAACTGCCAATCTAGTATAAGGCAATTAGGTGCCCGCATGTCGTTTTGACTAGTTTCCAGACATATGATGTAAAAACTAATTTTAAGCACACAAATAATCCACTAGAACAGTGTTTCTCCAAATTTTTGGTCCGCGGCTACATTTTGTACTTATATATTTTTTAAATCCCCTGAAAAATGGGTATGGGAATAGAGAGTAACTATATAAAATGCCCTCTCTATGTCTTATTGATTGATTTTATAAGTAATTAAATAATAGAATATTAAATTAAAATTACCTATTATGCCTGAACTATGCATCCTCGTCCTTAACCGGCGCCCCGGACTGGTACTCCTACTCAATCGTCGTTTGGCAGCATTATTTGGAGGTCTCTCAGTTTCATCACTCAAACTAGAACGTTCACTCACACCGGAATCGCACGTTTCATACTCGCCCTCGCTGGAATCGTAGCTGGAGCTTAAAGCCGGCTCATCCACAGTCATACACATGTTTTCAACATCATTTATTGCACACTCGGGCGGACAGATCTGCTTTAACTCCTCATGCAATTGGTCCATAAAATTTCGCAGAAACTCCTGGGTATCGTGCTGGTGGTAACCTCTGAACATCGCATGCACGTTGCGTATACCATATAAAATACCTGAAAAACAATGTTTGTCAAAGTAATGCAACTTTCCCTTTAGAGAGAAAGGAACCTTCTCTCTGGAGGGAAAGTTGCATTACTTTGTAGATAACTACTCAAGATATTGTGTGAATTAATCTTCACTAGCGGAGTTACACAGATGAGAACTAACAAAATCGATATCTATATATGTAGATTGTTAAGACGTGAATTCACACTTATATGCAATTATTGTCAATATTATATTGTCCCCGTGTATATTATTTTGTGTATGTGCTAGCATAGTGGCAAATTACACAATTGGGGCCTATGTACTAGTGACTAGTGACACATGGTAACGTCACGCTCATACTAATAGTATAGCGTGACGTCAGCATTTCTCACCACTAGTCACTAGTAGTAACCAAACGGACAAGGCCCGTGTCTTTCAAAAGTCTATTTTTCCTTTATCTGGCATTATTGAGCTGTCTACTAGTAACTTCCTTCGTACACTTCTATCGTAGAGTTTTCGTAAGTTTTAGTCTTTTTTGGGTACAATAGACACAGCAGTCAGTGTTATTGGATGGTTTATGTTAAGTAATACTGTTTGTACTTGTATTTTACTCGCATATTTATTCTCTTCGTGATGTAACGTTTGTCGTAATTAGATATAATGAAAATATATATATATATATATAAATAAATTGTATGTGAATAGTGGTCAATAAAATTACATTCTTTATATTTATGAACACACGTTATGCAGCGTAAAAGATATATATATATATATATATATATATATATATATAAAGTATTATTATTATTATTATTATATATATATATATATATATATATATATATATATATATATATATATTTCTTTAACGCTGCATAACGTGTGTTCATAAATATAAAGAATGGAATTTTATTGACCACTATTCACATAAAATTTATAATATAGCGGAGTTCTATAATTATAATTAAATTATAATGCTCACGACGATATATTTTGAAAAATCTTCTAGTCACTTTTAAATAACTAGACGTTTTACAAAACGACTGATTTTACATTTCGCCCACGACATACAATTTGTTACCGTTCTATGCAGTGTAAATTACATTGTACTAAATACGTTCGTAGTTAAAATTAGTCATGTGCTAATTTTAGTTCATACTATTCGATTGATGTCTTATGTCTAGTTAATGCAATTAACGCTTCAAGAAAGGTTTATCAAAAAAACAAGAGGAGTACGTGTTATGACGTTTCAATATTTACCATCTTCAGACTTACATACCTGAAGGTGTAACATATCCCCCATTCTTCTTAATCCAAATATCCCTCATTAAAGTCTGGTACTGCCGACTTAGTCCGGGTTTTCTATCCTCAGAAAGTAAATGCACAGCCGCTGGACACTCCAAAAAGAAGTTTGTCAATGGCAGGGTGTTGCTTAACGCTTGCAAAGCTGCATTCATATAACAAGTGTTGCCAATGTTTTGTAACCCAACCAACCCAATTGGTTTCCCGGAATGTATCACCTCAAGTTCTTCATTATCACTGGACTCGGATGTGTCGCCCGACATACGTCTACTCAAAATCGACTATAAAGAAACACAATTATCAATTTTATATCCAACATCAATTACTAGTAGTTACGGTATTTGTTACAATTCTATAACTGACTATATGTAATTTATTACTTATCAATATTTTTGTATGTTTTTGTTTTACGGAGAGTACCACCCCCTCCACCAGGCTGTGTGCACTGCGGCTCTTCACGAACCTATTGTGCCTTATACAACATCTATGATATGCTAGTCGGGTCAACTCTTTGTAGAAAAGATTCCTGAATACATAATACATAAATGATGAAATGTATTCAAAAATATATGACTCCAATTTCACCCCTCTCTCCATATCACAATAAAAACATCAATAATGATCAATCTGGATAGTAACTAGTGATGGGGGACTTCGAGAACCAAGAACAGCTGTTCTCGATTCTTATCAAGAGACAATGTCGATTCTTAAAAGTTCTCGAGAACTTAAACGAGAACCGAGAACTTAAGCGAGAATCGAGAACATTAAAATGAGAACTCGAATTAACCGAGAACCAGGAACAGACAATCGAGATCTTTAATTAATCCAGAACCGACTTTCTAAGTTCTCGATTCTCAAAAGTTCTCGATTCTCCCCATCACTATAGTAAACAAGAATTTAAAAAAAAATAATATTCTCCAAAATTTAGACTGATATAATAATAAAAACGGTATCTACTGATCTCCAACTTAGAGGCGGATAAATGCATTAAAACTAGTCCCCAAGGACCTCCTTACTGAAGCCATTGGTTTCTGAATGTGGCACTCCAGCCCACTATACGTTCCAAAACTGGTTTCAACACCAATTATGACCACAGTCATCCGTTTAACAGTTTAACTAAGTTAAAAATAAATCTTACATTTTTTTCTGGAGTATCAGATTGTAATGTAGCGTAGCTGCTGCGGCCCGAGTCCCTGAACTCGCCATGACACTCGTCCTGCTCCTGGTCGCTGTCCCTGTAGCTCTGTCTAGTCGGCTTCATAAATATTTCTTTCTGGCAATCGTAGCACCAAACCCGCTGCGTCGTTAGATTCATATGTAATGAATGAGTTGGATATTCCTATTGCAAAAAAACATATCATCTTACCTTAGGGTTAATAATATTTACAACAAGAATTTGGAATTTTACAAGAAATAACCACTTATGTAAAAATCCACATGTCAATTAAAAGGTTAAAATGACAATGACAGTCGTTCACATAGATTTTGATTTATAATTATATAATATTTTATGTATCATTGTTTTATCTATTTTCTTTAATTATTACTATACGAAAAGTATAATTTTTAATTACCAAAATCCACATAAACTTAACACGACCTTTCCTCAATTGATTGAATCAAATAACTATAAATGATTAAAAATAATCCTTATTTCCACTGATTCATTCTTTATTAATTATTAATTTTAGTTATTATTTATTATTTTATATCAGTACACCACCTCAGTACATCATTTATAGTCACAATATAGGAATATTCTCTTACCATTTAGTTCCTTGTTATTTTGTCACAATAAACAATACTTTAGTAAATAACCCTAGTATCCTTCATTATTTCAACTTGAACTATGCACTACATTGTTTACGAATTAGGCGGAAATTAATAAATGAAATATAGATGATACCCATAACAGTGTAGTGCAGAGTTCAAGTCGTTTGAAATAGTGAGCAGGCATAGTTTGATTGGTCTTGAATCATACACCCACCCACCCCACTTTAATTTTTTATTTTTTCGGTGTAATAACACTTGTAATTGTTAAAAAAATGTAATACTTCATAATTAATTTAAATTAATTAATATGAGTTTATAATTATTATGAGTTAGAACATATTTAAAAGCACGACCTTCGATGGAAATTCGAACCGTTGACTCTCACTTTTGTAATAAGAGCACACAAATATAAATGACAGGTCGGTCGGCTTCAGAAAATTGACAAAACAAGCTAAAATCCCCATCCTTCGACACGGTATGAGGATTCAATTATCTCTCCAACTTCTCAAAGCGCGTGTGACAATTATTTCAATAATTTTCCTATCGAAATATATATTGCAGTTGAATTGAGTTCAACTGTTCACTCATTGAGTCTGCATATTGCAACTAAATTTTACACCACACCATATTTCTAAAAACAGTAGACGGAACTAAGAACTACCACATTGTCAAAATTTGCTTTCAAACAATAAAACGATATATTTTAATTTCATAGTGAGCTAAAATGTCTTAGAAATCATGTACATCTTGTATCTGAATATTATAGCAGATATAAATATGAAAAAACTAGATCACTGTGCAATAATATACGAAATATTTATAGACAAGCGTTGAGTGCTGCAAAAATATGAGACATTAATTCCTTTATTCTCAACTAACAAAACAAATCTCTCGCAGTATAGCGTGTAATAAAGAATAACTCAAAAAACAACTGTGTTAAAAATTGTAACATCCCACATAAAGTTTTTAATGAACATTTCTGTCAAATTACTCACGCCCGGCTTCTCCAACGAATCTTACTGCTCGTCTTATATAAGCTCGTCTTATATAAGCTCGTCTTATATATAACCACGTCTTAAAATTTTATTCTGTTGCACCAAACATATGTAGATCTTACTTAGTCTTACAATGTAAGACCGTCTTATCATTTTAAGATCCGATTGTTGTTTGGTTCAACGCTTTAAGAGCGTCTTATTATTAAGACGGTCATAAACTAGTTTTTAGATTTGTTGAAGAAACCGGGCGTCACCACATTTTAAAACACATTGAACCGAGCGATCTTGATCCCATAAATCTCATGATAAACTCGAATACAAATCACTCAGATTTTTTCTGTTTTGAGGAAGAATCGCAAATAATTATACGTGACACTATCAATGGTCTAAAAAGATCAAAGAGTAGACGTTTATGCTCACTGTGCCTCGTGTTAAATCTGTCGTTGATTTACCATGTCGCCACTAACTTTTTTACTCAATTTATCTTTAAATGATTTTTCCCTGATATTGTTATTCCCGTGCATACAAAGGGAGATATTAGTGACGTTAATAACTAACCGATCTCGTTACTATCTATAATCTCTAAAGTTCTAGAGAAAATCATGTTAATGCAAATTGTAAGCTTCCTCAATGATCACATCTTATCAACACAACAATTCGGTTTCAGGAAAGGACGGTCAACCACAAGCGCCGTATTATGGAGTTCACTGATACAATTTTACGAAATTTGAGAACAATGAGTATACTTCAGCAGTTTTTATTGATCTAAGTAAAGCATTTGATTGAATAGAACACCACATTCTAATTCGAAAATTATATTTCTTAAACTTTAGCCCCATCGCATGCCGACTTTTATCATCATATCTTCTAAACGGACGACAGTTGGTTAGATACAGCAATAAGTCCTCAAACGAAAACAGCTGAAACAGGGTGCGCCCTAAGGATTCATTCTGGGACCCTTATTATTCTTATTACATATTAATGACTTGCCTGACTTCATTGGGCAAGATAACATCTTACTATATGCGGATGACACCACACTTATATGTAATGCTAAACTACTGGATGCTGTATTAAGTAAAAGTGAGACTATACAAATTAAATCAGCGGCGTGGTTTTCGTCGTTTCTACTAAACAATTATAAAATACAGTACTTAATAGGAGACGGTTGCGAGATATTAGTATTAGACTAAGAATGAAAATTAAGGTGGCGTACACAAAATTCATTCGAACCTCTGAATCCGAAATAAATAATGACCCTTCAAAATTTTTGGTTTTTGTTAACAACAAACGGCGAGTTACACGCCTACCGGGGGTGATGCATAATAATGATTCTACCTTTAGCTGTCCTGAATCTATTGTAAATGAATTTGCGAATCACTTCAGTAATGTTTATCATGTACATAATGTTCCCATTTTGGAGGAAGAATTTGGCCTATTTGGAGACTTTACCATAGATGAAACTGATGTTTTAACCGAACTAAAGATTATGAAACCAAAAATTACGAAAGGTCTAGATATGATTCCTGCATTCCTATTAAAAGATATGGCAATGTATATTTCTCAGCCACTCACTTTCATTTTTAATCTGATCATGAGAACATGTGTGTTTCCAAGAATTTGGAAAGAGGTTCGGGTAACCCCTGTATTTAAGAGTGGTAATCGAAGTTACATTAGTAGTTATAGACCAGTAGCCATCATTAGCAATTTCTCAAAGATTTTCGAAAGTTTGTTGTTCAAGTATATTTCTCATCGCGTACACATACACTTATCTCCATATCAACATGGCTTCATGAAAAAGAGGTCGACCCAAACAAATTTGTTAAACGTTACACAAATGCTATCTTCCGCAATGGATAACAACAAACAAGTTGACGTCATCTACACCGATCTTACCAAAGCATTCGATCGAATGAAGCATGATATACTAGTTACTCAACTAGTGAGGTGGGGACTACCCAATAATATTGTATGTGTAATAGCATCATATCTTAACAATCGTCAGAAGACGGTAGAATATAACGGATTTAATTCATTTTTATATACAGCCACCAGTGGTGTACCGCAAGGTTCCAACCTAGGACCATTGTTGTTTCTAATATTTATTAATTCAGTTTGTGACGTATTAAATTGCGGGTATTTGATGTATGCTGACGATATTAAGCTTTATAGAGTTATTGAATCGGTTGAAGATTGCGAATATCTGCAAAGTAGTCTGGTTTCTTTAAATTCATGGTGTGATCGTAATAGTTTGGAGTTAAATGTGAAGAAGTTTTGTGTAATGTCTTATATCGTAAAAGAGTGACTTTCGAGTTTGATTACTCAATTGATGACGTTACTTTGCTGCGGGTTATGGAGATAAAAGACTTAGGAATAACATTTGATAGCAAATTAACTTTCCATCGGCATGTGGAGATAATGACGAACGAATGCTATAGGTCATTAGGCTTTATAATTAGGAATTCTAAATTTTTTTGTCCATTGATTCTATTAAGTGCCTTTTTTGTTCATTTGTTCGTAGTAAACTTGATTATTGCTCAGTTATGTGGTCACCCTATCAGATCAAATACAAGAAAATGATGGACCAGGTTCTTAGAAAATTCTTAAGGTATTTATACTACTTTAAACATGGTATATATCCCGATCATTCCATCAGCTATAATGCTATGCTGATGAGTTTGGTTTGACATCTGTGCAATCAAGACACACATATTTAGCAGTATGTTTTTTATATAATTTACAGCATGGCAATGTCGACGATAGCACCATACTATCTCAAGTATGTTTGCATGTGCCTCGGTATGCAGCGAGGAACCCTTTAACCTTTTCATACGACACTCCAAATACTTTTCACCATGAAAATTCACCATTGATTAGAATGATGCGTTCATATTATCAATGTCAGTACGGTGTAGATATTTTTCAGTCTAACAAAAGAGCATTCTGTCGGGACGTACAAAGCAGCATGCACACATAGCTACACCTGCAGTTATTGTTGTTTGTTTGGAATTTATATTTATATTATATTTTTATGTACATCTTATTATTATTTTCATATTTATATTGATTTATACTACATGTGATTTTCCCTGTTTTTAAACTGTATGTTTGTTGGGAATAAAGTATTATTATTATTATTATTAATTCTAAGACCACCACTGCACTTTTCATCTGTAAACGTAACGCTGCAATTGTCCAATCTAATTTAAATTTTCTGGGTCTACATATAGATACAACATTACATTGGAACGGACATGCTGATGATTTAGCAGCTAGACTATCTTGTAGTATCTTTTCTATTCGCTGTATGTCGGTATCTATAGGAAAGAACGCTTTCGTGCAGCCTACTTTGACATGATCCAACCCCATATAACCTATGGGATATTAATCTGGGGGCATGCTTCTTTGATATACCGAATTTTTAAACTCCAAAGAAAGGCTGTTCGGATAGTTGCAGGTATCGGGTACAGAGACAATCGCCGCCATGCCGTTTTAGACCTAAACATTCTAACCCTGCCAAGTACATATACTGTACATATAATGGCTTGCCTACTACATAGACGGTAACATACAGCTGAGTTTAGGTGTGGCCAAATAAATCACGCTCTTAGTCTTAATACATTCAATTATTTAATAAGCAAAGCATACTATAATTTTAATGAATTTCTAGCAGAAGACTTTGTTCATACTATTTAACTATCCTAATTTCCCCATGGAGTATAAAATTAAGGATTT
Source organism: Lordithon lunulatus (assembly GCA_963942505.1). Classification (NCBI taxonomy): domain Eukaryota; kingdom Metazoa; phylum Arthropoda; class Insecta; order Coleoptera; family Staphylinidae; genus Lordithon; species Lordithon lunulatus. The sequence continues at coordinate 41,155,930 of OZ012668.1, forward strand.
TAAATTTTAATGTATATCTTTACAATATTTTCTATCTAAATATTACTTTCCAGTTTAAGACACAAAATGATTTCCTTATTTATAATTATTATAATCCTACAACTATAAGAGAAAATTCATTTTTAAATAAAAAATTAACATTCACCACAGAAACTTGGTCTCCGCGGTTATAAGCCAAATACGCTACGCCAGTGTTTCCTAAACTTCGCGACCTCCTTTTGCAATCAAAACTTGCAAAGGGCCCCCTGAAGAATGGATATGTGTAGAAAAACGTCCCGAATGATCCAAATCAATTTTTTCTGTGACATTGAGAATCACTACGCTACGCAATAAGCCACTAAAATTCTGAATTTTCTTCTTCTTGGGTAATTATGTATATATAATATGTTTCTATGGAAAAGGGTGAAATGCTCACTGCCCGACGAATAACGAATAATATGTAGAAACCAAAATCTAAATACATTGCTACTAATTGAAAACTCTTCATATAATATATCAATTAAATATTGAATAAAAAATCATCTCGGCGGAAATTCGAACCCGCGACCCCCAATAAAGGTGTAAGGGTATTATGGTTCAAGAATGGAAAGCCCAAATGTCAACCTCTCCTGCTCGCGGTGCACCCTGCTATACAACAAACGAGGCTCTGGCAACCTAGTATCTGCCACGATAAGTAGATCCCCTTAGCATTACCAAAAGCCTCTTTGGGAGCTGGACGAGCAAATCCCTCTCAAAGGCAGAAGAACTATAAATAGTCATTAAAGGCCCACATAGGCATTCCTAGTACAATCTTCATTATGACGGACAAAACTAATACGGCCCGGAGTATCGGCGTCGCTTTGATGGGACAGGGTTGCAAAGAATCTCCAGGGTAGAGAAGAACAGTACACTACAGTACGCACTTGGAATGTGCGGAGTGCATTTGAAGACGGAAAGATTCACAACTTTGTGCAACAAATGGATATAATGAAGGTGGAAATAACTACTTGATCACTGCATATACTATGCTGATAACGAAGACAACCAACACTTACAATGGGAGATGCTAAAATTGGACAAGGAAAATAACAGTAGGACAGTATGGACTTAGATCACGGAATGATATAGGGGAAGGTCCTGCAGAGAAAAAGAACTTGTCACAAATATATATATATATATATATATATATATATATATATATATATATATATATATATATATATACTTGGACATCGCCAGCAACCACAATTCAAAATGTAATCAGAAAACAAATTGACTATATTACCTTCAAAATGAAATTTCGACAACACCATTACATCTTCAAAAACATACCTGGGAGCAGATGCAATGGTTGACGAAAGTGGAAAGGAGATCACAGATACCAAAAAGAAAACACCGATGTGGAAAGACTACATCTATAACCTTTTTAAAGATATTCGTCTGGAAGACCATGGTATGAATTACGCTTATAGTGGACCTCATATAATAGAGCGGGAGGTTAGAAAAGCGATTGTATTTTCTGTACAAATTCCTTCCAGTCCTTCCTATTGCTCGCCATTCTCCTTGAATCCTGCCATCCAATACCATTCCTCGTTAGTATTTCATGTATGCTGTCTTCCCACGTTTTGTGTGGTCTACCTCTCTTTTTCTTTCCTTGTATTCTTGTGTTCCATACACTTTTTGTCTGTCTCCCTTCTGGCATGCGTATTATGTGTCCATACCATCTGAGTTGTTTCCATTCTATAGTTGTCTGTATACTTTCTATCTGTAGAGTTGTTCGAATTTGCTCATTTCGTATTCTGTCAATTCTTGTGATACCTTCTATTCTACTTAAGTACTTCATTTCTGCTGCTTGTATTTTGCTTTTTAAGTCTCTTGTCCAATGTCCATGTTTCTCTTCCATATATCAGTGTTGGTCTATATATTGTTTTGAACATTATGAGTTTTGTTTTCTTTGATACCTGCTTATTATTAAGTATTATTTTGTTTAGCATATGGTAGCTTTTGTTTGCTGCCAGTATTCTGTTGTTTATTTCTGGTTCCAGACGTCCCTTGTTATTTATATTTATACCCAGGTATTTAAAATTTTCCACCTGTTCGATACTTTTTCCCGCTATTTGGATATTTGTTTCCACTTCCTGTTTGACGATCACCATAACTTTTGTTTTATCTGTGCTTATTGTCATGTTGTGTTTATTTAGTTCTTCGTTCCATATATTAATGTTCTCTTGCAGGTTTTCTTCGGATTTGGCTAGTACTACAATATCATCAGCAAAAGCACACTCAGCTATCATTATGCGTCGTAGTTTATAATATCCTATGTCCATTTTCCTTGTTTTCTCCTTTATATTTTTTAATATATTATCTAGGAATATTATAAACAGTAGAGGGCTTAATGCTCCACCTTGTCTTAGTCCTTGTTTGGTTGTAAATTCCTGTGGTATCTGATTTCCTGTCCTTATGTATTGCACTTATTGTATTGCACTTTGTAGATGTTTGCTTATTTGCCTCTTTTGTAATACATTCCACATCGTTTTTCTCGGTACTCTGTCGAAAGCTTTTTTCAGGTCTATAAATGCTATGAATAATTTACTGTCTGCGCCCATTGTTTTCTCCATCAGTTTTCTTAGTGTAAATATATGGTCCTGCGTTGAGTGGCCCTTCCTGAAGTCACTTTGTACATTTTCCATCATTATTTCTGTTTGTTGTCTTTGTTTACTTTCTAGTACAACCTCATAAATTTTAGCAGTTGTGCATATTAGTGATATTCCCCTGTAATTATTGCAGTTTTTGTTGTCTCCTTTTTTGTATACTGGGAATATTACTGCTTTCTCCCAGTCCCAGGAATTTTTCCACTTTTCCATATAGTGCTTAGAAGCTGTTTTAACAAATGTACACCTTCCTCGCACATATTTTTGAGTGGTTCAGCTTTTATGTTATCACGGCCGGTGCTTTACCATTTCTTAATTTTATACGTGCTTCTTTTATATCTTCTGTTATATTATCTGGTTCTTCGTTCAGAATATTTTCCACCTGTGCGTTCTCATTTCCGTCGTTTGTGCTTATCATCGTTTTCTCAAGCTCTTCGAAGTGCTCTTTTAATTTTTTCATTATATCATGATCTTGTGTTATTATTGTTCCCTGTTTATCCTTTAGTTGTCTTAGTGTTATTTGTACTTTCTCGTTCTTGCTTTTCTTTAGTGTTCTATAAAACAACTTTTTATTTTCGTTAAAGCTGTATTCTAGTGTTTTCCCAAATTCTTCCCATGCCCTTTCCCTTGATTCTGTTTCGTTGTTTTTCTCTGTATTTTATACCCTTCGTTGTCTTCTTCTTTCTTGTTGTTGATGTACTTTATCCACTTTTGCTTTCTCTTCTTTATTTTCTCTTTTATTTCTATAGTCCACCATCGTGTTTGCTTTATGTTGTTTGCCTGTCTGGTTGTTCCGCATGCGCGTTTTGTAGCCTCTGTTATTATGTGTTTGAAACTGCTCCATATTTCCTTCACAGCATTAGATTTTGAAAAAGATGTGAGTTCCTTATTATAATTCTGGTACTTAGCTTTTGTTTCTTTATATTTTAGTTTGTCTATTCTGAATTTCTCAGTTGCAGTTTCTTTCTTCTACTTATCCTTCTTAGTTTCAACCTCGTTTCCGCTTGTCATCGTTTTTGTTTTTATTTCTTCCTTCATTGTGATGTTTGCAACCACTAAATATGATCACTTCCTATCTTGCTTCCTCTTGTCACCTGTACATCATTAACTACATTCCTTTGTTGTGTATTTGTTAAAAAATAGTCTATGATCGACTTTTCATTTCTACTCTTTACTTCTCTGGTATATTTATGTATTTCTTTATGGGCGAATAGAAAAAAAGCGATAAAACATCTAGAAATGGTAAAGTAAAGCGGTAGGTCCAAATAAAAATTTGACAGAAATAATAAAGCTCTTCAGCGAAAATCGCTTACTCGCCTACATAATTTCGCTATGTGCTAATTATCTTATGTATTTTGGCCTATAATAGTTCTCGTTGGAAATCAATCGCGAAAGTACGTATCTTCTGCAACTTTCAAATTTAAAAAAATGAGCATGTTTACAAATGTTTGTGGCATCTACTATGTGGTAATTCATTGTCAATGAATGAGATGAATCAAACTACTATGTTGTGGTAAAAACATAGTAGTTTGATTCATCTTCTTCATTCCGCATTTTTATCAATGTAATAAATTAATTTAACACACCAAAATATGTATTTTTATATATCTTTTAATGTAATCTGTAAACGGTATGTTAATAACGTTATTATTATTATTAATACAAAATTCAACAGAATTGATAATTTTAAGATAGTTTATTTTTTAGAAATTGGTAATAATAAGTAAAGTACTTTTAGTGTGACAATGATCAAGACTTGATTTAAACAATTTTTTAAATAATAACGTAAATTATTAATTTAATTTTATCATTGCTGTAGTAAGGCCCGTTCGTCCGGTGAAATGGTAATCGACGGATATGTGCTAATCGTTGGTTAAAACGCATTGGTATATGTACTGTTTTTAACCAACCATTCTCACTATAACCGTCGATTAATGTTTAACCGGACATGCTGAAAACCAGCGTGAGAAATATTTCATATGGTGTCATGATTTACTAAATTACATAAAGCATTATATAAGTACAGTATTTATTTCTTTAATCACATTGCCTAGTTACACATTTACTTAATATTTACAGGTAGAAAACTAGTTTCCTTATCACTGGCCTTATTTGCAGATAATAACCAAACACGAACATTTTATCACAAAACTTCATGTTGATATCTTATTCAACTACACCTGTATTAACATTATCTATAAAAACACAATACATGTGTGAGTACTATAACTTTTATTTGCAAGTAATGACAGATGATTAACTATAAACATCAGGTCATTAAGAAAAGTCAAGCAGTGATTGTAATGTATGTGGCTATAATTGGAATTTCATTAAAAAATCTGCATTGCATTGTCATGTTTATGTAAAATTAATGGAAATTAAAATTCATGAATAATCATATATCCTTTCATATACTTAGCACTTCTGGAATGATTTATTAAATACTCTAATGAAAATAACTATTATTGCTATAATTTCATAACAATATAGTCAAAAGTCAGCACCAAAACCAAACCAGTGTTGATAACAGGTTTTACTAAACTCATATAAAATATTTGTTTTATATAGATCAGAGATTCCCAAAGTGGGGGTCACAAAAAGTATTTGGGAGGTCACAAATAATTGATTATAGATCATTCAGGATGTATTTCTACACATTCCCATTCTTCAGGTGATCCTTTGATTATAGATCATTCAGGATGTTTTTCTACACATTCCCATTCTTCAGATGGTCCTTTGAAATTTGTAAGTGTAAAAGGGAGTTGAAAGCCAAAAAATTGGAAAAAAAAACACTGATATAGATGATATATTTCTAGGCAGTATAAATAGGATCCTAGCAGCTGTCTACTAGTGAAAGTGCTTTAGACCATATGACTAATACACTGGAATATAAACCTAAATATATATATATATATATATATATATATATATATATATATATATATATATATATACCTGAGTTCATATATCAGTTAAAAACTCAAATTAAATATCAATGACATACTTGAATGAATATATTAATTCATAACTTTTCTTCTAATGGTTTTACTTTTTAACTGCTATAATGGAAATATCATACTTTTTAATTGTAATGGAAATAGCAATATATTATATAGTAATATTTCCAGCTCTGGCCATAACCTACTGATATTTAATATCAAAGTAATGTTATTTGAATTATTTTCACCTAACAGAAAAATATTTGTCTTGATATCTCATGTAAATGTTTGTTTTCTATTAATTTTGTGTAATTCCACTTTAGATGATAAGCTAGCTTTGAACTGTGTTATATAAAGTAGGGTAATCTATTTATAGTTTATTAAATTTCAATTAGATTATATACACTGACTGGCACAAACAGTGGCCACCCCTTGCAATTGGAAATAAATATGTTTCTTAAAATTTGATTGCAATGTTTAATTTATACATTTATTTTATCAAATGTGCCCTTAAGCACTTAAATTTGATAGTAGGGATATTGATTGTTAGTAACAAAGTGTTATTGTTATTTCACACTGTTATTGGTAATTATTCAAGATTAAGTTTTTCTCTTCACCCTATTGAAATTCCTCAAATGAGCACCACACAACTCTCCAAATTAATATTCAAATAATATTAGATTGACATTTAAGATATTTCTCAAAATTTGGATTTGATTTGACAATTTGAATTAACTAGATTTGATTTATCTGGTGTTAATAGTCAATCAAAAATTAAGATACTTCTCAAAAATCATACATTTTAAATAAATTTTGAGTGTAATTTAATTTTGAACTTTTTATAAAATGTCCACCACATTTAATATGTGATCATTTTCACAGATGAATTTCCACATGATTTATGAATGCTTTATGGCTACTGCCCCTTACTCGCTTGTTGACATCTAACTGTGTACATGCCTCTAATCATAGATATGTTCTTATATTTAATTTTCCGTTAAATTGATTGTTGTTCATAATAAAATAATACAATGAATCCATAAAATTCATACAAATAAACCATTACAAAGAAAATTTCAGATTACGATATCAGATTTTGCTTAAATTCTCACAACCAAGTTTCAACAATCAATTTTTAATTAACATTTCAGTATTCGGTCAGTATTCAAAACGTAATAAAAAAAATAAGGAATCAATTTCATTATATGGTTTTGTGTGTGAGAAAATAAGTAGTAATAAGAACTAAATAATAGATTGTGAGCATAAATTTTCCAAATAATTATTATTTCTACTTATATCTTATTTTGACAGCATAGCCTTTAATTACACATATTCATTGCATTATAGTTTTATTAGATTGTAGTTTGTATCAGATAACATAGCAGTAGTATTTGAAAATGGATTTATACTGACTGATAAATAATAAATGAAATAAGAAACAATAAATAAACATAAGAAATGGAGGGAAATGGGGAGAAATATGAGAGTAGAATAAAGTAAATGATAATCCTTATTTCTACTCCCCCTCCCCACATACTCATAAATTAAGAATCTTCACTTTGGTTCTTATTACTTATTTCACCACAGTAATAAATTGTATAGAAAATAACCTTCTAAAATTGATTCATCAACATTTCTTATGTTGTCAGCATATATATAAAAACAGATTCTAATTTAAATATCCACAAATTTACCATTGCAGATTATTATTAAAAAATAAACATTTCCATAGACCTAGTCAAACCCACCTAATTCATACCTATATCTTACAAAATAGCCCACAAATATAACTTACATTGTTATGAGAGGTGCTATGATCCTGAAAAGAGCTTGAGCAACCAATCTTCAGGCAACCTTTGTACAAACAAATCCATAAGTGTGGTCCAATAGAATCACAATCAGCACACACAAGCCTCTGCAAAAGAACCCCACACTCACTTTATAATCCAATTACCACAATTATACTGGTACATAGTCCATTGTAAACTAAGTAAAACAAAGTGTTATACCTCTTTGGAATTGACTAAATTTGCAATGGGAATGTCGGTGACTGCCGCAGAGTGGATGCAGGTGAATTTGTAGGACATTTTCCTGAAACATGCAAAGTGGCACTAAAACATGTGAAACTCAGTAGTAAGTATTCCAGCACACAGTAGTTGTCATGCTATGGTTTTATGTTGTGGCTTTGGTACGTACCGTGCGCTATACTTTCTTTACACCGAATTATACATTTAGCAAGTGAATTGACTGTTTTTCGTGTAATAATAAATTACATTTTATTATCTAATTATTATAGAATGATACTGACGTTTCACGTTTACACTGTCAGTGCGCGTCGGTGACAGACGATGTGTGATAAATTGACAGCATGAAATTGTACTTCTCGAAGATAGATGGCTCTAAAGTGAATACTAACAAACAATTTGTTTATATGTAATGTATTGACAAATTTAATTAGAAATTTGTAAATGTTCTATTCAAGATTCATTATATAAGTTGTATATATATATATATATATATATATATATATATATATCACTTAAAGAGTTGTTAAATGTTTATATTATCTGCTGCCTTCACTTGTAGGTGGCGCTAGTAGTAATGAACCGTTGTGTAGGGTTGGTTGCATATAACAACTTTTGAAATTACAATAATTGGGATACTGGGTTATTGGAACAGCCGTCTATTCGGGACAAACTTTAAAGTCCGAATCCCAATCAATAGAAATTACACGAATTCGAGATTTAATTGGGACAATTTCTCATGAGAATTAGAGAAATGTTCTTCAATTTAGAAGAAATGATCTTTTACGAATGATTATTTGAGTCAGTTTTAATTTTCATACCAGATTATTATTACTTTTCGTATACAATGATGTAAAGAAAGGTATTGTTTTACCGAAAACCCCTTCATGTTTTCTAACTAAGATTGTGGAAATATGGGATAACTTTCTAGGGAAAAAATTACACCAGTGAAAACACAATCGGTTCACTAACAGCGAAGGAATCACGATCAACACGATGCGCGGCGCATAATTGGTCGCGACCGCGAAAAATCTAATACTGACGGCGGAAAAACGGCATCGGATCGAAATTTGGAAATCGGAACCCGCCCTCGGACGATCCAGTGAAAATTTGAGCAAAATCGGTTCACTAAAAAGGAAGATTTCTCAATAATAGCAATTTGCGCATATGTCAAATAACATCGGATAAATCACGCGCGGAATGTTTCATGTTTGACTATGTTTGTTTGTTTTTTATATTTCTTATCATTTCAGTTTATATTTGCTAGACTGTTCAGACTGATTTTTGCTTTGATAATGACTATTAAACTAATAGAATGTATCGAAAAATACCCTATATTATATAATATAAATTTGAAAGAATACAGTAATAGGGAAGTCCAAAATACAGCGGAATTGTTTTTAAAAAGTCAATAGTGAATTATATTTTTATTTTTAGAACATACAATTTTTATGAGGAAATATAAAACTGTAGAAAAATGGTTTCCTATTTGTGCACCAAAACATAAAAATAGTTTCATCAAACCAGTTTCACAAAACTAGTTTCTAGGAACTTGTTTCTCAAGTGTGCACCGCGCCTTAACGTAATGAAATTGTGAAAAATTAAAATTTAAAAATTGAAAATGTTTAAAATGTTATAGAAGAAAAATTAAAATGCCTGTCAAAATTTCAAAAATGTAAAAATGTTAGAATGCCAAAATGTTAAAATCTCAGAATGTAAGAATGTCAATATGTTAAAATGTCAAAATGTGAGAATGCCAAAAAGTCAAAATGTCAAAATGTCAAAAGTGTCAAAAATATTGAAATGTTAAGATGACAATAAAGTCAAAAATTAAAAAAAAAAAAAAAAGTAAAATAAAATAAAAAAATACAAAAATAGTAAAAAAAAAGTCGAAAATGTTAAAAATGTCAAAAAAGGCAAAGGTCAAAAATATCAAATCAGTAAAAAATGTCAGATATTTTTTTGTTTGTTTTTACAATTATGTATTACTTTTTAATGAGGTCATCGATATATCGACATTTACGTTATTAATTCATTAAAAAATAATAATGTAAATTTTCCAATTTAGAAATAGTGCCGAAAAGTATTTTGCATGAGTGAGATAGTAACACTTTCCAGCCAATTATTTACACTATTTTCCTATATATACTTTCCTGTGTTCTTTCTACCTGTTTTTTCGTCTGGGGTGGAATCTTCGAAAGACATCCATGCCTCACTATCACCTAGAGGCATGGGTAGTGTCGGATTCACCCCGCATAATGGCGGGGCGCCTACCGACTAACCCACCCCAGGTTCTGTCACGAGGGGCTTGACCGCCTAGAAGGCATTCCTAAGCCCCCCGGACCGTGTTATTTCTACCTGCTGTTCCACATTCACTTCCCCACATTTCTGGCCCATATAAGAGGATAGCTCGCACGCATGCATCCTAACTGGCTAGCTAAACCCATCATGTATCCCCCACATACATATCCCTGCCACCCTAGCCCTATGCGCGATATTGATATACTCTTTAGGTTTTTTTTCCTTAAATGTAAAACTGAAATATTTAAATGACGCCACTATTTCAATGCCATGCCTCCCAATGCAAATCTACCCGCCATTGATTCTAAAGTCATCCACGTGGTTTTACAGCATAAAGCTAAGCGTAGGCCACCGACGACAGATTCATTCTACCCGACTTCACACGCGCTTGGTTCTTCTTCTGCCAGCCACGAAAATATTAAACAATGAAGGACTCAGCGTGCATCCATGTATCATAACCTTGCATATCCTGAACGTGAATATGTGAGGATAGGTTCATTAGATCCCTCGCATATTAGTATTAGCATTGATTAATCATCGCATAGATGTTCAACGTTTGTCAACGTCCTGCTGCTTTCGGAACGTCGATTGCTAATTAGGTCCCCAATTCTACATGCCTGGCCCCTTTTATTAGTATGTATTGCAATTATAATAGGTACGACATAAATTGACCGGCATAGCCATCAGTAAGTCGCCACCGCAAATAGTAGTACACTGACAGACGTTGAATATGTAGGTCATGATTAATCAATCAATGGTATTAGTTTATAATATATCAATGAATTCGACCTGTTCATATCTCTAGTATCAATATATAATAAAGTGAATAGTAAAAGTATGAACAACGGCAACTTATGTATAAGTGAGAGATGAGCAAGATTCAAAAGAAAAACAAACAATAGAAAAAAAATATGTGTGAGGAGTGTAATTATGTACGGTGCTGAAGTATGGGGTGGCAGGGAGTGGCCTGAGGTCGAGAAATTTCAAGTGTATTGGTTGAAGCGCATGCTTGGACTTCAAAAAAACCACTCCTAGCTATGTAGTGAAACAGGAGATAAATGCGATAATGATTGTAACGTATACAGGGAGTAAAGTAGCAAAGTATGAGAGAAAGGTGTATGAGATAAATGATAAACTAGTGATAAATTAAGTATTTGAAGAAATGCAGCGTAACTCCAAAAAGAAGGGAGTAAATGACAGATAGGGAGAAAGCAAATGTATGAAAGAGTAGGAATGTTCTTGGAAGAAGTGGGAACACTGAAGCACAGTGACGCCATGCTGAAAGTTCTGGTAATGGAGAGGCTTCTGAAAGTAGAAGCACAAGAGAGGCAGAGTAGTATTGAAAACAGTAGATATACAAGCAAATCCAGGTACACCAGCGATTGCCAGAATATCTGGAGCGAGCGGGCCACAGTAGGTCACAAACCTTGATTTGTCGCTTCAGATGTGTAAACGTGGTTCAAGGATTGGATGGGTGATAGCTATAGGAAATGTGGTATATGTGGTCAGGGTGAAGATAAATGGGAGCACTGGTTAAATCAACATGGAGAACGTATGGTGAAGGAAGGATGTAAGATAGTGAACAAAGGTTGGATGAGGTTTTTAGATGAGGATGGTAGAGGAGTGAGTGTAATGAGGTCAATAAAGCAACTAATAGAACTAAAATGTGGTATATAACAAGCAATAGGAGTGGTCTTTTCTTTTGTTTTGCTGGAATGAAAGAATGAATACATAATTTATGTAAATATGAATATCAAATTCAAATTTAATTTAATTTTTGTTAGTTTTTTTTCTATAATGGAATGACTAATGGTCGGTTATTATATTATATTGCTGTATGGATACTAAAAGATGTATAATTTTTGTTTATTTTAATGTTTATTATACTGTGTAGAGGATTGTTAAGGCCAATAAAGGTTTATTATATAATAAAAAAAAATAACAGAGCTAGAACAAAGGGGGGAAGAAATAGATAGGAAGACTACATTTATATTATCCGGATACTGAGAAAATTAAATAGGTATAAAAGTAGACATTAAGGGGACATATGTTATCAGAAAGAAACAAACGGGAAACGACAGGAATATTTTGATGCAAGATAGCAGAGGATCTCGTAGAACGTAGTATATCAGTTTACGTAAAAGTAGCTAGTAGTAGCTAGTAGTTTAAGCAAAATACTCGGAAAATACAGCTTTAGATCTATTTTAAATGTTTGTTAGAATGATTATTCCGTGTTCATCCACTTCATCGTTCCCACGAATACCAGGCGGATTGTAATCACCTACCAGACTGAAAGGTATCTCCTAGTAGATGTCTATAAAAAAATAGCTATTCAAGCAGGTCTCTAAAAGAATGATGATAGGATCTTCCGCAGCAAGAATAGTCAGATATAATGTGATAGTTCGAAATCCTCCTACATTCTGATAATAAATAATTAGATCTTTACAGATTGTTGTGTGTGTGTGTGTAACTACATTAACTGTATTGGAATGGTGATATTTTCGTTGGTGATTAAAATTACCTGCGTATATGCCCTCCGGCCAAATAGCTAGATCCAGAAGATTTTCAAGAGGTATATCGATTCTTCCCACACGAAACACATTCTCAGATTCTTAAACTTAAGATCAAATACCAAAATATCGTTGCTTGGAAACAATTTTAGTTAAACAATAGTGCAAATATGATTGAGCTAAAATAAATCGAAAATAAAGAGAGAGCATTTCCCATTGCCTTTCTTTAACGAGTAATTGGCAAAAAAGAATGTTAAATTTGATTGAATTTGTAATGACATGAGATATTTTACAACAAATGTTCAAAATATTAACCCAGCATCAATACAGGCTCTTGTGCGATTAACAAAGATGTGTTGATCCTCTACAAAATATTTCATTTAGTACAGCTATAACATTATAGAGTTGATTGAGTAAATGTTCTCGGTGTTCTACGCGTACGCGTAACCCTATAAAATCTAGTGGATTTAGGTCGGGTGGCCTATGGGGCCAATGTACTGGTCCTCCTCTTCCAATCCACCTACCAGGAAAGTAGGTTTTTAAAAGGTTTCTAACCTGATAACCATAATGGGTTGGAGCCCCGGATACTCCCGCTTAGAATAAAATCTTTCCATCTCTACAACGAACAGTCTATTACATATATATGGCAGCCCATACATAATATGCACCATCTTCCTTCTGACCTACACAATTGTATCCTGGGATTGACCTGCCAAGATGAACCGCTCCGAACCTAGTATTTATATGAACCTGAACTAGAATCTGGAACCATGCCATTTACGACTACTGGAACTTGATCCGAAACCCATTTCATGGGTTCGTAAAACAAATCCACATGTCATCCAACTTGTTGCTTGTTGTAATTTCAAGGCTGCCCAGAAACATACAGCATACAAGGCAAACATAAAATATAAACTGCGATTTATATATATATATATATATATATATATATATATATATGTGCCTGTGCAACTAATGTGTAATCACTTCACTTCACAACATTTTATATTCATAACTTTTATATTTTACATTTCATATACATAACATTTATATTTAACAAAGAATTTAATATTTAATATTTTATAATAGTAAGCACTGTGATCAGTATTCACCTTGTAACATCTGACTTATGTTTGAAGTAAATCCTGATGAGCTCTGAACGAAAGAGCGAAATTATCGATATTAAGAGGAGTTTCTTTTTTGCCCTCACGCCGCAATCCCAACTTCTCCCTTCTAGTTTTCGGCGAAAAACTACCCTCAATCAATATATATATATATATATATATATATATATAATTAACAAATATTATTGTTGTTGCTATTGATTCCATTGTATGTAATACTATTTCAGTTTTTTTGCCCTTCTTTACTAATAGAATATGCAGGGTGTTCTACGCCAAGGGGACCAAAATGAAAATTATATTATAGAATTTATTTCTACAACTTAAATAATGGATAACTTTTTTCCCATCAACGTTTGTTTTCGAGAAACCACATTTACAAAGTACGAGGCATATCCAGAAAGTAAGAGTACTGAATTTTTGTAGGTGTAAAAATTTTTTATTTAAACAAAAAAATTACGTGAAACTTTAGTACATAATAAAAGCTATTTTTCGACATAATCGCCATTCCTCTCTATGCAGGTGGTGTAGCGAGGTATCAATTTTTTGATGACTTCCTCGAAGTAGTTTCCCGCCAACTCCTTCGTCCACTTCTCCAACTCCTCCTTTACCTCCTCGTCGGTTAAAAACCTTTTTCCACCCATGTGCAGCTTCAGGGAGGTAAAGAGATAGTAATCTCAAGGTGCTAGATCAGGGGAATGCGCGGGATGGTTCAGGACATCCCATTTAAACGAGGCGAGCAGTTCCTTCGTGGCGTTGGCCGTGTGTGGTCTGGCATTGTCGTGTAGCAGGCAGACTCCTTTTGTCAGCATGCCTCTCCTCTTGTTCTGAATCGCCTTCCGCAATTTTTTTTAAGGTCTCACAGTATCTTGCAGAGTTGATGGTCTCCCCTTGAGGCAGATATTCGATTAAAATTATGCCTTGACAGTCCCAAAACACGGATGCCATGACTTTCTTGGCTGAAATTGTGATTTTGAACTTTTTGGAGAGGTGTGACGCCACTGTTGAGACTGTCTTTTGGTTTCGGGTGTGTGGTGTGCTACCCAAGTTTCATCTCCAGTTACGATGGAGCGGAGAAATTCATCTCCATGGAGTTTCCAGCGCCTCAAAAACTCTTGCCCGGCCTCCACTCGATTCAACTTGTGCTGGTCTGTCAGGACCCACCTCGCGAACAGTTTCCGATATCCGAGGGTTTCTGTGATTGTTTCGTGTAGTAGAGATCTGGAGATTTGCGGAAACATCGCAGAAAGTTCATCCACAGTCAATCTTCGATCGTCACGGAGCGCATTTTCAATTTTTTCCACAATTTCGTCAGTCACAATTGAAGGTCTTCCGCTCCTCTGAGCATCATGCACAGACGTACGACCGTTTTTAAACTCGCGACACCACTTGTACACATTCGTACGATTCATAGCTTTATCACCATATGCAGTTTTCACCTCATTATAAATCTCAAATGGAGGTTTTTCCTTCCAAACGAGATAACGGATGACGCCGCGTATTTCGCACTTGGCGGGAGATTGGATTGACATTATTCACGAAACTTGTTGTCGTGTCAACAGTTCTCAACATACTGACCTCGAACCGGTCTCGGTGCAAAGGGGAGGAGTCAGGCTACACTGTCGTGTGGCCAACATGATGAAAATAAAATCCCTCCGACCGTGAGAGCCTCAGTACTCTTACTTTCTGGATATGCCTCGTATCTGTCACTTTTAAAGTTTGTTTGGAGGACAATAAACAAAGAGGTATTACATCCTTACCATTATTAACGTGTGCATCATTTATGCTTGCCAGGAGATGAAGTACGAAGATTGGCATATTCACAGTAGATTACAGAAGAGAAGAGCAAAACAATATTTTATTTTGTGGATAGACAAATCCGCATTTAGTACAGATGGCATTAATAACTCTCATAGTGAGCATGTATGGTCACTTCAAACCCCTAGAACATTCATAGTTTCCAGCAGAGATTTGTGGTATGGAATTATGTTGTTGAATGTTAATCCAAATTCTGCCGCATTGTCTAAATGGTGCGTCATATTTAGATTTTTTTTTTAACAATAACTCAATAGCAAGATAGTCAAAACAGCAGGAATATAATATAATGCAATCTAACTAAAATTGCAGTATTTAAGATAATATACACGTCAATACTCATACCTGGAATCGAAACATGGGTGAGCGACAAAAATCGAGAATACAGGCAATGGAGATGAAGTATCTTATAGGAGTGGAAGGAATCACAAAGAGAGACAACGTCAAAGAAATATAGACATAAGGGAAAGGCTAGGAGTAACATCAATACAAAAGAAGATAGCAGAAGAGCAATTACGTGGTTCAAGCATATGAAGAAAATGAGCAATGGTAGACAAGGAATGCAAGCATGGGAAGCAAGAGCCTTTGGTAAGAGATCCAAAGAAAGACCTCAAGAGACCTAGAACAACACAATTGGTAAAACTCTGGGCAGTCGGGATGCAAAAGTAAGAACGGCAAACTATTAACTGAAAAACAAGATAATCGATGAAGAGTACTTTGACGAACTACTACATCATGAGACAGCAATCATCTAAAACAGAAATCACTGAGATAAAAATTAAGCTTAAGAACAACAAAGCGCCTGACATTATAATAGCTTATCTCTTAAAGAACGGCGGAGGGAATCACTACAAGACAAAACAGTCTAGGGAGATTAAACGTTGCGTATAAAATATTGTCTATCCTCATATACAAATGAATTGCAGAATATGTATTAGAAGACTACCAATATGGTTTCCGCCCCAATAGATCTACTCGCAACCACGTTCACGTGCAAATAGCAGAGAAATGCTATGAACCTAAAATCGACCTCTACAACTTGTATATTGATTTTAAGTAGGACTTTTATAAAGCCAACAGAGGAAAACACAAATCTAGTCTTGATGGATACTCTCTGAACGCTAACTAATCTAGTCAAGATGGCTTTAAACGAAGCAAAAGCGGCAGTGATAATTCAAGAAAACCAGAGTACTTTAAGATCAATTCCGACTACGATAAGGTGACACACTATCTTCCCTATTATTTAACCTTATACTACACTATGCAATAAAAAAAGCAAAGTCTAACGGAGGTATAAATTTCAAATTTCAACATAGTCTAATATAATATACAGTACAAATTCATTTTTCTAAATAAGAATTAAACTGAGACAAGAAGGTCTCGTGGTTAACGAAAATATGACAAAAGTTATGCACGGGTCAGACCCCAACTTGCAGCAATGGATAATTTTAAGGTCGAAGGCGTATCCCATTTCATCTACTCAGGAACACTGCTGAATGAGAAAAACACAATAAGAAGCAGTCGAGATGGGGATTATGAAAGGCAACCGCAACTTCGCAAACAGACCTTAAGCAACATCAAATTAGACCAGTGATAACATACGCCAGCGAGACATGGATACATTCCTAGAAAAAAAAAACACTGAGATTATTTGAAATAAATCCTTTCTAAAATCTTTGGACAAACACACAATTAATATGGAAGCTGGCGTGTAGATGAACCATGAACTAAACATCCTCATCAATGAAGCAGGCATAATCAAATGGCTCGGGCAAATCAGCAGAATGGACGAAGATAGAAGCGCCAAATCAATAACGGAGTGGAAGCCTGTCGAAATGGAGAGCAGCGGTGGAAGAGGATCTCAAACAGATAAGCAATGCCAACTGGAGATGGATTGCAGTAAGCAGTAAAACATGGAGCAAACTTTTAGAGGAAGCCAAAACCCACCTAGGATTATAGAGCTCAAAGAAGAATACTCTTCAGTGATCTATTAATATAAGTATTAAATTAAATTGTCATCAATATTTATTATTATTTTGTATATTTTTTTTGTATAATATCTTCATCTCGGTCTATTTATTTTTGTTGAAAGTGAATAATAAGAAAAAAAGAGCTGTCTCGGTGGCAGAGTGGTTTGAGGCGTCGTCCGTCTCGTACTGAGCATTGGGGAGCCTGAGTTCGAACTCAATCGGGACGAATTTTCGATCTTTCACTGTTTTTCAAACGTTTTCTGTGAAGTAAAGGTAAATACCGGGCGATTAAACTACTGTGAGCTTCTCCCTTGACCGGCGGAAAAGTCTCACGGCAGATACCCCTAGACAGATAGAAGTTTTTGTTTTTAATTGAAATTAATTATAATCTCACTTGACGCATGACGTTTTGAATATACTAAATTACAACTGGGTAATTATCAGTAGTTAAACCCTAGTAGCGTTGAGTGAGAATAGATCCTCCAAGCAACGTTAATACATTCACATACAAAATGTTGAAAGGAAAATTCTACTGCATTGAAATTAACATAAGCTATCCGATTCCATTCAATTTCCACAAAAATAGGTCAAGTACTCCTGTGTGATGGTACACACGCGATCATTCTATAATCATAAATAAAAATATACAACTTTCGCAATTTCACACCATAATTCATTACACCCTCCTCACATTTTTGCAATTCTAATCCCAAGCACAACAAAATTATTATTCATGACTCTCTCCTCTTCGCATATTGGTGCGAAAGTTGCGGTGGGACCATCGCGCCTCCCGCGTCGCGACGCCGCCGCTCGCGCCCCGCAGCCGTCGGCGTCGCGCTCGGAGTACCCCACAAACGCTCAGCGTCGCTCGACGGACGCGCACCGCCCAATTACCGCACGACACGCGCAATACCGCCGCTTAAATCCCCCCTGATTGCGATACAACAGGATTTAAATTGTCCCGGCCGAATTTGAATATCAAAAGATCGCTCGGTGCGAGTTTCGCGCTTAGTTTTCCCACTTGGTCCGCACGCGTGACTTCTTTTTCGCGCCGCCCGTTGATATGGAGTTGTGCTTTTTGTTCGACTAATTTGAAAGTAATTAAATTGCGGCAATTTCAGGGGTTATTAAAATATGTGCTTGAGATTTTGGATGCTACTTTTGTTGACGGCAATAATCGTCAACGAGGGTAAGTATGGAGTTTTTTGTGTCCCCGGCAGTGTCTCTGCCGTTAATAGATGTCGTAAAGTAATTTGAGCGGACGCCTCAAAAGACTTTTAATAATTCACGGGGCAAATGGATTTCCGGGGATATGCCCGGTACCTGCCCACCCTCGTATTTTATGAACGAATTTCGGTTTTTGTAAAGAGATGCCAGCATCAAATAAAATTTAAGTTGATGGCGCGTTTCCGTATTTACTTGTGCTTTTGTGGATTAAATAAAATAAATTATTATTACGTTGGATACTGTTAAATAAGTACCTACAAAAGAACAACGAATTAACTGTATTTAATTGCCATCTAATATACGACGTATTGATAATGGAGTTTTTTGTTATCTACTATAAGGGACTGCAGAGCAGATGGTAAAATATCACTGTAACAAATATTTGCTACTATTTAGTAAGAGTATAAACATATAAATTTGGAAAATTGATATATACGTGCCTATGTCACCAAAGTTTCAATCAAATATATTTTCCAGTGATTCTTTAAAATAGATTCATTTAACATTTCCACCGTCTGTGGAAGTAGAAATATGCTATTGAAATGCTACAATAGCATATTTCCACTTTTACTTCAGTTTTTTTGAAGGGGAAAGTAAATAAATGATTATTACATTGAAGAGGATTGTCAAAATTCAACTCACTGTGATTAGTTATGCATATATGCATTAACTACGAAATTTGAGTGTTATTATATCTTCTTGCTTGTCGAAATAACAAACTTTTGTAAAAATATATACTTCTACTAGAGACGTGTAGTACGTGCACGAACTAGTTCATTTGGCTAGTTCTTTATATCCAAAAGAGTTTTAGTTAGTTCATGATTATCCAGGTCGTTCGTCACGAACTCTGTAACTCTGCAAAGGCCACTGCGCGAACAAAGCATTACTACCTATGAAAATGAACCCACTATTACGGACAAAATTAGAAAAACAAAATGAAATGAACTATATATATATTTGAATAAAGGGCAACAAGAGTTGAAAAAGTCTCTGCTCAATACATGTGAAATTCCTTTAAGTTGGTAGAATGATAGGACTTTAAAATTTGATTTAAAGAATATTTTCAAAAACTAGCCAGATATTAAATGCAAAGTGGTCAAACTTAAATTTCAATATTATATTCCTAAACTGCAATTTATAAATGTATGTATTTGAAGTTATATAATGTTGTTTCTGTTTTTAGGTTTAATCAGAATTGTACGTTATTTATAAAACAATATACAAGAGTTTCTTTTAGTTAAAAAGTTATGTTTTGTTACTATTATTTATATAAAACACCTTATATAGTAGTAAGTCCTAAGGAATACTTTTTTACTCCGTAAACTGAAAATTTAGCAAAACAATTAAGCTATAACGATAGCTCGATCTCGCTTTTTTTCCAAGCGCGTCTGTTTTAACTAAACAAACTAAATGAATAGTTTATGAACTAGTTCGTTACTAGGGATAAGAACTAAGGAACTAGTTCGCGATAAGGATCTAATTTTCTACTAACACAACACAGCAATACCCTATCTAATACAACACAACATAATACAACACACCACAATAAAATACAACACAAGTTTAAGGTTTAACTAACATCGGTATTTCCTCTGTTGCACCCCTGCACCCCAGCCGGCGCCCAAGACTATATTTATTTAATACAATTTTTATTAAGTATATACCGTACAATATAAATAAATTTATACTTAATATTTCACTCCTGTATATACATTCAAAGAAACTACAGAAATGTTATCTGATCTCATAAATTGTCTTATTCATTATGCGGCTTAATATTTGTTTTCTAAAATTGTTCTTTTTAGGGAGCTGTCGATACTCAGCTCCCTAAAAAGAACTATTTAGAAAATTTACCCATGAACCGCGTTTACATCATGACAGTGGAATCAGAAATAGACTTTTTTTATGGCGCGTATTATAAAATTGTATTGATCTATAGCAAAATTGATAATATGGCATGTAATACAATTTTTGCTAGCACTAGTTTGTCACTCTGAAATTTGTTTCTTTAAGAATGAACAATCATAATTCATAGTTATAGAACGTATAATATACTGTTATATATTCTACAGTTTCTTAAACGCACTATAACTACGAAATATGGTCATCAATGCCTACAAAGTGAGTAGCCAACAACAAAAGTGTTTTTTTTATTACTTCCATACATGTTATGCATTTCTTTTTGTAATTTCTACTAAAAGCTTCACAATCCATAAACAATTTAGGCGTGATACCAGCCTTAAAAACTTTAATTATATCTCCGCAATAATGATTGATGATATGTTATAAAATTTAAAATTCTAATGTTTAATCAATAGCACCGTATTGTGAGGGAGTCCTATTGACGATGGTGCTGTACTCCATATTTTCGCCTCGTATTAAAAAGCCATTAAATAATATAATTAGCTCTTTCTAAGTTTAATTTAATTAGAATATATTTATGTGCGTGTATATTTTAATTTACTAACAAAAAAGTTTGTGAGTATAATTGGAAATTATTAATACTTTTATTATTAGTAAAATAAGTCATTTCATTTTGTAGAGTGCTTTATAATGAAGAGCCAACTTTGCTTTATTTTTAAAACCAAAACTCATTCAATTAGTATAATGGACCAAACTGTATGTTTTAAAGTATTTGCTATATTATTTTAATGCATCAGCATATTTTGTCTTACTTCATTATTTTTTTCGTGAACGTACAGCTGGAGCAAATAAATATTATAAATATTATTATTATTAATATGTATTTACAGATTGATGCATAATTAATAATAATATCAATAATGATTTATTTGCCCAATGGAACTAATTTCGCGACATACATACACAAAAATAAAATTATTTTAAATAAACCAGCTCAGTGGCATAGTGGTTAGAGGCATCATCCGCCTCGTACTAAGTGAAGGTTCAAAACCCGTAACGGACAAATTTTCGCGAATTACCTTTCACAGTATTTCAGATGTTTTCTGTTAAGTTAGGGTTAATATCAGGCAATTAAACTCCTCTGAGCATGTCTCTTACCGGCGAAATATTATAGTAAGTTTTTAAAAAAATAGGATATAAAAGGGTATAGTGGGCGATGGCTTCCCAGTTAACCTCGTCCGCCAGCAACGGCATCATAGTTTCCGGTGTTATCATTGTGCCTATATTTTCGCTCAGAGCCGCCCGTGGAAGAACCACCATTTTTTCCACGTGCGCAGAATGAGTCGAAAATTGTGGGACGATACGGCTCCCCGTGGTTTGCTCCGCATTGTTCCTCTAGTTGTCACAACGCCGCACCTGTCTCATCTCGGCTCATCATGTGGAGGTATTCCCGCCGGAATCAGCCGTTTTGCATGAGGTCCTGGGTGATGTGGTTGTTGATATCACCATGGCCCCGATGTCCGGCATCAGCCTCCGGGTCCACGTATCTTGTTCACGCGGTATATCTTTCCACCGCTCTTGCCATAGTCTGGCTTTCTCCTCCTCCTTGATGCTAGTTGTTTGTTTTAGTTATCCTCCTGTAGAGTCTGTCTATCTCCTTGGCCTGCACTTCAATGGGGACGATGCTGGCTACCACCAAGACTGCTTCCCTTGCCGCGGTCCTGTGTGTGTTGGCAACCCTTAGGGCTGCTCGCCTCTTGGCTGCCCCTATCATCTGTTGTATCAATCTTTCAATTGTCATATTGTGGGCCCAAAATGGGGCACCGTATGTCTCCCGAGGTCACGGTATGTTTGGCCGTAGCCGTCCCAGTGTCGCCACTACCTGAATTGAGCTCCTGGCCGCCTCGGCCACGTGCGCGTCAAATGGAAATCCCTTGATCGATTACAACTCTCAGGTATTTAACACAGTTTTTGGGGGTGATCGTCTATCCCTGAACTGAGAAGGTGACTTGCCCGATTCTTCTTCTGCCCAGCAGCTGACCGCTTCTGTCTCCTCTGCGACTATTCTGAGCCCACTCCAAATCATTCATCTACCCTGACGTGGCCTTCATTCGCCAGTGCCTGAACTGCCGGCGCGACCCTAGCCACGACCACCTGTACAAGGTCATTGGTAAAGCTGATGATGCTAGCCCTCTCCGGTCGCCTGAGATTTAGTACGTCATTATAAATAATGTTCCACAGGGTTAGCCGATCCCTGTGGAATTCCGCATATAAGCCTCCTAGTGATTTTCATCGCTCCCGTGTTTTGCTGCACTGTTCTACCGCCAGGTAGCTCTCGATCTAGTAGCTTACCCTTAATACCCATTTTCCGGTAACCTGTAGAATTAACCCCAAATTCGCCATAGTAAAAGCATTTCGCAAAACTATGGTTATGAGTGCCGTCATCCTTCTTGTTCACCTGGTGTCTTCTCCCGCCGATTTGAAAATATTGGGTACCCTATCCACAGCTGCTACCGTAGACCTCCTCGGTCTGAATCCATACTGGTTGTCCGACTACCACCGCCTTTAACTATCTTGTATCCCTGACCCCACATGTCTCTTTCAACAGTGTCGAGGATCTCGGTTCACTTATTGCTCTTTGTCTTCTGAATGGGTATTCGCAGGGCTTTCGTCATCCCGCGATACCCCACCTAATCCGTGTTGTCTCCGAGCATCCTGCCTACCCCCGTGGCGCGTTGCCTATACGCCCAACAGTCTCGCCTTAAAGATGCGATCTCTTCGGTCCACCAGTACACTTTTTTTCTAACCCCTCTTCCGCGGGACACGTTCTCCCACTCGCGATTTCTTCGACTAACTTATTTTTATCTAGTAAAATCTGGTGCCTCCTCTGCCCTTATCCCTCCCATGGCGTTAGCATTGTTCCCCGGAGCAGATCAAGTATGCCAGGTACTGGTGATCGCTGTGGCTTTCCGTCTCCAGTACCTGTCTTTTCTTTACCCTGCCCGCTATATCCTTTGTGAAGGTAAGGTCTATAATTGCAGTCCACGGAAAGTACGTGGCTGTGTAGGATCATGGCCCCTGTGGCCACGCATTCCGCCAGTGCCAGTTCCTTCCTGTTGATTTTCAGAGTCCATCACTCGTGGGACTTCTCGTTTAAGTATCCCCTAACGATGGTGTGCGCGTCAAGATAGGGGTTAAATCCTTCACATCCCGTCCGGGATGTTCAGCCAAAGCGTAGGACCCCTCTTCCACCATGGCCCACACTAAATCATGAGTCATCCTGCACCGGTTTAAGCTAATCTGCAGGACCCGGATCATTACTAGGCTGTGCACGGTCTATGGCCGGTCGGCATGCGAGGCTGATGGCGCTGGGACCCCTTTCCTTGTAGCACACAGTAAGGGGACTGTACTTCGCACCTGTTTCGCGTAATATCCTGTCTCTCTACATCGCTTGCAGTCCCTTGTCCGGTCCTCCAGTGGCACCGGTAGCACCTCATGAACCCCACCCTAGCCCTGACCTTACAATGCAGCTCCACGCGCACTTACTGCACGTCTGCAACTAGTTTGGCCAACATGTTGGAAGTGATAACGGTCACCACGTGGGTATCCCCGAAGACCGGCCTTAATGCCTGTACACCCCGGCCCAATCTTGCCAGCTTAGACATCGCTACGGCCACTTTCTTCTGTTTTGTGACCTCGTCTAGGTCCCCTATAATAATGCCCACCCCGGGTCTCTTTACCTTCTAGCCCTTCATTATTTACAGTGCGTACCTTTTTCAGTAGATCGGCATACGTGGTTCAGCCTGGATCAGTATAGCCTCGCTTCTGTTTTCACGTGGGATGGCCGTTTCGCCTACCCTCTGCTGCGCCTGGGGTACCATTTGTGCGTTCCTCCCCCGCCCTTTGCTTCCCTACCGGATATATGAGCAGCTTTTTGCCCGTTCTGGAGAAGTGGTATTGTACCCGTTACCGCAGCGTCTCTATTTCGATCCTGGGGGCTTCTACCTTAATATGAGGTTTGCCTTCCCGCTTTGCTAGGTCCTTAAGTTCACAAAAGGTTTGGAACTTTCGCTCCTCTTTTGGCCTCCGGTGTCCACCATGCGGAAGTAATTACTCCTCTCTGACTCCATCACCACTCCAAGCGGATTAGGAGTGCGCTTTATAATGTCTGAGTACCATACCCTCCTTAGCGCTATACCCTGGTCTAACAGGTAATCACACGGTGCCCCCTTCGAGACCCCGCCTGATAATAGGCATCTAACCTTATCAGGCTTATCGTACCCATACTTATATCCTTTTCCTCTCAGTTGAGGCTTGTTGCCTGGTAAGTGACCTCCGGCAATGTGTAGTCACACAGGTCCCGCACCTGCTCGTGGGTCCTCAATCCTTAATGGGACCCCTGATCGCAACTGCTACCGGTTGCTTCGCGTTATGCTCTTCATTCGAAATGTGGCACCCAGTCGAGGCCATGTCAACCCTGCCCAGTGATGGTCTAGTCCTTAATTCACGCACATACTACTCTAATTTCGCGGATCTGGCCTTTAGTTGATGCATTTCTGCGAACTCCTCTTTCATTATTTCCACTTGCCGGGCCAGCTCTTCTACCTGGTGCGACGTACTTCTGCCCTTCTTCCGCCTCGCCATCCTTCTAGTATTATTGTCCCGAGTGATCTGGCTAAAGTTTTAGTCTAGCGATATCTACCTTGGCCGCCACATGCACGTGTCTGGTTCCTCCTGCGAATGACGTCCCAGCTCGGTCGCCCTCTAGTCTTCCAAGTGGTCCTCCTCCTCGTCTAATATGTCCGTAGATGCTTTCAGTTATCCCTTTTAGGTGGCGTACTCGCCAACACTCCGGCTTCGGCCACGCTGCAGGTGGTCTCTGCGACTCCTACACCCGTCCTCTCTGTTCTGGTCGTTTCTTGGTGACACCGGACGGGGATTTCACCGGGAGGTCAAGGTAGTCATTGGATGAGGACGTCGTAGTGCCGGACCCGTATATTTGCTGCTTATTTCATCAAACATTAAACTATGTATATGGTTGTCTTCCTTTGCCTTTTGTGGCGCCATGTCGTTACCGAGTATACATCCGTTGGGGTTGTGACTTTATGCCCATGGTGAACTTGTGTGTCTGTCTTCTCCTCGTTGACCACCCCGGCATGTTTAGACCTGCGTGTAACGCTACTGCCGGCACATCTCACAAAATCATCATCCCCCTGCGCGAAGGCGTTGTCCTCCCTTGGGATGGGGTATTTATACAATACAAATATTTTTTTGTTATGGAACCCTTCGTTCACTAGCATACCCAGATTTTATTTTAGGGAGGGATGTGTCGTATTACTATTTATTACAATATAATATTGTTATAAAATACTGTATATTATATGCATTTATTCAAACAAAAAGATAAAAAATAGAAAAAGAAAATATAAAGTATATAAAGAGACGCGGGTTAACATTCGAATTGTAGCATTTACTCGCGGAACCCCTAACGCGTTTTAGTGGAACCCTTGGGTTCCGCGGAACACAGGTTGAAGAACATTGCTCTAGCTGTATATTCACGATACAAATAATCTAAGATGATTGCATTTAAATAATATAGCAAAACTTTCAAATAGATGCATTCTTTTTACAAATGTTAGGGTGATAAATGATTCATTAATTACATAATTATACTAAATACGAGCAAACTAGTGATATAGGAATATGACAATTACTTATAAATTACTTATAAAAAGTAATTTAATCGCTAAAGTTTAAACATAATTAATATAACTATATATAATCATATTTACTTTTCTTTGTTTATTTTTATTATTAAAATTAAATACTTAAGTTATAAGTTATTCAAATTAAAAATAACATTTTTTACTAATTGCAATTTTCCCTTTGCAGATAAATCAATGTCTGAAGCACCACTTTTTCTTGAACAGTGTTAAGTAAGCAATAATGGGCTTGCCAGATTGAAAAAGTTGTAATCGGATAATGGAAGCTTGAACGATATAGCTCTTTCCAATTTCTTTCTATAGATTAATAAACTTTCATAATACTAATTCTAGGTCATAACGAATTCATATATCCGAGAAATTATTCTTACAAAATCATAATAAGTAACTATTTATTTTATCATATTTGAATAAAATTTGTTATGTAATTAAACAGTCTTTCCGACTGCTATCATATGTTTTTAAGACAGATTTTCCCACCGTAGGGTGTACGCTTCCCCGAGGGCAATTTAATTAGTTTCTGAGGAAACAATAGGAAGTGATGTTACGTTCCCCATTTCAAATAAACAGCAGACATACAAGTCATGGCTCATATTAACTTGGATTCCATCTTTTCGAGTGAAGCTGTTTTATATTTAAATAATATAAAAAGTAGGCCGAAAGACTACAGATCGATAGCCCGTTTAAAGAAAAGAAAAGAAAACGAGGCAATGTTTATTTCTCGTTTCTTTGAATACACATGTTTATTATTTGTAATTATTAAAGTATAAAATAAAATGTATACTCTTATTTAAATTCTTCATTAAAAACTCTTTATCTAACAACATACAAACGCTAAACATAATTATTCTATTTATTCCATTGTTTATACATAACTTATTCCTCATATATTATCATGCTAATGCACATAAATGTTTAAAGAGAGGAAAATAATTTAATACCAAACTCTTTATCTATATGTAAAATAAAAGTATATAAAAATAGCAGTTTCTTACAATTTTAGCATATTTTCAAAATAAATAACTTTCGATAATGATCTATACATTAAATATTTTTCTTTTACAAAAATTTAGTATTCTACTATGGGTGTCTAAAATGGTATATATTGCAAAAGGGGCGATACAGTTTAAGAACCTCTGTATTACATAATAATGTATATTTGAATGATTTCTTCTGTTTTATTTAATTTGTTTTAATAGAGAATAGAGAAAATAGAGCAAACGCGATTAGAAACATTGGGGTGATAATTTTTTTAATCATTAATATATTGAAAAGAACTAATGAAATAAAAATAAACATTTGTTATTATAATAATTATTCCATTAGTTTGTATTTAAAATAAGACTAATTATTTTCTATATATTTCCAAACTATTATAATTACATTGAAGCAATGCCATTGGCATATTTCAGCGAATTATAATTGAAAGTTCCATTCTTATAGCGAAGTCAATATGCGCAGTTTAGATTATTACATAGTTTATTCGCTGACCTGTGTAATGTGCAATAAATCTTCATTGACTTATTTAAGGTTTAAATTTGTGCTGCATGCATTTGAATAGATATATTTCAGCTAATTGAAATTGCGCCTTTAAAATTACACAATCATATGATCTAAATTGCAATGGCGAGATTTATTTTTCATTTGAAAGTGACTACACTATTACTCTGAAGCTTAACTCTTAATGTTTTTATAATCTAATTTAATTACGTAAAAATCTGTAATTAAGAAAGTTCTAATTATTTGTATAGTTCTTTTTCCCCGTTTCTCATATCGTTCTACTCCCTTTTGTTACATTTATTCAATCTAGACGTTATATTCTCTTTATGATCTATGCTCTCATTCAGATGGTGCATAATTTTAATAAGAATACACGTTAAGATAAAACGTATTGTGGTATGGCATATGGAAGAGAAAGAAGAGCGAAATGAGGCAAGGCATATCAAAGTTCTTTACTACTTCAATTTTCCATTTCGTCCAAGGCCTTCTTTTCCTCTTCCGTCCTCCTATTGCGCCTCACGCAGTACTATTTTAGGAATTCTTGTTTCATCCATATTCTGTATGTGTTCCAACCAATTCCACTACTAAAACACTTCGTTTTCTATAATCCTTTTGCCCTCTCCATATTTTGATTTATTACTAATCCCTTTTTCCTATCCGTTTATTTAAACCTCCAAGTTGTACTTATTATCTCTTCTTTTTATCTTATACAACGACTTATGTTATCTTCCTTTTCAACATCCAACATTCGTGTATACAGGATCTTCCAAAACTTGGGACTAACTATCCTGTGCCTAACATTCTATTAATTATTCCATCAAGAACATCGAGTTTTCAACTTCTATTGTTTCATCTCCTGTCTGTTTTCTTTCGCAGTATTGTCAAACTAGCGCTTTTCCAACTAAATCGCCAAATGTTTTAGTTTCTCCAAACGTTCCCCTCACATTCCAATTTCCAACTCAAACTTTCTCCTTCACTGCCGGAACTAACTTCCCTTTTAGTGACCAAGAATCAGGGCATCATTTTGCTATTTGTTAGTTTTCCTTAATTTATTGTTTTACTTCTGCCCTATCCGTGTTGAGTGTTACCATAATCATTTCCGTGTTCATGCGTTGGTGCTATCCAATTATGATACTGTTATCGAAAACAGAAATGATTATAGCCGAAATTGTATGGCTATAATCATTTCCGTTTTCGATCCCTAATTAGTCTTATATGTTGTATTTTATTTCTGTATCAAGTTCTTTGCTCATACATTACTCTACCTTCACTGAGATATTGCTGTACTGTATCTTCAGTCCCTTAATTATAACTGTTTTATTTATTATTTCAAATTGGTTTACGCTCGATGCGTTTTATTTTATATAATTTTTAGTTTTTCTCTTCATTGTATCGAGCTTTACAAGCAGCCATAACTGATTAGAAACATATATTTTTAGAAGAATTACTGTGCCCCCGAATAACAATTTATTCTCTTCAAGGTTAATATAATTTATAAATAATGCATACAATAATATAAAGTTTACAACTATATTTACATTTTTAAGACCTAGTTGTCTAAAACTGTTGAAGTGTATTTAAAGTTGACACAATTGCTCGCAAAATGTATACGTTCTTTTCATTTATTTCAGTACATAATTAAATTACCTGTTTTACGTCTGCAGTAACACACTATACAGCGTATAAAATCATACAGTTTATTGCCTGTTTCACATTAACGAGCGGTGATAATAACATAGGTACCCGTCGTAAAATAAAATATATTTAAATTTTCTGTTGAAGTTCTAATGTTCTGGTCAATAAGAATATATCCTGCAGGAAGTCTCCAAGTACTAACAATTAACTACTATTGAGATTTTTAAAGATCGAGATGGAATGAACCATCTTCAATTCCCGAAACGAAGACAGAAGGAAGAAACAACAGGAGAAGAAAAGATAATATGCTATACAAACAATGTATGCTGTTACTTGTATACTATTCAAGATTAGTCATTCTTAAATATAACGATATACACTCACTTTCAAAAATTCGTTCGATTTACTTTATTTCATTGTAGTCATACATATTTCTTAATTTATTTAATATAGCTATTATTCACTGAAATAATAAATTTAGAAGCCTTGAAATATATTTGAAACCCAATGCAAGAACTGTTTTATTAACATCTAATATGAATAGTAGTGCAAAAGTTCGTAATAACAAATGAAACTATGATGTAATTTTAACAGAAAATGCACATAGCAATTAATGCCTCCTCAGGTATAGGCGTTTTTGGAATATTTCCTTCTTACAGGTCAAAAATAAGCGGGGATGCTCAGACGAATTAAAGGTGTAATTCAATTCGTCTGAGCATCCCCGCTTAGTTTTGTCCTGTGAGAAGGAAATCTTCCAAAGACACCTATACCTCACTATCACCACTACGTGATAGAGGCATGGGTAGTGTCGGATTCACGCCTAGTTTTATGCGGTGCGCCTACCGACTAAAACCTAATCTCACTAGGGGCTTCTAGGCAAACATGTTATCGTCATGCGGTTCGTCCGTCTTGTCCAGTTGCCACAAATAGTTGGTCTGGTGTCTTGTCCTACGTCTGTAGGTCATCCTGGAACTTATAAGTACATACTGCGTTGGGGAATTTTACAACTGCCTCCCAATGTCAGCAATTCGAGCCTGGTCTGTTCTCGATACCAACTGGGGCATCGGTATAATGTGTGGTCCGGGTCATCGCTCTCGAGGCAGTAGCGGCATCTGGTGGATGTAGCCTTTCCTATCTTGTATAGGTAGGTTTGGGAAACCTCGTATCCCGAGAGTAATAGGGTAGTCCAATGCTGAGAGTCGCCGTGTTGTCTGTTCATTAGTGGGTTAACTTGGGGAAAAATTCTTTTTGGCCATGATCCCTTCGTGGTCTCGTCCCATCGGGTCGCAATTTCACGTCCATCTTTGATATGAGCCATCTACTCGCTCAGGTGGTCATGGGCGGGTACTTGACTCCGGGGTTGGGCATTTACTTTGCTAGGATCTATCCTATATGTTATGTAGTTGTGATCACTACGTGTTTCTTCCGTCAGTGAGGTGGAATAAGGATGCCGAGTTGCGCCTCTCGAAGGACAGTATCCTTCCCTCATTATAGACCCATAGGTTGAGCGGGGAGATACGTTGCATTAATGCTTCTCCCCTGAGGTCGATGTGGGAGATCCCCATGCCGGCGAATTGGCACTCAGGTCGCCTGCCACGATGCCCTATCCGTTCCATTACGTGGATTTATCTATTCTTTCGGCTATGGCGATGTTATTTTTCTCCAGGTTCGCCTCCCGTACGCTGAGTAAATCTGTCTACGTGTGCCCTTCTGGAGGTTTGAAGATGTCTTCTTCCTGGCGTTTGGTCTGTTGTATCTCAGAGGCCTATTGGGGTTGTACGTAGGTGGTTGTTCGTTCATGTCTGCCAATTCTATTCGAGCTGTTGATACCGTGTACTGGTGCTCCAGTGGCTTCCTGGTATTGGTATCGGTGATGGTTCGGCCTCCACGATCAGTGCCCTGACATCTTCTACATCCACTATCTGCCTTTTTCTGCTGGCCCCATAGAATATCGATCTCCTAGCGTTGTCTTTATTTGATAAGTTGCAGGACATGTAGTGGGTTGTCCTTACTACTTCTTTTTCCGGCCCATCGCAGTTCAGTAGTCCACTTTACCGTTGCCACTGCTCCTTGGCTCAGGTTCAGCCCAACCAGCTCCTGTGCTACTCTTCCAGTCTTTTTCCTTCTGTTTATTGCTCGTACTCCGTCATCCGCGTCGATTACTATTACTACATGTTCGTTTCGTTATCCTTCGGCACAGCGTATCTCCTCTCCTGCTGCCGCTTGGGGGTAATGAGACACGGTGGGGTACTCGGCCGCTTACGAATGAGTACCGCACTTGGCACAGTAGCGGGCTCTTCCTTGCTATGTAACCGGAATCGGCGGACGCCCCGTTGCCTCAAGGTGGAAGCATGACTAACGGGCTACCTCTGCCAGCTTGGGGGACCTACCGTCCCGGCCAGACCACCAAGTCTTAGTACTAAGGGCATATGCTTTGATGTTTTTTTCTCCCTTGGCCCATCTCGACATGAGTCTCATGTGTTTTTCTATAGAGAAGGGAATTGGTGTGATCCCTAGCCCTCGATACCTACTAGCGTCGGGGTCGGAATTAGCCGAAAGTAGCTGAAGAGTTGGCCAATAGAGGATGACAGCTCAAAGGTGTGTTCCTACGTAGGAGGAGCATCTCCTCAAGAAGATATTGATAGACAGTTAGAATTTGAGCTCGGAAATTTCTTCCAATATCATATCAAACATATGCATGAGGATTAAGATACGGCTTGCATGTCATATCATAAGATGGATATGAACTTTATTCAAGTAATCATTCAAGATTCTTAATGCACGAGGCATTATTCTGCATTAGCTCAAAATCGTTGCTAATAAATGGGGCAAAGGATACAACATGATGTTCAAGAATATCCCTTTGTACTTATCTGTGGTCATTTTATCTCGATTTACCACCACCAGGGCGGTGGGAGCTTCTAAACAAATGCCCCCCACTACATAATAGAACCACCACCAAAATTAATCCTTGGCACAAAATTACATTGCTAAAACTTTTCACCATTTCTTCGTCACACTCTAATATATGAAAATGAATATAAATAACAAATATCAAGAACATATTTTACTAAAAATTGTCATGGATTGAATTTTGTATGTAGTTCTGGATAGTTCTGGATATTTCTGGATAGTTGGCTGGAGGGTAGCATAGCTACAAACACTTAGGCCTCAAAATGGGCCCATTGTGAAACCTCCATTTTGTATGTATGTATTATATTATATTATAAATAAAATGTGTGCGGGATCGAAATCATTGTATTTCAATTCAAATTAATTTCACACATTTTAATTAAGTAACAATAATTAATAAATACTAATATGCTGTCTCTATCTGAGCAAGAGTATATAATGCAAACTATTCATAAATGTCTATTAGGAAAGTAATGAAAAAGAGTACTAATATTTTTACGCTATTGAAATCAATTGCATACGCCAATTAAATAATACATCGCATGGCTAAAATAACGTATTATTTCCATATATGAGTTATTTTCAATTCATTTTATTCAACTAATGAAATGTAAACTATGCTAAATTAAATTTCGGTTTATTCACGTGATATTAAATATGATCCAGTGTGAAAATTAATAATAAATTGTTAATATAGAGAGAAACACTATTTATCGAACGTTATAAAGTTCAAGTACTTTGGTGGATGGGTATAGTTGTTTATTCCAAAGGCTCGTAAAATTAAAATTAAAATTGATTTATATAGAACTTGGTTACCGCTTATACGGGGTTTAAAGACTAATAATTAAATTATGATCTGTTCAAAATATGGTGGAAAGAAGTAGAAGAAGAATAAGAATGGCAGAAATAGTTAATAAGATGCATACATTAATGCGATCAAAGGTTATACCAGTTAATCGTATATTAATTACAGATGTAATCAAAATTCTAAAAATTGTAATACATGAGACGCAATTGAGCGATATTTAGAATCCCGTAGGGTGTGGACTCCCTAATGCTGAAAATTAGTTGGACCGTGCCTCCAACCACTAGACCACTGAGCTGGATACTGTACATCTATAATACCGGATATCTACACCTAAGCTTTTGAATATAAATGAGTTCACAAATGCTACAACTTGAATAATTAATATAATATACATACGTTGTTGCGTTGGTACCTATATTATCTACCCGTTATGCATACGCTAGATTAGCCCCTAATGTAGTCGTAACCGCGAAGCAACCCCTTAATGCCCGTATATCAGCAAGATTAAAGCAGCTCGCATAATTTGTATGTAATATAAAAGCCCCCCGAGAAAGCTGTTTACTATAATATGAATCTTCGGCGGCGGTACATTGTAGAAGAAATTTATAGCGCCCCGAACGCGCTCAGAAGTAAACATAAATCTCGCAAATCTCTTTCCGTACGGGTGAACGAACGCAACCGTGTATCAATAAGTACACAGAGGCAATTCACCGCGAAGAGGGAATGCAGTGAAGAGCAAATATTTTGCCGAAATATATTAATATCGTATGCCTACAGGTATCGTTTATCTAAATGTACAAAACGTACAGATTTTCTGATATTTTATATATGCGCAATAAAATACTTCTACCCTTACAGGGCTATCAGCCATGAGGTTTTTCCATCGGCAAAGGGAGAAGCTCAGAGGAGTTTAATCACCTTAACTTCACAGAAATGTTTAGCAAAATTTTGTAAATATAATGACTTGTAATACTATATGAAATTGTTATTTTCTGAAAAGAAATGACGAAATGTAAAAATAATAATAACGTTTATAACCAACAGCGAAAAGAAAATAAATACAAGCTATGTAAGTACCTGGTATACAGGATGTAGAGTATCGGACCCAATACGCTGCCTTAAGCGGGCCATAACGTTCCGTTATACCGGAGAGGTAAACCGGACGGTTTTCCTCTCCGGTTTGCCTGCACTGTCCCTGGAGCCAGCCATACGCGTTGCGCTATACCGGAGAGGTACGCCTGCACAGGTAAACTGGAGCGTGTGTCTGGACAAGTTTCGGTAAACCAGCACAGGCGACCGGAGAAGAATTAAAATTCGATTCTTTCTACCCGTAGGCGAGTGCTTCATCGGCTTTACCGCCAAAACAGTGCACTTTTTATAACAATATTTTTTCGGAATTTTCTTTGGAATTAAAATACCTACAAAATGAGGACAAACACGACTTTTTAGCATGAAATAAATGTTTCCGGTTTAACTTGAAATAATCTAGACATTATTCCCGAAACTACTATATACTATATTATTTATTACAAAACGACAAATATGTAGGCCAGTACTGTTTACCCTACTGTGTGTGTGCAAGCAAGGCAGTGTGCAGATATACCGGAGAGGAACACCGACAGGTTTATCTCTCCGGTTTGTGGGCGGCTGATTCTTCTCCGGTCGCCTGTACAGGTCACTAAGCCTGTGCAGTTTTACCCAACTTGTCCACACACACGCTCCGGTTTACCTGTACAGGTATTTGCGCAGGTAAACCTCTCCGGTATACCGGAACGTGTATGGCCAGCTTTACGGTACCCCTGCGTTGGGCAATAATAAACCAGAATAAGCGTCATCGTATTTAACTAAAAAATATCTTTCCTGTGCGTAGGACTTAGTTGTCAGAAGTCAGTCTAAGAATACAATAACACAGCCCGTTTTCTCTTTAAGCGAGCGTTCAATTACGTTGGTGATTATGCACACTTGGTCTACCGTTTGTGCGGAGGTATTTACTTCGATAGTTGGCATTAATCCTTTTAGGAGGAGTTTTTCGAATAATTTTGATATGGTTATTAACAGGAAAATTGATTTGCAATATTGTGGATCATTGTGGTCGTTTTGAATATTTTTTTAGAAAAAGAGCTCTTAACTATCCTTGTATACTTATTCTTTTTTCATATAATAGTACTTTTGTGGTTCTATCTCTAAACATATAGCCATGAGCCGACAGGAGAAAAAGTACTATATTCGCATTCACCGATTGGTCCCTTACTGAAACAGCTATTCGCGGGATCCTGAAACTCCTAGAGGGCGCGCCCCCAAGGTGGATAGGGCAGGCAGGTGGGAAATAAAATACCACCCGTATACAAACAGGATGGGCAGATCGAGTTCATAGCAACTCATCTTAGAGAGACTCCCAACAAGAAATCCTGGCTCTCGTAGTATGGGTTAGGCATCGGGCTAATACTAATACTAATAATCGATACTGGTAAAAATCACACTGTTAAAAGAACCAATCAACAGGCTCGGACCGGAATAGGAACCATAAGACGACACGGAATAGGGAAATGATTTCTGGACCACGGCGCAATAAATCCTCAATAAAAACACACTCAGAACTAACTCAAGACTAAGCAGACAGAATAGTCCTGACTGAAAAAAAAAGAGGAGGACTCAGTAAACCTATTATGTACATTGACATCTATAACTGAGTAGATCATGACGTCGTTAAGTAACAACAGCTCTTTAATACAACCTAATGATGCAACCACGAATCTGCCAATGCATTAACAATCTTATTGGTAAGACCTCAACCTGAACCCTGGGCTTCGACCTTTAATTAATAGGACCGAGTAGTAGCACCATCCTTCAAATGCATTCATTATCATTCTCATTCTCCTTCACTCTTAAAATTCTATGAAGATAACACAACCATCTAACCTCGCCGAGCTATAGGCGTTAGCTCTCACTTACAAATAGTATTACAAATTACACAATAAACATTTTGAACTTGTAAGAGTTTTCCTCAATCCTGAGGTAATGGCAGCGTGTTCTACACATCAAACCTCTTCTATAGTGGCATAGGATAAGATAAGAGGGCCCAACAAGAAGTATCGATCCTTATTCGGAAAATTTATAATAACATGGGATGCAATTACCGAACGATTGATCAACATGAACCTAACTCTACAAGAACAAAAATTGATAATAAAAAAGGCCTTTATTAGGCATTAACCAAAAAATAAATTCATTATACATCTCCGTTCTCTTCTAAAAAATACCCCCCGAAAACAATCAAATAAAATATACAAATAAAAATATACACTCCCTAACATAACATTTTATGCCCTCCTCCGCCCCACTAATCCCCATCAGCCATTATCAACTTAAGAAAGAACAGATTAGCTCAGACTGCTTAGATAATGAGAACACCCAAAATCAATAAAAAACACAATTCAGTCATAAGAAAAAAAAAGCATTGAATATATATATATATATATATATATATATATATATATATCTATATATGTATATATATATATATATATATATATATATATATATATATATATATATATATATATATATACGTATATTGTGAGTCAAAAGAGTAACGAAAGCTGGAATGCATTGAAATCCCGGAGGCAAGAGAAATCAAAATACCTAGTATCCCCAATCCCCAATAACACTTGAAAAATGGGATGAATACTTCAAACCAGTTCCAGTGCTAAATCTCTTCTTCCAATATACTCTAAGATATTCTAAATAATCTTAAATAATCTTAAATAATCTTAAATAATCTTAAACAATCAGCTTACCAACCATTTTGAGTGATCAAAATTATTCACGAATGTCTGAATTAGTTTTAGCTCTTGCTACACTCGAATTAATGGAAGATATCCTTCACCACTTTGAGAGTTGCAAGTAGCGTGTACTCAACTACCTTCATAGGCGTCTGACTGTGTTCCGCATATCATATTGTTGCGTAAATTGTATTATTATAACTTTCATCCAAACAGTTGCCGTTTAATAACATCATTCATTCCTTTCTTTCTTTCTTTCTTTGTTTGTTTGTTTCTTTTTTTCTTTCTTTCTCTCTTTCTTTCTTTCTTCCTTTCTTTCTTTCTTTCTATCTTCCTTGGTCTCTACTATCCTTGTAGAAATTTATTATTCTTTCATGTCTTCCGCATCTTGCTTTGCTTGTCTCCAAGTTGTGCTTTGATTTGAAGCGTTTTACCAATTGTGCCCTTACAGGTGGTCACTCTCGTAGTCTTCCTTTTGATGTCTTTCCTATGGCTCTTACTTGCCATGCTTGCTTTACTTGACTACTATAGTTCATATGTCTGAACCACTTCAGTTGCCCTTCTTGTATCTGCGTCTGTATTGCTGTTACTCCTAGCTTTCCTTTATGTCCGTATTGCTGACGTTGTCTCTCTTTGTGATTCCATGCACTATTCTGTGTTACTTCATCTCCGCCGTTTAAGATGTGTGTCACTCATTCATCGTCCATGTTTCACTTTAGTATTGGCGTGTATACAGATATGAATACTGCAATTTTAGTATGTTTCGAAATTTCTCTTTTGTTTGTGCATATTTGTCTGATGGCATTCTATAATTTTCCTGCTGTATTAACTCTGTTGCTTATGTCGTTGACGTGCTTGCCGTGACTATCTATTATAGATCCCAGGTATTTGTATTCAGAGACTTGTTCTAGGTTTCCGTCTTCTACTTGGCACTTTATTCTTTTCTCTTCTTTCGATATTGCCAACTTTACAGTTTTCTCTATTTATTTTTAGTTTCCGTTTTTATAGTGCCTCATTCCATATTTGGGAGTTCTCATTTCAATGTTTTTCTGATCTATTCTATAGATATTATATCTATCTTATCCACTTATCAAAATATTACTATATCAATCGTGAATCATCCTTTCGTTTTTCTTTTTTTCTTTGACGATATCATTCATCAGTGTTGCAAACAATTATGGGTTCAGTATTCTTCCTTGTCTTACTCCTTGTTTTATTTTTAATTCTTTTTATTTATTATTTTTACGTAATTTCTGATGTCTCGGTAGTCCTTTTACTACTAACATGTCTCCTCCTA
The DNA here is from genome assembly GCA_963942505.1 of Lordithon lunulatus. Taxonomy (NCBI): domain Eukaryota; kingdom Metazoa; phylum Arthropoda; class Insecta; order Coleoptera; family Staphylinidae; genus Lordithon; species Lordithon lunulatus. The sequence continues at coordinate 41,193,988 of OZ012668.1, forward strand.
CCCCTTTTCTCTGAAGGCTTTTCCATACTTCCTCTCTAGGTATGCTGCCTTTTCTAGGTCTCTGTTTCTATAGCCTTCTTTGTTGCATTCATTCGCTATTTGTCTAAATGTGAAGATATTAGGTCCTGCGCACTATGCCCTGGTCGTAAACCACTTTTCGAATTATCTAGCTTAGATTCAATTATCTGTTTCACCTTCATTTCTAGGAATCTTTTTTCCATTCTTAAATTTTGTAGCACTTTGAAGAAAAGTTTTTGATTTCCTCGACTATCTTCCTCCATTTTCTCTTAAGACCATTTTGATTTCTTCTTTTTCCTTTTTTCATTTGTTTCCTGTACTCCTCATATGTTTGTTCCGTTCCCCTTTGTAGATGTTTATTCTAAATTTTTGTTTTCTTTTTGTGACTTCTTTTACCCCTTCGTTTGTTTTCGTTTCCTCGTTTGATGCGGCGCCTCGCACTTACAATAAAATTTCATTACATTCCTTCAATATAATCACTAGTAAAATTTAGTACTTTTAAAACAGTCGATTCAGTTAAAAGGGGTTGTTATTGTCTGGTGTTGAAATTTAGAGTTTCGTTATGACCGCTCTAAAGCATATATAATATATATACATATATATATATATATATATATATATATATATATATATATATATATTTATATTTATATATAATCTACCCTCGATGGGATTCGAATGCACGACCGCTGACATGACAGCACAACAGTTATAACTGACAGGTCGGTCGGCTTCAAAACATTGTTTTCGTTTTTATATTATAAGGATTTTTATATAAAGTAATGTGCATTACCCACATTCAACTTTTGTTATAGTTATTATTTCAATTCAGGGAATATGTAGAGCCACTGATAATACAAACTATTCTTTTTACTCTTATAAACCTTTATTGTCAAGCATTTGTCTTTTTGACAAAATATTGTATACATTACTAATTTTAACTTTTCTCCACGTTTCATGAAATAGACTATTTCTGGAAAATGTCTGTCTGTGTGTGTGGATATAAATTTGTCGGTCAATAAAATTACGGGAAAACGGCTGAATGGATCGACAATATTTGCAAATCGGCTGGGAAACCGAGTTTGGGTGATTCCGTGAAAATTTGAGCGAAATCGGTCCAAAAGCCGAGAAAATATTTTGATAAAACCGTTTCCCAGAAAAAGTCACTTTCCCGCCAAAGGATTCCAGAATGGCAACACAATTATGCGTGCAAAAATACCGTTGGTGTAACTTGGGTCTGCCTAATAGTTTAATTTTATATATTTATATTTATATATAGTCAAATATAGTTAAATATTTCCAAATATTTCCAAATATTTTCAAATATATTCAAATTTAGTCATATTTTGTCATATTTCGTCAAATATTGTCAAATATTGTCAAATATTGTTAAATATTGTCAAATATTGTCAAATATTGTCAAATATTGTCAAATATTGTCAAATATTGTCAAATATTGTCAAATATTGTCAAATATTGTCAAATATTGTCAAATATTGTCAAATATTGTCAAATATTGTCAAATATTGTCAAATATTGTCAAATATTGTCAAATATTGTCAAATATTGTCAAATATTGTCAAATATTGTCAAATATTGTCAAATATTGTCAAATATTGTCAAATATTGTCAAATATTGTCAAATATTGTCAAATATTGTCAAATATAGTCAATCATATTCAAATATTGTAAATACAGTCAAATACAGTCAAATATAGTCAAATATTTTAATAAAATTTAATAGAACCTCGATAGAAAAAAAATCTGATATACTATTTAATTTGTATTAAATAGCAAACTATTTAAATTCAAACGTATTTGGGATATTTCTGCTCTGTATCTTTTGATAATAGAACCCACTACTTGTTAAGTAAAATTACATTCATATGTAATAAATATTTAGCATAATTGGGTTTCCGAATTATAGTACAAGCAGCCATGTCTGGATGTAACTTTAATTAAATTTGCTTAGCTACATCTATATGCATTTATTGCTTTTCCTACTCACTAAATAAATATTAATTAAAGTAGACTAGTAGAATGAACTATCGATTCAATATAACGCAGTGAGTGTGAAGCGAAAAGCAATCTGTTTAATTCGATGCTATCAAAGCATATTTGCAATAGTGGTGACTTTATGCCAAATGCGAAACGAACAATATGGACAGTGTGTCCAACATAGAGCATTTATATAGAAAGATTTACCGTATCATATATATTAGCAATATCTTCAACATTAGTCCATTCTAATGAAAAATGAACACAAAGGTATCCCAAAAAAATAATTGAAAGCACAACGCATTTTCTGTATATATAATCACGTGTATATATAATCAAGTGACGAAATGTGCGAAACTGGTAGTAAACTAATTTCATTCGTGTTCACAGCCGTTTTCAATAACAATTCTGTTTTTCTATTATTACTATTGTCAAGTAGTGGGCTTATTTGTAAGCTGACCAAATTTTGAAGTGCGAAATTAGGGACAGAAGTAGCCTTATATTTCTCTGAAACGTGAATATTTCTTAGAACTTCTTTTTTAATATTCTTATAAAATACCTGCAATTTATTGTGGTGATTAACATACGCTCCAAAGTATCCACTTTATGCTATGCTTTATGTCTTATTACTAGTCTAAAACCTGTTCATAATGCTAAATACTCGCTCAGTTGCAGCATTAGGGCTAGGAAGACAAAAAATAAACTCTACACTACTTAAATAAATATATAGATTTAAACTTTCTCACACTCTCACACTACTGTTTTCGGGACAATTCGAGACAAATGCTATGCATTCGGTACCAACAAACGAGTTGTCAAAAATCGGGACAGGGACTGAAATATCTGTACTGTCCCGGGAAATTCGGGACGTATAGGGTTTTGGTGTTTCGCAGCGTTTTATTATGATACGTGTTTTGATAGTTAATTATTGTTTGTTTACAATACAAGCACCGGTCACAGGTTTTTCAATCGAAAGAGAAGTTATAATTTCAATAATAAATAAAAATATATTCCAATAATACTGTGATAACGCTTTGATTGTCAACTACATACATGCCATACTACTATAGTCAATATCAATTAGTGTTTCGAAGAAAATAGGGAGCTGAATGAGTCAATAGTACGGTGCGATTCATTGAAGGGACAGTAAATTCAAGTAGAAACAAAATTATTCGCAAAATGTAAAAGAGAGTTTTAGTTATAGTTGTATAATATTATATTACGTCTTAATGAATTTTATTATCTTTATGTACGTACGTACTAGGTGAAATTCCAATCGTTCGACGGCGTATAATAATTCTACTATCTTGTCCGTGTGACTATATACTTTCCCCTTCAAAATATTTCCGAACGTAATATTGTGTGCCCTGTTTCATCTTCTTCTAACTGTGTAGTTATAACTTCTAAGATAAAAATACATGCAACTATTCTACTATCGCATTGCTTTTGTTCTCATTTGACGAACGAAACAGATAACAGGTCGATCAGCTTCAAAACATTGCCTTCGATTTTATAATATAGGGATTAAAATTCAATTCAATAGGTTGCAGTAGAATTAAAAGAATAATTATTAATTAGTAATCTTAGGAAGAGAGTGCGGTTGAATAGATAAGGAAGACGATGCTTAAGGTTACATTTGTATCATTTTGGTTGAATATTGTATAATCAAGTGATGTATTATGTACCTCCGAATGAATATAATGTATAACATTAGTATCTCAACTGCAAAATGTAAAAGCCATTTCATGTTAATTTGTCAAACGTATCCTAATATAATTTACCATATCATTACTCAAAATCATACCAAACAGCAAATCGTAAACAACTTAATGAGGGCCCTTACTGGGACCGCACTGATTAAGCCCTAAAAATTTAAACTAGCAGCTCCACTTTAATTTACCCCCAAACGACAAGGTATAATCGTCTAATTCCGATGTTAATTACGATAATGCCAGCAACGTGCTCCAGCCCCTCTCTTGTTTTCACTGCTCCAGGCTCCTGCACCATTTATATCCGTAAATGATCTCCCGAGCCACCGCCGCCAAACTTCCCACCACCAGGCCACCACCATCGGTGGTGCCCTGTGCAGAGAGATAAAGTGTCTCATCCAGTCATCCTGGCCGTGTTATTGATGTGGCTCAGTTTGGCCCGACCTTGACCTCCCGCCACCGAAGCTGGAATTAATGTGCGTTCACGTCTCACGTGCATACAAGCCGATCTTGATTTATCCACCTGCACCCTTCGTGTGCGGAGGGTATTATAAACAACACCTGTAAACAGGCTGAAGTTGGGAGATTACGGGCTCGGAGGAAGATTTGCAACATCCATTAACTTTTGGGGGTTGTTGTTTAATCGTGCAGAATAGTTAAATTTATACTTTTCGGAAAAAAATAATATTAAATCAAAATTACAAGTATGTTCTAACAATCATTTACATTAATACATTCAAAACTTGCTTCATTAAATTTCAAATTATTGAAAAAATAAAACTACTAAAATATTCTGCTCAGTGGCATAGTAGTTAGCGGTGCCGTCAGTCTAGTACTGAGAATTGGGGAGTGAGACTTCAAACCATATTGTGGATGATATTTCGGGAATCACCTTTAAAAGTTTTGTGTGAAGTTAAGGTAAATACCGGGTGATGCTCTCTTTACTAACCCTCGAGTTGATAGCTATAATGATACTTCAAGTTATTTGTTTTAAAACAATAAAATAATAAATTAATTAAATATTAAATAAAAAAGAAAACAAACTCTGGAACGAAGAAGTCAAAACACAAATAAAACATAAATGTGGAATCAGTACATGCAATGATTTGAGTATTAGACAAAATTAACAGTGAATACAAACAACAACCGATAAGAGCCAAATAATTGGTCAAGTGAGCAGTTCAGGAATCCTGGGGAAAATTAGGCTACACTGTCATGGAAACCAACAATTACTCTATAGACTACTTAAAATCTTATTAAACATGAACAAACAGCAAAGAATTAAATAATTAAAAAAAAAAACATGAAATTTTAGCTTTTACTGTACAAGGAGAAATTATGTAAATCTGAAATCTCGATTTAATACGAATGTGGAATAAAATCAGATAGTTGAAGTGCCCAAAATTGAAATAGATGAAGTTGTGAACAGCGAGGCTGAAAAATGGAAAAGCAGCTTGTCATGATCAAATATAAACAGAATGCTACAAATGGACGACAGGGGCTTACTAGTACTCATAAAATCGTAAGTACCAAATGATAATGACTAGGGATTGTACTACCGTTATTGGGGGAGAATACACAAACTCTCATGAGATTACGCTACTATGTAAACACGGTATATAATATCAATGGGCGGATATTAGAACAATTCAGAAAAGAGATTGAGCCCCAAGACCAGGGACAAATCAATTTCAGGAAGAATGGTAAAAGCATACAGAACCATACAACACAAAAATGAAAGGAAACTGGGTAGAAAGTATGTAGGAACATAATTGAATAAACCCTGATATGCAGACATATAAGTAGAAACTTAAGACATGCCATCATGAGCTTATATAAATAAAATAAAAATTACGTAAGATGAAATAACAGGGAGTCGAAAGTTTACAGTAAACTAGGAGGTACGTCAAGAGAGAGTTCTAAGTACTTTGCTATTTAACATAGTTATAGATGATGTCATACCCACAGTACAAATCAAAATCAATCACATACAATGAATAGAAGCTTGTAAGAAATAGAACCTACAACAAGATTCAAACAACCAAAACAAAAGGTCTTTTATAACGAAATACTGTTCAGCAAGAATATACCAACAGAGTGAAGATACAGTATAACAATACCAATATTCAGAAAAGGAGTAGAATAAATTGGCCTCTTAAGTACAGTATCAAAGCTCCTGACAAAGATCTTTTGGGGAAGAAGTTGCTGCCGTTGGAATATGCAAAGAACAAGGGATAAATAGGTCCACTATTGACGCAATATTCACCATCCATCAGATAACCGAGAAAGCTATTGAAATATTCATATATACTTTTATAAAAGCAGTCAACTATCGAATAATGTACACGTATCAACAGGAATAACGCAGGGAGATAGCTTAAGTCCTACTTTATTTAACATAATAATTGACGAAATGATCAGAGGAAGATACCAAATGGGGGACGAAGTATGTTATGCTGGCGCTGTAAGACGAATATACATGCGAAGGCTCCTGTACAAGTTCGGACAAGTTTCAACATGCAGATATCTCAGACTAAAATGCAATCCATCGAAATATCTAGGAATCCGCAAACATGTAAGCTCGCCGTTTACAATAAGAGCATCAAACAAGTTATACCCTTCAAAGACCTTGGAGCTAACATAACAAGCAACCGGACCCCAAAAGAAGCAACGAAAGCACAACCAACCAAGGCAGCCATAATATCCCGATACTTCAGAGATGTAATATGACGAAACAAATATATGTCGATGGAAACTAAATCTAGAATCTACAAGACCTGTGTGAGACTTATCATGATATGTGAGAAATTTAAGATCCAATGATGCCTAATGGACCTAACACGTGCTCTTATGGGATCGAAACACGATACGGGAGTGGAGAGATCATATTGACGGAATGGACACCACCAGAGTGCCGACAATTGCAAGAGTGGAACTCCATATTCAAAAGGAACTCCAAGACAAGCACCAATACACTGGTATGACAGTTGGAGTTCGGCGTCTCAACTGCGGCTGTATATGTGGAAGAAAAACAGGATACAATTCTAAAATACGTATAGTTTATATGAAGGACACATATACTTGGAGCCAGTATGGGTTAACCTCTGTGCTATCTCAGATGACCCTGTGATATTCGGAAAGAACGAGAGAGATCTTCAAAGATTAAGAACGGCGGGCCTTCCAGGACCTACACCACTCCGCTCTCTTTAGATCTTTTGTTGTCCTCGGCGTGTCCTAACTGACTTTCTAGGGCTCTGTCCTGGCTAGCAGATTGCAAAGCCTCGATGTTGGTTCATTCATATATATGAATGGTCGCTGTTTGCTGATCCTGAGTTCGTTGGACCGCACTGTAAACAGATCCTGGCAATGGCATAGTATACGCTCTGCGGTTTCTTCCTGTTCCTGACAGAGTCTACAGACGGATCCTTCTGCCAGGCCTAACCATGCCATCTGCTTGTTAAGTCTGCAGTTGTTCTTGTGCGTGTCTATACCCTGGCTGGTTTGTCCACCAGTTCAGAGACTTTATTTCCATCCACTTTTCCATGGATGTCTTGACTTTGATGCGCCTTCTCGAGCGAGTTTGTCCTGTTATTGCCTCGGATGCCACTATGCCCTGGTACCCATACTAGGGTCAGTTTGTTTTGTCTACCTAGCTCACCAAGGCTATGTTGGCAGTCCCACACCAGGGACTTAACCTCTGTTGCAGCGACCGCTTTTATTGCCGCTTGGTTGTCAGTCAGTGTATATGGCAATTCGTGTATTAGTTATTTTGAGTCTCAGCGCTTCACTTGTACAGTGTTCTATAGCCACTATTTCTGCATGAAACACCGTGGACAGCTTGTCCAGACTTCAACGTCAACCACCTCCGGTTCCTTCCGCAGTTTTTGAACCGTCTGTGAACTAGGAGAAAGCTGCTTTGTTGGGTGGGCAATTTGACAAAGCCCGCCTTCTTGGCATTACTACATCGTATTCCTTACTTGTTTTGTTTAGTTATCAGGCTGTCTATGGACATGCCCATTATAGGGTCTACCCTCAGCTAGTTATACAACTCTAGGTAGGTCGCCTCGTGCTTATGGGGGGTTGACCTTAAGTAATTTGTGTTTTCAATGAAAAGTGTAGTGGTCCAGCAGCATTTCCATTGCGGCGGTGCGTGTTGGTTTCATGGCTCCAGTTGTTCTCAGGCAGGCAAGCCTTTGGGTGCTGCTCAGGAGCCTGGCCGTTTTGGCTTGCTTAGTCTTGGGCCACTATTGTACTGAACCATATATTATCATGAGTCTTACTATTTTAGTGTATTTTCATAGGGTAATTTTGGTGTTCAGCCCTCAGTTTCCTGCACATTCTACTGCACCTACATAAGGTTAATATACCTTTCTGTGTGGTTTTGCTTATGTGTGAGTTCCATGTCACTTTTTGATCTGATTACTCCACGGTATTTCGCAACTGATGCAAATGGGACTTTTCCTTTCACGATGATCGCAATATCGTTCGAGTATCCTAATCAGTGGATACCTTCTGAGGATAGCTTCTCCAGGATATCGTCCACTTGGGTAGTCCTACCCAAAGTAGCGGTGATAGTACTCAGCCCTGCGCGCACCTCCTTCCTGTTCGCACCTTTATGGTGGCCCCGCCAATTACTTCGAACTTATTTCTTTCTTCCGTAGTACCTTGACAACATTGAGTGTGTTGCGGTATTGTTGAATACCCCTTCAATATCAAGGTACGGGCCGTGACTCTCCACCATCCTGTCTCTTTGCCAGTAGCCTTGTTAGGTCATCCAGCCACAACTCGGTTCACATTCTCGACAGGCAAGCGTATTGTCGATTGCTTAGTTCTTAGTATACCATCCCTAATGTATCTGTATATCAAGCTTTCTAGCGTCTTGAGGAGAAAACATGTAATACTGACGGGTCTAACTGGTTGTGTGGTCGTTTGTTTTTCCCACCGTTGGTAGGAAGATGACGTTATCCTTCCGCTGCCTCTGCTGTATGTACTTCCAGGCTATGCAAGCTTTGAATATTTTGCACAGGTGTGGGACGAGAATGTCCTGTTTTTCTTTAATAGAGCTAGTTATATTTTAATTTACTTATGAGTACTCCGTTGATCTTTACCCCTTTTGTCTGGTTTTGCATTGCAATTTAGAAAACTCTCTCTATATACACGATAAATAATGTAGGTGATAAAATGCAGCTCTGTCGTACACCGTTTGTTATTTCAAGCTCTTGGGAAGATATTACGTTGTTAATTCGTAGTTTTGCTGATTGTTCATGGTGAAGATTTTGTATTATCCTTAGGTCTTTATATCCAGCCCGATTTCTTCTAGTTTTTCTAATAGTGATTGGTGTTTTATACAATCAAAGGATTTTTGAGGCGTTGAATGCTACCTCTTTTCGTTGGCCCTAGCATGTCTGCGTTGGTAGTTGCATGCTATATACGCCTGGTCAGGTGCACATTAAGTTTTTAAATCCGAACTGGCTTTTTCCGCTAACTTTATCAAAGTGAATTATTATTAAAGATGCTTTTAATGCATGACTCATTAAGCTTAGTAATTTATGGTCTTTACAATTATGGGTATTACTCTTTTCTGTGATGGCTACGAATGTGGATTTGATCCAACCTTATGGGATTTGTTGATTATCATACATTTTATTGAATAGTATTATAAGGTTTTTTTAATTATTAGTTTTAGTACTTCCGCTTGAACATTATCTTCTTCTGATGCCTTTTAATTAAGTTGTTGATCGCATTCTGACTCTAGAATAGGTGGCCTAGTTGTTTGGTCATGAGCTTTGAGGTTTGGTGTCGCAGGTCGATCGTACTGTTACACGTATTTAATATTATCCTCCGAAGTTTCTTCAGAGCTCTCCGCTGTCTGTCATCGATTACTTTTTTTTCTTCGTATGTATACATATGAATCTTAATATTACTATTCTTTTCCAAATGAAATATTATGTCATTCTTATTAAATTAAATATTTGATATTTTTCAGTGCTTTAAAAATAATTGTGTACTCTTTTTAGAAAAGAGTATATAAAAACGCACACACAAAGTACTTTCATACTCCCCTCATGTCAACCGAACATTAATAAAAAGTAATAGCCATTACGTTTCCGCTAAAATTAATGACGCTGTTAAAATTAACGATTGCTACAAATCGCAAAATTGTTTGAATCGTTAATAAAAACAAGAGCAGCAATAACTCTTATTGGCTGCGGATTTTTTGTCGATGCGCCGGCTGGCGTGCATTGTTGATTTTTATGTTTTCCGAAATAAATCATACATTGGGGGTATATTTCGTGGACAAATACTATTCCATTGAACTTCTGTCACAAACGAACAAAACTTTTTGTAACTAGTGTGCCTGTGTTGTTTTAAAGTTTCGAATAATTAACTAACCACTCAGAAACCAATTATACAGAAGTAATTGATTTATATACAAAACTATTTATACATTTATAACATTTATTGACATAAATGTTTTTAGCGCTAAGGTGTCCTCATACCTTAGCGCAATAAACATTTATGTAAATATATATTAGGAGGTAAAAAAGATACATTCCTTTATCATCTTTCTTTTTACGTCCTTTCGTCCTCATGCCTGAGCGATAAAAATATGTATAAATATTATATTCTGGGTGTAAATCAATTTGTTTTGTACTTCTGTACATATCCCAAAAGTATCGTCAGGGCGTACTCAAAACATCAAATATAATCGATTTTTTTTATATCTTATAAATTCTAGATATCGTTCAGCTTAAAAGAGTCCATTTATGATGTCATTTGCACATTACAAATGCATTGCCGTTTTGCATTACATTGAGGTATACAGCGCCTGCGAGACTATTAACAACGGGAAAGTTTTTTGCTACGTCAAAATTATATTACAGCTATTACAGCGCTGCTTTCAAAGCAAGTCACAAAATTATACATATACATATATCTTCAAATTTTAAATAATTCAGAAATAAGGTTTTATAATATATAATATATATTTTATATACCAACAGAGTATAAAAGTTATAAAATATAATTCGTACATATCATGAAGCTGTATAAATTATAGACTTATTTATATTTTATATTTATAAATCATATAACTTCTATTCTAGTTTATTCATATTATATAATAATAGATATGTGCACTTTTATCGCGCATGCATATTTTACGACACGCGCTTCATGAAAACAACAGCAAAAGAATTTTGCGTTCATAAACAACACGAACATAAGTGCCAAATATAATGCCTCTTAAAATAGAGATCTCATTCCTTCGTATTAAAAATGTATATTGCGCTAGTAGGGGGCATTCCGCAGACTGCGCCTCGCATACAATACCACTGTACGTGGAGTCATAAATAACATTATCTACCCAATTTCCCATTCTCTATCTTCTCTGCTTTTATATTAGGTAGTAGCAGAGATAACCGCCCGTTTCATTTCGAGCGGGCGGAGCAGTGTGCATGAACAGGTCTAACCTAAATAGGGGTTTAAACAAACAATTACACCCGAATTCAGTCCTGAGGGCGGGCAATCCAGCGATTTCCATGTTTTGTTTACGTCCTGTCCGTCGAAACGTTTTTATCTATCATTCAAAAAAGAAAAACGCCAACCCGCCGGGAGTATTTTTTTCCATCCCTTTATTACCTCCTCGGCTACGTGACAAAAACCAACATCTGCTCACAGCACGACGACAGCGCCTTCCGTTTCGCATCCCCTTGGTCTCTACAATATTATTTTTGTGGCGTGCTCTGTTGCGGGGGTCTGTCTACGCAAGAAATGTTTTATGCCTTTTAATATTTAAGACTCTGGTTTGTGGTGAAGTCACAAGCACCAGTCACCATTATCGACACCGGTTGCTCACGCGAACCCTCAATTTGCGACAAGCGACTCACGAAAATGTTTAGATTACATCATGCTTTTACTTACTTGGTACGGATAATTAATTGTATAGCGGAAAATCAAACTAGCGAAGTTGAGATCTTAATACTACTACAAATGATCAATACTGTTACAGTTTTAAACTTTTCTTGAACATTACAGCATTATTGATTATGAACAAGAATTATTATTATAGCTGAACAAAGTAAGGGAAATATAAATTTGAGTATATAGAACTAATTTTAAGTATATTTATCGAGCATCAAGAAAATTTCTAATTGTGGTCGCCTTAGAGAAAGACAATCCTGTGTGGAAATTCATCTGGAGGTGGTAACAACTGAGCAATGAAAATAGGCTCTAGGATCTTGGCACAATGAAATAATAAATAAATTTAAAAAATATTCAATTATATTCACATGTAGACCGAATGGAACATTTAATTGGATAATTTAATAAAAACCCTCGTATGCATGGATATGATATCGTTTAAAGGGATAAGGACGTAGAATATCGTCAACATTATCCTGACGTAGCTTATACACCCTACATATAGAATTATTTGATAAATTTAAATTTTCATTGTATTGTAACATGAATAATTAAATAACACGTCAATCAATTTCATAAAATAGCCTGCTTTATTCTGCTCGACGTTTGCTAGGAAAAGAAAATGCGGTTTATGTATATTTATTTAACTTATTTATTCCATTGTTTATATGGAAATGGAAATACATAAAATATGCCTTTTATGTATTCATTCATTCATTTTTAGCTCTACGAGTATAGAAGTCCCATGGCTTTTTGGACCAAATGTCTTCAGTCCTTTTTATCTGCCGCTTCTTCTAGTTATTTACTCCTAGTTGGTTTAGATTCCTCTCTACTTCACTTTTTTTTTATTTCTAGGCCTTCCTCTTCTCTTAGTTTCTCCTGCAGTGTAGCTTAGTCGTTGATTTGGGACTCTCTGGCATTCTCTGTATGTGTCCTAACCACCGAAGTCCTTGTGCTTTTACTACACCTACTATCTTTATTCTTTGTACACATATTGTACTTCTTCATTCATTTGCCTAGTCTATATGTCATTAGTTTTCTTCCCTCCGAAAATGTTTCTCAACAGTTTTCTTTCCCATACTTCTATCATTATTTTCTCCGATTTATTCAACGGCCACACTTTACTTGTGTAGGTATTTATTGGGTGTGCGTCAGTCATCATAATCCTACCTTGGATCTCCTCTGCAATGTTTGGTTTCCATGTAAGTATGGTATAGGTTAATTTTTCCACTTCCTTAAACTTACTGGTGTTGCCCCCTTTCTTTTGTTATCCGTATGGCTGTGCCTCTGTCTGTCCACTCAATATGTTTTGTCTTTATTCCGTTTATACCTTTCCAGCATGTTGTTCTAGCCTCTTAAGCGCTTCTTTTAATTATCTCCAGGTCATAGGTATGGCTACGTATTGGTGTCTTCTCTCATATACCAAAGAGGCCTGTGCTATTGATTTTAGCGTTTCGCATTACACTTCCCAACACTATTGATGAGAGTGAGTCGTCTTGCCGTACTCACTCATTGACATGCTTGACGTATTTGACGTTCCATTGTTTAGTGTCACCATATTCTCAGTTCTTGGTAGTTATATAGTTTTACCATCGTTATCGTTTATATTATTTTTTTCAGGGCTTTGTATGGCTGGATACTCTTTATTTTATCATAGGCCTGTTTGAAATGGATAAATAGGGCTATTGTTGGGATCCTATTGTATAACACTTTACTTGTATTTCCCGTAGTATGAAGATTTGATTTGTGGAGTTTCTGTTCTTTCTGTATCCACATTGGTATTCGCCTACGATCAGTTTCATCATTTCTCCTATTTATTCTTGACGGTTTCTAGTATAATATATGCTACATTAAAGTGCAATGCCCCTGTAGTTATTACCATCCCATTTATCTCCTTTCTTATAGATGGGGCAGAGTATTGCCTCTGTCAATTCCAGTTCAGCAGGGCGATGATGCAAAGATCGCTTTCATTGATGCCGGTATTTATGAGGATCTCCACGAGATTCTGGTGTGATACGCAATCAAACGTCTTACTATAATCAATAAAACATGCGTACACATCAACGTTCATATCTCTGCATCTCTGAGTGAGAATGTTTAAGGAGAAAATAGCTTCGCGAGTTCCGACCCTGTTTCTGAACCCAAACTGGGTATTACCATAGACAACTAATATTAGTATTTTTATTGGGTATTACTCAAGGTCTTTATACAAGAGGACACCACATCGCATGTTTCGTCGACCAATCCGGTGAAAAGAAATCATTTGTCGTCATCGAACTGTGATCTGCCAGGGATATTTGGCTGTAAATTTAAATATCATTGCGATCGGGCCGCATCGGATTTGTATATTTGCTTGCCCGACACGATTGGGTCGTGAATTAGCGGCAAATTAAAATCTGCTGTAGTATATAAGTTATTAATGCGGAACAAACATGTGGATGGCAACATGGTATATGTAAGATCGGATAACGTCCAAAAGAAAAGATAGCGCGTCTCATTTCTTCAGTGTGCTTATGCAAAATGTCCTCATGTATACAGTCTTTGTATCTTGCATACTACCAATATTAAAGCAGATTTAAATTGTGTCGTGCTGCCCAATATACTAGCTCGATCTGGTTCGATCGCAATGACATTTACCTTCAGATCATAGTCCGATGACAACAAATGTTTTCCTTCGTTGGATTGGTTGTCCGGTCCTTCTGGAGTTGTGTAGCACGTCTTTCGTCTTTCGTGATGGTGGGGCTGGTTTCATTGATCTCGTTTTTCTGAGCAGGGTGGTCGGGCCTTGTGTTGTTGAAGAGATCCTCACCATATGCATTAGTATTTTTTCTACACCTACGAGGATATATATATATATATATATATATATATATATATATATATATTATCAATTGCCTTTTACCTTTCGGTGTAGGCTAATAATAAAATTCTACACCTATGAGGATATTACTGATAATTTGTATTGTCTATCAGTATGCCTAGGTGCTGCTTGCTTTATCGTTATGTGAAATTGTTATCGAAGCTTGGTGTCGACGGAAGGAAGCTGCAGAACGCTTCCGAGGTCTGCTCTTATTAAGACAGGCACGGGGAGGGTTATAAACCGTCAGGCCGTCTTACGAGAAAGATAACATGTGCTCGAAACGGTTATCTGAGTCGTGGTGAGGGAGAATCGTTACAAGAGGAATAAGGGGCACAATTAACAGTGTAAACTGATAACTGCAAGGAAATAAATCGATCCTCTGAGTCTTGGCGAGGGAGGATCGATTAACCATTGCATAAAAGTAAACACAAGTATCGGTGTCAAAGCGGTAGTCGGGTAATGTGAATCGGTCCTCTGAGTCTTGGTGAGGGAGACTGCCGTTTAGGAGTACGTGCAGGTTACTTATAGGGGGCAAAGAGTTCCCCTATTCTTAACATCCGCTGAAGAGGCACACGCAGCCCGGGGTTTCCTACCCTACTAAGCGTAGATTAGGGTTAAGCGGCACGTTCGGCAAAACGGTAACAGTCTTATTTATATATTATATTTTCTTATGGAGATTAAATAAATCATGCTCAATTTGGAGTTCCTCTATTTCACTGCACCTTTCTGTCAGCCACAACTCATTCGTTCGATTCTTCTCACCTCTCTTTTTAGTTGTTTGTGTCTAATATTTGTGCTTTATGGTTGCGTCTTTCATTCATAAGGTGCAGGATATCGTTTGTTATCCATGGTTGTGTTTTGCCGGTGTGTGCAAGCCCAGTATCACTTTCCTGCGACTGTTGTGAGTGTTTTCTTTATTGGTTTCCATTGGACCTCTACTTCAGTTGAGCTGTAGTTGGCAATTTCACTTAATCTGGTCTCGAGATGTCGGCTATCTGAATCGATATTTCAGTCTTGTCTAACCTCCTGATGTCAATCTGACTCCCTTTGTTTTTGGGTCGGGTTGTGACAAAACGATGAAGTCCATGACACCGGGTTTTCTTGGTCGCTGTTTCACAGTCTTTACGAAGTTCAGGAGGTGATTTTTTACGAGTAAAAAATCGACTTGGTTTCTGACTATATGGTTTGAGCAGTCCGCGGAGGACTCCCATGTATATAGACACTGTGGAAGGTGTTAATTGCGGAGAGTTGCTGTTCTATGCAGAATTGCACAAACTAATCGCTTCTGGCGTTCTTCTCTCCAAGATCACACCGTCCGGATACTTCGTCACCGATGGCTTTTCCGATCTTGGCATTGAAATCACCAAGTACTATTGTTATTTTGCCTTTCTTTGTCAGGTTTATGGCTTCTTCCAGCGTAGAGTAGAACTCCTTTCTTGATAGATGTTTCAGCCATAGGTTCATATGCTTGTATGACGTTGATAGCTCAGTAAGTAGTGGATAGCTTTAGAAGTATAACTCTATCCCCGAAAGGGATGAAATCGATCACATATTTCTCCATTTCGGAAGAGATAAGAATTGCTACCCTCTACTGGTTGGGCTGCTAAAAACGTCATCGCCTCCAGAGTAGTCGAGAACACCGTGCGATGTTTTTAGAGTTCCTATGCCAGGCCATCGGACATTTCGTTTCCCTTCTCCATCGTCTTTGAGGCTGATTCAGTTCTGCTCCTCATTATTCATTGCACGGTTCATGCTGCTATTCATCAACAAGATTGTACTCTCTCTACAAGTTGGGGATACCACTTTCGTCAGCTACGCCGTACCGTCCCTCTCTTCTCCACCTTCGCTGCTGTTGTGGTGCTCGCCCGAGCCCTGGAGGGTTAAGCGTTATACCCCGCGAGACTGGGCCCCCGAAAGAACATAGCCACCGTTTCTCTTGAAACGCGCCCATATCCCTCGACTCGGACGTGTCTGTCGAGATGGATTTAGAGAATGAGGCTGCCCTGGACCGGGCCAATGGCGATTTTTCCTACACGCCAATAGTGTACATAGCTACTTTCTTCTTCACAACTTCTCGCTGGCCTCACTGGCAATGTCCATCACTACTTTCAGCGCCTGGATCGTAGATCTGCCTGGTCTAAATACGTACTACTGCTCGGCAAGACCTTCTGAACTAATGGGGCGGTGTCAACCAGTCTCCGCAACACCAGCTACTTCAGCATGCACAGTGGCCTGTAGCTTGTTGGACTATCGAGGAGTTTCCCTGGCTTGGGGATAAAGACAAGTTTGGTGCTCCTTCAGATTTCTATGTGCTACCTGCCTTTTTCATAGCTTGATTTCTTGTTCCATTTTCATTCCCACTAAGAAGTGATCGGAGTCTGAATTTGGTCCTCTATATGTTCTTATATGTTTAATGCATTTTTACTCCATCTTTTCGATTAATGGGTGATCAATTTGGTTTACAATTCTTCCAGCCGACCTTCGTGTTCTCCTATGAATTTCTTTCGTTTCGAACTACGTACTTTTGACTATGATGTTTTTCATTTGCAAAGTCTATTATGAATTATCAATTTTCGTTCGTTACTACTTGTTTGATATGTTTTCCTATTGTGGGCCTGTAGACCTCCTCACTACTAACCTTTGCGTTAGCATCTCCTAAAATTAATTTGAGGTCGTAGTTTGGTATTTCTCGTATATCCTATTTAGTTGGATATAGAAGCCTTATTTTTCTTCGGTTGGAGCGTGGAGCGTTGATATACATTATTTTTGGAATCGTCATTTCATTCTTAGAACACATTCTATTTGATATGGGCTTAAAGTCTACAATTAATTGTTTCAGTCTCTTTGTTTGTTCATCGTGTATTTTTTGTTTTAATATTTTTTATCTCTAATTCCAGTTTTTCTGTGTTATAGTTCTTTTTCCACATCTTTCCGACCGATGTGAACTTAGCCCCTATGATCCCAGCCTCTATACCGCGCGGCGCCGTGGGGCCGCGCGCACGGCAGATTGTTTGCGGGTCTGTACTGACCAATTGGGGTGACCAATAAAATCCAAATTTTGAGGAATTCTTTACTAATGTCTTGCCGATCATAATATATATATCTAAATTTTTTTTAATAATTTGTATAGGCGTTGTTGTATAATATATATTGTTACGTAAATAATTATTTTTAAAATTCCACCGTCATACAATAGATTTGAAAAAATTACACAATGTTTATAACAAAATAACAATCAGAAAATGGAAAGTCCCAACCCGAGCAGGTAGTTCCTTCTATTTTATTTTTATTTTTAACTTTTCCGCTCCAATCTCGCTTTTAATAGCTGGGCCGATAAAAAAATTATGCAACATATTTTGTTCAATTTTTTTACTGATCCTAGTGCAGTACACCCGATACCCGAAGGATTTTGGAAAATTTTGATTATTTTTTGTTCGGCGACAAAGTCTAACACATTTCATTATTATTATTATTTACAATCCCACCGTCATACAATTGATTTGAAAAAATTACACAATATTTATAACAAAATGACAATTAGAAAATGGAAAGTCCCAACCCGAGCAGGTATTTCCTTCTATTTTTTTTTAATTTTTAACTTTTCCACTCCTATCTGGACATGTCGATTTTAGAGGCTGGGTCAATAACAAAATTATGCAACGGATTTTGTTTATTTTTTTATTGTTCTTAGTTCAGAACATATCAGTGGACTAGATGTCCGAAGAAAATTGGAAAATTTTGATAAGTACTTTTTTTTCGGCGACCAAGTCGATTAATTTCATTATTATTATTTTTAAAATTCCACCGTCATACAATAGATTTAAAAAAATTACACAATATTTATAACAAAATGACAATTAGAAAATGGAAAGTCCCAACCCGAGCAGGTAGTTCCTTCTATTTTTTTTTTTAATTTTAATATTTTTTTTCTGGTGCATTTATATGTTCTGAACCAAGATCAAAAAAAAAATTAAACAAAATATGTTGTATTATTTTTTTATTGACCCAGCCTCTAAAATCGGCATGTCCAGATAGGAGCGGAAAAGTTAAAAATAAAAATAAAATAGAAGGAATTACCTGCTCGGGTTGGCACTTTCCATTTTCTAATTGTCATTTTGTTATAAATATTGTGTAATTTTTTAAAATCAATTGTATGACGGTGGAATTTTAAAAATAATAATAATGAAACATACTCGACTTTGTAGCCGAAAAAAAAATACTTAGAATCAAAATTTTCCAATTTCCTTCGACCATCTGGTGCATTTATATGTTCTGAACCAAGATCCAAAAAAAAATTAAACAAAATATGTTGCATTATTTTTTTATTGACCCAACCTCTAAAATCGGCATGTCCAGATAGGAGCGGAAAAGTTAAAAATAGAAAAAAAATAGAAGGAACTACCTGCTCGGGTTGGGACTTTCCATTTTCTAATTCTTATTGTGTTATAAATATTGTATAATTTTTTCAAATCAATTGTATGACGGTGGAATTTTAAAAATAATAATAATGAAATTTGTTCGACTTAGTCGCCGAAAAAAAAGTACTTATCAAAATTTTCCAATTTTCTTCGGACATCTTGTCCACTGATATGTTCTGAACTAAGATCAATAAAAAAAATAAACCAAATCCGTTGCATAATTTTGTTATTGACCCAGCCTCTAAAATCGACATGTCCAGATAGGAGTGGAAAAGTTAAAAAAAAAAAAAAAATAGAAGGAAATACCTGCTCGGGTTGGGACTTTCCATTTTCTAATTGTCATTTTGTTATAAATATTGTGTAATTTTTTCAAATCAATTGTATGACGCTGGGATTGTAAATAATAATAATAATGAAATGTGTTAGACTTTGTCGCCGAACAAAAAATAATCAAAATTTTCCAAAATCCTTCGGGTATCTGGTGTACTGATATGTTCTGCACTAGGATCAGTAAAAAAATTGAACAAAATATGTTGCATAATTTTTTTATCGACCCAGCTATTAAAAGCGAGATTGGAGCGGAAAAGTTAAAAATAAAAATAAAATAGAAGGAACTACCTGCTCGGGTTGGGACTTTTCATTTTCTGATTGTTATTTTGTTATAAACATTGTGTAATTTTTTCAAATCTATTGTATGACGGTGGAATTTTAAAAATAATTATTTCCGTAACAATATATATTATACAACAACGCCTATAAATATTATTAAAAAAAATTTAGATATGTATATTATGATCGGCAAGACATTAGTAAAGAATTCCTCAAAATTTGGATTTTATTGGTCACCCCAATTAGTCAGTACAGACCCGCAAACAATCTGCCGTGCGCGCGGCCCCACGGCGCCGCGCGGTATAGAGGCTGGGATCATAGGGGCTAAGTTCACATCGGTATCTTTCCGTCGGTTACCACTTGATTGTTCCTCCTTTGCGATAATTCGTATTTGTTTGCTTTTTTCTCTTTCGTTCTTGGCCATATCTTCATTAATATATATATATGCTGCCCTATCTATTACTTTTTAATTTGTGTTTCGGTGTTATTATATATATTTTCGTCTTCCCTTTCCTGTTCTATTAAGTAGAACCTCTCCCCTATTGTTTGTTCTGTCCTTATTTGTACCTGATATTCTAGCTTCTTTTCAATGTTTTCTATCGTCGCTCTTTAGGAATAAAAGAACTTTTATTCATTTACATACACATTATAAAATACTATTTATGTCGTTATTTATGGCGTTATCACCGCTTTCCTATGAAACCAAGACTGTAGAACATCTTTACATGCCAAATAATACAATTTATAAAATGCACAATTCCACAAAACAGAAGATATTACATTTTAAAAACATTTTTAAGGATATAAAATGCTGAAACTTCTTATATTATTGATTAAATTTTAAGCTTTCATGAAGCTATTGAACAGATAAATCGCGCATTGTTCCCATTTCAGAGCTGTTTCTTTTGTGAACTTTCCTTCCCGTCCATATTCACGCGTTGCTCCCTCTTCGCTTAACTTCAGAACGATTCGAGTGGCAATTTAAAATATTTAAGAGTCGTAACGAAATTTCCCTGCTTATTTATTGAAACATCAAATGGCCTGTACTTAATAAGCGCTCTCGATCATCGTTACAGCGTCCCCATCAAGAGTGCGCAGATCGTCAGGCGGTCCAACCACAACCCCAACCCCCGACGACGATGATGACGACTGGGACGACGACGAAGATTCGTCGGAGATTGATGATGACGGGAAAATCTACAAGAATCCCAGAAACTCACCCTCAACTCAATGTCCACGCGATGAAGAGCAAGCCACCCTGCTTGTAAGTACTGTCTATTTTTACCATCTAATTAATATGTGTGTTTTTATACACTGTGCTATTTTCGCAATGAGGTTTATTTACCTATTACCCCAGAAATCCGACGTCGGGTCATTTTAAGCTCCCCTACGTTTACTAGGGCGCGCGCTTTGAACAACGTCCTCTATTTGGTTCATTAAATGCGCCCTCGTTGCACCCGCTTTGTTATCAAATTGCCCTATTAAATTACTGCAAACCGTCTACAAAGTAAAATGCAATTATAAAAATAATCAGCGCTTAACATAATAAAAATGCCTTCGTGTTTAAAACATTTAATGAACACAAAATGTGATTTTAAAACCCGCGTGAATATTTATAAAATACAATTTACTTACCTTTTATAAATTCATTTTCTGTCCTTTCAGGGACAAAAGTGCCTCAGGAAATGCTCATCTGATGAAGATTGCAAGAGTAAGAAAAAGAAATGCCTGTGCGACGGAGCGTGCGGCATGTCCTGTATAAAACCAGGTAGGAAAAAGGGAATTGCTAATTTCATTTCGTTGTTTTCCAACATAATAAAATTAATTGCCACTCGATGGATTTTATGAAACAAAACAACAAAAAGGCGCAAATCCCATTGCAGCTGTAAAGCGACGGGGCGTGTTCGGTTGTCGAAGCTCGAAGAAGTGTGTTAAAGTTTCGCCCGGCTTTCGGGGATTTAGCGAAAGGGATGAATTTACGGGGTGGGATATGGCGGCGACTGTAAAAACTTGGGCGCACCGTTACGTAACAAAGGACATCGTTATTCTCTGTGCTCGTTCATCCTTATATGGACCTATTTGCACCGTTGTCGACGGACGCGCTGAATTTATCGCGAATACAAAGATAATAAAAACAGAGCGGATTCATGAAGACGAGTCCCTCTGTGTTGTTTTTCTTTTTGTGAATTATGCGCCATAGCTAAGAATGGTTTGCAGGCATACGCGAAGTATGAAATCGTTTTGTGCCAGTTTAGTGTAATAAGCTGGAATATCTGTGCAAAGCACGACTGAAAGTTGATGAATAATAAAACACCAGCTCAATGTTTGAAAATAGCAGCATTCTAAAATGCTCTTAATGTTTAAATTATGGAATTTATTTTATAATGTTGAAGAAATAGTTTGTCTACAATCACAGCTTTCCGGTTAAGTTACAAAAAGTGGCAACATTATTGCAAAATACATGATTGTGATTGTTTCTTTGATTTTGTAAGTTATTTCTCTGATTCGTTTCGGCATATAATAAAAGTCGAAGTAATAATAATAATTTGCCCCGATCGCATTGAGTATTATTGTAATAATTAATAATATAATAAAGTAATTAATTTGTCACTCAACGGTAATGTGGATAAGTGCTGCTCAACATTTTATACTTGCGACCCCCCTTTTCAAACGGGCCCCACCCACTATTCGGTTTGTCTTTTTGTTTGTTTATTTGACTCTGTAAATCAATGTTCAAATTAGATTCGGATTGTAATGTTGACGGTAATGTCACCATTACGATTGTGCATAATATTTTTATACTTGCGACCACCTTTCTAAGGCAGAAATTTAACGTCACCAACTATTTATTTAGTGATAAAATTATAAAACTTATAATTGTTTCACGACCACCACACATTTCTACGCGACCCACAGGACGAACACCTCTGATGTAGATGATTAACTGTAAATTATGAGTTAATTATGGTAAATGATTGATACCAAAGCTGACACTAATTACAAGGGATAATAATTCGATCTCCCAATGATACATATAAACAGTTAAATAAGAGGTAAATATTATTATGTAAGTGGGGTACTTTAAACTCCAAGTTCCAATAGAAAAATCCATAACTAATTAAATGTAAAGTTGGACAATCAAAGAAAGCATGAAAAAGTAGAAAATCGTAAGTATGTATAGTAACAGTGTACCTCAAAGGATCGTAACAACAGAGATAAAACACAACATACAGCATATCCCCGCTTTACTGTTCGTGGGGAAAATGTTTTTTAGTTTTAATTACTCGAACAAACATTTAAATAAAATAGTATAAACATGTTTGCTTTACAAAATCATGAAAGAATTTGAAATTTTATTTGCGGCATTTATAAAAATTCAGTTTACTATAATATAGTATTTAAGGGAATTACCTTTAATTGTGGCTTTAGAAAAAATATATTTTTAATCGCATTAACAATGGTCAACATTTGTTGGTATTTCTAATTCTAGTTTCTATGAACGATTAGTCTGATATATTGTCATTATTATATTATTTTGACCTAACAACATACTGTCATCTATATTAATACTTTTTTTGAGGGGTGGACCTTCATAGGCCTTCTGCCGGGAAATATAAAATTCCTACACGATTCAGCGTGAAGACCTACTGACTAAACAACCACCTGTGTCCTCACATCAGCCACTCTTGTATTTTTTGGAGTTGTAGGAGTCTCATGATATTAACACAGCAAGTTTTTATCTTTTCCTTCTGGTTCTAGATATCAGTTCCTGGGTGGTGCATTCGTCTACCTGCCAAGTTCCTCTTGCTCTTGCAATCTCAGAATATTATTAATATAGATTGCAGTGGCCCGCTATTTTCCCTTATCCTATAACATTGTTTCGCGTAAAGTTTCTAGTAACTAGTTCCACCCCGATCTCGCTTGTTGGTCGACTTCCATACGAGTACCACCGTGGACATTCGAAGAGCGTGTGCTCTCCATCGTCAGATTTGTGACCACATTGGGAATAGGCCTAGTCACTGGACTTGCCAATCCGGCACAGGTACTTTTAAAATCATTCATGGCGCCTCTCCATGCTTCCTGCCCACCCAACTTCTTATAGCAGAGATGATGTCCACTCAGCTTTTTCCTCGGTGGTATCTCAGGCCTCCTGCTTCTTTCTTATGGTAATATTCTTGCAGGTAGCCTTTCTGCACCCCTTAGTACCCTCCTATCCTGCACTTAACAGATCTCGCCGTTCGCATGCGAGGAGCTCGATTGGTGCCATCCCGACTACCATCCTGAAGGTATGCCCTCGTCTTGCATCTTGCCGGCCACACCGACATGATCCTGCCCAGCGCCGTTACCAGTAGGGCTGCCCTGTGCGTGTACGGAAAAGTTTAGATGGTTGTCCATAGTGAGACCAAGGTTTTGGAAGCTACAAGGCCGGTTCTAGCGGGCGTGCAAGGTGTGCGTCGCACGCGGGCTGCCAAAGTGAAGAATCACTTTGGCCGCTCGCGTGCGGTTTTAATATGTATGAAAAACTCAATTATTAAGACCGCAATGAGATATCTTGATTATCTTCAAAGATATGGCTTGTGAAAGTTTAAATTTGTCTTATCACACATTCCTGTAAAAGTACCTATTCATTATGATGCAATTTTACGACTTTTTGTCTTATTCTAGTTATAAATGTAGGAAAAACTAAATTATAAAGACTCGTATGAGATATTTTCATCGTCTTCAAAGATATGGATTGTTTTATCACACATTCCTCCAAAAATACCTATTCATCTTGATGCAATTTTGAGATTTTTGTGTGTTATTCCTGCTAGAAATGTATGAAAATCATAAAGACTGCATTAAGGTATCTTCATTGTTTTCAAAGGTATGGCGTATAAAAGTGGTAATTTATATTATCACATATTCCGGCAAAAATACCTATTCATCATAATGCAATTTTAAGGTTGTTGTGTATTTTTATTGTCTAAAAATGCATGAAAAACTCAATTATATAGACTACAATGAGGTATCTTCATTATCTTCAAACATATGACTTGTGAAAGTTGAAGTTTTTCACACTTCTTCTTCTTCTTCTTCTTATCTCTTATCCGGGGTCCTGCTCCTGTGATATCGATGTTGTCACACATCCCTGCTAAAATACCTATTCATTATGATGCAATTGTAAGATTTTTGTGAGTTGTTCTTGTCTATAAATGTATGATAAACTAAATTATAAAGACTCCAATGAGATATGTTTATTATCTTATAAGGCTTGCAAAAGTTGAAATTTGTATTATCACACATTCCTGCAAAAACACCTATTCATCATGATGCAACTTTAAAAATGTTTATGTTATTCTTATCTAAAACTGTATGAAAAACTCAAATATAAAGATTTCAATGAGATTCTTCATTATTTTCAAAGATATGGCTTGTAAAAGTTGAAATTTATATTATCACACATTCCTGCAAAAATACCTATTCATCATGACGCAATTTTAAGATTTTTTATGTTATTCTTGTTTGAATAGGTATGATAAACTCAATTATAAAGACCCCAATGAGATATCTTTATTATCTTCAAAGATATGGCTTGATTAATTTGAAATTGGTATTATCAATGTTTTCTGCTAAAGGAAACTATTCCTTATTATGTTCGTAGTTTTTATTTATTACACTAGTCAAGAAATGAATTAAGAACTCAATTTTAAAAAATCTAAAGACCTTAGTAATATATCTTCATTATCTTCAAAGATATGGCTTATTAAATTTCAAATTTATATTATCAGTCTTTTCTGCTAAGGAAAACGGTTTCTCATTATACATTATATAAATTTAGGATTTTTTTGGTACACTGGTTCAAAGATATATTAGGAACTCCATTTTAAAAACGCAAATGAGATATCTTCATTATCGTCAATGATATGGCTTGTAAAATTTGAAGTTTGTATTACCACATATTCCTCCTAAATATAGAATTCATCATGATGCAATTTTAGATTTTTTTGTGTTATACTTGTCCAGAAATGTATGAAGATCTAAATTACAAAGATCCTAATGATATATCTTCAAAGAAATGGCTTATTAAATTTGAAATTTGTATTATCAGTCTTTTCTGGCAAGGAAAACGGTTCCACATTATCTAATTTTAGATTTTTTTTTGGTTTAGTTGTACAAAAATATATTATGAACTCAATTTCAAAATCGCTAATGAGATATTTGTATTGTCACATATTCCTGCATAAATACCTATTCATCCTGATGCAATTTTTTTTTAATGTAATTCATGTCCACAAATGTATGAAGAACTCAATTATAAGCCGGGGTTATAAAAGATCCTACCCAGTATTTTCACAGATTAGCGTTTATAAATGATTTATTAATTTCTCCACATATATAGACAATTAGTAAATCATGTATACCCTAATATCCTATATAATGGTAATTATAATTTTTTAAGGCTTACTACCTAGGACCGGCCCTGAGAGGGTAACTCCGGTGGTAATCCGCTGTCCTAGACAATTATATCAGTGCTACTCATCTTCCGCTGGTGAATAAAATGGCCTCTGTATTCTCAGGGGCCAGGGATAATTCATAATCCTGGATCCAGTTGATGATTTGGTCTAACTTGTCATCCACATTCCAGACCAGTTACTTTTCTGTCCTGGCAGCTGCCACTAGTGCTAGGTCATCAGCGTATCCCACCAGCTCCACTCCATCTGAAAATGGAAACCGCAGTATCCCGTCATATAAGATATTCCACAGGGTGGGGCAAGGGCATAACATTGCGATAACCCACTGCTTTTTCCTGCCTCGTATATAAGTTCGTGCCCATCCAAGATTTCCGTCGATTCCCATCTGGATGCATCATCTCACGATGAGCGGCCATTAAGCTGTATTGAATACATTTCTAATATCGAGTGTAACAAACGCACAGATTTCCGGGTCCTCTATGTGCCCCAGCGTGTTTTCAGTACAGTAGCGATGATCTTGATAATAGCTTCAACGGCGGATCTGTTCTGCCGAAATCCATGCTGATTCTCAGCTAGGCCGTCCTAATCTTCCGTGTATGCAGTTATCCTCCCAAGCATCGGATACTCTAGCGGCTTCCCAAGCTGTCATGAATGCAGAGCGGTCTGAAGGACGAAGGGCTGTCGGTTGTAGGTGTGGGGATGAGTACTAATTTAGTTTGTTTCTATTTACCGGGAAATCCCCTGTATCCAATACCTTACTCACGGCCTGGAGCGTAACCACGGGAAACTCCTCTTCAGTTAGTCTAATAATTTCAAAGAGCACTCAACATCCTGTTATGCTATCGGAGACATATACCCTACCGCATTGTCCCCTTGTTCGGGATAGCCCAGCGAGACCATATTTCCGCGACCCTGTTTCTACTGCTGGTATTTCCCATACCCGTGAGTTTTGTTGTGGTGTCACACAGCAGGTCGTGTGCTGCACGGCATCTATTCAGGTTGATTTGAATAACTTTTGTGACCATTTTGGGCCACCCCGCCTGCCGTGTTGGCTACCGTTGTCACCCCGGAAGTACTCTTCCGGTTCCTCGTACAGCACCTCATGGTCCCCGCTCCGCACCCGCTGGCATCACAGACTAGGCAGAAAGAACTGGTGGCAACGCTGGCATCTTCTTGAGTGGTCCGATTCATTGCAGCGTGCTGTGTCGTGTCGCCTCCATTAGATAGGCCTCTCTACATTGAACTAGACCGATTCTGATACGGCCCTCCCCACTGATTTTGGTTGCTAGTTCGCCCCTCGTGATCACCGTAGCAGCTCGAGTACTCCCGTATGCAGGTCTGAGGCTGTTAACTGTAAACTCCCTCCCTTCTGCATTGGTGGGCCTACTCAGAGCAAATATGGTCTCGTCCTAGGTCGTCGCTGCGTTTAGATCTTTGACGTGCATCACCCATCCTGGCCTTTTGACACTGGTTGTCCCCTCTACTATTGCCTTAGTTGCTCCACCTTGGGTCTTCATTACCTGAGAGACTTGCATATCTAGCTTCTCAGGATACATGTTTTTAAGTATGTAGGAGTAGGTTATTCTCTCTGCCCTCACCAGCACCGTTTCAGTACCAGGACCTAGTCTCGTACCCGAGAATTCCCCTATCAACTGGGCGGTTGGTTTAGTGGACGTGGTTTGGGCACGCGTAGGTTTATGTCCGCCCCTGTTCATAAATAAATAAGTATACCAGAATCTTCCTGGCCGTATTCTGACCGAGAGAATTGTTTCAAAACGTTTCGTAAGATGTTACAAGAATTAAATAATATGAAAGATTAGAATTTTGGCAGGTCACGCTGTAATTTTTATATTTATTTCAACTTTGCTTAAGGCAAACATTAATTTCTCGCTTGATTGTAAGGCGATTATCAAGCGAGTAATGTATTTCTAGCTTAAATGTACTGTATACATGGAAACTAGGGACTAGGAAAAACATTATTATCTCGAAATGTGTTACAGTTGACAGGATGGGCTCTGGGTTTTCTATTAAATCCCACTGCACTGTGACCTTTGTTGACTTATTGTGCTCCTCAATTTCTTATCAATCATTCGTCGTGAGCTCTGTATCTTCAACGAAGTCCAGAAATATCATGAACAAAAGAGCTTTTTTCTGCATGCTTCGAAGCTAGTTATTACGTGCAGTAGTAGAGTTTCTTTCTATTTACCAAATCTTCTATCTATTGTCATAGTGTGCAGGTGTTTATTGAATATGAAGTGTTCTCTTAGGAAACTTACAACACTACTTAATTCTTAACTGGTTTCTCTTTAGTTTTTAGGATTTCTTCCGTCGCCTCTTAGCTGGGAGCCTTAATGCATTTTTTGGAGCGTTTTCATTCCAACCCTGCACTTACCCCTTTTACCAAAGTATCCGCATTTGCATTGCCTTATCTTCCTTGATGTCCCGGTGCCCATGCAAGAGTTACTTTGATTGGGGGTTTCCAGTATCATGACGCCTACAATTGTATTAATAAAAGTCGTTCGGTAATTAAATTTGACACTCTATTAAAATTTAGTACAAATGGTCCGTTACAAAATTTGTTTATGATACAAAACTAGTTCTTTTTTGCTGTGAGATTTTCCTCATAACAAATTTAATATACAAATTTGGTCCCGATAGCTGCCATTTTATTATACATACACATATTTTCTAAAAAGTTCGACAATATATAGTAGTAATTAAACATAGAAAACTGTAAAAATTATCAGTTCGAATTCTTTAATACCTTTCTTTCCCAAATCTCTCAGTGTCTTCAAAAATTCGAAACTATAATTAAATAAAAAATCAATGTGTGCTATAACTTTTGAATAGAGCATCAAAGAAAAATAATAGTCCGTTATATCCGTATATTTTCTATTGTTCTATATTTTTAATTTTTTGTTTTATATTATTTTATTTTTACAGTTTTAAGTAACAAAAGTGTTATGATTCCTTAAAAGAACATTTAATGATTATTTTATACAGTATATTTTGTGTACAACCTTTTACGAAACAAATCAATTAAAAACGAAGTAAATAATTATAAACTTCGACCACATTCAAACGCTTGTGCATACAACCCTTCGATAAACAAATTATACTACTTATCGTACACAGTACCCTTCATCTGTTATTTGTATATTAGTGTGTTGAATTATTTTTTCTTTTAGGTTTTTCGAATGTGTCCTTTAAATTAGTTTGTTCTTTAATATCGAAGAATTCTAGTGTGGCAATGTCATACATGTATATATTGTATAGCAGAAGTGGCAGAAGGAAATAGTTCATAAGTCCGATGACTTTGTTACTATTTTTATATTTAGATTTATATAGACGGCTGAGGATAATTAATTGTATTATATTAGTTACCCCTATAACGTCGCTGCAATTCATTCTTAAAATGAATCGAGCATATACATAGAATTAAATAGATAATATTATTTTATTTCAATTTGTGTAACGAACTATGCTACAAGGAAAAAATAACTGCTCGTGTATTGCTAATTATAGCAATATACGAGCAGTTAGTCCTAGTGGCTTAGTTCGTTACACAAATTGAAATAAAATAATATTATCTATTTAATTCTATGTATAAAATATGTTACACACCATGAATTTTACATCAAACCAATCTGATTTCAATATGATTTATTCAGATAGAGAGTGTCCGGAACCGGAAGAAATCACATTCGGTTCAGTAACGGCCAGCGGAAAACTCTTCGGCGCTAGGGCGACCTATTCCTGTCAGCACGGATATCACGTAGTGGGCTTACAAAGCCGGACGTGTCAGGCTGACGGCCAGTGGGCTGGATCGGCTCCTGCTTGCAAACAAAACAGTAAGTATATAATACAACCCAATCCCCCGAATGCAATTTAACACAATACTTTGTACAAGTTTATTGTCTCTCGCCACCAACGATCGACCATGCTAGACATAACGCGCTCCCGGAACAGTCAACCTTCGATCTGGACTCGCAACTGCAGTATTACTGTCACACGGGGTACGTGACGAACGGCTTCCCCAGGGCGAAATGTTTGGCAATCGACGGGCAGGCCTCTTGGTACGGTCCGGACATTTCGTGCGAACGTGAGTTACATGATAACGATTTTAATACAGATTAATGGAAACAATTTGTAGCCCGAAGCTGTGGTTCACCCACGGACATCTCGCACGGCTGGCACGCAGGGGAGTGTTACACGTACGGGTGCAGGATTAGCTACCATTGTGCTGATGCTTTCGAGCTCGTCGGCCGAAACGAAAGATTCTGCCAGGCGGACGGCTCGTGGTCCCCAAAGGAATTACCTACATGCGTCCGTAAGTAACTTTACTATATCCCAGAGGCGAATTTAATTTGCGTGTATCGCATCGCCTAGTGGTAACCGCCGTGCAGTGTACTCCACCTGAAAATCCCAGACATGGAAAGGCTATTTACACATCCTGCAGCTATAACTCCGTTGTGAGCTATGAGTGTAAATATGGGTATTATTTATCTGGAGAAACTACGAGGAGATGTGGTGCGGATAAAAAGTGGACAGGAACGCAGCCGGTTTGTAAAGGTATCACTATTATTTTCCGAAACTGTAATTTCTGTAGTTCTTTGTTAATTCGCTTCGCATGCGTTTAGAGATAAACTGCGGCCACCCTGGCAGGCTGTGGAACGGCTGGCTAGAGAACATTGAAAGTGGTACGGGTTTAGGCGCCTCCATTATATTCAGGTGCCACGAGGGGATGAAACTTGAAGGAAACTCATCAACTGTTTGTCTCATCGAAGGGAAATGGAGGTATCCGTTACCTAGGTGTTTAGGTCAGTACAGTGATTGGCATGCTTATAGATGCTTCTTTTTTCGTGCACAATAACAACACAACTACGATGGTTATTATTCCAATCATTCTTCTGCAGCTCCTTGTGTGGTGCCTCAAGTATCACAGGGAAGAGTTACGTTGTTATTACACAATGATACCGCTAGTCAGTCGACTGTTGTGCAGCATGGCGAGATGCTTAGTGTGGAATGTCAATCACAGTACGAATTTTTCGCATCTTACACCCCGGTTACTTGTAATAATGGGACATGGACACAAATTCCAAAATGCCAACCTGCCAGGTGCAAACATTTACCAAGACCTCCCAAGCACGGGATGGTAATCGCTCCCAAAATGGAACATGGTATGAAAGCTCGATTTAAATGCAAAGATGGATTTGCTTTAAAGGGAAATGAGTTTATTGAGTGCTCTTTTGGGAATTGGACCGGTGAAATTCCGTCTTGCCAAGAAGGTGATATTGTTAATATCTTGATTGAGGCGTGATTATTTATTGTGTTATTTGTTTTAGTGTACTGTCCATTTCCTGGCTTTGTGGAAAATGGGAAAATCTTATTAGTGGGTAATATGGGTTTGTACGACTATAGGCCGTATGTACGTAAAGTGATCAAT
Organism: Lordithon lunulatus; assembly: GCA_963942505.1. Classification (NCBI taxonomy): domain Eukaryota; kingdom Metazoa; phylum Arthropoda; class Insecta; order Coleoptera; family Staphylinidae; genus Lordithon; species Lordithon lunulatus. The sequence continues at coordinate 41,225,424 of OZ012668.1, forward strand.
AACAAGCAAATCATGTACGACTGCAATAAGGGTTTCATTCTGAATGAAGGCCCACCTGGTGCTACTTGTATTGGAGGAAATTGGAGTCCAAAACAACTTCCAAAGTAAGTAAATTAATAATCAATAACACATTATTTATTGTAACTATTGTAACATCATTATGCATTCACTTTTACTACAATTAGCAGCGCTTACATTTCAAAGATTCGTCGAGCATTAACAGTAGCAATAATAAATTTTAAATCTTGATTTTCAATTTAGAAATAATTAAACTCATAGGAAATGGCTTTTTTCACACTAAACCGGCAAGAGGTAGCAGTAGTCTTTTTAAATCCTAGGATATAGTACTGTAGTGTTTTTGTCACCACAGAAAACGTTTTGAGTGTATATAAATTAATAAGGTTTCTCATGAAGCGGTATTCCTCATCATAATACAAAATAGAAATTAATTACAGTAAAGTTATTCAACAAAATTTCAATTACATATGTCAATTGTCGCCTTTACAGCACCATTTACTATATATTATCAACAACTTTGTAATTTTATAAAGATTCCAACGATATAAATAAACATAAACAGCGTTCTAAACTTACATTGTTTGCATAATATAATATGTTTTTCTAATTATGGACAAAAACCAATATGCCCGTTTCAAATATACAACTTGTATTTTGAATAAATAGTCCATCGATTTAAATACATTTTATGTGGGAAAATATATAAAACAGTCCGAAATTACATCGTTTGCACGATTTTCCCTGATTTTTTCGATAATGGTAAGCTGTAGCAAACTCTTGCTCTTGCTCTAAATATTTGGTTTAAAATGAAAATGTCGGGCGATAACCAGTTTTAACAGGGTAAAGGTTTCGTCTTTAGTCTTTCGCGTGCCATTAGGTTAGTTGCACACGGACCGCAATGAACATTTCGTACATTTTAGCCGGAATCTTGTATCGTTAACGCATGCGACTCTAAACATGTACGGCTGTTAATGGAATAATAAGCAACCAAATTTAGTTTTAAATCTATAATAAGTTTATGCAATAATTATTAAGGTAAGTGCTCTTAAAACTGCTTGCAACAATTTCGAGATGTTTATAAATAATAAAGGGCCTTTCTAAGCCAGATACAATTTCGGATAGATCAAATCGAAGTTCATTTTATTCAGCGACTGTTTATAATCCATATATTCAGTCTAAAGGTAAAAGGCAAAACGTATTTAATAGTTTCACGCTTTAACTACGCTAACAAATTATTTCAATTTGCTTTGAAAGTTCATAGTTGATTTGCGAAACGTAACAAAATTTATAACGCACATCATCGTTTATTTGAGCAATCTACCACAGTGTGATCCACATATAAATTTCACGCCACACACTCTACATTATGTTAGAATATATCAAAAGAACTGCGAATATCGCCGCTGTAACCGAAAGCGTGTACACCAATCCAATTTGATCGATACGTTGTCGATCGCTTTAGTTGAAACTTGTTCGTCCACTATCTGGACAATTATGAAGAAGGGTCTATACTCGTAGTAGATCCAGTTAGTGCAGGAATAAAAGCCCCAAAACCATCGCGTGCGTCATTTATGTGCTGATCGGGCTTTAGTTGCCCTGTTGTTTTATTGTAAAATTGTGCGCAGAGGCTAATTTTTCACGCATCCAAATTTCTACTACTAGAGCCACGTGAAGTCATTGGTTTATGCTAATATAAATATTTTTTTGCTGTGGGGGGAAATGCGTTTACCCACACCCAGCGCTTCTCTTCGAGTAGTGTGGGACTCATCTTGTACATTTAGTACAAGGAATACCCACTAAACCCAAAACCCTTGCCCCTACTCCCCAGCCCGGAACCGATTGCTCATTTAAGCCTGCAGGCTAAGGGTGTCTACACCATCTGCACCAGAGTGTTAGTCACAAAATGAATGAAAGAAAAGGACAGATCAAATAACAATAGACCCCCGTTTGTTAGCCTAGTGCATCTCATTAGAGGCGCAGTAGTCAATGATAAATATGGAGATTAGTAGGACAACTTATGAGGTGAAGAATTGATCGTATCATGTTGCCATTAGCAGCCCTGGTAGGGGATGCTTATCGCTGAGAGAGTTATAAGCCCTGCAGACAAAATTAGATATAAATTTAGATAAAGAAATAAATAACTAAAAGATCACTGCCGCCCTAGGGATTGGCCGTATCACAGTTAGTATATCATAGATACCAGATATCTATGACAGTTAGAGTGGGTACTCATGGAAGCTAGATCAATATATAAGATACAATTAAAATAAATAGATAATACATGGACAGACGATAAAAATTGCCAGTGCTTTCATACTCAAGCTCTGCAAATCCAAAGCTAATAAGGGGAGCTTTGGATTTGTAGAGCTTGGGGAATTGGTGGTTACTTAATGCTTGTTAAACCATGTGGAGATTATGTGACTTGATGGATTAGTACCCATGACACGCAGCTGTGTAGAAGCCCATTACTCGGCAGGGCCGGTGTCTCCCTACCTCATGACCTCCCTACCACCGGATTAGCGGCGCTGTTTCTTCTGCCTTGCCGCTATTCCCTGGCCCGTTCCACCATGATATGGCCACGTATGAACTGAATAATCAGGGCTTTCTAAATGCTGTCCGGTGTGAGGTGTGCTCCTCCACTTACCTCCGTCACCGACCGTAGGGGTGCATTTGAAAATAGTGTGTCACGCCGTGTTCATCGGGAACGTGCACAGGGGGTGCTGCTCTGACTGCTCCAGGCCCATACGTTTCAGGTACGACCTGGAGCCACCTCTGCCCTGAGGTTTCGTATCCGACCTCCCCGCGAAGGCTGTTTATCCACAGTGTGAGCTCGTGGATAAGCCGCCTGATCCAGGTTGCTTACTTTCTAGACTACTCCCTTGCCCTTGCTCTGGTGGCCTCCACATGCATGCGGTAGGTTATTCCCTCGTCCACCATTATCCCCAGGTACTTCACCTCCCACTTGGGAATTACCTCTGTTCTGCCGATAGTGAAGCGTACCGCTTTCTCCCGAGCAATAGCACCGCTTCTGCCTTTTCCTCGGCGAGTTCGAGGAAGTCGACCGAAAGCCATGAGGAGATGTCTCTTTTAACCTGTCGGCGTATTCGCAGTTGCTTCTCGCGTATGGCTGTGGCGACTAGGGCCACGTCGTCAGCAGAGATATCGTCGTACATGAAGTTCAACAGGGTAGGCCCTAAGGTCGACCCCTGCGGTACGCCCGGTCCCAGTGTGCCAGCACATGGGCTCGCAACAATGAGCCGAAGATCTTCAAGATAGCTAGTGACCAGCCGCATCACATGCTCCGGGAATCCCAGGGTCCCGCACCTCTTAGCGTGCGTCCCAAGTGAGAGGTATTGAACGCGTTCCGAACATCAATTGTGATGAGGGCACACAGGCGCCTCCTCCTTCCTGATATTTGTCCGGCCGCTCTGGCCGTCTCGATGACCACCTGCAAGACTTGTATGGTGAATCAGCTACGGCTGGGTTCTACATAAATTCTGGCAGCCTCTCCAAGACTGGGTATTCCAGGACTTTACCCATCTAGTCGATCATACATAAAGGCCTGTACGCTGATGGGCTGTCCAGAGGTTTCCCATGCTTGAGTATTAAGACAAGCTTAACGGTCTTCCAACGTGCGGGGAAAACTTCACGCCTCAGCGAATCATTCATAGCCCTACTAACTCAGGGAACAATTCCTCGAGCATACATAAAGGCTTGTACGCCAATGGGCTGATCAGAGAGACAAGCTTAACGGACTTCCAACGTGTGGGAAAAACTTCACGCTTCAGCGAATCATTCATAGCGCTACAGGGCACAGTTCCTCAGCCAGTTTGGCTGCCTCCGGAGGTACCCCGTCGAGGCTCTGGGTCCATCTGCTGGCTAATCTTCTGACCGCTGTCTCTAGGTCCTCCATGGTAAATGGGCTTCAGCTTGTGGGGTTAAGGCTGGTTCTAGTCTCCTCTGGTTAACCAGCTGACGCCTCCGTGGCACCGGGGAAGAGGTCCTGGAGGATACCAGTAAGCCCGTCCTCTCTCATCCGGGGTAGGGGCTGCCTCCTCTTAAGTCGTCGTAGGGCTATTTTATAACCCTCTCCCCCACACGACCTCCTCTGCCTTTTCTCGTTGATTACCACCGCCTTTGCCCGCTCTGGTGAAGGATCGTCGCGCCGCTGTAAAGCGATTCTTCGGTCCACCAGTAAACTGACCAGCTGTTGCTCCTCGACGCCATGCATCTCATAGCTACCGCGAATGCTTCCTGGGGCCTGGCAGCTAACCCATCCCTAGTACAACTTCCTGTCGTGTCCCCCTAACAGAAGACACGGATAACCTATCTCGGTCAAGAGCCGAGGCCACACCGCTATCTGCCAGCAGGAGTTTAATTCTATCTAGCCGTTTACTATTGTGGAGAACGCACACACTAGCAACTGCTCTCTTCCAAGCCCTAGTCCGGGTGTGGTCGCCCACCCACAGCGCGACTCTCGGGTTTCCAAGACCAGGCATCCTGGTCCCTCGATTCTCTTATCATTTGGTTCACTGACCATAACAATCAAGAAGCGGCCATAATTAGTGCCTTGTAACCCACATAGTTCTTAGCATTCATGGCATACTGCCAATATTACTCGAAAAAGTGTTCAAAATTTGCTCTACAAGAATTCGTTTTGTCAGGAAAGGCTCGTTGATCATATGCCCCATCATATTAAAATATTAATGCATATAATAAGGTTTCAAAGAAAACTAGAATTATAGTCGAAAGTTATGTATGTACTCTTTATTCAAGCCAACGTTCTTTCGGGCACTTTAGATGACTGGCGCAATTCTTGAATACAAAAATAGGTAAATATTACAGAGTGGTAGCGATGTATAAGAATGCCAAAACTAAGAAATGCATTTTGAAAATATGAAAGCGGATCTGATGGTGGAAATAGAGTTGGGAAACAAAATCAAAAATGAAAAAATCATTAATCGATATTTTAAGTATATATAGAACCAAATCCGAGTCACAGGATGAAAATAAACAACTTATGAAATGCATTAAAGAATCTATAACAATAGGGAAATGAAGAAGAAAATCATAGAGGAAATGGAAATTAGAGTCAGCAACAGGATATAAAATAACATAATAATCAAAGGTATTCCTTCCGAAAGATAGAAAGCAAATCTAAATGAAAATAATAAAAAATAGCATATGGTTTGGAAATAGTAATAAGCAACGCAGGCATAATAAAGTGCTCTACCGAAGCAAAGCTAAATAACAGGGAAACTATTTGATTTCTCACAGTTAATGTATGAATGAAAGAAAATATTGTAAAAATAATCCAGAAGATTCAATTATAAGAATTAAAAGATGAACGATATAATTACATTACAACAATAAAGAAAACCCACCATAAAAAAACAATAGCAAACATATCAATAATATTTGTATAAAATCTATTTGCATTATTAGTATAAGAAATAAATTAAATTAAATCAAGTTTGTACCGATAATTCACTCGAATCATAACTATATATCATTAAGAATAGAAATATGGTTTAGTTAAGCATCTAATTATATCATACAAATATTAATGAGCTAGTGCCCATTATATTATCATATGCTGTTCATTATTAGTTGTAGGTGTTACTGGTTGCTTACTATGATTACCGTCTATCTGATGTTGATTGTGGTTCCATTCACCCTTATGCCCATTTCCAGCTTATCGATGGCTACTGAGAATATACGTTCGACGTAGAGGTTACAGAGCGCTGTTGGTAATATGTATCCTTGACGTATCCCTCTTTTTATCTCGATTTCTTCTGTCGTTGGTTGTTGATTCTAATATTTGCTGACTGTTTCCAGTACAAGTTTTAATTTTTTCATACGTCTTTGTCATTCAAACTAACGCGTTTATTGTGTTCAATTAGGCGTGTATGCTTAATAATGCCTTCTCGTAATAGATGAGGGCATAGGCAAATGTCTTTGCTTTGGTAATAATAGTTTTGTGCTATTGCGTTTAGGTTTGCCGTGTGCCGGTTTCGCTCTTGAAACCGAATTGTCTCCGCTAGCCCTTCGAGTTCCTTATATATTATTATTGGTATACTGCGCAGAAATATTTCTTCAGCGTTGTTCATTACAGAGATTGCCTGTAATCTTCGTATTTGGATGCATTCATCTATTTGGGGAGATTTTTTTTCGAACTAGTGCTATCCTTAAAACAATCACATAGCTACCAATAAACAAAAACGTGAAAACGAATGCATTAAATAAAGGCTTCATATCGAATATCTCAAGCGTATAAAACAAACTACCTAAATACCTAAAGGGCATAAAAGAAAACAAATTCAGATACGATTTTAAGGAACATATCAAGGCAAATAAATAAAATACCAAATTAGACGAAAAATCTTCCTAAATCAAGCATTTAACTAAATAAATGTTTGCTCCCTCCAAAATATGTGTTTTTATTTTGTTTGTTCTACTGGTTAAATCTATTATTTTGGGGAAATAAGTAGCTTTATTTAATTCGTAAAATTTAGTGTAGGGAGCCCGGTGATTAGGTCTTGCCCACGGCGCCCTGAGTTTTGCAACAATGTGTATTAAATTTCAACGGTCTTTTCACCATCAATTATGGTCCGTGTGCAGCTAGTATAGTACCATATAGTGTGCGTCCGTGATCTACGTCACCCCATAGTTTCTCCGGTATAAATGTCAAACGGTTAACTAACACTTTGTATGTTATCTATACTAGGTGTGTAATTGGTCAACATCCACGTCTTCGATGGAGTCGACGTCGTCGTGCCGCGGTGATAGAAAAACACAAAAGAGCCTACATGCGTCACCACAAATTACACAATGAAGAAGCTTATTTTCCACCCTCGTATTTAGACGAATTGTTCGAGCCAACCAGCGAGGATTTACAATTATTAAAACAGAAACGCGATGAATACATAAAGCGATTAAAACGAGCCCTGAAAAGCACCTCAAGCTCCCGCACCGTGAGCTTGAGCAGAAAAGGCAGTGGGTCATCCCTGAGCTTGCGGCGAAATCACAAAAAGCAGGAATGGGAAGACGACGACTACGAAGAAAAGAAAAAACAGATGGCTCACAAAAAGGGAATGCCGTGCGAGCCTTTATCAAGCGAACCGTACGTGAACATCGAAATTGTGAAACACGGCAAGGACCCTAACGTGTCGTTTAGCTCGGGAACTGTAGTTAAGATGGCCTGTGGCAAGGGATACGGCTTAAATATTCCAGAAAATAAAACTGCCAAGTGCGTCCGCGGGAAGTGGAAACCGGAACAACCAATTTGCTCCATATGTAAATACAGCATTAGTGGGCCATTTGCATTGTAAATTATTGCTGAGTGTTTTAGTGCCCTGTCTCATTCCGGATATACCAAACGGACTGTTTAGGATGGCCAGGAGCGAAATTATCGTCGGCTCCGTGCCTAAGCCCGTGGCAGATGATGTGTTAAATGAGACCGCGGAAGTTGCGAATGGCGAAGTCGTGGAATTCAGTTGTTATAATGGGTATAACGTTCAAGGGGCCGGAAATTTAAGATGCTGGCATGGGGAATGGACCGCAACCGCACTTCCAGAGTGCACACCAGGTAACGCGTTTAATTAATTATACTACTCTGTACTAATGCATGTCATCAACGTTTTGTGAGTATAAGTCAATATTTTACTCTAGCACAGTCGCATATCATATCTATGGACTATATCTACAAATTATGGTCATCAATTCTTACAAAATAAGTGTTTATTAACTTGTTATATTTAAAAAAAGTAAATATATGAATCCACAATTACCTTAGTCAAATTTTGTAACAGTTAGGTGAAAATAGAAAAAATAACGCTATAAAAGTGTTAAAAAAGATCAATCCATTTTCTCAATTCGCTTAACCTTAAGCGTATTGAATAACGCTAAATCGTCCGCTTTAACGGAACCATTTCCTATCATTAACTTTAGATCAATTGGGATTGTTTAGAACTTTGTAAATCCATGGCAACCAGAGTAAATAAAATTGGAGTTGGCATGCGTGAAGTTTGACATTCTTGACTTCGAGCTTGAAGTCGATCGGAACGATCGGAATTATTCAGAATGCTATGACAACAAGAGTTTTTCAGTTATGCGTAGTTAACAATTTTGACACGTACGATATTTTTAAGTGAACTCACAAACAATTTATTGTATACGTCACGGCATTAGAATCATTACACCTCTCTCTCACGATGTGAATTCGTAAACTGTGAACTATTTTTGATTTATTGCTATGTCAACGAAAACCGTGAGTCGCACTCGGACAACCCGTGCGAAAAAAGAATGTTGGGGGGTAATCTGTTTTATTCAGCGAGCGTTCTATTTTTCTCCGCATCAGCCTAATTTATTAGTAAAGCTGACAAAGCAATAAAAGGCAGCTTACGAAGTCGCATCGTGTAAATGAGGCGTTTGGTGTGGATTATTCACTGACCTATTGAATGCAATCTAAAATTTACGGGTAATTTATAAATATATATATATATATATATATATATATATATATATATATAATAATAATATGAAAACAAAGACAATGTTTTGAAGACGACTGGCCTGTCATTTATGACTTTTCTGCTGCCAATGCACGATGTGACAAATATTTGTATCACCGTCAGTTTTGTTTGTAAAATGGGGACAAAAACAACGCGATAGTTGGATAGTTGCGTCTATTGTTATCTTAGGAGGTGAAACTACATAGTAGAAGAAGCAGGGCCCACAATATTATACTCAGTAATATTTCAAGAGGAAAAGTATACAAATAGTCACACGAGTTGGCGAGATAGTTGATTCATCATACGCTGTGGAGCGGTTTTCACCTAGTTTAAATATAAATTTTCACAATTAAGAGGCGTTGTTGCCGTTGCGTTGTATAATTAATATTTGAAATAATTTGAGCACAACATAATTGATTTTATAATATATTATGTATTACTTTTTTTTATTACCTTGCTGTTTATTCATGTTTCAGCTCCATGTCAGCTGCCTGATATAACAAACGGCCAATACCTCTCCGGATACCGAGCCGGACTAACAATCTCGAATGGCTCGAGTGTCACCTTCCAATGTGATAGCGATTATAGCAAATCCACTGCTCAGCCCATTGAATGTGTGCTAGGCGAATTATACCCTCGCATCCCTGCTTGCAGGGCAAATTCCAGCCTTCCCAGTCCGGATTCCCCGCATTACATGGGCGGCAGTGACATAATCAAGGGTGGCGACATAACCGAACTGGAATTCGGAAGTGCTAAACCGTGTGGACCGCCAGCAAAGTAATACCCCACCAACTCCTTGTTTTATTTTTTAAATTGTTCAATTACAGGGTGCAGGGCTCGTTGATTTATCGCAACGGCGAGCCGCTGGTTGACGACGAGCGCAATTTTCCGCACAACACGGAAGTCACGTTCAACTGCATCGAGAGTATTATGGGGGAGAAAAATACCTGGAGGATCGTGTGCGAGGACGGAAGCTGGATCGGGCGCTCGTTAAATTGCGGTATGAAGATATTTTGTGTATGCTGGAATAAAACCAGCTGATCGTGGATTTGTTCGCAGATGCAGATGAGACTAGTAATCAGCATGTGCACAACAATAGTACCTGTGTGTTCAGAAACCAAGAGCCTAATGTTATATCGTTTTATAATGAGCAGCAGATACGCTCGGATATTGTAGAGTTTCCTGCTGGGGCGCTACTTGTTAGCCGGTGCGTGGATATTGGAAAATATTCAATGATCGGTAAGTTATGTTGTTAAAATTGCTGCGGTTTTATTGGTAAGTAAAGGATGGAAAGTCAGATAATATATACAAACTGTGAACAAAACTAACCAATTATTATTGAATTCGCATTCAAATTACATACACAAACGGAGTTATAAATAAAAAATCAATAATTGTTCACTAAAAAAGGGCTAAAACACAAACGAATAGAAACAAAAACATAGCACAATGTATAAGCTTCTAGTTCGCAATCGGCGGTGCAGGTATTCCTTTACTTATTTATATAGGAATTGCATTACGAGTTACGGAAAAACCAACATTAACTGTAAGATACCCAGTAATACGGAAAAGGAATTTTAGATATGAAGTTATTAAATTGAGTGATTTAACGTACACATTAACGACATAGAAAGGACAACAAGTGTCGTGTAGTAAATGCCCGTGATGCGCCCGATATGTGATGACCATTTTACTCGCTCATTTACGTTTAATAATTCAGATATTGGTTACCGTTCCTGAGACATAAAAGCATAATTTTAATCAGCATTTAAAATATCTGGTGTGGATAGAATTAATTACTTAATTAATATTAAATCAAAATTTAAGATATATCTTAAAAATTATTCATTTTAAATAAAATATCTTTTTATAAAATTTTACCTACTATATTTAACATGCGACCATTGCCGGGGCCCGCAAGGTTCATGTCTGATACTAACTTACCTGTTTACATCAAACCATGCAGAATACTTTCCCTATACAGTACTGCTCTATTCTATAAGCTTTATAATTTCTAACGTTTTTCATTTGGTATTTGACGCACTTCTGTGGCGATTGCGCTCCCTTCGGGTTTGCGTTACAGAACAAGTTTCAATTTGTTAATTAGTAAAATAATGCGAATAATTAAAACAATAAACTGAGTTTTGCTTGTAAAAATGTATTGCATTTCTACATCATTTCAGGTTAGATCGTTTTAGTTTTCACCCTGCGGGTGAATGAATCTTCTAAAGACAGTGCGTCGGTTTGCATTTCTCGCGTCGGAATTGTGTCGGATTCACCCGGTATCTATGTATACCGGGGGAATCCTTTACGAGAGAGCTTGATATCGCCTTGGTGGCTATCGGCCATGTCACTAGCCCTCAGCAAAGTGTGTATGTTGGGCAAGGGTAGCGTCACTGGGTGTGGGTGCCGCTACTCCTCCGGTATATGGTAGTGTTCTCAGGTCATGTGCATTGTTGTCGGTGTCGTTCTCCTCCTCGTCTCGTCCGTTGGTGTCTGGTGGTTCATAGTTCAGTTTGGTGGTTCCTTAGGTCGTCCAGATTCATTTGCCTAATTTCCGTATGTGAAAAGGTGGTAAAAGCATCCTAGTTGTTCTAGTTCTCCAGAAGTAGTTCCTCTAGCTTTTCTGGTGGGGCTTCCGCTATTCCAACACACAGCATGGTTCGCTCTCTTGGACAGCGCAATAGCGGGATTTCGGCGATGCCGTCTTCCCTATCTGGTGGAAGTATTTCTAGAAGACTCCAACCTAGGACAGCACCTGCGTGCCAGTGATCCAGCTCACGCTTAGTAGATGGTTGCCGTTTTCCACTCATAACCAGTTCGTCATACGTTTGTCCCTCCGTTGGTTCAACTACTATTGCTTCCTCATGTCACCCCTCTGGATGTCTGGTAGTCTCCGTTGTATTCCGCGTATTCTGTGTTCTCTCCGTATCCGCCTGCACCTCCTCCAGGTCCTTGATTAACACTTGGATGGGGGAGTTGGCGTACTGGTATTTCTGGCTCTTTTTGGCGTCTATTGTGGTCTTATCGCCTCTACTATATCTCGCTATATAGTGTGTAAATCATCCTGTCTTTTCGGTAGGTCTTGGGTGGTTTCTCACCTCGGTGGTGCGGCATATCGTGGCCACTCCGTCTTCCTCGAGGTTTAGGCCTATTAGTTCGGGGATCACTCGTACTGTTTTCTATTTTCGGGCACTGCTTCCTTCCCTACCACAACTTGGTGAAGGTTCCTTCTAGCCAATATTCTGCCATTATCTTGGCTGCTTTTTCGTAATTTGCTTCTTTATCGAACAAGCCCCTTATCCTTGCAGTTGTTTCCTCGTTGGACGCCGGCCTCTTTGGTTCAGATTTGGCTGGTCTGTCATTTTCTTCATCTGTTTCCTCAATATTTATTTCCAGGATATTGTTTATTCTTAGGGCTGCCATTTTTTGTTTTAGGTCTCTCGCTTCAGTATTTCGGGGGATTTCTATAGGAGTTCCCATTGTCCCCATGAGCCGCTCGTATACCTCCCGGATCACTGCCGCATCTAGCTTTACATCTTTTGGGATATTCCAAGTTATTAAAACTGTGTCAGTTAGTCTCAATACCACGTCTCTTCTGCCAGTTACATGTAGGCGTCCGCCTCTTCTGCTCTCTTCTCTGTGTCTTGTTTTGCAATTTCGTTACGGTTTCTCTTTTTGTCCTCTGATGGGTCCGCCTCAAATTCTCCCCTTTCTGGCCGCTAGGTGGCCTTCCTCATGGATTTGGTAGTTTTTGTCCCATGTGTCTGTCTTCTTTGTTATTTCGTTTCTTGCCATGATCCATTATAATGGGAATTCCTTGCTGTTATCGTAGGGAATTCTGGTTTGTTTCTCCTCCTTCGACCTGCTGGTCGTTGGGTTTCTAGATGTGGTGGAGCTGCGTTTGGAAGGGCTTTCGGCGTTTCCTGTGGTCTCTGGTTCTATATTTACTTCTGTTTGTGGGTGATGGGCGGTTGACACCCACCACGATGTCCTCCCCGACCGGCGCTGAGGTCTCCCACCTCTGCGCAGTAACCGTTTTAGCGATGTTTGATGTCATATTCATTTATAGTTCTTGATGGGATGCAAAAACGTAAAACATTCCGTGATCTCGCTTTTGTCTTTTGTTGGAATCAGTCCTAAACAGCACATCTATTTTTTCTTGGTCTCCTCCTCGCTTGCCACCGGAATCGGCCGATCTGTCACCATGGTGATATCTCGACTAGCGGGGTACCTCTGCCAACTTATAAGGGGCCACCGTCCCGGTCATTCCAGCAAGTCGAATATGTTTATTTGTTTTCCTGGCGCCTACCTGGCCAAGCTTGAAGTGGAGCCGTTTTTCTTGAAATTGTAAAAGATGAAGAAATTATCTCTAGTTCTCGATACCAAATAGTGTCGGTTTTACAAAACACTTTTTGTAAAATCTCGATCTTCATTCAAGACACTTAGAACACTTTGGCAGAAGGTAACAAGCTTTTACACTTTTTCAATCATATTACAAAACACTTAATGATGGACACTGAATTAATTTTGCAGAAACCACAAAAAATGTTAACACTTTTACAAAACACCAAATTTGTTATGAAATTTTAGAAATATTCATTTTAAGACATCGGGCCCAGGTCTCTGCCGATTTTTGCGATTTGTGCTTCTCTCAGTATCTCTCCTGCATGCATCTCCGTGTCTCCACTCCCGAACCGCCTTCCTCCACAGCTTCTTGTAATTGATACATTACTGACCTCACATTGCACCCGTGTGAAAGTGTAGGAATATCGTTTTCTTCAGCCGCTACTTTTTTGTTAGTTTCCGAGAGGATATACGAAGCATAAGAAGCAAACAGGGATATAGATCATTTTGGAATATATCCAACGAACTATAGATATAGCTATTTTGCGTTGGATAGATTACAAAATGATCTCATTCTGTTTGTTTCTTAGACTTTGTATATTCCAAATTTCTAAATTCATTTAGTCTCTACGGCATCCGAAGCGTATTTCTATAATGGATGTTACACCAACCCCTTCTCTTGCTTTTTCTGTCATCTCTTTTCCCTACCAATTTGTAGTTTTCACTTAATTGTTTCTTATATGTTTTAATGTAATTTATTCTTTTAATCTTTCTTTCTTGGACTATATATACCCTTCTAGTTGTGTGAAGAATAATAAATAAATAAAATTATATAATTAAATATTTTCTATAACATTATATTTGAATTTATCCTAGGTCCTAATAAACGCCGTTGTATGGGTGGAGAATGGGATGGTCAAAAACCCGCTTGCTTCGGGCTGAATCAAGAAAATGATTATTCCATGGAAAAACCTCCTACTATTCTCTTCAGGCATCAATTAGGTCCCATAGCTCAGTCTAACGATGGTAAGCTTATTGTTTATCCAGGCACAATTTTACACATGGAGTGCTTATGGATACGACGGTTTGGTGTGCCAAAATGGAATATTAGTCATGATTATAGGTAAGTCATTTTAATTTGAAACTCAAATAAGCAAGCATGATGTTCTAGAAGCGATAACAAACAAATATTGTTCGTACAAATAGAAGAAAAAATTACGGTTCATATGTATATAAGTACAGTAGTAGTAATCTCATAATTTAGATTTGATATACATACCACATATTTTCAGGTGTGGAGTTCTGGTGTTTGAAAATCCAGACAATTTTAAGTAATAGGGTTGTAGTAATTGATCGTGAACATGAGTGTTTATTTTAGAAACTATGTTATTATTATTCATTGTGCAATGTTCAAATTTGTGTGTCTGACTAATATATGCTTCTAACTTCTTGTATATCCTATGAATTATCTTTAAGAAAACTTTTAAGGTGTAACTGATCAAACTTATTGTTCTAAAATCTGAACAATCCCTTGCATTGCGATTCTTTAGTAGTAGAATAAATATGGATTTTAGGCATTTGTGTGATATAGTCATATAGATTAATTTTGTTTTCCTCAATTAGTTTAAGAATATCTACTGGTATTTCATCTCTCCCTACTGCCTTTCCATCTTTTGAATTCTTGATAGCGTATATTACTTCTTCGGCTGTTATCAATGTTCCCTGGGAAGTTTCCTTTATGTCTGTTTCATTTCTAGTGTCCTCAAATAGTTGTTGTATGTATTCTTCTCATCTTTTTATCTCTTTTTCTATGTCCACTATAATATTTTCGTTTTTGTGTTTTATTATCCCATTCTGTTTCTTTCTTCCGGTGCCACTGAATTCTTTGATTTTGTATGCAAGTTAAAGGAATCATACCTCCGTTGAAGCGACTGTATCCTTCACATTGATTTGCCATTAATGTTTCTTTGGCGTCTATAATTTACCTTCTTATTTTGTGTATTTATTCATATCCTTGTTTTTGTATTGTCTTCTTTTTTCAATGAGTGCTTATTTCATGTGTCCTCCACTGTTCTTTGGGAGATTGAGTGTAGTTTTTAATCTCAATTTATTTATCAGCGCTTCCATGTCTCATCTATATCTGCGACTATATTTTTTTTGTACAATCTATCCGAGCATTTCATTGATGTTCGTCTTCACGTCTTGTCTTGTTTCTTCATCTCAGAGCATACTTGTATTTAATTTCTGCTTTCGACATTTTATTTGTACTTTTCTAAATCTGATTTTCAAGGGATTGTGATCAGATCCGACATCTGCTCAAGGGTACATATTTACTGTGCGTATAGCGTTCCTATATCTTTTGTTGATAAGGATATAGTCTATCTGGTTCCGTACTATATTGTTTATTGTGTGACTTGGGGATGTCCAGGTGTACAATCACTTTTTGGTACTTTAACCATGTGTTTCTAATCACCAGATATTTATTTATTTGTATTTTTATTTTTGTATATTTTTGTTGTGGTTGGTGATGTGGTGGAAATGCTAATAAAGGTCTTATTTACTCTGAGAGAATTTAATTAATTTTATCCTCGCTCGTTTGTTTCGCTAAGTGCATATGGACCTACACAATCGTCAACTTCTCTATACCCTATTTAGACATTAAAGTAGCCTAGTACAATGGTGATATCTGAGTTTTTGACTATTTGTATAATTTCTCCTAATTGGTTATAGAATTATTCCATTTCTACGACGCTCTTATCTGTTGTGAATGCATATACTGGGATGAATTCCGTTATTTTTCCTGTATAGGATCTAAGTTGCACATTTATAATCCTATTTGATAGGTTCACAACATTCAAGGCAGTCGATTTTTTGTGAGACTCTTATGGTGTATAGCATCCTCCTCAGAGTACATATGGTAGTTATTCATTCTCTCTGATCTGGCTATTGAACGTCACTAATACCTCAGATTTCTATGTTCATCCGTTTCATTTCCGCTATTACATTATGTACTTTCCCTGGCTGGCGTAAACTCCTGACATTCCATGTTCGTATTCTATTGATAGCATTCACCCCCAGAGAACCGACTGGAGAACTTGAAGCTCCAGATACTGATTTAGGTCTAAATGAAACAATGATAATTTGTGTCCTGGGGGTATCCATTTGGATCCTTAATGTAGTGGTTTCCTCTTGCCTTCTACATCCTTTGTCATTGACCATGCCATTTGGTTTATCCGCCTTTGGGTTTTTTTCGCCTCAGGGGCTGTAGGGTGCCCTTTCTTCTCGAGAAGTAATGGCATCCTCTTGCCGAGTGTTGCTTATACCGGCTATAACCGTCCAGCAACAGTTCGGTCGCTCCGATTTACACATCCTCAAATTATGTTTGAGAGACCATATTGGAGGTCCTGCTAGTTTTGGTCCGCCCTAGCTATTTAATTTCCCCAGTACCCGTCATATTTAACGAGCTTTACCCTATCCGCCACCTAGGGAGGCACTCGATGGGGGAATAGCAACCCATCACGGTTTAGGCGTTATTCGCCATACAAGTTCTCATTCAATGAGAAATGCTTTATCGACTTCGAAGAATCGTTCGATAAGATCCAGCATAGCAAGTTCATACCAATACCACATGAAACGGGAGTCGACAAGAGAGACAAGGCTATAATATCAAAGCTCTACTTCCAACGAAAAGCCGTGGCTCGAGTAGAAGACCAAAAGTCAGATGAGTTTAGAATAAAGAACAAGATCCGTCAGGATACACAATCATAGCTGAAACTTCAGAAACTAATAGACTGCATAACATAGGCAAGTAAACGATATGATATGATGTTGAATTGCAAGAAAACGCAAGGAGATAATTACTTACTTAGGATGTACTCTGAATAAACAATGGGATCTCTTGAAAAATGTATGCCGAATTGAATAGGCAAGAGGTACATTCAACGAGATGAGAAATATTCTATGTAACTTAACACCGGGCATTCATACTCGAATTAAGGTTTTAAGGTGCTACGTGCTGTCAATCCTCCTGTATGGGGTGGAAGCGTGAACTTTCACTGAAAACGCATCAACGCATTTGAAATATCGTGTTATCACCGATGATCACGTTACAAACGAAAAGCTACTACAGCGCATCGAAACAATTGCCAACGTTGAAAAAATTAATGCTATGGATACGTAATGAGAAACGAAACATATCATCTCCTACGACCAATCCTACAAGGGATAGAACGATGAAGATCCGCAGGTCGCCAAATAATATCATGGCTACGAGATCTACGTGTATTTTTCAGCAAAATAAATAATGTTACATATTTTCTAAAAATAATTGTCCAAAAATATCAAACCAAATTTTGTGATATTTATTTATATTTATTATAATTATAAATATAAATTCAATAATAAACATGTTAAAAACTACATTCAAACTAATCAATTCCTTTCACTGTTGATGTTCATTGGGGATGGTTTATCTTCCAATAGTCTCGCCAGTTATACAATTTGGAATCGCATTAGACCATTTTTAGAACTGCTCCCTGTATTTTGAGTTTTTAGAACGAACCCTAAACAAAATCAATTTTTATGTTATTACATATTATCTGGATACAGATAATTTTGTTAAAATCGAGTTTAAATTGCTTGTTTTCAAAATGACTGAATACAGAATGAATCGTTACATCAATACTATAGAGTTGAAGCTATAATATAATCCGAGTAACGGATTTTTTAAAATTTTCGTATTTTAGTTATAATAATAATAATAAATATACATAATTCCAGTATGAAGAACACTGAAATCCGAGAATATGTGAGACTCTCGGATTTCAGTGTTCTTCATACTGGAATTATGTATCTATTATTATTATAACTAAAATACGAAAATTTTAAAAAATCACACGGGGTGTGATTCAGGTCATTTGTCAACATTAATTTTTTCCATTTCAAGAAAATATCCTGAAGGTTGGACTGAAGACCCCGGCAGAGATCCACAACTGGAATACCGTTTGTCCATTTATCATGCGTCTAAAGATGATTCGGGCACGTTCACATGCGTAACTCCTGCTAGACATACCCATTCGGTCGAGATAATAGTTAAAGGTAATAATATCATTCAACATGCTACTCGCAACATCCACCCAACTCTAATTATTATTATAGCTGTACACTGCCCTGTTGTTCCTCAAAAGCGCGGCCTCTCCATGAACACACAGAGCACCAAAATGAACACGAAACTGATATTCAGTTGCGTGAATGGAAACGCCTTAATCGGGCACCAGGAGGTCACTTGTCTGCCTTCGGGTAACTGGAGCGCACCGTTCCCTGTTTGCGAAAGTAAGTAATGATATGAAGTATTTATTAAATGACTATATATTTATATTTATTAATATATATACAAATCGTATATATTCCAAACTAATAATTACAGTTTTAAGATAGTATACAAAACTATGCGGATATTTTCATGCAATATAATATCATATATAATGAAACTGCATATGAATGATGAATTAGTTTTGGAATCTTACATGTGGTATTATTTGAAAAGCTAAACAATATATTATTCATAATAGATATTTTCTTAATTACCCCAAAAAACAATGCATTTGAGGATGGGATCATGCCCTTACTTTATAGTGCTTTATGGCGTGCATTGTTGCAAGTTGTTAAAATTACGCAATAGAATGTAATACAATTTTATTGAACTTTTAGTAAAAGTTACGGAATGAAATGGCATCCAATTTATGCAAGTTAATAAAAAATTTTGTAGGCTCTGAAACTTATTTTGTAATTAGAATTAATGAGTATGTAGCGTAGTTATAAACCATATAGTATAGAAGATACTACTATAGAAGACACTGCTATCTACGTTCTATTATGAGATCTAAACTTAACTATAAAGACCTGTAAGATTTACTTCCATAAATTGCATTGATTTTGGACTAATTAACTAAATGATAAATAAGATTTTTTCATATATGAAATGGTCCATAAATGCTTGTGGTTTTAAAATATGTGATGAACATATGGTATGGTATAAAATTTTCATATAGCGGTTAGTAAGTAGTTGTATGTATGGGTGTAGGTATCGAGTGCGGTGACGTGGGTGGAGTATTACCAGTGCACTTGCGAGTGTCAGTGGTGTCCAGGGAGGTGGGTGGTCGAGCAGTGTTCAGCTGCACTCCCGGTTTCGGTCTGAGGGGTCCACACGAGACGGTGTGCCTCACGAGTGGCGAATGGGCCGCGCCGTTCCCCACGTGCGTAGGTATGTGAAGCGCACCGATAGCAATCATACCATATATACCTTCTAACAAATAACAAACTAATACGATCATGTACGTAACACAAACAAACCATCCGCCACGGCCTCATTTAACCACCGTCACTGCACTAAAACCTCACTGCTGTACACCCGAAACCATCGAGGCGATCGCTTTAGCTTTTTGGTCTTCCTCAGAGGTGCAGTGCGATAGTCCGGGCGCGCCGGATAATGGGTACATACAAGGAACTGGGCCCTATAAAGCTGGAGATGTGGTACAATTCAACTGCAATCCAGATTTTATGATGGAGGGGCAGCCTATTATAGCCTGCCAGGATAATGGAAGATGGTCAGGACCGCTACCAAAATGTAAATTTTAATTACTACGAAACTCTATACACGTTTAGCATCATAACTGTGCGTATAAAAGATTCAGCAATTTGTTAAAGTTTAAAAAGTAGGGCTTCTTTAGAATAACTGCAGATATTTCATTCCTAAGCCTACAGAAAATGATACCAAGGTCTATTGAATCGAACGTCACCGCTCAATTTGTTTTAAACTATAATATGATGTTTTGCAATTGAAATAACTATTGCTGTACAACTAAAATGACTCGATTGCCACTAAACAAAGACTGAATTTGAAATTGGCGATTCTTTTAGTCTCGCAAAATTTAATAAACTATCATTTGTAACCGAGCACATTTTGTAGGCGTATAGACATTTCAATCTACTTATAATTATAAAGTAATAGCATAGATTTTACTATTATTTTACTGTAAGTCTAGCATAGGTATATTCTAAACGAAAAATTTATAGGTGTGCAAGCTTGTTCGTATCCTGGCACAAACATCAACGGACGAATGTCTTCCGTTAAATTCTACTACAAAATTGGGGAAAACATTACATTCACCTGCGACGAGGGGCATACATTAAGGGGAGCCGCTATGCTTAAATGTCTGCGCAACGGTAAATGGTCTAATGCGATTCCAAATTGTATAACTGGTGAGACTGGAAGATAAACTATCTCCGATGAACATTAAGAGTAAAAGGAATTGATTAGTTTGACACTAGTTGATTATTCAAATGTACATAAGGAATTTATTGTGACTGTTAGATTTAAAATTACGTTTAGCATCTTGGCAGTTGCGTGCAGTCTCGTTATTATTGAAACTAATATAATGTACGTCCATTAGAATGCGCACAAGACATTTTTTAGGGCAGCACGCTGAACGTCCAATCTGTAAACATATCTCTATGTGTAGGAAACAAAATCGATAGTGTAATGTTATTGTTAGAAATTAATTTTATGCGGTTTAGAGCCATTCGCGTTATCTGTTACATGTTAAAGCGTAGTAACTACAAGAATTTTATACGTATCAATTAGTATCGACAATTTACGTTTAGTTATGTGAATTATGATTCGAAATTTATTTTATATACTTTAGTTCCATAATACCCATGATGCTACACAACATCAATAAAAGATGCGGCGCAACAACAGAAAATATGCCCAATACTACTTCTATGCACGACACATTTATTGCAAACACATCACTATTGATAATAATTCTAGCGAAGCACTTATTTCGAGAGATGAAGATGAAGAATATGTTCTACAGTATTTTTTGATTGCATATAAATATATGGCGGCAACACCCAAGCAACATACCACTTACATGCTTTGATGTCGTGCATCGTAATATTGCCTTAGAATTATGAACAGGAAAGCATATATGAGTTGTAAGTCTATGAGCCATGTATCATCATTATCATCAATACATGATTCATGTGGCAAAGAAGACTTTTGGAAGGTATGTCTTGTTCGTCCAATATAGAGCTCAGAGTAAAATATATTGTGCAGTAACACACATTTATTATTGCTACTGCGTAACAATTCCAGTTTTATTTTGCTTTGTATTAAAAATAAGCAAAAGAAAGACAATTCTACTTATACTTAATACAAAGCGCTAAAAAACGTTGGAATAATTATATAATATAGCATCATAAACGATGTTTATTGTGAAGCTTTGAAATAACACATTTGAGACATTTAGGATATGTATAATAAAGCAAAAAAGATTTGTAGTTTAACATGCGCAATAATGTACGAATGAACAATTTCCGTAAACGTATTCTTTATCTGCACAGGGTGCCATTATACAATGAAGAGAAGATTTTCCGGCAATTAAAATTCGTTCAGGTTAGTGTAACCACGATAGCAACTTTTATATATCGTTTTAAAGGCTATTATTTATATTATTATATTTATAAACTAATCAAAATGATGGAGAATCGATAGTACTACAATACGCGGTGGTCACTAGATGTCTTCACGGGGATATGCGAAATATTATACACTCATTGTATCCGGATACAGTGTTAACCATCCAAGCAGAAAATATGTATCTACGACAAATTTTAACAATAAACACTGCGTGCAGCCAAAATTATCGCTATAACAACGTGCTCCAGGAAATGTATTCAACACTGACAAAGAATTATCAATACATATGTGATTGTAACTTGGAACTAAGTATTTTGGTTGTTTTTTTGGTGTAATGTATGATTATGTGCAATTTTCTATTATTTGTGTTACGTTAATTATACGCTCAGGGGTGTAGTGAAGCCAAGACCCCCCATGGCTCGGTTTTATAAAGGTGAGTAAACGGTAGCCCGTGATTAATCTGATGGATGCTGCATACATAACTCACAGTCTTACATAATTTTACTTACATCTAGCAATATTGCTTTAAAGTTGTCAAAACTGAGCTTAACTCGGAGTTATGATTTAACTGCTTTTATAAAACCAAGCCTAGTGTTCCATACGCAACTATTTATTTTAGAACTACACCCCCGGAATACGCTCAAAAAGTTATATATGTAAAGTTGTAAAATATTGGTTATATAACTGCAAGTAGCTTTTAACATCTCATTTATAATATGTATAATAATCCCGTCAATTTCAATGCCAGTAAAATATAAGTGTGTTTAGTATAGATATTCTATTTGTATCTATTAAACTGTAATAATACATTTAGTTATTTAATGCAATGAAGAAGAAAATATAGTACACATAAATTATTGAATATGTTCTTTGATAGCTGCAATCCTCAATAAAGAAACATAGTATCTTAAGTTTGATACTTATTCAACCGTTTCCGTAGAACCGGGTATGTTTCCTGACGTTACATTTTGTTTTAGTATAATATATGATTTGAATTCATTCAATGATACATTTCTGCTGTTTATTATTGTTTTTAATCATGAAAACTTGTACAGCAATCAAGAATTTCCCGTATATTGCGATTCTGAAAATGCCTCTGATCGTTCTTCTGATTTTAAAGGGGCCTACACATGCTCAGTTTAACTGCGCAGTTTATCACGGTTGTCGTCATGTCTGAGCGATAAACTGAGGAAACTGCACAGTTCACACAGGCTATTGTGCCGATTCTCGACCTGTGCAAAGGTTTCTATTTTTGCACCGATAAACTGCGCCGTTTCCTCAGTTAATCGCACAGTTTCGGCAGTTCTGCCTTTTTTGCCTGAGCGTGTTGCCCACGTGTTGCACAATAATGAATAAGAAAGTTGCCTTCTGGGCTTTATAGAGACCTGCCATAATTTGCCCGAATTGTGGAACATTTCTAGTACTTATCGGATAATACTTCGATACTGCACGAAAAATCTGAGAGAACTGAGAGCAAAAATGAGGAGAAAACTGAAGTAGCCCAGACACCTTCAGTTCAGATAACTGTACAGTTTTTACACATTATTTGTAAACTACGCAGTTATACTAAGCGTGTCTGGGCCCCATTAACGTTGGAGCTACAGTTTCGGAATTAATATAATATCGTAATATTAATTTATTGTTATTAAGTTTATCTCCAGGTACAAGTTAAATAAGTATGGTTTATGATTTTGTTAAATTGGATACTAATATTAACATATCATTAAATGCATAGAACAAAGTGTCATTCTTGTAATTCCATATGTTTGTTACCGTATATTAAAATTAACGACTAGGTAATAATGGTAGTAATAATGATAGATTTAGTAATGAATTCTTTTTTAAAACAAGTACCAGTAAAATACGTATAATTTCTTGAGGTGTGTCCATATTCCATTGCTCTTGAAAAGGGCTCGTGGAACAGGACTTTCATGATTCTTGGAATTAATTTAATAAAAATCTACGTCTAATATTATGTAATAATTGTATCACTGACTTAATAATTAAGGTATGTATTATGTAATCTAAACATTTAATATACATTTAATTTAATACTACATAATATAAGCTCAAAATGCCTAGTGGTTAGAGGCGCCAACCGTCTCGTACTGAGCATTGGGGTGGGAGAGTGGAAACCGAAATTTCGTGAAAAACCTTTCATAGTTTTTCAGAGATATCCCGTGAAGTTAAGATAAATACCGAGTAATTACACTCCTCTGAGTGCTTCCCATTTACTAGAGGAAAAGTCCTCGGGCTGATATCTATTAAAATAGGAATTTTTTATAGCTGGAGGTTGAAATGTTATATACAGCATTAAATTGTAAGCTGAAAACACGAAATAGTCTTTTTCCGCATGCGTTTCATTTGCGATATATTCTACATATCATCGCCTAAGCAGCAACATCACACATCTAAAATTTTATTGATAGGTTGAGAAAAAATATTTTTATTATAAAATGTTTAATGGAGTTATTTTACTCCGACAAGTTATAATTGTTTAATTGATTGCTTATATTTTATTTATTTGAACCATGAGTTTTAATGAGTTTTTTTCTCTCCTGTCAACCTCAAATAACATTTTAGATCCGTGGTGTTGCTGCTTCTTCTTTAGCCCGATGAAGTCTACTCTTGAACATAGGCCTCTTTCATAATTTTACATGTCCTTATGTCTTCGGCAGTCTGGATCCACTTTTTCCCCGTGTGGCGCTTAATATCGTCGCGCCACCTGGCTTGTGGTATGCTGATCCTCCCTTTTATTTGTCTAGGTCTCTATTGCAATATAAATTTTGTCCATTTCCGGTTGTATCTTGCAATGTGACCCGCCCATTTCCACTTTAGGCGCGCTACCCGTTCTACAGCATCCGTAACTCCTGTCCTGTTCGGATTTGAACCCTCAGACTAACTCCTAGCACCGCACGCTACACACGCAGACGATTTGGGTTCTTACCTGAAAAGGTCGTAGTTTCGAGCCCATGTGTAGCTACAGGTAAGATGCAGGCATTATAGACTTCAGGTTTATAGGAATTCCTGACTCTCGAAAGATATAGCTGTGCTTGCCGAATGCCGCCCAGGTCAAGCCAATTCGTCTGGTGATCTCTGCTGCATGGTTTCCCTTTCCCTTGATAGTGTGTCCGAGATACACGTGCTCATCGACAATCTCTAGGATGTGGTTGCCGATAGAGACCACTATGTTGTTTGGACTAAAGATTTTTGTTTTGTGTACATTGATTTTGAGACCCACAGCCTGGGATGCTTCTTCTAGTTTGCGTATCATCATTTCCAGTTCTTCTGGATGACTAGTGATGAGAACAATATCGGCTGTGAACAGTTTGGGTTAGATAGTGTCCTCCTGTCGAACGCCCCTTTTATTCGGTATTTTTCCTTCTTCCATTTTAACAGATGACTGATCGTAGAGATTAAGGTAATTTTTTTAGATGGCTTCTGAGATTTTCTTATTTTCCGTGACTACTTCTCCTTGGTTGCTTTGTATGCTATGTATTGTCACCTTCCCATTTGGGAAGGAACGGAAGACTCTCATGTTGTTTTCTATTGATCACGTTCACGTTGGGACGGATTTTCTTCTCTATTTGTCGCTTATGACGTTGGTGCTGTCAGTACATGTCGTGACAAATATTTTTATTACTAACAGTTTTGATCGTCAAAAAACGAGATGGTAGGATAGTTGCATCTATTGTTATATTAGAAGCTGCAACTGTATAGTTAGAAGAAGAAAAAGGACGCACAATATTACGTTTGATGTTTTCAGAGGAAAAGTATACATATAGGCTCAGAGGAGTTGATAGATAGTTGATTCATCATACGCCGTCGCTTGGCGTCTATCATACATCTCTCCGTCGTTTCTTGTCCTGTGTTAGTTGTTTCATCTATTCCCATTTTATCTCTTATTATATCCTCCCATCTTGTCCTTCTTTTTTCTCAATCCTTTTTTCCTGTTACTCTACCTCCATATATTTTTCTTGGTAGTCTTTTCTTTGGCATACGGCATATGTGTCCTAAACTATTTTAACGTTTTGTCTGTATGCTTCGTTTCTTATTTTGTCCATTATGGTCTTGTTTTCAATTCTTCTTATAAAGCGCATTTTCATGGCATGTGTCTTTGTATTGTTTCTTTCCGACATGTTCCATGATTCGCTACTATACAAATCGACGGTCTTATTACTTTTCTTAATATATTTATTTATGATTTATAAAGTTGCTTCTCGGATTTATTATTTATATAAATAATGTATACTTAAATTATTATGAATAATTCCTATACAATTTGTAATAAACCACAATTGCTTATCTTAAAAATGCTGTAGCATAATTTTTGCGCAAGTTTGATTTGATTCAAGAAAAAAAAAATATATTTAATCTTCTTCGGCTACGTATCTTATTAGTACTTATGGAATTAAAGGAACCACAAACTATTCAAAACACAACTTTCTGTCAAACTATAAATGTGTCTTATTTTATAAATTTGCCAATTGCTGTAGCTTTTCCGGATAGATAGATTTCGCTATAATTTGTCCGCGAAATACATTATATTTGTTATCGAATAACTATTTACATAGGTATATAGGTATATAGTTTTGGCATTTTTACCGATTGTTATCACTTTTATAATGTATCATGCGAAGGGATTTTCTTATGTTTTAGGGTAAAATTATATTCAGATTTGTATCTGGTTCGAAATTGTCTATCCCCCTGAACATTGCGCCTTCTGCTCAGGTCTTCAAGTATCTACACAGTTTTCTAATAATTTGTTTCACTTTTTGCACAGTTTCCCACGGTTCTACTGCTTTTACCACCAGCGATACAGTACCGGATCTATTTTTCCTACGTCTAGTAAATAGTAGATATAAAGTATTATCAGTATTATAATCGTGCAAATCTTGTATGTAAAAATACTCTTATGTACTTACTCATGTCCTAAAACAAGTCATTTCCCGCATTGATTTGGGTGCGGGAAATACTACTTTCCGCACTAGTGTGTATTTGTCACAACAACTTGAAATAACTTAAATAAATATTTAATATTTATTCGTACAAAAAATAATGAATGAATTCGCTCTTAATACAGCACTTGCCTGCGTCTCGTGCTGTAAACTCATTCGCTCATTCGGGAAACTTACCTTTCTGCAGTAATAATGTAAATTACTATTATGTGGTACTGTATCAGTTGATCTAGAGGAAAAACATTCAACTATAGTAGTTAATCTTTGGCTACCTATAATTCGTCGACAAATACCCGACATTTCAACGCACGCGACCGAGAATGATCGTCATAAAACGAGAATGATCGTCATAAAACTTTACTATTGAACTGACATTTTCGTTTCGTATTCGCCCATTGACTTTCAGAAGCGTACTTTGCTCTGTTTTGAAACACTCACTGCATTAACTCGAAGGATTTGATCCTTCTAAGTGTGCGATGTATTTCTGTGTCGACGTCTACGTTGGGTGTCTATGAAGAAGGCTTTTCAGCTATTCGGTTGATTTCCACTTTAAATAACGCAACCTTCAGATATTTATATAGGTCAATATTTCGCACATACCATGGGGCGTCTACGATTATCTGCAACACTTTGTTCTGCTATGTCTGGATAATCCTGACGTTGCTACGCTTGAGCATCCCCAAAGCAGGATGCCGTATGCCCAGATTAAGGACCTGATTAAATACCTAGTTAAATACCATTCGTTTTGTATTGACATTTTGGAGTGTCTGCGAAGGAACAGGTACAGTGGTTTAGTTCTTCGCATGTTCTTTATATGCGTTTTCCATTTTAACTTTGCATCCATGGTCATGCCCACTGAAGGTATTTTCCTTCGTTCTACAGTATGTGAAGTTTACGTGTGTGAATTTTGATTCATTGAGCTTAATCTTTTATTGTTGTGTCCTTGTTATCGGCTTTCTGCAGTTTGTTGGTAGCTTCTTATACGGTTGATCCCGTAGCTAATATGGCTGTATTATCAGCGAACGTAGCTGTAGTTACGTCGTCAGTTGTAGGTATGTTGAATGTGTACAGTAGGTATAGGGCAGATCCCAAGACATTGCCTTGTGGGACACCTGATTAAAGGTCTTCGGAGTTTGAGTATTTATCTTCTTGTCTCACTCACACTAAAAAATCGTCCAGTCAAATATGATTCCAGCAGTTGTGTTAATATGACTGGTAGTATTTTATATAATTTATCGTTTAATCTTTAGTGTCAATGGAGATTTCTTAGCAGATTTTGTTTCTAGAATCTTCTCGATAGATTCGTAATTCCATTGACCTGATCTATGGTCGAGTATCGATCTGGCAATCCGAATTGGTGGTTCAGAATCTTTTGAATATAAGTGGCTTTATTGTTTTCAAGGTAAGTTTTTCGAATACTTTTGACATGATAGTTGGCATTTTACCTGTTGTTGCTGCTTTCAGTTCGCGGCCTTTGGTGTTGGTCAATCTGCAGTCCCATTCTGCGTGCTTCCAGGATAAATCTTTCACCGAGATGTTGTAACACCGACGCATGGTCTTTTTCTTTATTGTTATGTTTAGGTCAACATAAAGTGCACCGACTAGTAGATTTTGTTTCATTGCTTTAATGCCCACGACTGTCACTTAGAACTCAGTATTGATAGTTCTTCATAGTATTCAATATTTTCCCGAATTACTTCGCCTAGGGATGGATTGATACGTTCGTAGTCCGTGAAACTTGAGGTGTGATTGCCAAGTCAAATGTGTTTTTGATAGTAGGCAAATGTCAATTCTATTTAAGTTATGAAGTTTATATGCCTCTTTTTTTCTCGTAGACACCGTTCGCTTTCTATGTAGCAATTTTAATATCGCTTCCATCCATTATGGAGGTATTTATAGAATATTATCATTCTCTGGTTTCCATGTCTCTGTGAGAATTCGTATATTATATTCATCATCTGGCTACTCATTTGCCTCATAGATGGTTCTGCCTATATACTGGAGCTGGTCCGTGTTTGTTCGTTTGCCGAGAAGTTCCTGAGTTTGGGTGGATGTTTGTAAATTTTTATAGATTTATCTTAAACTGGATTTCAATTTAATGCAACTTTTAAAAATATTAAAATAATGAAAAAAAATGAAAAACCCCTGTAGTTCGTGTTTCATCTACTGTTTAAATAGATAATTGTCAGTCATAGTAAGATGGTTCTTTTACCAAATAAACGTACAAAGTTAACAAAACAAAATAATAAACAATCAGTTCTGAAATCAGAGCCGCTGAGCAAATTTTATCTGATTAGGAGACGTTAGGGGTAACAGTTTGAGAACATCTGATCTAGATGAGTTAATTTCTATATATGAAGCTAAAATATTAATGTTTATAGTGTTTTGTTACATTTAGTAATTGTTAGACTTTTATATGATTTTTAAAACTTGATTTTTAAAACTTGTAATCGAGAATTATACATTGCTATGATCAGATTAATATGAGAAATTAATGAATGAGATTAATATAAGATATCAAACAATTTATGTTTTAATATGAAGTTAACCCATCTCATTGGGCTACTAGGCACGTACAAAGCATTAGGGAACGATGATTCAAACCCCATTGTGGGTCATATTTCGCGAATCACCTTCCACAATGATTTTCTCTGAAATTAAGGAAAATACCGGGTGAAACTCCTCTGAGCTTCTCCCTTTACAGGTGGAAAGGCCTCACGGCTGATCGCCCAATAAAGGATTTTTTTTATGAACTTAAAATAGTAGGCGCACCTAAAAACTACACTCTAATTAATGCAAGAAAATCAATTACAATATGCCGATATAAACTTTGATTGTTTTTTTTCAAGATTAAATTTAGGAATATTAGATTGATTGTATGTGAAACTGAAGTACATGTGAACTGTGGACATGATTTTCGTGAAATATAACAAGTTGTAGATAACTAATAATAAATTTTAATAATAATTTATGATTATCAAATAAATTTAACAGTCCCAATCTGGTCTGGGAATAATATCACAGTCCTCAAATCGTTATCAGGATACCTTTGAATTACTTAAAATGCAGCTATTGCTGCAAAAGCCAGTAGTTATATAAATATAATTATTATAGTTAAAAATATTTTTTTAACTGTTGATAGTCCGACCCTAGCAAAAATGGATGCTAGTGAGATTTGAACTGGTCTGTGGTATAATAGATAGTATTGGATGTCTATTAATATCTTTATACGCATAACTGGCTAAACTAATTATCGATTGTTGTTATTGCCCATCACTACTAATTGTATACATTATTTATATACATCCAGTACTACTAAGCTACTGAGACGTTAGTCAAAATATCACTAGAGTAGATATTTCGATTCAATTTATATTTGCCAAAACATGTGCATACAACCATTGTTGAAGAAAAATTAAAAAACAAAGTAATAAAATTGTATTACTTCTAGTTCAATCCCCATCGGGGATTACCGGCGGAAAAGCCTCACGACTGATAGCTCTATAAAGAAGTTATTTTTAAATGTATTGTATGGGAAATTTATAATCGATATATGTTCCTCATTTGTTTTGAACATCCTATGTATTCTTATTGGAGTATATTTTAATTAATTAATTTAATTTAAACTATTTAAATGACATTTTTATTAAATTTCGACCTTGTTTATCTTGGTACATCAGATTTTTGTCAACAAAATCCCAGATATGTAAAATGTATTGATTTTAAATCCAATCACATATAATCATCAGCATGGAATGTGCGAATATTATGTAGAAAAGAAATGATATCCTCAGGTGCTTGTAACAGGTCCATCGGAGATTTCGTGCTGGTGCAATTGCCCGCCGTGCTGCACTTTGATTGTGCGCATTGGCGGCAGCGTGTGGTTCGCGGGGGGGTGGTGGAACCGTACCTGCACACAGGTATGACTATTGTTGCACGCTCGATGTGGGCCACAGTGTATGAATCACGCGCGCGACATATACAACGGCTATACCAGCTATACGCGCTCTTAGTAATTTTTACGCACGCCGATAAAGAGTTGTACAACTCCGCCGTATGTGATAACAACGTGCAACTGGAATGTGCGCGAGATCAAACACCTAATTGCAGTGTCAAGAAAACAACAATAAATCAGTGCTTGTGATTTAGTGCGATGTGCGATACTACTTCACCATATATTGAGGATTTAAAGGATGATCTGCCCAGAAAAACATTTATCAGGGTAAGTGCACTTTCTTCGATATTGAAAATTGCCGGTAATTATTTGAAAATGTGGCATTATAACCTACATGAAATAATTAACTATCTAAATGTGGATCGGATAACATTATAATAGCTTCTCGTTTCATTAACAAGAGGATGCAGATGAATGCATTATCTTAATTGCACTTCCTTAGAATGCGTTATCTTTGAACAATGAGTGAAAGCAAAATATTTTATCGCCACATAAATATTACAAAAAATCTAAATAATGTTGAATTGATTAAAATTTGTATACAACCGCAGCACGTCTTGATTGATTGTTATTAACAATTAATGATATATATCTACAGTATGCAGTGAGAAGTACTCCTACTCACATTCATGTTCTATTTGTGCGCCCACCCAAAACAAACAAAAACGTTTTTGATATTCTTATCAATAA
The DNA here is from genome assembly GCA_963942505.1 of Lordithon lunulatus. Classification (NCBI taxonomy): domain Eukaryota; kingdom Metazoa; phylum Arthropoda; class Insecta; order Coleoptera; family Staphylinidae; genus Lordithon; species Lordithon lunulatus. The sequence continues at coordinate 41,256,387 of OZ012668.1, forward strand.
AGAATATCAAAAATGCTTAATCCTAACGATTAACGGTATTTTTGGGATTGGTAGTTTGAGAGTTAGTGCTAAACTACTACTACTATAAAAATACACAATTTACATTGTAAATAAAATAATAGTAGCATCGATATAAATCAATTTATATCGCAGTTACAAATAAAATTGCATTACATTCATATAATCACTAGCAAAGTTATATATTTATAGGTAAATGACACTCCATTTCAACGCCACACAGCAACAACCCTTGATTTATTATCAGATAGCAATTATAAAGTATTTTTCATTAAAAAAAATTCTCAAATTCATTCAGTGTGGTCTGTTTAGAAGAGTATAAATTACATTAGATTCATGGTGTTTTATGCAAGAACTATTTGCACACGTTTGAATAAAATAATACAATATTAAACTAAGTATGGCATACAGCAAACAATTAGATAATATATTCTTTAAAATAAGTATTAAATATTTAAAACATATTTTTAAAATGAAAGCAAGTGAGCCACATTATAAAATCTAACACTTAATCAACAATTATTGAAACAAACAAAAACTTCTATCTTTATAGAGCTATCAGCCGTGAGGCTTTTCCGCCTGTCAAGGGAGAAGCTCAGAGGAGTTTAATCACCCGGTATTTACCTTAACTTCACAGAAAACCTCTGCGAAACTGTGAAAGGTGATTCGTGAAAATTCGCTCCCCGCTGGGGATCGAACTCAGGCTCCCCAATGCTCAGTACGAGACGGACGACGCCTCTAACCACTCGGCCACTGAGCTGGGTTTATTGAAACATATTGACAAATTAAAAGAAAAGTTATAGAAATCAGTTGAATTATACTAGAAACTCACACACAATAAGTTAAAAACATTAAAAACACATTAAAAGGGTTATTATAATAATAATATTGACGTTATAAGTAGGTATGATAATAGTAATAAGTACATATATGTATAATACATACATATATGTTTTAAGTACAGTAAACAAATAATATTATGAAATATATTCATGTCTGTTACTGTTCATGTCAGAGGTCGAAATGCACTGAAGCAATCCGGAACGATGTTCCGATTGGTGCAAATATGGAAAATTTTGTTACGGTTCGTGAATGTATTTATTAATGAATGTCTATTAATTTATTCACACGATAATTAAGGACCCGTTTCGGTCGTGTAGTTTTCCCCTTGGTTCATGTCAAATATTAAACCTGCAACTGTTTTTTACATTTTCTAGCTTGGAAAATTCTTGTAAACATATCAGATTAGTAGTGCATATCTGGGTCTGTCCACATTGGTAAACATTTACGTCGTGTATTAAATATAGAGTACTATGAACATAGTTTCGTCTCAAATTCAACTTTCTAGCTATATAAAAATGGATGTTGTCGTGCGTCTGTGCCCAGTTGCTTTTTGTAACATCAAACCTATTGGCTATAGAATAGAATATGTTTATTTACGAAGCCAAATGCATTGGTGTAAACCCATGTATTTGGCCAATGTTTTTTTACAATACAATCGTGGCGAATCATCTCTCACAGTTTTTCCAAGAGTTTCTGTTAGTTAAGGTAAATACCAGGGTGATTAAATTCCGCTGAGCTTCTCCCTTGACTGACGGAAAAGTCTCACGGCTGATTAGATATTGGATAAGATTTTTGTAATCAAAATATTCCTCCACGAAGTAGAATCTAATAAAAAGGATTTAATCTTGCCTTTGAGCATGTAGTATACTAAAATGTTTACTTGAGCACCCAATTTTCGTTATTGGATTCGGTCAGGGGTTTATAAGTTCCCCCGTCGCCAGTTCTTTTAGTCTAGTTGTACAGCTTTCTTGCCTGTGTCCTTAGATCAGAGAGTCCCTTATTCCTGCGGTTCTATCTTATCCTTTCTGGACGACAGCTGAACTTATTGTATTTGTGACACTATTGACTAATAGTATAATAACTACTGACTAGTAGTATAATAACTACTGACTAGTAGTTCTGGCTCCACTATGTTTCTGACCTTACTCGGACTTGTCTTCAAGCTCTATCTAGTTTCTAGGTTTTCTTTGTACGCATCGCAATGACAGTTCCTGGATTCCTAAATGTATCAACATAAATTGCTTTCAAATTCTTTGGTCTACGTTTTTATTTATACACTTAATTAAGAGATTTGTTGAACATGTGAAAAGTATTAGTTTTCACATTTATATGTTTTAATATATCTTTATTTCATATAATATTTTATTCCGTTTATACGTAAAACGATTAAGGGGATGTATTTCCAAGTAATAAAATAATTCCCATGATAACTCTTTCTAGAAAGATTATTGATGGCTGTGCCTAAAGCTGTTGTTAAATGAATATATTATCCATTATTCTAAACAGTCCATGACGTTTGTTTATTCTACACGCTTTAGTGAGAAATTCAATGATAGTTGAAAATTGTTTCGTTAGCATTTTGCATTGATGATGGCATTGCATGAATTGTGGTGTTTAATACGTTTATTATGCGAATAACCACACGGACACAGTTTTCCCCCACAACAATAAATTTATGTCGAACAACGTATATATTTGTATGTGGACAAGGCTATAACATTCTTTGATCTCCATATTGAATTTTGAATATACATAAGAAATTTGATGAAAATTATTTGTTTACAAAATATAATAAGTTTATAATAATAAATACATGTATTTATATAATCTTTACTATGTAATTGATCATTATTTCACGTGATTTATTATACCCTTTATAGATTATTAAAGACCTTTAATGGGACGTATTTCCCAGAAAAAGTAATTACCATGATAACAACTATCCCCAGAAATATGCTCTGCCCAAAGCTATTCTTAGCTAAATATACACGTTGGTTAAATGAATATATTATCCATTCGGAAACTCCGGCCCTGAGTCAGAGATTTTTGATAACGATTATTTTATGCATAAGATTAATTGTTATTGTGGTGACTAAGCAACGTTTAAAGGCGCTTTTACGCTGAGATCATCTCCAATTTTACCAGTGATTATAGTATTTAAATTCTCCTATTACTACGAAATTTACATTCAACAATGAATTCTTCATTTTAAGATAAGTAATTAATAAATGTTAATGAAAACAGACAATTATAATAGTAACGATGTTTATTATGACAATTTAGTATAAAATTATCGTGATTTTAAGTAATAAATATAAATATAGTAAGTATATCGAATTAGAACAAGTTAACTTTTTTAATTATCTGCGATTAATCAATACACTATAAATGATTAGTTTTTACTTTATTATTTTATGCGAAATGTGTTGTTAAATATGCCATAAATACAGCATGTCTTAAGTTTGGCAGAAAATAAAATGGCGAATTTTATAATGGTAGAATTATTAATAACTTTCCGAACAGTATAAGGAAAGTATTGTTATATACTAATTTCGACATTTCTTTAATTTTGTAGATGATTCGCAATTTCCATTCACCTGACTCATATCATCTCATATATGAAATCTATAAAAAAAAATCTAAAAATTTCAACCTCGGAAAAGGAAAAAACAGTCTATAAGGAAAATATTGTTATATACTAATTTCGACATTTCTTTAATTTTGTAGATGATTCGCAATTTTCATTCATCTGACTCATATCATCTTATATAAGAAATCTATAAAAAAAATCTAAAAATATCAACCCCGAAAAAATGGTGATATATATAGAATTATAATTTACTGTAACCCTACAATGAATTTACAAAACTATTTGATATATTTATTGATTTTAATGAATCAATGTATATTATGACCTATGTAAATGCTATGTAGTAACATCTTGAATGTTACTACATAGCATTTACATAGGTCATAGAATATACATTGATTCATTAAAATTTAACGCCGATGAAGTGCGGTGGTTGGTTTCAAATCCTAGCCCGGGTAGTCTGTACCATTTATAGTTGGGATACAATTAACGACACATTAGAAAATTCGAGGACGATACACCCACATACATATACACGAATACACGAAAGAAGAACCCGAAGGTTGATTTCGAGTTACAGATTTGTTACAAATACAGTAACTACTACTAATACTACTTAAATGTAGTATATAAATGTATTTATAATTATAAACAATAAAATAAAATATTGAGATAAATAATTATAGGATATAATACATTTAAAATACACATTATAATTAACATATTTAAAACTGTGAAATAATTTAGTCATCAACATTGTAGCATATAGCCGAGCAGTAAAACGACAGTGTCGCCAGACGCTACAAAACCGATATATAGAGAAATCATTTATATTGTCTTCCCGAGTGAAAATGATTATTTAGGACAGAACATAGTAAAGTACGTAAATATCCATATCATTTACACAACGAACACATACAATAAATGATTTATCTGCTTTGATTGTCAAATATTGTTAGTTTTTTTTTTCAAACAATAGGCTAAGGTGTTAATGATAAAATTCCTGGGCATCGAAATACGTATCTAATATTCATTAACGAAGTCATTATGCAGCAGTATTTCTTGTAACACGCTCTTTAATTATTTAAGCGGATTTTAATTGCCTTGCTTTGTCGATGGCGATTGCGAAAAATTTATAAATATCGGTGTTGCTGTTGCAATGTTGCTCTTTGAATGTCACACCGATGGGTTGGTTGCACTTTCTTTCGCCGTTTCCAATTGGAATGTATACAAGGCTAAATATTGTATACTGATTTTTGAGATAAGTTATTATCTATTAATTTTTGCAAATCGGTACTACTAATAAACAACATTCCGACATGTATAGAAATTGTTATAACTAGTTATACAAGATAATTTACACCTCGAATAATAATTAATTAGTGTTAATGATTTTATACCTCAATATTTTATCTTCTACTTTTTGTCAATACGATTTTAATTATTTGCACTGACAAGGATGACAATATCTTCGACTGTTTCTATAAAATGCCACAAAACACTATCCATAACAGTACAGTAGATAAGAACATACATGAATTGTTTAGTTTTGAAAGGCATATATCCAATTTTTGGCAATATTAATATTTTGGCACAATATTGTTTCACTACTGTGGAGTTATTTGCAGTGGCAACATCTTCAGTTTGCTCCTTTGCAATGTATGCAATATGAGCCGTTTCATCACTAAACGAATTTTTAAAACGCTTATAGTTTTAAAAATTCGTTTAGTGATGAAACGGCTCATATCCAGGACAGGTGCCCTTTTTTCACTAAACGTAGGTGGAAGGTTTGTTTGCCTTCGTCCATTTTGTCTATATTTCCCCACCTTACTCTTCGCTCGTGCAATATTGCTTTACAAAAAACTAACTGCCTCTGTTGATGAATTGACAATTGAAGACGAAATAATACGAAAGAAAAAAAAACAAGTTTCAAGATATCAGATTACTACTTCTTTGAGATGAAGAAAGGTGTGTTGAAGGCATAGAGTGCAATAAAAAGCCTGGTGATGAAGACTTTCAAACTCAAGAAGAAACAGAACATTGGAGTGTGTTGTTTTGTACTTACATCGCAACGTTTGAGCAGAGGTGTCTGCGGGTCCCAATATAAATTAAACAAATAAAATAAAAAAAATCTACGTATGTATTATTATACTACTTACATATTATGTATTAGGTATATATTATGTAATGTTAAATCGTATTGGTAAATTTGTAACTTGTAGATATCATATGTAGTATTATAAACAGTTGTGTTATTTATATATTTGCGTATTTGAGTTGCCCTGCCAATACAAAAGTTTTGCTAGGACGAATGATATTAATGCCTTAAAAATAGACATTCGGAAAGTTCTTCAATACATTCCTGATGACGACCTCTTGATGTCACGGCCAACAAGAATTGTAAGAGCAGATTCTGATAAGGAAGATTCTTAATTTGTTGAGAAAGAGCAAAATCGCATTTTAAATTACCCTGCTTTAAAACGTTTCCTTTATTTTACTATTCTATATTTTTATATCAATTTTTAAGAGGAAATACAACGTTTTACATATTTTTAGTTAGAAGCTTTTTAAAAATCCTTGAGATTAATGGTGAAAGGGCCACCACAGAAAAGTAGCTGCAAGTGCTCTCAATCATTTAAAAACATCATCACTGTATGTCATCACCTTATATTATAATTAACTAAAATAATCACAGTTGAAAGTGAATGTATTTAAAGTGAGATAGATGTTGTGCTCGGATATAAAAAAAATAGGAAAAATGGACATGTGCCCTTTCAAAAGTAAACGATTCAAATCTGGTGTGACCTGTGTACATTATTAGACCATACGTTTCAAATTAATTTAAAAAATATTTACAATCAATTATCAATTTTTCCATTATTTTTATAAATTTTATTACCCCTATGACATAAAAACGAAAATAATATTTCTTTTTAGCCGACCCACCTGAGTTTATGACTTTTGTGCTGTCAATGCATGTTACTGACAATTTTGTTCATCAAATGACAAAAACAACGCGATAGTAGGATAGTTGCGTCTATTGTTATCGTGGTAGTTGCATCTATTGTTATCGTGGTAGTTGCATCTGCATAGTTTGAATAAGAAGAAGAAGAAGCAGGGCGTTTGGTAATATTTTGAGAGGAAACGTATACAAATAGTCGTGCTCACAGAAGTTGGCGAAATAGTTGATTTCAGCGAGATAGTTTATCATACAAAGTATGGATAATTACATACTTACGTAAAAAAATATGTCTAACCCTTGAGAAGCTATTTAGTAACAATATACGAAATATTAAATTGTCCTTGTCCTCGGCCATCATTCGATTAGGCTATCTGTTACTGCATCTACCAAGCAGAATATACATACATAGTGTTCGTCCATTTGTTGGAAGTGGCGTTTCCGGCATATTACATAATGGAATTCATGTGATCATCACATAGTTTGTGTCGATTTGTTTAGCTGGATTCTTTTCAGAAAGTTTGAAAGCGGGTTCTTCCGAGCTTATCCATAGATTGTGGAAAGCCCGAAAGACCCCGCTTTCAAACTTTCTGAAAAGATTCCAGCGAAACAAAGCGAAAAAACTATGGATAAGATATTGTAATCGTTTAAAATATATTGCTTCTTCTAATGTTTGCGGAAAACCTCTTTAGTAGGTCTCCTGATCATTTTAAGACCTTCTCTGGAAAATGTCTACCTGTATAAATGTGTTAGAAATGACCTGCCAAATAAACCTGCAAAAACAATGAATAAGATATTGTAATCGTTTGAAATTTATTTCTTCTTCTAATGTTTGCGGAAAACCTCTTTCCTAGGTCCCCTGATCATTTTAAAGCCGTCTTTGGAAAATGTCTATCTGTATAAATGTGTCAGAAATGACCTGCCAAATAAACCGGCAAAAACTATGCATAAGATATTGTAATCGTTTGAAATATATTTTTTCTTCTAATGTTTGCGGAAAACCTCTTTACTAGGTTCCCTGATCATTTTAAAGCCATCTCTGGAAAATCTGGTCTATCTGTAGAAAAGTGTCAGAAATGCCTGTATCAAAAATATACATTCCATTCAGATAAAGTGTGTTTTTTATTAAAAATATCGAAAATAATTTAGTATTTATTTAAATTTAGTGAAAATTATAAAATTAAAAGAAAATAGAAAAAGTTCTCATATACCCTCAACACGCTGATGTAGAGCAGTGGTTAGCCGTCCCGCTTTACGAACGGGTAGCCCGGGTTCGAATTCCAACCCGGGTAGTCTTATCATTTGTCGTTGGCATACAATTAACGACACTTTAGAAAACTTGGGGACTATTTTCTGAACTAGCAAGTTCTAACATCCATATACACAGTGGTGCCCAATTTTGAATTTAAATAACTTTAGGTCGGCCACATATGAAGCATTGAGAGCAAAATTTTAAAATCTGTTATGTTATTACCATCATTATTATTATTACTACAAACATAAAAATAGTTTTTTTTAAATTTGAAGGTTAGTTTACTGTTGCTCGTCAATACCTCATATATATTTTGATTTTAATATTTCAATTTTAAGCGTTTTAATGCAAAAACAATAAAAGTCCATAGTAAGTTATATATTGCACTGTGAGATGACAAGTGTCGTAACTGCCAAAATGAATTTTCAGGTTTTGATTTTTGTTTTGATGTATTTTATGTATATTTTAACACTCCTTTAATCCTTTTTTACTTATTTAGAATAAAGCAAATTATTATTTAATAAAATTAAATAACATATACTCAATGGTAAAACTACTGCAATCTTTAAAATCCATTTATGTCAAAAACTGTTTTTGGAAGTTACGATATTTGTCATCTCACAGTGCGATATTATAATAAATACAGCTACTACTACTATAAATGTATTGTATTATAATTTGTTATTAATTAAGAAGACATATAAAAACCGCAAGGTAATCATTAAACATTTCTTAATGACCTGATAAATTTACAAGAAATGTATTGCTTAACATTAATACTATTAATAGTGTTTGTTTGATTAATAAACAGAAAATTCTCTTATAGTAAGGATGTTGCAAAATTATTTTAGTTTTATCATGAATTTGATATTATGACTTATTTCTCAGTATTATACACACACACACACACACACACACACACACACATATATATATATATATATATATATATATATATATATATATATATTATATTATATTATTGTTCATTTTTATGCTCTAGATGAGCTAAAATAGAAGATAGAGACGCGTTGTTCGGTTATGTTACCAATTTCTGTATATATTGTCTTGGTAGGGTATTTATGTTTGGATATTTTGATTACGTGGAATAAAAATGTCTTTAAAATAGAGTAATTACATAGGTTTTGCGCATGCTTTTCTTTTCCGAAATAATTAAACAATATTAAATCAGGATTTAAAATATTTCTTAAAATTAATTTATAAATAAAGGTTGTACGTTTTAATTTTGAACTTTTTATAAATTTTCAGATTAGAAAACATTTTCACAAAATATTTATTTATAATATGTGTGTTATAGTAATGTCAGAATAAATATGGAATTATTATGAAACTATAAAATGTACAAGGATCCTTATAAAATTATTTGCAAACTATAATATTATTATTTTTATATTGAAAATAAATATTTAAAAAAAACTTCTATCTTTATATATCAGCCGTGAGACTTTTCCGACGGTCAAAAGTCTCACGGCTGATATCCGGGAGAAGCTAAGAGGAGTTTAATTATTGGGTATTTGCCTTAACTTCACAGAAAACCTCTGAGAAACTCTGTAAGGTGATTCGCGAAAACTCGCCCCGATAGGGTTCGAACTCAGGCCCCCAATGCTCAGTGCGAGACGAACACCTCTAACCACTCGGCCACAGAGCTGGGTATAAAATAGCAAAATGTTTTTATTTCAATTATTATTTTACATTTTGATCCAATGTACTCTTTTTAAAACAATTTATGTTGTTATGCTAACCATTCTTAATCCTACTTAACGAAGGCTATATGATTCCAGGTATAAATGCAAAACTTAATCCTCAAACTCTCACTTGCTATTCACAAATAAAATAAGTTACATTATAATAGAATATATTATCGTATTCCGTTTTATTAAAACCAACAAAAAATAGATCAACCACCTGCTATTGATTCATAGCACGATTTTAAATAAAATAAATATGTAAATGAGTGGAAAATATTCCACAAAGCAGTATAAATGTTACAAAGTTCCTTTTATGACCATGCCATAAATGGATTTAAAGGATTTAAAATATTTTCAAGCGAAGTGTGACATACCACTAATCTCATTTCCGTTGTAAAAGGCAGGTACCTACTTTTCCAAACATTAGCCTCATGGAAGAATAGAATATTTGTGTGATAATGTATTATTTTGCAACACCTATAAACACAACATTCCCTGTTAGCAACTCGCTATATGTGCAACTATTTATTTATTTATTAATTCATTTATTTTATCCTAAATTGATATAGTAACAATAACTCTTTAGCAACGAATTTTCTTAGAGCACATTTAACAACACTAGTACTGTTAAAATAATTACTTAACAACACTGCTTTTTATTGTCAAGATCAGATACGATATACATGGAAAAGAAAACCAGGAAAATTATTTATGGAACACGTACGTACAACCAACGTTAAGATACCAATTACTGTGTATTTTCTTCAAATCGGCAACCATTCGCCGATTTTACATGTTTTCAAATTTAATTTCGTTTAACCGCCCCGTGGCGTGCTGTATCGCTCCAAGTTTTACAGTCGTGCACCGGTTGTAAAGGACGAGGTAGAATTCTGCGCATCGCTAGCGACAAATAGAACAAGAGACAATACGCCATGAGCAGCAAATAGTGATAAACGAAAACAGCTTAGGTAAACACGCGGTGATTATTATGGATCCTACTTTAGATATAGCTGGCTGTAGCATTTCGACATTTATCCCTATAATATAAAAATTAAGACAATTTTTTGAAGCCGACCGACCTGTTAGAATGTTTTTTTGTGCTGTTAATTCTGTCAGTTGAAAAGTAGGGGTCGCAGGGTCGAATTTCTTTTTGATTCATTATTTAATTGAAGTTTTAAGTGCTTTGAAGTAATAGCAATGTTTTAAGTAAAGTTTGGCGTTTTTAAATTAAAAATGTATTTATTCGTTATATTAAAATTATGGATTTGTCAATTTTGTAATTAAAAATTTCATTTAACCTAGTGCTTGATAAATGCCACTTAACAAGCATCCATTTATGCAATTTTGTAGTTTTAGGATAAAATAAAACAAGTTACAAGATACGTAATGTCATCAGGTTTTTTTAAATTCCCAAGTAATGTACCTAAAAATTCCTAACGTTATTCATTATGTAAACTACCATTTTTCCATAGTCGCAACCTAACTATGAAATTGTAAACGTTAGTAACTTATGTAAAATATCTTATTTAGCCACTGTATATTGCTTTATTCAAAAAATTACTGGGTATTTACCTTAACTTCACAGAAAACCTCTGAGAAACTGTGTAAGATGATTCGCTCAGTACGAGACGGAGAACACCTCTAAGCACTCGGCCACTGAGCTGGATATAAAATAGCAACATGTTTTTATTTCAATTATTATTTTACATTTTAATCCATAATAATAACGTTATTCATTACGTAAACTACCATTTTTCCCTAGTCGCAACCTAATTATGAAATTCTAAACGTTAGTAACTTATGTAAAATATCTTATTTAGCCACTGTATATTGCTTTATTCAAAAAAGGTTTGGTTGATATATGCAGTATGAAATTTAAAGATATTGTATACGTTCAAAATTGTGACCAATTGCCGTTTTCTAAAAAAATTGTACTGTTTCATAAAATATAACATTTTAAAGATAAGAAAATATAGATGAAGAAAATAAATAATAAATCGAAAATTAACTGATCCATTGCAATAAAAAACATTTTCTTTATTTTTAGAAGACAATCCTAGACTTAATAAAAACATCGGCCATATAGTCCTTCCTTCCCATTAAGGCAATTAAGATCTAGGAATTAAAAAATACAATAAAATTTTGGTACAAGGGGTACTGTCTTGTACCAATTTTTCTTAATTCAATTTATTTTCACTGAATAGTTTTAAAAAACACTGTATTGCCGATATTGATCTACTTTATCGTTGCACGTTCCAATTAAGGTTTATGATGTACTGATATACCTGTCTACTGAACAGCATGGCAACATATGGCATATAGTCGCACTCGTTTTAGCGTCTCGGTCTTTTTTTGGGGTCAATAATTAATTTATACCTTCCCTCGACAGAAGCATTTACACCTTTATAAAACCAGATGTTATATGTATTTATACATTTATAGCTACCTGAATTTTAATTGCTAATAATAATAATAATAATAGTTCTTTATTAGCGATTTCGCTACTATACCAAATTTAACATAAATAATGACATAAGATAATAACATTAATAAGTTTATTTACTGGCGATTTTGCACACCATATTATATTGTTTTATTTCTTTCGTAAAAGGGCGCAGTTTTTATTGCACTTATTGGTATGACACTACTTTGTTATATTTAAACTTTCCAAAACAGAACAGAAATCTTATATAAATTTAAATTTTACATTCTCTTACGTTCTATTCTATTATATATGTTAATTTATTGAACAGTCAAATATTTTATTATTGTAATATTGTGTTTATGTTTATCTGTTAATATATGTAGAATGTAAATAAAGATCTATCTATCTACCCTTTAATTTATTGGCAATGACATCACTGCATACGTATTGTTCTTTGTCTCAGCTATAAATTAGTTCATTCTATTCATTCTTCCACACATCTTATTGATTTCGTATATGATTTTAATTAATTTATTGTTATTAATGGGTACATCCTTTGATTTTAATAAAATATGTGTATATATCAGACAGTCGTGCGACTAGAAATAATTACCCGGTCGACTGGTACACCGCGGTCGACGCTTTGGCCATGCCTGTAGTATAGGGACTTCGGTGCACCGACAAAACAGACCGCGACAAAATAGCCCGCGTCCAAATAGCCCCCTGACAAAATGGCCTCCGACAAAATAGCCCCGTATACTGTTATGGTGTCTTAATAAATCCGCCGCCAACACAACCTAACTAACCTCAGCTGAATGGATCAATGAAAGTGAAGTAGTCTATTTTGCGCGGGCTTTTTCGACGGGCCACCGGACAATCGATATATATATATACTGAGATCCATAACACGTTAACGCTTAGTGGATTTATTAATTAGATAGTGACTGAACTTTTAGATTTGATTTTAGAAAATTTTATATATAACCCAGCTCAGTGGCCTAGTGTCTAGAGGCGCTCTCCGTCTAGCTGAGCATAGGGAGCGTGAGTTCAAACCCCCTCATTTGCGCGAATCACTTTCCAACGTTTGTTAGAGGTTTTATTGTGTGGTGCTCTGATTTTCTTTGTGGAAAAGCGTCACAACTGATAGCCCTATGAAGGTAGAAGTTTTATAAACATATACAACTCAATATGTTCACTATATTCAAACAATATAAAAGCTAAGTGACGCTAGTTTATTTATCACATTTTAAATATATGCGAATTGCTTTGTTTTAGTTTTAACATAAACACTATCACATAGCAATAATTAAAATATGGCTCAATTATGAATTTATACACTGATAATTTAGAAAAATGGTTTAACTTTCACTGAATCTATTAATAAATTCAATTTTTAAATGATAACTGCTAGATATTTTAATTTGCTTCCTTAATCGAGTTTTTATATGAATATTCAATCAATCCAATACATATGTCACCCACAGTAATGTTTTTTTGGTGCTAGACAGTGTGTTGATAATTTATGATGATTTCATGAAAGATAAGATAAGTTTATGCAATATAGTGAAATGGAATTAATAAATCAATAGCGTGGTCGGAATTTTCGGAAACAATAATAATATTATTTGTCCTTGCAATTGTAATTATCACACGTTAATAAATTCCACTGTAAATTTTATAGATTTGTATATCATGTTCGGTTAGTCTGATTCGTCACAAAAAGGAATGGTCTTAAAACTATCAGAGGACATAATAAAGAAGATTTCCACTAAAAAAAATGTGCGGTTACAATACTTTACTGTATGTCCCTTCTGTTTATAGTACACTCCTTTTCTCTGCATATTACACACGTGGAATACGCATCAGTTACTATACTTTTACAGTTTAGAGCGATGAATGGCGACAGAATAACAAGCCCTAGCATCGGTGGGTTGAGATTTTTGAACATTTACAGCCAAAGAAATTCCTTTTAAAAACATGTGTAAAATCTTTTTTAAGTCTCCCTGGATCTAATGCCTTCCTCGAACGAATATTTTCATTGGTGAATATGTACACGAAAAAACAAACAGTTATTTCCGTGAAGTATATATTTATAATGAACTGTATGGAATTTTATGACTTTTTAAAGCGTGAATCGGCGAATACTAAAAAAATAATTCTACTGAAAAGTATTTAAATCAATGTAATTTCAAGATTATTTAAAATTGTAATGTATGTATTGTTGTATGCTACTATTTTCGTAATAGGTGTTATAAATATTCGATATGTCCTTTATTTTCCCCAAAAAAATATGGTCACCGTACCTATGCCCGACAGGGTGCTAAAGAGAGACAATACTTTACCCATACTATAAATATGATAAAGTAGAAAGTACAATATCAAAAAATATATTAGTCATAAAGTATAAATAAATTGTACTATTTGAAATTAAACGTTGAAACAATGAAATATATTACATTAACATTATTGAGTAAAATCGAAATAAATAAAACAGAGAATTAATTTAGATCTTTACGCATTATGAATTTGATCTATTGAACTACGTGCATTACCAATTACACCAATAAAACTTGGCGGTCGACCATTTTTAATAACCTCTAATTATAATAATTTATCAGTTGACGTAGTCTCACAAAATTATTATAATCAAACTACGCACGCCCGGGCCTCTGACAACAGCGATATGCATAATTGTTATTTATTTACTTTGTGGGCACGTGAACTGGCCCCCAGGTGAATGCTTCCGATGTTTTTTAAATTCTACCGACCTTGGCATTATCACGAGCACATGTTCTGCTCGCAGGTTCAAAACGCGTAACATACAGAGATAATTAACACAATTGTCAAGTGCGGGCGCACGTTACAATCAACAATGTTAATTAATTATTCCGTATTTATAATTAAAAATGTATATCTGTAAAGGTAGAATGCACGTTTTAAGCTACACGTGTTTTAAACGGATGTATTGTGGTTTTCTCCACGTTGAGATCATGCATGTGATGATACCATATTATTATTAATTTATTTTCATTTAGAAATCATGATGGAAATATAATTAAGCTAACCGTACATAGAAACTTATCATATCATCGAAATCGGTGTTTCTCAAACTTTTTAGGAATTTAACTGACAGATTACCTTACAAATAATATAGTTGATTACGAATTAATTATATTTTCTGATGAAAGTGACACCGTATTGGAGGAGAATTAATGTGTTAAATAGGAGACCCTACGTAATTAGTTATATCTACAATATTGGGAGGATGCAGATTTTAATATCAGATTTCCACTATTTTAGGCATAAAATGTAAAGGCAATTTAAACGCCCTACGCAAATCTGACGTTTACCTAACTAGTTTTCGACAAAAACTACCCTTTTATTTATAAAAGATGCTACGTTTACAATCCCACAAATCGAACTAAATTTAATTCCTTTTAGATCCAAAATTTCAGCACGGACTGGTTTGAACGGAATTTGTTTTAAATAACACAATTTTCGTACTTGCTTCCGTAGCTAATGCATGACTTCACAAGGTGTAACAACCATAAAATGTCAACTCGAGTAACCTTTTAAATATTAATTAATGTCATTGTATTTTTTGAAGTAGTTTCATTAATTCTATCCACAATTATTTATTATTATTATTATTATTATATAATTAAACAATATAAAGTAAAAATAAAATTTAATCACGTGTTTATGTGTACAATAATAATAACTTAAATAATATATAAGAACGCTAGTAGGAATTCCAATATCGTAGCAAATTTCAATACCGGTAAACAGAGATATTTATTAAAATAATATTTGTATTGTTATAACCAGGGATGCTATTTATGTTTATTCGCATATTTATATCAAATTATATGATATTTTGAATATATACATTTAATCTATACTGCTTGTGATAAGACTTACACATAAATTTCAACCCGAAATAATTAGAACCATGCCTAGTTTGTATGTGAATTTATTATATTCACACAGGTGAAATTCCCGTCGTCCGACGGCGTATGATGAAACTCCTCTGATCCCGTGTGACTATTTGTATACTGTTCCTCTCAAAATATTACCGAACCTAATATTGTGCGTCTGCTTCTACTTCTTCTAACTATATAGTTACAACTTCTAAGATAACAATCTACTAATATCACGTTGGTTTTTACCCTATTTGAACAAAACTGTCAGTAAAGACCTGGTTTCCTAGGAAGCGGTGTGGATAAAAGCGGCCGCTTTTCACGTCATTTACACATTACAAGAGACGTTATAATAATGTATGGTTTAAATGTAATTTAATTAATATAATTAGCATTAGTTCTTAAATGTAATACTTTAATAAATTATATTAATCAAAACAATCAATATCATCATGACTAAACTATTAATTAAGCTATTAATTACGGCCTAGCCTAAATAAACTTAACCGCAATTACACATAAGTTTTGTTGCATTTTTTTTATACTTATACTTGATTGAAAGGATTTAGTTTAAAAGGGAACATGTATCTGTTAGTATACATGTGATTTATTTCATTGAAAATAATTATGAAATATTTCACCTGAAATTATAATATTTGTACGCAGTACAAATAATATGAATACTATTTAATACCATCAATTGTACTTCATTATTTTTCTAAAAATAATTACAGCTAAGACACGGATGCAATATATGCTCGTATTATATTTTGTTTCTCAGATTATATTCAACGAAATAGATTTATTTGGACCTAGAAGCTGAATAATATTAACAACACCGAAATACCGGTATTTATCGATGAATACCGATTTTAAAATCACTTAACATGATTCGGGATCCCGGTTTCGGTATCGCTCTTGGGATTTCGGTTTTGTAATGCTTGCTCTATTTGATTTTCATTTGCGAATTTGCCTTCTTCTTCTTTATTATTTAAAATTGATTGTGATTCATTTCCTTCCCCACTTCTTCACATCTGTGTAATATGTGATTTAACGACTCTTCTGTGTAGTTAGTGATGTGCAGGATGTGCATCACAACTAGTCAGTATATGTAGTTCATCTCTTCGTTTTCACATATAAATTATTGTTTGTACTTTTATCTTTATTGGCTGTTTTAAGTAGCTGGGCAAGCATTATGACCGAATGGTTTTGTATAATGGATTATATAGCCACATTTATTTCTTCAAATTATGTCATTTCTCTATTAACGTTCCGGCACTCGCGCCCAGTCTCATAGACCCGGAGCATATATAAGCTCCGGGTCTATGAGACTGAGCGCGATTGCCGGATGGTTAATTATCTATTTTGGGTTTCTTACCATCGGGTCTGTACTCGTCTAACTTTTAACATTTCTGTGTCACATTTCTTTAGTATTGTATATTATGATTGTGTTTTTATCTTTCGCTCGAATTCCATAGCCTGCCTCCTTGTTTTATTCTATTTTATCGCTCTTTGTTTAGTACTATATGGGTGGGTGTTCTTTATACATATTGGATGGCCTTCATACTACTAGTCGTCGCTTGTCTTTTTCCTGTTTCGGGTCATTTTCGGCTATCAAATTGAATGTATAGATATTGTCCATTATGCTCCGTCCTAGGGTTGCCATCTAACTATACCAACCGAGGACAAAACCCCAGACCTAAACCCCGGACGTTTTTTTCCAACGTTACGCCTACGATTATAAGTTAGTTAAAAGAAAAATGTTCTTTATTAATTACTACTACACTGTATAGTACAAATGCAACAATCGTATAAAAACATAAATTATACTATACAAAAAAGTCAAAAATTAATTAATGTTCTATGAAAACTAAAATGTCAAAAATTAATTAATTAATGATCCATGAAAATTAAAATCAGTCACATTTGTCTAATCTACAAGGTTTAGATAAATATAAATAATCTTTCTTCTTTGAAAATCAAAGCTTAGATTTTTGAAAATATTGACATACTTTTATAAAATATAGTTTAATGTCAAGACCCGGACAACTTCTAAAAACCCGCCCGGACGTCTCCGGACACCTCTAAAGCTAGGCCAACACTGGGGAAATCCGGACGGATGGGAACCCTACCTCCTATTCTAAATATTGCATTGCACCTGGCCATCTAGTACAATTATTTTTATTTATTATTGAAACAACTTTATCAGAATAATACAGCAAGAGTAAAAACAGAATCAAATAGTTTAAACGTCAAATCTGGTGTATTATAGGGATACGTCCTGTCACCGATGCCTATAGCAAATACAATTTTGGTCATATAGCAAGCAAACAGCAGTCGATGGAAAGATTAATAGTTGAAGGGAAGATCGAAGGGCGTCACCCACTCGTCGGATAGACCAAGTCTGTAGAATTGCTGTTCATAGTTTACATGAGACATATCCTTTAGCACAAGACATGGACGTGTGGGCGGCAATAGTAAGATCGGTGCAAACATAATGTTACCAAACCCTCAAGTAGGGTGAAGGACCGAGGAGAGCGTCTGGAAAGATTATCTTATTTTCTACTCGTGGTAGTTTTCAAATGGCATGTCGTATATTTAATGCCTTATATGTTCCAGTATTATTTATATGTCTTGTCTTGTGTATTGGTTATAATATGACTTGCCTCCAATATACGGGGAACTGGCCCCTCCACATCGTTCTTATTATATAATGCAGTCTTATCTTTTAATTCTTCAATCCCATATATCCATGCCTCTGGCTGTATTTTTTCTTTGTCTGTCTTTTTAGAATTGTATCTGTCTCTTCTTTTATTTCTTACATTAATTGCCCCACCATTTATATTAATTTTTGTCTAGCTCCTTCTATACTGTCTCCATTTTCTGTATGATTTGTTAATTATTAACTCAACTTCTGTTATCATCTTCGTTATGCTACTTTCTTCTTTGAAAAACCCCTTTCTCTTCTTGAAATTTCACAATAGCAGTTGCTGATTATTCAGATAGGAAACAATGTATTTACTAAAGTAAATCTAAACAATAAAATATCTTCTTCTTTATCGGGTGGTTCTTCATTTAATGAAAGTTGACAATCATCTTCCGCTGTCCTCATAAGGTTTTCATAATTTAAGCCTGTCCATTGCATATTCCTCAGTTAAGATCATTTCTTTCTCCTGATTCCTCGTTTTCCTTCCTTTTATTACCAATTGAGGTAGAAAGTGTTTGTTGTTCCTTAATATGTGCCCTAGGTATGATTGATTGATTGATTTTACGTACTTTATTAATCTTATGCAGTTCTCTGTCTTTGCGGACTCTTTGGAGTACTGTTGTGTTTGTAACATGGTCGGTCCATGGGATTTTCAGTTTCTTTCGGTACGTCGATTACTCGAATGTTTGGAGTCTAAGATTCTACTCCATATAATAAAACATACCAAACATAACACTTCGTTACGCGCAATCTTAGATTGTTAGATTTAAGTTGGGATGGGGATCACAAAGCCCTTGAGTTTTATTAAGCTACTCTTACCTGTTCGATTCGGCATTATATTTCAGTCTCTGGGTTAAGTTTGTTCCTTACCCGAGGCATTTTATTTAGTAGATTTGTTCTAGTATTATTCAATTGGATGTAATAGGAATTGGTACGTTCTAAGATTTAGATATTTTTATTATTTTTGTGTTGGTGGCGTTTATTTTCATGTTGAATTCTTTAATGGTGGAGTCTAGGTCGTCAATGAGGTACTGTAGCCCAACATCGGTGTCAGCTGTTGTAATAGTGTCATCCGCATATTTTATGCTTCATAAGATAATCCCATTCATTTTTATTCTGTGTTGTGTGTTTTCCCATGCTTTGTTGATTATTATTTCAGAATATAGATTGAAGAGGATTGGCGATATAATGCATTCTTGACTCCTGGATTGATAGGTATTTTGCCTGAGATGTAGTGTACAATTCTGATGTTGACCCATTGTTGCCAATATAAATATTTGATTGACCTAATGTCTTTTCCGTCTAATCCGCTGTGCTGGAGGACTTTTATTAGCTTCAAGTGGTTAACTTTTTAGCTTTTTCAAAGTCGATAATGCATATAAAATTATCTTTATTTTGGTTGTAACATTTCTGTAAGAGCATTTGAAGTGTGAAGATTGCCTCTCTTGTCCCCATGCCCGCAAGAAAGCCGAATTGCTCTAGGCTCATATTTGCTTCACATTTTTGGCGAATTCGATTATAAAATACTTTGACGATCTGGCTTATTATTTGATGGCATGAACCACCACGCATTTTAATATTTTTGGCTCGGTTAGTTCTTGGTCGGGGATTGTGAGGTTTTCTTTTATGTCGTGGAATAATTGTGATATATATTCAGTCCAGACTGATATCTTATTTTCAGTGCTACTCATTTGAATTTAAGCGTAGTAGTAATACTATAGAGGTCTGGTTTTGTACGTTATTTTATAAGCAGGATTGAGAAAAGTTGGCATCTCTCCATTTTGTAGAAGGTACATATCACAGTGACATTTACTAACCACTAATAAAAAAAACTTCCATTTCTACACGGTTATCAGCCCAAGGACTTTTCCTATGGGAAAGGGGGAGGCTCAGTTCAATTAGCCGGAATTTACCTTAACTTCACAGAAACCCGCTGAAAAACTGTGAATGTTGATTCACGAACTTTCGTCAACATAGGGATTTAAACTGTCGCTCCTTAATACTCTATTCTTAGTAGCAGACTCTTTCGTTTAGAGGTATGAAATCTGTGACCGATTTGTCGATTTCTGGCGTTACATGCGCGGCCACTCCCTGTCAAAGTTGACAATCCGGTCTACCTGAGTAGTAGATACGTCTTTGTTGCGGTTATTGGGTACCCGATCCATACCATCTGGCCGCGCTAATTCCTAGGATGTTTACATTTCGTCTTTTCATTTCCGCTTCGACGTTTGCGAGTTTTTCATCCGTCCATATACTTCTTATATTCCTTGTAGCTATGCGGATGTATACTTTCATCTTTTCTTTGTTTTTATTTGCTTAAGAGGTGCACCGGAACGATGGCCATCTTAAAATTTTGTTCTACTATTAGGACGTTTTGGAGAAGGTGTTGTACAGACGAAGTTCCGTTTCCTTTCTGTACCGTGTGCTAAAACCGTTCACGCTGTTTCAGCTTCGCTCTTCGTTCTGCCACTTTGAAGTCATTCTTCTCATGCCACTGCATGATAATGATGAAACCGCTGCCCTCCATTATCTTTTGCCATATATGGCTATCCGTACTTAGTTTGACATGCAGGTCGATGCAGTTTCCGGGGTATGGCACCGGGAGCCATAGGTAGCGAGAACCTTGTGGGGACCAGTCACCGCCAACTACCCTTAGACTATGTTGCTGGATGCGACCGTGCTTGATGAAAGCGACTACCCCTACAGCACAACCCCATATATTGCAGATTATGGCATACTCAAAATTTTTAAGTTAAATTGATCTGCAGTGTGATTTATATGTTTGTCGGTAGTAGCTACTGTATGTGTGTGTACAAGTTTTAACTGGCTTGGCCTTCGGATCCTGCTGTTTGTTAGTGTATGTGTATGTGAGTGTTCTTGCTACTTCATCCCCGAGTTTTATAAAGTTTCGTTAATTGTATCCTAATGACAAATGGTACCGTGTATATATGTTATTATATTGCAATTTCCATTATTCATTAATGTGAGTATTGTTATCAAATAGGCGATGAGGGATTAAAAATTGTCACTTAATTTAGTCTGCAATAAAAATAGGCCTCAATCTAAATAATTGTATATGTTCATTTGCCAGACATCATTAATCTATGATCTGTGTTTTCCAAAAGGGGCGATATCTGTATCTGTATCTGCTGGTGCAATTAAAACCTTGAGTAAAAATAGGGGGTGGTGAAATAATAAAGTGAAGATTACTAATGAAAAATATGATTTCAATAAATCATTTTATTTGCACCATATTTTCTTAGCATGTTAATGTACGTGGCAAGTAATATAGATACATAACATATCACAAAAGTTGGCACTACATTTTTCTTCAGAAGATTTTAAAGGGGGCCGTGAGTAATTTACTATCTGAAAAGGAGTGTGGTAGGTGAAATAGTTTGGTAACCTATAATCGAACCTTATTTTACCTAATTTTATCGTAATTGACCTAGTTAAGCCTGCAATTTGTTTCAACATAACATAAAAATCGGCACTTTATATAAACTAGGTCAGTTCAGAGTTTAAGTTGATGTTTGTTTTTTACCAAAAAAAAAATCTTCCATGCATACTTCCGCTAGGCTAAGAAAAGTACATAGTACTGCACATACTATTACTTAAAAGATTGTAAAATCTTGACAATTGTTTGAATTTTTTTGTTATATTTACAAAATTATTTCGTAATTGAACTCAACGCAATATCTATGACAAAGAAAAATACCATACATATGCAAAACACACATTATACGTTCCATTGCATGTTACGATGGATTGGGTTACTTGGAAGCTGTCGCACTTACGACATAATCATTGTCGAGGGAGAGAAAGTTCAATTCTTTCCTGCAGATCATAAATCCTGCCGCCTAGAATATCCCGTAACGGTTACAGAAGAGCATAAGTCACGCGCTACAATCAAAACCAGCATAAATATTCCTTCCGTGTTCAAGTTTTTCCGAAAACACCGGTGCTGTTCTTTTAAAACAATATTATCCATTTTTATAAAACCCAAACAATGGTGCACGTACATATTTGTATTAGTCGAGGATAAACATTGAAGTGTGTTTGCAATAGTTCATTGTTTGGTGCACACACAGACGTGGTCCTATTGTTGGGAGATCGAACGGATGTAGTAATCACAATTATCTGTGCGCGGGGCCGCGCTCGCGTCAATTTCGTTTCCACTATGTTGTTAGCAACCAGGCCGTGTTTATCGGGTGTTTGTTTAATCATTGCGCGACGGTGCAATATTTGCTGGGGCGAGATAAAAAAGACATTGGAATGCACGTTATGTATGTAATGGGAGCGTGCTTACTTTCTTAATGCGGGAGATTTTTTTTAGTGAAACGTGTGGAGTTATTAAATGGTACAAGCGCGCGTGGCTTTATTTACCAGGCGATTTATTCCACGTGCATTTCAGTCGAGTTTATTGCAATTGCAATGCGGAAAATTGCAAGTTTTAATAGGACACATGATTGCTGTTAATTAAAACTGGTCAATTACAAGCTTTTTTTGTTCGTATAGATTAAATTCAAACATGCAACCTTACAACTAACGGTATAATAGGGTTAGGCTTAAAATACAAATAAAATAAAATATTTGATTAAAGAATATGGTCCTAAAACTTTTCACTAACTGTTAACGGCAAAATAGGGTTAGGCTTAAATAAAATTATAATTGGTGGTAAAACTTTTAATAATTACCATTTTCGTAGAATATTCTGATGATGCTCGAACTAACTGAGTATATTTCTATGATTAAAAAAGCAGTTTCACGGCCATTCGCCAGTTTCCGATAATTGCTATTCCGTAAGTCGTTTTACGGCAAAAACTAGAGAGTTTAAAGTATAATTGAACGATACTTACTTAGTTTTTATCACAAATTAGTTACATTTTGCAACTAGTTTTGCCTAAGTTCTAGCCATTTTCGAGCTCCTCCAATGATTCGGAAGAAGTGCAACTAAAATGTGAGATAAAAAACGTGGTTTTTATCCTTTAAATGAATAATCACAGAGTAGACGTATCAACAATCCTATATTAGAAGTTTAATTGTTTACAGAAAAACGACTATTAAAACTATTAAAAAAAAAATTAAAAAACTACTATATTATGCATTACAGTTTTTAACACTTATTGGCTGAATTAATCTTATTCAATAAGACATTAAATATTATTCTGCCAAATACACAATGCTTGTTATACTGTATTTGATATTTCATTATTTTTTGGAAAATACATAATACGGGTCAAAAATAATCGGTGAGTGGAGTATTGTTCTGGTTCCATAACAAAGTACTGTCATTGTAAATACTAATGATTAAAGACATTACAGGTAACTTGTAACTGAAAACACTGCCATTATTAACCAAGTTACATTTTAAGTAATGTATACGTCGTGTTTGTTTTCAGTACATCGTCTCGCTGGGGCATTAGCACTAACTACTTCGTGTTGTACCATACTAATTTACAATAATCTGCAAAACACGCACATAAATTCAAAATATTGTTATTACATTACCTAACTATTATTACCAGCACTTCCAACAATGAGCTCTGCACTGGTAATTGGATTCGTATCTTTTTTGTTACATGAGACGGACGAAGCCCCTATGTGGAGTTGTGAGTCACTTGAATGATCAATAAACCACGTACGGTGCTCGGAAGGTGGATGCACTTTAACGTATTCTATAGCATTAGAATAATAAAAAGCATAGTCGTATTTAGTAAACGAATGATTCCAATGCATAAATATTGTATGGAAATTGCTTAACGTAGTAAGACTTCCTGGGCAATTATTATTCTTTGCCATTAGTAAATCATTGAAAGGTTTAAACTGAGGTTAAATTTAAAACGCGTCTTAATTATGCGAATGTTTCTTTAACAAAATTCTGGTTAATGAACCTTACAAATAGGTGTTAATTCAAACAAAAAGAAGCCTAAATGTCTCAGTTTTCAATTTCCTGATTGCATCATACCAGTAACGCTTAATACAAATGGAGGGACGAGAAAAAGGAGCTAAAAGAAATAATAAAATTCAGTTTATTATCTCATATAACTTTGTCTTAATTTGTTTGTGGAAACCGGCCGGAGGAAAGTCCATGGTTACGAACGGTAAACTATGAACTGCGATTCTCCGATTTAGAAAAAAAATATCACTACATTTATGAAATTATTCACAAAATTCTTATAAATTATTCCCAGCAAAAAAAACTTTATAGGGCTATTAGCCGTGAGGCTTTTCCGCCGGTCAAGGGAAATGCTCAGATGAGTTTAATGACCCGTTAGTTAACTTAACTTCACAGAAACCCTCTGGAAAAGGTGAATATCGCCTCCATGGGATTCGAACTCAGACTCCCCAATGGCCAGTACAAACAGACAACCTCTCTAAACACTCGGTCACTGAGCTGGGTTATTTCGAGTATGTTATTAGAACTTACAAAATTGTAGCTCAAATAGAAATTGAAGTGTTTTTATTGTTGTTAAAAATATCGATAGAGTAGTTATAATAATAAATTATTTAGAAATAAATATTAGCAATATATACAGATTTGCATAAAAATCGCAGAAAATATAAAAATAATAGAAAATTTATTTTAAAAAAACTTCCATCTTTATAGGGCTGTCAGCCCTGAGGCTTTTCTGCCGGCCAAGGAAGAAGCTCAGGGGAGTTTAATCACCTGGTATTTACCTTAACTAATCAGAAAACTTCTGAAAGGTGATTCGCGAAAATTCGCCCCGGCGGGGTTCGAACTCGGGCTCCCCAATGCTCAGTACGAGATGGACGACGCCTCTAACCACGTGGTTATATTTATTTTATTATACACAAAAAAAGAATGTTTTAACTGATTATAATACGTAAAGTAAATGTACACTAGTCACATCAGATTTTTCTAATATCGTTATTGCAGTTTACGTACGAATACGAATACGTCTATTATGCAATAACATAATTTTTTATAATGTTGTAGCTCGTATGTATAAAAATAGATTCAAAAAATAACTCTAAAATATCATTTTATGTTTTTTCTTAAAGCAGGTTTAATCTTAAGGGGCGCCTTTAGACTCATATGAAAGGGACAAGAAGTTTTGAAACCTATACCGATAGTTTAAAAATATTTCAAAAACGAAGACATTTAGGCTTTTCGAATTTGTATTCGTAACTAGGTAAACGGTAGTAATTTTACTTAAATTACAAAATTCATGACTCTTGACTTGCCTATTAGCCTATAGATTCTTTTAAAATGAGCATTGGAAGTTGACTTTATTTGACGTTCTCATTTCACCTTCTATTTAGATATATATTTTGTCTAAAGAGAAACTCGTATAGAGCATTTTCAAGTGTAAAAGATATGGCATTGTAAAAAATTAAAAATGCCTTGAAACCGCATGCCATTTTATTATTGAACTATCTACTAATTTGTTTTTAAATGTTGATAAAATCCAGTTTAATTTAAGTTTTTTTAAAATAATTTTAATGATTTGCATTGGCGCTGTAATGAGTGGCCTTCTCCAATTTGTTGTACCATTATTTCTTTATTATTATATAACAGCCTTAATATTACTAACAAATTACAAATAAACCGTTTCATTTAACAGTATTACGACATCAACATTAAACGTATGTTACATTCAATTTGTGATCGATTTTCAAAGTGAAATCGATTAATGGCACATACGGTTACTGAGTATGAGCGCTGCACGATTTTTTTTGTAATGAATTCTCTCCCCGAAGAAGCAGGAAACATGCCGTCAGGTGCTTTCCTGTCTGCACCGCATGCATTATGCATAGCGTACCGCACAGATGACGTTTGTAAAAAGATGAATAAAGGCCGTATGGTAACGCACTTTTCATTACAACTTGTGTATTCAGTTGCGTGTGCAAGCTTGAAATCGATTCGGTTGTTATACCTATGCAGCGTTAAGTGACTTTGTATGCCACAGCCTTCCTCGCAATTTAACGATTAATTATGATTTCATGCCGGGGAAGGTTACGAAACGTATGCCGAATAAAAACAAATAGTCGTGCCGATTTATCGGTTGTTGCAACAGTATTTCAAACTGAAACGTGATTAGTACAATTTGTAATTTTATAGCTAAATTCTGCTATTGTTCTATTTAATCGTTAAACATAAATATTCTAGGCGGTCCATAATGAATCACTTGTTTGAATTAAACACAAATGCAATTTTTTTGTTTTAAATGAGCGGAGAACTAGTTTTACGTTTAACCTAGCAATTCTACATAATTCCAGGTAATATTTTTTGGCAAGATCATAGTATTTCAGAAATTATAGAAGGCAAAGACTGCACTGGCT
Source organism: Lordithon lunulatus (assembly GCA_963942505.1). NCBI lineage: Eukaryota > Metazoa > Arthropoda > Insecta > Coleoptera > Staphylinidae > Lordithon > Lordithon lunulatus. Next base: position 41,283,117 of record OZ012668.1, read on the forward strand.
TTAACACTGGGAAAGGATGGAAAACGAAAGAGAGGTGGTAGAGATATATAACGGACCAGAAATAAATAGACAGAAAGGTCACGAGGACAAAAAATATAATATAATTTGAAGAGTAAAAGCACAGAACTGCATTGAATAGAAAACAATTATCAAGTTATAGGTCACAAATATTTCCTCCTGTGATCTTCATACAGGTCCAGAATCTCTTTATTAGTTCTTCTTTCTAGGCTGCCTCTGTTTTTCCATACATATATACTGCGTAGTATTTTCTTCTTTCTTTTAGTATGAATTACATTTTCTTTTTCATTGTCCATGATTGGCTGGATTACAGCACAGTTGGTCTGGTTTTAGTCTAAATATTGTCATTTTTCATCGAATCTTTTTACATTATTATCCTATTTAATCCTCATGCATCTGTTTCCCTGTCCGTTTTAAACGACAATTATTTATTTGGATTTCTTCCCTCACACCAATTATAATATAGCCTCAATCTATATTATAATTGGTGTGAGGTATATGTTAGTTTATATTTTTTTTAATTTTGTATTTTTGTTTCTGCGTATTGTTTATTGGCAGAATTTTCTTAAAAGTTTTGTGCGACTATGTCAAATAATGAGTTTTTTGGTGTTCTTCATACAAATCTTATATTTTTTCCTAACCAACCACAACACAATATTAAGAAAACGAACTAAAACTTTCACCCATTGTTCTTTGTTATCACTGATATTCTGTGATAATTTAATATTTGCCCACATCTCTCGCAGTAGTAACCTGCAATCTCTCACCACTCTCTAACATACCTATGGCCCACCACTTACTAATTCGGTTAGTGTCTTGCAGCAGTATATTGGGGTGTTGATTTCTCCACACCCAGCAAATGCTTAAGCAATTAACCTTGTTCCCTCATCATAGGTCCTTCACACATACATCCCACAACTTAGACGCTAGGTTCATATTTTCTTTTCGCCAAGATTCCCATTATTTCAACGTCAATCTCCAAGCGATCCTTGCCCTCACGTACACTTATATATACTCTCTACAATTAAACATAAAACCTAGGTACTTAATATATTCAAGCCAATTATCCCACCCTTCCATTTAGATTCCTCTACTTTCCATCTTCTTCGTGTATTTCAAATTAGCACCTATTTTTCATTGTTTTTTCTGCATTTTTTATCCTTTTGAGGTGGAAATCTTCACCCATGCCTTACCCCCACCACCATGTGTTAAAGGCATGGGTGCTGTTGGATTCACAGCGTGTCCGATCCGGGGCACCTACCAACTAAAACCAACCTCACGCTCTGTCGCTCGGGGCTTTTCCTCCTCAAAGTCGTTCTAAGCCATCTTGCGTCAGTCATTCAGTCCGGTCTCTTAGTATTGACTGTTTCCACGTCTTGTCGCAATTGTCGTCGGTCAAATATTTCGTCACTAAGCTTGTGTTACATCAAGGGCCGCGTCATGTGTCTTCGACTACGTCTCGACCTCGCAGGTAGTCTGGTCCATGTCTTGTCGCAATTGTCGTCGGTCATATATTTCGTCTCTAAGCATGTGTTACATCAAGGGCGTCGTCATGTGTCTGCGGCTACGTCTCGACCTCGCAAGTAGTCGTCGAATATCCGTTTTAACACTGTCCTGGCAAACCGTACCACTATGTCCCAGTTTGCGTTGTTTTGCAGCATACTGTTTCCCAGTTTTCCTTGGGCTGTTTCACCCATCTCTAGCCAAAGGGTGTTCCTGTCACTATCGTTGCAGGTGAAGATGGTGTGTGCTGGACCATCTGCCCCACTGCAGTATCGGTATACAGCTGTTTTAGCTTTGCCTATACGGCGTAGATACTCCTGGAATACTCCATGGCCAGATATGCGTGGTTCAGTGGTCCAACTCTCCATGCACTTGATTCACCCATGGTTTGAATTAAGGGATAATCTTCCTCCCACCCCTGTTGACACTCCGCCGCCGGGCTACTATCGCCATGACGTCGGCGAAGGCATGGAGCTCGCATCATCTGGTAACTTGAACCTAAGGGCGTCGTCGTAGGCGGACGACGTTACAAATAAGGGGGCCCAGTACGGATCCTTGTGGGGCAACCCACCCTTTACCACGAATCTTGTCGGCTCTTCGGTGCCTTCGTACCCTCTTACGATCACTGATGAATCCTCCAATCAGCTTGATTAGGGGTTCGGGCACTCCGCAGGACATCCATGATCGACATCCATGGTAGTGAGTTGAACGCATTAGTTACGTCCAGGGTGACCATCATGCTGTGCCTGCGTGTCCTCCATGTCCCTACTTTTGGTTCCGTGGCTAGGGGGCATACGGCCAGAATGGCGTCTGTTGTCGACCTCCCTTTCCGAAATTCACCAGTCGAAGGCCTCGGTCAGCCGGTCTGCTATAAATCGCTCCATGACCTTGGCTGTTCCATTAAGGAAACATGTGATGGTGGGAAGTCGGCCGACTTCTCCGGTTTAGGGATAATTAACAGCCTTGCTGACGACTTTCATCGAGGGGGAAGGATATCTTCGTCTAGGCACTTGTTAGTGATCTGGGTTAGGAGTTTTGCAGCCTCCGGCGCTGCTGCCTTCAGGACTTCGTTCAGGTCCTCAGGCCTTCTTGTTGCGTAGTTTGTTTATGGTCTGCATGTCTTCCTCCTCGTTCTAGTCAGAGCGGTTAGTAATGTTGTTACTGGTCTAGCGCTTGGATCTTGTTTCCCCTGCGCTTGTGTTTGTATCAGGCGGAAAAGGGCTGCCACTACTCCATGTACCGTGGCTTGCTTCATGCTAAGGCGGGTGGGCCGATGGGTCCGATCTTATGCATCCTGTCCAAGTACATACATAACGTCATCTCATCCGCACAGGCTAGAATACACAACATATTTCACTACCACACCACCCGCCTGCTCCCTCCTTAACACTTTCTCCATCATACCCGTTTATATATTAAACAATAGAAGACTCAGCGGGAACCCTAGCCTTACCCCTACATTCATTCCGCGTTTTGGCCCTGTTTGCTTGTTCATTTACTCACCCATTCCATCACAGAGTCAAACACAAATCTCATCTTCAGTAAATGAAGCATACTCTGCTTTCAAATCGACTAAACACCTGATACACATTCACACCCTTTTCCGACATGGGTGGCCATTTTCGCTAGAGAGAAAATTGTTCGCTCGTCCCTCTAGCATTTCTGAGTGCCTGGTAATGGTAATAGTTTAATTTTAAGCTCCTCCTCCAATTTATGCCACCATAATTTTCACTCGCATCAGTCGGTATTTTATTTATACAGTGCAGAATCTGTCTATGCTTTTACCCAAATGCATGCCGCCTTTCTTACCTTCAGTCGACTAAGATCAGTTTCCAAGTGTGCTATAGAGATATCTTCTACGCTGCTCTCGCTATACTTCCAATTATTTTTCCATGCTCTCCACCAGTTTAACCATACATGTATTCCGATATCGATTTACGTTTGTTTCTTTCGTTTCTTCAGTATCTCCCATATTTCCTTTTCCGACCTACATTATTTCATTATTATATTAGCTAATCATCATAACTCTTCTTGTTTGCTCACATATCTTTTATAATTCATCTTATACATCTAAATTCTGTCTTTTTCCCTGTCTACCATCAATCCATTCCGCTACCACTTACCGTCACGCTTCCTTTTTCTTCCTGAATAGTTTATCGTACCAAATCTATTCCCATACTACCTGCTACAATTTCTCCTCATATGTTCTTATATGATTCTCACTCCACCAACATCTTAGTTAGATACTCTTATCTTCCCTAATTCCTCTATTTCCTGTATAACCACTACAATTGGAACATGATCCGCCATTTTCAGGTTTGAACCTACTTCAGTACAGTATCGTACACAGCGTGTAAACGATCATGTCTTCTATTCTTCATTTTACAATGTGCAGTTGCCCTTCATTGACTAGAGTGAAGATATTTCCCGCATTCCTGATTGAGCACCGTTCCTTATGTCCCTTAGCCATGACTATTGCTTGCGACAAGAACTTCTTTTTCTTCTATTTTCCCCATTAGAACCGGTCTTAGAATCGGTTATATAAACCAAATAACTCTCGATTCATATTAATTTCTAATCTGTGATTTTAAACTTTTGACAACTTATAACACATAATGCGTCTTTGCCATATATACACAAGAGGTACATGAGGCTATGAAATGAAATGTTGTGGCAGCGTAAGTTATTATAGGCTATATATAATATCTAACAACCCTTAAGCGTAGGTTAATAGGTACATCTCTTCTACAGAGGTATTTTTGAAATTTGATAATTTAGTTCTTGCTGCTGCTGTTCTTATTTTGATTTCTTCGTCGCAGTCCAGTATATCGTTTATAATGCAGCCCAGATACTTGTTGACTCTTTCCAATGGTATTTTGTTAACTTCTAATTGTGATTAGTGATGCTGCTGTCTACTGATGCGCATATTGTTTGACATCGCAATGTCAATTGTTAATCCAACTTATCCCATTCTATTTATATTGCTTAAAATATTTTGTACGTCGTCTATGCTGTCTGCAATTATGGCCGTATCATCGGCATGTTTCATATCACTTATTGGTATTTCCCTGATATTTGCCCCATTCGTTTGTTCCTACATTGCCATCTGGAAATCGCAATTTATAGTCATTATTTTAGTGAATAATAAAATAATTTAATAACTAAATTAGGAACATTTATTTCGTAATTTTTTCTGTCCATACATAAATATGTTAAATTCGTTAAGTGCTCATAATTGGTTTGAATTATGAAGACAATGGCGTATTATTCTAATTCATAATTAGCAAGCACCTAGCTGTTGTAATTGCCGTAACAATAGTCTTAATTATATATTAAATGTTTTAATTTAAAAAAGGTTAATTCAAAGCGCATACAAATTAAATAATAATTACTAATGATATTATGTAAATTTTGTACGTGAATTTAAATGCTGCGTAACTATTATGTAAATAACTTAAAATAGAAATATTACACTGAACACATAAAATATAGATTTTTACTACATACGTTATGAACAAAATAAATTGAACCTATCACTAATTCTATTCTAATATTATATTTGAATCATTAACAAATATGCTAATTAAATATATATTATTATTATTATTATAACCAAAATGTGTTACTCTGGAAAGCGATCTTTATAGATTTAAGCTACCTACAAAGATCGCTTCCCAGATTAACATATTTCATCGGTAACATTGCTTTTGTTAGTCATTTGTGCATTAAAGTAATGAGAGAGAAACAATTTTTATTTGGATATAAGTAATGTTTTCTGTAATATGAACTTTTTGTATTAAAAATAGTTGATTCCAATGTCAAAGCAGTAATGTTGACAATTTCTAGCTGTATAAATATTATCCGTAACCATGTTTTTTGCAACCTCGGCTAACATAAAATTGTGTCCGATTTGAAAGATTTAGTTATTCGTGGTTTGGGCAACGTTTTATTACGTATATATGTATATGTATTTATATATATATATATATATATATATATATATATATATATATATATATATATATATATATATATATATAATTGGACTCAATGTCACAGCCCTGGAAAGAGGACGATTTTCTATACTAGAAATTGAAATATCGGCCACGAATAAAGAGGTATTTACACACGTGTTTATCCTCACAATACCAATTTCATTATTTATTAGAAAATTTAAGAATCAAAGTGACACTATTTTATTTAGGTTTAATATTTTTGACAATCCTCCACAATCCATTATTAAGATTCTAACTCTATAGTATATTTAAACGAACAATACAAACTTTTTTGCTAGAAATGTCCTGTATGAGCTCTACGTATCCAGTCCTGTGAGGTTTTAAATAATTATATTTAGATATTTATTTTAAATGAATTTTTGTATGGTAGACACTATTGTTAAGATTTTAAATACTATTCGTTTGTTTTTGTCACAAAAAGAATTAATATATGGAAATATTGTTGTATACGAAGAGTTTAGCTACTATTGTGGAAAGGAAAATGAATTATCTATCTATCTATCTATCTTCGAAAAATTACGTTAAGTAATATAGTATATTGGGACCAGAATGACTTGACTTGAAAAATTCAAGTCATAATTATAATTTGTGCGCCCTGAATAAATACATTTTCCAATTTTTTCATCTGACACTCTAGCCGACATCAGAAACGTCACAGGCTATTTTTTAGTTATATAATTTGCTCCCATATAATTGGTGAATTTAGTTGTTAGTTTTAGTTTTAGTAGTCGTAATATTTACTTATATAAATTTTAACCATATCAATTAAATAAATTTGCTAATATTTTAATGCGGCTTAAATATAAGATTTTTTCATCAATTGTGGAGTAATGACTGGCATGATGTTAATATATTTTGACGCTAAAAATATCTAACGAGCCTATTAATTTGTTTATAATATACAAATATCAATAAGTCTATTATGTGGTAATTAATTTTCAATGAAGGAGATGAATAAAACTACTATGTATTTTACCATGTTATTTATTGTTTAAAACATATATTTTCCCATATGATATATAAAAACAGACGTCGCTACGGCTATAGCTAATTCTCTATTTATATTCCTATACATATTTTACAAAATTCCTGTATTTTATTAGAAATGAAGCAAATTGCATCTCTAACTGAAATGACACTTTCCCAATGTCAATTTTTCAACAATGTATGTACATTCGATTCAGGTAAAGTGTGTTTTTGTTGAAAATATCGTTATAAATATAAATAATTCGTAATTAAATATTAGGCACAGATTTGCATAACAATCGCGGATAAAAATATGAAAATAATTAAATTAAAAAAATAAATAAAAATATTAAATTTAATAAAAGATTCTATTGCTTGATAGATTCTATTTTAATTATTATGATGCGTATGATAGAACTGTTGTGTGCACTGCCCACATCATATTTATTATTCTGTAACAGTTTTTGCTTTCTTTTCAAAAATGTTACAATATTGTTAATTGGGAGTTTCTGTAGATTACATATTTACCACACATTACAGTTAATATTAATTTTAATACATGAAATTAAGAACGCATTATGAAATGTACTTGAAACGGCAAATACTAAATCAAATGCGCGGAAATAATCATTGTTGTATATATTGCGCCCACGGAGAAATTAGCACAATTTCTCACGTGCAATCCAGACACGAGGCCCATTTACCTTGAAAACATTCGATTGTGTGAATGTCAATTTTCAATGCCACTCAAATTGTTGAATAGTTAATGCAAACAATTCATGCAATTGTAATTTCTGGTGTTTGAAAGTGAATCGTGCGCGGTGTGTACTCTCGTGGCAACGTTCGAAAGTACAGAGGATTTCTGAGTATGTTGTAGTGAGGCACAGTAGATGGCAGCGCTGTACACTCACGAGATTAAAATAAATCATAAAGTACAAATGCTACATGTGCATTAATTATTAATAAAAATGAAATAAAGTATTTTATTCGTGGATCAAAAATACTTTTAAATGAAATAATACTTTTGTGGGTTTCTTGAATATTGTACGAATCAAATTATCTGATCATAATTTTCACCTGAATGATATTGAATTTGAAAAATATGGCTTGTTCTGGTTTCACGACAGGGGCCTTTCTAGCATTCCCAGAAATTACAAAAACACATCATATACTATGTATATATAAGGCCCAGCTCATTGACACAGTGATTAGAGCGAATCACCTTTCACAGATTTTCAGAGGTTTTCTGTGAAATTAAGGTAAATACCAGGTGATTAAACTCCTCTGAGCTTCTCCCTTGACCGGCGGAAAATCCTCACGGCTGTTTTTTTACTATGGATCAACACATCAATCAACATAATAGTAAAACAGGCGTATGTTAAAACACAATTTTAATCGAATTGCGTTATGCTGTTGATGTAGCATTTCCTGCTTTTGTTTTCTTCTTCTTGCTTTCTTTCCTATTTCATTCATTTTGTTGCCTGCCGTTCGTCCGTCTGCATTAATAATTATCAACAATTATGTCCGTCCGTCCTTTTTTCTTAAAGACTTTCAATTATCAGTTTCTGTTAAATTGTAACTCTGAATGATTTATATTTAAAAAAAAAACATTAATTTATATCAAATTGGTTAATCAGAATTGTTGTTTAACTCTTCCCGGCATATGTTCATCATAAATTGAATTCTAGCAAGTAAAACATTACATTTTATATGTATCAACATATTAATTAAATAATAAACTAATTTATTCATGGCTGAATGGATACATAGACGTGGACGTAATTTATCTGAATAGTCATATATGTTTTTTTAATTTTGTAATATTCAATAGAATTGCCAATATTATGTTGAAATTTTGGACTTTTTGGTTTATACATTTATTACAAATGTTATGATCAAAACATCAATTCAATGTCAAATCTCTTAAGATTCTGCATAAGTATATATTAGTAATAGTCATATTTATTTCTTCATACAAATAATCTTCCTCAGATAATACATGTTTAAAGGTAAAATATACAATTTATAAAATCCCCAAAACTCAGAAATATTGATGAATATCAATATGCCAAATCTTTATATCCAATAATTCAATATTGATTTTATTATTGTTATATATTGTGTATTGTTATATATTTTGTAAATAATGTATAATGCAAATGTATATTAAACAAACAGAAATATTAAAAAATCATTGTTTAGTATTACACTGTCTAACAAGAGTTTAATTACACGTTTTATTGATTTTACTCATATTACGTGTTCTACTAATTATACTTATTTTATTCCTGGTATAGAATAATCTAGAGAAGATGATATCCTAGTACTATAATTATTCTGAATTGGGCAACGCTACTAACAACTGCCCTTAGTCTTATGGATCGTACTTCTCAAGAACTGCATTCCAAAATCGAGCTGATTCAATGAAGAATACGTCTGGTTATCTAGGGTTACTATTCTCCATTATAACCAATAGATTGATTACGGGATTCATATTCACTATGGATCTTTAAAATGTGTATTTCCTATACGTAATTGAATCCATACACCGACAACTTTATAAGAATGAGAATGCTAAAACTTGGATAACATCTGTCATTGGAGAATGAATGGCATCTTTTCAAATGTATATCTGTTTCCAGTATAGAGAAAGTAATAATAAAATAAATTTCCTAGAAAAGTTGTTTATTGGTGCAAATTATCACTATTATTTATCGGTTGAGTACATTTCCGCAGTGGATTACCGCTTAAAAGAACGTACTTGGGTCGGTAAATACGTAAATATTCATGTCTTTAGAGGAAGAGATATTTTTAATGGATGACAAAAAAGAAGTAACGGAAGCACAATCTATACACAAATTGATAATAACATGATAAATTAAATTATTCTGATTGATAATCGTAATTATATATATATATATATATATATATATATATATATATATATATATATATATATAATAAGGTGCTGACTGTAATACCTTAAGACGACTTTGGTTAAATAACGAATATGTTTATTATGTTGATTAAACGTGGCTGAATGAAGCATTTTATAAATTACCCACTAATCTGGATACTATTTAGAAATAACCCGGTTAATACAGAACAAATTATAATTTGTTAGAATTTGTTCATTACAAACTGTTTAATATGTTAAAAGAATTAAATTCAAGTTTGGGATGTAGTATTGTAAAATACAGAGGCCATTAAACTATATTAACGAAACTTTGTAAACTATTAATTATTACGAATGGCGATAACCCACTGAAATGAATTCCGGTATTTCACCTTTCCATCTGACACCTATGCAAAACTACTTTTTAATAAAAAAAAACTAATAGTAGCAATGACCTACTACATTTAAATAAATTTGCAATTTGTAGACAAAATATTTTACATTTATTCTTAAAACTATCTATTCAGCTGAGATTTACTTTTACTCGCATTTCTATTCTCATAATATGTATGTACAATATAGAGTCAAAGCTGTTGGCATTTTGTAGCATAAAATCAACAATATTGCATGTTTATTTCCTCTTCTTCAACACATACTTAAGATCTACAATATAAATAAATTTGTTTACATAGTCTGTTATTAAATTTCTTCATAAAGCAAGTAAGCTGAGATTTACTTATACAGTAAATTCCGCTTAATTTCGACCTATCGGAACCAAATAATTTAGTCTCAATTAACCGGCTGTCGCACATATCTGCAGATATAATTTTAATAATTGTCACTGAAATAATTCTATTCTCATAATATGTATGTACAATATAAAGTCAAAGCTGTTGGCATTTTGTAGCATAAAATCAACAATATTGCATGTTTATTTCCTCTTCTTCAACACATACTTAAGCTCTACAATATAAATAAATTTGTATACATAGTCTGTTATTAAATTTCTTCATAAAGCAATTAAGCTGAGATTTACTTATACTGTAAATTCCGCTTTATTTAGACCTATCGGAACCAAATCATTTAGTCTCAATTAACCGGGTGTCGCACATATCTGAAGATATAATTTTAATAATTGTCACAGAAATTAATTTGATTCTATGTACATATGTAATTAAGAAAAAGGTAAATATATAGTCTTAGGTGTAACGAGTTAGGGTGTGTCGAGTATGGCGTGAAAATAATAACCATTCCCAAAAGATTACCCACCATGATTATTTCTAAATATAAGAACACATTTGTCCATGTTTTGTTACTGTTTAAAACAATCCACATTGCTACGTCTCGCCACGCCTATTTTTATCATAATAAAATGGCCCAACTAAGCGGTTTATTGTCCCGAAAATTCGACTGAGATTCGTGTAATTTGTATTTATTGGGACCCACTCGTTCAAGATGTATTCTTAATAAGTTACTCTTCCAATTACCCGGAATTTGTTATAGATTTCAATTCGTATAATAATTGTAAAACATTTTATTGCCATAAAAACACAATACATAAACAAAGACTCCATTATTAAAACCATACAATTGCATTTACGCACTATTTATCCTTGCATTACATAATAATGAAAATGACAGTATAATACTATTGGGTTGCTATTTATGTATTGAGAATGAACAATAGAAACAATGAGGGGGTGTAGAAACTTATTTATTGTTTTTCAAAATACTCTCCTTTAAGATCTACACATGTTTGTATTCGATTAAACCAATTGACATATTAGCTTTTCTACTCCGAAGTAGTATAATAGTATAATAATAATATTTATTTTATTTAATATAAATTTTAGATTGTTAAATTGTACGGAATCCAACGCGAACAAATCTTTTTGATGACTAAATTTTCATGTAATATCTTGTCATACTAACGCCCAGGTATGCCTCAATAACTCGATAGGTCACATGACAAACTTGCATTATCATTATGAGTACAAATATTTTCTGGCACAACGACCGATTTTGGACGACCTTTAAATTGCAAGCGCCATAACCATTTTGATAAGGCTTTCATCATCCAATGCATACACTTTTCTTTCATACTTAGCCAGTCTACCCGCTGCTTCAAACGTCATTTTCATACGGTTCATCTCTTGCAGCACTATGTATATTGGTGTTGAACTTTCTAAATCTTTCTAAATCCACACCTGCATACAATTGTACCTGACCCATTTTCACTTATTTTTGTTCCTATTATGTACATCAGTATACTTCTAATACACACAACCCATATGATGTCTTGTACATGGAAACTATCGCTCAACCTTTCCTATTTTTTGTTGCTGCCGCTCTCGCTTTCTTGTACACATATGACATAATTCCTTTCATACTTCCGATACTTGTGAGGACGAAGCCCCAGTACTTAAAGCATCTACGTTATCTACGCTAACCCTTTGCGTCTTTAATACTTCTTCCCCGCTTGCTGGACGCTGACCCCCACTGAAATTAAATCTATTTCATTTGTCCATATCGACGGTCAATTTCCACATTCGAAGTAGCATATCAGTCTTTCCGACATTTTTGTCAACTCAAGAAACGACAATCCTAACAGTAATACATCGGCAGCGTATGCAAGAGACCACCACCCCCGCTTGGCTCAGTTTTAGTACTTCATACATGTCTGCAATAAATATATTAAAAAGGAATAGACTTAATGGACACCTTTGCCGGAAACCCTTTGTTCACTGAAACGTCTATTGACCTCTTGCTGTCGCATTTACTAGCACGTGAAGTTTTCCGTTAAGATTCTTTCAAATTCACTCTGAGCTATTCCGATATGCCCCTTTTATTCAAGCACTCAATACCCGCTCTATACTATCAAACGCGGCTTTCAGAACAACAAATAGTGCATATACCTTGCCTCTGACATAGTTTAATGTCATTATTTAATCAATTCATCATTATAATGGTGCCCGATCCTTTTCAAAATCCTTCATGTACTTCTGGTAGCACGCCATTTATGTGTACCTTTCTCTGCAGTCTTCGTCCAATGATTTTGCATCCACTTTATATAATGCATCCATAGCCAACTTTTTAAATACTGGAGCTATATCTGCCGGTTTCCAAAGAGTAGGAAGTTCTTCCTGTCTATTTTAAATAAACAGGTGAACAATATGTTCCTACCGGTTATGGTCAGCTGTTTCCAGGCTTCACCTTTGACTTTATCCGGCAGCTTTAGTTCTTTTTATCACCTTCATAGGCTCATCCAACTCTTCTCGTGCGAAGTTACTTGCACTATCGACTCTTCGTCAGATATTAACTCAGCTGCTTCTGGTTGTAGTAGATTTGCGAAATTGTGACAGCCATGCTAATCACGCCCGCTTGGACTTGTTGCGGCAGGCTGTTTTGTTTCAGAAACTCCTACAGATGGCCTTTCTTACTTATTCTTTCAATGTGGGATATCTCCCTATTACGCCTTGGTCGTGGATATTGCTTTTTTCCACTTCCTCTCAGCGTTATATATTGTTCCCTTGTCTGCGGTCTCTTAACACTACTCTGGTGGCTTTCTTAACTCTATTAAATTCCTCGTGGAATCATCCTGTCACTTTTCATTGCCTTATATCTACTTATTTCCTTATGGTAGCTTCAGTAGCAGCTTTTACTAGCTGTTCCATTGTATTTACATCCGCTAGATTGACCTTCTCCAAGCTAACTTGGTACTGGGCTATGGCCTTATCTCTTCCAAATGAATACAATAGGCTTTTGACTTTCTATGTTAGCCACTTTACTAAAATCAATCGTTATTTGGAAGTGATCAGACATTAATTCCCTCACCTAACAGAGAAATATGTTACTTCTGCCCAAGCATTATTACATACTAGTCCCTTTCGTTTATCACTCTTGGCTGGTACGGGTTTATTGTTTCTTGTTCTATTTGCCGCATAATTCTACCTCGGTTCTTACAACCGGCGGCGCACGACCGCAAGACCTGAGCGATACTGCACGCCAAGGGGCGACTAGCAATGATAAACCATGCTAAACGAAAACGCCTACTATCGCATAGTCTATAATGGAGTTGCTTACATACTCCGTTCAATATATTCCAGCTTCCATCATGTGTCCACTGTGGCCATCCCCTACCATCGGAATTTATCGTTTTATCCTTTGACGCTCTAACTCAACATCTTCATAAACGTTTGGAATGCTTATTATCCTTGCCCACTCCGAATCTTACGTTCCAATCTTATGTTTAATATACTCCAGCATCTATAATCTGTTTGTTGAACTTCTCCCTTTTCGTTTAGAATGCTCGTTGTCCTTCCCCACTCCTGTTCTTATGTTCCAATCTTCCCCTATGACCCATGTAATGTCTAAATAATTAGCATAGTATCTACCATTTATAAAGATTCAATCAGTTGACGTTTTCTAGTATAAGTTGAATAGTATTACACTAATTCTTTGAATAATGTCTCTGATACAATTTACTAGACTTAATGTTGATAAGTCCCTAATGAAACATATGTTTGCAGAAATATTAATGTATTCCACATATATTTGCTGTAAAATATAATAGAACTCTTTGGATATATAAATAATTAGTTTGTCTTTCCAATATTTGATTTTTTTATTTACTCCTTTTAGAAATGCGCCATTTCGTTGTATCACCCAAGGGTTTAACGCAATTATATAATACGGTTTGAAGCGCCGCGGCATTTCAAATATTTCCAGCGCCGGTTCATGTGTCCCACATGCCCCTGTTCCCAACAGACTGCATATACTCGCCTGAGATACGAATATTTGTAGTTTTATAATCTTGGGGATTAGGGTAAAATCGTGTTAAATTGCCCCTGGAATCTTTTCAACGTAAATTTTCAATTTGCTCTGTAGTCATCGCGTTAGCTTGAAAGTGCTAGAACTTGGCCGATAATATTTACAAAATTGCAATAATTAATATTGATACAAAGTAAACTCGTTTTATTTATATGTTTCTCTTTAATTTCTCTCTTCTAATTAATAAATAATAAATTTATATCTATATGCATCTTTAAATTTGCGGACAATATCAGAAATTCGCGACTGAAAAATTTCGTGGGCTGCATATATTTTACTGTACTGGTCATGACTATAGGTCTGATACTGAAACATCGAAATATATCGAATACAAAATATATGGGATAAAAGAGTATGTATGCGTTTTATTTATTGATTTTTATTTCATTCACGATACAACAATTACTTAGAATATAAACAAATAAATTAACAATTTGTAGTAGTTTGCATGTTTGTATATCATAGGTTCTCATGTAACTTGCAACATACTACTTAATATACAAATTTTAATATGTTATATTTGTAAATTAATTTTTTAATAACCTCAACTTCAGTCAAAATAGTCATAGACATATTTATTTGCATATAAAAACAACAAAATTTAATGAATGAGAAACTTGTTTTTGCACCTTTGACCGTGACCACCTAACACAATTAACACACTGGTTTAATAATAATAATCATCTAACATATCTAACAAATTATTATTAAGTTTACAAAGCAGGATACATATACGACAATTATAAGAGCAGGGTCACAAAGTCATAAGTATGCAATCGATATTAATAATAGAGCTGGTAGTTTACTATTATGTTGATAAGTAATGTGATGCTGGGAGATGCTTTTTAATTTTCAAATAATTCTTGGACGTCTCGGTGTCCATTTAGCTTCATAAATGATGGTTCTGTGAGATGTGTTTCTGCTAGTAGGCACACATCTATGTTTTGTTCGTCAAGCTGAGCTAAAGTTCAAGTTGTCTTTGTAGCAATGCTTTAAAGTTCTATTCTATTATTCTTAACGAGTTGTGTAATTAAGTTTTCTTGTTGCTTTTTAATGTTTTGTAGCATGTGATTTACTGTCTCTTCATTTTGATAGTATTATTTTTAGTATTTGGTTTTGATTGATTATCAATGTATTGGTTATCTCTTATTGGGGCTTCTGCGTATGATAACTTTTGTTTTGAAATAGCTTCATAACTCCTTAAACTTCTTGCCCTCAACCTTTTGTCTACAGAAAACATGTCAGAAAAGTACACTTCCTGATTAATGAAAGATTTATTTTATGAGTAAAATACCGGATTTTTATTCATGAAATATATTTTGGAATTGGTAGTGATAATATTCATATCATTCAAATTCAGCCGTAAATATATAAAATCCGTGCCCATCAAAAGAGTCTGCGACAAAATAGCCCGCGACAAAATAGCCCCGACCAAATAGACCGCGACAAAATAGCCCCGACCAAATAGACCGTGACAAAATAGCCCGCGACGAAATAGCCCCGCGACAAAAGTATTAGGACACGATATATTTAACACCTATTATATTAAACCTGAATGTTTATTATTATGTTTTTAGTTGAATAATTATTTACATTCATTGAAATGTAATGATCCATTCAGCTGAAGTTAGTTAGGTTGGGAATAAGTCTTTAAATGCATGCTATATGTTTGATTTGAACTCGACTGCATTTCTATGTGGGATCTTCCATATTTGAGCTAGGCGATATTGTTAATAATGTTAAACAATATTGTTTAGTATATATGATGGAATACGAATTGAAGTATATTCCCGAATGATATTCTCATTAAAAATATTGATACATAGAAGTGTGTATATATAGAATGTATAAATAACATAAATACTAAATTAATATTTTTTGTTTTAGGTAAGCAGAAATATAATTTTCACCGCCCTAGGAGGTGTTTTATAATTTGTAAGTATGGACTATCTTTAAAATTATAGATTTATGTTTTTTGGTTTTTAATTTTGGTTTTAAATACTTGGCTGTTTTAGTAGTGGTGTAGCTTACAAGTCGAAACAATCGATTCTCTTTCGAAACTATATTATTTATATTAACTATATATGCCCATATTTTTACACGGACAACATATCCAGATCAATTAACCCTTGATTGAATATATTTTCAAACAATTTTATTCATGAAAATAAATGTAATCAAACAACAATACAACATTCTCTGGACCAGCAGCCTTTGATGAGCAACCTTTTTTACAACAGACCAGCTACAAATTTAAAAATGTTGTCCGGCCTCTGTATATAATTTTAAAGTTTCTTAAATGCGGCCCGCATTTAAGAAACTTTTACATATAAACATTGAATGATAGACTCAAATTATCTTATTATTAACATAATAAACCTATTATATATTATAAAAAAATACAGAAACGATGGCATCAGTAACTATCTATGATGTCGGCATCATTTCCTAAAATTAATTTAACACGCCTAGGGTACAATGAGACTGCGTAGCAATAAGAGTCAATATGTAAAATTTTGGAAGGGCCATATTAGAAGGCTGCGGGTTGCTCATTCCTGCTCTAGACACATCGCTATAAAGCTTTTCCAAACAATAACCAATATTTCCACTATTTTCCAAACTTGTACTGCGTTTACGTAGGCAGTCTGCCTGTTTTCTTTCAATAAGAGCCGGTAAGGTTGTCGTTCCATCTTTTCCTTGATCGTTCTGAAGATATTATCCCTCTTCGTGACTTGACTCTTGCACGCTTCTACTTGACAATATAAATTAAAATCGCAGCATATAGCATTACGAGCCAGAAAATTAGATTTTAATAATTAATATTTAATAAATAATAAATAATAATTAATAATAATTTTCAGTTTTAATGAAATATGATTATTAAAGCAATAGATTCAGTAGCAATACACTAATTAGTTCACATCTCCAACTAACACATATTTAATTACTTCCCAACTAAAACCTCCAGTTACATTTCTCATCCTTATATTAGTACCATTTCCAATGCAAATATACTTGAAAGGATTCTCGGTGCGAACTAACACCGCAATTAATTCCCTCAATTCAATGGTAATTACTGCATGCAATTGCCACAGCAACGCAATTTTCTCGATCCAATCGCATCAGCAGTTATCTGAATTTTCGACCCCAGCAGCGAACTGCAGGGATTGCGTGCATGAGTGTGTGTGAGCGCGGAACGCGGCTCTTCTCGGGTGCAGCCGACCATCCGCCAATATTATATGTATAAAAGAATCATTGAACTTTAATAACACGTTATATGGCGTACACACACGGTGCCTGCAATCGTGATCTTTATAGATAGGCTTGCAACTAACGGTGCCGACATGTACGTTTTCTCGGCGATTCGCATTGAGCGCGCCTGTAAATAAAACATTAAGCGATCGCGTACGTCTTGTGTGTCGGAATATAAAATGACCAATATTTTTATGCGTTGGAGATGTGGACGTGTACGTGAGGTTATTTGCATAAATGAAAGTTCGCTTTGTTTTGTCAGTTTTTCTTTTTCAGTTGAATTATTGAGTATTCATTGAATAGTTTTAGTAGTGACCATGTTTGGCTAATTACTAAATGCAGTTATTAATATTTATGGAAGTATAATTTCTATATTCGGAGTTAATTAATGGCCGTATAAAATTTAGCAATTGATTTTAATCAATTCTGAACGTTTCTCATCTGCTCCTTCAAATGTCGTCAGTTAATTTCTAACTACAGAAATCCCAAATCAAAAAATTGTTATTGCCATATGGTTCCAAAAATGTTTTTGATAGCATCCTACGATTTTTATGTTGGTTCTCTCCCTCGAGTCTATATTCTACTCACCATCCTAAGAACAAGAAAGTGACCGGTTCTAAACCCTCATTTGGGCAACATATTCGAGTTTTCAGCTTTGAATTAGGTCTATTAGCCCTAGAAACAGATTATAATAGATTAGAACAACTAGCTTTTAATAGCTTCTCTTGCCCAAATTTTGGACTAGAACTGGTCTCTTCCTCTACGATTCTACTAGGCAATAATAATAATAATAATAATAATAATAATAATAATAATAATAATAATAATAATAATAATAATAATAATAATAATAATAATAATAATAATAATAATAATAATAATAATAATAATAATAATAATAATAATAATAATAATAATAATAATAATAATAATAATAATAATAATAATAATAATAATAATAATAATAATAATAATAATAATAATAATAATAATAATAATAATAATAATAATAATAATAATAATAATAATAATAATAATAATAATAATAATAATAATAATAATAATAATAATAATAATAATAATAATAATAATAATAATAATAATAATAATAATAATAATAATAATAATAATAATAATAATAATAATAATAATAATAATAATAATAATAATAATAATAATAATAATAATAATAATAATAATAATAATAATAATAATAATAATAATAATAATAATAATAATAATAATAATAATAATAATAATAATAATAATAATAATAATAATAATAATAATAATAATAATAATAATAATAATAATAATAATAATAATAATAATAATAATAATAATAATAATAATAATAATAATAATAATAATAATAATAATAATAATAATAATAATAATAATAATAATAATAATAATAATAATAATAATAATAATAATAATAATAATAATAATAATAATAATAATAATAATAATAATAATAATAATAATAATAATAATAATAATAATAATAATAATAATAATAATAATAATAATAATAATAATAATAATAATAATAATAATAATAATAATAATAATAATAATAATAATAATAATAATAATAATAATAATAATAATAATAATAATAATAATAATAATAATAATAATAATAATAATAATAATAATAATTGTTCTTTATTCGCGATTTCGCTGTTGTACAAAATTTAACATAAATTATATTATTTTTCCCTAATACCTGGAAAAAAGTTGTGCTCTCGCTTAAAAATTTAACATATAAAATTATTAAACTTAATTCTGCGTACAATAACTAAAATATAAATTTCTAATATAAATAGACAATTACAATAAAAGAAACAATGTTTTAGATTATTATGTATATACGTTTGTCTAAAAAGATAAGTTCAAATTACAATTCCCACTGAGGAATTGAACTTCATTTTTCCAGGTACCTAGGTGCCTTAATATGTATATATTCATTTAATGTAAAACCAAAATCTGACACAAACACAAAAATACATAAATAACAGGTCAGACGGCTTCAAAACAGTGTCTTTTTTTTATTATAGGGATGCTGATAAAATAAGTAATTAGATATAAATGTTAAGACACAGAATATTTATCTCTTAGTTATTATTTCTTATTGTATTTAATTCTTATCTTATTTAATGTTAGCATAAACCCGCGTGAAATATCTCCTACCTGTATCACTTCATTCTGATACTAGTTAATCGTTTTAGTTTGTAATGAAATAAATAGTCCTGTATGCATTACACTCACTGCCGTTGCTATTAAAAATGTCTCCTTATTAAACTGCAAATAAATAACTCCATTATGTGGAGAAGGCCATTTCCGACTCAATTTCCTTCTCGTGTTCGTTAGGGAGCCAACAACGCCACAAGAGTTGGCTGACCGCGAAACACTTTTATACCGTTTGTGTATCCGGATTACAGTGATTTACGAAGATATGGAGTTAAACGGATATGGTGACTACGGTAGAAACATATTATGTAAATGATAGGGCAATCAGTTTCTTATTTGATGCAATTAATTGAAACCGCGGCGCTGTAACTATCACTATCACGTTGAGTTAATAAAATTGTAAATTATAGAGACACCTATTCTTTATCTTGTCACCTACAAATTAGGTGTCAACTGAAACAGAGAAAAAGTTACTGACACACAAACACACGCACATACGCATATGAATGGGTAATTACTAGACAGTATGTCTAATACGTAAATAAAATTCATTCAAAAATTCAAAATGTAGATACCGAATTATCGGTTTAATTTTTTTATTCTACATTTCCCGTACCGGTGTATTAGGAAAACAATATATACTTTCAAAAATATTTTTTTAATTTCATTTATTTTCCGAATTTAAGAACAAAATTTTAATATACCAATTTATCTTCAGATTCTATAACTTTTCCACCGTAGATGCTATTGTAGAAGCGGTGGGGAAAGTTGTCACTGTACGAATTGTCGCCCATTTTAAATAACAATTATTATAGTAAAAGTCTACTGAAGTCGATATGTTATATAGATAACAATTCCACTTTGGTTTATATTTATTACATGAATTTTAAGCTCCTCATAGACGCTGTGGTGAACGTAATGGGCCATTCACAATAAGCGCGGTAGTGGTAAGGTAGCGGTAAGCAATATTTAGCATGGCTATAAAACTTCAGACGCTCAGAATTGGGCAGTAATGCTTTGCGATAATTATGGTAGAGATATTTACCCATGTTCTGTTATAGTTTTTCTGTGCTGCTGTAATCGCCCGCATTTTTTTACATGTGTGCAATTTTGCTTACCGCTACACCTACCGCGCTTATTGTGAATGGCCCATAAGCGAACCTAGGCTGATTCGTTGATTTTCCACATCGTGTGGATACTTTTCACCTGACAAATGTTTACAAATGTTCGCGTTTGCTTGATGGAAATACTGCACACATCAACGAAAATACGAGTTCGCCGAGGCGTTCGCTCACATTCGCTATATCGTCTGTAGGGAGCTTTTTTATGTAATATAAAATCCATATGCGTAGACGTTATTATTTAATTTATATTTTATTTTTGCTTTTTATATTAATTTTTTATTTTTTTTAATTTATTTATTTATTTATTTATTTCATACATACATAGGTTTCATATAAATAACATATAACATATTAATTTCGGAAAATTGTGCTCCCTCTCAGTGCTGTCACCAATCCACTGATCTGGACAGCCTGGTGTGAAGGAGTTCTTGTTGTTCTTGTTTTTGTTATTGTTGATGGCGGTGTTGTATTTTGTTTAGTTTTCTTGTTTTTCTTGATTCTGAATTAAGAGGTCTTTTAATTTTTGCTTAAATGTTTTTAAGGTGGTTTAAAAGTGATACATGATACACCCATTAATTATATAAGCATTTGTAGTAAATGGGTGATGATTATTATATAAATTGATAGGCAGATATATGTGAAGTTGGGTTTATAGTGACATAAAATAAGAAAAAAGCAGTTAATTTCTGAGTAACATTTTCCATTATAATGTTTAATGTGACATAAGTAATAAAGTCTAAATGTTAAGTGTGTATTCGTATTTACTGGGCGCACAAGGTCCTAAATAATTTCTATTGATTTTTCCTTTTATTTCTTATTTTATATCAGCATAAAGTCAAATTGATTACTTTTACATGAGTATTTTATTAAAGTACACATTAATTACACTAAAAAAATTTAAATTAAATTTTAATAAATGAATATTTAAATTAGTGTAAATCATTACAAACTTACTTTTTCTATTTTTATTACTTATTTAGTACTTTAAGATGAAATTATATATACTAATATTAATATCAAGCAATATATATCATATAAAACAGTCTTAATATTCCTAAAATTTATTATAAGCTAATACATTTTTTAATCATCACCTATTTACTACCCATGATTATTTAATTAATAGTTGTATCACTTTTAAACAAGCATTAAATTAGCATTATTCATTAATTTAATCTAAAAATTAATTATTGAAATAAAGACTTGAGCATAAAATTGTATAAGCAGAACTAACTGTATCCCTATTCCGGTGTTTCATATTCGACAGGTTCTTGATGGCACGCTGATTAATTCTGTTAATTACTGGCGGCCACATAGTAATATGTCGTAAGGCCGTTTGACTTCCGTGCCGCTTCGTTTATTTATTAAATGAAAGGGAACCGCGGCGTTCTCCACAAGCCATCTGCCCAATGCATAAGGCTAAAAAAAGCGAGATTGATTATGCTGGGTAAAATATACGCGAGCCGGAAGATTATTTGTTGTGGTAGCGGCGAAAAAATACGATTATTTGTTTCTATTAATGGCTTTACATGTACGAGCGGCCACCGCGCCGTTCGCAGGCATATCATGAATAATTTCAAACAGCCAATCCCATTTAGAAATCAGAGAAAGTTAATCAATTATATTGAGATACCGAACGGCGAACGTGCACGTTGACATCGCGAGAAAGGGATTGAAATTTGTAATTTCAATAAAGTGGAAAATTGGAGCGGCTATAAAATATTTTAGTGCGGAATTAACCAAGCCGTGGAATTTATCGTAAACTATTATAATTTATTATTATATGTTTGTATTAACATATCAATTTTATAAATTAGCTGTCTATTAATTTTTGTAAATAATTTTTATGTGTGTTTATTAGTGGAGTGGAGGCCTAGAACGGCAATTAGGGATTGCAAAACCGGAATCCCAGGATTCTAGACCATTTTGAACGATTTTTATATACCGGTATTCATCGATAAATACTGATATTTTGGTATTGTCAATATTATACACCTTGTGGATCAAATTAATCTATATTATGTAAATTTAATGTCGAACGATAACAATAACAATAACACCCGTGCCTTATATCTAATTATTTTTAGTATAGCTTTAGAGCTGTAGCATAATCGATAAGGATAACAAAAGGAATGAATTGACGGTAATAGTGGTAATAGCCTGGTAATAGTATAGACAATAATTTACTTTAAAGTATAAGTGATGAAAATAGTAATGCACAATAGAAAATTGAATTAAATATTATAATCGGTTGTACATTTTTAAAGACAATTTCGAGAAATATTTAAGTATTATTTTAAATTAAATAAATCTCATTTATGCTAACACGTGTTCTCTTTTAAAGTACAAAAAGCCAATGAAACTTATTTGCGAGAATTTTCAAACGACCTGACAATATAATTAGGACTGATCCTAAGTATAGGCAGTGAAAACTTGCTAAATTTGCTCTCAAAAATCACTGTGATATATTTTATTTGAGTAATGTAATTTACTAATACGTTACACTTGCAATAATAGTGGTTATATTCATTAAATTAAATATAAATTGAAATCTATGGTTATACATATAATTGCAAAAGAGATTCATACCAAATCGGTAGCATTTAACTTATTTCTCGTTGAAAATATTAGAAAAACCTTTTAAAGTAATCTAAATATGCAAAAACTATAAAATAACACCCCCCAATATATATATATATATATATATATATATATATATATATAATCAAGTGACTTGAACTCTGCACTACATTGATTATAACATATATTTTTTCGAATTATGCGTAAATTAATAAATGAAATGAATTGAATCATAGATAACAACGCATGACAGTGTAGTGCAGAGTTCAAGTCATTTGAAATAGTGGACGGGCATAGTCTGGTTAGTAGGGGCCGCTCACCCACCCCACCTTTGTTCGCATAGTTTTTTTCATAGTACAACACTCTTCCTGGAATGGTTTAAACAATATAAAACGTCTGCATCCATTGAAAAAACTATGCGAACAAAGGTGGGGTGGGTGGGCGGCCCCTACCAACCAGACTAAAGAATTTTATCCTGTGAAAAAAAACTATAGAATAATTTTTAATGGATAACAGTGTAGTGCAGAGTTCAAGTCGTTTGAAATAGTGGACGGGCATAGTAAGGTTGGTAGGGGAAGGTTGGTAGGAAATCCTAGTTAGATATTTTTTATATTTTGCTCCGGCATTGAAATCCCTAACTGCAATTCATATTTATTATATTTTATATTCATTTTAGAATCGAGTTATATTTAAGATAAAATATTTTGTAATTAATACTTTATTTCTATTAATTAAAAGCATGATATTAATATTTTATATAATAAAACCTTTATTATCCAACAGGAAATCCTTATTTACAGTGTAATTTATACAAGATCGTTATCAGATAAATAATCTAAAAATAGAAACATAACATATATCAATAAAACAAAATAAATAAAATAACAAATATAAGTACATATATAAATATAAATAATCTTATATTTATAATCATAAGTAAAAATTCATTGGAAAACTACCGAAAACTGCATGATATACTTAGAATACATAAAAAATTTGATTTCTGAAACGTACAACATTAAAAAAACGTGGGACACAGTGCAGTATCAATGTATAATGCATGAATATCGTAGATTGAAGTTTTTTTTTTAGCATACTCTATTAATTAATTATTTTGTATACATAGTGAACTAAACTCTTAACATTTGAATAAAAAGCATAAATTAACAATTTAATGAATAATGGAACGAATGCAATCCACAATTGTAGAAATAACTCGTAAATCATCAGTTTAAACTTGCATGCAGATTTCTGTAGTTTGCCAATTAATGCGTACCTAAATTATTGGTTTCGGGGTTGCCAAACAATTACACTGTAACTTAATTAGCTCATTAATATTAATTACATGATTACAATTCAGTTTATACTGTCTGGCGGTAACAAACAAATTTGTTTACCGTGTTCAATTGAGAAATTGCTTCGCATTAAGATGCTTGTTTAATTAATTCCCGTTTAAATTAACAAGAATTAAGGGATTTCTTAGTTTCGTTTCAGTTTCACAACGTGCTGATGGTCGTTTATTGTGTTGATACTGGAAATTTTACTTCCTTATATTTAATAAAATAACTTACTGGAGTTTTGACAATGAGTCATTATAGTGTATATGAATACTGCAATATAAACGCATGAGTTTTATAATTGTTATAACTATATTCTCAAATATAAACAGAAAGTCATTATTAATTTTGTGTTACAAAGAGTAGCTTTTTAAAATATAGGATAGATTCTTTACTTTGCAAAATCGTTACTCTTCAAGTACCCAGCCCGTAAAAATATATTTGCAAGGACAACACTAGTTGAGTATAATGTTATATTTGATAAGTAGATATAAACATTGTTGTGTGGAGTGGAAGTGTGGGTATTGCGAGACTAGGATGTAATAGGCTGGGAGTAAAGATGGTTCCTGAAGGGGCAGCTAAAACTCGAAAGATCGACACCTAGGCCGGTGCTGTTACAGGAAACGAACCGGATACGCATGTGGTGGGAGTCAATGTGAGGGTATGGGAAAGACAGGTGCGGAAGGTGTGGATGAGGTATAGCATTAAGACAGAGAGTGGATGGAGAAAGGATAGAGGAAGAATGTAAAAAGAATGGGCATGTCTGAGGTGTGGGTAGACGAAACGCTGAGAAGCAAGGGGAAGTCTAATAACTTAGGTAACGGAGATAATCTAGGATATTGAGTAGCGAGAAAGGTATCCTGCCCTTCGTTCGCTTCATAGCGCGTGCTTATAGTGATGGCTCAAAAATTGCATCCCTGGAGGATTTAGTCTATGGCGTAATAGAGAACACTGTAGCTAGTGACTGAGACTAATAATAATATATTATTATTAATCTGACAATACATACAATACTAACTCGCAGGAAAACTAGGACCAACCAAACACATGCAAGATATGGAACAAACGAACTATCAATGAAAGAAAAGTATACTCAGAAATGTTCAGAAACATGAAAACCTGAAACTCAGTCTAAATACAAACAGACAAATGGAGGAAATAAAGAAAAGCGGAGAGACATTAACCAAGATATAAAATATTCTACGTTGAATATTGTTGAAGGGGAATCCATAAAATGAACGATGCCAGGGAAATCATTATAGAAAAAGGTAACGTCACGAATGTCATCAAAGACTTCTTACTTGTCAGTCAGTGCAACCAGTTCAAAACTAGGGCGAGCAAGGAGAACCAAGAAGACTCGTCCTGAATGCGGGATTCGAATATTTGTTGAGACAACGAAATCAGAACCGCAAACAACTAAGACTCTGTAAGACTGCTGGTGAAGGTCAAAGTACGGCCAAAATGCTAAAAGTAAGCGGAACAACACTGCATGTAGCAATTTTGATACTACTAACTAAATTCCTTGAAAAGAATAATCCGGGACCCATGAAATAACGCGGAGACTGTCTTACTGCTTCAACAATGCGATTGCACGAATATGTAAAACTATAGACACATCTCTGTTATCTCAATCCTCTACAAGCTACTGACAAAGATCATAACGAATCGTCTGAGCCAGAAGTTCGACTTCTATCAACCCATCGAACAAGCGGGTTTTAGAAAAAGGTATAGCGCAACCGATCACATTTAAGCGGTGCACACATTCATCGTCAAATTCACCGAGTTCAACATCCCACTACCTTTTTTTTCGTCTGGGGTGGAATCTTCGAAAGACACCCATGCCTCCACTATCACCACTGTGGTGATAGGCATGGGTAGTGTCGGATTCACCCCGCGTATTGTCCGGGGCGCCTACCGACTAAACCAAAACCCAGGTTCTGTCGACTAGGGGCTTGACCGCCTAACAGGCATTCATAAGCGGCCCGGTCCGTCTACCGTTAGTCCGTAGTTGTGTCTCTTGTATCACATCCCACTACCTACTACTATCCACTACTACTATAAGGCCTAAGATTACCAAAAAGATTCCGGCTCCGTAGACTCATGGAAAGTGCTCGAACCGAAAGACAAAGCACGTAGTGACTCAAGATACTCTAACTTGGCCAAGTATGTGATGATCGTGGAATCAAAAATGATTCAAGATCAATGGAAAACGCGTAAGTTAACACCGCCTTGCTGACGATGTTGTTATCTTCAACAGCGACCCTGAACAATTCTCATCTTTGCTACAAGAACTTAAGGATGCCTCCCAATGTCTAAAACTTAACTTTTACTTGTAACCATAGAACACCACACTCTTGGCCGGAAACTACGTGTATTTCGAACTTGGAGGAGGAAACCATACAGCCAAGACCACCAGAAGGATAAGCTCAACGTGGGCATTATTCGCTAAGCTAAGCTATATACTTCGAGAACTAAAAACCCCTAACAATCTCAAGCGGCAAGTATACAATGCGTGCATACTACCTGTAATAACTACGGACTTGAAACCGCAATGCTTAGGAAAAATAGTATATATCGACTTAGAATCTGCCAATGGGCGAGCGAAGATTCGGAATGAGTAAATACGAAGATGCACGGGAGTCGTGATGTAGTAGAATGAGTGGCTAGACCAAAGTGGCAGCGGGCGAGAATGTCGCGGGACGCGATAAAAACCCTGATCTGTTGGATATCTAGAGAATCCGTTGGCCTACCACAGGGAAGATGGACAGATGATATCCGGCACCAGGCAGATTGAAACTAGGTATAGATGATACATAATAGAACAATATAGAAAGAAAGCCTTTCTTTCTTTCAGAACAAAAAATATAAATCGCACCAACAGCAGAAATTCTGAATACCCTAGCCGAAAGAACAAATACCGAAATATTGGTAAGTAGCTTTGGTAGAGTAAATACACAGAGAATGAGATAGACATGCAGCAATGCAGAGGAATATCAACATAAGAAGCGGAGATTTCCGAGATTGTACAGTGTATCAATGAGAAATTCTAGTCCGAAATAGTAAGGAGAATGAATTTGAAGATTCAAAAGACAGGCTATATATGACTAGCACAATGCAAATTCTGAACAAATAGAAAATCAAAAAGAATAAATAGAAGATCTATACATTGGTGTGATAAAAATTGGAGCATATTGGCGCTTGAAGAGTATTTGTCTTTAACTCTAGCATCCTTTACTTTCGAGTATGATATAGTGCAGATATTTGGTTCATTAACGCCTGACGTCTCTCCTAGGTAAACTGATGTATATCCTTAACGTTAAAGAAGGTGTTTGTTACTTTAAGCTGGTATTGTCTGCATAGGTTTGTAAGTCTATCGCCACTGTCATTTACGGTCATTTTCCCAATAGGCCGAACCATAAAGTTCTTTTGGACCGTTCTGGCATTTGAATCCCCTGCTAAAATCAGTTCTTGGTATGTCTTAACTGCAACAATCTGTTATACAATGTTATATAGAAGTTATCCGTAACTTTCTCTACTCTAAGGCGTCATCGGTGGGCGTGTTAGCTGCTATAATTAAAATCTCTCGGCTATATACTTTGACCATTACTTTCATGCATCTCTCGCGAATATACAGTACATTTTGTATGAAATTAATGTATTAATTCGTTTGGATCAAACTGGACATTCCCGTCTTTGCCAGCTGTGATTTATCTGCTCCTGACCATAAATGTACTTGTTCTTCTCTAATTGTTTCCCATTATGCTTCGTTTTTGTGTCCGTAAGACATACAATGTCTATGTTTAGTTTATTCGTTTCATCTACAACTAACCACACTTTGTTTGCTGATCCCTATATGTTCCACGTGCCCCCAAGCATATTACTTTACCTACGCATGTTTATGTTTCCGTCCCTTTTCCGAGGCCTGTTACTAGAATTTCTGACGAGGTAGCTCGACCCCTCAACCTCCAACCAGGGGACTAGTATTTATATGTTAGGGTTCTCTTAGCTAAAGATCTCCGGCGTTTAGGCGTCGGAGACTCGTCTTTCCCCCTCTTCCGTTAGCTATATGGCAATCACCCATTAACTGCCAATTTAGTCCAGTTCTCACACGGCACATAGCCTTCGTGGACGTAGAAGTTGGATTTACTGTCAGTGGACATACCTCAAAATTTCTGAGGAGTGTTGTATCAGTGTTAAGACATCTCTCTGAAATCCATACCAGCATTTGTTATTAATAATAAAATTCACAAATAAAATAAACTGCATATTGGATATCTTCAAAGAATAGATCTCTCAGAAGAGAGCGTTCGCTGATGATATAATGATAATAGCAGAAAATGAAAAGGTTTTACAAAGAATATATGCCCAAATTTGGTCGCGGTCCATTCAGCCGTTTTCCCGCAATTTTGTTCACTCACATCAATATATTCACAAACACAGACAGACAGACATTTTCCAAATTTTCTTCTAGAAACGCAATTTATACATACGTCGTTCTTCCCGTAAAATGTGTACATTTTTTCTGTCAATACACATGAATCATTGCTCGGCTAGTATAAATACACAGAAGAGGAGACAAAGTTGAAGCGTGCTAACAGGACACGAGCTATGTTGATAAAAAATGTACATACAAGTGCAAATCGTAATTAAGAATAAAGTGATCGAGGGTTGCGGTTTGTTGCATTTGCTTCAGATCGATTGTTTCAATACGGGCAGCAAGAGTAGTTAAGGAAAAAACTGTATCTTAATAACTAAAAGGGATATATGGTTGCGGTTATAATCGCTTCAGCTCGGTGGTTTCAATACAGTGAGCAACAGTAGTTTGCAGTTTTGCAAGGTTGAAGGAAAATTATGTTCACCAACTATGCCTATAGTACTAACAAAATACGAAATAATTCAAAAGTAGTGATAATACGAACTAATTATAATAAAAATAATAATTAAAAATAATACAACTTACCCCCTAGGAGGAAAGTTAAACGCCACCTGGCGGCACCAGATCAATTAGCAATGCATGAGCATGTTGACGGTTATTACCATATGGGTGTGCATTGCTAATTGATCTGGTGCCGCCAGATGGCGTTTAACTTTCCTCCTAGGGGGTAAGTTGTATTTTTTTGTATATAACCACTCGAGATATTGTGTGAATTCATCCTCACTAGCTGAGCTACACTGACGAGATCTAATAAGATAGAAATCTAGATATGTAGATTGCTAAGAGGTGGGTTCACACATATATGTATAATAATTAAAATTTATTTTATAAGAATCAAGGCAATGCATATAATATAGACAAAAAGAAATAACGCTAAAATAATTCGATAATAACTATATACTATAATAGATATAATTAAGTAGAAGTTAGCAGATATTCATAAATAGAAAGAATGTAGAGATAAAAATAGAAATAAAATCAACTCAAAAAGAACGAGAAAATGAGAAATATAGAAGAGTATATAATAAACTTTCGTTTTTTTTATATTGAAAAAAGACAATTGAGATAGTGGGGATATTTACAAAGGATGAACAATAATAGGCAAGTTAAGAAAATGCCAAAAATACAAACAAAAAGAAGAAGAGGTGAGGACCATGACTCACTTCTACGGTCCTAGATACTACCCTAAGATAAAAACTTTATCAGAAGGGCTAATTTTTAAGAACTTAGTGTACAAGAGAGATCTAATTAATTTTTATTACTTGTGTCCAGTGGTGCTATTGGTCTGCGAAACCCGATTCAACATCATTGCATACATACAACTACACAGGCACTCGCAACATATATTTTGATGGGGTACAAATCATTATTTCACCGATCACAATTAATAATTACCGAAACAATTAAATTATCAATACAAACCGAGTAATTAGCGTTGTTTGTTTGGAGTTAATGACCTGCACGGGCATATCCCATCGTCCACTTATGGCGAAAAAAAAGAATAAAAATAAAAACTCCATTGTTCGGAATTAATGAGGGGCCGTAATTGCGCGTGGGCCCCTACTACAGCTACTACTAACGCTGAAAAGACGCCTGCCATAGCGAAATGCGCGTTTTCTTCACCATTCTACTCTTCGCGCTCTTTGAGGCCGCGGTTGGAAGAAAGGTCGTCCGTCCGTTCGCGCGCTCGTACTTGAAACAGTTTTCGTCTTTCGGGATGTGTTTGTGTGATGTGTGATTGTTTGGGGTAATGAACAAGTTGCGTACATACGGAAAAACTGACAGGAATATGCTGCTGCTGCCGGAGATTACGATACCGCAGGTATGGCAAATTGTGATTATGCAGAGAAAGTGTGCTGTGGGTTAGATCGTTTAGTGTAACAAAATGTTATTAAATTGGAGAAAATAAACAACTTTCGGTGGTATTAACTATACGCGTTAGTAAAAAAATGATGCATGGACGTTTATTATGTATAATTCAGGCTTTACATGTAGTTTCATATAATGAAAGTAGATTGATATACAAAAAAAATGTATTAGATTATTACTATAGTAGGGGTAGAATGTTTTTGGAATGGAGGTTTCATAATTTTCATCTGTGGCACTAAGTGTTTGTAGATGTAACTATCCAGAACTATCAGTCGGGTTCTTTACCCTTATTTCCGCAAGAAGAGCTCATCTTCTTAAAAAATTATAAAGTTTGATAAATCTGATTCGTTGCAGGGTTTTGTACCCTTATATAGGCAAGAGGATCTATTAACAACTAACATTGCACTATTCTGATCCATTATTATCAGTTTATAAACTACCAGTTATGAATCAGGTTTATTCGTTAAGAAACTAATTATAATTAATTATAATAGCTGAAGTTGTTATTAGCTCCTCTTACCTAAAACCTAAATAAGAGTCCAAAAATGAAACAGGTTTATCAAACTTTAGAATTTGTTACGCAGATAAGGGTCCAGAAGCCGCTTCCTACCCCTGGTTACTTCTAGATACTTGGCTGGGCCTATATTGAAACCTCATTTTAAGGGTCTACTTCTGTTATTGTAATTATGATAACACATTAATTTTTGGTAAATAAACATACATTCATTTTATGAAATTACTTACCATCTTCATTTAATAAATATACAAACAACATGACTTCACTGGGATAATATTTGATATACATTCACTATAGTATCAAAAAAATGGAAAATACAATATGTTTCTGTTTGAGTATGCAATAAATATCACTTAGAGATTTATTGATGTTTTACAGATTACCTATCCGACAGTTTTGCGCAAATAAAGCCTGGTTCGTCCAATGGTGATAACTATGGTGATAACTATTTTTTCTAATGTGGTCCTAATACAAAAAGCCATTTATCGCAATTTGTTCACACACATACACACAGAGATATATATTTTAAATATCAATTTATATTAGTCTAAGAATAATTTTGAATTTTCAAGGAATATATATATATTATTTTTAATATACAGGATAAAGTACTTTTGGTTGGCCTTTTCGTAGAGTTCATACACCTCATAACATATTATATACTATCCATATCCTATGATAAAAGTATTATTAATTAATTAAGATGACTTTATGCTGAAAAACATAAATATTTACAATCTTTTATAATATTTGACCCAATATTTAAAAATGTTTTTATAAAAAACGGATAACTTCGAAAAACCCCGTCTCCGGGCTCCTCTAATATTAGGACAAATTGTTGCCATCCGTCCGTATTTCCTAGCATAAAATTAGGAGCCAATTTCAGAAACGTATTTCTCAAAATATAGTTTGTTTAAATAAATACAAAGAACTAAATGGCAACTGAATTATCTATTTTTTTGAGCATAAATAAACCTTAATAATCCTTATTTCTACTAATTAGCTCTATCTAATTTATTGTTTTATTTGTTATGTATTATTTTATTATTTTAGTATAACCCCAACTTTAATTTTTATTTGAGTAAACAAATAATAAGACTATCGACATTCTGCAATAGTAAAAAATTCTTTCTCAAATTACCAATTACTGGAAACTGTTGAGCCTAATAACATGCAAGGTTTTGATTCTTGCAATTATTTATAGGATAAATGTTATACTCGTTTGAAGAGTTTTTACAGTTTGATATTTCTATACATTAACTGTTTTTAAAATACTGAAATTTTATTTATGAATCCTAAATAATATTTTTAAAGTGTATGTTGTAATATAACTGTATCTTATGTATTCAATATTTATGATGTGATTATTTATATTTATATTAGTTGTTCATTCAAGATTATTAATCTTATCGACCTATTATTTTCATGAATAAATAGGCTGAATTTCTTGAAATCCCTGTCAACATTAGCCAATATTTGCGTCTATGTCAGTGTACACCTTCACGCTAACATAATTTTCCTTTATGAACGTAATTTTACGATTTTTCCAAGGAACTTTCCCCGTCATATAAATATAATAAATAATAAGCAAAATAATAAATTTTATAAGTAAGTATCTATTTGTTTGTTGATTTATTTAGCACATTATTAAGAACGTACATTCACAAATAGAGTAATTTTATTTCTCATGAGAACTTACTACGTCTGACTCAAATGTAAAATCAGGTCGCATATCACGAGAAAATATTTATACACACAAGTTCGCGTTTACTAGCTTTCCAATCATATGCTTATTACTTTTACTAAATGCATCTGTAGTCGACACGACTTTTATTTAAACACGTTGGAACTTTCAATAGCTGCTTGTTAGATCTAGATAATCACAAGTAGATACAATTTTGTAATACAATGCTGATAAAATTAAGTAAGAATTAGGAGCAGATTGATATTGATTACATTAATCAACTATTAATTAAAAAAAACAGTTTTAATACACAAATTCAGGTTTTGTTCCTAATAAATATGACCTAATTACGCTACTGAACGATTAAAACACTAAGCTCATTTGAAGTGGATCGATCTCCCAGTGGATTTTTATTCTTCCCTTTTATTTTAATTGTATGTCCTTCTCTAAACTGTAGGAAACATAAATAGCATTTGTGTTCGGGATCTAACTCGAGTAGCTGAATTAGTGATTTCAATATCAATACTCGTATTTCGGTATTTAAATTTCGTAAAACCGAAATTCTGTTATTAATATAATAAATAAAATAATAATTAAATATCGTGAATTCTTTAAATATTTTTATAACTTATAATCTGTTTCTTAAAGATTTAGATTAAAATAAATAGTATTTGGAATATTTACAATTAAGTAATACTAAAAGTGATAATATTTACATCGATATCAGCCGGAAAAGGCGATTTTTTAATGACTCTTCTAAGTCATACTCTGTAATTGTACATGTAACAATAGATTTAAATTGTTTAAATGTAATTTAATAAATTTAATCACCATTACTTCTTGTGTGTTGCATTACTAAATTATATTTTCAAATAAAACATATCACAGTACAAATTTACCTATACTCACTTCTTAAATAAACTAGCCTAATTATATAAATAAGTAAAGGATGGCATGCAGCGCTACGTGTGAACTATAATCTATACATGTGCTATGTTTGAATTTATATTCGACTGTGTTTTAGCCGTTTTTGTGAACTATTATTGAATTTTTATGCATAACGCTCGTGTAGGTGTTTTGAACGATCTTTGGTTCATTTAGGCCTAGGTTTCTTTACATTATATGAAATTTTGGTAGTTCAGAGACCACCGCCCTATGCGCGACCTCCCATCCTTTAGTTATCAATTGTCACGTCGTTACAAAATTCTCGTATATATGTTTAATTGCATTTTTGTACGTTGTTGATGGAATCTAGTATAAAAGAAAACGCATGTTAGCATAAATGTAAGTTATTTCATTTTAAATAATGCTGAAATATTTCACGTAATAGTCAGAATATTTGTACATTGTACAACTTATTTTAATATTTAATGCAGTCTTACTATTTCAGTACTAATAGTATACACACGTAAAGTAGTTTTTGTCCATACTATTACCGTCAATTACAATAGCCGCTTATAGTATATTCGTTACTTTACTTATTATTATTGATTATGCTGAAGATTTGCTCAAACCAACAATAATAGATATGACGAGGTTGTAATATAAACATGAGATTATTTCGTTTCTCCCTTATTGTAATTATCGTTCGAGATGAAATTCACATAATTTTGACCAATTTTTAAATACCAGTATTCATCGATAAATATCGGTAATTTGGTATTCTCAATAATATACAACTTCTGGATCAAAATAATAGAGATATTACGTGTATAATAAATACAATAACCAAGTAACGATATTTATGGATGAACAGCGGTATTTAAAATTGGTCAAAATGGTCCGGGATTCCAGTTTTGCAATCGTTAACTACAATACACAGATCTAATCGGAGTTCTAGATCTAGGGAGCTCAACAATCATTGATGGGATATAAAAGATTTAAAAATATTCTTCTATTAAGCAGCAATATAGTATGGGCAAGAATTATATTACGTGGGGAAAATAATAACAATAGGCGAATATATTTGTTTGAGCTCATTCATAATTTAACCGCCTGTCCGTGTTACCGGAATATAATAATTAATATACCTATAGAGCCGTAAGATTTATTTATAACTGTTATTTACTGTATTGATATATTTTGGTACATTAAATAATAATATTTAAAACAAATACAATACCAACTGGTCAATCAGTGTCAAAATTGTAAGTGATTTTTTTATTCGCTTATTTAAAAAGCTTTTATATATTATGCACAGAAAATGACATAAGATTGCATTACAATAAGAAAAATAATTATAAACCAATCAGTTGCTAGAATAATGATTAGTGTACTAATTAGGGGTAAAATGCAATATCGCTTTTATTCCTAAATCGGAGTTGTATTGCTTAGTGTATAATAATTATATTTTTGCGGTTTTATTCCAGACTAGTAATAATAATCTGTTTTTATGCACAGACATGTAATTGAAGAAGAAAGTTGAAAAGCACAGTTCATAATGGCTGTTCGTGAAATAAGCAATCTGATTATAATAATATGCTTTAATTTTAATTTTAATTTTCATAAATTATCTTTATTGCCAACCTAATATAAGAAATACCATCTTATTTACTTATCGATCACTCTTAAGTCAGGACATGCTCAACATGGTAAGCAAATGAATCAACAGTTCGGATCCACTTGGCTGTGGTTACTTCTTTCTTCAGATCTTCACTCCTGTATATCTGCATTTTTCGATTAATTACTACTTTCATTTCCACTATTTTGACGAGTTCTATTGTTTTCGTGGAGTCAGCTCTTGTTTCTGTGTCATAAGTCTTATTTGGCATAACTATGGTTTTGTAGATTCGAACCTTATTATCTACAGTCACATATCGATTATTCCATATCATGCCCTTCGTGCATTCCGATATTCTGGCTAGGCTTTGATGGGTTGAGTCAACAACTATAACTTCTTAAATTGTTATTGAACTACAGGGGAAGCTAAACACTATGTTTGGCTGATGTCAATGGGTCGTCTTGCATATTTTCTATTATATATTTCATAAGGCGCTATTGAAACCTGCATCAGGGCGTTAACTTCGCAAGAGCCGATACTGTGTTCAGTTATAAGTGAAGGTTGATAACTTGGAGATTTAGTAGAACCGAATGACAGTAAATATTGTTCAAAGCAAGTCTTTTGCATAAATTAGTTAAAATAAACTTCTGAATGCGTAAAAAACAAATAAATATATCTTCAGCCTTAGAAAAGGCACTGAGGTCATTGCCTTCTAGATCTCAATATTGATTCAACAATTACTTGGGATAGATAGGGATATAATTAGATTTTGTGCCCAGTACTTCAAAATCTAATTATATATCTACCTATCCCAAGTAATTGTAGTCGCCTATCGCGGTTGGTCGGTCCTCTATCCCGGCCTCCAGTGCGTTCCTGGGTTCTCCGTGGCAGTAACAGTAGGTGTCACCTTCCACCTTCGTAATCCTCAGAGTTGAGTTGTCCAATGGTCCAGATTCACGTGCTTCCTCTCCACCCATCGTATGACGTCTCTGAACGCTCACCTAGTCCATGCTCCTTTTGTGCTGATGCCCCAGCACTCTTGCTATGATGGCCTTTCTGTTCAACTTGCATGCCTCTCTCTTCTCGACGCTGTACTTGATTATCTGGAAGGTAGCAGCCCTTTCTGTGAGCAGCAGGTATGCCGGTACCGTTGCCGCCGGTAATTCCACCGAGAATGGGGGCGGTGCGATACGCTCTAGGGCATAGATGTGTAACGCGCTGATCCTTGTAGTCCTACGCAGCCGTTCCAGATTCCGCTCGGTCGCCACAGTCCCCTGCTATGCTGGGGCTGCGTACGGCAGCTTCCTTGTTGAGACTGGCGAGTAGCCTCCTCCTGCCTTCACTTAGTACCCCGGTGTGGAATGGGGCGATGGCCGCCTCGGTTTTGGCTGCTCCTTTTGCAGACTCCAGCACCAGCGCCAAGTGGTCTCTAACGTGATCCCTAAGTACCGAAGGCGGTTCCCAATTGGGACCTTCGCTTCAAGAAGTTAAGAAGTTGTAGATGTGTCGCTGCCACGTGCCCCGACATCTTGGTTGCCCGAAGGGCTGCCTCGGTTTTGCCGGCGCGAGTTGGAGTGGCGCTCTGTCATCCATTCGTCCATCCTTCTCACCGCCTCCTCCATCCTGCCTTTCAGTTTCGCCAAGTCATTGTCGGTCCCCAAGACTGCCATGTCATCTGCAAAGGCAATAGTCTCTACTCCGTGTGGCATTGCCCGTCGTAGGGCCCTGCCGTATGTGAGGTGTCATAGCAGAGGCCCCATGACCGACCTATGTGGGGCCCCTCCTGACATCTGGAACTCAAGACCTCTCATGGTTCCCTCGTACTTAATCTGCCTATCACTCTGATATGCCCTAATGAGTTTCATAATCCGGTGCGGAATGCCTAGCTCCCTCACTGATTTTTTTAACTCAACTCCAGGGAATTGAGATGACTTCGAGGATGACCATCAGAAAATGCCTTCTACCCCTTAGTAGGCCGCTGTTGCACTCCTTGACGGTCTTCGTTACGGCCTATAACGCGT
Organism: Lordithon lunulatus; assembly: GCA_963942505.1. Lineage (NCBI taxonomy): Eukaryota > Metazoa > Arthropoda > Insecta > Coleoptera > Staphylinidae > Lordithon > Lordithon lunulatus. Next base: position 41,320,861 of record OZ012668.1, read on the forward strand.
CTATCATGGAGCGCCCCTTGCGGAAGCCATATTAGGTGAGCGAGAGGTCTCTAACCTCCTCTGCCATTGTCTCCCAGTTGCTGACTATTAATCGGAGCGGTTTGTTTACGTTAGGCCATCAAGGAGACACAAGGACCTGTACTCAGTCACCTCCGTACTTACTTTCCCCTTCTTGGGGATGAGGACAACATTTTGGTGGCTTTATTAGTTTATTTCTAACGATTATAATGTTATTGATTGAATTTTATTGAACAGGCTGTGATTCTCAATGAGAATTTTAATATTTCATGTAGATAGATGCATAATGATTGTCCAGAATAATGTTTGCTTGCAAAATCCGAGATACTATCTGGATGGCTCGACTTCATCCCTAGTGATTGAAGGTCCGGTTAGTTTCTCCTACGGTTCTTGATTTCTATTCCGTTTATACGTAGATAGTTCTTCTATATATTGTTAAATTGCTACATTGGTTCTTGTTTCTTATGCTTCTATTTCAGCACATTCCTGAGAGAAGTATTGTGGTTTTGCTTTCCTGATTCTCCTTCTTACTTCCATATTTATATTTTGTACATGGCCTTACTTCTCCCAGTTTTTCGCAGCCTTCTTTTTTCCATAAAGCTTGGCAAACGTTATCATTATTCTTTTACAGGTATCATATTCTTTTGCTGTACTATAAAGATAGAAGTTTTTTTAACTATCGAAATTCTCAAGGGTAGTGTAGCGCAGTGATACGGCATAGGACTGCTGCGCTGAAGATCGTTCAAATCTCACAATTCAGTTTGTATGCGCTCCCCATTTCCCAAGCCACCTGACCGGTGCGGGATTTCACGGCTAACACCCTTCTCTGGTCCGGAGAGTAGATGAAATTCTCATCTAGAGAGTAGATTGATTCTCATCTACTCGTATTCCGGTGGTGCGCAATCTACGTTGAAACTATAGGTTCACGTGTAGTGTCAAGTTCCAGCACTGTAGGCAGAGAAGAGACCAATACGGCTGCAGTGACGCGAAATAGGTCGATATAGAAAGCAGGGATAGATAGATACCTATATCTATCTATATCGACCTCTTATCGAAATTCTACAATAGTACACATTATTTAAAGCCATACAATTCTATATCAATTACGTGGAAACTGTTGATCATAAAAATATTCAAGGATTTGGTGCTTCAATTATAAATAGCGATATATAATAATAATAATGACTTTTATTTCCCTTGAAATACATAATTCTATACATATAAAAACTATATCAACACTTGTTTACAGTAACGAAGAAAATAGAATAATATAAAATAGAAATATGGGAAATAAGGCGCAGTTCCAGTCTAATAGAGAGTTCTACCCATTTGCAGAGCTTTTACAAATTGACATTCTATGATAAATATAATATTGTATGATACATACAGCCGTAAAAAGCTGTAAAAATGCACTGCACTACTACATAATTTATACATTTTTATTAAATAAATAAATGTATACTGGGTCTAACACACGTGAACAGAACTAAATAAATAATATGCAACGCTTTTCCGGAAATGTTATATGATGTATACCGAATTATAATCAAAATCCAATAAAAATCACGGCCAAAGACCAGACTTGCATAACTTAAAACAGTAATTTATACACACTGTTCCAATTAGAGCTATTTGCTAATTACACAGTACACAATTTTAACATCTTTTCGGACTTGCTGAAACCTTGAAAACAATCCACGGAACCATAGAGCCGGCGATTGTATTCCAAAACCGGCGAACCGAGCCATGAGGATGTTGTCCGAGTTGGTTTACCATAAACGCAGCGCTGTTGTTTTTTTTTCGCGTTTGAATCGTTAATTTAAGAACGAGATGTCTCGGAAAAGCGGCTCCTTGACACAGTTTTAACTCATAAGAAAAAATCTACATAATAGGTGTGGATGAATACCAAATGTAGATTGTGCCCATTTTAGGAAATTACCGTAATCTGGATTTTTTTACTGTATATATGTTAACATTATTTATAAATATTATTATTGATATTAAAGTATATACGGTTTATACGGTCAATATCATTAGTATCAATAATAATATTAAATTTATAGAGTTTACTTACATGATTTTATATATTAATTATAATAAAGTAGGTAATGCAATGTAACTGTAATTGTTTCAATTCCGGTTATAAAATACAAGTGATATGCCCCTGATGAATATAATAATTAATGATTAACTGAGAAACATATGGTTTTAGGTTTGAATTTTCTTCGAAGATCGAACGCGGAAAACTTTGAACTTTGGCATAACCTATGATATAATAAATAATGCTCTATGAAAGTGTTAGCAAAGTATAAATTAACAAAAATTCTAGCAGTCGTATCTGTCGTCGGTTTAGAAACGTCATTTAAACAAATTGTAAGTGAATTGTACGAATAGAGTTAGTCAATGCACATATATTTGATTCCCACTATCATAGAACTCATGATGAAAATAGGCTTTATGCACTGCAAGCCTATTTTTATCATATATTTTACAAATTTATTTGCTGCTCTGTTGTTTTCTCCTTCTGTCTTCGCCTCGGGATTTGAGGATGGTTTATCTCATTTCGGGCTAGTGCTATAGACCTTCAACACCACTAGCCCGAGATTAAATAAAATGATTTCAATATATTGTTTACTATTAGGTGTTGTATTTTTAGTTTAAAAGGAATTTCGTTAGTTTCATTCGCATTAAAAAATGAATCATCATTATTATTGTTTGTGTCTAACAATTTGGACATTTCGGGTCGACAGCGAATTCAAACTGCATATAATTTGAAGGCCCATTGGACGTTTTTCGCTAGCTATTACCGTTCGCCATCAAAGTTTGGAAAAAACATTAATATAGTGGCCGTTTCAGTAAATTACCACAGCTTTACCCCAATATGTTATTAATTTTAAATACTAACGAGACGTTTTAAATTACAAAATTATAGATAATTTCAATAATAGACCCATTGGAAATGATCAGCCAGCCATTACCATTTTCCGACAATATGTGAAAAACCATGCTATAATAATTTTCACGGCTTTGCTCATAACTTTTTATTTATTTTAAACGTTAAAAGTAGGATTAAGATTGAAAACGTACATAATTTAAAGACAATCGGCCTTATTTATTGATATGTTCCGCAAGGAATCACCGTTTCCCGTCAATATATGAAAAATCATGGATACTGTACCATTTGGGGTAATTTTCTTTTACAACAATTCTGAATGATAAAAAGATTCATTAAATAGTAAAATGTTCATAATATTTTTGAACTTGAACTTGAAACGGTTATACATCGTAAACTAGAAAAATATTCTAATTAATAAATAACGAATGGTGAAATCACTGTAAAAAATCTTTAAAGATTTAAATTATCTTCAAACTTCTAATCAATTGTATTCTAACAAAATATTAACATATGTGCTTGTCATGTCCATAATACTTCATGTCACTGCACCATGTGACGTTAAGTTAATTTTAAAGTTACTGACTTCCAGCTACGTGAGTTAAACTATAAAATTATTTTAATAGTCGTTGATAATTTAATTATGCTCAGGTTTATTACGAAATTATTCGCCACACTGAACTTATGGAACGTTGAACTATTAAATTGCCGGCAATTTGTAAATAAAACTGTAAAGCTTCCATCGAACAATATGAAATGTCTGATGAGATTCACAGGATCATTTAAATTCGTAGCATCTCACACGTATGCACAATGACTTAAAAGGAAATGTACCGTTTAGCAGATGCGGTGAGACCAAGTGTAATACGTCCCAATATATTTCATACCGTATACATGAAAGAGCTGTATATACGTAAAGAGTAATAACATGTTCTTTGAAATATTTACTAATATAATTGGTGATTAAATAATAAGTACATACTTCAAAAACCGTTATAATTACATTTTTAATAATTTTAGATTGATTTATATATTTTTGTACGCTTTCTTAACTGCATCTTTAGCTTGAATAGAATATATCCCAAACGGATATATGAAAAAATATTAAAAAGAAGAAAATAAAAATAAGTTCGATGTATGCTTTGAATACAAATTCTTAGTATTTTTTAATCCATAAAAGGTAAAAATATGGTACTAGAAATATTTAATAACATAATTTATGATTAAATAAAATCATGTAATTATAAACTATAAACTTTTAAAATCATTTCATTATAATTCTGATTGATTTCTACGTAGTCGTATTTCCCTATGTTTCACAGTGGTCGGAACGCACAATTTTGTTGTACCCAAGTCTACATAAGGCATTTGTTTAATTAATTAAATAATTAAATAAGAATAAATATTTAAATAATAATAAATATTTAAATAATAATAATAAATATTTAAATATATTAACAAACTCAATGATATATGTAATATGATATATTTAATCACTATTACTATCACTGTCATATTTATTGAAGGAAAGCATACTTATGTGTAACTCCAGACAATGCTGCGCCAGTAAAAATAAATCGATATTTAAATTGTTCACAAATTCCCACAGCTGAGATTCATAAATCCAATAAAGAAATAAGTTATTATTACGTAAAAATAATAGCGAAACCACGTGGTCACACTGGAAGTTATCATTTAAGGAAATTTTAATCAAAATTATTGTGAAGTTTTATGCCTGCTTCACAATAATTTTCATTGATTGAAATTAATATTATATTCGGCACTGCAAATTATATTCGACAAATAAATTGTAAATGTAAGATACAGCTGGACCGTGCGATAAATATTGCTTTCATAAAGCGCCTACTTTCGGAATGTGCCATAACAAAACTACCGACCCTGGATTTTTTAAATATCATATTCATCACTCGCATTTCTGTATTCGAAAACATAAAATTATTGAATTTTATAATAACTTTATTGGGACTTTTGCGCAGCTAGATTGGGTATTTCGACCACTGTGTACATGCGAATACAAGACATAATAGGATAATATTTTTTAAAAAAATGTTAAAAGCATTTTATGTATTATTTGATTATAAATCATTTTTTTAATTCCATAAAGGTTAATAACATGTTACTACACATATTTAGTAACAAAAAACGTCTCTTTCTATAGGGCTATCAGCCGTGAAACCTTTCCACCAGTAAGGGAGAAACTCAGAGGAGTTTAATCACCCGGTATTTACCTTAACTTTGCAGAAACCCTCCGAAAAACTCTGAAAGATGATTCGCAAAAATTCTCCCCCGATGGGGTCTGTATACACCATCTGTATATATGTAAAATAGGTGGCGTTGTTTTAATCATGCTCCCCAATGCTCAGTATGAGACGGACGGCGCGCATCTAGTCACTAACCCACTCAGTTGGGTATTGAGTAACATATGCACTTATATGTATATTAACATATTTTTACTATAATCTCTGATGTTTGTTGTATATTGCCATCTTTCATTTCGCTTTCCTAACTACATTGTAAGCATGAATACCCAAATGAGTATATGAGAGAAAGATAAAAATAAAATAGAATATGTATTTAATAAGTATTTCATTGCTTTGGTTATAAATTCTTTCGTTTTTAAATCCTTATATTATAGTGTACGTTATACGATTTGTTTTCACATTAAAATTAGTGTTAATTGTTTAAATTAACATCCAAATGAATTTCAGTCCACTAAATTATTTCATCCGCAGTTTTTAAAGGTTCAGAGCCTGTAACGGTATTGGAATACCCGAAGCATAACTAGCACGATAACATCGTTGCCCCTTAATTAATTTTTTAATATATTTTTTGCACAGCGCATTTTATCATCTATTAAAACATTGTTGGCATTTTATGGCTTGCAGTAAACGCAGGAAGCCCTCCAGATAAATCCGCGAGCGTCTTTTTGCGTCGGTCGGCTCTCATTAAAAGCGGCGCAATCACGGCAACTTCCTCAATATAACCGCGTAACGGATCTAAAATGAAACCGATCTGGAAACAAAACTGGCCAGATCCGACACGCTGACAAGGTTAGTGACCACCTGCTGTCGCAATTATTTCCACTTTATATTTAATGGTCTGCAACCCTTTGCCGCCGAGCGAAAACGAAAGTGCGGAAATGCATTGCGGTTTTATCTGTGTGATGTAAATAATCGGTTATTATCCAACAATTTTTGCAATTTATTCTCTTGGGAGCGCAGCGACACAAAATTAACAACAATGCGAAGTGCAGAGAAGGATTTTCTCACGGAGGTGTACTGTTAAGGAGGCAGTTTAAATTATTGGCTAACGGGGAGTTGTAGTTATTTCACACCTAGACGTATGTATATGCTGTAAAACGTACATGCTTTAAAAACTGCAACAATTTAATTCAAATCGTTTCTAATTTATTTTACAATAATAACTCGCGAAGGAATAATGAGACATATGCATATGATCCTCATTGTTTGTGAAGATTTCTGCATTTATATTATTTAGACTTTTACCATTATGATTATGCTTTTCTAATATGTTAATAATTTGATATGTATTATTCAGCAACATTGTCACTCTCTAATTCTCCAGAGTCGTGATTCCCAATTGTTGATTTGCGAAAGTGTTCTACAAACCTTCATCTGCGCCATAAAAAGCTTTTGTACTGATGTCACTGCACTAATGGGCAAATTTGTGTAAATCAGAAAACACACAGAGAGAGTGAGTCAGAGAAAAATCTGTCTTATGATATCGGCCAATAGACTTTCCTCCTTGTGTTTCCAAACATACAAAAATATGTTTACATATTTTTGTATACAAATAATAATAATAATAATAAATAATGTATTATCATATATAACACGATTGTAACATTTTAAGTTGAGTTACAGAACTGTAGTCATATATATGCAGACTTCTACTTCGTTATACATTATATATATATATATATATATATATATATATATATATATATATATATATAATGTATAACGAAGTAGAAGTCTGCAGCATAAGTAATAGAATTGTTAGTCAACGAAAACGGGATTCTAAACAATTTTTTTCGGTATTAAGGCTGCCCTCTTCCGCGCTTTCACCATCGTTTTTACGTAAATCGCATGCTTTTCAATAAGTTCCCAATAAATATAGACATAATTTAGCACATCCCTATATAATAATGTCTTACATTTGCATGGCTGTTTGGGTTAAAAAATATTAGTAAACAAAAAAGTTAAGCTAATGAAAATTGCTTTAAATGTATTAAACTGGCCATGCAAATAGGGAAAAAATAATGAAACAATTTTTATAAAGAAAATATTTTAATAAAAACAGTAGTTTTTTCAAACTGTGCGATTTAAATATCGCAAAATCCCTTCTTATCATTTCGCGCGCGGTGATATGCTCCGCCTGCTACGGCCGGGACACGTTGTCGGAGTGGGGCTTATTTAACTGCGGCTTTCAAATATAATAGAGATGTAATTCATGTGTTCGCACAAGAATCGGAAATAGTAATTGATTCAATTGATTTGTTTTATTTTATGAAATAAATAATTCAATATTAAAATCGAGACAAGCAGGGTTTCCATACTAAAATAATATGTTTAATATATTTGGTTACGGGGCATGTGAAAAAATTCCAATAATAATTGATATATAGGCCACAGCTAAAATATGGAATAAATTGAACGAATCCACGATATATGATTACAATAATTATGAAGTAAAAAGAATGTGGAAATAAAAGTGCTGATATAATATTATATTCTCTGTAAATTATCTTCTGTTTTCTTGTCTTCCAAGAAGTATTTGTCAGTGCATTTTAAATTATGTGACACTCTTTTTTTTTTTCAGGTAATACGCAATAGCGATAAAATGTTATATATAATTATATATAATTATATAATTTTATCAGGCATGTGGGTATCCCAAAAGTCGTGATCTCTTATTCTTTCTACAAAAATGTCTACTTCTTTGTTAATGTAGACAACAAAATAGTACCACTTACGACCGGTACATTCTAGTTGTCCTTAAACCTACAAATGAACATCAAAATCAATAAATTAAAGGAAATGTTTTATGTATATTTACAGACCTGATAATAATAATTATGCTGTTTTTTTAAGAGAAATTACTCCATTGGTACATTGAAGATAGTCAGTTGGGCCCAAAAAATCTTTAAATACGTCAGTGTTTGTGATTTTGTCCGAATATTTGTATATGCATTTAATTTCCACCAATTCTTCACCTCCTATAGTAAAATTATATTTGTAATAATCACTGTTATTTTAAACAGATTGAAACAATATGTAATTTTATATTTTTAAAGGAGCTTACCATCAGGTGATTCGGCTAAGAAAGTATATTCTAGATGATTGAATAAACCAGCATCCTCAACTATTAAATTTAATTTTTCTGCGAAAATAGTCTTTGCCACAGATTCGTTAATTGTTGCATACTCTAATGCATTGGTAGACACTAGTGATGGGTATAATATTTGTTTAACAAAACTGTGGCACGGAGTTTTATATCTCTTATTTGCAGATAGATCCAAATAAGGATGCTGCTAGCCTGTGTTGTCTTTGAGACTTGTAAACATTATTACTGAATTGGCCAACCGTATTTTCTGCTATTTGACCTATGTGACCGGAATTAATTTTATTTTAATTAGAGATATTTGGGTATGCGGTCAAAAAAGCTTCGAAGATATTATAAAATGCCCTTTATTCTGTACAACGTTTAGAGCAAATTCTTTTACTCAAATTTCATTTACTGAAAACATTGTTGGTAAAAATATATAAAATAATAGAAACAAATTTTAACCACTCCCAGAAAGTGGAGTTAATAACATGCTCGCTTCATTATTAAGGACGATAACAATTTTCGCTGTTAGTACTAGCACGAAACTGTTTATAAATATTATAATTATATTAAAGATGTTAGGGAAAATTGATTTTGTCAGATAAGGATTGAGTTACGTCATCAAACAAATTTGTCAAAATAAATAATCAAATGAAAAGATCAACTCACATTCAATTGTTGCTTTTGTGTTGAAAGGACAAATCCGTAAAAGTAAGTAGAAGTTGTCAAAATAAATAATCAAATGAAATGATCAACTGACATTCAATTGTTACTTTTGTGGCTTTAGCAAGTTGGTGTAAATTAGGCTGACTCCCTTGATATCTGTCTTGGAAATCATGGTGTTTGGTATATTGGAAATATGAATCATTTCAAGGAACAATCTGGATCTTAGGTTTTTTTTTCAATTTCAAGCACCTTAACCTCTTCATAATCGATGGAATGGTGAGTGCTCTGAACATGGTAGGCTAAAGCACATCTCAATTTATGCCTAGAATCACTTATGTTGGGATTCAGCCTAATTTGCACCAACTTGCTGAAGCCACAAAAGTAACAATTCAATGTCAGTTGATCATTTCATTTGATTATTTATTTTGACAACTTCTACTTACTTTTACCGTCCTTTCAACTCATTCTATAATAACTCTTCCTTCCTTCTGGCATTGCTTTTATGCGGAGCCTTAGATTTCTTCGTTCTACCAGTTCTGGTCTTATTCCTTTCTTTTACAGATCCCATTCCCATATTTGTAGCTTGTTGTATTGCACTAACACTAGATATACGAAGTAGTAATAATATACCGGCGGGCTTTTCCGTACTATAGCTTTCTTGGGACAATAATTGCTTGGGGCAGATATTGAATTGTTTCGCAGGGCAGACAAATAATGTGCCAGGCTGAATGCGTTTATACTTATTCACTTTCACAAGAACACTGAATATTTATTTTAAAATATTTTACAAAATGTGTGCATACGAACTACCCTCGCAAGGCCGATAAGGAGACACTTGAAGCCCCAGGTAGAAATTTTCAAAACGCACATGGCCTTTCGCTGAACTAACCATATGAAACCGATACAAATATTTTGGAAAATGTACGTGATTAACTATTTCTACTTATGCTATTCGTGCTGTGATTACTTTTACTATATTCGCTTTACGTAATAGTCTAGTCGATTTAGAGTTTGGAAATAAAAAATAATTCTACTTGATATTTTATTGCATATTATGGCCGGGAAGGATCACTATAATAATAATATCGAAAAATTAACTCAAGAGAAGTTGTGCTAAAGTGACAAATTGCAATATTGCTAAAATTACTATTTTAGCTTTTTCAACTAATATTAAAATGTAGACCTCTTGTAGGAGCAACAGTTAATGTATGTTGTAGGCAATAAAATTACCTATAATTTAAGCTGAGTAACGTTAAATTACTATAAATTGTTAATGAATAAATAAATGAGCAATACGAAAGAGTACATTTTCTAAAATTCTGTATTATTATTGATAGAATCGTCATGAAAATACATTAAAAAGGAGGGCAACTCAACGCCAAATATGTGTGTAAGATTTCACAATTTTTTATCTCATTAATTTCTTTTTAAACTTTTTTGCAAAATATGGTTTTTCTTTTTGTTTATACTCCGAGGCTAGTTAGAACTTGCACCCGCGAGATTAACTTTTTTAATGAACTGTTAGATATTAAACCATGTTTGGCAAAAATATTAAGGAAATTAATTAACAAATACACCATGCAAAAAGTATTAGATCAAAAATTATGAAATCGTGCACACATATTTGGCATTGCGTTGCCTTTCTTGCTCGTATTGTTTAATTAGCAATTGATCGCAATTTAACGTTAATCAGCTTAAATTATAGGTAATTAAATTGCCTACAATATGAATTAACTGTTTGCTCCTGCCAGAGATCTACATTTTAATATTTAGTGGAAAAAGCAAAAACATAATTTTTTCTCTTTATTTCAATTTGCCAATATAGCACAACTTCTTTCGAGTTAGTTTTTCGATATTATTATTCCAGTTAATATTCCCAGCAGTGTGCACAATCAGTAGAATTTTTTAAAAGTTTTTAAGCTATATGAAGCTAATTCGACTGAACCATAAATGAATACGACGATTCTATTATTCTCGTAGCCGCTGCGTAATATTTTGCTGGCCCAATCTGGTTGAATGTTTATTTTCTTATTCCCACCGCATTTATCAGCGCGAAGTATGTTTACGCCTATTCACGCTCGAAATTCGCGCGACTAGCGCAGCCTTAACGGCATTCACCGATAAATACTGGATATTTAAGTACACATTATTCAATTTTAGAATCTTAACTTAAATAACTCGGAAATAGAATAGTACCCTCGAGTGTCACGGAGGCACTACATTTACAATATGCTAATTATAAAACTATAAAAAGATTACAGACTTTAAATAATATAATTGTGCTGATAAAAATCAAAATAATACGCTCTTAAATAACTCAGTTTGAGCATAAGATAGCTCTGTTTTAAACCAACGTCTTCTTCTTCGTCGTCGTGTTTCCTCTTGACAGAGAAGTAGTGACTCATGTTTCATCTTTCTCGGTTCCTTGTTGATTAGTGTATAGTGTTGTTTGTAGTGGTTTTGATGAGGTCGCTCTATCGTTTTGAAGATCGTCCCTTTCATCTGGTACCTTCCATTTTCTCTTGTATTACTAGTGTCTGCAAGTTTTCGCATTGATGCCTCACTGAGTTCTTTGCTTTGGTTATTTCTTTGACTGTTTCGTCAAGAGGCTGTTTGGTTTTTGCCATAAGTCTTCCGATGTTTCGTTTCTAGATTGTTCTCAATTGTATTTGAATTTTTTGCGTAACCTTATCTCATCGTCGATTCTTGCGATGCGCAGTGCCATTTTCATGGCAACATGTGTTTTAGTCTGAAGTAAGCGGTTAGTAGTCTGTAATCTGATCCGCATTCTGCTTATGGATGGTTTTTACCATTGTTTTATAGATATTCTCGATCTGGTGCGTATCAGTATGAAATTTATTTGGTTTCAGTACAAGCTGCCTGGTGATTCTCAGTTGTCCACGTTGAAAACTAAAGTTTTTGATTATCAGACTTCGTTAAAATATGTAATCTTTTTCAGAATGATTCAATTTTTTTTCTCTTATTCTTAACTTATAGTTAAGTTTTCGGATCTTGAGAAAACTATATGTCTCCGATGTGTAGTTGAGAATTAGAGTCGATTTTCACGATATACGTTCCTTTTAGGGTGATGTCCAGATGGAGACCGCATTTCTGGATAGTATTTAGGAATGATCACAATCAACATATCTTTTTCTAAACCTTAGTTGTTGTGACATCGATAGAAATTAGGTTATATTTTTACAATATCCTATCAGTGTATATCACAGAGGTCATTGTATTGTATCATTGTATATTTTTGCAGGATTATTTTTGTGTCATTGTTCTATGTTAATTTCCTCACATTTGACATTAAATTGGTTTAAGGTTGCTCATTACGAATTAAATAGTGTCTTATAGGAAATATTATATCTTCTATCGTAGAATCATTATAATAATTATAATGATTCTACGATAGAATTGTCAATAATAAAAATAACTTGATTTCCTTTATTATTTCTTTAAATATTAATACATTTTATAATGTCATATCAAGTAATCATTTATTTTGTTTTCGGTTATCTAAAAAGGCACCTTACACGGGCAATAATACTGTCAATCCTAGTACTGTCAATATTTGCTTCAATCCTACTTTTATATTTATCAAGTAATCAATTATCCGGATAAACATCAGTATTCTCTTCATTTCATCGTTACTATACCTCACACGATAGATAATACTGTCAATATATTAGAATAATAAACATTTTAAACATATTATCGTACAGTACCCAGCTCAGTGGCCGAGTGGTTAGAGGCGTCGTCCGTCTCGTACTGAGCATTGGGAAGCCTGAGTTCGATCCCCAGCGGGGTGCGAATTTTCGCGAATCACCTTTCACAGTTTTTCAGAGGTTTTCTGTGAAGTTAAGGTAAATACCGGGTGATTATATACAGTAATACTGCCATTATTCTAAAATATTTATAGGATTATTGATCGTGTAAGGTGCCTTAATTATTTTCCAATAATTTTAAGGTCATTTAATAATCTATTTGTTTCTATAGAAATATGAATGTAACATGTATTTAATTGCCATAGAGAATGACCATGCAACTCCTATATTGTCTAGAAGAATTATTCGGAAAGCGATTGTAATTTGAGAAAATACCTTTTGTATTAAAATAAAACGGTATATTTCAATTTTTCCATGGCTTTCATTCGAATCATCTTTCTACTTGCTTTATACGTGATTCCAATATTAATTATTGAATGTATGGTATTATAAACAAAACAAAAATATAAAATTTTGGTAAATACACTACTCTTTCTGTATTGTTGTAAAAATAATTCAATGGACATCTGTAATAGTATTGCTTGCTCTTTCATTAATGTTTTAATTTTACTTTGGTTTTCAGAAAGAGTAACCTTATGATTTTTTTGGCATCATTATGCTAAAGATTTCCTGCTATAACGTTGATTATTGTTCCTAATTCATCTATAAGTATACACAATAGTGCCGGTTCAAAATCGTAGCGGCGGAATGTTCATATTATTATTCAAAATTATCCATAGGTGAACTGCATGTGTTTGCTGAAGCTGCTATCTTGTTTCATGGATAGCCAATAATAATGTCTGTGTCCTAATGTTTCTATAATATTTCTCTAGTTACAATTACCTTCATGTTGGTGTATCATCATTGAACTTTATTTGGATTTAGAACTTTTGGATACATTATTTATTTTGATCCACTTTCAGAAAACTAAATTAAGTCATTTACACCATAGTAAAGTCTTTATACGTTGAATCATCATTGAAGTATAAGAGCCAGATTTATTTCGTGTTTCCAGTAATTATGTAACCATCCCATTCTCAGATCACATAAGTTTAGATGTTAGAGTCTATAAATATTTTATAAACGCCCTGGACCGAAATAGATTATTTATATACGTTTATTGAGTAAATAGACCTTAAAACATAATTTCACTAATTTTATATTCTTTTCTGTGAATAATACAAAACAAAACAAACTGTAAACAGAACTGAATAATTAAGTTAAGGACAGCATTCCATAAATTGTCATTTTCCATGACAGGACTCTCTGCATAAGCGTACGTCTATCAATTTCCAGATAAATAAGCTTTATTCCGAATTGTATCTATCCTTTCTCCTCGCAATTTATCTGGCATATGTCTTGTGCTGTGTGCTGTGATATAATATAAATTAATTAATCGCTTCAATTAATTTTTAATTTTTTGTTTTGGTTGAAGTATAAAAAAAGATTCGGTGCTACATACTTCACTTTCCGATGATGTAAACATGGCAACCATAAAATGTTATGTAACCCAGTCATTTCTGACAATGTTATAAATGTTTATCAAGCTGATTGTATATACTATTGGAACCGTAGCCAAATCCAGTACAGTTGACAAACTTTTTTTACCAGTACATAGACGCACTATAGTTTAGCTCTACCGGTCATTTTATTCTTTTGGGTAAAAACTAGAATCCTATCGAGATAAAATACTAAAAAACCTTAGTAGGTTTGTTTACGGAAGCATACCTATTACTAAAAAACCTACTAAGGTTCTCACGTATTTAATTTCGACAACTTGGGTTTTACTTGTCTGTCTTGTTGACAGTTTCCATAATACGCAGCCGTATGTTAGTACAAGTCTGTATATTGTCTGACATATCTTAATTTCTTGACTTGAGATTTCATTTCTATTTATAACTCCAGCTAAAATTATGTGATACAGACTTAGCATGTGTTTTTTGTTCTATTATTTTCTTAATATCTGCCTCCTGGGTTACTTTCTGGCCCATGTTCACTTCTAGGTAATGAAATCACTGTTATTTTCGTTCCTTTCGTTATGTCTACATATTCGTGCTGTTCTCCTATGGTCATTACTTTGGTTTGTGTTTATTGAACATCATACTTTTCTCTTCAAGTATTTAATTCCACACGTCTAAGTTCTTTTGTAGGTCTCTTTCGTCTCTTGCTAATAGTACAAAATCGTCTACGAATGCTCCCTCGAAGATGACCACTCTCTGTAGATATCTATACCATACATATAGCTTTTTGCATCTGGTTGTGCATATCTGTATTATATTGTCCATGTATTATCTAAATAGTAGTGGGCTTATCCACCTTTTTGACTGAGTCCTTTATGAGTTGTAAATCTTTCTTTTATCTTATTGTTACTCATCACTGTGTTAGTATTATATATAGTTTCATTGTGAAGATGTGATATTGTACACTTTTGTCGTTTCTGAAACCACTGTGCTTCCCCTTGTGTGTTTTCTACTTTTGCTCTTATTCGTGTATCTAGTATTTTGTCAAATATATTCATTCTTGTATATAGAAGTATGGTACCTCGATAATTATTACAATCTCGTCTATCCCCTATTTTTATAAACTGGTACTATTAGTGCGTTTGGCTGGTCTTTCGGAGCATATTACTTTTTCCATATTTTATTAAATATGTGTATTAGAATGTTGCGTCCTGTGTCGCCCATATTCTTTACCATTTCAGTTGATCCTTTATCCTGTTCTGGTAATTTTATTTATTTCTTCAAACATCTTCTACGTCTCGTTTTAGGCTTGTATAACAAGTTCCTTGACTTTTTTCCTCTCTCTCCTTTATAAACATTATAATTTATAAATATTGTATTTTTTCCATGTATGTTTCTTTATCTATATTTGTTCTTTTATTACGAGCGACCACCGTGCAGTTTTGTTGTTGTTATACGATTTACTTATTTCACAAGTTTTGCTATTTCGATTATCGATTTTTTCTGATAATTCCATAATTGATTTATTGCATTCATATTATCTTTTTCTATTTCTTCAGCTCTTTTTAATTTTTCGTTTAGTAGGTTCCTGTATTTTCGGCTATTTCCTTGTTATTTCATTTGTATGTTTTTATAGATGAATATTCTATAATACTAGGTTTAGCGAAACGAAAATGAAACTAGAAGAGCGTGCTTCTTCTAGTTTCATTTTCGTTTTTCGCTTTAATTTTGGATATTACTATATAATGATCGCTGCCGATTTCGGATCGCCTTAGCTTAGTGTCTGTTATCAATTTTCTATCTATTATTGAAATTTGATTCTGCCTTTCATCTCTCGTGAATTTTTATTTTCATCTTTATGTTAATAAATGATTTGTAAATTTGTAATTATTAAGTTGGGCATAGTACAAGCATTTAGTATTCTTCATCCATTGTTATTTCTGTGGATTTTTCCATAATTACCTATCGATTTGTGATACAATTCATCTTTTTGCCCACTCAATCGCATTGTAGATTTCATTTGCCTTCCCTTCCTATTGCTGATTCGTCCCAAAATCACTCTTAGTTTTCTGCCTTTTCATTCTCGTTCGTCCATATACAGCTAAGAGTAGGATAATGTTAGGATATCACTCACACTGTTTCTTAACTCTACTGATATTATTCGTTCTGACGATGCCTTCCAATTAAATATGTGTTCTTCTAGCTTTCTATATATGATGCACCCAACTCTAGCTACCGCTCTCTCATCTTCTTTTATTTCACAATATATCAACGTTTTGTTTCCGGCCAGTATCGTTATACCTTGTACTTTCTCTTATTATTGCTAAAACTTCTAGGTCCAGTCATTCAAATTCTTCTTCCAGTTATATTGTCATTCCATTAATACTCTTGATATTCCAAGTTCCTATTTTCCATATTCTTCCATATATTTTTCTGTTTCATTGCGCCTTTTCTAATTTCCTTGCGTAGTCGTTGGTCCTGTCCGGTTGGTTACTTCTAGTGACTAGTAGTGACACATGCTGACGTAACGCTCATACTAATAGTATAGCGTGACGTCAGCATTTGTCACTACTAGTCAGTAGTAGTAACCAAACGGACATGGCCGTTGTCGTCATATATTACTGCCCTATTTATTTTATTTAATAACTACATAAATGCATCACACATTGTGGGGAATTTAGATAGGAATTTATATTGTATGCAGTTTTACATATTGATGTAACTTCAATTTGCATCTGATAGCATTAGTTTCCTATAGTTACAAACAAAAATGAAAATTAGAATATCTAAGACATGCATTGAGTGGAGATAGATGCAACATCCCTAAATAAATAATGCAGGGCTGAATTAAAGGCGAAAGAACGGTCGGCAGAAGAAGAATATCTTGGCTTCCAGATAGTGAAGATGACATACCTAACGCTAGGCAATCCATCGTACTATTGTTTCCCAGACTAAATCGCCCCACTAGCTACTACCATTTTCTGTTTCATTATTCGTTTATTTGGTCATACTAGTTTTCGTTGTGCAGTTGTTCAGGTAGTGCACGTTTCTCTACATCCCTATAGTTAAAGGTTTAGTAAATTTAGCAAAATCTTTGAGTTTATAGTAACCAATTATTATTCATACTCCCTACATGCCCTAAATATATTTTTTTACTTATCTAATTGTAATTTAAAATTTAATTCACGAAGACTTGTGAATAAGTAAGCGGAAAATATGTTTGTTTACATATACTAAAGAAATTTCATTTTATAGGCCCATTAATATACTGTCAATACCATAAATACAGATAAGGCGTTTTAGGGCATTTTACGAAATTCAAAGTGACCGTTTTCAGTTGAAAAGGCAGTTTTTGTACGTCATTCTGATTAATTAAAATTTGCTGAAAACATACATGTTCATAAACGTATTCCGAATGATGAGCTAGCTATATTGTTGCGTAACAAATTACAATCAATTACCGACGAAACATTCAGAAAATCTCCGGAATTCACAGTTTCGTAATTTCGCAATGCGTAGATAAAACCGATACGTCGCCATGAATGCGTGACACACATCTCTCGGCTGGTGTCCAAGATCTTTTATGGTGTTGTTTAACAGGAAATTGTCCAGTTCTTCTTCTCCGCGTGTCGAAGAGAAAGTGCGAAAGGGATGGAGCTCTCGGTTGGAACGAGACGGGGTAACCTCAAGAAACGGGTCCGCGAAGTCTTGCACACATTTCCTCATTGCAATCGAACCCGATAACGGGATGCCAATCGGCGATGACTAACGACCGTGCGTCAATTTAGCGTTTTCGAAAGTATACAGTCTGATTTTTTGTTTGTTTGTTTCGCCCGAATTTCGTTCGCTATTTACGAATGTTGTGTAACAGTACATTGCGTGATCGACGCGCGGTCAAGCGAAAAAGAATCGTGTCTAGTAGTTCGAGGTTACGGTACTACATGCTTTCTGATAGTCCATGATCTTGACATTGGAGCACAAATGTATGCACACACGCAGGTGCAGGTGTTTGATTTGAATTTTGAATTGGTCCTGCTGGCTGTGATAATGTCCCAAATTGTATACGCCTGAATCGGTCGCAGGTTTATGCGCTTGTTGCGGATTAACCCACATTCAATGCATGGCGACTTCTTACGCAATGATCCACATTCCATTGAGCATCCAATTACAATTAATTTAGATTAAGAGCACATGCAACCAGTGCGTTAGTACGATTTCAATGTTAAAGAAATGTATTTTATTACTTCACACATATAGCAATGTGTTCATAATATTTACAAAAATAATTTGAGTGGCAGGTTTTATAGAAAATATTGATGATCATTAATTAAGGCTTGTTTATGTATTAACTCCGTGTATATGTAGGTTTATGCTGACATAAAACAAGAAATAAAATATTATGGTTTATGCAGACAAAATAAGAAATAAGGATAAATCAGTATAAACAAGGATTATATTAAATCGGTTAGTTAACAAAATAATCATTATTTCTACTGATTTATCATGTCTTATTTCTTTTTTTGTCTTTTACTTATTTTGTCACAATTAATAATATTATGGAAAACGTCCTTCGAATATGATTTTTTTATTTCACCACAAACCCACCTCCAGATACGTAACGTAAAATATGTGAAAATAAGGGGTATTTGGACCCTTTATACACAATAAATAAGAAGGCACACTTATCATTGAGTCATAACTAAATAAAATAAATATAAGAGTATACAAAACTAGGGTACAAGGGAAAAACTTCAGGGAAAGACCAAACAAATATGGGACGATGCACACTGGGATAAAATCAAAAAACATGGCCAATATTACTAAACCTTCTTTTAAAAGATGAAACTTTATTCCTTGTGGGTTTTCGTGGTCGATAATTACAAATCCGATGTCCGATTTAAAAAATTTAAAATGGCGGACAAAAAGTAAATTTTGCAAATAATTGTTTCGAAATTACTTACACGGGTGTTTTTGAGATTACTGATTACAAATCCAATGTTCGATTTAAAAAATATATATAAATAATTATAATACATTATTTTAAGTTACTTTAAACTCTCAATCACTTATTGCATGTTAACAAAGCCTAAGTTAGAACAATTATATTAACAATAACTTGCCTATGCCTCTCTAACAACGCGGGGCAGCATGACCGAGGTGGACCATTGTTTTATATATCGCCGAGCACCTCTGAACAGCAACAGAATTATGTTAAAAGTAACATACAATGTACAAAACCCAATAGAAATAAAAGCATTCATCTTCTTTGATTTTTTAAAAGACTATTTAAAAATCGCGATTACATAAAATCAACCTGTACATATTTTTGTCGTTTATTTATACTATTGTTTAATTACATTCATATTTTCACTTAATACATACATGCAGGAACATTTCCATTTTATACAAATAAAATTACACGATTTTGTGAAACATTATAACACTGAACATTGCTCAAATAGTCAGCTCTGCTGTACGATGCCTGGATTCGGGACGAGGGTTAACTTCAGACATGCCTACCGGGATGAAGGGGTAGGTAGAAAAAACTATGCTTTTACAGATGAATGCTAGAGCAATCCTTGAATCTGTTAACACAATTTTCGTTCGAAAATACGAAAGTCGGTGTTCCTATTTTTGGCTACGTTTTCAGGATTCTTACATACTAAATTATGATACTTCTGCTCCTTCGGCACAGATTATGACGTCGTCGGATAATGATATTCTCCCATTTCAGTTATTAATTTAGAATTAAGTTTCTGTAGTCCATATTTGAGTACTCAGAAATGAAATAAAACCACTCTTGTTTTTATATGCAGCATGTGTTACAATTACAAAGAGTATCGGACTCAGATTCCGTCCTCTTTAAGCCGCACATAAACAGGAAATAAATTTGAAAACATATTATACGATCTCACGAGTTTTTGTTGTCTCTGTATCAACTTTCAAAACTGTTTCTATATATTATTATATTCGTCCATCAAGAGCCTTCTCCAGATCAATGCAAATGTGTCTCAATTGTGATTAAAACACATCTATCACCATAGGGCTATCAGTCGTGAGGCTTTTCTGCTGATCAAGGGAGAAGCTCAGAAAAGCATAATCTCTGTTATTTATCTTAACTTCACAGAAAATCTCTGAAAAATTGTGAAAGATGCTTCGCGAAAATTCGTCCTGATCGGGTTCAGGGTGCCCAAAGCTCAGTACAAGACGGACGACGACTCTAGCCAGTCGGCCACTGAACTGGAGTTGATACGTTTTTCGATAATTTGAGTTTGTACAATATCTGGCCTTTGGAGCACTTAAAAGCTAAAATGAGTGTTTTAACTTTGGTCTCGATTTTCTCTGCCAGAATTCTTAGTTTGAGCTACTACATTTATTAGATTTATACAGGTATTTCCTTATATTGATTGAAGAATTAACAAATGCCATTTTCTCTGAGGTTTTTAAAAATTTCTCGCAATTCTATCAATTCTATAAACCTACTGCACTTAATTTTTTAAATATAGAAACTATGAAACATATATTATATAAGGTAGCCTGTACTTTCCAAAATTAACTATCCTTCCATCCGTCATCTGCCTGTAACAAATTTTCGTGCCACGTTTACAACTATATATTTGACAGCAATATTTTGCAAGTGAATATTAAATGCTACAATGATGAGAAGAAAACGAGTTAACCCACACAGAGTTTATGGAGGTAATGAAGAGACTACACTTGCAAAACCACCAGGAGAGGACGAGATAACAGGAGAAATCCTAAAATGTGGAAGAGAAGAGCAACATATATTTGAGCTTATAATCAAAATATGGAGGAATGAAGAAAAGCTAGATTCTTGGAAAACGGGAATAATAGGGCCGATATACCAAAACGTATAAAAATAACACAAAAACTACAGAGGATTCACGGTGATAAATACTACATATAAAACGTCATTAGCCCTAATACACGAGGAGCTTGAATCACAAACTAAAAGAGAAATAGGAGACTACCAACGCTGATTCAGACCCGAAATATCGACAAAAAACTCTACCAATAATACTCACACAATCTTCACACGCCCACTCCATACAGTAGAATAGGTTTTACACACATCCCGGATCTTGCATGCTATGTTAGCTCTTTCACTCTACCCCTCCTACCCCTATTGCTATACATCACCCTTTGGTCTTTTCTATCCTTCCCATTCATTCCAACATCTTTTGCATCTCTTCCACTCTCTTTACCACCAGCACTACGTCATCCGCATACCCCAATATCCACATCTTAGGCCCAATTCACACATAAGCAGCGTCGGGCGCAGGCGCGGCATAGACGAGGCGCAGGCGCGACGTCGCACAGGCGATTGTGATGTCCATATGCAGTGAGGGGTGGACATTGTACCTTATGTTTACATAGAGGCGGCGTGGAACAGTTATGCCTTTCGCCTCTTCGCCTACCGTGTCTTAGGCGAAGAGGCGAAGACGCGGTGCCGGCACTGCGAGAGGCACGACGCTTTAAGCCCCCTCTATATAAACATGTGGTGCAATACCCACTTAGGTGACGAAGCGCGGGCATTTGGCTCGTGCCTCTAGCCGCGTCGGCACCGCGTCTTCGCCTCTTCGCCTAAGACACGATAGGCGAAGAGGCGAAACTCTTCCACGCCGCCTCTATGTAAACATAAGGTGCAATGTCCACCCCTTCACTCCATATGGACATCACAATCGTCTGTGCAACGTCGCGCCTGCGCCCGACGCCGCTTATGTGTGAATTGGGCCTTAGGTCTACCCACCACGACGCTTCCCGCCTGTCCTCTGCTCAGCACCTCCTCCAACTCGCTCGGGTACATATTGAACAGGAAATAGTTTAGCAGGCACCCCTGCGTCACTCTCACGTTTACCCTAAATTGTTCCTATACTTTTCTTCTCCATTTACTTTTGCTTTTACCCACGACTCGTCATACATCCTTCTCACCCACTCCACACCTTCCTCTTCTATACCACCACCTCCACTCCACACCTTCCTCTTCTATACCACCACCCGCACTCCACACCTTCTTCTTCCACACCACCACCGCCACATGCCACTCTTCCGGCACCTCCTCCTCTCCACACCATATTACTGTTTGGTTCCAGTATAAGGCCTCTATGACGCATAAGTCTCTGAAATCGATATTTTTAGATTTAAGTAGATCGTGAAGGACTTTATCGAAAGCTTTCTCGTAGTCTGTAAAACATGCATGTACCTCTATTTTCATATCCATATATCTTTGCAGCAGGGCATAAATGCCAATCAATGCTTCGCGTGTGCCTAAGCCATTTCTGAATCCTATTCGTGAATCGCTAATATCTTCCTTTAGTTAGTGTAAGTTCTTTTGAGAATGATTTTCAATATCCTTTAAAGTGTGGGTCATTTGACTTATTGTTATGCAGTCCTTAAATTATCTAATAATCTCATAATAAGGTGTTCATTTTATATTAATTTTAACCACTTTATGGGTACTTCTTTTGTTGTCCTGCCAAGTGGAATCTTCGAAAGAGACTCATTCCTCCGTTACCACCACAAGGTGGTAGGCATGGGTAGTGCCGGATTTACTCCACGTTCTGTACGGGTCACCTACCGGCTAAACCAAAACTCACGTTCTGTCCACTACGGGCTTGACCGCCATAAGGCATATTAAGCACTCTATCGCCGTCTCACGTTAATAAGTCCCGTTGGTCTCTTGCCTCGTTCTACTTGTATTATCTGTATCAACGATACAAGTCCTATTTAGGTTTATCTGTATCAACGATACAGGTCCTGCAGAAACCTCTGCATCGTTGCGGGTCTACATTGTCTTTTTCTTATCGCGCGACGTCAATGGTTTAGGTCGCCCTGGAATTTCTGTCTCATTGATGTTTGGGAGAAACTAGTCATTGCCACTCACTTGGGTCTGTCTTCTAACATCTGGGCTCCGATCTCTCTAGGGGTGGCCTTCTCCAGTGCGAACCATAAGCTGGCTATTTTGCGTGTCTACCGGTATAGAATGTGTGCTAGATCATCTGCCCCACAGAGGTATCGGCATCTTGCTGCCGCGGCTTTTCCTATCCGGAGCAGGTACGTTTGGAATCCGCCGTGCCCGAACACGTCCTGGGCCTGCGTGGTGTAGTGATCCAGCCTACTGCGCCCTCGGTTCATCTACAGTTCTATCTGCGGGATAATACATCTCATTCACTCTTCCCATCTTCTCTGTCACTTCTCGATCGTGTGTTTTCTAACCTCCTTCTAGTCTGCTACCTTCTTGTTCTTCTGGCAAGCCTCCGCTCTGTCCTCAACCAATAGGTCCGCCAGCGTTATCCATGCCAGCACCTCTGCCGCATCTGTAGACATGGTGCGGTATGCCCAGGATTACCTGTCTGCATTACGTCGTGGTTGCCCCGACCCAGGCTGCATAGTTGGGCGCGAGGCACTGTCGCCAGGAACTTCCGCTTGTTATCTCCCGGGCCACCTATATTTGGCCTTGCATGGGCTGTTTCCAGTCTAGCTGCCTTCCTTGCGGCCTCTAGTATAGTTCCAAGTTCCCGCCATATCGGCGGAAAACGCTATTGCCACACGTCATCCGGCAGCTTCAGCCGCAGGGCGTCGTCGTATGCGATATTCCACAACAGGGGCCCCAGGACTGATCCCTGTAGGACCCCTGCTGTCACCTCAAATCTCGACGCCTTCGTACGTTATCGCCCTGTCCTTCAGATAGTTTGCTATGGTCCTACGTTAATCACGTGGTACTCCTCTCTTCCTAAGTGCTGCCTTGATTATCATCGCGGGTATAATGTTCGAACCTGTTTGAGACGTCCTGGGTGAACTGTCGTATTAATTTACAGCTTTTCAATATCTTGACATTTTTATGCTATCCAGTTAACTTCAATTTTGCGTTTGATGTTTTTTCTGAACTTGAGCATATTCTATATCTTTTCTATTTTTCCATTTAGCCACATTTCAAATGATTGGTATTTATTAATTATAGGTACACGTAGCTCTTCGCATTTTATATTTCTGTGCCATTTATGTTTATGACTAGACCAATTTCCCTTTATTTGTGGTCCTCCATTATATTGATATCCTTTTCAGGACATTTCTTTAAAGTGTTATTAGCACATATACATTGTATTTGTTTCATTTCACGTTTCTTCTCTTGGATTATGTAGCGTCTTACAGAAGCATTTACTAAATCGTTTACTACGAATTTTTCTTTTTTCACTTACTAGACTGTATATAAAACTAACTGAATTTATATATTGTTATTCGTTCGTCTTTATATATATTACAAATTATTTGTACCGGCCACTTCAGATTTTTGTTTATTTTCCCCTTCAAGTCAGAAAAAAAGCATTTTCGTGAGAGACACATTTTTACGTCAGATGGGAAAACTTCATGCCACAGCTTTTTATATTGCATTCAACTTGCAGATGACATGTTTACTACTTTATAAGTAATAATATAATTTATTTAAGGATTATTATTCTCATGCACCTATAAATCTAAATATGAACAAGAGCAGACATGCTGTATTCCCATTGTTTTTAAATAAAAATACTTTAATAACATAAATTTTCTATACTTTAGCAACTCACTACTGGAATGGCATGTTTAATGAGTCGTTATATTTGCAATATTGCTTTCAAAACAAAAACTGCACATTTCTAATCCTGGGACGAGATCCAATCCAAGTCAAGTATCGCTGCGTAATTGCGGTCACTTTTTTGCGAACGGTATAACAGAGCCTGCGGCTAGATTGTGTATTGCTCGCCTCTACATAATAAATGTAAGTGGAGATAAAAATTGGGCTCCTATTCATATTACAACTGTAACCGCAGCGATACCGCTACGAGCCTTCCTCCAATGCACCAGATGTATGTACACACAAACTACGTCTGCATATCAGTTGTACACATTTGCTCAAACGGTGACAATCACCGGCGGGGCCCACCGACGCGACCGGTCGAAAACGCGATAAATCTGTTTGGGATTTATTTTATTTACACGGTTGTGCATGGTGTGCGCGCGGCCGGCTATTAGAGCGCGTCTGCGTTTCAATTCTTCACACACTGATTGCTCTCGCCAATTAATAACGTTTAATTCGCTTGCGGAACCAGTCGATTCGGAAAGATCATGGCAGGATGTTAAAGTGGGTGCGGAGGCAGAGTTTACGCATTAAGCCCACAGCCAACAGGGAATTGCTAATTATTGCAGTATGTTAAGATTTAGCACTATACTATACAGTTAAACGTATCTTAAATGGTTGTTTGAGAGGCGGTTTGGTCGCGTACAGATGCTAATTTTCTGCTGAAAGATGATAAATAATGTTCTTTCATGTACATTCGTTTTGAAATACACACGTTTTATGCATAAATCATAAAGCTGCTAAATATGTAATTATAATTTTCTATTGAAAGCTTATGAATAAAAAGCTTCGCATTGAAACTATTCACAATTATTTATCTATTAAATTCGTACCGCCAAAAAAATTTATGAATTAATGAAATACACAATATTAGTAGTACTAGTAGTAGTAGTAGTAGTAGTATTGGTAGTTATAGTAATAGTAGTAGTATTGGTAGTCATAGTAATAGTATTAGTATTGGTGGTCATAGTAATAGTAGTAGTAATAGTCATAATATTAGTTGTACTAGTCAATTAACATGGATATGGGATAGGGAACATTGTTTTTATTCGAAACTAACTAGGGATAATTACTATTGATATAGAAATAAAGTACCTACTATCATGAATTTCCTTAAGGACAATTAATGTATATATACAGTAGTGCTGTTTTAATGTTTTATAGCGATGGGCATTAATAGATAGTGGGCGCCTACAATTTTATAGTACCAAAAACATAGTCCATAGTCACTTATTATTTTTATTGGATGAAATGCCCGTCGTCCGACGGCGGTTGATTTTTAATTGCAAAAAGATCCTTACTGCAACGATTGCAGTTAATTTAAAATACTAATACACTAAATTATAAGTTTATAAATATAATAAGGCACCACTGTATACGGTATATCGAACCCATGACTCCTGTTTTTGCAATGACAGCACAAAAATCCTGAAATGACAGGTCAGACGGCTTCAAAACATTAACTTCACTTCTCTAAAGACTAAACCACTAGGCTGAGTTTTCTTAACTGATTTTCCAACAAAAAATGCAGTACATGGTTCGTCTTATACGACGATATAGAGATTATGTATATTTCTCTTTGTTGTCATGCAAAAAGATCTTCTTCCCTGGCCAATGTGGGTGTTTAATGTTTACGGGGGCTAATTACCTCTTTAAAGCGGGGCCTCTTTGAAACTGGGGACCCAGTGTGTGTCAACCCTCTTTACGACAACACATATATAGGATATGAATTTGTTTTATTGGAGCCTAAAGAATGTTTCTAAAAAAACAGTAATTAATACATGACGCCTTCGCAAACAAATGGTATTAACGAGATCCGTAAACTATAAGATCCCAATTATGTGGATTATTTACCCCCGCCTTGCCAATTATCGCTGTCCCTAATATCATAATATTAAATGTCTTTAGTTATAATTTGCGCTAAAGTTTGGTGGACATTTAATCTGGTACAGCTCCCAGCTCGCCCCAATATTTCACGATGATCACTACCGCCCCCACATTCAGACATGCTTGACATACTTTATTATTCCCCATTGTTACATTATGTTATATTTTATGAACCTGCTCCTAAATACTTTTATCATAATATAATGGACACTAAATTTTAAATTATATATAATATACTCTAGTTTAGTGGACATTTTATCTGGAGCACCTCCCACTTCGCCACAACTTTTCACAATCATTTTTCCGTCCCCACCGTCGGAAATACTTGACATACATGGTAGACATCAAAACAGGAGTATAATTAATTTTAAGTTAAGGATAACTTTTCTGATCTATTTTACGCCACTCCTGGCCTATGGGTCTCTTTCTCTGCCTATAGTGCTGGCAACTTCAGATAGCTATAAAGATAACAATGTACTTATATAATAATAATAGAATGATTTCATAATAATTACAACCATGATATAGGATATATATATATATATATATATATATATATATATATATATATGTAGATATACAAATACACAAAAACATGGTTAGTTCTTGCCTAAAAATATACACACACAAAATATATACATTATTTTAGAGATTTGAAGAACATTATTTTTAACATAGATATCAAATTTTTAGATAATATTTATAAATTGGTGATAAAAGTGACATTCATATTATAAAAATCCTCATCATCAACATTATAATCATATGTTATATATGAATACATCTTAATCGGGTCCATAGACTCCTTCAAAAATAGAGGCTTGTCAATGGGTATATTAGGTTAGGTGTAAGGTGGATGAATACATCTTAATCGGATCCGATGTATAGAGCTACTCTAGATAATATAAATATTATATCTAGAGTAGCTCTATTCATCAGCAAATGAGTCTACGGACCCGATTAAGATGTATTCATCCACCTTCCACCTAACCTAATATACCCATTGACAAGCTTCACATGAAATCTATTTTTATAGGACTATCATCCGTGAGGCTTTTCCGCCGGTTACGAGAGAAGCTCGGAGAAGTTTAATCGCCCGGGATTTATCTTAATTTCACAGAAAACATCTGAAGTACTGTAAAAGGTGATTCGGGAAAATTCACCTCGATGTCACGAACACCTATTGAGCTTGTTCCTAAAATATATTTTATTAATAATTGTTTTTCTTTGTTCTAGGGTTCAGATCCTCGAGTAGCAACATGTCGAGGCAAACTGCAGAACCGCCGTTCGAAATTGAACCAGGAGATTAACAAGGAGCTGCGGCTCCGTGCTGGCGCCGAGAATTTATTCAAGGCGACGACGAACCGCAAACTGCGCGAAACCGTCGCCCTCGAGCTGAGCTTCGTGAACTCCAACCTGCAGCTCCTGAAGGAGCAGCTGGCCGAACTTAATTCCTCCGTCGAAATTTACCAAAGCGATAGGTAAAGGTCATAGCTTTTAGTTTCGTTATTTTTCATTGTGCGGGAAACGTATGTGTGTGTCACAATTGAGGCTGGGAAAGCGCGCGTGCTATTCTCACGCGCGTACAGCCTCGGGTTCTCGGTGACCCAGATTCCGAGCTCCTGGCTCGAATAATTTCTGAATTTTTAATAACCAGAGATGAAATAGAGCCGTAAATCGTTAAAAGAACGTACGCTGGTATGCACTATTTGTAATTAAATCGCGTGAGGTATGCCCGCTTTGTATATATTTATTAATTATATTAAAGTCATAAATATTAAACAGTGTATTATAACGGTGCATCACATTAAAACGGTTGCAATTGCATACAAAGAAAATTGGATTAATTATTATTTCGACATGCACTTTAAATTAAGAGTGTTATTTTAAATAACGTAATAGTACGGATTACTGTCCTAGTGGGTATTATGCATTTTAAATTCTTCATAAAAAGGCGCCCCTCCAGCGCTATAATGCAACACTCCAACCCATCACGCACATAATATTTGATGTTAATGTAATAATAATAAAGTATATAGGATATTATTTTGTCTGTTGAGAAATAAACTCAACAGACAAAATAATATCCAATTACAGGGATGTATAGGATTACATTTAAAACAAGTAACAAAATAAGATAAGATAAATAAAATAAAATACTATTGTATGAAAATAAATCTAAACCCGATGTGTGGTTCTGAGAAACATACGTGCTATACGCAAATTAACGTGGAATAAGATAGGTACTAGGTGCGTGCAGGGGTGAGCTCGTGTCTATACTTTTCTCATGGTGCGCTTTATGAAATTGTATTGAGCTTTCAGCAAAAACTATACAACAAAATGTTTTTACTAGTTTTGGTTGACTTTAATCTCTTTTTCAAAATAAATAATGATAACCATAATCCTTAGCTATTAAACGTACAAAATCATACTAAATAAATGTCAGAGCCAACAATAAAGTATATTTATTTCATAGTGTTTGCTAACTATGAAATAAATATACTTTATTGTTGGCTCTGACAAACCTCAACGCAATTTCAGAATTCAAGCCAAGCAAGAGTCTAAATATCATCCCATCCTTAAGATGGATCCAACCATGCCATATTTATGAAATAGGCACACGCAAAAATAATGTTGAGTATATTTCAATCGATTTTACCTGTTAGAGTACTATGATACTAATGTATATCCGAAAACTAAAGTAATATGCATTGCATTTAAGTGAATTAGGAAACCGATTCAATAAAATAGCCGTCTATTTAAGATAAACCTTAAATTGCCAATTCCAACCAATAAAAATTATATGAACTTGTGTGGCATATTCGCAACAATAAATGACTTAATTGGGACAATGTTATCTTGATATTTAGGGGAAAGTTGGTGTGGTATGAACATCGGATTTGCCGGACAGCCGTGTGTCAGTGTGTCCCAATAAAACTTATTATACAATTCAATAATTGTCAGGTTCATTTTAAGCTGAACTTTTAAAAATATACGTATAAATATAATTATATCTATTATTTAGTCCTTCTAGCTCCCCTTGGAGTGTGAGACACCCTACTAACAGGGTTTTTCTAGACACATTTTCCTAAGGTTGCCAGCCTTATGGTTTTTCTTATTTTATATTGCTCATTTCTTGCACTATTTCCTACCATTTCAATTTGTCTTTTTCTTATATTTTTATGTCGTTCCTGTTTTAAGTATTTGTAGCATGCTCATGGTGTACTTGTTTTAGTCTTCCTCTCTTTCGCCTTCCTTGTCACTATTGTCTCTATATTCTTGGGCTGTCCTTGCTATATGTGTATTATATTTTCTTAGCGTGAGTCCAATCCATTGCCATTTCCTCCTTTTAATATATTTTTAATTTCTGTTCTTTATGTTTTCCTCGCTCCCTCCATATTCACTGATTTGGCTCCCCAGGTAACAAAATTGTTGTACGTTTTTATTTCTTTGTTGTTTATTTTTATTTTCTTATTTATTGTTAATATTTTGCATTTGTTTATGTTTATATTTAGCCAAACAGTAGGATGCTTAAGGAGGTGGCACCCTACTATTTGACTAAATATAAACATAAAAATACTAACAATAAATGAAGCAATAAATAAGAAGATCAAAATAAACAACAGAGAATAGAATTGATGTTTTATTTTGTAGGTCTTTCATGTTTTATTGTATTAAGCAGACATCTGCGAATTCAGTGTCTCCCAGTCTTTCCCTTAGTTTCCAAATAATACCAGTTTTGGTTTCTGCTTGTTTGCTTATTATGTGATTCATCACAATAAGGAAACGCATAGGAGAAAGGAGGCATCCTCGCCTTGAGCCTGTCTGTGCATGAGTATACACGCTTATCCATTCCGACATTTTTTGATATTCTTCTTCGTCTGCCATATCCGCTTAGCGAATGTTGATTTTTGGTGTATTCTATCTCCTGTCTGTCTATCTATATCCCACGATCAATCGACGGTTGTGCTGATGATCATATATTTGTTTTTTTTTGATATTCAGGTTTAGGCCATATTGCGTACACACATCCGAGACTCGAACCACTAGTTCTTGTAGTCCACGCAGGCTCGCTGCAACGAGAACAATATTGTCTTCATAGCGTAGATTATAGATCGCAGTACCATTTTTGTTGATGGTTTCTTGCACTCCTTGTAGTGCTTCGGAAAATTCCTTCTCAGAATAGATATTGAATATAATAGGCAACAAGACCCATCCCTGTATCACACCTCTTTGCATTGATTCATTTTCAGTGAGTCTGTCTTCTACTCTGACACTTGCCGTTTGTTGCCAATGATTTACAATAATTAGTCTTTATTATCAAGACCGGTTGTTTTTAATATTT
This sequence comes from Lordithon lunulatus, assembly GCA_963942505.1. Classification (NCBI taxonomy): domain Eukaryota; kingdom Metazoa; phylum Arthropoda; class Insecta; order Coleoptera; family Staphylinidae; genus Lordithon; species Lordithon lunulatus. The sequence continues at coordinate 41,351,906 of OZ012668.1, forward strand.
CCATCATTATACTATGCTGTACCTTGTCAAAGTCCTTTTCAAAATCGACGAAACAGAGGAAAACATCGCGATACGACTAAATAGGGCCTAGGAACAATCCTAGCCCCTATCGAAATGCAAACTGTGTTTCTCCTATACGTTCTTCTACTTTTAGGAATATTCTCTGATGTATTATTCGTAGAAAAGCCATTGTATAATGTGATACCTGCACATTTTCTGACGCAAGAAACTTCTTATATATTTTTATGTAGTTGGAACATGTTATTTCTTTGTCATATGTTTCAATCTCTATGCACTCTTGGTTAACCATTCAGCTTTTGTGTTTTTGATTGTTTTTAGGATGTCTGCGTCGTTTCGGTAGTTGAAAGAAGGCGATCATGATAACTAAACCGGTTTCTGGACAGAATTGTTCAAATCTATCTCTCATCATTTCGACGTCCCAGACCGAAATCTCCCACAGTATTTCCTTTTCTACCTGTTCCTACTTTAACATTTAGATCTCCCATTATAGTCGTAATATTGTTTCGTTTTATCGGACCTATGAGTTGGTCCAGGTCATTGTAGAATTCACTTCACTTCATCTTCACAGATTGTTGTTGGTGCATATACAACGTTAATATTCACTGGAGATGTTTGTACCTACTACATGATAATTCTATCAGAGACAGGGATGATATTTAGTACGGCATACTCCACCTCGGTACTCGGTACTTTTGTTCAAGATTAGTCATTGTACGAGCAAAACATAGCATATGAATAATTGAAACTAAAAACTTGTTCAAGTTTATTGAATTGAATCTAGCACAATGTAATTCACGCGGGATGATATAGTAGATATACTCCTATAAGTACAATAACGCACGTATCCTTATAGATATACCGGCTGCCGTGTGTTATAAAAGATATAGCACCCATAATGATCACCTCAATGTGTTGTTTCATATTTTAATTACAAATATTACCAGAGAGAATAAAAATAAAATTACCAAGGAAATAATTTCGTGATCGTTGGTCTGATCAAATGGTGCAAAAATTACTGATTTGGTCGCATCAATCATGCAAATTACTGACAGAAATATAAGTAAATTCTATTAGACTATTAACCTTCAGCATATCGCGAACATACCAAATAATACCCTAAATATACAATAGCCTTAAAATTAAACCGCCGCGCAGGGAAAAAAATAGTTTTCTCTATTAAATTGGTTATATACTTTTCAGGGATATCTCTATGCGAATTAAATTCAGACCCAAAACTTATCAACGATTTTCTTTTACAGCACAGATGCTGTGATGCCCATGATCCCTCTCGGGCTGAAAGAAACAAAAGAAATCGACTTCCGAGAGCCTTTTAAGGATTTTATATTAGAACATTACAGCGAAGACGCGAATCATTACGAAGATGCCATAGCAGATTTTATGGACACGCGACAGGTAGCATTATAATAAAATTTATTTGCGGAAGTATCAAATTGACCGATATTCAACTTAATTACAGGCCATGCGGACACCTCTCAGAGATAGTACCGGCATTGGACTTTTATTCCGATATTACAATCAGCTCTACTTTGTAGAACGACGATTTTTCCCACCAGACAGATCACTTGGAATCTATTTTGAATGGTTCGACTCCTTAACAGGTACAGTACATACTCGTAATTAATTTATAATCTAATCAACCAATATTCGTTATCGCGCTTTATAATATAAGATATCTGGTCTTCATAGTTTAGCACTAAAAGGTGCTTTTTAATCGAGAATACGTTTTTAAGTTTGTCAAAATGTTTTGAAAGATTTTATATTGTTGAGATATTTCGCTTCTCTTACCCCCGTATTCACCGACGTTCCATAAATCTATCAATAGCTATTGAACCCATAAGTATTCGTTGTTATAACAATAATACATACATTATCTAGGGAATGTAGTTACTTTAGATTCTCTCTATTGCAAATACTGAATAATTAAACAAAAGGTGCCATCAAAGCTCCTATTTCAAGCGCTATTCAAGATGTATGACATTTGTTTTGGCATATTCTGTCACAATGACATTGTCAATTTATCCATTCAATAGCTTATGGGACCTATATAGCTTATGGGATGTTGGTAAATACGGGCATTAATATTAAATTTTTTCATTTCATAGTTCATTATTTAGAAATAGGTAAAATTCGTCATTGTATTATAAATGAATTGCTAAGGGATGAAATGCACGACGGATACTGAATACATTATTTTTTATACGTAAAATACCAAATTCTTACTTAAAAGATTGCTATTAATTTAAAACACTTAATACTCCAATTAATATTGAATAAAAATAAATAAAAAATACCACCCCTCAATGGGATTCGACCACGCGACTCTCACTAATGCATTGTCAGCACAAAAGTCATAATTTGCAGGTCGCTCGGCTTCAAAACATAATCTTCGTTTTTATATCATAAGATTGTATACATATTTAAAATTTCAAATTAAATCAATTTAAAGTTGATTGGTATGAGTTAAACAGAGCTTAAAGCATAATTTTTGTATATAACGCCATTATTATGAATGTAAACATTTGGTATTACTTTCTTAGGTGTACCATCATGTCAACGAACGGTGGCCTTCGAAAAAGCCTGCGTTTTGTTCAACATGGGTGCTGTATACACCCAAGTTGGTGCAAAACAAGACCGATCAACAGCAAAAGGCCTAGACGCCGCTGTAGACAGCTTCCTGCGAGCAGCAGGCACCTTTAGATACATCCACGAAAACTTCACGAACGCACCATCCATGGACTTAGGTCCAGAAATGCTTGAAATGTTCATACAACTGATGCTTGTAAGTTGTAAACAATGTTCGTAAAGACATGTGAGTTATATTTAATTGTAATTTAAAGGCACAAGCGCGAGAATGTTTGCTGGAGAAACTCGACTTGCAATCACAGGACAACCGCTCCATCGACGTCTGCTTCGATCTAGCACAAGAGGCCGCCCAGTTAGCCGATTGTTACAACGTGGTCTATGAATTGATCTCGCAGCAGTCGGTTAAAGATTATGTACCTTACAGTTGGTCCGCGTTGGTCCAAGTGAAACGCGAGTACCACATGGGCATGGCGCATTATCATGTAGCCGCCGGACTATTACACAAAGAGGCGGATCAAATGTCGCCCGCCACCAAAGAAACGCTTCAATTTCTACACATCGAATGCGTTTCGACGCAATTGGATATACGTCTGCCAAAGGATGAAAGGGAGAGGAAGTTGCTTGGTAGGGCGCATTTAAGAGAGTCGTTGGTGTTGCAGGAAGAAGGACAACGGCTGCACAGGATGTGTAGGGAATTGAAAGGAAAGCACGCGCTTATTTCTGTGCTACGTATTGCGCATAGGATATCCCTACAGACCTATACCGCAAATGACATTGAAGATGATTTCAGAGATTTATTAGATCCACCACAAGTACAACGTAAGTACCAATGCATATAAGAATATGTAACTAGCTACCATTTTTATACAAACAACTTTATACTGAAGCGTTGGTATATTATTTTGAAATAATTGTGCCTTTATATTTTGAATTTTGAAATATTTTGAAAATATAATAAAATGGTAATATTATTAATAATATTATTAATTTTCTTAAAATTCTTACACTTCAAAGGATTGCAGTGGTTTTTAAATCTCTTAACCGAGATATAATTTTATTTGTAGTATTTAGGTTCTTAGAATTTTAGTTACAAATTTGAAATTAGGACAGAGAATTTTTACAAGAATATGCTCACTAACGGGAAGGCCTCAGTGACTCAGTGACTATTTTCCTGTAACTATTTAACTTTTTTTTTTATTTCTGAAAGATAGTGTAGATAATGTCTTATATTGATCTTTCTTTCTGACATTGTTACAATACGAATAAAAGCTACTCTACCGCGCTTTCACCAACCTGTTTTTCGTCGCATATTTTTTAATAATTTCATCACCATATCAGAAATATATATACTTTTAACTTTAAAAAGAAAAAAGTTACGGCCCAAAAACCGTGAAAAGACTCAATAATCAGATGTGAACGGGAAGCGAGCCGAAACATCCAAAAGCCGTTTGTTGGCTTGAAATTGTCTATAACTTTGCAATTTGAATCCTCCTTCTAGCTTAAAAAAAAATAGATACTGCCCAAAACCATGACAGGCTCAAAAATTAGATTGTTCGCACAATTATTTATATTTTGTGAGAATACAGGAGCATATATCGTTTTTATTTTACGGGCAGAGTGCTTTAGTTTAAAATTACTTTTAAAGAACTAAGTTAAACTGAAGATAATTACTAAAATTTGCTTACTTCATAATACTTCTTATAATAATTTAAAATTAAATCACATCGTTTTCGAGTCACAACTACAGCGATGCTCATTATGAAAATCCATCATACACTCTTAATATCATTATAATCTCATGGTAGTTGACAGAGTAATTTTTAAATTACACAGTCAAAATAAATTCGGAATCCTATAATCAGTTTACGACCATCCCGCTAAAACTCGCTGATTTAGAAAGAAAAAGACTCGGCAGATAATCATAGGCCGCGTCTATAATCTTAAATTAATCGTTGAACTTTGAATTATCATAGCTGTTTGTTAAATAATTAATATAATTGTTGAATTTGTGGTCAGTTAATAATGACATACATTTATAATAATAGTATCGTAGATTCCATTACAAAATAAATAAATTAATTACTAATAGTATATAATTTTGTATTTTTAGCCGCTACTAAATTCCAATTATCTCTCACACCTCCGGACTTTGCTCAATACCGGGTGAACGACCTATTCAAAGACTTGGGCCCTATCGCCATATTTTCAGCGAAGAGACACTGGACGGCTCCGAGATTAGTACAATTACATAGAGGTCGCACAACTGAAGGTTTCGGATTTTCAGTACGAGGCGACGCTCCTGTTATAATCGCTATTGTTGAAACAAGTTCGTTGAGTGAGGTTTGTAGATAAGTGAACAACTTATAAACTTGTATTTTATAAATTTAATTACTTTTAGTTTGGAGGAGTCAAAGAAGGAGATTTTATAGTAGCCATCGGAGATGTTGATGTAAAATGGGCTTGTCACGATGAGGTGGTTACGCTGATCAAAAGTGCTGAGAACACGCTCAGCTTGAAACTAGTTACACCAATGGATAGGAATTATCTTAAGGTATAAAAAATATTTATAATTTATTGTATATTATACACCAAGGTTGTGAAGACAAATTATAAACCGAGTGTCATTATTGTATTCCCTAGTGCGAAGCGCCAAGGTATACAAGAAGCGAGTGCTATAATTAGGTATAGCCACTATAGAATAAAAACGAACTATTATAAATAATTGATTTAGATTTAAAAATCAAACACACATGTAAACTTTGAGGGTATTATGGGAAATAATTGTGTTATCACAATACAACAAATCTAAAAAAAAATAATTGGGCATCTGTATGGATTCATGATTTATTATTATAATTTTTTTTCTATACATATACATTTACAAAAAAAACTTCAATAATAATAGAAAATATTCTAAACAGATTATCTTAATAATTTTGTTTTATTAGTTGCTAATCAACAACTTTACTTTATAACGTTCTCACAAAATTTGTCATTGTGTTTGGGTAAAGCGTAATTGCTATGAAAAAATATAATAAAATTTCATATTAATAAATAATTCAGATTAAAAATCACAAACACATGTAAACTGAGAGTATTATGAGATATAATTGTGACATATAAAATTAATTAATAAAATTTTGTTGTATTAGTTACGAATCATCAACTTTACCTATGACAATATGCAAGTAGTGTAATTAGTCACATTAACAGTTATGTGTATCTAATTTGCAATGTGCCATATTCTAAGAATGAAAAGATGACTATATGTCGTTTAGCTAATCACAACACTTCCATTATAAACCTAGGTTAATAATGAATACGTTATTCACCGCTAGAGTTACGATTTCGATATACAATTAGAAACCTCAAATATCAGTGAATAATGTTGTGTTTTTTAGGGTATAGTTATATATTAATATATAAATATTATTAAATTAAGCTGCTGAAATTTAAAGCTATTATGTTATTATATATAACGTTTGCTTTTGATATATTATAGCCTTCAAAAACAAGCAATAAGGGCTCCGTATCTACACATAGCAGCAGTTCCGGCATCTCCAGTGGTATGTCGAGTCCTGCCGGTTCGATGGCGCAGCACTCGAGTCAGAAAAGGCTATCGTGGAATCCGTTCAAAAAGCAACAGGCGTGCCGCGAGGGCAGGGAGTTTTTCGACAACGTAATCCTTAGGTAGAATTTTTTCCGACTGCTGAATGTTGAAGTCAAGTACTGATCTAGTTATAGCATCACATATAGTTATTTATTTGATCCCTGTATAATACTAAATAAGTCTATTTATGTGTATCAAAGTCAACCCGCCGATGTATCTGTATATGAGGGAGTTGTTAATATATTTGAATATTTAAGTTTATTTAAGTATTGTTGATGTATTTTGTTATATGTTATAATGATTATTAATAATTATTACAGAATTTAATGTTCATATTTGTGTGTGTTTGAGTTTATTGAATTTATTTGGAATTGTATGCTACATACCATTTGACTAAAACATAAACTACCGAGCGTCACCTTATTAGTTACATACCATGGCGAACTTTTAGTTCTTTTAAAAAGGTTTGAAATGTCTCACCCTTATCCCCGTTTTCTTGGAATAGCTCTTTAATGTTGGGTAATATTTCATCATCATGAAACTTCTCTATACTTTGATAATTTCTCATTATTTTTCTAATTGAAATTATATTATCTCTAGGCAGCTTTGAACGTTTTTTGTTTGCGAAATACTCTTTAAATTCAAAATTTTTCTTTAAAATATCTCCAGAAATGTGTAATTTCACAAAGTAATTTTCTAAAAAAATAAAACGACTATATTTTCAATCAGGTTTTCACAATAATATTAATCAAATAATGGTATGTGTAATAGTTTTTAGTAAAACCAGTAAAACTAAATAAAATAAAAGTTGGAATATAGAATATCTATATATTATATATATTATATATCACTATTGATAACTGCCCTGGAGAGACCAGCAGTTGTAGTAGTTACTACATTTGTTACCTTAGTAACTGGCTACCGACCTTCGGGCCTTTATACCGTGCGTTATTGTATATATGAAGCCTGAACAAATCAGGAATACTAAGTATTGAACGAACTTAACAGAACAATCAGTGAATTATATCGATGATCATCATCAAAATCGATCAACAAAAATAAACGAATAGCAATTAATAATGTCTGAACACAATTTACAAGGCATTTACAACTGAACAGGAGCAGGTAAGTGCATTAAGAAAACTCCAAATTGCAAGCAACTTTATCGTTAACTGAACTAAACAATGGAAAATCAATATAAATAAATAAATAAATCAATCCACATAAATTTTACTAATCAAAAATTGGAAGAATCACATTCCTTGAACATTAATGAAAGGACTGTACCTTATGAGCTGAGTACAAACTATCTTGGTTACGATGGAAGGTACATAGCCAAAAGAAAGGAACATAATTAGAAATAAAATATAAACAGCACTACTGACTTCTTCGCAGAAACTCCAAAGTGTCAGTATGCAATAAAATATTAATCCACATTCGGGTACTAAAACCGATGTGGCTGTTCGGCATCTAATTATGGCGATGCACCAGCGGTAGCATCATTATAATATATTATTATACCTGGTTTTAATGTTTCAACTAGAATAAAAAATTAACACGTCAAGGCATGCTACAAATGAGGTACAATATCTGCCTGGGGTATTTCAAGCCAAGCTTCGTCAATTTCACATCAAAGTTCCATTAAAGTGTTAAGAGGGCGCTGTAAGTTACGTATTTCAACACCTATTACATCCCAGGCACGTTCTATCGGCGATAGGTAATAAGAGGGCCAGGATAATAAAATTATTTCAACACAGTCAAAAAACTGGTTTTTAAAGGCTGCCGTGTGAAGGTGAGCATTATCTTCCTGGAAGTGGGATTTTGCAAGTCACTTACATATGGCCCTAACAATGGCTCCAAAATGTTCTCACTGTACCGATCGCGTTTGTGCTCAAATTTTAGCTGAACGGAACAAACATATGCAAATACTCAGCAAAGCAGCTCTAAATGCACTAAATGCCAACACATTTCTGTCGAAAGAGCTATATTCATGTCTACACAGCCTGGAAGAGCTAGCTAAACATAACAAACTGGAACTCTGCTGGATAAAAGGACATAGTGGCATCAAGGGGAACGAAATAGGAGATGAGTTTGCCAGGAAGTGATCCTTACATCCTCTAACAACCCAAAAGAGGATGAAATACTTTCTGCAGGTACTCTGAAAAATATAATAGAGCATAGGACACATGCTCTTCACAAGGTAATATGGCAAGACACGATGGACTGCAAGCAATCAAAGGTAGCAATTAGGCAACCTTGTAAAATTGCAGCCACGGCCCGCCTTAACCTATCTAGAACTAATCTGATATTATTGACCAACATCCTAACTAGCCAAACACAAACACCTACACACGATGCGTCTGGTGGACAGCCCGTTATGTATAGGGTGCAATGAAGAACTAGAAACAGAATCGCGTTTAAACTTTCTACAAAAACTACTACCATACACTCATGCTCACGCCGTCGACGTGTCACTCTTTTGCGGCCTTCATGAGCTCATCACTAAAGATAATATTATTCCATTTGTGGTGCCTGTGTTCAAGGAAGAGAATATTTTGCGGCCAGTGATATTGTCATATATAACAAAAGTCAATTATTAGGTACAAATCTCAAGAAAATGTATCTGACAGAATGGCGAAGGCGCCGGGTGCAATTATTTTGGATGATAGTAAAATAATGTACAGGGTAATAGATCTTATTGAAGATTTAATAATAATATATATATATATATATATATATATATATATATATATATATATATATATTACATTAAGGTTGTGAATACTAACATTATAGATGGGCGTCAAATTGTGCGTCTACAAGGCCGAGGGATTGAAAAGGTGAAAGGTATAAAAGAAAAGATATCTCACCAATAACAGCACTTTCAATATTGACCTAAGTTTATAGTTATTATTAACTTAGATCAAGATTGAAATTGCACCTATTAATGAGAAGATTATTTATTGATACGATATGCGGTAGAAACATACTATTTCACGTTCAAAAATAAATAATAATAAAAAATTCCTAGAAGCAGGCGTCTCAACCTGAACGTAGTCGACTAAGTCCTATGTAGACTTGTTCAACATTAAAATCTCGTACTATTATTTCATGAATTAAAAGGGGTATTTTATTTACTTATTTATATGAGCCAAAGAGGGGTTTAAAGGCATCGTAAATGTGTGTCTAAATATTAGGATCTCACAAATCATAATGGAATGTAGAACTTCATTACACAATAGTGACTTTCGTTTATCACTCTGGGCTGGTACGGGCTTATTGTTTCATATTCTATTTGCCGCTTCCGATGCTCATAATTCTACCTCGGCTCTTACAACCGGCGGCGCCCGACCGCAATACTGCACGCCACGGGACGACTAGTAATGCTAAACCATGCAAAACGAAAGCGCAAAAAGCAGGCCTCTTAGCTGGAAATGTTGAAATTACATTGTTTTTATTTTTATCTCCTTATTCCTAATTTTATCTATTTTAGTCACACCTCAAAAATCTCATTTAAGATGCTTAAATTTCGCATTAGTTTCTCTGATTCAATATTCAATATCGCTTCCGTATGTTAATGTTGGTCTATAGTCTTGTACAGTGATAATTTTGGTTTCTTTCAAATTTGCTTGTTGTTTAGAATTACATCTTTTACCGAGAAGAAAGTACAGTGGCTGTATTGTATGTGTATTATTTTGTTAATTTCCTGTATTATGCTTTCTTTATTATGTAGCGTTGCTCTGAAGTATGTAACAAATAGACACAATTTGTTCTATTTCCTGTCTATTTAGCATTATATTCGTTATTAACACTTGATGTGACCATAATTTGTATTTCCATTTCAAGGTTTATAGTCGTATTGAGTTTATTCAGTACTTCTTTCCATATGTTCAACTTGTACAGCATGCCAGTGTTTGCTAGTATTGCTAAATAATCTGCAAAAGCACATTCTGTTTGTCTTCGTTTTCTTAAACCTTGCGCCGTAATAATTTTTTCTGATCTTTCTCAACTCGTCCTGAATTTTTGTTAGTTTTTAGCTGTTTTTTAACTCTGGGTCTTAGCCTCCCTCATATCTTTCCATTTGTTCCCATTTTTTGCCTCGTAGTACCAGTTCAGTTTTCAGTTTGTTTCAGGTCGCGTTCCAACTAATTTGTGGTAGTCCTGCGCTTCTTCTTCTGCTTCATGGTCTCTATCTAATTAATTTTCCGGTCCAGTTAGTCTTCTTAGTCTCTTACGGCGTTCCCACCCATTTCCCTTTGTGTGCGACGATGTACTTAAGGACATCCTGAACCTTTTTTCCCATGTGTACGCGTTTGTTTTTCGATCGCTTAATGATATGCCTTCTCTCAATAGTTCTCTGGATGACTTTAAGTTTGTCAACGCCACTTTCCATTATTGTTCGGGAGCTGTTCCGGGCTATTCTACGCCAGCTAAGACCAGCCCAGAACAGTTCCCGAACAATGAAGGAAAGCGGCTCAAGTATGGCGAGCCATAATTAGTTAATGGCAACATTGGTTGTATAATTTGGTTTTTAGACGGAGCTGGATGTCCATAGCCAAGATTTCTTTTATTTGGTCATATACCACCCAAGTTTGTCGTATCATCTCATTTATTTACTGTTCTTGATTGGCCTTCCTTATAGTTATGGTTTGTCCTAAGTATTTGTATGTAGTTACATTCTCGATTTTGTTTTCTCCGAGAGCGGTTTGTCGTTCGTCGACTTCTGTATTTGATGACATGTACTTCGTTTTGTCGAAGTTGATTTCTGGGTCTATGCCCTTCGTAGCCCTGTAGATGAGTGCAATAAGTTATTTCGATTATAAGCACTATGATCGGCTAACAAGTGGTTTAACTTCTCTCCATTGATGATGCCCCTGTTGCACCCTGCAGGTCTATATCTTTTAGTGCATCTTCTGAAATCATGGTGAAGAGCTTGGTTGACATAGGATCTCCCTCTGATATGCCCCTTTCCACTTAGTTGAATTGTTCGTGTCGGTATGTTTAGTATTTGTGCACATAGTTTGTTTGTCTTTTTAGTTATGTTTGAGTGTAAGCAACCGCTGATTTGGAGTTCAAGTGATGTTATTTATTTTATTTATATCATCCGTACTCGCAGAGATTGTGTACGGATGATATAAATAAGATCACTTGAACTCCAAATCAAGTAGCGGTAGCTTACACTCAATCAAAAACTAACATGACAAACAAACTATGTGCACAAATAATAAACATACCGATACTGAGAATTTGTTTGTCAGATGCGCTTGAAATTTGTTTGGGCTTTGTTGGAGTTTTTCTCTGTCTGTTTGTGTGTCGATTTGATGACTTTCTGGGCACTTTGGTTAATGTATATACTTACGCTTACTAAACGGTGGTTGCTTTCAATATTAAATATGTTTAGTACCTCGACATTTTGTCCTATTTGGATATTCTTTCTTAGAAAGTATTCGATTTGGTTCTGTATTCTGCGAATTTGCGGTTGTGATTATTTTTAGTCGTAGGTTCTGGCGTTGTAAAGGTTTTCCTCCTCCGATACATTTACCATCAATGAACCTCTGGAATTTCTTCTGCTCAGCCCATGTTTGTCAACGTATTTTTCGTCTTGGGGTGGTCTGTTAGTCGCTTGTGTATCAGTATGTCTACGCCTTCTACATTAAAGATATTCTAGCCCTTGTTGTAGAGCGTATGTCCTGATTGGAGCTTTGTGTATCCTTCGCCTCTTCCCCTTGTCTCGCTTATAACTATTACTTCACATTAGATTTATTCTATTTCTGATTCCCGTTCTTCTGTTTGTTTCGGACGCCATCTAATGTCATTTGAACGAGGGAGCTAGTCTGGCGTCTAACAGACACAGCGGGCTCAACGAGAAATATACCGCGTGAAGCAAAAGTGGACGCTGTCCACTTAAGGGAGGCATACGAGAGGATATGGGGCAATTACGACCCCAACACCCTCACCAGCCCCGGGAACGACACACCAGACCACGAATCCGACCTGAGGGAACAACTAGATGCCCTCAGGGAGGATAAAAAGCAAGCCGATCTAACAATAGCGGCGATGAGGGCCGAACTACAGGACATCCGCCGGCAGTTAGAGAAGAGGAATCAGGACCAACCCGGCATCGAGACCCCCAGCCGGAAGGCAGAGAGGATCAGGCAAGCCATAGTCGCCCAAGGGAGCTTCACAGAGGCGTGCAGACTAATGGGCGAGGAATGGCCGGAAGAGGCGTACAGTGCCACCGACTACGTAAGGGCCGAGGACATCAAACCGTCCCCGGACGTACCACTCATTAGACTGGTGGACAAACACAGCCGCTCCATCAACGCTGGAGCCAAACCCGGCCGCAGAATATCAGAACTGGCGGGGAGGGCGACGGAGGGAGGTCAGGTCGCCACTCTAACCAAGACCATAGAGGTCATCGGAGGCAGCGGACCTCCCAGCAACCACAAATGGGTGACGCACTTCATCACATGTGACACTACGACAGCGGCCGCCATGAACGAGTCGCTATACATCGGAGCACAAGAAGTCGTCAGGCTAATTGTGGAATCGGGCACCAAGGAGGCAAGGGCGGAATGGGGCAGCGCTACCACCACCGCAGCGAGACAGCTGCTCGAAATGGGGCTAGCGGGGGCGGACCTGAAGATCGCCATCAAACAGGCACCACTCCCAAAAGGCCCAAAGCAGGTCCCGACAGACCACCCACCACCTCCCAAGAGCATGGCCAAGGCTGCCAAAGAGGAGACAATTGTGGTGACCCCGGCAGAGGGGGAAACATACGCTGACCTGGTGCGGAGAGTCCGCAACATAGACCTGTCGGAGGACAACATCGTCCGGATGGACAGATCCGACAGCGGACTACTCCGCATCAGGGTAAAAGGGAACGGGGGCAAAGTCGACGCCCTCTGTTCTACTATCGCCGACAAAACGCAGGGGGCCAAAGCGCGGGTGAGCCGACCAGGCACCACACTCCACATCAGGGGCCTGGATGTGCTCACCACGGCCACGGAGGTGGCGGAGGCCATCGAGGCAGCCTTCCCGGCCGGAAGCAAGGAGACCTACAGGGTGGGCCCATTAAGACCGTCACGCAACAGCACACAGGCCGTGACGGTAACAACCACGGAGAAGGGAGCAGAGGTGCTTACCGGGAGAAGGCTTCGCATCGGCCTGGTGCAGACCAAACCCACCAGGAGGCAAGAGCTCCCGCTCGGCTGCACCAGGTGCTGGTTGGACGGCCACCACGCCAGCGCGTGCAAAGGACCGGATAGGCGGAACCTGTGCCTGAAGTGCACGAAGGAGGGACACCAAGCTAGAGCGTGTAAGGCAGAAACCCCGCACTGCGCAGTATGCAAAGTAGACGGCCACGCGGCGAGCAGCTACCGCTGCCCGACCAAACAAAAAGCCATCGAGGGAACCAGGCGCGGCGCTGGAGGAGGTGCGCCACTCGCCGGTTCAACATAAGAACGGTCATCCAGGCCAACGTTGGCAGGGGCAGAGCTGCTCACCAGCTCCTGCTAGCGGAGGCCAATAGACTGGGGGCGGACGCGATAATCGCGTCCGAGCCAAACCACGCCAGGCTGGACCCCTCGTGGGTGACCGACGGGCCCATGGGGGATGTAGCCATCAAGGCAGTTGGCGGCCTCCATGGGCGCATCACATCCTTCGGCACCCCCAGGAGGGGGATAGCATGGGTAAAGTTCAGGGAGCTCACCATCATAGGCTGCTACCTCTCCCCCAACTGTGGTAGGAGACACGCCCAGGAGTGGATCGACTCACTGGAGGCAACAGCCCGGGCTACTGCGGGGGACTACGTTATGGCGGGCGATTTCAACGCCAAGGCCACAGCATGGGGCTCCCCCACCAACAACTCGAGGGGAGAGGCCATACTCGAACTAGCCGCGACTTTAGACCTGACAATCTGCAACACCGGTGGGGCACCGACCTTCTCCAGGGGAGAATCGGTGTCTCACATAGACCTAACACTTGCATCGCCAGGAATGGCCAGCCGTGTGCAAGGATGGCGGGTGCTGGGGGAGGAGACCCTGAGCGACCACCTATACATACTATACGGGATAAGTCCAGGAAGCGTAGCTCAGGCCCGACCCCAGCGGCCCCAGCTCCAGGAAGAAGTGAGCCAGAGGCGGAGGTGGAACCTCGCATCGGTGGACGGCCCAACACTAACCAGGGCAATATCGGAAGCGGGTGATGCCCACCCGGAACCCCACGACGATAGAGGGGTGGACGCGATGGCCGACAGGCTTACGGCCAGGGTCACGGCAGCATGTACGGAAAATGTCAAGTCAACTGACGCCACCAGTGGACGGAAGAGGAGGATCTACTGGTGGTGCCAGGAGGTGGCCTACGCCCGAACACTGGCCAACCGGGCCAGGAGGAGGGAGCAGCGGGCAAGAGCGACAGGAGCGCCCACGGAAGAACTCAGAGCCGACTACAGGAGCAAAAGAAGAGACTACCGGAAAGCCATCGAGACCAGCCAGGCTAGGTGCTGGAAGGACCTATGCAAGGAGGTAGAGGAGGACCCGTGGGGGCTCCCATACAAAATAGTCTCCAGGAAGATCACCGCCCGACCACCCGGGCCGGAGGCCTCGGTACCAGGAGGAGTGGCAGCAGTGGTCAAGGCCCTCTTCCCACCCAGCATCCACGACAACCCACCGGAAGAGCAAACAGGGAATCCAAACAACGCGCAGGAAGAATGGAGTGAGGAGGAAGTCCTGCAGGTTCTGCAACAACTCCCGGGGAAAAAGGCACCCGGGCCCGACGGACTCCCCAACGAGCTGATCAAGGCAGCGGCGAGGGGGATCGCCCCGGCGCTACGAGTAATAGCCAATGAATGTATGAGGGTGGGCGCCTTTCCACGAAGGTGGAAGACGGCGAGGCTATCCCTCATCCCCAAAAAGGGGAAGCCACCGGAAAGTCCGACGGCGTATCGCCCTATATGTCTGCTAGACGGCCTAGCCAAAGCCACCGAAAGGCTGGTAGCGGACCGGCTGGCCGAGGCCATTGAAACTGCGGGAGGCCTGCATCACCACCAGTACGGCTTTCGCAGAGGCAAGTCAACTTGCGACGCGATCCTCCATGTCAGGGGGATCGCCAAGTCCGCTAACACCGGGACGTGGAGGAAAAGAGCCCATTGCCTGATGGCCACCCTGGACGTGGCTAACGCGTTCAACACGCTGCCATGGGGGGCCATCAACAAGGCGCTAGCCAGGAAACGTATCCCTCTATCACTGAGGAACATCACCAGGGCCTACCTTGCAGACCGCGAGATTACCTATGATGGCACCGCAGGACTCGAGAAGTACGGGGTAACGGGGGGGGTGCCACAGGGCTCAGTCCTGGGCCCTCTCCTCTGGAACGTTGCCTTCGACGATGTCCTGCGGCTGGAGCTGCCGGAGGATACCACCATCGTGGCATTTGCCGATGACCTGGCCGTGGTGACCAAGGCCAGGGACCTCACCACGGCAAAGAAGAGACTGGGGGAAGTAGTAGCAGCGGTGGACGAATGGACGACGGGTAGCGGCCTGTCCATCGCCGCTGCCAAAACGGACGTCGCCCTGCTGTCTACAAAGAGAGCAGGAGTCCAGGAAGCCACCGCAACCATTCAACTCTTAGGGGCGGTCCTCCCAATAAGGAGAAAGATCAAATACCTGGGCATGTTGCTGGAAAGCAACGTGAACCACACCTCCCAGGTATTAGAGGCCACCCTGAGGGCCACCAAGACCGAGGCGGCACTAGCCAGGCTAATGCCCAATATTGGAGGACCCAGCACGGGCAGGAGAAGGTTACTGTCACTGGTGTCGCGAGCCCAGCTGACGTACGCAGCCCCCGCTTGGGCGAGCGCCACTAACACCAGGCGGAACGCGGAGAGGCTGCGACGGGCTCTGCGCACCAGTGCAGTAAAGATTTGTATGGCCTACCGCACCATATCCACGGACGCGGTGGAGGTGCTGGCGGGAACCATCCCGGGCGACTTGCTAGTTGATGAGCGTTCAAGGGTACATGGCTACAAGGAGGACGGGGCCACCAAGAAGGAGGCCCAAGAGAAGGCGAGGAACGAGACGTTTAGGAAGTGGCAGGCGAGATGGGATGCTGCCACCAATGGAGGATGGACCAGGAGGGTGATCCCATACGTGGAGCCGTGGGTCACCAGGGGACACGGGGACCTGGATCATTGGACCACCCAGACCCTATCCGGGCATGGAGTCTTTCAATCATACCTCCACCGGATAGGGAAGGCAGACAGTGCCAAATGTCGTTACTGTGGTGGGATCGATGATCCGGCCCACACCATCTACCGTTGTCCCCGATGGGTAGTTCAAAGAAACGCCTTATGGTCAAAGATTGGCGACACCGACCCGGACGACATCGGCGCCAGGATCCTCCAGGACAGGGACGCGTGGGACGCATTCGCGGCTTTCTCCCGGACGGTGATGGGGAGGAAGTTCGACGACGACCTGCGAACCCCACAGACCGACTGACGAGGACGGACGACAGTGACAGCTCCGTCCCCCATTTTTCATTTATTTTTTACCTTACCCGCCTTTTATTTTAGTACAAGAGACATAACGACAGACAAACGATAGACGGTCCGGGGGGCTTAGGAATGCCTGCTAGGCGGTCAAGCCCCTCGTCGACAGAACCTGGGTTTTGGTTTAGTCGGTAGGCGCCCCGGCCAGTACACGGGGCGAATCCGACACTACCCATGCTTATCACCACACAGTGGTGATAGCGGAGGCATGGGTGTCTTTCGAAGATTCCACCCCAGATGACAAAAAAAAAAAAAAAAAAAAAAAAAAGGTTCTGGCGTTGTAAAGGTTTTCCTCCTCCGATACATTTACCATCAATGAACCTCTGGAATTTCTTCTGCTCAGCCCATGTTTGTCAACGTATTTTTCGTCTTGGGGTGGTCTGTTAGTCGCTTGTGTATCAGTATGTCTACGCCTTCTACATTAAAGATATTCTAGCCCTTGTTGTAGAGCGTATGTCCTGATTGGAGCTTTGTGTATCCTTCGCCTCTTCCCCTTGTCTCGCTTATAACTATTACTTCACATTAGATTTATTCTATTTCTGATTCCCGTTCTTCTGTTTGTTTCGGACGCCATCTAATGTCATTTGAAACAATGCTCATCATCGTGTAGCAGCCTGATTTATTCCAGATATTCTTAACACCCTCTGCCGTTCCATTCTTGCTACAGCTGCTTTTGTAGGGAACTTTCCGGCTGCTGGAGACCGAGAGCCTTCGGTTTCTAGTTCATTGTAAGGTATTTTTGTCAGTTCAAAGCCACGCTTGCTTAGCGGGTTGGTGAGTTTGTACTTCAGCCGCCCCTCTGGGGAACTGAAGCTGTTAGTAGCCGCCCATTCTAGGCCAGACGCTACTATGCTAGTTTTGGTCCGCCCCGGATATTTCGTTTCCCCGGTACCAGCCATATCTAGGAGACTCTCCCCTATTCGCGAGCTGCGGAGGCGCCCGATAGAGGACTAGCAACCCCACCCAAGTTCGATATAATTTCACAATTGGCAGCATAGCAAAGGACGTGATCCCACCTGTATGTTCATTATGTTGTTCACAAATTATTGTAAATAATAACATTAGTATTCATTTGCTAATCTGAAATAGATTTTCAAGAAAATGCTTTAATATCTTTATTACTTACCGTTTACAACGTCCGAATGGTGACGATTGAGTTCGTTTTCTGAATATAACTGTAGAACTATTTATACTTACGTAAAATATATACAGAGTTTTAACTTTCTTCTTCAAATACATATAGTACGTACCAGTGAACTTATACCTTAGATGTACTTGTAGATACAAGTCCCAGGTTAAACGATTATATCTTCGACAATCTTTTGATTGATATTTTTATCCCGGGTACTACTTGTATCTTCACATTGTCGAATTATAACATTTGTATCCCTTCAATAAAATATTGTATATTTAACTCGCTCTAACTACTATAATAACATAATCAATTCCATGATGTCAAATAAAATTTAATTGTTCTTAAAATCAATACTTAATAATTTTGCTACATTCATTGTTTTTTTTTATACACGAGTCACAACATACAAATATAATATTTAAATAGTTTTGTTTGTTCCACATACCAGATGGGAATTTTTCATAACAATAGGACTTATACTAATCATATGTATAATAATATAACATTACCATTACTGATTTGTGAGTTGGGCGAAGAAACGAATATGGTACAGAGATACTATGTTTTTTTTAACATTAACGTACACATTCACGGAAACAAGATTCAAGAGGAATTGGTGAATGGTCAAACTGTCCGCTGCACACAAACCGGTGATTTGAAATGATTTTTTTGACATGTGAAAATAGTGACTTAAAACTACTTTACCAACAATCCACTTAAGCTAAAAATATTGGCATTGACATTATTTAATAGATTATAATATAAATATGGAAATTTAATTAACTGAGGGGTAGATTTTACTGGGACTATTGTGCTGTTTGTTTGGTCCATTTGTCTTATATAATTAAATAATTTTGGTCATCACGGTACAGCAGTATTACAACTCATAATGTATGAGGGGAATTTAATAACCACACGTAAATAGAGAAGGGTAAAATCTACACTTATGAACGAATTACCTATTTCTTGTGTAATTCTATTATATCTGCTTTATGGTGTGTAATATTTGTAATATAGGGCTAAATTTTGAATGAAATACTTTTGAATACAACTTGCCCTTTTTATGCACAACCGCTTTATATACATCTACTTATTTTTACATATATTACATAGTCTCTTAGATAGGCTTAGAATTAAAGGGATCTCACTCCCGACAATTGAATGGCTCTCCCGCTACCAGCACGGCGACCATTCAACATTCGTGGGGAGTGAGCTTTATTAGCAGTAGAATGTTTAATGGTGGTGTTAGTTATCACAAACCAGTAATGCAATCCCTCGCTAAAGTCGCCCGACATAAAACAATTCCTTCATAACATCCTTTTGTAATTGATAGAGACCGCTTTGTACTGATCTAGAGGTATTCAGGTCAGCAGACGGCGTCACCTTCGCTCAGCTCGAATTTGGCTCCAGTGCGTTCCACGGCACCATAAACTTCATCGGTGGTTTCCTGAGATAGTTCACTTTCTCGCAAATTCAAAAATAAGATATCTTTGCAACCGTCAATCGCGAGTATCACACAGCAGCCCTGTTTCGATATTATTTCGCAGGAAATTATGTTTCTGTTAGTTGTATACACTGCTACTAGGTTTCCTGAAAATAAATAATTATGAAATCTAAAACCTTCCACACGTCGATGTAGTGCAGTGGTTAGCACCACCGCATAATGAACGGGTGTTTTCGAATCGCGGCTAGGGCTATAGTTGGGATGATATTAACGACCCTTGGAGACGAAAACTTGGATGATTTTCTAACACTTACATACATATACACTACCACACGGCAGAAAGACCTGATAATATCCTTTACATATTTACATTGTGTCATTACTATATTCAATATTAAAATAACCAAATTGAGAAGTTTGTGAGTATATAAAGGCAAAATTGCATATTACATAAGTATTAAGATCTTATATGATGATATTTCGGTTGCTTTGATGTGTGACACAAACGAATCAAATCAACCGAAACCGTACCTAATAATAATAATAACAATTCATTTAATGTCTATTTTAACTAGCAGTGTACCATAGACAATATTGCTACGTTGAGGATATTCCCAGAAAGTTGCTCAAAGTTCCGTAAGTTGCTCAAATTTAGGAATTATCAAAATGAGAATAGCCTAAAATCCAGCAATATTACCAGAAAATGTTCCACTGCCCATGATTTCCACTAGAATTCATTTTCACGATTTAAAATACTTAATTATGATCTGGCGGGTCAAAACAAAACATTCAATCAATTTTCCTTTTCCTAACTGTATTATCTTCATTATCATTGATGAAATCTGGCTTAGCTTATGCACTTATTAATTGACGATATCAACATTCTAATATTAATAACAATAATTTTCGATAAAATTAATATCTTGTCATTAAAGGTGTATTAAATTATTCGCTTTATTATCTTACCTTTATTCAAGTCCCAAACTCGAATTGACTTATCTCTTCCTTGGGCATCCGTCGACAGACAAAGGGATCCAACAGAGTCGAGTTTTAATAAACTAACAGGGGCAGTGTGGCCTTGCAGGGACCATCTGCAATTACCTATAAATAATTTGATTATAGATTATTTCATTACTTTCATGAATAGAAACTTGGTTGTACCAGTAATTAAATCCCAAACGAGGATTCTCGCGTCTTCAAGTCCAGATATAACACAGCCATTTTGAGAGCTAATTTCTAAAGAAACTGTATCACATGAAGGTTTCCATTTTTTGAACAAAGTTCCACTTTGTAAATCATAAACTACAATGAAATTGGGATTGGGTTCGTCGATTTCGTGGCACACACAACATACGTAGTTTCCTGGAAAATCAAATTTACATAAAATATAGTTAAATTTTGTCCAGATGAACATTTAGGAATGTTTTCCGTCATTGCCTTTTTTTACATAAAGTGTTAAACATTGTGATGGTTTACGCATCTGCTATTTTAAATGTTATAAAGACATCATCAGAATTGAAGCTTAGTCAAAATCCACTTCAACGCAAAAGCAAACATATAAATAACTGATCTAAACTTTAAGGCTTCAGCAGTAGATACAACTTTTACTATTCTGATGACAAAACTACGCACCAGCACGGGGTAAGATTTATCCTGGACGAAAAGATGTCAAAACACGTAATAAATAAATTTAAAAAAACTAATAAATTTAATACGAGCCCAATAAAACATAACATCATACACGTGTATTCTGTATTTCTACAATTCACTAGCAAACCCAATGGCGTCAGTACGCAATAACGTAATAACAATCACCATGGGAAACTTTAACTACAAAATAGGACAAGGGAGAGGTGGAGACCAAAGTATTTTTCAAAAAAAAAATAGCTCGTCATCCTGAACACGAACTACCGCCACGGAGGCTATACTCTTGGACACCACAATTAGATGGAACTGAAAATATAATAAAATTAATTTCATGTTGATTTATAAAAGATTCTAAAACTGTTGCCAATCCATGAAATCCATGAATTTACCCTAGAACTAAAACAAATTAAGAAGCCCAGAAAATGTACTCTGACATCATCAAACTAAAGAAAGGAAGCACAAGATTAATAAATACTCAAGGACTAAATGATGAATTTAGAAAGACATAAATAACAACAGCAGGAAATTGAAAGATAGTTTTAAACAAAGACCATGAAGGAAGGAAATCGAAACAATATAATATGGGCAGAATGCAATAACATACAAAAATACAAAAGGAAATAAGACAAGAGATTCGTTCTTCCAAAAAGCAAAGGATGCACGCAAAATTTGATGAAATTAAAGAAAAAAGACACGATCGCACCTGCATAAATATATGGTGTAGCCACCACACGCCTTTCCGAATTAATTAATTAATATTAAATGAAAATAAAAGATATTTCGGTTCGACTCGGTTCGATTAACACTTTTACGTTTCCACTTTTTTACGTATTTTTTTCACGTTATCACGCCTTTCACGTTTTCACGTTTTTCCCGTTTTTCATGTTTTCTTACATTTTCTCAAAAGTGAAAACTAGCAATTGTTCACGACAACAATACCTTCCTTCCAGTGCTTTATTCGGAAAGGAAAAAAATTAAGGAGGTATTTACAAAACGCGGAAACACCTGAAAATTAGTGGTTGAGTATGGCAGGCTAATAGTAGATAATCATGAAAAAGTAAAATCGTGGTTGAAAGACATCAAAGGGATGAACGAACGAGGAAGACACGGGCCCTGAAATAACATAGAAAGAAATAGATAAAGCTACACCATTGATAAAAGAAGGGAACGCACCGGACTCAGTTGATATACATGGAGAAATACTCAAACTTTTAGATGAAAACGGAATCAAATTATGTTATTCCCAACAAATTTAGCGCTGAGCATTGCATGGACTATAGGACTATTAGTGTTATGAGCTACATCCTAAAAATCTTTTTGAAAATAATATAACAAAGACTGTGCACACATGTAAAGAACACATGGATTCATGGGATTCCGAAAAGCAACTGGGAAGAGAAGTGCAAGTACTTGTTCTAGAGATATAGGGACATGTACTGCGAAGTAAACGCCTGCTTCATCGACTGTCCAAAATCATTTGATAGAATACAGCACAATAAATTGATAGAGATACAAAATATAATAGGCATACATGTCAGATATCTTAGAATAATAAAAAAAAAATCTGTACTAGAACCAGACCGCGAATCTATCAGAAGTCATTAAAATATCAGAGGATATACACATATTAAGAGGAGTTATTGCGTATAAAGATTCAGTCAATTCATCCTACTAATAAATAAATACACAAAATTAGAAATGTATGTTTTTGTAGCGAAAAAGCCAACAATGGCGTGTTTCTATATACATTCATAAATTGTATGCTATAGAAAAAGACAATTTGAGATTTTGCTTTCTTAGACTTAATTGTACTGGGCACATCTATCGAGTATCTGTCGGGACAAAAGACGAAAAATTACTGTCCTAAGTTTATTCTAACAGAAAACTACATAATCTTGGTCATTAGTGATATACAATGGCAAGATTAAGGAGACTGTCCCATCAATGATTACCAAATATTCTACTCTGGAACTACGGAAGCCAAACACATATATAAGGAGATCGATGGAGGCGACTGAAAATTCTCTCCTGGTGCAGGTCGAGACTGGCTCGGACGGTGGGTTTCCCACATAGGCTTCGTACCCTCGCCGTGTCACGACTCTATCTAGCGGCAGTCGATCCGGGCGGCCCGAAAGGGATGAAAGGAAACACAAATATTAAATGTTTGTGTAGGACAATACAGAGTGTCCTGGCCCAACACAGAAGGACGATAATGCAAACTATCCCGTATGTGATTTAGACATTTTGCACATTAACTAAAACCACGACTAATTATGAACAACGATGAAATGGAAAAAACGTTTACGGTGCGGCGGGTGGATCTCCCAGTACCGATCGCAGAGGGCATCGGAGCGAGTCATCCGATATTATCCGACGTTAACCGAAATCCACAACCAACATCAGACAAACTTCCTCAAACAGCCGAGAAAAGCCTGAGGCGGAAGAAGCAATAGCGGAAATGCTAATCTGATACACGGAAGAAGAAAGCATCAAACATCAAATAAGAGGAAGGCAACCGACAAGTAACACGGAAGAGATGGCCGATAGAGGAAGAAAGTGCGGCTCATTGACACCGCCATAGCGACACCCAACATTCCAAAACAGGCCAAAACAGACATGGCAATCTGGAAAATCGAGGAATTTGAGCTATACAAACAGCAGTGTGATAAGGGCCGACATGCAAAACGCACTTACAGACATGAGAGCCCAAATCAACGATCAAAGAATATGGTGAATAGAATCAGAGGATCGCCCTTAACCTAGCGGACAACAAACGTGAAGCAACACACGCCACTGCGGCAAACGACAACAAGCTAGCAGAGAAGGAGGTGCTGGACACAATCACCAGACTACCCTGAAACAAGCTGCCAGGCCTAGACAGGCTATCCAACGATCTCATTATGGCAGCTGGACCGGCAACCGCGGGAAGTATCGAAGACATAGTCAACTGCTGCGTGGCAGAAGGCGTTCTCCCCAGACGATGAAAACACGACTGGTGATAATACCCAGGGAAGTCATCCACCGACACCACCGCATACTGACCCATGTGGCTCTTGGACGTGATAGCCAAGGTAAAGACTAGTCTAGCCGAGACCCTGGTCAACAGGAGGGTAAAACGACCGGCTTCCGTAAAGGACAGGGTCCATGGAGCCGTCCTGGAACCCCTGTTATGGAACATCGTTTACAGCGACGCCCTACGGATGAAGCTGCCAGACGACGTGGTGGCAATAGCATTTGCCGACGATATGGTGCTGGTTGCCACCAGGCGGGAACTTGGAACAACAAAATGCAGGAATAATGAGGCCGTGGAGATGATGCAATGGGATTAGCATCGCGAGCAGAAAGACGGAGGTAGCCCTTCTCTCGATCTAACGAGGACACCGCCACACAAATGATAGGAGAGAAACACACGATACAAAGAAATCTGAAGTATCTGGGAGACCAACGTCAATCACATCCAACAGGTACTAGAGGCAGCCAGAGCGAAAGCAGCTCTGGCTAGGCTGCTACCAAATATAGGTGGCCTGGTTGAAAAGAAGCGGAAGCCCAACTCATGTAGGCAGCACCTACATGGGTCGGGCCAATTTCGACTTAGCGCAACGCGGACAGGTTAAGGAAGGCGTACCATCGTGGTATGGATCACCTGGGCATACCGCATCATATCTGCGCGGCAGAAGTACTGGCCGGAGTCCTACAGGTTGAAGAGAGAGCGGAAATCTACCAGAGTATCAAGTGAGCAGACCTGAAGGAGTCTAGACATCACACAATCGACAAGTGGCAGAGAAGATGGGAAGAGTCCGCAAACGTGGAGTGGATGACAGCGGATAAAGCCGTGGGTGAACGGTGAGCTGAAACACTTGCCCATATGCACTTGGGGAAAGAAAATGAAAGAGGAAAAAGTCTCATCGAACTTGTCCAAACCAGAAGTATGGTACTTACAAAAACATGGCTTACCAAAGAGAAGGCTGTACACCAAGCTATTCATGAGATAAAACTGTTGGGAACCAAACAGACTTATTCAACAAAAGGTATAGGATTTCTTATCTTTCGGTAAAGGCATAGGTGCAGATGTGGAAACCTACCACGACTCAAAGTCAAACTAAAAAAGTCGAAACAAACAATTAAAATCGTAAAATAAAAACATGCATGCACCGATAAGAAAAGACAGAGATAAGGACGAATATCAATATAAATCTCAAAAATCTTATATATAGAAGAGACGTACACAACACAGACGTTAATAAAACGTGGTATGGATGGAAGCGAGTAACAATGGAAAAGCAGACCACTACCTGCCAAGAAACAGTGGATGGCAGATGAAGTCCTGATACTAATGGATACTAGAAGCCAATACAAAGAAAGGGACACGAAGCAGTACAAACAAATTCAACATCAATACATACAAAAAATTAGAGAGATAAAAAAAACACACTTAAGAACGAAATATGATGAAATAGAAGCATTAGAATACAGATATAATGCATTTAACCTGAATTGGAAGGCAGTATGGGCTGATAAAAGAGAACAACGGAATCATCATAATGGATCTTGATAAAAAGATCTAGAAATGGGAAGAATATATACATAAGAACAGAACTACTAGATTTTCTTAAATGGATGGAGAATGACAAAATCTGCTATCTCGTAAATCTGTACCATTATAATACTGCAATCATTCCACAAGAGAGGCTAACATCAACATTCGTTCCTATACCAAAGAGAACAAATACAACAGAGTGATCAGAACAAGAAACTCAGAACAATTAGTCATAGTCATACCCCCAACAGTTTTCCAGACAGTTGTACATGGATTTATATTCCAGAAACTGGAGACGCAGTTGGTTTCCGTAATAATTTAGGAACAAGAGATTATTTGGCATAAATGTCATAATACAACGACTGTTAACCTATACATCGGTTTTATCGACTAGGAGAACGTGTTCCATAAAAGTTAAACCTGAACCACTGATGGAAATTGTACAGCAAACTTCTTGCTTACAATGACATTCCAATAATAAAAGCGTTATATTGGAACCAGAACGCAAGACGGACATGCTTCTCAGAAATTAAATATTCGTCGCGGAGTTCGACAAGGCTGCATACTGTCACCAGTTCATTTCAATATGATCATAATACATATTCAGAGAAGCCATCCATAAGGAGGAGTGATGATAAATGGACAAATGATTAAATATATTCAATATGCAGACGATACCGCAATAATAGCAACAAGCATCCAAGTGCTTAAAAATATGATGCAGGTAACAAATACTGTTAGCATTCTTATAGTCTAAACGCGAAATTAAAACAGACGAAATGGATAGTCTTCAAAATAGGATGTTTACAATAACATTCCAGCGGTAGTAGTAAATAACACTACAATAGATAGAGTACGGACTTCCAATACTTGGGAACACGAATCCATGACAAGCACGAAAAAAAAAACTACGAAGAAAGAGTGTAGTTTTTTGACTTTTATATTCACCATACTATATTTTTGTTTGATTATTTCTTATAGTGCTTATATATCTATTCAATTCAATCCATATTTAATTTTTGTTCCAAGTTGGTCTCTATTTATCTGTTTATTCCATATTCTTATTGTTTCGCATCTTTCTTTCGCTGCCTCAAGTAATTATCTTTAAAATATTATACCCTTTAACTATTCCTCTCCTACATTGGAAAGTGCGTAAATTTGCTACGAAACAAGTTTTTTTTTTGACGATTCGGAACTCAAAATTTAAAATATTATCAAAATATTAATAGTTCTAAATTTTTTACCGTGTTTTTACATTTAAAGTTAGTTAAACTACCAAATTTTAAATTTGACTAGGCTATAATCCACTTAATGACCAACTTAACTGTGTGCTTTAATAGCGAAATAGAAAAACTATGTAATGTGAGTGACTTTATTCAACCAATCAACTTTGATTACGCCAATGTGTCTTACATTAACTACTAACAAAAAAAACATATAATCCCCATTAGTTTATTATTTAAGTCAAGTGCCAATACATCCCAACATTTTACAAACCTATTATTTTGGATGAGTTAAACAAACGTTTTAAAAATTAACTGGAGAGAGAAAGATTATATTTATCTTGTAATGGCGCGAATATTGATATTGTATTGAGATTTTAGCAAAAAGTAAATAAAAACATTGATGCTGGCCTTAGAATTTATTTTGTAAAATTTGATCACCTAAATTCTACAACAACAAAGTGTTTATATACGAGACTTGCAATGCTAAGATGGAAGGGGAACAGCTGTCAAGTCTTGTTCCTATGGGCGCATTTATTAATTTTTGAGCTCAGCTTTTTTTCAAATGTATTACAATAATGGTTTAATTTAAATAGTTGTATAACATTATAAATTATTTACGGGCAGAGTACATTGAAAAAAAAATGATTCTCATAAAAATGTGTTATAGTAATGTCGTATTTTTTCAATATCATAAAAACTAACAATGAGGAGGAGGACAAATATTATTTCAGATTATTGATTAGCATAAAAATGGGCAACTTTGCCCTAATTTAACCGACCTAATATAATCGAGATCTCCATGCTTATGGCCGAAAAACGTGCACCCAGTAATATTAGCTTACATAAAGTCTATCCAATCCCTATGCATAGTTTTTGCTAAAAGCTCGCTACAATTTTAAAAATTGGCGCCATAAGAAGTGAAGTCGTAGTTTCACTCTTAATGTTTTTATCTTTTTCAGACATAACTTGCTTACCTTCGTATGTAATTGCTGATAATGATGTAATGAAATCATGATGTGGTATTCTAAGATCGTAGAGCAATTTCCTAGATTGCAAATTCCACACTAATAACGGAAACGGTTTTTGAGTTTCATCACCGCAAACGAGAACCCTAAAACATATATTTTAGACCGAATTATTAATGACGAATAATACTAAATACCTTCCATCCCCTGAAACCAGCAGGGAATTAAGAAATCGGTCCTCGCCAGCCTTAAAAGTAGTAACACAATCACCTGCAACAATTAATCGTTTTAGCCAGGATAGGATAATAGGCATACAAAGAATATCCAATTAGAATAGAATATAGATGTGGCAATATTACACAAAATACAAATCACTTGAATCTAATCTAATACAAGATTTTGAATACTTATATATCTATAGCTATGTTTGCAATACAAACTAAATATTTAATATTTCTTTAACAAGTTCGAAATTAAAATACCTAAAAGATCGATTTTTATGTTCAGAAATTATTTATATTACATATAGTTAAAACGATTGATGTCTTGACGGGAAAATATCTACCGTTCAATTTACAATAATTATATGTATACAAATACGAACTAATGTAAATTGTAGTTTCCTTAAAAATGTGTCTGTTACTCTATGATAGTGGCCACTATTACGGTAATTAAAGCATATATTCATACATATAATAATATCTATAATTATAATTGTCATTTCATAGATTCATTAGAATAACAAGTAATTAGAATCAGCTAATTGATAATAACGAGCTGCTATTATAAATAATTATCAATCTAAATAATTATGACTAATTTAGAAGCTTATTTCCATTATAATTACTCATCAAATCCCCCCTATAATCCCCTTATTTAAAACAACAATATATCATTTGAACTTACCAGACTCTAAATTCATAAGATTAACATACATCCTATTCCTGCTCAACGCTACAAGGTGCGAGGAATCATGCAATCCATAATACGGCATCTTCTGATTCATAACACCCTTCAATTTCGTAACAAACGTGCCAGTGTCGAGGTTGTAAATCCGCAACTCCCTTCGACATAAAACTATACAATTATACTGATCGATCGGAATCAGATTAATCGGATGGGAAACTCCTTGCAACGTTCGAACTCTTTCACACCTAAAAACAATACAGTACAACCATGATGATATTAACTAACTATATATGATTATGTTACTTAGAGACGTTCCACACACAAATCTCTTCTTTGTCCGTAGACACGCTGACGACAAATTGATCGGTATTTGGTAATCGGACAACCAAATCGAACATTTTATCTTTGAACACAGATTTTGGGCTCTCTGGTTTTGTGAGCACATCGGTGGCGTGCTCAAAATTAGCTGGTATTAGAGAAGGTACCGGAGGGTTCTTACAAACCGCAAAAGTCTCCGCAACATCAGCTTCTGTTATATCATTCTTCATGATTCTACCATTCAAATAACTGTAATACTGTGAATAAAATTGCCTTCCGTCGTAATTTAAAATGTTTATAAAAATCTCCAGGAAGTCGGAGAGGATTTCAATGGATTTTTTAGGGTGCTCGCTTAACTCATCCGCACAAAGATATATGTCTTCGAGCAGTTGAAAACCGTTGGAACCACAAATTTTGTTGTAAATCCACGACAAATCGTTTAAGTATTGCGATTCGGACAATTTGTTTTCTTTTAGATAGTAGTAGTGGAAGGGTAGCTCGTCCAGTTTTCTTCGATTGTAACTGAAATTATACTCGGGGTATTTTAAGAAATTTATAACAGGCGCCGTTACCATTTGCCTAATAGAATTTGCTGCGATACTAATCTAGCAGTGAGGTTTTGAGGTTTCTCTGTCCACCATTTACCCTACAAGCAGGAATGAAAGCTACGTATGACTACTTGTTAAGGTCTAGCATGTGTTACTTACGTCGTAATAGTTGTATAGCATTCTGTGCGCTCGTAAGAAATGATCTTTGTAGCGATCTTTGACGGCTTGGAGGAGCATGTTGTCGCGCCATTGCACTCCTAATACTGTACCAGTTAGGGTCCATTGCAGAAATGGGGCTAGGTGTTTGTTTAAGCGGGACCATGTTAGGTATGCCGGTGCCCAAGAGACTAAATTGAAAAGAATTGTTTGATGTTTTAGAGCAGTTTTTCTCGAATTTGATACCATACTACCTCTTAGTTTTGCGCATATATTACAACAAATTGCGTTATATAAATTGAGCCCTATTCGATTTTTTTTGCGATAACAATAACTATCTTCCTTATGCAGTGCTGTATTCGAAAAGTAAAAATTGACCCCCAAATGGTGCGATTTATATTATCATACTATCAACCCTACACCCCCGTTATATCGATTTATTCATAAATTAAGATAAATTACAATGTCAAAATAGGTTGTATGCTAAGGTAATTTATCTCAAACTTTGCAACCACAACTTTGAGTTTTCTCGCAAAATTGCGACAAATTTGTATTAAACTCTTGCCACCAATACTTTATATCCACTGGTTTAAATATATGTACTAATAAATTGCATCTTAGAGTATTTCGCACCCACGATCTCGCATTTTATTTGATAAAAAAAATATTGTTAACCTTTGAACCCCACAGCCCCTTTATACCCATTGCTTTCAAGTATAAATTTGGATAAATTAAAATGTCAAAATAGGTTATATTTATGAGCAGTTTATCTCAAAGTTCGTACACTTTATCTCGCATAATTTCTGGAAAATTACGTTATGAACAATTCACAAATTCTACAATTTATATCCTTTAACATTGAACCCCTAAACCTCTTTATACCCATTGTGTTTACGTATAAATTAGGAATATTTATAATGTCATGAGAGTAAGACAGGACAGAGAGCAGCCCAGTCTTGTTCAATCTTTACGCAAGGAGTTGGAAGAGATTTTAAGGAGAGGGCAGGCGGGAGGGATTATGGTAGGAAGAACCAATGTATGGGGGTTAGCGTATGCGGATAATGTAGTGCTTGTGGCCAAGAGAGTGGAAGGAAGAGATGTTCGAAATAATATTAAGGTACCTTGATAAGAGGTTAGAGGCGAATGCGGAAAAATGGATTATAGTTAGAAATAAGCGTAGGGTGGGGACAGCGGAGGAGTTGAAATGAAGGGAGTAATAATTCAGAGGTGTCGCCAACATTACAGAAATGTCAACCTCATCTCCCCTGCTGCATAACTAATGAAGCTCTGGCGACCGAGCGTTGGCGGTATAACCATGGATTAAAACAAGGAAACAGGATTAAATCCCTGTTGTTAAGAAAGTCAGGGAGAAACCATCTCAGCAAACATTTTTCTCAAGAGAATCATGACTCAGATACAGATATTCCAGACGTAAAAATAATCCTCCAATCGGATCTCCGAGGGAAAATCTATTGAAAATCGCTGCAGATTCACTTAAAAGAAAATCCATAATTGGTATATAGAACGTGAGAGATTTACGTCAGATAAATCTGAAAATTCCACATCATTAAAAAACAATTACAACGATGTAGAATTATTTTCGCCAGTAATAACCATAATAGCTGTGATGGTGTCGCAATTGTATTAACTCCCGAGATGAGTTAATGCATAGTATACAATCCTATAAACGAATAAAAAAACTAAAACTCCATGCTAAACCCATTCCGCGAAATATAATACAAGTCTATGCACCCACCAGCACAGCCGATGACGATGCAGAGCATATAGAGCATTTAACAAAATTCTTGGCAGGGTGCTTGTCATAATGCAGGAGGATTTCAATGCCAAATTGGGAAACGGGACGACGACCACACTAGCAGTGTAGTCAGGAAGGATGGTATGGCTCAAGGAATGAAAGATATATGTCTATACACCCACCAGCAC
Source organism: Lordithon lunulatus (assembly GCA_963942505.1). NCBI lineage: Eukaryota > Metazoa > Arthropoda > Insecta > Coleoptera > Staphylinidae > Lordithon > Lordithon lunulatus. The sequence goes on from OZ012668.1 coordinate 41,383,516, forward strand.
AGCTGATGACGATGGTTTTTGCAGAGCCTAACACAGAGGACCTAACAAAATCCCTGGCAGGGTGCTTGTTATAATCCAGGAGGATTTCAATATCAAATGGGCTCAAGGAATGAAAGATGTAATCGCCTCGTACACTACTGCTTAAAAAACCACTTTGCAGTCGCCAAAACCATGCACCAACATCACATTCGATAACTTTTTACATGGTAATAGACTACATCCTTACACGTGCACGATAGAAGATATTAATAAAAAAGACGGTCCCCGGAGGCGAATGCAACTGCAAATCGCGAAATTTCAAATAGATGTGAAGAAACCAAATAGTCGGACACCTGCCAAAATTCCACAGATCATAGACGAATATTTATTGCGATGTAACCTGACCCACTCTATAAATAACTGCCCAGTTGGAAACTCAAACAACCTGTCACCGGGAAACCTGTGGGAAGATACAGAGGCAACTTAGAATAAGAATTTCTTAGAAGCCGGCGAAGCATACAAAGATAACACGGGAGGTCCGATGCAAGTCTAGACAGCATAGAGCAAAGGAAAATAACACGGAACTATGGGCTCGATAGTCAGGGAGAACGCCTACAATTCTCACAAATTAATAGGCAGATCCAGCAAATGTGCAGATGAGACACAAATAATTTCTCATTGGAGATTTGTCGAACAGCTTAGCAGTATACGGACCCCAATAACACAAATGATCTATTCCAAATGGCGAAGAAGATAAACAGGAAATTTCTACTGCAAAACTTTAGAACGGCTTCTCATAGTATGTACTCTCGGTTTCCAGACTGTCTTGCATCTCTGTTACATATGTGTCCTCCTGATCATATGTGGTCCGTGTTCTTCCATATATAATATGAGGGCAAAGATGTAACGGAGAAATTCTGGAAACCTAGAGGACAGACTGCGAGAAGCTGTTCCAAAGTTTTGCAGTAGAGATTTCTTGTTTATCTTCTTCACCATTTGGAATAGATCATTTGTGTTATTGTGGAAGGAAACGGAAGTCAAAGGAGGATATCACCTATGGCGGCACTTTTAATGTTCCCAAATATTTATTCCAAACTCGTCGTACAAAGGATTAAACCCGGCTATCAAAAGTTGTATAAAGCACCTTGCCCGGAAGATATATAAGCTGAAATAATAAATGCTATATATATATATATATATATATATATATATATATATATATATATATATAATACATCGGAGTCGAGTTATTCCATAGATTGTGTCAAAAGATCTGGACGACAAAAACATGGACGGAGGAGTGGACAAGATCTATATTTTACCTCTCCACATGAAAGGGTCAAATGAAGATGCGAGAACTATCGTCCCATAGCCCTTATATCACACTCTACTACAATTCTACTAAACATACATAACACAAGACTGAAAATATGTCTCTCCTCGCAAATACTACATGAACAAGCAATCAGTTCGGTTTCAAGAACGGAATCGGAACACAGGTACGAACATTCTCCCTAAACACACTAGTACAAAACTGTTGTGACCAAAGTCCTTCCTGTGAATCATCGACTACGAGAAGGCGTTCGATAGTATTAACGCACACATGCCTTATTAAACACCTTAAAAGTGCCAGTTTAAATGACAAAAACATAAGAATAATCCAAAACCTGTACTGGAAACAGTCATCAATTGTCACAAACAACAACCAAACAACAACAGAAGAAATCATGATAAAAAGAGGAGTATGCCGAGGATTCATAGTGCTATTTAACCTCTACGTCGGCCGTATATTATCAGAAGCTCTTGATGACATAGAAATGGACATTGAGGTAAATGGAACCACAATCAATAACATCAGATGCGTGGATGACACGGTAATCATAGCAAGCAACTAGCAAGACATACAACTAATGAGCATAAACAAAAAGGAAGGAACCGAAACTGAGTTAAAAATGAATAGATCTAAAACAATGGTGATAAGCCACAATAATCATGCAGAAATGTCAAACATGGTAGGGGGAAACGATTGAACGAAGTGTGAGAACGAAATATTTGGGCACAATAGTAAACAACAGATGGGACCCCAATAAGAGATCAACGGCAAACTAGAACTAGACAAACCGTTCAACAAGCAGCATCCATCAACTAAATCGAGCTAAATGGTCACATTTAGAACGACTAGATAAAAAAGTGCTAAAAAGAGCAGATGTACAGAACCCTGTTCTACAACATAAAACAGCGCAAGATCGGCTACGTATTAAGAGGGCCAAGATATTGGATCCCTGATCTGCTGATCATCGAAGGGGAGATACAATTACATAGTATTTTTAAGTATCCTCCAAGAATATGCCTCCTGCTTCTATTGCTTCTTAGGCTATGTTGCCTTCTCCAGCCGATTTATGTTTAGTCGTTACGTTTGCCATTAAGTTTTTCGCCTCTTGGCTATTGTTTTCCCTCTGTTCTGGATTGATGGCAGTGAATATCTTGACTTTTTTTGTCAGACTTCGATTATTTCCTTATTCAGAACTTCTATGTTTGTGTCTAAATGATTGTTGTCTATAATATCAACGATATCATTTTGGAATGTATGGGTATCTACTGTTTGATTGGCCGTTCGTTTTGTAAGTTTATTTCTCTCTTTCTTCAGGTCTAGTTGGATTCTGTTTCTCACTATTCTGTGGTCACTCCCTGCTCTGCAGTTGTTGAGAATTGTTACATTTTTGACCACCTGTTTGTTATTAGAGATTATATAGTCAACTTCATCAGAAGTTTTTCGATCTGGGCTTACCCATATGCATATTCTATTTGTTTTTTTGTAGAACGAGCTATTCATTAGGTTGAGATTACTTTGGAGGAGCAATGTTTCACCGCAAGCATTTCTTCGCTCTGGTCCGAAGTTGGTCCGGAATTGTTTTTTGGCGTTGAAGTCAGATATTCTGATGAACTGAAATTGAATCTCACCAAGGGCTAAAAATATGTCGTCGTAGAATACGTTTACTTCGTGACATGTTGCATGCATGGGTTTTTTTGGCGTTAAAATCGCCACATACTATGGTGAACTGAATTTTAACACACCAAGGGCTAAATAAATGTAGTCGTCGAATAGAATTTACTTCGTCGTCTGTGTGAGATGTCATCGGACCGTGTGCTTATACGATTTTAATAGCGTATCTTTTATTTAGTTTTATAATATTAAGGAAGCTACTCTCGTTGAAAATTTCTTGACGGATAAAATATCATTGCTGAGGCATCTGTGGATTAGGAAGCACATCACTTCTTCAGACTTATCGGGATTTGCGGCGTAGTAAAGGAGAGGTCTAGATTTTAGTTTTAATAGATCTTCATCGTGCCTTCTAACTTCACTGAGGTGGATAACGTACCACTTTCCTCTATTTGCGTTTCCAATTCAGCCACTCTTTCTTCGGATATAAGTGTTCTTGTATTATATGTTGTAATTTCTAACTTTCTACTTTTTTTTGTTGGTTTTAAACCATGCTGAACGCGAAACTTTGCCTCCCCCAGAATCTTTGAGGCAGACCTTTTTCAAGGTGTCGGATTTTAGACTCGATGCTACACCCAACTGAGGTCTTCCTATTGTTTTTGGATTCTCCATGTTTGGATGTTAGTCATAATCTTCTACGATAACTAGGCGGTTTGGAAGATGGTTAGGGTATGGATGTAGAAGAAATAGGTATATAGTGGAAGGATTGAATATTGGGATATGGTTCCCCCCGGTACAAAAAGATGGCTCGCATTCCTTGAAGTAGACTTGCTCTCTTCCGGGTTCGAAACGAAAAAAGGCTAGTGAGTATTGAAGAGAGTGTGGAAAAGACGTAGAAATATGCAAAATGGCGTGGGAGCAAAATTGGATGAGGCAATGGGGTGAGTTGAGAGGGAATGTTACAAGTAAGGAGGGAGTATATATTTAGTTTGATATTATATTGATGTGATAATTTGTGATGGTTATGATAAATAAATTTGTTGATTTTACACATCACTTTGGTCAAATCACAATCTCCAAATATGTTATATTTAAGAGTAATTTAGCTCAAACTTCGTACCCACGACCTCACATTTTTGCACATAAATTGCGACAAATGACGGCATCAAAACTTGATCCCAAAAGTGGTGTGAAGTTATTCTTAAACCTTGAACCCCACAATCTCCTTTATTTCCATTGGTTTTACGTATAAATTGGGTGAAATTACAATGTAAAAAACATTACGTTTTAGTTAATCTCAAAGGTGCACCCAAACCCTGTTTTCATATAAACGGCAACAAATTACCAAATCTTTTTTATTTTTAAACTTTTAGGCCCACCGCACCTTTGAAAATTGCGTCAAATTCAGATTGACCATTAGAAGCCTAACATAGTACACAAACGCCTCCTATAATTATAAACTATAAACAATTAAGTTTTTTTTAATTTGATAAACAAGAAGGCTTGAGTAGACTTTCTAATAATATCTATATAAATATTTACCATTACCATATGTGTTATTGGAGTGAAAACTTTCATCAAAAGCAAGTAAGTCGATCATTTCCGAGTCGGTAATGCCATGTTTCGTTGAAGTCATTATTGCTAAAGCATGCTGCACTTGAACAGTTCCCAAAATCGCTTCCAATTCTTCCAACATCAACATCAATTGATCGTTCACATGCCCTTTAGGTACAATATCATGCTCTTTGTCGGCCCACCATGACGTCTGCCATGCTAAAACCTAAACAAAAATAAATTAGTTTTTTTTTAAAGCAAATTGAACCAGACTATGACTCACTTTAGAATATAACGGCAATGTGCACTCCTGCACAGATTTTAAAACGCAGTCTTGTATTTTGGAATTGACGCTGTGATTATACTGCATCACACTGGACATGAGAATTCCTTTGGCTTCATTCTCGCCCAAAACAGGCATTTTAATAAAACAATTGGCATCCAAAGTCTGAACCATCTCTTTATAAATATCGCTTTCTTCAGCTACAGAAAGCAGTAATTTTATATGATCCGGAAGATTCTTCGGTAGCCACTCTATTGTCTTTGAACTAAATGGTTTAACTTGATCAATGCCATCCAAAAGCACTATTAGTGGTCTTTGAAGGCAGCTCGCTGTTAGCAAATTCGGCAGCACTTTTGTATAATTCTTAACGTTCTACAAACAAAACATAAATTAGTGTCTGGATACATGACGCTTGAAAACTATGTATTATTAATAAATTTCATAACAAAGATATTTTGTATTGCTTACATGAGGAGTTGAACATTTGTGTCCGTATGTGAGAATGGAACATTGGTGTATAATTGAGCTCAAAAGTTGCTCGATGGTACTCGATTGGGCGCTTATCCCCACAAACCTAAGAATTAGAAAAGCCTCCGGTTGCCACTGCAAACAACACTGTGCTATCCTCGCCAAGAGCGTTGTCTTCCCACATCCCCCTGGACCGTAAATTATTAATGGAGCTTTGTTTTCGCTAGTTATATATCTAAAACCAAATTCATTAGTTCTACGAGAATAAAATTTAAATTCTTAAATACTTTTTAATCTCACTAATTGTTTGCTCCCTATTTACACTACACTGTGCGGCTTTCTGGCAAAATCCTGTCTGCTGATTTAGTTCTTCAAAGATACACGCATCTATCCCCAAATTTGGTTTTAAAATAGTCTTCGCCTGATGTTCTTCAATAATCCCGTCAATCATTTCAGTAAGATGTTTCGATAGATGACCTGTTACTTGACCAATGTATTGGTTGTGGTCTTGAATGTCGGTGTTTAATCCACCATCTACATATCTTACTGGCAGTCTGACCATGTGCTTTTCAGCCAATTGATTCTATGAAAAACAAATCATATAAATAATGCGAAATATGTGTACTGTGATGTAATTCTTTTAGAACAATTCCTACAGAAAGTAAGAAAGTTATCGCGGTCTTATTTGTCAACGAAATCTTGACTAGAAGTACTTTGACATACAGTTGAATAACTAGTTACAAATACAAATTCGAGTTGTTATGTTATTAGGTATATGGTTTTTGTAATTTTGATCAAAATTATGTGTGCACTCCTTAATATTTGTATAAACGAACAACTAAATAATTGAAAATCGCTTACGATCGGAGACATATTATTTACTATGCTTAGTACCATTCATTTGATATAGAAATAGTTGGATGATATTTATTTTTGATGGTTTAAGAAAAGAGCCTCAGCTCATGATCCAATGTTTGCCTACTCCATAATGGAATATAGTATTTAAAAACTACTATCTTAACCGTCCCGTGTTAGTTGGATTGTTTAAAAATGCACAAATCTATATTTATATCTACACAGCTAATTAGATACCAATCATATAGTGAGCTGAAAATTATTTTAATTTAAATAAATTGTTTTACCCTTAAATCTCTCTGTAATGTATTCAGTCTCCTATATAATTCTGCGTCGCCTGGCGTCATATTTTCCGGAGTTTTCTCCCCAGGGGTGTAAACTCGATTAATCCAGATACAACGCTTCGCCAGCTCCTGGCTCATAAATACTGTGTTATGCACTTCTTGTTCAACAACTGTAGTTAAATAGGTGTCCCGAAGTTCCTGACTAAAAACCGTAATTAGTACTAAAAGCATTTTGTCGATTTCGCTCCGCCATTCCTCCAATGCGCGTTCTCTATCCTCCGCGGATGTTTCTTTAAACCCGGGTATATGATGCGAGATAGATTGTAGTCTGTAGCACGGGGGCTGCGCCGCGCTGTCCAGCTGATACCACTTGGAAAGAAGTGTTTGAGCGGATTGGTTTTCCACGCTATCCATAGCCATTTTAAAGTCAGCGCTTTCTATTGAGATGGGAAGGAGTGGAGTTCCAAGTGAGTTGTTTAGGAATAGGACAGGGATTACATAAGCAACTTCCATTTGCCCTACAATAACATATTTAATTGTTATTTTGGATATTCGATGGTATATTTTAATACTTACGCTGCAGTTCCCCAATACAAAGTTCGGGAAATTCGTGATCCTGTTGTTTTTCGAGCAAGGTTTTCCAGTGGAGATCAACAATGTGTAATTCGTACCCTTTCAATCTGCAACGCTCTCGAAGTTCTGGATAGACTGTGTTATGGAGCGCACCTTTCTCGACACAACAATCTGAAGAAATAATAATAATAATAATAACTTTTATATTTATTGTACAGAATTTAATATACAGTATCATCATATACAAAGGAATAATTTTAATTATATTAAGCCAGTATATCGAAGAGATGTATCGGTTCTATAAAAAGCCTTACATATTAGAAATTGATTAATTCTCTGTTTAAAGCTTTGTCTAGAAGATACTTGATCTCATTAATAAGCTTATTATAGCATTTGACTCCACAGTAGTTTAAACTACTATTTCATCCGAAGGTATGGTGTTTTTTTTATAAAAATATTCATTTTATTCATTCATTCTCTTAGCAGCAATGGAATTGAAATGAGTTAAATTTTACATGAAGTCACTTTAAAACTGTTTATAAAAACTGATTATATTTATACAAATCTGAATGCGAAGTGCTAAGTTAGATTTGATATATAACTTATTTGGCAGTATAAATATACTGTCTTTCATAAAAAAAAATGATCACTTGATGGACAATATGCATCGCTGTTTAAATGAGTGAATAGCAAATCATGGTGGAGCAACTCATAATTGAAAACACTTTTTTTATTTCAGTTGTTTTGTTTTAAAATTGTAATTATTTGTTTGTTTCATCACAATAAACATATTCTGAAAAATAACATCTTCTGTGTGTTACGTTAGTATAATGTTAATATTTTGAGTTCAGCGAGAACTTCTTTTTTAAGATGTAAGGGATGACACCTAAGTTAGCTGAAATGACAATCTCTCCTGCGCGTGGTGACCCTGCTGGATAACAAGGCTCATAATAAGTAGACCCCTCTTGTCAATTAAAAGCTTTGGGTGAACGAGCTGACAAGAGCAACGGTACCTTGTAACGAGAAATCTTTACTAAAGATGGACGAATCAACAAAGATCAACGGGATGAAGATACAAAAGGCAACGGAAACCCATTGCATAAAATATCCCTAGTGAAACCATCATGGATGATGATAAATGTTCTGAAATTTTAAGTCCCCCAATCGGATCTCCGGGGTAACAAAAACAAATCGGCAGAAAATAATCAAGGACGGAACATAACAACACGGTCAATAATACTGTCAATCCTAGGACTGTCAGTATTTGCTTCAATTCTCCTTTAATATTTATCAAGTAATCAATCATCCAGATAAACATCTATATTCTCGTCATTCCATCATTTCTATACCTTACATGATCAGTAATACTGTCAATATCTTTGAATAGTGAACATTTTAAACATGTTATCGTAAAGTAATATATAGAACGTTCGATCCATATACGAAGAAGGAAAAAATTACAATGTACTTACAGATATGTAAAGACGTGAAGTAAACATAATAAAAAACTAGATGGCCTGAATCAGCTGAAATGCAAATTAACCAAGCAAAAATATACTATTCGGATAATAACGACCTATAACACCAAAATTAAATAGTGATAGGCTCTAATTATCACAAAATAAAACCAGATATCACAATTATTATGGAACCTTTCAATGCAAAGATATGATAAGGAAAAGTAAAAGCCATTATTGAGGAGTTTGGAAAGGGAATAAAGAATGAAAGGGTAAATAGAATGACACAATTCAGCAAGTCCAGCATATGGCAATCGCCATATTAATAGTTAAACCGGAAGCCCGACTCAGAAACAGACAATCGAAAATAACAGAAAGCAGCTACAAATTACACAACTAAAAAACCGAATCAATAAGGTATTAACGTAAACCCGAACTGTGATGCAGACAAAAAATAAGAAACACTCAAAACTACAATAGTGGTTCCGAAAAGAAAGCTACTATAAACAGGCTACCAAGAAGAAATACTACAAGAAATAAAAAACTGAAGAGCGTATAAGACGGTAAGATAATCCCGGACACCAAGCGGAAACTGGCCAGGTAGATGCCATGAGACTCGTTAGAAGTTACATGGAAACCTGAAAGCTCGATGTGGGGAGCGAGGATGGAGAGAGGTGCATGAGATTAGGATACGTTCCAGTTCTAGAGGGCTCGTCTCTGGGACCGAAATCTGTGGGACATAATGTACGATGGCATCTTACGGATACCCCTCCCTGAGGCCCAAAACTAGTAGGTTACGCGGACGATGTAGTCCTCGTGGCAACGGGGCGTAGCGCAGAAGAGCTTAGGGCAAAGGTCAATGATAGCTGGGACAGCGGCTAGCCAAAAACTTACTAGCGGTGGAAAAGACGGATGCAGTGCTCCTAATAGGTCGAAAAAAACATGCGGAGGTTCGGTTTAAAATCGGAGGGACCGAAGTGATCCCGAGAAAGGAGGCCAAGTACCGGGGGGTTTTCATGGACGAGAGCTTGGCCCCCAGGAAACATGTGGAGGCAGCGGGCGTGAGGGTTGCAAGGTGTGCAACAGCGCTGTCTGCGATCATGCCAAATACGAAAGGGCTAGTACAAAAGGAGGATGCTGGCATGAGTCGCCTGCTCGCTTGGAGCGTACTGAGAGTACAAGAAGGGCCTGAGCGTGAGGGCTGCAAGAACCAGGGCGGTGGTAAGGTGACAGAGAAAGTGGGATGAACTGGTGGACAAAACCAACTGGACCTGTAGAATCATCCCCCCATTTGTGTATAATTAACGATTTATTGTATTTATTATCTATTATTTCTTGGGCCTCCTTTTTTAACCTGTGGTGCTTTTAATCTTAGTCTTAAGTTAGGACACACTGGGGAAATGAATTACCAAAACACGACTATGCCCCAGCCCGAAGGCGAATGAAAAATCAATTGCAGGCTGGGGACTCAGTGCAAGGGGATCGGATTTAGTGGGTATTCCTTGTACCGTACTACAAGGCGAGTCCCACAATACCCGGTGAGAAGCACCGGTTGTGTGTAAACGCATGCTCACCTCTCCCCACAGCAAAAAAAAGGAGCAACTAGAAAGATGGAATGAGTGCATCCAAGAATTGTTTGAAGATGACAGATTACAGGATCCAATGTTCGAAAACAAATAGAAAGCAAGGCCCACATATGAAAATAGAAGTTATGCATGCAGTAAAATCAAATCAAACAAATAATAAAGCTCCAGGGTTCGATGAAACCTCATGAGAATTTATTAAATTAATTGGAGAAGAGCAAATAGGTATAATATTTTATATTATTAGTCAGGATATAGGGATCTACTCTTAGGGTACACAAATCTACGTCACACTTGTATGTAATTGTGCTTATGCCAAATAAAGATAAATTTATATTTTTATTTACTTAGGAACTATAATCTACGAGAAAAATTAATATACGGAACCAAAAATGAGGAACGTACCATGCAGTAACGAGCTTAGATTATATCTACAAATCAGAATGCTTTATTTTTACGTGTTTCCAGTACTATTGTATGAAATGGAAACTTGGACTGAACGCTTAAGAAAAATTATATCGATGGGATAGAAGCATTCGAGATGTATACGTATACAAGCAGGGCCCGTCCTAAGCAGTCGGCCGCCCGCGTGCAAACATAATTTGGCCGCCCACATGCTGTACATAAATATTTATAATTACCATTATATAGTATATTAGGTAGGGACATTTGTGAAGAAATTAATTAATCCTTTATAAACTCTAATCTGTGAAAATAACCAGAAGGATCTCAGATTGGAACTCTTTCGGTAGCTCATGCCCCGGACTGAATTTGGCCGTCCGCGTGCGACGTACACCTTGCACGCCCGCTAGTAGGACCGGCCCTGTATAGAAGAATCCTGAGAATACGCTCAGTAAGCAGAACAAGAAACAGGAACATATTAAGAAGATTGGAAAAGGAGAAAAATATCGTAAATACAATCAAAATAGTAAACTATAATAGTTTACTATCCTGATTGAATTCTGAATCTGCCAAGCATAAAACGAACTATGGGTTGCAATAGGAGCGAAACATACCTAGACGAAAAAGCCCAGAAGCGTAGATGCTTGTAAGAGCCCAATACAGAAGCAATACACATGAAAAGTATGCATTCTCGCCAATACCAGCAACTGAGTGCAAAAGCTAGTATAAAAATTGCTCTCCGATGAAAACCCAGAATTAGTCCAGTTGAATTAGTGTTTGGAGATAAAAAAAATAACTACTTGATATTTTATAGTAGTGTGTATTGCCGGGAAGGATCAATAATATCGAAAAACTAAGTTTTCAAGCTAGGTAAAGCTAATTCGACTGGACTAAAATATACTTAACTCTGTGTGACCAGAATGTACGAATGTGTTATGATAACAAGCATACAATGCCTTGCTAGGGAGAATGGCAACTTACGGATGTGAAGGCAATTTGGAAGAGCGTTTAAGCGACCTTTGCTTGATGAAGATGAAAAATTGAGAGAAATACAATCATCAGAATAAGAGAAATCATGGTCGTAAAGCAATCTATTATAAGCGACATACGAACAAAGCAACATGTTCGGTACAGCTACCTACTAAGAATGTCAGAAGAAAGACTATCAAATGAAGTGGTCTAATAGAACTCACAGGGAAGAGTGACAAGAGGCAGACCCAGGAGAAGCTGGAGAGAAGGAATAACATCCGAGATGTAGGATAGAGACCTCCAAGAAGGAGACTGGGGACATCGAGGCTAGTGGAGATTGGGAATCGTAAGAGGGTGGCGAACGTAATAAACCGATTATTATATGAGCCTGTGAGAATTAAAGTGGTGTAAGTCACATTTGAATTGTTTTGAAAAGGAGAAGATTTTATGTTTGGTATTTAAATAGATCGTCGTACACAGTTGCATTTTTATTTATAAATAAATTGATTTCATGTCTGTAACTGCGCACGTCGATTTACATAAATCTTCTCCTTTTCAAAACAATTCAAATGTGACTTACACCACTTTAATTCTCACAGGCTCATATATAGATAAGAACATAAAATTGTGACATGCAATGAACCAGAACTTTATAAGGAAAGTGTTATGTACATACTTAATTGGCGTCCGATTATCCCTGTGGATAATCGGTTGATATCGTTAAGTAACATAAACCTACTTAATCGAGTGATGTACCCATGAAGGAGCCGGCGCATTTACAGCCCCAATGGCGAGCTGACGCGCATTTACATTAACGACTCCATTGTCTCTTTAACCCGAACACATTATCGCCCTTCAATTAATAGGACCGATATTATAAAAGGAACACCATGCTCTCATTCTAATCATTCAACATTATTTCTACAAATCGCGTCCACACGAACTCTCCGAAGACAACACAGCCAGCCAACTTCACCGCCATAGCTTTAGGAGCTAACTCTCAATCAAATATTTGTTAATGATTATACAAAACATTTTTAAACTCGTACTAATTTTCCTCAATCCTGAGGTGGTGGCAGCGAAACCCCGCTGTTCTACACATCAAAGGAAACGAAAATTCCGGTGTTCAACTTATATACAGACTTATACTAACTCATGGTAGCGAGACATGGTTCCTAAACAAAAAAAATGCAGATCAACACAAGCTGCTGAAATCAAATATCTGAAGAGAATAACTAGAATCGACAAAATTACAAACATTGTAATTAAAATGAGCGACAAATAAAAACAACAGTTAAATACATAGAGAAAATGCACCTAGAACGGTGGGGACATTTACCTAAGGTGTAAAATGAGAGAGCAGTCAAAGTAATCTGGGAAGCAAGAATTTAGATCAAGAGAAACCGAAGAAGACCATAGGAAAACTGGGACAACATGATACGGACAGCAATAAAATGAAGGGGTGCGGTGTGCAGGAGGCAGAAGTGTAGAACCAGAAACAAACAGAATAGAGTGACATAAAAATAAATATAAAAATATTGAATTCCCCAAATTCACTATATTGATGTAACCCTTTGAACCTCTATAAAAATAAATGTATTGTATGTAACCCGTTTTCATTGATCGTCAATGTATAATAAATCGGTGCAAATAAAATCTTCGAACCGGCACAATAATATTGTTGTGTTTCTGCTACACACTACGACGTTTGCACGAATGAATTAGCAATTCCAGCATTGCGCAACTTCCGTGTTTGTTAATTACCGAATAATTAGCGACTAATTATTAAGCTGCATTGTTACCTTGCGAATCCGCAGCGGAGATGTAAATAACAATTTTCCTAGTTTTGGACGCTATTTTCGCTTGAGCCACCTTCCCCATAATCAAATGCTGTAGTTGATCACTGAGACCAGCCACTTCTGGCGGCACATTGCCATCAATTCCCGTCCTTTCAAAATCCTTCGGACTATGCGTGCCCGGCGGTGAACTTAAGGACATTGAATCTAAAATATTATTGTTATAAGTAAATTTGTTCGTTTATAACAGAGAGAAGAGGTCAGTGCAAAATAAGTAGTCATTAAGTAAATGGATAAAAGCTTTTAACTGGTCTAAAAGCTGGTATAAATGGTGATACAAAATGCAAGTAATATTATAATTATGTATTGTATTTATTTGTATTTATTGTTATTGTTAATTGTATGTATATTGTATACTTATATGGATGATTTTTTTGGTTAATAAAAATCATTATTATTATTATTTTTCTATATACTATACCCTATGTTCTCTTTGGGAGAAATAACGAATATTATTATTATTATTATTATTAATATTCAATGAAGGAAAACGAATTACTACGTAATAGACGCCACAACCATTCAATTTCATTATTAATATTATTTTTGCGATTGACTAAAAAGAAACACATTTCCGTTTCAGTTGGCTTTTATAAGAAAATCGTAAGTCTTTTATAAGACTGTAAATAAATGTACATACATGTATTTACAGGGATCGCTTAAAAAATATACTTTTTATTGTTAATTGTATGTATATTGTATACTTATATGGATGATTTTTTTGGTTAATAAAAATCATTATTATTATTATTTTTCTATATACTATACCCTATGTTCTCTTTGGGAGAAATAACGAATATTATTATTATTATTATTATTAATATTCAATGAAGGAAAACGAATTACTACGTAATAGACGCCACAACCATTCAATTTCATTATTAATATTATTTTTGCGATTGGCTAAAAAGAAACACATTTCCGTTTCAGTTGGCTTTTATAAGAAAATCGTAAGTCTTTTATAAGACTGTAAATAAATGTACATACATGTATTTACAGGGATCGCTTAAAAAATATACTTAACAATTTTAAAATATGTTACGATTAAGGTGTAGTTTTGGAATCCTGGAAATCCCGGAATTAGCGCGCTTTGCGTAAAGAGATTTTAAGAATAAAGGTGATCTTATGGTGAAATAATATCAGAAATTAACTAAAATAGTACAACTTTTCTTCTAGAGAGGAAGTATAACGCCATGTGGCGACACCACATCAATTAACAATGCGCACCCATATGGTAATAACCGTCAGCATACTCATGCCAGCAGGATCACCGAGTAGTGCCTTCTATTGCAATAATATTCTAACAGAGTGTTTGAGATCAGCAGAAAGTCAATCTCAAAAAAGTAAGTCATTTTGAATGTTATTGTTTAATGTAATAAAATATCCATCTCAGTGGCTGACTTGTTAGAGGCGGTGGCTGTCTCATACGGGGCAACATTTTACGAATCACCTTTAACAGCTTTTCAGAGGTTTTCTGTGAAGTTAAGGTAAATAGCGAGTGATCCAACTCCGCTGAGCTTCATCATTGACGGGCTGATAAGCCTCACGGCTCATAGCCCTATAAAGATTAATGAGTTTTAACAAAATAAGTAATACGAACTAATTGGTAAGTGTTCTGATTTTGTTATCATTAACGGTTCAAAATTAAATTTTAAAAATAATATCTACGAATTTCACGTATCTTATTACTTAATTTATGTCAGCAAAACACACCTTATATGATCGCAAACATGGGTGTTTTATCTTAGCAATTATATACTTATTATTCATCCTGCAATATTCAAATTTTAAATATTGGTAAAGAAACCTATAAATATATTATAAGATTTTAGATTCTCAAAAAATTAATTTAAAAATTAATTACTATACAAATATTAAAGTTAATTTGCTTTATACGTAATCAATTTCAACCAATCCCTGCAATAGAACGATCAGTAATACAGAAAGTAATATTGTATTTTTGTATAAATCTTGTAGTCCTCAGAACTATGCCTTAAATTGATAACTCATCACGTAAGCAAGGAGTATGTGAAAATACACTACAGTTATTACTGTGTGCGTTGTGTTTACGGTAAAGCTACAATACATACAATTAACAAATTAATAAATTCGAGAACTGCAGTAAACTGATTTGTGATGATTCTGGGACCAATGGAAATTCTCAATATAACGTTTCGTTAACGACTGATTATAATATCCAAACGAATCTGCGAATAGACCTAAGATTTGCTTTTGGTCAACCCCGAAGGGTTTTATTTAGAATATTTTTTCTCACGATATAAAAATGCTTATTTCAGATAGTACGCATTCGCTACTACGGAATAGTCCGTCAGATTAGTTGACGGACGAAATTTAAGATATGTAGACAATACATATATATATAATTTGTATCTAAATGCAGCGTTAAACTTATAAACTTGTCAATATTTTGCACTGTCCCCTTTGATTGCATTTATTCTAACCGAATATACTAGTTCCAGCTACACCTTGTAACACTTTCGACGGTGCCCTTTTCTCAGCAATCGTTGTAGAAGTGATAGGAGTTTGTTGGAGTGCCGGCTGGCCAGCGGTTGCTGGCTCCAGCAGCACCCCAGAGTGCCCAACATGATTGAGCAGCACGTGCTGCTTATCAGTTGGCAAGTTAGATCTGACTTGGTAGCTCCCTGACCTGCGGAACAGGAACAGTTGTTATAAACAGAAGGAGAAAGAATGCATCCCGAAGCCCGGGAAATAGGTCATCAGGTAAAATTTAATATGACGTCATTGTGGCACGATGACGCACGCCGTTACTACGTAGCTCGGTCAGTGTTGTTGTTATTTTTTTAGTTTGATTTTGTTTTTGCTATACTGTAATAATTTGATTCGGCATCAAGGAGAACTATAAATATATTATATCTCACGTGGTGAAATATTTTCTATAATTAAATAAATGTACGTTGGCTACCTTCGTAGTTTTTGGATTTAGAACTTACTCCTCGGATCTTTGGGACATACTATCCTTGTCCTTATGTCCCTGCCCACTACTGCACGAATTTCCCATGGTGGGGTGGTTTAATTTCAAGCGCTTTCGAAGAATTTCTCAGAGGGTCATTTTCCCCACATTACCACCCCTTCCATACGTGTAAAAAGCAATCTCTTCCTGCTGCCTCAGCAGGTGGATGGCAGTGGTATACACATAGCGCGCTCCCGCAACATCTTCGCGGATGCTGCTCCTTTCGACTCCGTTCTGCAACACACTACTACTACTCCGCACTCGCTGTTCACTTAATGGATTTATTTATAACACAGCGCGGTCTAATTATAAAATCGCACAATCGTGTAATCAAAACGGCACCGGCGGTCGTTTTGTTTACGGGCGCTCTCCGTGGTGTTGGTGTGTCAGGATGGAATGGATGTTCAATATCGTCGCGCCACTGGGGTGCATGTTCGTGGAATGGCAATAATCAATGCTGGTGGCTTTCGGGAGCAGGCGCCGGCGTCGCCCGTGACGTCAGCGGACGCTTAGCGCCTCGCTGCTCCCGAGCGCTCTCCAAATACGCGAACACTTTTACGCAACAAATTCCACCTAAATTTAATTCTGATTATTTATAATGATAAATAACACTCGGGTGCATCAGCGCAAAAGTGCAATCAGTAGATTACTGCGATCACGGTCATATTAATAATGCGTCTTTGCGATCACTGGTACAGAAATATATATTTATTTTAAATGAAATAATGAGTGCTCCGTTGTTATCGCAACAATAGGGAGTAATTTGATGTCCATCCTTCGTAGAAATTCTAGTCGACACGTCATAATTGCATTTAGCTTGGAGGAGATTTAATTAAATGATATAGTAGTATAACTCAGTAATCAGGAGGCGATTAAAAATATGTTTATAATGCCGTTTAAATATTTTATATATTAAATTTCCCAACTCTATTAAGTTCCCTTGTATAGGTTAGTTTATAACTCACATAACATAACATAATTATTTTAAACTTTAAACTATATATATATATATATATATATATATATATATATATATATATATATATATATATAATATATATATATATATAATATATATATATATATATATATATAAACAATTAGAAAATACAATTAACAAAAGAGTATAAAAGAATATACAACAGTACAAAGAATTTACATAATAGTACATTTGAGAAATATGATCTAAAATGAGACAGTCCAACTAGTCCATCACATACGTAAACAAATCAAAACGTTTGACTATCTTCATTGATCAGCAAAATTAAATGTGCGCAGTACAAAAAACGTTTCAAAAAAAAAATATCTCAAACAATATTATGAAACTTTTCCACATAGAAACCAATCTGATTATGTAGCCCCATCCTTAATGTTTTCAAAGTATAGACCAAAATAACAGTGTCTGAAATCTGTTACATACTACCAAATATAAAATTGAAAGAAAAATATGTACAGCCATTATTTTAATAAATAACTCTTGAATGAAACTGGGTGGATTCAATAGCCTAGTGGACTCGCAGCCGGTCCCACGCTAAAAGGGGAGGGTTTTCAAGCGAGGCCAACGACCTGCTTGGGGTAAAAAACATACAGTGCAGAAAGAACCATCAGTTCAGCCTTGGATAGGACTAGAATAACTAGCGACGACCCTGCGAGAAAAAGGACTAAACGAATTGGGGAAGCAATTATCGTATCGTAAAGTATCGAATACTGGAACGTGATTTCCCTAAGCAACGAAGATTAGGAAATCCTGCTAGCGGCGGAAAGACACAAAATTAACTTCTGCGCACTCTCGGAAACCAAGAGGATAAGAAAAGGAAACATCAAATATGGAAACTATCTTCTTATATACAGTAGTAAACATAAAAACGAAAGAACAACTTTAAAATGCTGCTGCACGAAAATCTCAAAAATAACATCAGTGATACAAAATACATCAAAGAAAGACAAATAACAGTCAAACTCAAAAGTACATAGTCTACACATCTGATAAGCGTCTACGCTCCAGTCATCAACAAACCCAGGGAAGAAATAGACTCTTTCTATCATAACATGCAAACAGTGATTGGCTTTGACAGTATTACTTGTCTATGGCATTAGCAAACAAGGCGAAATCATAATTCTCGGGGATCTGAACAATATAATTAGAAATAAAACAATGCCAGGCGTAATACAACGGATATAACGAAGAAACGGATAAAACTAATCCAGCTATGTGCGCAAAACGATATAAGGATGAAGGACACAGTCATCACATACAAGCCACAACACAAATTCATACACAAAGACAGAAAACCATGATAGATTTTGTAATCACAAACAGAAATAACCACCCCGCAAAATTCAGCCCGTAAGAACCCTGAGCTCAGCAAATGCCAGAACAAAACGAAGCGAGTACACTCGCGAAAATCAGAGCCACGCTGCAGTGAAAAAGAGAGAAAATACGGAAGGCAACGACAAACTTAATGTGGAATCTCCATCTGATGACTCGAGAAGATACTTATATCAGCTAAGACTAGAAGAAAAATACAGAACATGTAAAATAGAAGAGGAAGACAAAGTAGAAACCGCATGGCGGAAATTTTAAATCCAATATAATAAAAGAAGATGAAGAACTCGGAAGAAGATGTACAAAAAGGGATAGAAATCTAGATAGCAAACCGCGGTTTTCTCAAGAGATTAAGATGCGATAGATGAAGAAAAAACAATCATACCTACAGTACAGCTGTGTGAACGCCAAGTTTGAATTTTCGAAAAATTATTGTCTCATTCGTTTGGCCACGATTTGTCGACGTTTGTCAAAAAAAAATCGTTTGTCCACCCTTTAAAAAAAGTTATATCCAAAATAATATTATAAGTCAGCACCTCCATGACATTTTTTAAGCGGAACATGTTTGATTCCACGTTTGTCGCACCAAAATTTTCGATTGAGAAGACAGTGCCCCTATTGTGTCACCAGGCACCCCAATCAAGAACGCTACCATGGACCAAAAGAAACGGGTGGCCAGCGGGGAAGGCCACCCGGCAGCGCTATGACCAACCTACACATCATCCAGGCCAACGTTGGGAGGGGCACAGCAGCCCACCAGCTCCTCCCAGCCACGGCAATGGAGCGCCGCTCGCAGGTGATCATCTGCAATGAGCCAAACAACGCGAAACTCGTCCCTACGTGCGTGAAAAACGGGCCCATGAGGGACGTGGCCATCAAGGTCCTGGATCACGTTCCACGGAACACCCACGAAAGGAATAGCATGGGGGCAAATCCAGGACATTACTCTATTCTCCTGTTATTTATCACCGAAATGCAACCGCGTAACGGCGAGAGACTGGCTCTGTAAATTAGAGCGGGTCCGCCAGCCGCTCTAATTTACAGAGCTAGGCGGTACTCGAGTACTTGTACTCGTGTACTGTACTCACGAGTACTTGTACTCGTGTACTGTACTCACGAGTACTTGTACTCGTGTACTGTACTCACGAGTACTTGTACTCATGTACTGTACTCACGAGTACTTTTATCTAAATGTACTTCTTGCCTTTTAATCAAGGAAAATGTACTCGAGTACTTTGTTGTACTTAAGTATTTTTTTCTGTATACTCGAGTACAGTTTACCATAATCAAATACTTTTCTATAAAAACGATTACATTTATATTCTATAGTCAGTATAAATTAAATTAGTCGGGGATGCACATCGATGGGATACAGGTATTTTTCCGTCGCGCATTTGCATCGCAGAAAGGAGGACATATCACTGACTAAATGTAACGCCATTTGCATTACCAATAGAGATTGATTGTGATTGATTACTGAAAATAATAAGTATTTATCGTTACCATAATGCCATTACAATCCATTTCGAATTTTTAATCCTTAAAAGATCTATTTTAGAGTGTTTATATATTTAAAAAATAGGAATTCCTTGCAATTATAGTAATAGATACTACCATAGTAGGTCAAAATCAAATCATACACTATTTACTAGATATGTTACTCAATACGAAAAAAGCAGTAAAAATTTAACATTTTTGGTATAATATTATACGTAGCTGAAGTCTGTCAGACTCCAGTTTGATCTTTGAAGGTTAAATGTTGCATTGATATTAGTTAAAAATGCATTATTTCTGTAATATTTGAGTCTAATTTAATATACATCGCGCGCGAATTTGTTAATGCAGAACAACGAAAATATAGAACAATATTTTATCGATATTTCATATAATTTTGTACCGATAATAATAGTTCCGAATAAAAATTACTTCAACTTTTATTAAAATTATTTGTATGAAATAGTAAAAATAATGAAGTAAGTTATGTAATGAAATATTAAGTAGGACTTTGTATATATTACTAGAGGATATTTGGAAGTGAGGTTACCACAGTAATTATTATTATTATTACATTATTTGGGATAGGCGAAGTCAGTCCAATACGCAATGACGTATAATGTACTCGGTACTCGGTACTAGTACTTGAACTCGAAACTCGAGTACTTTTTGAGTCTACTTGTACTCGGTATCGGAGTACATGTTCTGTAAAGTATATGTACTCGGTAGTCGAGTTCTTTTTGAATGTACTCGGAACAGTTCTGCGGACAGGTCGTCGTGGCAGGCGACCTGAACGCTAAGTCAATGGTCGTACCGACCACAGATACATCGTTTGCCGGATTAGAACCGTCAGAGTGCAATGAACTCCACCAAACCAGACTACCTCTCCCCACACGAGGAAGGTGAAAATAGAAAAAATGGATGAGGACCTCCTTAAGAACATTTTAAGAGATCACGAGCCCATCTGACTAACTGACGACCTGGACGAGATGGCGGAGGAGCTAGATAGGAGACTGATGGAGACTAGCCTGTCAGCAATCCCCACCAAAGCACCCGTCAGTGCATCTGTGTACTCGTGGTGTGAAGAAGTGGCGGAGGCGATAACCGAGGCAAACCGCTGGAGGAGACGCGTGCAGCAAGCTAGGGCGGCTGGAGCCCTAACCGAGCCCGTCCAGGCTCAGTACCGGAATAAGAGAAATTGATTCAGGCGGGAAATTGAACGCAGCCTAAAGGACTGTTGGCTAAAATTGACCCGTACAAAATCGTCATGGGTAAGATCAAAGTCCGCCCGCCTTGACCAGAATCGACGGTACCTGGAGGGGTATAAGCGGTGGTAACAGCCCTCTTTCCCCAGCAACAGACAACAGGGAACCTCCCCAGAAGAAGAGCCCGAAAATCTACATCCGACAGCCCAAGACTGGAAGGAAGAAACAATATTACAGGCAATCACGAACCTGCCCAACACGAAGGCCACGGGACCGACAGGCATCCCCAACGAAGCGAGGACCTTTCCTAAAACAAAGAAAAAGGAGAAACTGGTAGTAATACCCAAGGCAAAAAAACCGCCTAACGAACCGGGGTCATACCGCCCAATCCGCCTCCTAGTACCGAAAGTTGTGGAGAGACTGCTGGCCACCCAATCCCGATGCCCTTGCGGAAACAGGAGGGTTTCATGAACGGCAATACGGCTTTAGGTGGGGTAGCTCCACGACGGAGAGCACACTAGCGGCCAAAAACCTCGTGGAGGAGGCACATGGAGGATCATGGAGGAAATTGCAGGATGATCACTCTGGGCGTCACCAATGCGTTTAACGCTTCCATGGGTGACCATCATACGCGCGCTAAGGAACAAACATATTCCCCGCACCATACATACACATGGTAGAAGGGTTTCTAAGTGACCGAGAGGTCACACAAGAGGGCACCGGAGGGACAAGTCGTTTAGGGTCACGGGAGGGGTTCAACAAGGATCAGTATTGGGTCCTCTATTGTGGACCGCGCCCTACGACACGCCCTCCGGCTGGAGCTGACCAAGGATACTCACTCGATTGCATACGCCGACGACATGGCGATCGTCGTTCGTAACCGTGACCTAGAAGGAACAAAGTCAAAGACACGCGAAGCAGTCGAGAAGATGGCCGATTGGATGAAACAGAGGGAACTTGGCATCGCGGTGGCTTAGACAGTCGTAGCCTTCCTTCCACCAGAGGGACTAGGACACAGGGACTAGCACGATTGAGACTACTGGGTCACGACCTGGAAAAAAAGAGACACCTAAAGTAATTGGGCACTGGTGACACGACGACATGGAGACACGGACTGACGCATATATTGACGGGACATGGGACATCCCAGGGCTACCTGCACATAATTGGCACGGCCGCCAATCCAAGGTGCAGATAATGGAACGGGATGGACCATGTAGCATATACCATTTTCAGCTACAGCAGATGGCAGACAGACAGAACCAGACAGATGATCGAGATCGGGGAGCAGATCCACGCCCCGACCCAGCTAGGCGAAGCTATATTCCAAGTGCTGAAAACTGGGAGGCGGTACTAACATTCGCCAGGACAGTCAGGAAGACAGACTACAGGGACGACCTACGTAACTGACGCACATGACATGGGACAAAAACGGGGGGTGCCGAGGCGTGGGGTGTCTTTCGAAAATTCCACCTCACAGGGAAAAAAAATGGCATTTAGCCTATGTAGAATACTGAGATACATTTATCGATTACCATTAATGTTTCATGATTAAATTTTGATTAATAAATTTTATATATTTATATATTTATTATTATTCTCTATGTTTTTAATATCTGTTCGTAATAAATTGTAGCATTTTGGTGCTATATAGTTGAAAGAGAATAATGTTGCGTTTGTTAGTTGGAATTTTGATATTTGCATTCAATACTTTCAATACTTTTGGTTTCATATTTATGAGAGATATGATCTTGCATGTTTCTGTTTGTATGCATGTATATACAACTGCGTCTGCAGTGCTATACCCAACTCTAAGATTATATTGGTTGTTACAATTAATGTATGTTTTTTTTTGCAAATGAAATTAATCTTTTTTTAAATTTAAATTATTAATATAATATATGGGAGAAATAGGTGTATAATAAATATTACTCGACATTCTTAACAATGCATGAACAAGATCGAAGATGCCAAAAGACTGAGAGATATCATAGATTTTATAAAAATATGGTACAAGAAAGAATGCAATAATTATAAAGTTTTAATCCTTATAAACACAATAGCTAAAATATATCTTCTTATGGTAGACTGCTTATTCTCAAGCGTTAGCGTCCATCACTTTGACGATATTGACATCGATATCTATATACGCATCTCTGTTGGCGACAGTCCGAAGTAGGTCCTCCATCTGTAAGCCAGTCCACTTTTGTATGTTGTGGAGCCATCGCAACTTTTTTCGGCCTATCTCTCTCTTGCTCTACTTTACATTGGATCATGAAGCGACGCATGTGATGTAGCCAAAATATTTGATCTTGTATGTCTTGAAACTTTTCAGCAGTTCTCGGTCTTTTCTGTGTACTTTCATATTGGTCGTGTGGGTACTCCATGCTATTCTTAGGATACGTCGTTAACCGGTAGCTTAAAGGCTTATATGTTGTTCATCTTTGCGGTCCTAGGATCCATGGTAAATGAAGGATGCGCTAAGGATGGCTGACCAGTAGTATTGGAGCACACACGCTCAAGTATTTATACGCAACTTTCTGTTACATAGGACTAGTTTCTATAAACTAAATGCTTTTCTAGCCATTTCAATTCCTGCCGTATTTTCTCTCTTCATTCATCTATTCCGTCTAGTGTCAGGCGGGCGTGGTCGACATTTAGTTTCCTTACGATTATCCTTTTAGTTTTTTGATGTTTATTTTCAGACCCATATTGCAGTATGCATCATGAATTCGGTCGAGCAATGTTTTCTAAGTTTTCGGCCATTATCACGGTATCTTTTGCGAACCCATGCTATTGATAAGCTCTCCTTCGAAAAATAACTTCTATCTCTATAGAGTTATCGGCCGCGAGGCTTTTCCGCCGGTCAAGGAAGAAGCTCATAGGAGTTTAATCGCCAGGTATTTACCTTCCACACAAATAAAATCCAATTTAACATAATATATAGAATAATCTTCACCATCAACTACTCCTTCTCCCACATCAACCTTTTCTAGATTTCCGCGCCTGTCCCATCCTCTCTTAACCATTCAGTCACATTTCTGCAATCTCTCCATTCACTATGCTTTCACTCCCTCACATTCGTAGGTACCACCACGTGTCCTCCCTGTACTACAAAGTACACACGCGGTGTATCCTTGCCCGATCCACACATTCCTCTCTGTCTGAACCGCATCTCGCTCCTTCCTGAATCATACTCCCTGGTTATGTAGCTCAGGGTTTCTCCCCACACATACCACTCCACATAACCAGGATTGTACGAGCTCTCAATTATTGTAGTTGTGGATTTTTTCATCCGAACAAATTATGTGAAGAACTTTAGTGGATACTGGGGCGATAATATAACAATGGCAACTTCGTATTTTATTTGTTAGACTTGTGCATACATCGCGACAGTAAGTGCCCGAGAAAAATTGATATTCATAGTTTGTCACAAGTAATACGATTTAAAACACCGTTTTCAACCTGATAGCGAGTGAATAGTAATATATTCTATAAAACACATTATATCCATATATAAATTTGTATGTTGGACCTTTTGGAGGATTCACTTTTTCGACACTAGGCGTCGCATGTTAGCGTAAAGTGCTCAATTATCCCCGTTACGCACAGTTTGAGCATCACTGATATATCCTTACCATCCATAGCGCGACATCTGCTAGCCGATAGTTGAAGCATCCCAGCTCACCTATCTAGCCGCCCATTACTAACTTGTAAAGATCTGTCAGCAGTGAACATTTGAAAACATCAAGTTGCAACATGGCGTAATGCGTGCTCGAGTTAGTTAAAAGCCGGAGAGTGTATTGTTGCAAAACTGTCCACGATATACGATAACGGAGCGCGGGCCACGGGAGCATGTTATAGTGTCTCGACACGTGCGGCACTCACGAAGGGATTTTGTTGATGCGTCGTCATACTTACCCCCAAAGTGTAACCTAGAAAAATTACGATGATGGACAAGGAGTATTTAACGAGCGAACATTTGGTGGGCTTCGAAAATTACAAGGTAAGCCGGTTATCAATTCACACCGCGTAATATTTAAAAAATCGTTGGTGGATGTGATGTTGTAGTTATTGTAGGGTGGGGGCGGGTTAGTCGTACGCTGCGTGCTAACTAAACTGATTAATAATTAACTATATAAATGTGTACGGGGCGCCGTAATTGTAATTTTTCACATCCGTGCAAGTTGGGTGTGGATGCAGTTCAGTTGAGTGTTTGTATGCTTGATTTATGAAGTACAATTGTTTGTATTTTAAAATTGATTTCCATTAATATCCACAATCATATATTGTCATTATATTTTCATTGCAAAGTATACACTATATACAGAATGGAGAAAATAATATGTCAATATCTTTGGAATGTGCTTAAGAAAACTTATCATTCTTATATTTCTTATCTAATAAGAATAATTTATATATCAAACTGGATATACCCTGCTTACAGTTTGACTGGAAATAATAAATGATACATTGTTGAATATTTTTTATGGCAACAGAAGTTGCTAATATACTTACTGTTCTTATTTTTCTCTCTAAAATGTAATGTATCTAAGATATTTCCAAATTCAGGGTCATGGAATTTGGTTTTGTCATGATTCTAATATTACATATTATATTTAATTAAATTTCATGTGGTGTAAGTGTAATTGTGGGCTTTTACCACATTATTCACCAATGTTCTATACACCTATCAATAGCTATTGAACCCATAAGTATTAATTGTTATAGCAACAATAAATAAATTATCTAAAGAATGTAGTTACTTTAATTCGCTCTATTGAAAACACTGAAAAATTAAACAAAATGTGTCATCAAATCTCCAATCACAAACACTATTCAAGGTTTTTGACATTTGTTTTGGCATATTCTGCCATAATGACATTTTATATTTATCCATTCAATAGCTTATGGGACCCATAAAGTTTATGGGATGGGTGAATACGGGCATAAGAGTGGTGTTTTTTTAAAGCCTATAAACAGTAACCCTGTATATATAATTTGTAATTGGTCATTGTAAGCTGAATTAGGTGTATAGCAATATGATGTCCACTTCACTCCTAATTTTTACTTGAATGAAACTGATTTTGGTAATTGAAACTAGCTCAAGTTTCTTGACAAACCAATTACAATGTAATTCATGCTATGAGAAGATATGTAAAGTGTGAATTGCATTGTACTAGATTCACCAAGAAACTTTCTAGTTTCAATTATTCATGTGCTATGGCTAATACTATAACCAATCAGATACTGTGCATGTCCTTTATTGAAGACATGATTATTCATAGTATTAGCTAAACATAGCACATGAGTATAATAGAAACTAGAAACTTGTTCAACAAATGTAGTACAATGTAATTCACTCTTTACATTTCTTTGCATGAATTACATTGTATGAGAGATACAAGAAACTTAAGTTTCTATACCCCAACCTGAATATAATAAAATGAATCATCTAGATTGTACTTTTAAGGTGTCTTTTTTTGCTGTTAAAAAATTATATTCATTCATCATTCATATTGTTCCTGTAAATATGCTCTAGCCTGTATCAATCTCTAATCCCTTGCTCTCTTAATCTGTTTACATGCTCCTTCCACCTTTTCTTTCTGGTTCAGATCCACTTTTCCACATCCTGCCAATTACTCTGTTCTCTTCTCCTGTAGTGCCAGTTACCAGCACTATAGACAGAGTAAGAGACCCATATGCCAGGAGTAGCATGAAAGTGATTGGAATCACAACAACAACTCTGTTCTTTTAGATCTTCACTCCTTATCTTGTCACGAATGCTTTTTCAGTGTATTGCTATGACTACTTTCATTTCCACTGTTCTAATGGGTTGTATTGTTTTGGTGGTGTCAGTCCTATTGGAGCATGATGATGACATCTTCCTAGCTGATGTGGCTACAATGTTCATTGTCTTCTCATTTTGTCCTTTCCTAGTTTCTGCTGTATGTATGCTGATTGCTGTTCTAACCTGGCTTGTGAAGATTCTGTTGCATTCTGGCCATGCTAGGTCGCCATCCTAGTTGTATAAATATATAGTAACCATTGGTTGTTGCTGTTTAAGTACATCTCTTTTGGCATCAAGGTCCTCCAGATGTCATTTTTCAAAAGCATCCACTACACCTTTGACCTGCTGCCTCCAAAGGGTGCAATCTTGTGTAGTTACTTCCCAAGTGTTGAGGCACATTTTATAATTTTTTAGATTCCTTTTCATGTTGTCCTTGTACCTCAAGATTAGTACTCCACCGCTGTAATCACCATACAGATGTTTGGAGTACATGACCTGTTTGGGGTTCTGAGTACATGGCCAGTCCATCGAAGTAGAGCCTTCATAAGCAGTGACTCACACTGTTCAGCTCTTCATAGGACTTCTAGTATAATCCTTCAACCTGATGTGCATGATTGATTTTAGACACCTTATTTAGAATTGAGTTCGGCGATATGATGTCCATAGGCACCAAATTCCCGAACCATAAGAGTGTTACTGCTTGATAAACTTTTTATGTTTGTCTATAGAGTCACATCGTGAGTCTTAAACAATTTGTAGTGCAGTCTGCCAAAAGCTACCTCAACTTTTCATAGAAGAGATAGAGGGTGGATGCGCAGACACAAGCTTACTCTTTAGTCGAGTAGGCGCTAAATCCAGTGGAACAGAAGGTTGTTACGATCTGAATGTAGTCTTGACCGCAAATACTATTGGTCGACTTTCCCAGCCTTCCATGCCCGCTGTAGTCTTCATACACTGTGTGGCGGGTGCCACTTTTACGAAGGCTCTATAATTCCGAGCCCCTTCCCTTCCTCTAACAGATTTAGCCTTCTTATAAAAGCAATTTACCGGAGTATGGCCGCCGCGTGTATTTTTATTGTCCTGTAAAGTGGAATCTTCGATCACACGCATGCGTCCGCTACTACCACTAGGTTAAAACAAAACTCACGTTCTGTCCACTAGGAGCTTGACCGCTATTAGGCCCAATTCACACATAGGAGGCGAAAGCGCGGTGCCGGCGTGACACTTTCACGCCCCCTCTATATAAACAGATGGTGCAATGCCCACTTAGGTGACGAAACGCGGGCATTTGCCTCTCGCCGAGCCGGCACCGCGTCTTAGCCTCTTCGCCTAAGACACGGTGGCTGCGAGACGAGAGACACAACTCTTCCACGCCGTCTCTATGTAAACATATGGTGCAATGTCCACCCTTTCAATACATATGGACATCACAATCGCCTGTATGACGTCGCGCCTGCACCTCGCCTTCGCCGGACTACACTTATGTGTGAATTGGCCCTTAGGCATACAAAGCGCCGTAGCGCCGTCTCACGACAGTTGAATCATTCTTGTCATCCAGTGTCATCACTAATTGGGTGAACCTAGTTGTTGCCTCCCACTTGGCTCTGTCTTCACATCTGGGCTCCGATCTCTCTAGGATTGGCCTCCTTCAGATCGAGCCAAAGGGTGTCTCGTTCGTGTGTCCACCGGTGACATCGGTATGGAGTGCTGGATCATCTGTCCCACAGCAGTATCGGAATCTTGCCGTGCCCGGATAGGACCGGAATGGTCAAGTCATCGAGCTCACCATGTTCTCGGTCCACCCACGGCCTCTATCCCCGGTATAATACGCCTAGTCCATTCCGCGTTTGGTGACTCTTCCCATCTTCTCCGCCACTTCTCCATCGTATGTTGTTCAGCCTCCTTCGGGTCTGCTCCCCTCTTTATCCTCTGCTAAGCCTGCTCTCTCCTCGCCGGCGTTGTCCCTGTCTCCGCCTCTGTCGCGTTTGTAGATATGGTGCGGTATGCCCGGGTATTCTGTAGCGCGCTGGTGCGCAGCGTCCTATTTAATCTATCTGCGTTGCGCTGAGTCGTTCTTGCCTCGACCCAGACAGGTGCTGCATATAGAAGTTGGACGCGCGACACCGTCGCCAGCAACTCCCGCTTCTTATCACCATGGCACCTATATTTGGTAGCAGTCTTGCCAGGGCTGCTTCTGTTCTGGCTGCCTTCCTTGCGGCCTCTAGTACATGTTGGGTGTGATTGGCGTTGGCCTCCAATGTAGTTCCCTGGCACTTCAGTCTTCTGTACCGTGTGTTCCTCTCCCATCATTTGTATGGCGGTGTCGTCAAGGGTGATTCGTTTGGTCAAGAGTAGGGCCACCTCCATCTTTCTGCTCGCGATGCTAAGCCCGGCTTCTGTCATCCATCTTTGCATTGTCTCCACGGCCTCTTTCATCTTGCTGAAGTTGTTGTTCCAAGTTCCCGCCTGGTGGCAACCAGCGCCATATCGTCGGCAAACGCTATTTCCACCACGTCGTCCGGTAGGTTCAGCCGCAGGGCATTGTCGTAGTCGACATTCCACAACAGGGTCCTCAGGACTCATCATTCTGGGATCCCTGCTGTTAGCTCAAATCTCGACGCCTATGCGGTGTCTTTATACGTTATCGCCCTGTCCTTCAGATAGTTCGCTATGATCCTGCGTTGGTCCCGTGGTCTCCTCTCTTCCTGAGTACTACCCTACCCACGCTATTGTTTTGAACACGTTTGAGACGTCCAGGGTGACCATCAAGCAGTGTCTGCGTTTCCTCCATGAGCCGGGGTTCGCCTCGGTGACAATATTGCGGACCGTCTGTATTGCGTGTGTGTTACAGCTTCTTGGATACACTGATGATTATTTGTAGGTGTTCCGAAGACCAGTAGTTCCCATCCAACGGTTTTGGTGCCGAAGTGGTCGATGGCAACTAAAAGATGCTACCTCTAAAACGTTCTACTATACCCGTTCAGTATAATACATTATTGACCTCACTGTGGTTTTGTAAATTACTTTCTACGGTCATAAAGTGATTATTCCATATCACGGCCTTCGTGCATCCCGATATTCTGGATGCGTTGGTGTAGTCCTTTGAAATGCGAGATCTCCGCGCCTAAGTAATTGATGCCTGTGTCATTGCCCGCTATGTAAATTTACCATTGGCTTTAACCTTGCACCTGATTGGGTTCTTTGAGATGATACATTTGGGCTCGGTTTTATAAAGTATCTATAGCCCGTGATTATATTGTTAGATGTTGCATAAATTGTTTTTAACTTTTCATTTCATGGCGGCATGTACCTCTGTTTATATATGGCAACGTCGCATTATGTGTCAAACTTGACAATTGTGAGGTCAGAATCACGGATGTCAAATTAACTCGAGAGTTATCTGCTTTATACAACTGTGCCTTAATTTTGTTTGTGTTTAGTATCACATTTCATGACATTGCGATTAGATTGCATCATTCATCATTTCCGGCAATCGCCATTGTCAAGTTTTTCAAGTTATTTTCTTTTCCACCTTGTTTTATATTTGGCTAGTTCTCCTGTACTGTTCCCGTAAAGTTATTTTTCGTTCAAAACTCTCCCTCGTCATTCCATTTTCCGCTCAGTCTCTCAGTATCTCTTGCTATCTTGTTCATATTCCCCATTTCCATACTTTCTCTGTTACCTTAAATTTGGCATTCTGTTCATGTGCCCAAACCATCTTGAGAGCATTTATGCACATTCTGTTTTCTGTTGCTTCCACTTCTAGTACTCTTATTTCATCATTCTTTCCGTAATAGTCTAAAACATTTCGATTAATTCTAGTACTATTTTATAAATTAATTGTTGCAATTTTTATTCCAAATCAGATTTATGTGTGTCATATTTATTATTATTAATAATGTTTTCTTATATTCTTACACCATATACCGACACTAAAGCTATTTTCGTTAATCACTGTGTGTTGCTCCGGGCTTATTGTTTCTTGTTCTATTAGTCGTGCACGCGATGCGCTTAAATCTATCTTATCCCTTACAACCGGCCGCACGACCGCAAAACTTTGAGCGATACAGCACGCCATAGAACGACAATTAATGTTAAACGAAAGCACCTTAAATATATGAAATGTATTTAATAAATCTATCTACGTATCATTAATGTGAGCAAATATGTTTTATCTGAAATTACAAGTGCTTGAAATTGATTTCTCCACGTTTGTTCAACAATATAATCTGAGAACAAATACGTTTTCAGCAACAGAATATAAAGAACAAATAACAACAAATACAGTAGCGTTTCAATTTTGCACGATACATATGCATACTCTACATATGAAATGTACACATTCTGTGAAGATCTACAGACTTTATTATTAATATTAACTGATGTGTACTGGGAGGGAAATGTTTTCGTTATACAAAAATAATATTGTTAAATTAGTTAAGATTCCTCATTGAGAGTTGTGTGTTTCAAGATCGTGATCGTATTCATTGACGGAGAATGGATCAAACTACTATGTTCCATCTCCTTCATTGAAAATGAATTACCACATAGTAGACGCCACAACCATTCAATTTCTGTGATTGTATTTATTTGAAAAAGATTTCTCGGAATTAAATATTATATACATTTGCAAAATTATTTAATAAGCTATGTATTTCAAGTTTCAATTAAATTTGCTTTAAAAATTCTGTGTTCTTGTAAGAAAGAAATAAAATGTAAAGAAATCAATTATGTGTTGTACCACGACTTTGATAGTTGCAAAAACGTGTTTACATGAATAGAAAATGCTTTAGATAAAACACATCATTTACAGCTAGTAATAAACAAGTTATGTTTCTAATTGTACTGGTTAATGATCGTACATACTATCAAGGTAGAAATAACAAATTTATCAATGTTAGAACGTTTTTCATGCATGGTACAGAAAACATCGTTAACATATAATTACTAATAAACACTGTAATTTCCGATCCTCATAACAGTGATATTTTATGACATTTCTAAACAATAGATGAATGCACGCTGAGGGTTTTCTGATGCATAGGCTATAATAATGTCAGGCTTTCAACGAAACATATATGAATAAAACAAACTTGAACGCTACTATAATATTATTTTATTGTATATAATAATATTGCTTTAGTTATATTTTATAATAAGCTGCTAAGGCTATTCGGCTGTTAAGCTAGTCAGTGTATTATTCACTTTATAATTGTCAGTCATTTTGAAAGGTATTAGGCGTTTTACAAAATGATTAATATTATATAGCCACATACAAAATTTGGTTTAAAAGTATGCGGTAGTTGTTCCGAAAAGGTAGAGAACATTTTTTCATATATACCGGGCAAAATGAGGAGGAGCTAATAAAAAGGATTTGCACACAAAAATTGATTTGTTTCTGAATACGCCGTGGCATATATCTAATGCTGGTTTCAATGTTGTGTTGAGGGATATTTTCCCACTTTTGAAGAGCAATACGTTCCCGAGCTGGAAAATGTTGCCTCGCTGTTCTTTTAAGAGGATCCTATAGAATGCGAAAAGAACGGGCTCTCACACATTCTGAAATTCAAATGTCCGACGATTAATTATTTTACTACTGAAAGTACCCCAATTGTATACAAATTTTCATTACATTACTAATCAATGCTTATATTACGACAATCACAAGTCAACAAAAGTTGTCTTATTAGCGTACAAGAAATAATGTGGTGTAAAATTACTGAAACTACGTTGTTATTGAACAGTGTCAAAATGACATTGCATTCGTCACGTCATTTGTTTTTAGTCGTCATACGCTGCCTATATTACTGATAAATCGGATGATTTTCCAAATTACGCAGTGGTGCAATCATTTTGAACAGCAGTTTATATACAGAATGTGTTATATATATAAAATATTTATAAACCAACAAGAAAGTTGTTAATGTTAAAGGCGGCCTATAAACACTAGTTAAGGATAAATAGTTACTACCAAATTTTAAACTATCTTTTTCAATTACATTGCTTCCCTACGATAAATTACTTTTAACGTATTCTATTCTTACATTATGTAAATGTCTACTGCATTATTCGTGCTTTATCAGTTTTGCAGATCTGTGCATACTCAGACTAAGTTTTCTTATTAGCATGAGTATACATACAATACGCGATATTTTCTGAAGTTATAATTAATTTCAATGCATACATACATTATCACCAAGATGCAACAGTCATTGACCTCGATATAAATCTTTACAATTATAGTTTTATTTTGTGTCGTTTATCGTTATTATATTACCGTATCATATTATGATGCCTAAAATATTTTATAAATGAGATTATAAACGATAATAAAAAGTACATCCTAGTTGTACACAATTAACCAGGGCACTAAAATAGACTTTGATCGGCCTTGGTCAAATTTCTGATTTCTGATGTCTAATCATGCAAAACTTGCAGTATATATATTTTGATATACTAGATTAATTTTAGATCCGGAATATTGAATTCGGTCGACAATTAGGTCTGTGGGGCAGAAATAAATTAAAATTAAAGTCCGGCTGGACATGTAACTCGTTTTCGACGTGTGGATAGCGCGACTGCCGAGAATATGGGAATGTAGGTTCGACTCCCATCGGTATTTTATTTTTTGAGACAATATTAATTAACTACAAATTACTGAGAAACATCAGACTAATTTCAACATAATTAATATTTAACTAATGTAATGTGAATCTATTCTATCGGAAACGCTCAACCCGTCGAGTAGTATCGGAGTGTAAATTTTAGAGACTTTAGTGAAATTATGCACAAAATTCAAATGAATCTTATAAAATAAACTTTCCCTGGTGCTCATAAATATGAATGATAATAATATCTATTGAAATTCATTTAAATTATTTACAGATAATGGCGATAATTAACGCCGTTGAAAAAATAAATGTCATAATCATAACTAGTATTGATGCACAAATATAGTAATTAAAAATAATTTACTCGTAAGGCAACAACAACAAAATATTTTTGGGTCTTGCTTCAAATTTGTTATCGCTGTGATACCTGTGCATAGATAACACTGTCCAACAGACGTTTTGGTGCCTGTGTTTTTAACTGTTTCTAGGTAATTTTAGGGTGCAAACTCCAAAATACCCGTCATGTTTGGTTTATCAGATCTAGTTTCTGAGATACGCTATATTGGCCTATTTTATAATAGAATCATCTTATTTTTTAACTTACGTATATTTTACGTTATGATTATTTGTTAACTGCTACCTAAAAAAACAAAAATTTCAAAGTTAAGTAGTTTTTCAAAAAGAAGAAGTTTTCTTTTATACGACTTTCTAGTATATAGTTTACAATCTCGCTGAAGACTTCAGCAATAGCCGGCCAAGATGTGGCTATCCCATCTTCTTCATATCGACCGTCCATAGTTTTTTGTCCTGATGGAATCTTTCCCCCTGTTCACTAAAATCAAGTTTTCTGGAAACCGATCTAAGTGGTTGAACTTTTATGCTTTATGAAAGCATATTTTCAGCTAATTCTATGTAATTCTCTGCCTTATGATTTTCAAGAAAATATTGTATTACTTGAACAAATGAACACCAAGCGTAAGATTAATTCTCGCTCATTGATGTTGTAAATTGTGGATCCTTGATAAGCTGCCTTATCTGGGGACCATAACATTTTCCGGCTTCAGTTTTTCCGTGCTAATACCAGGAAATTTACGTGTCAATTGAGGAAAACAGAGTCCATCTAGATATGCATGCAGTGGTGGACATATGATTCGCAACCAAAGGTTCGTTGATTACGTTGTGTCTTCCTGGAATCATGATCAATTTATTCTATTATGCCAATGCTGATCATTAGCTCTGCTATCCCAAAAACATAAAAAGTAAGGATATACAAAATCCTTATTTTTATGTTTTTGGGATAGCGAGCTGTCCGAGGAGGAAGTTTACCATTTTAATTATGGATTTTTCTTTTTATTACATTTCTTTTCAGATTGTTCGTTAAATCATTATCCCATATTAATTGTTTGTAGCCATTGCTATCGTAATTAAGTTTAAAAAAAAACTTAAATAAGCAATAGGCCAAAGAGGCATCTAGACATGCCGGTATTCTAATAAGAGGCTACGCGTACGGCACATGGCTACGTCACCTCGAAGGGGTGTCGTCTACTACCATGGGACTTTGTCGCATGAAATCAATGAACTATATTAAATTAAATGAATATTAACTGCATTCTGGGCTGTATCCCTTTTTATTTCGATATTGTACGATGGTGCTAGCACCGAAAATTATAGAAACTCCAATATTTTTTATTAATATTGGCCTCATCGTCTTGCCGTTGATAAAACGCCTCATTTTGTACACCACGTTCTAAGGGGTTGATTATAACAACAAATAAGAATAGAATCAAAGATCAATATAATATTAATAAACGTATATTGACGTTTTTATACACATGGTACCATGTTGATATGACACCAGTAATATTTACACATGTATATTTATATTTTCAGTATAGTTGTCAAGATACAAGCCCCCTCAGCCAGTATGTGATGCACCCGTTCTGGAACAAGATAATCCTGGTAAGTAACGCGATCTAGTAATAAAATAATCCACAGTTTGTTATCACACTTTTCTTGACTTCAGCCTGTGTTTAACCTTTTGCGACCCTACTGATACTGCGTTATAGAGAATACGTTTTATCATTTTTATTTACTAACCTCTCTTATAGTGGATCTACATTTATTATTAACAGTATCAATGGCCCGTGTATCAGGAATTTACACTCCACACACATGTTGTTTTAGTAAACCTACCAAATCGATGCCTTCCACGGTTGTCATTAATAACAAACGCAATTTATTATACTTTGTATTCAGGATGCCGTAAAATTAATTATAGTTTGTATTCAGGATACAGTATAATTTATTATATAATATATTATTATATTAATTTGTGTACAGGTTACCAGTACAATGTAATAAAAATTTTCTGAAATAAAAATAAATATTATATAGGAGATTATTTTTAAAAAC
Organism: Lordithon lunulatus; assembly: GCA_963942505.1. NCBI lineage: Eukaryota > Metazoa > Arthropoda > Insecta > Coleoptera > Staphylinidae > Lordithon > Lordithon lunulatus. The sequence continues at coordinate 41,419,551 of OZ012668.1, forward strand.
TATTTTTCTTTCAGATGAAGTCTTTAATTTTACAAATATCTCTTAATAGTTTATACGAAATTAGATAGTTAATTGATACGCACATTTTCTTTAGTGGATAAGATTTATGGTTTGATCAATTGAGTATTCGATTTAGCTGATACCGGAATACAAACTATTGTCTAATATATAAATCAGTGATTCTCAAAGTGTGTGGGTCGCAGAAAACTTAAGTAATTTATATTATGTTTAGTAAACTCAGTTAAGTTCATGTCGTAACATTCGTTCAAACATGTACCAAAGATACATTATTAATTTTTATTGATACTAAAAATAAATCTGCTATTAATGGAAATTATTAGTATTTCAATACAATTAATCAAAGGAAATTAACTCATGTACACAATGTGTATCCTTGTCCCATCTACAATTGCCTTCCCCCCCCTCTCACTCTTCCTAATCGCACCCTTGCTCTTGCCACGCTTATTTTGTTCTTCCTGCTCCGCCCTACTCTGGTTATGTGGCTCGGAGCTTTCTGTCGAACTTGCCACCAACTCCACCTAACCAGGTTTGTAGCTTTCAGTCATACTCACCAGCCTTTCTTGCCACCCAACAGACCTCATTCTTTCTTTGACTTCAGTTCCTAGACCTCCTATCCGCAGCTTTTCCTCAACCCACACCGCAGGCTCTTTCATACATCCTTTCTCATCTTTTTTCCATCCGCTCTACTCTTAAATCTCATCCACACCTCCCGCACCAATCACCCAGTTCTTGCACGTTATTACTAGGTTACCATCCCACCACCTCCCCGATTTTTTGTATATTAGCCCCCCAACCCAAATGCTTCCTAAACCCACCTATACAATCGAACCAAAAGCCTAATTACTGAAAGCAATTCACTCTCTCAATCATTCTTGCCTTCCATTTCAAATCTTCCACTCTACCAATCCTACCCTTATTTCTAAACATGATCCTTTTTTGACATGAGCTGGGGACATCCAGGAGGCCGTGCTGGTATTATTCCCCGAGTCGTGCTGGATTCTGACCCTCTTGGGCTGATCTACCAGCTAAACCCCAACTCCACCCGTACGCAGACCCGGGACCGCTCTCGAATTACTCAGATCTGGATGGGACTCCTTCTGGCTTCTAATTCCGCTGATGATCGTATTCGCATCAGAGGCACCATCGTTTCTGGTCTTATCTGGGTTTCTATTTTCCGGTTTAGGGACTTGCGTTGGCTCTCCCATCGCTTGCAGACAAAAATGGTGTGCTCAACACCATCTCTCTGGTCCTCGCAGTAACCGCATCTATCCGTCATCACCCGACTCATGCAGTGCAGGTATGCGCAATAGTACGCATGCCCTGTTAGGATCTGGATGGTATAATAGTTGATTTCCAGGCCTCAACATCTGGTATCAACCTTCGGGTCAAAATTGCTTTCATTTCGCTCCACCGCTCTTGCCAGAGCCTTCGAGTTGTAGCTTTCTCTGTCCTGTTTCTGATTGTCGGTTCGGATCTCCCCCTGTATAGTATTTTCATCCCTATCGCCTGGAGTTCTATGGGGACAACACTGCCGACTACCAGCACTATCTCCCTTGACGCGGTTCTATACGCACTCGATACCCGTAGAGCTACTCGCCCCCACCATTTGCTTGGTTCTTTCTATTTTCATTTTGTGCGCCCATATTGAGGCTCCGTACGTCATTATGCTACACTCGCGCCTGCATCCTCCGCTTTCTTTCGTGCGGCACAGGTATGTTCGATATCAAGCGTCTTAACGGCGCACGGTGGACCGATTCCCGACTTTCGTATTTTCGAACGAGAATTGTCTTAACAGGTTCAGGGATTGTCTTCAGCATTCATCTATATAGGGATAGATTTTTCTACTTCCCTCCGACAATCTTGGCCCTCATCCCGACCTTCGCAACGTACAGCAGAGCCGACAATTTGAGCAATCTTCAATGTGTTATAACATTTCACAAAATCGTACAATTTTATTTCTGTAAAATGGAAAATGCTCCTGTATGTATGTATTATATGTTTGTACATGTAATAAGTATTAATTTTACATGTACGTAATTAAAAAATGGTATAAATGAACGTCTTTTAAATTCTTTTTGATTCCTTTTGGGTTTTGTACATTATACTGTTACTTTTAACATATTTCAAAATTGGCTGCTCAGGGGTGCTGAATGAATTGTAAAAAATACATAATCACCGACCTCGAAAACCCCCGAGGAACAAACATTGGACTTCTAAAGAAGGTTTAGTAATATTGGCCACGTTTTCGGGATTCGGCCCCACTGTGCGCCGTCACCACTAGGGTAGCCCTTATAGACACCTACCTCGGCCTCGTGTGCGGGGAAAGTTATCCCTTAGTCGATTGTGATCCCGATATACTTGACACTTAACGCATTTCTTAGGTGTAACCGTTTCCCCCTGTACCACGAGGTAAGCTTGCCCAATCCGTCTTTTCCCACTAGCATGACCGCCTCCGTCTTCTCTGTGGCCATGCTCTCCGTTAGTCATCCACTAACCCTGGAGATACTCTCATTTACCGCTTCTTGGATTGCTGTCACATCATAGCATAGCCGATGATGCTGGCCCCCTCCGACAGACTCGAGCTCAGTACATCGTTGTACATGATGTTCCATAGGGTCAGCTACGGTGTCGATCCCTGTGGAACTCCACAGGTAAGTCCTCTAGTGACTTCCGCCCTTCCCGCGTTGAGTTTCACCGACCTCCCCTCCAGCTGTCAATCATTCGTAATAGTATGCACCTTACGCCCATTTTCCGACAACCATGGATATTTGCCCCCCAGTTTGCCGTGTTGAAGGCGTTCCTGACATAAATGGTTATCAGAGTCGTCATTTTCCTGGTTCGTCACATCGCTTCCCCTGTCTCCCTGACTATCTGTAGTACTCTCTCCAGCGTTGCTGTATACCCCCTTCTCCGGAAAGTAGTTTGCCCTACTCGTTATGGAAGATCATTGCTTCGCTACCATCCACTCCGCCAAAATCAGCTCCCTCCTATTGTTAGTTGGAAACCCCTCACTTCTGAGACATAGCGTTGAAATGTCCCGCCACTATATTGTGCGCGTCGAGGGGTTTATTCAGGGTCGTCTCCATTGTTCCCTCCAGACTATCAGCGAGAAGTAGACTCTAATGAGCTTAATTTTCCCCAGTTTTGCCACAAAGTTTTTGCCCCGACCTTGCACTGCAATCTACACGGCGCGTATACCCCATCCTGACGTTAGGCTCTCCACCACTCTGGACCTCCGCTGTCCGGTCCTGGGACTATGTTGGCAGTCATTCTTATTCCTGCTCCGCTATTCGTGGCGCAGCGTCTGGCTGCCAAACTGTCTCGCCTTACGGAGGCGATGTCCTCGTTCCATCAATTAATTCTGCCGCGACTTCCTCTGCCGTTTGCAAACATGTTAGCGCTGGACCAATTCGTCGAAATCCACAGGGAACAAGCTACCACAGCCAAGGCCTGCTCGAATCTCCTCGATTAGTTTGTCCTAGTTTAGATGCGACACGCGAATCACATTACTCCCGCACCCTTGACCGCTCCATAGCACTTTGTTCCCCGGGTTTTGGTGATCGCTGTGATATTCAGACTCCAGCAACTACCATTCTTTCACTCTGCCAGCGACGGCCTCCGCGGAGATGGTAAGGTCCAGCGTTGCTGTATACCCCCTTCTCCGGAAAGTAGCTTGCCCTACTCGTTATGGAAGATCATTGCTTCGCTACCATCCACTCCGCCAAAATCAGCTCCCTCCTATTGTTAGTTGGAAACCCCTCACTTCTGTGACATAGCGTTGAAATGTCCCGTCACTATAGTGTGTGCGTCGAGGGGTTTATTCAGGGCGTCTCCATTGTTCCCTCCAGACTATCAGCGAGAAGTAGACTCTAATGAGCTTAATTTTCCCCAGTTTTGCCACAAAGTTTTTGCCCCGACCTTGCACTGCAATCTGCACGGCGCGTATACCCCATCCTGACGTTAGGCTGACTGGCTAGGCCAACATCATATGTCAAACTTCATCAATTTGATTTTCCACATTCACTACAAACCCCCTCTTATCAATGTACCTTCCCATTATTTTCAACATCTCTTCCCCTCTCTTGCCCACAAGCACTACATCATCCGCATATGCTCACATCCATGCCTTGGTTCTTTCTACCTTTAGCCTATTTTTCACCTTCTGAATCTCTTCCACTTTTTTCCTTTCACACTCAAAATCCCTCTTCGTCTGGTTGGTCCTCTTCAACTCACCATATCGCCTTCTTCTTCCTACACTCTTCTCAACAAACCAATCCTCTGGCTGCCGTACTTCTTCCTCACCAACTTAGCCTCCATCACCCACGCCAACTGTCTTTGCCGAGAGTCGCTCACTGATTCGACTCAGTGACTCAATTTACATTATTCTAATTTATGAAACTGGAAACGTCATATTAAGCAGGAAAACTATTTATTCTCAACTATACAAAATTGCTATTAGCAGACTTTGCATAATAGCAACAGTCCCATGTGAAGGAATTTTCTCAAAATCTGGAACAATCATATGGAAAGAAAAGCCGCTTAACATCGAAAAAACAAGCCAATTAATTTTTACATAGCAACGTGTAGCTTTAACATTATCTTTTATTTACAATAGAAATATTACAATTAATAATATGCCTATATTATTGTTTGTTAGGTGTGTTAGTCCGGTATATAATTGTTTTAATTATTGATTATGTATTATTATTCTACATTGTTATTTTTTCATTTAGTGAATAACCATTAGTTTATTTTTGAATCCTTTATTTGGAGGATATAAATATGATGGTATTAAATGCTGTTTTATTTACTTTTGTATCTTAACTTAATACTGAAACACACGAGGAACGGCGAAGATTCATTAGCGTTCATATTACACGTGGAATACATGCTCGCATCCAAGAGTCATCTCAATCTGTAGCCGTTAATTTCAATCTCGACTCTCGCATCAGTACTCCGCGCAGACTTAGTGCGCAAGTGAATCGAATCAGTAGAATCGGCCTTCGATGTCCGTACATTTGCGCCGTTAACTGAGATAAAAGTTGAAGGCACGCAAAAGTCAATGGCTCATTCAACAAAATACGAACCGATGTTGGGAATAGGCCCACTCATGAGTTGCCCATCTCTAATGCACACTATCCGAGTTGTGCTCGCATTTTAAAGACTGTATAGTTACCCTAATTACAAAATAAAAATTCGCGAGTTCGCGTTTTATTTGCACCAGAGCAGCAATTACATTTTCTAGTTTATGAAACCAACATCTAACCGAAATATTGATATTTTTATACTAATAATTTTAGCCCATTGATTTTAGTGCCTTGAATTTTGTCAGGTGATGTGCGATTTACATAAACTAGAAAATGCATTTCCGGGTCTGTTGCGGGTAAAAATTAGACCCGCAAAGGACTCATACTATAATACTGTGGCAGACTAATATTATAATAGATGGTCACTGGAGATGCTATATGTATTTGCTCTATAACACCCCTGAACATTCCATTTAATTCGCTCATTAAGGTTCAGTGGAAGTTTTAATGTGCAATCCATATAACAAGGTGGAACTGCACCTAGTATTAGTAGTATTTTCTATTGTAATGTGTATTGTATGGAACAACTATATAAGCAATGTACTATATTCTGGGAATAGAAAGTCCTATTATTATTATAAATAACCAACAGTTTATTCAGTGGGACATATGTTTTCCTGTTACTCATAGCCAATTATTTTTCTAGTTATGTCCTCGATGGGTAGCCCCGAATTTGCTAACCTTCAGCGGATTCTTATTCACATTTGCCACCCTAATACTATTCAGCTACTATGATTATGGATTTTATGCAAGCACCATGGAGCACAGCGAAGTGACGCCAATACAAAATTGGGTGTTTATGACCACATCAATATTCCTATTTTTAGCGTACACCTTGGGTAAGTTCCCGCTTATACTGATTGTTTTAAAATTTGTATGATTTTCTTTGCTTCCTTGTAGATGGAATTGATGGTAAACAGGCCCGTCGGACGGGCACAAGTGGACCTCTGGGGGAGTTATTTGATCATGGTCTGGACTCGTATACTGCGTCGATCATTCCAATTATCATGTTTTCAATATTTGGACGAGGCGGGGAGTACAGTTTGAATTCGCTGCGGATGTTTTTCATTGTGTGGAACGTCCTGTTGAATTTTTATCTTACACACTGGGAGAAGTATAACACCGGCATGCTGTATTTACCATGGGGCTACGACTTTTCAATGTGGTGCACTATTATTACATTCTTTTTAACAGGGGTAAACCACGTAATTCCATTTAATGAGAAAAAATAATTAAAATCTAATGATTTTCAGGTATATGGGTATGAAATGTGGCAATTTACATTACCAGGACACTTATCAGCCGGTGTATGTTTTGAAATATTACTATATGTTTCATCAACTGGATCAAGTGTACCAATTGTGTCTTACAATGTGTACCTATCATATAGGGATCGCACAGGACATATGAGATCGTTTGTAGAAGCAACTCGGCCACTGGTGGCGGTCCTTTTGTTTTTCTTTTTGACTACTTTATGGGCTGTGGCATCACCTATTATTTTAGACAAGGATCCTAGAGTATTGTATTTCCTAACTGGCACAATTTTCTCTAACATTTGTGTATGTTATATTATAAAAATATACTTTGCACAAAATAATCTTGTATATTTTTAGTGTCGACTCATTGTAGCTCAAATGAGCAACACCAAGTGTGATCTCTATAATTCCCTAATAACACCAACTGCAGTTGTTGTAGCGATATCACTAATAGCACGGAACGAAGTAGTTGAGCTATCACTCGCATATATTTTGTGTGCCATCGCATTTTTTACACACATACAGTATGGAACTTGTATTGTAAGTGATTATATTACTTGTGTTTTAATTATTACATTATTTTCATTTTATTTTTAGGTGAAACAAATGTGTAAACATTTCCGCATAAGATGCTTTAAAATTCCATATGAAAGTCATGCGGAATGACTTCTTGCAGACAACGCGTGAATCTCAGTAAAGTCAGGCGTTGTCCCTCGGACGCCAAATTTCAGTTGTTTTTGTTACATATTTTGTTTTATTTATTATAAGAGAATTATTTTAATGTCTCTAACATCATTTTAGGAAATTTAAAAAAGAATTTATCTTCGAACAAACTCCTCCTGTATCTCTTCTACTATCAAAAATTATTTACAGTAATGACTTTTCTTCTCTCTCTTTACAAATGAGACAGCATTAAGTGATTTCTTTCCAAAGATAAAAAAACGGTAATACTCTACCATCATTTCGTATCACAGTATTATTGATTAATATTGATAATGTTGCCAATTTAATTTTGACTGATTTCAACAACTACCAGTGAAACTCTAGTTTTATTCATAATTTTGAGGGTCTTTTAGTTGTAATCCATATTTGATGAAGACAGTAAGTGTGCCATCTTCCATTCACAATGTTATCAAGTAACCATGTATCACACTATTCCTGATACTTTTGTATATATTTGTTTAAAATATTTGTATCATATTTTTGTGATACTGCATCTGTTTGTTTATAGAATTATTTATTTTTATTAACCTTAATAACAACCAGTGATCACATTTGTCCATATCGTGTATAAACAAAAATTAGTTGTGGCCAGTTTCCTATCAAATCCATGTGTGAGTGTAAATAAACATTGAATGACTATTTAATTTATATGTAAATGGAACTATGTGTATAAATAACGTTTTCTTTTCTTTTTTGGGTAACTATAATAGGGAATCAAAATAATACAGCTGCGACATGTAGTGTAGGTATTACACATTTTAGTAGATGTACTATTGATGTAAGCAAATGTATTTCTGTATGGAATAAAATTTCCAGTTTCTTCTAAGTAAATAAGTTTATAATAATAAACAGGGTTGTGCAGAATGTACTGTGACATATTTTAAATATTCACTATTTATTATATTCGTCAATATTGGTTGATATGTTTTAATTTTATTTGCCATTTTCAGCTTAACTACTCAAAACTGAATAGGAATATTGTAATTCCGTGGATATGCACATTCCTAAATCAGGAAAAAGTTGCTAATATATTATATACCATAATAAGCTAATAAACTTATTCATCTATGAGTAGTGTATATGGAGATAGCGTCTTCAAGGCTGTTGCCCTATACACATGTGCGTTGGCGAAGTATCGTTTTATGGTAATAGTCTAGCGGGCGAACTCTAGACATCGATATTGGTCCAACAAGACAAGGACCGACAGATAGCCGGCCTGAGGCGCCAGCTACAGCAACAGCAACAATATCGATAATAGAGGTGCGACTGCAGGAACAGCCGGAGGACAACGCCGGCATAGAAACCTAACACCGTGACAGCTCGACTAAGGGGTGCATTCAGAAACTACCCATATGAGCAGGCGGGAAGAATACTGCACAAAGAATGTCCAGCAGCGACCTCCATCAACACCAGGGTGGCCCAAGGAGCAATTGGCAGCCAATGATAGTGGAGGGAAGGGAGCAATCTCGAACCTGGAATACCAGGAACTTGTCCCTGGGAAAGCTACTGCCATAAAGCACAATAGAAATCCCAACTACTGTCGAAATGCCCTAGAGGCGTTGAGAGTGGTTCAATGTTTACCTAATGGCGTAGGCGGAGTCACAGGAGAAAACGCGGCGTACGCTGTATAAGGGGTATGCCACCCCCTGGAGATCTCGGTCACTATCAACCGGCTGAAATTCGCTGTCCAGGCACTAGGAGTTCCAATTACAACAGTTCAGAAGCTTACCGAATACTGTTTTATAGAAACTTCGGCAGAATAACCATTCATGAACCCAAGCCATGGAAGAAGGTGGTACAAGCGGCGACAACAAAGGGCAATGCGCCTAAGACAAAAGAGGCAGCTCAAGACTAGGAAGGCTGCCCACGACCTAGTCCTGTCCACGGCGACAACGCAAGGGGCGAACATCATCGTAGTCAGCGAGCTAAACCACGGCAGGCTCGATGCGAAATAGGTCAACGACGGGCCGAGTGGTGACGCCGCCATTAAGGCACCGGGCGAAGAGCCTCACTGGATATGGAACTCCTGGAAATGGAATAGTTTAGGCCACATTTGGAGATACAACAGTGTTTACTTGTTACGAATCCCCAAACAACACTCGCAGCGTTCAGGAGCTTTCTCCAAAATTTGGACGGGGCGCTGAGAGCAGCGGACGACAAGGTGATGGTAACGGGCGACTTGAATGCCAAAGTCGTTCAGTGGGGCGCCCCCTCACATACGCAAGGGAACAGGAAAGGTGGCTGAGATGACAGTGGCCCTAAACCAATACACGCAAAATAAGTGAAGAGGCACTCGACGTCCCACATTGACCGCCAGGGAACCGACTTGTACATCCACGGATGTAAGACGGTGGACGAGAGACCCCCAGCGCAGGCACCACCATAGACACCATACCAACCAGGGAGAGATGGTCCACGGGCCGACATCTCGACGGCACGCCGGCCATTAAAAGTGGAAGCAAGCTTGCTCACCACCTAACTACAGGAGGTTTGTGAAACCACGATCACGCAAACGCCCAGCCTACTGGCGGTGTGAGGAGGTGGTAGGGGGAGACCAACAATGCTCACAGACGATTCCTGTGTGCGAGAGCGACAATACCCATGTCAGATGAGTACAGGGTAAGACGGAGAGAGTATCGTAGCGCCATCCAACGGAGCCAGAATCACTGCTACTGGAGCTGGACTATGGTATTAGAAACCTCCCCAACAGAAAGGTACCATGCTCCGACGGTATGCCAAACGAAACAGAGGCAGTCGCAACCACAATCATCACCAATACCCTGAATCAAGGTTTATTTCCCAGTAGGTGGAAGGTGGCAAAGCTGGTGCTGATACCCAAAAAAAGTAAAGCCAGGCTCGGACCCGTCAGCTTACAGGCCACTATGCCTATTAGATAGCATGGCCAAGGTGTTCGCGAGACTGACCACGGATTGGCTGGAAGAGGTCATCGCAAGCGCGGTTGTCTGGCGCCAACACAGTTTGCGTTCAATCGTGGACACCATCCTAATGGTTAGAGGAACAGTGGAGGTCGCAAACTCTGGATCACTACGGAAGCTAAGGATTTGCATCATGGTACATTTGGCGTAAACAGTGCCTTCTATTGCCTTCCTTTGGAAAATATGATGGCGGTGCTACGAAGCTAACAAGCCTGCGCCTGGTGCCGAGCTACCTGAGGGAGAGTAAGATTACACAATGTGCGCCGGACGGAACGGAGCAAGAGGAGTTCCACAGGGGCCAGTCTTAAAAACCCTTCATGTGGAACATTGTGTACGAAGGAGTCGTAAGACTGACCGCACCAGGCATTCCGACCATTTGGCGGTCATCGGACCGAGACGCTCAAGCAATGAATCAGAAAAACGGAGGGGCAGTAGTGCGGATATCTGGCTGAATGAGGGGAAGTGGTCTAAAGGTCGCGGCCCATAAAACGGAGGCAGTGCTACTCTTCACCAAACGAGCAGGCATCGAGAGGTGCAGTACGATCCAGCCGCTGGACGAGACGGTCGTAATGAAGCGCACCATAAACTACCTGGCCTTGAACGAGGCGGCTAATCCAGAGTATCCAGCACTGGGTTTGTCGGAAGCACTGAGAAATACACCACTGGACCACCCAAATAGAAACTGGACATTAATGGTTAAAGAAATAGCATGTAGAGGAAATGCGACCAACGGAGTGTGCCAGCACTGCGAGTGTGGTGCTGAGGACGACGTTGTACACATATTGGAGGCCTATCACAAATAGTACAGGGAGATGCTGGAGCAGAAGGAAGTGTGTGTAAAGAAGCCCATGGCAGACAGACTGGTAGGAAATTTTCTGGAAACATCCGAGAAGTGGAGAGCCCTAGTTGGCTTAGCTCCAAACAACATAAGTATGGGCTGATAGTAAACCCCCATCGTCTGGAGGCGGCGTTGAGACCGGGAGCACAACATCTGCTGGACAGCGACGTTGCATGAAGAGATGTCTCTAAGGCGGTCCAACGCTTCATCGCGAGCAAGGGATGAGGGTTAGTGGGTATGACCTGCATTGAGATGCAGGGTGAGTCCAGCACTTCCCTGCAAGAATCGCTGGGCACACACACAGATATTTTCCAAAAATAGTCTATTTTGACTATAATCAGTCATGAAACTTTGTTAAAAATAGAATACAGTGCTGTATTTGGAAAGTAATAAGACAATGAGGTATAATGAGACACAACAAGGAAACATTATGCTAAATGGAGCTTAATGGAAAGAAATAAGGCATATGAGGTAAAAGAGACAAAATGAAGTTAAATTAGACTTAATATGGATGAATATGGTAAAACAAATCTAAATGAGGTAAAATTAGTTAAATTGAGGATAATTGAGACAATGATCTTAGGTGAGGCAATATTGGTCTTACAAGGCAACTGAGACAAAATTAAGTTAAATGTGGTAAAATGAGATAGAATTAAGTTCAATTAGGTAAAATGGAATAGTATGAGGCAATATTAGCTTTAATAAGCCTAAATGGGGTGGGGTGCTTTGCATTTGGGGCAAAATGAGAGTAAATGAGGCTAATAGTGCTCTGTGGGCTAAATGACAGCATGGGGCAACAGATGAAAAAAGTCAAAAGTAAGATAAATTAAGGTTAAGTAGGATACAATAAAATAACACCAACAACAAATAAAACTGAGTCCCACCAAATTGAATCCAATAGAATCTAATTTTTGAGATATATCTTAAATTTTGATGTAATAATAATCTATTAGGAAGTTGTGTTGTGCCAATATGTTTATTTTTATAAATGTGAACAATATATGTATTCCATACAACTAATTCTTTTTACTCTTCAAATACTCCTGCTTAATCTGATCCCGTTCTTCAGGAGGGGGCATGAGTGGCCTGATGCCCTGTCTTCGCCTATCTGACTGCACCTCACCCTGTAAACCTCAGGCCATCGAAAATATAAAGATCAGCCAATAGTTATGAACATACCCAAAATTTCTTGCAATTTTTATAGTTTTCCATGTGTCGCTGGCATTCCTCATAATCATAGTTGTTATCATTAAAGCATTTATAAGTCATTTCTTGCTCCTTCAGGCAGGGATTGTTGGCTGCATGGTCAGGGCTTTTTATTCTTGGCATTATTACGTGTTAATTAATTAAAAAATAGCTGAATGGCTTATGTAACTGTGTGTGTTTAAAACATCTTTTTTCGAGAGTTTTGAATTTCATTGAACACCTCTTTTTTTAGGTTGGGCTTTAATTGCAATGTTGCATTATCTCATATCAACGAAAACTAGTATTGACAATTTGAATATTAAAATATATATTTAGTTGCAAATCCCTTCATTGTATGGCTCTCCAAGTTTAATGTTTTATAATTAATTTTCAAGACCTTAAAATGATGTTCGTTTCTAAGTTCATCCTTAGACGGATTTGGCTCTTATTCCTGCCCTCCGTTTATTCGTCAACGTTCTTGCGTTAATTTTGCATCAATTGCGTGAATACTTGATCGTTTACAAACAATTCAATTATAATCGTCAAATATAAATAATTCACGATAGTAATTGAATATTTTCAATTTAACATGACAGACTGGCGAAGAAATAGAAATTCAAAAAGTTTGTCCATCGACTGAGTGGACACAGTTGATCCAAACCTAGCCGATGGAACCGATGGAACTTATAGTGCTCTGTGGATGGAACGACGCTGACTGGAAATCAGAGCTCATCGCAAGTCTACGCTCTTATTGGTTGACGGATGAACGGAAACGCAGCAACGGAAATATATTATTCCTATTTTCCGTATCTACCTTTGCGTTCATCTGTGGGTTTGATTGAACACACGGGCTCACTAGTATTTTAATGTTAGAACTGATTTGGTGCACCAAAATGAGAATACACTTTTCTGAGTTTAGTTAATTTCAATTTGTTAGTGACTTTTGAATAAAACGTCAATGTCAAAGTATTTTGGTTCATCCGGCAACGCTGTCGGTGACTACCATTTGTAAGAATGAAGTCGAAACGTAAATAAATTGGAATTTCGCCCGTTCCTTCAGCTCTTAATTTGTTTCGTTTTGTGTTTTGTAAGCAGCGCCGGGGGTGGTTTTGATGTGTTACGCGAAGTGCCCTTAGTGAACTGTGCGCCGATCTTATGAGTCCACGCCAAAAATGTCGAAAAACAAAATTGTTATGAAAAATGCAGTGCTTGACAGTAACGTAGTCGAAGTTAAAAGCAAGGTAATAAACGGCCAGTTTCGCTTCTTTTACAATGTTAACATCGCCAACGCAAGGGTGTAGTGAGGGGATGCAAGTTTTTGTTATATGTACATATTTCATCATGATAATTACTTTCTACACCTGTTTAGGAAAGAGAGCATGAATCATAAATAGGCATTTGTGTGAGTGTGTATTGTTAGTGAATGCCTACTGGAATTTATGTTTTAACACTACTAAATACTAAATATTTAGTATTGTACAGAGCTTTTATTATTTGACAGAATAACAATATAAGATATTCAACTATAAATTAAAACAAAATCCTAATTATGAATAGTCAAAGTGTATATGTATTGGTTAATATTGTTTCTGTATCCGAGCGTTTCCTGAAGTGGGTGATATCACCCACTGAGGGTAATAGTAGTTGTTGGTGGAATTGGGGGGCAGTAAAATATATTAAATCAAATAAATTTATTGGTGACAGTAATACATAGTATTTTACAGTAGTCAGAATGATTTAAAATGATTTTACATTGATAAAATAAAGTAATAATAAAATATGATCAATGCTTATAAATGTATAAATAATAAAAACAATTCAATTCAACAATGTAAGTGATATAAATATAAATATTTATATAAAACCTACAGTACATGGTGTAACATTAGAGTTTGTTTGTAGAATTCCTACATTGTGATTTACAATGTAGGAATTCAACACAGTTATAATAATTTAGTTTTTAAAAGGTCTTTTGTACTATACATATGATAGTGTTTAAAACATAATTGCTTCAGAGGTTGGGAAAAATAACTATAGAACAATATACACTTATATTTTGCACACAGAGGCCTCCCCCTCCTGCTTCAAAGTATTAAATTGAATAAATGTTTACTTCACTGACTCATGTTAAACAGGTGTCAGTACTTATATAATAAGGTAATGAAAATGTGAGAAAATATGAAAGCGTGAAGAGCCCTGAAATAAGAACGTGAAAATGTGAATATGAGTAAACATGGAAATATGAATCGAACTTAGTCAAACCCAAATATCTTAAATTTTGATTTAATATTAATTCAGACAGGCAGAAAGACCTCCAAGGGGATAGAGAGCCCAATAAAGATGGTTTATATATATATATATATATATATATATATATATATATATATATTCATTCATTCATTTGGAAAGTTGTGTGGTGCCCACAAAAGATATTTTTTGTTTATGAATATTAGATCATCTGAATCTGCTATGCTTTTTCTAACTTTTCAACTTACTTCTTTTGTTTGATCTTTTGTCTTTCTTGTATTTTATTACTCATTCTTGTGTTATGTTCCTGCTTTTCTCACTTCGTCAAAATTGTTTTCATCATCCAATGATTTCTTCTGTTCTTATGTTTCCTTCTTTGTATTTTATACTCAGTATTCTACTTATTTTGATTTCTATTAATGTCTCATAGAATAGTTTTTGGTTGCCCCTGTGGTTTTTTGATATTTTCGTTCCAAAGTGTGTCCACAATTTTTGCTTTTTTACTTATTTCATTAGTGCATCATTGTTTAATATTCTCATCTTTCTTGATGCTTATATAACATTTCTATTTCTGTCTATAATATATGTAATATACTTATATGATAAACATAACTAAAATAGTTAAATTGAAATAATTAATTAAATTGATTTTGTTTTATTCATATTCAGGCTGGGTTCTATAAAGGCAGCCCTGACAGATGTTGCATAAATTGGTTTACATTGTGTACCATATTCTCATATAGTATAGCAATGTCACTTTATGTGTCACAGTGCCATCTAAATTGGTTATGGGATCTGCTTATATATTATATAGATTTTTTATGTTATCTGCACACAAAAAGTAAAACTGCAGCTATATAACCATTATAGGTTGTGACCTATTTTAAGGAAACACCCAGTATATAATTAAAACTCTTTACTATTTGTTAAATTTACCTTCAGTAGTATAATTGTAGGATGATTCTTTTAACATTGAATCCTTAAAAGGATGCGATGATATTGAATCTTATTGTTCATTGTTATTTATTCATGAAACCTTTATTAACATAATCTATATTTGGTCATGTACATAGATTAATCAGTTGTCCACTATAGGAAGTTTTATTAGTGTAATGTGATTGAAAATAAAAAAACAATACTAGCTGAATATTAATACTATGTTTTCTATGGTAGTAGGAAAAAGGACTCAATTGTATGGACAAAAAACAAAAAAAGTGTTGCCAAAAAGAAGCTACAAATATTATATTAAAAGAAATGATATATAAATAGCACCTCAAGGTTTACTGATTATTATAATAAAAATAACAAAAGCCTGAGTGGGAGTCCTGGGTTCAACTACTACATCTGTTAGTGCCTTTTATTTTTTTAAATGTTGCACATTGGTATTGAATAAAATATGTTTACTTTAATATATGAATAATAAAGTAATGTGCACTGGCCACATCTACAGTTTTAGGGATAGTTTTGTTTCCTAGTACAAAAGTTAATTCATTCACCAATCTACAGATGACTGATATTTCACCTATTTTTGTATTCTGGGCTCTATTTGGACAATGATCAAATATTATTGAAACATTTAAAGATTGAATTATTTAATTCAAGTTAACAAAAATAACGAAAAAATATGAAATAACCAGAAAGATAAATGCATTCAGATTTAAACCAACACATATAAGAACAAACAGGAGAGCTGCTCAGAACAGAAGAAGAAATTTGAAAGATTGGCTGAATAGTTTATAGAAATGTATACAGAAACTTGGAAAGAAACTAGGACTAGCAATGAAGAATCATTCACCGGAGAGGAAATAATAAAAGCAATACAGACTGCTGGAAAAGCAGCAGGTGCAGACAACATACCAGAGGAACAAAAAAAGCAGTTATTGAAACATCTACTGAGGTTATTCCATACTAATACATAAAATCCTAACAGAATACCTGAATATTGGCATTGAGGAATTATCAAAATATGAAAAGGGATACTGGAAAAATAGAGGCCAATTCATGTCATTATTATTACAAGAAAAATAATGACATGAATTACACTTGGATAATTATGGTATAATTTTGACAAGATAATAAGACCAAACGAAACAGAGCGTTTTTTGTTTGTTTAGAGCCAGAAGATCATGTATAGATCAAATGTGTACGTTAAGTATTATGACATACAAAATACTACCTATGCAAAGTGCGATTTATATAAAAGACTACATGCCCATATAGCGCAGTGCCACCCCCGCTTTACCAACGGGCGGTCGAATCCCGGCCCGAGTAGTCGGTACCATTTGTCGATACAACTCGTTCACATTTTTTTAAAGTGGCAAATCTTAAAACTCATATACACTAACACAGTGCAGAAGGACCAGAAGGTCGATAGCCAGTTATATAATAGTAACAAATACAGTAACTACTATTCTAAAAAACTTTAGAAAGACATGTATTTGATAAAAATAACAATATGGGAAATATTAGAAGAATATGACATCATCATCATCAGTTTCCAGCCGTTTACGTCCACTGTTGGACTCCTCTAACTCTTTCCATGCAACTCGATGTTCTGATGTTTGAGCATCCAATTGTGCTATTCTCTTGATGTCGTCGGACCATCGGGTTGGTGGCCTACCTCTGCTGCGTTTGTTGGCTCGGAGTCTCCACTCCATAAGCCGTTTAGTCCAACGGCTATCGATAAATCTGGCAACATGACCTGCCCATCTCCATTTGACGCTGAATGTGCGTGTTATTACGTCGCAGACACCTGTCATTCGTCTGATATCCTCGTTTCTTACCCTGTCTTGTAAGCGATGCCCAGCATGGTCTCCGACCCATATGTTATTACCGGTATCACTCATTGTTCGAATACTTTCCTTTTGGAATTGGAACATTGGAAGTTTTCTCTTCAGGACATTCTTAAGCTTTCCAAATGCAGCCCATCCTAGGCCTATGCGTCGCTGTATCTCGCACGTCTGGTTATCGCGGTCTATGCATATCTGATGACCCAGGTATATATAGGAAGTCACTTGTTCTATCATCTATTTGTATTTGATCGTTTAGTACTAAGTTGGGCACAATATTTGTCTTGCCCATATTCATCTTAAGGACGATTTTTTCCGTTGCTTCTTTCAGATCCTTGAGCATCGGTTTCGCATCGTTTTAGCATTTCTCCCCGATTATTCCGGTTCCCTATTCTATGGTTTCCAATCAATATCTTTTTGCATATTTTGGCATTAAAATCTCCTCCAACCAGTGTACAGTGAGTAGGTTGTCGGCTATTAGAACGATGTCATCCGCGAATCTCCGGTGATTTCAATCGTTCTCCATCCACTTCGACTCCCAGGATACCATTTTAAAAGCAAATTCAAGGACGGTAGTAAATAGGTTTGGGGAGATAGTATCCCCTTACCGAATTCCCGTACCGATTTTAAATTTGTTGGTATTTATTGTCTTGTAGTTTTATATTTGCTGTAACGTTGAGGTAAATACAATTATTAACTTTGTGTATCGATGATCTATTCTTGCCTGATCTAGAGCACATTTTATAGCGGGTAGTTCGACTGTATCGAACGCCTTTTCGAAGTCAATGAATATCAGTACTACAGGTTTATTGTATTCGTTACAATTTTCAATGTGTGTTTTTATTGCCTGAAGATGGTCATTCGTTCCATATCCCGTTCTAAACCCAGCCTATTCTATGGGCTGGTAGAAGCCTAGCTTGGTTTCTAACCGATTTGTAATTATTTTTGTAAAGAGTTTATACAAGTGTGACAGCAGACTTATCGGTCTATATTTTCCGAGCTGTGTTATATCATCTTTTTTTGTAGAGGATAACTGTAGAGGCGTTGTTCCATTTGCTGGGTGTAACACCTTCTTCTAGACAGGTGTTGAATAGTGTTTTAATTGAATTGAGTAGTGTTTCCTCCTTGTTTTATGGATTTAATGCCTATGCCATCTTCACCTGGAGATTTGTTGTTCTTCATCTCCGCAAGAGCATTTTTAGTTTCGGCTATCGATATATTTGGCCTCTGACCCTTGATTTATTATCTTCTCGGCGTTTATTTGTGGCTGTTCTTCTATTTGCTGCAGCCAACTCTTGTATAAGGTTGTGTAAAACTCTTCCGCTATTTTGAGTATATCGTCTCTATTTGTAGTTATTGTTCCCGTGCTATCTCTAAGTTTGAAATTTTCCGGTCTTCCATTTGAAAGATTTCTTCTTAATACTTTCATACACCTGTTCTTCTCGATGGTTAATTTCGTCTGTTCTGTATTATATCGACATATGTCATTTTTGATATCCTTTGTAATTTCCTTGTTTAAATCTTTAAGCTGTTTTGGGTTTGTTTCGCCGTTTTTTCTCATCACTCTCCTAGAGTTCATAAGCTCTCTGCTATGTGTGTTGATTTTACTTGTTTGTTCTCTGTTTGGCCTACAGTATTTCTTTGTTGCTTCATTTATAGCTTCATGGATTTTGGTATTTAGTTCGTCTGTTGTGTTATGACCATGTTCGAACCCTGTATTTTCTAAGTTTGCTGTTATCATTTCAGCGTATTGGTCAGCTTGTTCTGGAGCCGTCCAGCTAACATATCTTTTCTTTGTTACCAACTTACGTCTTTCCTTGTTTAGATTTACTCTGATTTTTGCCCTTACCATTCTATGGTCACTTCCCGTCGTACAACTATTTAGTACAGTGACGTCTTTAACGATAAGTTTTTTGTCGGTTAGAATAAAATCAATTTAATTTTTCGTGTTTCCATTTGGACTCATCCAGGTCCATCTGCGATGTCCTTTTGCGTAGAAAAAGCTATTCATTAGTTATAGGTTTTGCATTTTCCCCTATTATATGGTTTCCAATCACAGTCTCCTATGCATCTAGCTTTTTGCCTATCTTGGCATTAAAATCACCTCCTACCAGTGTAAAGTGAGTAGGTGATTCCCTCATCGCCTGGGAAATATCTTCGTAAAAACTCTACTACCTCGTTTTCATTTGCAGTGGTGGGTGCGTAAGCTTCTATGATTTGTATGCTACTTTGGAGTTCAGTTTGAGTATTAGATATATTTTAGTATTTTTTTGTTTCTTGCTCTAGATGTATGAGCATTATGTATTGGGGGAGGAGTGTATTTTTTGAGCGGTATGCCAAATAAAGGTCTTTTTTTGTAGATATATGACTTTTGTGGAGTCACTCTTTATACATGTGATGTTTTTGCATGGCTTTTATTGTTGAATAAACCTACGCCTCCTGTCGATTTGTCTACTTCTCGTGCATAATAAAATATATTTCCTTATTTCAGTGTTCTCTATTCTTCTCCGCGCCTTCTTACTTCACTTACTCCCACTATATCCCATTTTATCCTCGTCAATTCTTCTATTTTAACGAGTGTTTCCTCAGTTGGTAATGTTCCTACCTTTGGTCTTGTTTAAAGTTGTCATTTCATTTGATTAGAGGGTTTTGGCATTAAAAAAAAATTAGAAGAATATGGCATGTAACCTTTAAAATAACACAATATATTGGTCTTGTTCTTGTTCAGTTTCTTTGTCAACTTTTTGTCTCCACCAGAATCCTTGAGACAGCCTGACTTATCAGGGTGAGAGTTTGGGTAGCCCTACTCACCTGGGGTATATTTAAGTTTAAAGTTGTCATTTCATTTAATTAGAGGGTTTTGTCATTCAAAAAATTAGAAAAATATGGCATATAACCTTTAAGGGGTTATATACCTTTATTTTCTTCAAAAAAATCGTTTTTTTTTTTATTGCTTTATCTGAAAGTAAAACTCTTATAATATTTTACGAAATTTTCATGGAGATCCGAGCAATAGATCGAAAGTTACAGCGTTTCGAAGCGGGGTGCCATGTTTTCTGGAACATCTTCTCCATTCTCGACCATTAAAATCGCGTATATTTTGTGACAAATCCTTTATAATCAGTTGTATACGAGCTTCCGAAGCGTTAGCATCGATTATCGATTTTTTTTCTCTGCTGTTTGTTTTGCCGTCTTTTCACATAATCAGTATGGATTCCCGAAACAAAATTACACGCTAAACTCGATTATCTCGAAATGGTATTTTCCAAAAGTGCGTTTGCCGTGATCACGATTGCCGAAAAACTATTTGACCGATCTTCTTCATATTTTTTTTAATTGTTTGTAATTAATGTTGTCAGTACTTGAACGATTCCTTTTTTATGTATAAATTTTTATTTTGCAAATACGAATTTTTTAATACAATTTTTAGAGCTCAAAACATTGAGTTTTTGGGAAAAACGTTCCCGTATGCTGAAAAAACAAAATATTTATTTAAATAATCGTTCAAGTACTAGGAAGATCCCTATACTAGTGAATTTTTTTGGGTTTTATGATTTCAATTAACCTGCTTGACTTTCATGATGATCACCGCAAGCCTCATCAAAAAAAGAGGGTTTCGGGGAAAGGGCCATAACTCCGCCAATTATGAATTATTATTTTTATAAACTAATACTTATTTTTTTCACTAAAAAACGTACTATTAATAAATTATAATTTTGATGTAAAAAAATTATTGCTACATACCTTTACAAAAATTCAAACTTTCCTCAATTTTTCCGCACAAAAAGGTATATAACCCCTTAAAATAACACAATATATTCATTAGAACCTTCATAATAATTGACTGAATAATAAATTAAACTTTTTGTTACAGTTCGATGCCGAATTCAGGCGATTCTCCGTGGAGCGCGACGCCCAAGCGCGCTTTGAAGAGTTTCGATCTCTTCTTGAACGGCTGCACAGACTCAAAGATACGGCCTTCTTGGTGTCCTATATAGATCCTAGCGATCAAGATTTGCTGCCTATTAACAACGACGAGAACTTGCGGAGGGCTTTAGTAAACGCCAAACCTCTACTTAAGGTCATAATACAACGGAAAGGTATGTACTGCAGAATCATTTTAACAATTGTAATTGTAATGGGGTATTTAACAACGTATATAGTTATTTGTGGACATCATAGTTAATAGTGAATAAATGCTGTAATATTTAATTATTCATACACATTTTATAATAATCTCAATAATGTATGTGTAGATGCTTGCAATTTAATTTAACCTTGTGATGAGTCTCACGAGGTCAAGATGTGTAATTTTACATTTCCTCTTAAATATTCACGCTATAAGTTTATTTCCATATATACAATATTGTATTTAATGGAACTTTGTATAAACATCTGTATAAATATAATAGAATAAAAATATTATTTATATATTTGAAACAGAACTAAATTTTATCAAAATAACAGTATTTTTCATTTGTATCCCTTTGAACTAGTGCAGTGTTTTGCATATAGATAAATTAGTTTATTACTCGTTGACCGAGTTTTATTATTAATTAAAGTTGTATATCAATTGCATCACATTTATTCCTGTATTCATAAACGTCTGTTATATATAAAGCTCCGTTAAATGCACAATCTTGATTTGGCTTAACCATTAAACACAAAAATATCCAATTCAACATAATATCGAATACTAAAATATAATACAAAACCAGAAATCTCCTACTAGTCCCTCTCTACCCTCACCCACCTTCATTCGCATACCAGCCTTTTGCAGATTTCCACGCCTTTCCCATCCTCTCTTAACCATTCACTCACCTTTCCGCAATCCCCACCCACTCTCTCTTCCGAACCTCATCTCGCTCTTGCCTTGCCTTTGTCCTCCCTGCTCTACCCTCTCCTGGTTATATAGCTCGGGGGATTTCCCTCGCACACACTCCACATAACCTGCGTTATGAGCTCTCAGTCATTTTCTTCTTTTTGTCTGTCCTGTGAGGAGGAAATCTTTAAAAGACACCCACGCATCACTATCACCACCTGGTGTTTAGAGGCCTGGGCAGTGTCGAATTCTCGGAATCTCCCCGGGGCGTCTATGGTTGGTCGATTCACGTTCTGTCAAAGGGGCTTGCCCGCTTCAGAGGCACTCTAAGCCCCTTGCACTGTTTAAAGACGGTCAGTTAGACAAAGAGAGTCTTGCTGGGTTGTCGTATCTTCTCAGTTCTGGAGGTCGTCGTTAAAGTAGTACCTGATGACGGCGTTTACGAATTTCCTGACCACTTTCCAATTCTTGTCAGCGTCTGTCATTAATTTCCCAAGTCGTCGGGGCGTCAGTTCTTCTTCTCCCAGGTCGAGACACATTTATGTCCTTTCTGTACAGGGTATGGGCCAACTCATCTGGCTGGTCGCAGTATCGACCCTTGGGTGTTCTGGCCTTTCCTGTTCGGTGTAAATAAGTAACATACCGTGCCCCGACAGTAGCTACGCCAGCCATTGGTCGATTTATCTGTGTTTTCTGTCTACCAGTGGAACTATCTGGGGGACGATCTGTCTAGTCCATATCCCGTTTGTCGTAGTCTCCCATCTCGTCTGCCATTTGGTTAAAGTGTGGGCTCTGTCATCGTCTTTTGCTATTTTGGACTCCGCGCCTTCCCTGGTCTCGTGGAAGACTGTCGTCCATCTTTTCGCGAGGAGGTTCATCGGCGTTATTGCTGCCAATCAAACCGCCGCGTTAGTAGTTGGAGGTCGTCCTGTACCCTCGTATGATTCTTATGGCGCTGGTGCGTAGAGCCCTTCTAATTCTGTCCGCGTTTCTTCTCGTCTTTACTGCATCCACCCAATCAGGTACGGCATATAGTAATTGTGCTCTCGAAACTGTTGTGAGCAACCTACTTTTTTTCTCGTTTGTCCCATCGATGTTTGGCAGGAGCCTTGCCAGTGCCGTCTCTGTTTGAGCCGCTTTCTGGGTTGCCTTCAGCACTTGGACTGTGTGGTAGTTCTTGTTTATTTTGATTATAGTGCCAAGATACTTCACCTGTCTTTTTATCTGTAATGTGTCGCCCATCATAGTGATCTCGGTGACAGACTGGACACCTACTCTCTTCGAAGAGAACAGGGCGGCTTCTGTTTTAGCTACAGCAATTTTAAGCCCAATGCCCTTCAGACAGTCTGTCATTGCTTCCGTTGCCTCCTTGCTCTTGCTTACCGTGTTCTCAATGTCCCGCCCGGGCCATGTTGTCTGCGAATGCCACGGCTGTTATATCATCCGGCAATATGATTCTGAGTGCGTTGTGGTACGCGAAGTTCCACCGAAGTTGGCCAAGTACCGACCCCCTATGGAACGCCTCCTCGTGCTATTACGCCTTTGTCGTGTATGTCACTTCTCGATTACTGAGATATTCTTCGATAAACCTGGTTAGCGGTTTACGAATCCTCTTTTTCATGAGTGGTCGGCCATGGCAGTGTGTTGAATTCATTCGCAATGTCCACCTCTTTGTTCGCCTATTCCCCGGTTAGCCTTGTCCGCCATCTTCCGGACTTCCAGGATCGCGTTCACGGTGGTGTTCTCCTTGGTGAAGTTCGAACTGCCCCTGTGGAGCCGGCCGGCCACTTCAGGGCCTTCGTGAGACGGCACCATGTGAGCCTTTCTAGAATATCCGCCTTCTGATCCGTTGCTGGTTCCCCGGGTTTAGGTAGCAGGACCAGCTTGGCTGTCTTTCAGGAGCTTATCTAGACTTCCCGCTAGTCCTGCTGCCTTAAGTATCTTGTTCTATAGGCCATCAGGGCCAGGTGCCTTCCTGCTAGGTAGCTTCATTGTAGTTGCCACCTCACTCCATTTGGGTTGGGGTAGCTCTCTGTCCCCATGGTCTTCCAGCTCTATGATTGTATTTGGGTTTAACTTCCGTTCCGGTGGGAAGAGGGCTACAACCACCTCCTTCACGCCTCCAAATACAGTCGCCTCAGTGCCAGGTGGGCGAGCTGCGATTTTCTTCATCACCAGCCTGTAGGGGAGGCACGACGGGTCATCTTCCCTACATAGCTAACGCCAACATGCCTCCTAGATCTCATGGCCCGCCTGATCTTCTGTCTCCGCAGTCGGCATTGGTCCCAAAGCAGTCATTCTCACCTGCCTTTCTTGCCGCTCAACATTTTTCATTATTTCTCTGACATCCGGTTAGAATCATATTCAAATTCCTCAGCATTTCCTCCACCCACACCTCAGACTTACCCATTGTTTCATACATCCTTCCTCTATTATTTTTCCGTCCGCTCTCTGCCGTACTCGTATATCTTATCCACACCTCCCGCACCAGTCTGTATTCCCCAACCCTAGCAATCTTTCCTCCAAATCGAAACACTACCCTCCCACACGACTCCCACCAGCATTGTGATTTCTATTATATCCCACGCTCGAAATCAGCACATCATCCATACATTGTTTCTTTCTACCACAACCACTAGCGCTTGCCGTCTCCTCAACACCTTCCCTTTACTTGTATACAGATTGAACAGTAGAGGGCTCAGATGTCATCCCAGCTTTACTCCCACATTCATTTTAATTGTGTTCTTATTTCAAAACATCTCCATTCACTCTCGCTTTTACCTACGACTATTTGTACACTTTCTCACTCATTCCACCGCTGTTTTTTTCTGATAGTTTACAGCTCCATTTTCGTTTTCGCTAGCGTGAGTATATGCTCCCCCGTCCCTCTTCCCTTTCTAACCCAACCATTAATTCCGGCAGCCTCTTCTGTCTAGTTCACCTTCCCATCTGTTTTGTACCATTGTCATATTTGAGGGTTTCTTGAAACACAAGTTTTAAGAATTCATGACGATAATTAGTAGAACGGAGAAAATACTGCTACATGGTTGTATTATTTACGGTCTATAACTACGAAAAATGTTCATCAATTAGTAAATACATTGCAGAACCAACCATAAAGTGTTTTAATTAACTATAAATTCTATTGTATAATTTGTAGCTTAATAGAATTTCAACTTGGCGCCATAAAAAACTATGGGCATGATCCCACTCTTAGTGGCCAGTTGCAAATCAGTAGTCAGTTTGATTCGCTTTGAAATAACATCATACATCAATACAAAATCCCACATTTTTGGAATCCTCAGACTAACAAGCAACTTTTTCATTGCAGGTGACAGTTTGGAGGAATTAAACGGCTACGGCACAATAAAACACACAAGAAATCTAATATCAAGCATTTTGGGCGGCACCCCGGGTCGAACAAAAACACTAGCCATCTCAAACCCCCATGACTTTCGACAAGTGTCTGCTATCATAGACGTCGACATTGTGCCAGAAACATGCCGGCGAGTTCGTCTGCTGAAGCACGGATCAGAAAAGCCTTTAGGATTTTACATACGCGATGGCACGAGTGTGCGAGTTACACAAAACGGTTAGTACAGTAGTAGAGAATCAAAAGTTGCTATTTTCGAATGTCTACATGTGCTTAAAGTAGATATTTCGTGTATTTACGTTCGTGTTCGGTTGGTGAGTTTGTTTGTGTATCATGTGTTGACTCCACCCACATATAAGTATCTATTTTAACCACGTGTAGACTCTTAAAAATGTCTAGCTCTATATGAATCCAACCTGTTACGTCTACGTTAGTATACTCAGCCTGTATGATTTTAGTTCGTAGTTTGTTAATCTGACCTCGATCGAGGTTGCCTAATAACTGCCCAATATAAATAGATACATAAAGATGACACAACTGATGGCAGTTTTCTTGCCTAGGCCTCGCTTATAATGTAATTTTTGTTTTAATTTGACTTGACGCCTGGGAAGGGGTCCATTAAACATCAATGGCCTAGAACACTTACAATTCAAGACCTGACACAACCAGTAACATATTATAAACAACTATTCGGTATAGGTTTGGAGAAGATACCAGGCATATTCATTTCGCGACTGGTGCCTGGTGGCCTGGCGGAGTCCACGGGTCTTCTCGCGGTGAACGATGAGGTGCTCGAGGTAAACGGAATTGAAGTCAGCGGGAAGACTTTGGACCAAGTAACAGATATGATGGTTGCAAACAGCTCAAATCTAATTGTCACAGTAAAACCGGCTAACCAGCGCACAGTTGCACCTGTTAGAAGAGGCAGCTTTAGTAGGAACTCGCAGCTCTCTAGTGGTTCCCACCAATCACACACAACAGCCGGCTCTGATCCTGACGATAAATTCGATCAGGACGAAATTGTTGACCTTACCGGCGCCACGTTGGACGATAGCGTCACTTCCAGTAGAGACGACGGCATACTGCACTTATAAAGAAAAAAACGAGCAGCTTACACGAAACAAAGAGTATTTTTTCAGCTTGGATGATATAGAGTAAACTTACCGGGTTTACGGTAAGATATAAAGTACTTAATTATATGTAACGTATAAGACTTTACAACACATTCCCCTGTATAAGTATTATTTATGTGCTCATTTTACTATATTTATTGGAATTGCTGAAAGTGCGAATTCCAAATTACCAAATTATTAATTAATGGTGACCGGCGGATTTATACAAGCCAAAAATTTAATTTTAATTGGATCTACATTTAATACAAATAACTATTTTTCGACTCTTCCTTAAAAAAAAACATGAAATAACTGATACTGCTTATAGTGTGCCTTTACGCCATGAAGTCGTTCTAAATAAATAAATATATATATGGCATGTGTTACTTAAATCTTCTCGGATATCAAATTTTATGCGCTTCTATTTATTTTCCTTTCCCCCACAAAATGCATTTATTGTTATATCATTATTATAAGCTTTAGTTATTTTAACATATATTTTATCATCTTATAAGGCTCAGTAATTATATATGAAAAACATTATTTAACAATAATTTTAATTTTGATGAATTCATTGTGTATATATGATTCTTTTTACTGTTAGTACCTTTTTGTTTTAATTTTCATATTTTATGTTAATACATATCCACTTAAATAAACAAACGTCTAGTGCCTTTAAAAATGCCATCGAAGCAATAATGTATTTGGTTTATATTGCAAGTGTGCATTTTTAATTTACATTGTTTTATTATGGAATTTTAAAAAACGTTTTTGCACACCTTATAATTATTGTAACATGTTATTAACTCGAATGTATACATTTTCTTTTTAATTATTTCTTTTAATCTGTCCGTCCCCTGCATTTTGGAGACTGTAAACTGCAACATATCCGCCTAATTAAGAAAACTTTTTGTAGCTACGTTTATATGAAGTGAAATAATTGTAAAAAGCATATTTTTAGTATCTTAAATAATGTTATAGTTACTGTATGAGGTACATTCCGATTTTTTTTATTAAGGTGAAAAATATGCAAGCATGTTGCGATATTTGCATATGTATACTTATTACTATTTTAGAAATATATATCTCGAGTTACAAAAAAAAATGTTATTACCTTCCATTGATTGTGTTTGGGTGACAAATAATGATCCGAAAGTTTTTAGTTTTGTGTTTTATTTGGTAACAAAAAAAAATAGATAACAATTAAATAGGATGGTGGGGGGTTTAGTGGTCATCATCAGCTGGCTGCTTCACCCAGAAGCCCCATGGGGCGAAATGATCGTGACCGTCATGCTCGGTGGGTCCTCTGTATACTTTTATTTGGACTCTTCCATGGTGGTCTACAATTTTAATGCTTATTATCTAGTTGGGTAATAGTATATTATACACCAAGATTATATAGAGGATGTGAGTGTTATAATGGTCTTCCCAGCCTTGGCTTATTTATTTATTTTTTCACTACTACACAATTATGTATTAGATTTATTCTATATAACATTCTTGCGATAAAATAAATATGGGACCTACGCCAATATGCTATCTTACATCTCAGAAACGACTCAAGAACATGGTCTGGCTAATCACAGCACATTCATTATTGACCTAGGTTAATAAAGAAATCCATAATTGATCTAGATTCATAATGAATCTATTATTGATCTAAGTTAATATTATATATTATTGATCGCTAGAGTAGGCGGTAGTGATGTATAATTTCACACCTCAAAAATAAGTCAATATTGGTAGGGGTTTGAAACATATTATGTATTTTTTCTTACCATCTCCTGACGCAGCTGATGCAGAATCTTCATGCACAGGCCTGGCAGTGATCATGCTAATGCCAATGATGAAGATCAAAAATATCTGGAAGTAAAGTAAAGAAATTATAATTTTATCTATCGATTATAATGTAATGTATACTTCAAGGGTAAATTAATTTACAACATAATGTTCCCACTTATACTATCAATGCAATTGATGTCAGTACCTTAATAACAAACAATAACAAATCTAAATTGTTTGCCACTATTTGTGGAATGGACTATATGTTTGTTTTTCACTTACGGCAATTCGATTCTCTTATTCTAACTAGATGTATGTAGAAAGTTTATAGTAAATGTGGAAGTGTAAGGATTGCGAGTGTGGGATATAATAGAAAAGGGTTGCTAGGAGTGGAGAGATCGACGCCTATGACGGTGCTCCTTCAGGAAACGAATCGGATGAGATGGTAGCGGGAGTCGTGCGGGAAGGTTGAAGTTCGAGGAAAGACTAGATGAGTTGGGGGAATAAAGACTGGTTTAGAATGTCTGGATGAGATGTAGGAGTAGGTCAGAGGGCGAATGAAGGAAGGATGTATGAAAGAGTGAGTATGTCTATGGGTGGATTCGCAGCTGAGACGAATTGATGAGGAGGACTGGTGGGTGAGATGTCGGACTAGGGCGGATGGAGGAAGGATGTATGAAATAGTTAAGTATTTCTATGGTGTGGGTGGATGAAACGCTAATAGGAATGGGAAGTCTAGGAACTGAGGTTAAGGTGAGAATTAAGGATGTTGAGTCGTAAAAGGAGAGAATGACTGAGAGAGTACAACCCTGGTTATGTGGGGTGGCAAGTGCGGTGAAAACCCCCCGAGTTACATAACCAGGAGAGGGTGAAGCAGGGACGACAACGTGCACATAGTAAGAGCGCAATGCGCTTCTGAAGATAGTGTAAGGAACGTATGAATGGGGGCAAGAATACGTCGTGTGAGTGCCGTAAAGTAAGAAGGAAGTGACTCATCGTGACACCTAGGCAACGAATATGTGGGAGTGAAAGCAGAGTGGATTTGGAGTGGGAGATTGCAGAAAGGTGAGTGATTAAGAGAGAATAGGAAATGCGTGGAAATCTACAAAATACTGGCTTGGGTGAGGGGATAGGGAATAATGCAAGGAAGGAGGGGTTGTCCTATTTCTAGTTGATATTATTCGATATTATGCTGCGTAGATTTTTTGACATATCCCTTTGTATGGCATATCCCTTCCATATGCCAAATTAAGGTTTTTTTTTCTGAATAAAATCATTTAACTTTGAATTGTAGAGGTTTAAATTGTCAAAAAAAACTCTATCTTGCTAAAAAATATAATTATGAATTGGAAAGTGGGAGAGAAATTGGTTGAACGCAAGATTTGATTTTACTTTACATTTTTAGTACTTAATTACTCAAAAATATAACCTTTTAATTAAAAGTTCAATCAAATCAATGTTTACAATATTCACAATGTTTTTGCCTAAAAAAAAGCAATAATGAATTAAAAAAAAGTTGTAAGAATAATTTTTCTCACTTATTATGAATGTATAACAGTTTTGTACTAATTGGCCCTTTTATTCACAGAATAAATCTGTGGTTACTTGCCTGATATGCCTATTTCAATTACTCTACTTAACTTTAAATTACCACAATTTTTGTTACATAAAAGTAACAATTTACATAATTATAATTTGAGATTGTAGTAATATTTCATTTCCAAATATTACTACAATTCCAAATTATATAATAAAACATCCCATTTATTAATGAGTGAATTTATGGAAATTTATGAAAAAAATTAGTCAAATTCACACATCAGCTTCTGATAAATAGCCACAGAAATATGTATTCAACAAAACCCATTGTTATTAATTTACTCATAAACTCACATTTTTATTATAATATGTAACAGAATATTATTGACATGCCAACATTAGGCAATATATGAACAATATTAGAGGCAATCTTAACGTAAATAAAGTAAAATCAAGCTATTCAATATTGCGCTATAATGAGCAATATTGCTGTGCTACTTGGATATGTACATTTATATGAATCTAAGATTGATTTTGGTCCTTATGCACAATTCAAATTTTTCACTTGTGTCTCGTTTTTATCAATGAAGCAATTTGTTAATTATTGCATTTTTATTATAAAGAGATTAAAATGTCTCTTACAAATGCGAACTAGTGAATAAATACTATTGAAAATAAGCATGTTCAGACTATTGTTTATTAGTGCAACTAGCAATACATTAATATAAGAATAGAAATTAATAATGTGGCTTATATAATTGAATCGGTGAGTGGAGGAACCATATAACTCCAACTCCAATGTACAAGAGAGTTGTAGTACTATTATAGAGGACGTCGTCCTTTTGGAGTTATATAGTTTTCCACTCACGGATTCAATTATATAAGGCGGAATAAAGCTATTATTATTAAATATCCTTAGGATGATATATATATATATATATATATATATATATATATATATATATATATATATAATATTTAGTATTAGACTAATAACTCTATATTCTTATTTGTTTTAAAATTACGGAAAACTATTTACTTTTACCATACTGCCAGATATACTGAAAAATTTCGTGCGGCTAATTACAATAGTTGCTAATTAATTAATAATTCACGTTCGACAATCCTATGATAGTGCAATTTATGCAATAGTACAATCACAAATTCAACCCCCTATCTCTATTTTACTCTAATGGATTATATCTATTATATCCTTCGAAACACGCACTAACTTACGCTAGTTCAAAATATATTTATACTTTTCACACTTATAATCAAGTTAAGTTGACACGTGATGCACTTAGTTAGTATGTGTAGACGTACCTTGATGTTGAAGTACATTTTAATATTGTATAAGCTAGCACTAAAGGTGTTGAATACAAATGGTGCTTTTAGATGTGTTCACTTTTACTTATATAGAAATAGCGACGGTCTATAAAAACTTGACAAATTGTAAATACCAATCAGTTTCGCTTTCTTTGGGAATCAATCATGCAGAAATGTTTTTTCATGCATTTAAACCACAATAGGATAGGTAAAATGGTTGGTGAAAGTGTTGTACTGTTATGTTTTTCAATTGTATACATTGTAATAAACTGTATTAGTTTATTAACACATATTATCTTAATTAGTTCAATATAATATATGAATGGATGTGTCAAAAGAATCACTTCATCGGCTCTTATATGCGTACTCTTTACAATTCTCTCAGACGAAAATCTGAAAACTATAATGTTCAGACTGTAATAGATCTCAAACTATTAAAGCTGTGTTACAAATATCCCTTGTTAGCGGATGCAAGTGAATTGTTTAATAACTATTCACTTGCATCTTGCATGAATTAACCCATTATAATTGTATATTTATATGCTGTTAAGCTCTTGTAATTACACTATTATAATATTCTAATTGTGTGTAATTGGAAGGGCTTAATAACATATAAATATACAATTATAATGGTTTAATTAATTCGGATGAATAATAACTCCAAATGCATTAAACGTTTGTATTGTTATTTCATAACTATGAGTAATAGTCTTTATTACCCTCTTTTAAATTATATAGTTATCACAATTACAATCTCCTCCAGCTGATATATCCGCAAAACATCTTGGGTATTAATATTTGATTTGCGTTCCAAATGGAAATTCGTTATGCATTGCCAGATGAATTCACTAAAAATAATCTGAACATATGCAGATAATAGTATTGTACATATAGCACGGTATTAAAATAGTATCCTTTATATTCATGAAAAGTACATGCCTACATCAAATATTGTTTATTTAATTTGATATAGATATGAATTAATACATTTATAAACAAAAATTTAACTCAATGTAAGAACTCGTGTTTAATAACATCTAATATGAAAAGTACCTAGTACAAAAGCTCTTAATAATAAATGAAACAAATGAATTAAATTTTAACAGAAAATTTAAAACTCTTCGCATATTTGTTCGGGAAGGAATTACAGTTTCAATTCGTCTGGGCATCCCCGCAAAAAGATGTTGAATGGCATGGCATGGTGATCAATTTCTTTCCAGTCCTGTATAATTGTTGCTCTTCCGAGATATTGGAGTTGGAATTTGGGCTCAAAGATGTTTTCCAATTACGTCTCAAACACATTCAATAGGATTCAGATCAGGCCATATCATAGGATGCATTTCAAATTCATTCAAGTAATCATTCACGATTCGAGCTACATTCGAGCACATCATATATTAGTTCAACATCGTTGCCAATAAAAGGGGCAACGGGAAAATGTGAGGTTCAAGAATAACCCTTATGTACTTATCTGCTGTCATTGTACCTCAATTTCCTCTTCAGCCCTTAGACGTCCACTGCTGGACATAGGCCTCCTCCTTCTCCTTCCTAATCAATCGGTTTTGAGCTGGTTGCATCCAGTTTCTCCAGGCTAGAATCTGTATTTGTCCTGTCATCTCGCCTGAGGTCCGCTAGTACTGATCTTCCATTCTCTGGGTCTGTACTGCATTACTTTCTTGGTCCATTTAACATTGTCATCGTCACCTTGATCTAGAAATTCGGTCTATAAGATCAGTAACATTGGTGCGTTTGCGAATTTCTGTATTGCGGATCTTATCACTAAGGTTAATCCCTATCATCGCTCACTCCATTGCCCTATGGCAGACTATTAAACGACTTGATGTTGACTGTAAGTGTTGCTGTTTCCAGACTATAAGTTATGACGTGAAGGATTCACGCGTCGTATACGTTTCTCTTGAGACAGGTAAGGATTTATCGATCTTATAAAATGTAATTCAGCCTACTCAAGTCAGGCCAATTCTACACGTGACTCCCTACCGAGTTTATTTACGTGCCATAGGTGAATGTATTGCACCACCGTTTCTAAGAAGTGATTGTCTAGTTGTATTATGTTATCGGGCGACATTATTTTGATTTCCTGGAATTTCATCTTCAGTCCGACATCTTGGGAACCTTACGACCTTGCTTGAGTTCGTTCAGTATTCCTGCAAGTTCGTTTGCGTCTTGGCTCACAAGTATAATATCGGCCGCAAATCGAAGACGACTGATGCATTTTCCGTCTATACATACACCTTTTTTTCTCATTTAAATACATCCTCTAGCGCGAGAGTGAAGAATTTTGGGGAAATTGTGTCGCCTTGCCATACACCTCTCTGTATTGGAATTTTCTCGGTTCGTAGATCTTCGATTTTTACTTGAAGTCATTTTTATCAATATGATCGATTAAATCTGAGTATCTTGAGTTTATTCTTGCCTTGTTCATGGCTTCCAGCACTGATCATATCTCTATGGAGTCAAAGGATAGTCAACGAATGCCGTGTGCATAGGTACGTTGTATACGGTACATTTTTCGATCAGCGTGCGAACCGCTCGAATGTAGTCGACTGTGCTATGTATACAAGTCAAATTTCTTACTTGGACAATTATTGATTATCTTTGTCAGCACTTTGTATAAGATAGAGAGTAAGCTGATTGGTTGATAGTTTTCGATGATTGTGGAATACCCTTTCTCGAATGGAAGTGTTTTCCGTGTTTCGGAGATTTTTCCTTCCTCTAGACATTTATTTAGCAGCACAACCATGGCTTCCTCTAATATAATCTAATATTTTGCTGCAACTGATTTGCTTGTTGAACGGCTTGGCTATATAGGGTTTGGTAGAAGTCCCAAACCACTGCCGATTTGTCTGAAACGATTTCACCCCGGTAGATCTTTATTTTATTTATGACCATATTTCCGAAAGCGGCTTTGATGTAACCCTGACCCATCCACACTATCCTATCAATTTCTTCCGATACCGCACCTTTGCCTTGCCAAGGTTACCATATCCGCTTTGCTGAAGCTGAACGAGGTACCTTGGCACAACCCCACACATCTGCCTCCTGGATTGTATTTGCTGGCCCTGATCTTCTTACGCCTCTCCTGACATTCAATTCCTTTCATTCTCTCTCTTACCAATACATATTCCACATCTCGACTGTATTACCACCCACTCCTCGAACATACATACCCTTTCATGTTCATGTTCCTTCTTTATCTCTTCTGCACACTATTCTGTGACTTTCTACTATTCACCCAACCTCTGGGGGTGAATGTCCCTGCAGTCTCTCCTCATATTTTACCACTCTACGCTTGGTTTCTTGTAGCATATATCGGGGTGTTGGTTTCTCCACCGTTTCTCTCATTTCTACCTTTTCAACCCACACTTTAGTTACACTTTGCAACTAACTTCGTCTAAGCTCTAGGTGAACTCGAAAATGGCTAGAGCTTAACCGAAACTAGTTGCATAATGTATCTAAAGTCTGATTAAGGCAAAGTAAAATTCATTGTATTTATCCTTTAAAATGAATTATCACACTGTAGAGGTTTTAATTATCTAATATTCTATCTTTATAGCTATTAGCCCGAGGGCTTTTCCGCCGGTAACGGTAGGTCTTCACATAAAACCTCTGAAAAACGGTGAAAGGTTATTCGCGAAATGTTGCCCACAACGGAATTTGAACTCGCTCCCCAATGCTCAGTACGATACGAACGGCGCCTCTACCTAGTAGACTATTGACTGGGCTAATAGAATAAATTATACAGAGGTAAATAAACATATTTTGTAAAAGTAATATTATTTTTATTTCTTTTAAATCAATATGAATCGTATAATAAAGTAATGTACACTGGCCACAATTATTTGGAACAGTAAGCAAATAGCTTATATTTTAATTGTGTAAATAGTGTAAAGACAAATACAAAACGCCGATCTCCAAATCTACCAATGTAAATAATATTATTATTGTTTTATCCACTTTAAAATTTCATCTCTGCCTTCTCCACTAATGGCGCTTGCCTCCAAAATTGTCACTTGCTGTTTTATTTCCGTTTGTAATCGTCGCATTTGCATCATTAAAAGCGCTTCGTTTCGCATTTGTCGGTAACTGACGTCCATTTTTGTCAGTATTAATAAAACCTGAAACATAATAGTATATTATAGACCAAGCGTAAGGTTTACAATCGGGCTACAAAGCGCAAGTCTTCCCAAGCGTGGATTATATATTATTTTTATCACTACTTTGGATTTATTTTGTAGAACATTCAGATTATATGTTGCAGGGAATGATAACTCGCAAGTTCCGGATCAACAAAAAACTGCGTGATTCAGGATCTAATAATAATGTCCTTCGCAGCCTTCTTCCTTTTTTCATTCTATTCCTTCTTCACGGCTGCCTTATTTTTACGAACTGGTGGTGTCGCTCCTAGGTGAATGGTGTCTGGCAATCTTTACCACTCTATTTTCCTTCATCCTGCTTATATAGTTATTCCATTCACCTCTTCGTTGCGGAATCGACTGCAACGTTTTGGCAAATTGTCTCTACTAGACAGAGAACAGAACTGTTTCATTCCGTTCTCTGTCTAGTAGGGTCAGAATTTGTTAATGAGAAAATGAATGGACGAAGTAACGAAGAGGTTTCCATTGTCCATTATTTCAGTAGTTTCATTTCTGCTCTCTTATTTTCGCGGTTTCGGGTCTATTTTCGGCCATGTATGTTAAGATTGGTCGGATTGTAGGCTTATATATTCTGACTTCTGTCTTTATTCTAAGATAAGTTTATTCCTGCGCAACATTGGTGGGTAATATAGAAATTGTCAGTACTAGCCAAAAATATAAGCCAGCCATTGTTTACTTTATTTGAGCGTTCAGATTATATTTCATGGCCGCATATTCCAGCGGGCAATAATGGACTCATTATTAACATTAAGGTCAATAATGAACCATTGGGGTATCACAGTTAGATAGAAAAGATTATATATACACCATACTTGAGAGCCCTAGAGCCTTCGGTCTACAATAATAGACTTCACGGCCTTGGTGTATAATATACTACTAGGATTGTGATACATACATCTGCGACCTTTTGGGGATAACATGGCTATCCTTCAACAAAACGGTTTCAGGCAATGAATGATACAATATTTTGTTTTGAGAGGCTGATTGCAATCATCGCCTCTCGCCTGGATCCGCCATTATTACTAATTAACATTATTATCGCATTTATTTACTATTTATTACTTCTGACTCTGCTCTGGCTAGTGGGTATGGTCTCAGTTACATGCTATCGAATAAATGAAAGCAATGAATAAATAAATAAAACAAAAAGTGATTTTAATTAATATTTATACCACTAACTAACATATGAAATTTAATGAAACGTGCAAATTAGTGATGGACGGAATCGAGAATTTCTTTCTCTAGAACATTTAGGACAGCTGTATTTAATGAATGTGTAAACTGATGATGGATGGAATCGAGAATTGTATTCTCTAGAACATTTAGGAATAGAAAACTTGCAATTAAGTACTGAAAAACGAGACTATAGACAGATCAGGTAAATACCGTTAAAGAGTGATATAGCTCATGTATTTCTAGCAGTACAAATAATACGGTAATTAATGGGATAAGATTTAATTTTGTAAATTCTACCCATAACTATTTCCAGCTCTAGGCACGTGTTTCTTGGAAGTTGGTTATAAGTTCTCTGTTCTAGCACAAATAAAATTAAAGATAAATCAATTTTCTATTGTCGGTTGTCGCTCAAGTTCTCGAGAACTTTTAAGAGTCGAAAACCTCAGCTCTTGAGAAGATTTGAGAATAGTTTGGTTTTTGAAATACCCCCATCACTAGTACAAAGCATCA
Organism: Lordithon lunulatus; assembly: GCA_963942505.1. Lineage (NCBI taxonomy): Eukaryota > Metazoa > Arthropoda > Insecta > Coleoptera > Staphylinidae > Lordithon > Lordithon lunulatus. Next base: position 41,456,448 of record OZ012668.1, read on the forward strand.
AAGTATAAACACATTATTAGTAATAGTAATTATGTGCAATTTACATTTAATTGGGAGTGTATCTTCTGCAAATACCATTTAAATTAATTATTTGTATAATTAGCATTCACTTATACAAATAAATTACTTAATAAATATTACTAATTAGTTGTCGAGTGTTTTCAATCGGTAGTTTTTATTCCATACTTTTGTTTTGATAGAATTTATTCGATAGTTGTTCGACAGTTCGACATTCGGTAGACATCATTACTAAAATACATATTACCTTTGCTAATTTAAGCTTTGGATCCGACAAAATAGTATACAATAGCACACCAGCAGCAGAGATTTGACATAAATTCGATGTGTCCACCACATACAAAATCTTTTTAATCCCATCAAAATATTTCGACCACAACGGCGCCATTACACCCCCAAGCTCACGAATATGTATCTGTTGTTCAACATCATTCTCAGTATATCGTATAGTAAATATATTCGTTCCAACTGTAGCCACTGTCGCAGTTGTTTCATCAACAGAATTTATATTTTGCAACTTTTTCAATAGCAACGTTTTACCGGATCCCGTTGGACCCAAACAAATAGCCATGATTCCTTAAAAGATAGTAATTATTAATAAAGGGTGGTCCATCCTTCGAATTCTTCCACCCACACAATATTCTACCTTTTAACCCTGCAATTCGAAATCTCGACATACATAATCCCAACAATTTCGAAACACTAACATTCATAATACAAACGGCCCCGACACTATGTAAGCAATTATCAGTTTACGATATGATAAGTGGAAGGTATATCTGGACTTAAACCAGGCCCTAGACATTTGTCTATGCTATACCCTGTTTCGCCCAGAAATGTATCAGGGTAGGTAATCCAGAATAATAATGATAGATAAGATTGTTTATTAAATGTATATAATTATTCTAACATTAATTTACATGTATACAGGGTGTCCCCCAAAAGTATGTCATCTCCATGGACATATTCCTTAGCCCAAATAATATGCATCCCTGAGGAGGTCTGCCACGACTTTTGGAATTTTGAATACAGCATTAAATCAAAAACTTTCTTTATTTTTTTTAATAAAACAAATATAGAACATCAAAAACACTGATATTGCACTCAACTGTGTACCATATATTATTTTTCTATTTAAAAGATATAGTCAACGATTGATTTCTGATTTCCGATATTTCCACCTACTCACTTTGAGGGAAAATGTATAAAATGCAATCTTTATTATTTAGCCCATGGAATATGCCTATGGAGATGGATATTCCTTTGCGGAAATATCCATATATTTTAGGGCTTTTGAACGGCGCCCTGACCCGAACATTTTAGTTACATCAAAATTGGGAGCCGCCCAAAATAATAATGCTAAGAGACCCACACACATTTTAGGGCGGTCCTTAATTGTATAATTGTTATTAATTAGAAAGAAGTTATGACTAAGAAATATATATATATATATATATATATATATATATATATATATATATATATATATATATACAAAGTACATTTTTCATTGATAATTTAAAAGTATTAGTAATGCTATATATTTCCTGGAGCATTTGATAAGTAATATAAAAAGAAACCGAAGGAGTGACGATGATGATTAAGAATGATATATTATTTATAATTCATAAGTTATGATTGATTTTATATATATACGAAGTGATATGACAAACAAGTGTTAAAACTTTACTCACCTATATTATTATAATTAAATAGCTGTGTCATATAGATTGTGAATAATCTGATATTTTATAATGTAAATCATAATTACTTTTATTTGTGCAGTGACCTTTTTGTTAGATCTTTATTTAGACTTGTTACTAGTTTGTTATTTTGTAAATATCGACTGTTCAATATGATCATATTGTTTTATTTCGCGTTGCCAATGGCAACACAATATATAGCAGCGTCGGCATGACTACACACCATGCATCTGGTGTTGCTAGTGCTGCCGTGTCAACGTAGAATTGTACAGAATTCAATCATTGAATAAGAAATACATGAAAAATAACGCAAATTCACAAAACAATTACGCGAGAAAATTAAAAACAGTTCATAAATACATGCCATATTTAAATAACCAAGAACTAGAAGAAGTTTGAGTAAATTGTATACATTTCTATGATAAATTGCTCACTGAAATTTGAACGATACGTTTTTACAATGAGTACTAATAAACTAATAAAATAGCAAATGTACTACATGCATAACTTGATTTATTAAGATTCACACACTTTCTACAATATTCATGTTTCTACAATATTCAATATGCCTCTTTTCCCGAAATGTAACAGATTAAATTATTCTAACAAATAGATTATCTTTTAACATATGAATAAAGAAACTAAAATAAATGATTAACTGGTGTAAACTAAGACTTGCCAGGGTAAGATTTTGCCAGAGAGCAATCAAGAATCAAAAAAATAATAAATAGTAGATGTACTATTTTTACGATTGGTGCCGTTCAAAACGCCGACATTTTCGACATTCGAAATCCCGATATTCACAATATCAAAATACCGATATTCATAATCCGGACAGTACCAAAAACGCGACAATCAAAATAGCGACAGTATTTTAGGAGTATAGAAGATCATCTTGGATCTTTCGACCTAGCGCTTTGCAGGACCGTTACATCGTACTAAAAAGGCCTGCAGGCGTCTTCGGTGTTCATGTTTCAATGCGAATATGTCCCGCAGTAGTATATGTCAGCCCTTCGGGGTGGCGTACCCCTGTGCCGTAGACGTAGCATCTTATGAGAATCCTGCTAGACAAATTTACAAACGACTAAAACCCCCCAATATCATAACACATCAAAGTAGATGGCCCTTAGTCCCCGGCAGCTCGCCTAGGAGAGGGTGCTACCTAAACCGAAAACTGATTTACAACACATTAAATAGTCATATTGAGAAATGTAAACATAAAAGAACAGATGAAGAATGTCTAATACTCCACTCAGGTCACTTGCTATGCTATAGACGAAGCCAAAAACTAAGTGAAGGAGGAATTGGTTTCTTAGTCCATAAAAAGCATACACAAAAAATAACCAAGATACATCAGCAACAGGTGAATGTACCTCGTATACAATTTAAAAACTAGATACTATGTATGCACTGCTTCAACAGAAGTCCGTCCGTACCATTGACGTATCTTTAAAACACGAATTCTGCCTTGGATCTTTTCCCTCTATCTTCCCTTCGATTATAAGACTAAGAATTTCATAGCGCTCTCCCCTCATGATGTGTCCTACGTACTGCAGCTTCCGTTCTTTGATGTTGGTCCGCCTAAGTACTTCTTCGATGATTTTTCTTTCCGCCCAGGATATACGCAGAATACGTCGATACGGATATATCTCAAATGTGTCTATTCGTTTATGAAGTGACGGACCGAGTGACCAGCTATGAAAACCATAGATATGCATTGGGAAGACGTAGCATCTTAGCATGCGGATGCGGAGCTGAAGACTTAGGTCCCGGCTAGCACAAAGAGCCTTCTTATGGATTAATGTTTGGGCTTGTTCAATTCGTGAGTTGATTTCCTTCTTGGTTCAAAATCCCGAGATATTTTACGAGTGACACTTATTCTACGGATTCATTGTTTATACAAAGCCCGGCCCTTCTCGTTGTCTTGATGATATAATCAGTTTAGTTTTGGTAACATTCATTTGCTAAACCGTATTACACGCTGTACTCTACGATGAGATTCATCAAGTTCTGAAGGCGTGGAAGACTGCTGAGTACGACCGTATTGTTATTGAGGAGTGTGCTATCCCTCGTATTCTCGAGGACCTGGGAATAGATGTTGTAAATGAGCGGGTGACAAGATACAACCCTGGCTGACGCTTCGCCGTATTTCTTAATCGTCAGATGTCGCGCCCTCGACTCGGCAGTTTGGTTCCAGTATAGCTGTGTTACCACGCGTATATCTTCCGCAACGACACCGGTGGACTAGAGAATGTTGGGTAGATTTTACTGTGAGACGCAGTAGACAGGTTTTCTGTACGCGATAAAACAGGCATATATGTACATCTACATTCATGTCCCTGCATTGCTGCGTATGTATAGAGAATAGAGCCTCGCGCGTGCCATTGCCGCGTCTGAACACATATTGAGTGTCACCCACCTGTTTCTCGCATCTGGCATATATGCTTGTGTGGAGATGATATGAAGAATTGCCTCGAGAACGTGAGACATCATGCTGATCAAGCGGTATTGGTCGCACTAGGAAGCGTTTAGTTTATTGGGTATTGTGATAAAAGTTGATGTCAGCATTCAGTTGGTATTTTCCCAACTTTGTATATAGATCTAAACTATGTCAGTATGCTCAAGCCTTTCCCAACTGCTTCGGCAATCAGATTCAATAATTCCGCTTGTGTCCCGTCTGGTCCTACGGCTGTCATTTTTCTAGACTCTTATAGCGCGCTTCACTTATTCTCTTGTTATATCAGGACTGTCCTCATTGAGATGTTTGCCTAGAGGGGTTGGTCGGGCCTCGCGTCGAAGAGGACCTCGTCATACTACTTCCACCTTTTCAGCTTATCCTCAACACCCATCAAGATTTTGTTATTGACATTTTCAACACAGCTTGGATCCGCTTACGTTGATTGTTTGTAATATAATAATAATAATAATATAATATATAACAAATCGTGCAGCGAAATTGAGGCTCTCCAACCTCAATTTCGCTGCACTTGTTCACTAGCCAGTACCCATTTGCCTTGCGGCATGTCCCTCTCGCGCTTCTGTTACGTTCTTCATATCGGTCACTATTTCTGGAGTTGTTTCCTTCGCTCATCCATAAACTGTAGAATCTCATCCGTCATCAAACAACAGTGGATTACCGGCTCGTGTATATCCTATTTCGCTTTGTTGTGTGCTCATGAGAGCCCTCGACGTCTTCTGTCATCTGTATCTCAAGTTTTTTTGCTGCGTGAGCGCGCACCTCGTGGTCGACGAGTCTTTTGACGTCGATCTGTCTCGGCTTTTGCATGCATTGAGCTTGTACAAAACGGTGAAACTGGTATTCTATCACTACAGGGCTGTGGTCGCTGTTAACGTCAGCGCCAGGGTATGTTGTCGCTCTTCTTACAAATTTCATTTGCTGACTTTTGATGAGAGCAAACTCTTTTTGATACCTTACTACTGGAGATGTCCACGTATAAAGACGTCGCGGATGCTGCTTGAAGAACGTATTTGCTCTGTACAGAATTGTACTAAGCGCACGATATATTAATTATAGTAGATACATGGAGGAAGTAAAACAATGCAATACTACTTAATGCAGCTTTAAACTCTGTTGAGCTCAAAATTAACATAAACAGAACCCATTACATGGCATCTTGTTATGAGTGACGCAATTGAGATAGATGGCCATTGAAAAAGTGAGCTCTTTTAAATAATTCCTAATCTCTATAGATAGAATCCTAATCTCTATAGATAGAATCAAACCCGTGAGATTTATGGAAGAATAGGCCAGCCCAATTTAGACCCATTCTTCTATAAAGCCTTTGGAATATTGGGCACAATATATTGAATTTGATATTCAGTATGTCTAAAAAGAAAAATGTTTGACCAGTGTGATGCCTATGCTTACTTGTGAATCTGAAACACTCATCCTCACTAAGAACACTACAAATAAAATTAAGCATCGCGCAGTGAAAAAATAAACCTGAGAGTAGCGAACACCCGCATAGAAAATGTGCGGATGTGTTTCCTTGGAACCTGTATAGATCAATTAGGTAACCAAATAAAAGAAATTAAAACAAGGATTGAAATAGCGAGATTAATATTTGTGAAGATGAAACAGCTCCACACTAGTAGGGATATAAGCGTAGAACTTGGAACAAGAATGCTACGGTGCTACGTCTTTTCTACTTACTGTATGGGGTTGGAGCATGTACTCTCAGGAATAAACATTTAGACAAACTGAATGCCTTCGAAATGTGGTGATACCGCAGAATGTGGCGTATTCCATGAACACATAAGGTAACTAACACTGAAGTCTTAAATAAAATGCAAAAGAACTGGAAATCATTCACACCGTAAAGAAGAGAAAGTTACAATACCTAGGCCACATAATGAGAGGACCTAAATACGCGCTTCTACAATTTATAGTACAAGGACATGTTAGAGGGAAAAGGAACATCGGAAAACGCCGAATGTCCGGGGTTAAAAACCCTGATTTGGCTGCAGTAACACTCAATTATTCCGAGCGGCAGCCAATAAGGTTCGGATAGCTGTGATGTTAGCAAACCGATAGGAGATGCACTGAAAGAAGAAGAACTGAATTACTGATCTTAGGCATCCTTCTTAGAGACAGGGTACCAAACAATAGAATAAGGGAGAGGGCAGAAGCAGTTCCTGTATAACAACTTTAAAATTAGACGTGCCGACAACATTAAAAGGAACCAACTAGATGTCCAGCAGTTATCAAAAATGGATGATGATGGAGGATGATGAAGGAAATTTAAACCGTGTCGGGATTTCGATGCCGCTGGTATTTCGATACTGTCGCGATTTTTTAATGTCGGTCTTTCAATTATGTCGGGATTATGGTTGCCAATTTTAGGACATTCATTTTGTGTCACATTTATCTTTTCACGTTCCATAATGCGTTGCAGCAGATTGGTGGAAGAAGGTTGGAGCTAACTCAGAATAGAACAGACGTTTGTCGTGTCCCATACATCGAGATCTAGAATGATGCAAAGGTATAAGGAGACTGGTGGCTATTTCAGAAGTCTTGGACAAGGTCGAAACCGTGCAACAACCCTGGTCCAATATCGTTTCTTAAAAGTTTTCACCTTAAGACATTGGTTTGTAACCGGTTCAACCTTGCAGTCGCCGCTACTACGAGTGGATGGTGTTCGTATAAGTACTGAGACTGTTCGCAAACACCTCAAACACCCCGAATTCATGCCCGAGGCCCAGCATTGACCATAGATTATCGTAGAGACCGATTACATTTTGCCAGGGATCACGTTAATTGATTAGAAGTCGATTGTGAACAGTATTTTTTACAGATGAGTCCAGTTGTCTGTATAATTACGATGGACGTGTTCGTCTGACGTGCGATCAAATGAGCGATATTCTTCATTGAAACATTGTGAATACCAATTCAGCGGAGGATCACTAATGGTCTGGGGGACATTTCTTTGACAGCTCGCGTCTTAGTGGTATTAAATAATAGCAATCTTAATGTTGAACGTTATAAAGCGGACATTCTTGAAGAGCATGTTGTGCCACTTGAGCTCTATATTGGCTAATGCAAGATAATGCCCGACCTCACGTAGCTCAAAATGATCTTATGGAGGACACCGTAGCACGAAATCCAAAACTCAACCTGCTTGAACATGTCTGGGTTATCCGTGGTATAAGTGGTATAAGTTTAAGAGATCACCCAAACCAACGCTATAACCTGGAGAAAGTGGGGCGCTGACTTGTGGGAATATGGAATGAATGGGAATGACATACGGCCACGCAATATTGAGATCGTTTATGTTTTTAAGAATTTGTATATTTTTGGTTTTTATTTAAAAAAACTATAAACTATCTTTATAGGGCTGTCAGCCGTGAGGCTTTTCCGTCGCTCAAGGGAGGGGTTTAATAACCCGGTAATTACCTTAACTTCACAGAAAACTGTTTTCATTTAATTTCATTAGTTTTTGAGGAACTATTATTAAATATTAAGAAGGCGGTATACCCCCCACTATGATTTTATGTTACAATGTGTTGCTTATGGGGCGACAAGCATCAATTCTTTTGAGCATTTCTTAAGTTGTAGCAAAGTAATATTTTCAAAATATATACTAATCAATTCCTGAATCATTGTAGTTAATAGTAAGGTACTTTAATTACTTGAAATATGGTTCTACATTTTGTAAGTTATTGTTAAAGTCAGTACATGAAAAAATCGTATATGCTTTTACCAATGTACAAGTATATAGTTATATTTCTACATATTGCTCAGTGTCACTATACGCGCCATTACTTGAACTACATTTCCGTGTTATGTTTTTTGAAATTGGTCAAGTAGTTTTTGAGAAAGTCTTAAAATACTAACAAAATATTAGTAATTTTACATTCGAAGCAAATTCATGCAGAATTCCGCAATTATATCGAAATATTTGTTTAGCCCTTTGGCAATAGAGAGCGCTGAAAATATGGACCATGCAGTCCGCGTGACCTTGAATTGAGTATGCGATAGTGCAGCTGTGCCGATCTACGAACTATATTGAGAACGAACGGATAGATATATTATTTTAAATACATTTAAATCACAACTAACATATTATTTTAGTTTGTGATTTTCAATGTAATTAAAATCAACAAATAGCTTGTATTTGAGGGTAAAAATAAAATATAAATGGTTTAATGGTATATTTCAATTTCAAACTAAATAGACATTTATATAACATACATTATATTATATTATGTACATATAATTATTGAATGACATATGAAGCATATAACCCAGATATTATATGTTTTATGTTATTCCTGCTGATCATACCTTCCTGCTCTCAGTAGGCTTCTTAAATACAAGACTGATGATAAACAACTATACAAAGATATTTTGTTGTTAATATTTGTTGAAAGGATTTTCAAATTCCCAAATATCTGAAAAAAAGGGACAGGATTCCACTTCACCTCAGCTTAAACATATCAGTGTAATAATGATTTTTATATTACTTTGTATGATCAGTTAAAGACCTTACAAAGTAATATGTTAAGCTGTTGTTGTAATGTTAAATACCTACAAAGACCATAAATATCAGCAAACTGAGACATTTTTTCCGTGTATTTTCTTGCTAAATGATATAGTCTAATAGATAGGTAACAATTTGCTATTGTTTAAATTAATATATGATAATGGTTCCATTCAATGTCCATAGCCAAGTAATGGCTAAAAAGGTGTGGAATTATTTGCCGTTGTGTAGCGACTACTCACGGTAAGTAAAACAACTATAAAATTGATTACTAATGTTTTACGAATAACAATGTGCAATTACGCTCATGAAATGTTAATTTATATGGCCACTGTCAGACGCTATATGAGGAAACAATTTGTTTCAACTAGACTTATTATTTTGGAAGTGTTAAAAGTTAAAAGTTTATTTATTTAACTATAATGAGTACGAAAACTCTGGAATTGAGTTAAAAATATATTTCTTGCTTCCTCATATAGTGTCTGACAGTTGCCTTATTGTACTTTATACAATGTTCTCTTGGTCATTATTGGTATATTTAATACACTCATCATTTCTTCAGTGTGACTGTAGCACCCTCCGATAGATAGTGTTCCCCAAATAATAGCTTTATTCGCAACCTTAACTTTCTCTGATTGTATATGTTCAGATATATGACATCCACTACATTTCAATATGAATGTGCTGCTAATTCCTTTCCGTATTTAGTCCAGTTGTAATGAACCACTAGTGCAATATGTTCTTCTGGCAGAATCAAACACTTAAATCTTAAGGAAATAGTCAATTTCCACAATTCTGTATCTTTCCAGGGTTTACAGTATTATTTTCATTCTCCACGCATAGAGGGTGATTTTGAATACAAAAATGCAATAAGTAGCACTCATAACTCAAAATTTCACAGGGACACATTTCACACTACTTTACGTATCATAATAATCTTGGGATTATTGTTGTTATGAAATATGATTTTATTTGTACGATTTTTATAAGTTTTTAATGTTATGAAAATCTGTATACGTGTCTAATATTTAAGTCTGATATATTGATTAAATTATCTATTCTCGAAATTTTCAACAACAAAAAACATAATTTACCTAAATAGAATGTATATTTTGAAAAATGGCATAGATAACAGGTGACATTTCAGTCAGTGGTACATTTTTTCTTTCTAATAAAATTATTTATTAAGTATTTTGTACAAAACGTAGGAATATTTTTTCAAAAGCGGAAAATTGCAGTTGTTAATCTAAATGTCGTTTTAGACAAGACAATTTCTTAGCTCAAAAGTTGTTCAAGAAATGAATTCATATATCCTCCTCCTATGCAATTTGTCCTTGACAAATAGAACGCGTTATATTTTTCCATTCGATTTACCATCTAATTCAATATTTCAAATAATTTGCTGTATGATACGAGACAATTTAGATTGTCTCGCATCTTGACTAACTTTTGAGTCAAGAAATTGTCTTGTCTAAAATGACCTTAAGTCATCTTATAACAGTAATTAGTTTGACAATTCAATAATAATGACATTTACTTACGGTATTCGAGCAGTTAGTTAGTTAGTTGTCTATGGTATTCGAGACATATCGAATCACCATTGTATTTAACGATTTAAATATACCCGGGAAAATATGCATCTATAAATTGTGTTCGACGGTAAAAATTAAATTTGATACCACTGGAGATGTAAAGAATCTTAAGAAGAAAAACATATTCATGATGATAATGATGCAGCAATATTGGTAGCTTTGAATTCGGTAAGAAATTAGACAAAAAACGCGCAGGGAAATTTAAAAAGATTTAAACATAAGTTATTTGCAAAAAGTTTTATCTGATGTAAAATTTCATCTATATAAAGCAATAAAAGTACATATGCTTGAGGAAAGAGATTATGCCCTTCGTCTAGAATTGTGTCTGTCTATAGGAGAATTAATTATGGACGAAAGATATTTTTATAGAATTCTGTTTTGGGAGGAATCAAGATTAACCACGAATGGAGTTGTTAGTTATCAAAATAATAGTAGTAAGTGTACAGGCCTTACAAAAACTGCACTTTCAATAAGGTCTTGCGCATAGTGCAATTCGTATAGAAAGTGACCATAATGATTCGAATACATATGATAATGAAATGTTCACTGGACTCATCTTCCTAATTTCCAGTGAATATATATATATATATATATATATATATATATATATATATATATCCAGATTCGCATAGCACTCGCGTAAATATATATATATATATATATATATATATATATATATATATATATATATATATAATAATAATATTCTTTCATAATAATGAAAGAAGGAATGTGATATTCATTCGTAGCCGAAGCTACTAATTCGTCCAAAACAATTTATTTTCCTTTTATTGTTTATGGTATTTTCGTGTTGCCTGACTTAGTTTTGATCGTTTATTTTTCCAAATACAAACGACATATTAACAATTATTTATATATTAATTTTTTTCGCGTTTAGTATGGTTACTTTGTGAAACAACTTCCACAAAAGCACGCTTTAAAACAATTTATCGCTCTTTAACACATAATTACATTATCCAAAATTTGTGAACTACCTACGTTAAATGGTGGTGGTAAAAATATATTCAGAGGGCTAAACTCAATTACCAATGAGATGTATTAATGATTAGTTGGGCGGGAATGTACTTGTTTATGGTTTTGGCGATATATTTTTTTGGGGCACGAGTGTTCGCTAGATGCAAGGTACAATATTCAGATGAAACCGTTTAGCGCATTTGTTTATTATTTACTATATTATCGACATTGAAGTGAAATAGAGGATTTCGGCCGTTTCTAGGCCATAAACCGACCCATCGCGTGTCCAGCCCGTTTTAGGCGACCACATCGGTACCCATATCGAGTGGAACGCTTCGAGGGATGTAAATATTAAATAACAATTTCAAAAGAAAACTGCGTAGTTGCAATAAAGCATTGTTAAATTACCGCAAAACATGTTGTAGCTATCATTCATATAATTCTTATTTTCATGCGACATCGGTTTAGGTAGACCGAGATTTACATAATTTGATCCCAATTTATTATTACTAGCGAACTTTTAATTAAAATTCATAAAAATATATTTTCTGACGCATACTTTCCCACTCGTCAACGATTGCCGAGTAATATGCAAATATTTTTTTTTATTGTATTTTCGATATAATTCAAATAGCAAAGTCGTCCGATAGTGCGCCCGTCAGCAGCTAGCTAATGAATTCACATTCTATAAATCACATGTGGTTTTCGTCTGGAAGCGGGTGGGGTGTGGTGGGGTGCGTTACGATGCGTAAAAGCGTTTTCTTCTGCACATGCAATACCTTATAATCGCAATAATAGTACTCTAATATAGAGGGCGCGGTTTCTATTTATGTATTAGTTCCGTGATTATTCACTTGTTGAATAATGTCTCTGTCCATATTCGGCGCTCTTAAAGTAAACAGTTAATGGAATACATATAACTTGTAATTTTTGTCAAATTTTAAAATTACATAAGTTTTTTTTTGTAGCCATAATTTCTTGGAGCAGTGTAGAATTTTGGAGAAAAAGTTATACTTTACAAATGTTTTTAAGAAATATATTAAATTGTTATTTAACATAAATTCGTTCGGGAAGTGTTGGTCACACCAGATAATTAATATTTATCTATATAAATACAATAAACTCAGGTATGAAATCATTGAATGAGCTGTCAATTTCAAACTGATTGCCAACAAAACGTCACCGAAATCCCCACCCGCAAACCAGCCGTCCGCGAGTGCGACCCTGTGATCCCTGTCATGTTTAGTTTTCCGTGATCCTCGTCCTCGTTCAGTATTCGCAAATTTCAGTGCGCCGTTAGCCGCCGTATGCCGTTTCGTGAGTGTCGCGTTGCGATTTTTCGTTATGTCGGCAATCTTCCAGGACAAGCAACGCTAACACTACGCCCGCTCGTCTCAATTAGTCCACACTACCTGTGCCTAACCCCTTTTATTAGTTAAAAAGGTAAGTGATTTACAATTTGATCGATATATGTACGTGCATTCCTTCGGCGGGCTATTTTTGTACAAATACGGTAATGTTTTTTTATTGCGGGCGGCCACACCGTCGACGGCACGACTAAAGTCCGGATCCGTCCTGTTTTTGTTGCGGTCGTTTTGCATTTCGTGCGTTTGTAGGTTAGCGAACGCATATTTTTAGGCCCAAACAAAACAATTGCGAGTTCTTAAAGTACGCTAATGTATCATGCTTACTTTTAAAATAGACTGCAAGAATGCTGGGTGGATTTAAAATGTTGCTACAACAATATTGTGGGTTCAATAATAATACTCTTACGAGGAGTGTTTATTATTAATATATATTAAAAACAAGTGGAGACAATAGTGGGAAATGTATTACTACTATTAAAAAATATGCTGTAAATTAATTTCATTGGGGTAGAAGGACCCAAAGGTCGATAGCCAGTTACAGAACTGTAACTAATACAGAAACTACTACTAACGTTTATTTTGATATAGCAAATCTTGACCTTTTTCATATTTTGCACTCAATGTCAATTTGTTACGATTCATGATATGTAAACATTGTAGGTATATGTTGATTCCTGAAACGCATTTCGTCACTTAATGAAGGTTCTGGCAATTAGTGATAAACAGTTATAGAATATATACATACTTCAAAACTTTAGACTGAAAATTAACATATTCGATAGTCTGAAAAATTATAGAAGAATAACCATTGTATTTAAAAAATGTCCTCATTTGGCCCAAAAAGTGACATACACAAATACACTACAAGAAAAGTAAACAGTTTCAATGTCTTATAGCCTGAACCTCGTAAATTTCTTATGTTATAATTTATGATGAAATAGAGTTGAAATAACCGCATCACAGAACCATGACATATATTATTATTATTATATGGGATGTACTATTACAACAGCTAGGCCTACAGTATAATATGTATAGTTACTTGGAGCTTTTAAGAAGCAAAAGATTTTAATAAATAAAAGACTTTATAATGCCCTAAAAATACTCTACAGGGCGTAATTAACAAATGTTAACCCTTAAATGCATATTGCAGAACTGCAATATTACCTTTTAAAATGTTCACTGCCTAATTAAATTGTAATTCTGTATAGATATTTGTATATATCGACGGTGTAGCGCAAGAAGGGCCAATCTGCTTTTTTTTATCCAAAGGCTTGAAGAAGATAAATCCAAGCGTTTATTATTTTATTAAGCAATTGTATTTTTGCTCCTTCGTTTACAACAGGAACATATTGGATGACAGAGGCTTTAGAGCTTCTAAGACGAACATAGTAGTGGTTAACTAGCTAGAAATGTGAAGAAAATTCGCAAAATGGTATGGGATGACGACCATCTACTGAAGGTGCGCAAGCTAGCAGAAATGGTAGACATATCAAAAAGTGCTGTACATCGCATATTGACTCGAAATTTGACGGAGAAATCGCAATGGAACTAAAACAGCGCAGTGGGGATGTTTCAATCTTGTGTTTGGTGATGTTTCACAACAATAAAGCCGAGTTTCTGCGTCGATTTATAACCGTGGATAAACATTGGTCAATTACTTCACACCTGTGACGAAGGAATAGTCAAAACAGTGTACTGAAAGGGGAGAATGAGTTCCAAAGAAGACAAAAACAGTTCTATCCGCAAACAAGGTGTCAGTTTACTGACACCATTTTCATTGATTATCTTCTAAAAAGAAAAAGAAACAATCAACGGCGAGTATTATGCAAACGTATTGCAGCGTTTGAGTCATGACATCAAGGAAAACTCGGCCGCATTTCGTGAAAAATAAATATTTTGTTTTCATCAAGACAATGCTCCAGTACATACATCCGTTATCACGGCCACTAAAATCAATGAATTAAAGTTTGAATTGCTCACGCACCCTATTCGATTTCTTGGACTATTTTCTCATTCCAAATTTTAAAAAATGGCTCAGGGGTAAATATTTTCCTAAAATGTCTGCGGTTGATGACTATTTTGAGGACCTCGACGGTTCTACACACGACCATAGAATGGTAAGAGCAACAGTTACACTAAATCTAAAAAGAGAACGTCGGAAAATGATTCGAAAGAAAAGTAACACATGCTGGAATCCACCAGGAGGAACAGAAAAATACACAATAACTATAACAAATGCCCTTAAAGATTTCTATTCCAAAAACAATACCATAGATGATATTAATGACAAAATACTAGACGTCTTAAAAAATGCCAACCAAAAATACTGCCAAACCATTAAAAAAAAGAATGACAAAATTAGTTTTAACACTAGAAATAAGATGAAGCTCAGACAAGACTAAGAAACAAGGAAAATGAAAACTCTAAAGAACTTGGAGACTCAACAGATATAAAACGAGACACAAGATATAACACAGAACTGACCAGAAGAAGCATACAGACAAATGGTAGCATGAAACTTTTTCGAAAGACATTGTCCAATGGAAAATCTGAAATATTTAAGTTACAGGACAATTTAGGAATAATTACATCAAATAGTTAATCTGTCCTTAAAATAGCTGAAGACTTCTATGCCACTCTATATAAAACTCAAACATTGGACCAATGACAGCTGAGAAGTCTTATATCAAGGATCTAAAGTAATGTCAGAAATTTCAATAAATTAGATTAGAAACGCTCTCTCCTTCATGAAAAAAAACAAGTCTCCAGTAAAGGATGATATAGTCTTAGAATCTGTTAAGCTGGGAGGAAGAACTTTACTGCAACTGATAAAAGACCTGTTTAATTTGTGCTTATATGATAGCGTCCTTCCAATTAAATTGAATAATGCTGTGACTGTTCTGTTACATAAGAAAGGTGATATAACCGACTTTAATAATTATAGACCCATAAGCCTTCTGTTACATCTGTTATAAACTTTTCACAAAGATCATTACGAAGCGTCTAGAAGTAAAACTCAACTTTTACCAACCACGAGAAAGGCTAGCCTTTGAGCAGGGTTTAGAATTTCTAACAAGCAAAAACACTAATAGAAAATAGCATAGAATGAGGCTCTAGTGCTAACTTTTATTGATTTCCACAGAGCTTTCGATACAGTTGAACTTCCAGCAATAATAACAGTTTTTAAACAATGCCGAAATGACTATCGGTACACAAAACTAATTCATCACAACTATTCTAACGCTGCAGCAAGTGTGAAAACATTAATAAATTTAACATCATAAGAGGCGTCACCGCCTGGTCTCCGATGTAAATACAATCACCCCCCAGATTATATACCGCTGTCATAGAATACGCATTGAAGATGTGTTGCTGGGACAATAAAGGAATATGAGTAGATGGCGAACATCTAAACCATCTAAAATTCGCTGATGATATAGTTTTAATAGCGACTAACGTCATAGCCATCTATGCTAGTGGGCCTAACTATGAACATGACCATGACCAACCTTGTGCTGAGTAATCCAATATCAGTACGACGAAAATGTAGAGCAGGTAGACGTATATAAAAAACGTTGGTCATGAAATTGGTCGTGATAATAAGACCTATGAAATCCATCGTCGAATAGGTCTCGGTTGGACTGCATTAGGTAAACTGAGAAACAGTTTAAATAGGGATTTACCAATGTGTCTAAAGCAGAAAATAGACTAACAATGTGTGCTACCAGTAAGAACATATGGGGCAGAGACCCTAACTTTTACAAAGGCTACTGCACAAAAACTAAGAGTAGCACAGAGATCTATGGAGCTCGCAATGCTTGGTACCCTACTTTGAGATTCCATCAGAAATTACTACATACCATAAAGAACAGGGGTATGTGACGTAATTAAGATAATCGCTACTATCAAGTGAAAAAGGGCCAACTTACCCGATACTAAAATGGTCGCTGGAACAAAACCTCAGACCCGCATCTAGATGGACAGTTGACCGAAAGCGAGTGGCACTAAATTGGGTACAAGTTGCCCAAAATAGAAAACGTTGGTCAAGTTTAGAGGAGACTTATATCCAGCAGTGGAATCAAGTGTCTGGTTGATGATGATAAAAGATGGAGTCGGTTATCGATGTTCCCGGACTTAATCTGACTGAATCTCCTATTTCTCCTTCATTGTATCGTTCCAATTCCTTGTGTATACAAATTAATAAAAAATTTAGTAAGCTAGACAGTTGTTAAAAGAAATTTCATTCACACAAATTTTATTTAAAATAAATATGTTTTGGGAAATATTTAAATTTTAATGTAATAATAATTTGATCGGATTTGTGTGTATATATTTAGTAGTATCGTAAAATCGTTTTATTTTATTACATAGGTATGTTCTTAAATCTTTAAAGATAAGATGATTCTTTACAAAAAAAAGTCTATGCTGTGGTGAATATTCATAAAACGTTAAAAACAAACATCCTTCTAATTGTGAAAGTTCTTAAAAGCAAAATACTTACTGCATATGTGCTAAAATAATTTAATTTTTATTTTGATAGTACTGCTACTTTCATTCTCATTCATATCACTATTATTCTCAAAAAAATTCGTAGTCTGTAAATCAAAACAATCGTTGAAAATATTAGTATAATATAATTAACGTTAGTTGCTATGTTGTTCGCTATTATTCTAAAAAATAATCCGCAGTCTGGGGTTCGATTTTTGAGTTTGAGACGTTCGCTATTATTACGAATGGTGTCGATTTCTGACCTGTCCCTTCGAAACAAGCAGCATATTTATCATTTATTCTTTTAACAGAACCAAAAGCTTAATAGTAATGTTTTGAAATTAGTTTTTAAGTCAATTTTATTAGATCAGCGTGTACGCATTATAGCGCATGATAAAGCGATCGGTCAAAAATCGCACCCCTGGACGAGTTAGTTGAGAATATTTCATAATTTTAATTGGTTTATAAATATATGTATCCAATTATAGATTGAAGCCCGTATTCATAAACGACAAATAACGGTCCCTTAATGTAAAATGGAACGATACATTTTGAAAACTGATTTCCAGGATATGTTGCACCGATTAAATCCGTTGCCTTTGAGGATGTGTGCTTACCCAATGATTAAAATAATAGTGCAACGAAATAACCGGCGATTAGTACTTTAACATGGTGAGAACGGGCGTAAAAAAATTAAATGGCCCTTCAAAATTTAACTGTTCATTTTGTATTTAACGAAGCATTATTTTTAACAGACGTTTGTGAAACGAGGTATAGATGTTTTCATACATCGTTAATTTTTAATTTGTTCACATCAATGTTTCTTAAGCCCGTATGACATTATCTAGTTTATTATATCGTTTTCGACGCAGACACAAACTAAATAGTGTCATACACACATGTAGAAAATGATATAGCGGCGGAATAATAATAAATTCACTTAACAATAACAACACTGTAATACACAATGTTAATTTTCTATTTAGAAATAGTTATACAGTTTAATATATCAATTCTTATATATAAAACTATATACGAAACTATATAATGTCATACGGGCTTTATTATATTCATTAAAATATAAGTTATTTTTTTCGATGTAAATCTGCTTGGTGAATTTTTATTATCCGTGGGTTGACCATCGCTGTTTCTTGTTAATTTAACTGTTCATTTTGTATTTAACGAAGCATTATTTTTAACAGACGTTTGTGAAAACAGGTATTGATGTTTTCATACATCGTTAATTTTTAATTTGTTCACATGAATGTTTCTTAAGCCCGTATGACATTATCTAGTTTTTTATATCGTTTTCGATGCAGACACAAACTACATAGTGTCATACGCACATGTAGAAAATGATATAGCGGCGGAATAATAATAAATTCACTTAACAATAACAACACCGTAATACACAATATTAATTTTCCATTTAGAAATAGTTATACAGTTTAATATATCAATTCTTATATATAAAACGATATACGAAACTAGATAATGTCATACGGGCTTTATTATATTCATTAAAATATAAGTTATTTTTTTCCATGTAAATATGCTTGGTGAATTTTTATTATCCGTGGGTTGACCGTCGCTGTTTCTTATAACTTTGCAACTCAATTATAAATAAAAATATTAACTTCCTAAAAATTACAGCAGCAAAATAGTCGCGTATAATACTATGTGGTAATTGCAGGAACTCAGATTAAACTGATAACAATCCGCATGTGACCGCACATTAGTTTAAACAACTGTTGTTCCACTGATAAACTTTTGATAACACAACATAATAGCGCTAAATTATTTATATACCATTATCTATGCAATATTTATTTTTAAATTGTAATCACGTTTATTTCAATTGCTACAGTAGTAGACCGGAAAGTTGTAGAAATACGTTGCAAGACACATAATTCTTGTGCATAAGCAGCTGCCTCGAAGTCTCCAACAGCCTTTTCTGGGCAGACAATAGAAGAGGCACAATCGGTAGTTTACGACGGTGCCTTTTCCATTCAGTTTTATCCAAAGAATTTTATCAGCCTTCTTCGTCCTGCCACACCGGCCACTTTTGCGGCGCCTTCTGCGCGCCACAGACGCCATAAAGTGGCGGCAAACGGTTAAATAAAAATACTTTTGATTAAAGAGAGCAGTAATGTTTATTAATAAACATACATTTATTAAATATAGGATATATGTAATTTAGTTTTAAGGGACATTAAATTCTTTGTTTTGTCTTTTGTCAACTGAATCTCACCTATTTACGTTATTTGTAGTTGATATATGTGTAAATATTTTTTTCATAATAATACAACATGTTGATTTCTACATTCTCAAATAGATGATGGGTGAGAGTATAGTTTCAGGATGTAATGGCAGTGGGCTTAAAAGAAACTCCTTTTTAAATTCTATTTATATTTCACCAATATTATGTTGGCTTCGTCAGGGTTCTCTCTAGATATAAATGTTAATTATAATATTTGAGTTAAAATGTTGTACTCCCAATAGAGTTGATAGAAACAAGCAGACAAGACAACCTTACGCCCGGTTTCTCCAACGAATATTAACTAGTTTAAGATCGTCTTAATAATAAGACGGTCTTAAAGCGTTGCACCAAATAAAAATCGGATCTTAAAACGATAAGACGGTCATTGTAAGACTAAGTAAGATCTACATATGTTTGGTGCAACAGAAGACGTGGTTATATATAAGACGAGCTTATATAAGATGAGCTCTAAGATTCGTTGGTGAAACCGGGCGTTAGTGTTACACATAATTGAAAATAAACCGTGGAAATAAGAATTTGTAAACACTTATTCTCACAAAATAAGAATATGCGCATAGTCACATTTAGTTACCACAAACCATAGATAATATGGAAAATAGCTCTCTGTAATAATAATAATATATAAAATAATAATAAAGTAATTGGCAAAATGGAATGTTGAATTTTAGTAGCAGTTATTGTATTTGCTACAATTAGTAACTGACTATAGACCTTCGAGGGTCCTTCTGCCCTGTGTTAGTGTATGTGTATGTGAGTATTAGGACTTGCTACTTCAGAAAATCGTCCCGGAGTTTTTTAAAGTATCGGTAACTGTGTCCCTTTAATATCTGAAAAAAAATACTAATATATATTTATTATCAATATTCTCCATAATACAATTCAGTGGTAAAAACCACTAAATAAAATAAAATGATTTTTACTTCGATTTTTATCATAATTTAGTTACTCTTTGTAACTATTAGTTCGAGCTCTTCCGATGACTAAAGAAATTGTAACCTTCATCGGTGGAGCTCAAAAATAGCTAGAGCTTAGCCGAAACTAGTTGCAAAGCGTAACTAAAGTGTGATAAAAAAAGTAAAGATCGTTTTATTTATCCTTTAAAATGAATTATCACAAAGCAGACGCCTTAACAATCCAATATTTAAGAACATAGTAGTTTGATTCATCTCCTTTATTGACATACCTTTATAATAACTTAAAAGAAGATTAAATGGTAAAGTAAATAGTTAAATAAAAAAATAAATAAAATTGAAATTAATATATAAACGTATTATCAGCAGCAGTATTGGCCACGTACCACGCATTTAGCCAAGTCGCCAGTCCACATCTTATCCGTGTATATCATGTACAATATTATATCGACATATTCACTAACAATTTCTAGTCTAGTTTTCTTCACTCAAGAATTGTTTGCAAGCGTTATGCTACATATTTTTTATTAGTAAGATGGTATTATTAATGTGGAATTTCCCTTAAGGCGTTTTAGACAAGACAATTTCTTAACTCAGAAGTTTTTCATGAAATGAATTAATATATTGCTAAGAAATTGTTTTGTTACTTGATGAATCTGAATGATACGAAACAAATTCTGGAATAAGTTTTGGTCCGCAATCATGCATGTCCGCATAAAATTTACTCTTGAAAAATATAACACGTTTTATTCTCTAGTCAATCTACAATCCAATTCAATATTTCACACAGTTTGCTGTATGATACGAGACAATTTAGATTGTCTCGCATTTTGACTAACTTTTGAGTCAAGAAATTGTCTTGTGTAAAACGGGCTTTACATTGAGTCATTTTCAAAATCTCAGGAAAATGAACAATATTATACTTCATGAATAGGTAAATTCCATGGATGAATTCAGGTAGAAGTAAGACACTTCCCTGGGTTTAAATAAATCATACTTAAAACACAAGTTTAACATCATTCCACATTTAAATTTTTATTTTAGCATAAACCAAACTTTAATCCTGAGGGTATCTACCCGTTTTCTTATTTATAGCTTTCCTGTATAAGGAAAGTATCATATTTTATTTGGATGCACCATTTACACATAATATTACGAGATTTACTAACTTGCGGGTGCAGTCGGGCCTTGATAATTTAATGGGTTCATTATTTCATCGAGTAATAATTATAATGCCCCAGACATTTAAGCTTTTAGTGGCTAATTACAGCCGTAATAAATAAACTGTTAGAACATATTTTTGCTACTTAAGAGATTATTTCATACAATGGTATTTATAGCTGTATTACAGAATATTAACATAGCGCGGCGCCGGCTGGCAAGATTTACCTGCCCTAGTGTATAAAAGGGCCTCCAGCGAACCGTAATTTTTTCGGTTACCGATTGCACGCCCACGCAACACAGCTCGTATCTGCTAATCTTCTAATTTGAATAATGTACAGGGTGAATACAAAATGCTCTATTACTAGGTTACAATTAAAGCAGCAGTATATTAGAAAAGTAAGGACACTACTTTCCGCGACTATCTCTCTTGCTCAATGTAAGTTAGGTATAAATTTATATATGTATATAAGGTGTAACAAAAGTAACTCATAATATCTCAGAATCTGGATCATTGAACCAAAATAAATAGAAAATGAAGAGACAAAATTTTAAAAAAATGACAAAATTGCCCATTGATCTTAAACGAGTAATTGGCAAAATGGAATTTTGAATTGTAGTAGTTATTGTATTTGATACAATTTGTAACTGGCTAGACTTTCCAGGGTCCTTAATAATTATAACCGCAATAAATAAATGCCGTGTTAGTGTATGTCTAGTTGAGTGCTACTTCCGAAAATCGTCACCGAGTGTTGTTAACTCTATCCCAACAACAAAGTTGCAATTTGCAATTTGAATTTTATTTAAGTAGAAATAATATGAAAGAATGAGGCGGAAAGACCCGAGTATGGATCGATAGCCGAATAAAGATTGATTATATATATATATATATATATATATATATATATATATATATATGAGATTTTTCGTCTTCAAAATATTGTGTACCCAATAGAAACAAACTAAACAATTTACGTATAAAATAAAAACTGGTAAAAATAAGAAGACAAATGAAAAAAGTATAAACAAATTTTACTTACACAACCCGGAGAAATACAAATTAAATCTGGAACCCGGAGATAATTCACTGAGACCCGGAGTCTCCGAGTCAACCCGGGGAGGTGGCAAGTCTATCTATCATTGTGGTTGACTATGATGCTTTTCAATGTATGTGAATAACTCGCTTTAGAAGGTCAATCCAAATTGTATATATGAGCCTGTGAGAATGAAAGTGGTGTAAGTTACATTTGAATTGTTTTGAAAAAGAGAAGATTTTGCGTTTGGTATTTATGTAAATTATCGATTATTTACTGTGTTAAAATTAGTCCAGTTTAATTTAAAGCATTTTTATGAAATTAATACTTCACTCAATAAGACATCAATAGAAGTTTAACTAAATAATAATCATCCCTATAATACAAATACATCCACAGTGTTTTGAAGCCGACGGACCTGTCATTAATGTATTTTGTACTGTTTTTTTTAAATATTTTTTACTCACTATTTAATTAAGTATTAAGTGTTTTGTAACAAAGGCAATGTTTTAAGTAAAGTTTTGCTTTTTTACAATTAAATATCAAATGTGGGCACCACGCCACTTTCCGAATTACATTGACTTTTTTCACTTTTTGGTACCTTTTTACACATTTGGACACGTGTTGACACATTTTGACACATTTTTACGCATTTTGACACGTTGATAAATTTTGACATGATTTGGCACATTTTGACACGTTTTGACTCATTTCCCCACACTAATCCACATTGTCCTACGTTTGCTCACTTTTTCTCACAGTTTCCCACATTTACCAAACGTCCTCACGTTTTCTCCGATGACGTCACTTGTTGTAGCTGCACAGTACCTACGTTCCTTTTTTGGAGCAACCCCGCCCAATTGTGCGCTGGAAATGGGTTTTATCGAGTTGTCTTCTCTGTTAGTGGCCCGATTTTGCTCAAATCGATCGATCGGGGGTAGAGTTCTCAGCCGATTTCCAAATTTGCTCGCAATCCGTTGTGCCGTTTTCCCGCAATTTTGTTCACAGTCAGACAGATGGACGGACATACACACAGACATCGCATAAACGGTTTTATTTCGAACAGCGGGCATTTCACCTTGTCCCTATAATATTAAAACGAAGACAATGTTTTGAGCCGACCGACCTGTCATTTATGTGTTATCAGTGAATGTCGTGACAAATATTTTATTACTGACAGCTTTGTTCGACAAATTGGGACAACATCAACGCGTTAGTAGTATAGTTGCATCTATTGTTATCTTATAAGTTGTAACTGCATACTTACAAGAAGAAGAATAAACAGGACGCACAATATCACGTTTGGTAATATTTTGAGAGGAGGAAAAGCATACAAATAGTCACACTGACTCAGAGGAGTAGACGAGGCAGTTGATTCATCAACGCCGCCGGACTATGTCTAGTATACACTATAAAAATAAATTGAATGATGATTTTATGATTAAATATTGGTCATAACTCAAAAACTATTTAACTTAATATATGTTTTAATTTTCATATAATTAACATTCAGTTAATTTTTTCCTTATAGTCAGAGCATCGCCACAACAAATGTTTTGAAATATCGATACAGAGAAGAAAAATCTTGAATACTCTATATAGATATTAACCCATCCCATTACTTTTCCAACCCTTCGGGTATTATAAATAGATAATTAAATGATTATTGCTCGTATAAAAGGCCAACCAACCTGCCTGTGCCTGTAATAAATTGTAAACATAATCACATAATTAATTCATTGTTTCTGTAATGGTTTACAGTAACTATAGCTTGGAGTGCTTAAATTTGTGTTAGGTGTCTCAGAATGATGTTGACAAGAATGTTTTTCTCTTTAATACAACATTTCTTAGAAACTGAATTGCTAATATGAAAAATGTGGTTGTTTATTATTATGTTATTTTCAGATGACAGCCGTTAGTGAGATATGGGTCTCGTGGTTTGGATGCTGCGTGCCACAGCCTCAAAAACGAAGGCGCATTAGAATCGATAGGTGAGAAATCTAACTGTTTTCATTTACGTGTGTTTAATAAATACATGTTACACATATATTATTACATAGCGAATATAAATTCCCTATATGCATTATAGCTGTATTTATGTAACTTAAAACTATAATCTTATGTGTGTTACTATTGTCCGCAAATTTCACACAATTACGCGCTGCAATCACAATGTGAACATCTCGCCTCATTCATTCCTACCATTCGCGCTCCGATTTTCTTTTTAATTGCCGCTTAATGAATTTGTATAACTTGCATAAGGGAGGAGTGAATGTGCCGGTGGCCGGTCTTGATGCATTCCTGGAAGTCGCTATCTAATTAGAGTCGCAATCGTTGTATGCAGATCGTTATATTTAAATTGGCAATGGGCTTACGATAGCAGACAATTATATTATATCGTCTGCTTAAATATATTTAAGTACTGTTGCTGTTAAATACAAATTACGTGAATGATGTCTATGTTTACGTTTCAAAATATTATGCTGATTTTAGTTCTTGAACGAAACAAACAAGAAATGAATTAATATATTGTCTTGTTTACTAGTCCATCAGTTGTATAAACTTGGAATTGACAGCAATTATTAATAACACATATAGTAATGTGTTTATAAACTTACAAACGTGTAATTTTTTAAACTTCCTAGTTTATGTCTAAATATTCTATTCTACATTTTCCGCCCCGTAGTGACATGAAATGGTCGCAATCATTCTAAGTTAAATATCTTGGCTTACATCTTGATCGCAGACTTAACTGGCAAAAGCATATATTTAATAAAATAAAACAACTCTGTCTTAAATTAAGTCGTTTGTACTGGCTGTTAGGAAAGATATCCCAGCTAAATTTGAAAACCAAAATAATATATAAAACAGTAATTAAGCCAATATGGACTTACGGGATCCAGTTGTGGGGAACAGCTTCGAATAGTAACTAATACACCCTGATATGTGACCAACAAAGACTTACATCAAGACCTGTGCCTTCCTAAAGTGAAAGAAGATATTCAAAATTACAGTGTTACATATAGTGCGAGAGTGGAAATACTTCGCAACAAAATTGCAAAAAATCGAATGTGCTCCCCAAGTGAACTAAGACGCTAACAAACTTTAAACTCTCAGACTTTGATCAATAAATTACTATAAGTAAGCCATTCCAAAGACATTGTGTAATTAAAATGGAGGATTTCCAATGGGAAATCTTCTGTACTGTCATTTACATGTCTTATCAAATACTTGTTATTCTAACAGATTCTATATACATTGTGAAAATTTAAAAAAATGTTTTCCGCAATTACATAGCTTGGGTGGTCTTGAATCTACATTGATAATATGTACGCTTCTTTTATTAGTTGACACAATGCAGTATTTCTATATCCAAATAAAGTTAGTTAGTTAATAGTTTTGCACAAACTAATTCTTACTTTAAGGATTACAAGAATTAAATGATCTGTTTAAAAGTCTACATTGGTACCTCCATCAAGCCTCACGAGTGGAATGACGACTGAGTTTGATTCAGATTTATAGACGTCAGTGTCGGATTTCTATCATGGCATGATTATTTTTTACGTCCAAAATATAAAGCATATTATTATTGGTCTACTTAAAAGTCCTCTAGTTCATTCGATGACGAATTTAGAAATAAAAAATTCTAATTCTTGCTAGATTAAGTCAACTCTACCTTAACTAACTTAACGGGTTGCCTCTAATTACATAATATCCTGTATAGCGATATTTGGGGGAATACAACAAAGAAAAACTCGTATAACAAGTATAAAATAAAATCTTAATATTAATTTACAAAGTGGGTAGAAGAACAAGCACTAATCAACTACACAAACACAAGAACTAACCGGTAACGTCCGATTTCTGTTACATACACGGTGACGTCCTGGTGACGTTGTGGGTTTAGTATTAAAATATATAGACGGAGTCTCCCGCCTATATATTTTAATACTAAAAGGCCATACATATTTTTAACCTCAACGACTGCTATGAATGTCTTCCTTGTATATTTAAAAGGCATATATTTAGTATATTTCGTTAAATAAGTTGTCTTTATGGCACAGCATATTATAAAATGGGGTCGTTTGATAACAATGAAATACTGGTATATACATTTTTATTTATTTAAAATAGGTTCCAGAATATATTGACAATTAATATTGCGTGTTGGAATAGTACCTATTAAATAAGCACTATTTTTATAATAAACTAAACTTAAATTAAAAAAATAACCAAATCTGCAAAGTAAATATGAGAAATTAAAATCGAAAAATAGCCAATCCCTTTTTCCGCGCAAACTTTACAGATTGTATGACTACAACCCAAACACATTTTTGTTTGCAGTCGTAGAATAAATAAGATGTTTTTCTATGCAATTTGGTTGGATTTAAATTTCAATATTTGCGCACATCAAGTTATTCTTCATCTTCTATAGGAGTTGTAGTCTCTATATACGTTTTATGCAACAATGAGTATTTTATAATTTTTAATTATAAGAAAAATTCGCTTTCTTGTGCTTGCCGGTTCAAGAGTTGATAACGAAAATTAGTACTGCAGGAGTGTCAGACTCCTGGTCATGGGTTACGGATTAACATGATAACATTCAGGCGGTAACATTCTGATGATATAAAAGACAAATATAAAACCACAATCAAATCAAACAATCAATACAACACTCCAAAGAAATCAGAGCTTGGATATAAAAACAACGATTCAAAATTCTCATAATTACTCCCAACTGAAACAACACAGCACTACAATGAACTGCCAAGTTACACAAAAAGTTACATAATTATTAAATTATAACCTCTTCAACTTTAAAATTAAGATCTTACTATTAAATAACAGATAGATTAAAATATAAGAAGAGGAAGGAAATGACATAAAAACTCTGAATGCCATTATTCGTAGATGGAGGCAACTTCTACCAGATCTAGAGGTGAAGTTGGAGAGAAGAGAATATATGGAGACATCACAATATAACACATACTGTCTTTCATAAAAAAAAACGCATCACATAGAAGTTGATCATCGATTTTAATAAAATTATCAAAACATTGCTATTTTTGAAGAAAATAATGATTGAACATGAACATTTAAATAAAATCTATTCATCGTTTTTTGTGCCATTTCTTTGTTGTCACTTAGTATTATTTGAATTTGATATTGTATTTTATAATTGGTGTGTAATAACTGTCAATTTTATTAGTCTGTCCACTATTGCTTTATGAAATTTAAGAATGCCAATAGTTCGACAACGTGCAAATTATTGACAACTAAATGGATTTAAACTTGATCGTATTATTGGTATGAGTCTAGCCGGACTTTCGTTTCGATATATCGCTTGTCGTATAAATCGTGATGTTGCAAAGATGGTAACATGTTGGTCAAGATTGTTCGATGAAGGGGTTCAACAACGCCGTCCTAGAACTCGTCCTAGACGTCCCCGGGTAATAACAGATTGTGAAGAACGCCGTTTAAGACTTTGGGCCACACGAAACAGATGTTTAACAACTCGCTTAATTGCAAGAGACTGGATGAAAGATGCAGGACGCAGAATGTCCATGTCATCTGTTCATCACCGGATAAAATCGTACGAACTGCATTCGTACCGTCCATTTTTGTTTTGTCTTCCTCTTACCCCACTAATGGAGCAACAAAAGAGCAAATTGGTTTCAAGAATGGCATCAATTTGTTATTAGTGAGTCTCAATTTTGTTTGTGGACCTACGGCAGACATATGTGCGGAGAACGCAATAATTCTACATCCACCCCTCACACAAGGAGTGATGATCTTGTTCTTTTATATATCTTTGATTATGTATTCTACTATTACGAATATATATACTTATACATATATAGCAGTTACAAGGGGTGAGACATTTCAGACATCTAAGGGAGTTGTTTCTGAGTAGTTGTACAGCCAGGTGATCCTTGATTCTCTGGTTACATTTTTCGCTGTATATAGCTATTTCTTGCTCGTGTATCTTGGAGCCTTTGTTATGATACGTAGTATGTACTTTTCTCTGAATGCGCTCCAGAATTTCGAAGTTTCATTTACTGGCGCATCAGGCAACTGCGGGCATTATGTCCAGATTCATTTTAAGGTGGCCTGAAATTTTATTGTGAATACTCATTTGGAATTTACTGTGATGATCTAGTACATAGCTCGGAGCTCCTGGTCTAACTGCAACCTTTTTTCCAAATATTTAGTGGATTCTTCTTGTGGTAGTTGTTGATTGTTTAGGGTCTCTAAATCCAAATTAATGCGAGGGAATTCGTTGTTTTTCAATAAGTATTTGTTGCATCTTTTTAAATAGTTTAGAAAGGATAGGAACCAGGCTGCTTATCAATAGGATGCTGTTTCTTCTATATTCTGAATTAGTTTTTCTTCCATATCAATTAATCGAGAAACTGCCGTTTTATATAGAAACAACACTAAGTTGTCCTGCTTGACCTATCTTTTGCTGCAGCTAGTATTAAAGTTTCACCATTAGTGTCAGGTTTCCATTTTGAACAATTCTCAGGCTAGCTAAATATGATGATTCAACAGCTTGATTGATTGAACTGACTTGATATTTTTCTCCTTACATTAGCTCATTGTCACTGTAAATTATGCACAATTTGAGCATTTATATTACCATTTTATTATTTAATTAATTATTATTTCACATTTTGTGTTTTGACATTTTAATTTTTCTCTGAAATTCCCTTATGTGACCGATATCATAATATACATCACTGATCACAGAAAAATTATCACTTTCAGAATCCGTAATAAAAATAGGGTTTTCAAAAAATTGTCGAAACGTCATCAAATATTAAATATTAATTATTGATTTTAAAATATATAATTTCAAAGTTGTTACTTTAGAATCAAATTTCAAATAAAACAACGCGAGGACAATAATTGAGAATGTTAAAAATTTCACTGGAATCCATATGGTGCGGTTTTTAGGTCATCAGCTTCTATAATGGTTTACTGAAATTAATTATTTATTAGAAATAAACTTTATTTATTATGTTATTATTATTTATTGTATTATTATATCTAATTTATTTTAGTAATATAACAATTAATGTGCCTATTTAAATTACACTGTTACAACCGTAATTGTCATTAATTTCTCATAGTCATATTTGTAACATGTCAGCGTTTCATCAGGCTTGCAAATTCCGCATACGTACGTGTACTGAAAGTGAATAATTGGACATAGTTTCGCATTAAATACAATTCTGTTTACTCTCTAATTCTAAATTGTTAAAGTCTGTTGTTATTATCGCAGCCATATATAGTATATATTTAAGAGGGTTCTTATTTATGTATTGAGAATAAATAACAAAAACAATGATTGGGGTGTAATAGCTTCTTTATTGTTTTTCAAAGATTAAGATCTACACACTTTTGCATCCGATTAAACTAATTGGCATAGCAGTTTTTCCACTCCGAAGTATGTATCTCCAAATTTAATTCTGCACTTCATTTTTTATGAATTAGGCGTAACTGTGTGTGTAGTGCATGGTCGTTTGATATAATGCGCTTTCGTTTAGCATGGTTTATCATTGCTAGTCGCCCCCGTGACGTGCAGTATCGTTCAGGTCTTGCGGTCCTGCGCCGCCGGTTGTAAGGGCCAAGGTAGAATTATGCGCATCGGAAGCGGCAAATTGAACAAGAAACAATAAGCTCGTACCAGCCCAGAGTGATAATCGAAAGGCACTCAAGTAAGCGCTTTACAGATTGGTTTTTTCATGGGATAACACGCTTCTTTTTGTTTTTTAAAGCAAGCAAATTCTTTCGTATCCATATAAAGTTAGTAGTTATTAGTTATGTTAACAGAAATCATTATTTTTAAGAGTACTATAAATTAAGAAGAATTAATACGCCGAATTAAATTGTGAGTAATACGGCACCACCCTGGACGAAAATAATTGAAACCATCGGCACTTATTATCGTAATGACAACACGCAAATATAAATGACAGGTCGCTCGGCCTGAATACATTGACTTGGCTTTTATATCCCTATAGTATAAAAACCAAGACAATGTTTTGATGCCGACCCACCTGTCATTTATGTTCTTAACAAAAGTGGGGTCGCGGGTTCGAATTCCCAACGAGACGAGTTTTTTTGTGTTATTCATTATTTAATTGAAGTAGTTTTTGAAGAATTCTGAAATAATGTTCTATTTTACTTTTTGTAAATAAATAAAATAGAGGCACAAATAAGATTGAAAATGGTAAGCTGCAATTTAAAAAATAAACTGTAAATTCATTACTAGGGACAACGCAATTAAAAATTATCCCCCATCGAATTTAACCTAAAATAAGGATGCGTACTAATTTGAAATGATATTGCAATAAAACGGATAACATAGGAAATAATCTGTTACTATATTCTAAGCAAAATCTGAAATATAATGTTTTATTTTTGGGTTGAGAATTGCTATTATTTTAATTGCCGCCACAAATAATACGAATTCAGGATATATTATAATTCTAAATTCTAGACTTCTACAAGTACTAACAAATTAAATCGTTTTCTAAATCTATTTGCCTATAAATTCACCGTCGTTCAGATTTGATATCTTATCTTTTTTATAATCGTTTACTAATTTCATCATTTTCACTGCCCTTTCATATACTGATTGGTAAATTAGTTACCTATGCTATAATCACATTTTCTAATCAATATTATTTTTTATATTATTATCATTTAATGTGACTGTTACATATCTCTAACCGGGATGAAATATAGCACAACTCAAGACGTTAATATTTGCAAATGTGGGCACCGCTTTAAGTGTTAAACAAAATTGGATGTTGTATGGAGAATTAATATGGCATAACAAAATTAAAACACAAATACCTGGTGTTTTCTCAAGATTCAGGACAGGAATACAATGTTGCACCATTGTTTGTTACTTTTTTATAATTAGTGATTTTTCGTAAAAAAAATATTTAAATAAAAGTTTTCTACAAATAATCAAATTTTACTATTATTATGAATCTATCAAATTTTAGTACAAAACAGATTGAGCGAAATGAAAGCACTGGTTTTAAATCTATAACAGATCAGTATTAATAGTTATATTTACAAAAACAATTTTCTTTCCAAAGATTATTATTTTCTCAAAAATCATTTCAATAAAAGTTGTTTGGGATCAAGTTTTACTCTTATTGTGAAACTATACAAGTTTCTTACAAATAGACTTTACAAAGTCATATAAAAAATCTTGCTTTCAATCCGAATCTCTCTACATTTTTCAAAATCCTGCTCAGATTCTGATTGAGAGAATCTGAAACATATTAGACCCAACAAAAATAAAGCCATTAACAAAAATTTCAATAAAATATCTCTTCATAATTAGATATATTGTTTGAAATAATTACTTGTATATACAACTAATATTAATTGTTAATAAATTGTGTTAATGACTTTTAAACATTTCATTAACCTCCTAGAAAAGTTCAAGGTTTAATATGTTACAATAGACTATAATAAACAGCTGCACAAAAAAAACGAATTAAGCATATTGTATCTTTTGCAACTCTTATGTAACTTGTGAAAGTGGACTGTGATAAATAACCATCTTTAAATTCAAGTTCTTTAAAACTATATAATAATACATTAGTTGTTTTTATGACTATTGTGGTGGTACATGTATCGTAATCACAATGTTAATTAGCTAATCAGTTAGTCACGATGAATCATGCCTAATATTTATAATTTTTTATCATTGTACATGTAAGTATTTATGTAGTAACGGAATCATAATATTGCTCAAATTTTTCTATTGCACCCCCAGGTTACGTTTTACATTAGTTAATAGAAAAAGAATGGAAAATACACAACAACATAGTTTAAAAGTTTTTAAACGTACTCCGAAGTGTTGGCGAGATAATTGATTCATCATACCCCGTAGAATTATGGGAATTTCGCCTAGTAATAATATAATGTGCATTAGCCATCTTTTATACTGCACAACTATTTCTAAACATTATGAATAATTGTGGGATTTAGTTGTCGTTTCCCCAATTTATAATAGTATATTAGGCCAGTGTTTGCGAAAGTGGGGTTTGCGAAAAAAAGTTGGGGTGTCACAGAAGAAATTGATTACAGATCATTCGGTATGTTCACTACTCATACCCATTCTTTGAAATTGTTAAGTGCAATAGGGGGCGCAGACGAACATTTTTGAGAAATACTGTAATAGACTCTGTAGGTTGTGATAATTGGTGAACAATTTTATCGTAATATTTTCAAAATTCAATTCAACTACCGATAGTATATCCTTATGACACAAATTATTAAAATATTTTGTACGGTTATAATACTTACAAACTAGTATGGCCACTACTATCGAACAAAATAAATCGTTAGTTGCGCAATTATCCAATAAAAACGAATATACTTACGTTATAACACCATTCACAAGTCAAACGAATGCGAAGATGAATACACCAAGTAACTATTTTAATCACTTATATCTCTGAGAAAATAGCTACCCTTATTCACGAATAGCAAAATTAAATGTAAATGCACATAATTGCTATTACTACGCCATTAATCCAGGCATGACTAGTAATTTCGTAACAGTAATTAAATTCACGTTATGTATTATTTGTTTCTTCATTGCCTACGTTCTATTCAATTGTATTTAACGACTAGTTTTTCAAGTTATTGACTTCTTCTGTTGATTCTGGTTTTCTTGAGACTTAGACGACTCGTACCATCGTTTTGGAAGTCTACTAGGTAGTATGCTTCCTCTTGGTTACCGTTTCTTGATATTTTCAGTAGTCTTTATCTCCCATCCATTCGAAGTGGGCGTTCCACATTATTATTGTTTGGCGTGTCCAGCTTACGATTTTCTGTTTGTCGCATTCTTCTAATATACTATCACTTCTTACTCTATCCCATAGTGTTCTTTGTTTCATCTCTGTTGTTCTGAATGCCCTTTTTGTTCTTGTAGTGTTCTCTCAGGTGTCAGCTCCATAGTTTAGAATTGGTCTTACGCAGGCTTTGTATATGCGTACCTTACTTTCCGTTCTTATATATTTGTTTTGCCTTATTAGACGATTCATATAACCCGAGACTGAGACGGCTTTGTGTACTTGGCACATAATTTTTTCACAGTTATATATACACCAAGATATTTACATGTCATAACTTGTTTCATAGTGGTGTTGTTTATTGATAGTTTACATCTTACTGGGTTTCTCGCGATTGTCAGAAATTTTGTTGTATAAGTGGAGATTACCAAATTATATGTTTTGCATACTAAATTTAACTTGTAAAGCATTCATTGGAGGTTGACTTTTTCTGCGTCCTGTTTGTTTGTTTAATCTCTACCCATTTTATATATTTTCGTTCCTCTTCTTCTCTTATTCTGTTCTCACATGTTTTTCTCAGTCTTGTAATTTTTTCATGTTCCTCTAGTTTCGTATACTCTTCTTCGATTTTGCGGTCGATATATGGGTCGTAACAATGTAAGCTGTCCTTCTATAATTATCTGGTTTATCGGGTCTATTTGTAAGTTTTGTTTATATATTTCGTTACTTATTTTATCTCTTCTTGCCAGTTTATCAATTCTTCTTGAAAATCTCATTTCCATGGCATTTATCTATTTATATTTCTGTCACTTCTATGCATTATTTTGGTCTGATTACTTTTATTGCTATATCTTTTTTTCTAAAGAATGTCGGTTTTTCGTCTTTTTTCCCAATCTCATTTATTTCTTTATCTATACTATCGTTCTTTTCTATTATCGTCCCTAGATATTTAATGCTTTGTACCTGTTCTATTTTCCTTCCGTTTAAGGTTATTTGATATACGTTTTGTTTCCTCTATATTTATATTCATGTTGATTTTTGTTTATTCCTTTGTTTATTACTTTTATGTTTTGCAGCAGGTCTTCCTTTATTTGTTTCCGCAACTAACGCCATGTTGTCTCCGAACATCAATTTCGAAATCGTTATCTTCATTTTCCTATAGCCCATGTTTATCGACTTTGTTTTCGTTTTTTTCATTACTGCATCTAGTACCACTGTATAGTAGCTTGTAGTATCCTTGTTTAAACCTATTCTAGTTGTTAACTCCCTTGAGTTTGTTCTTATTATATATTTATGGTCTTTGTACATTGCATATTATATGGTTATTTATATTGTGCCTCTATCTATTCGTTTCTTTTCCAATTTCTTTCATATGTATTCCCTTCTCACTCAGTCAAATGCCCTTTTCAAGCCTATGAAGCATATATGGATATCTCTATTTTTATTTATGAATGTTTCATTTATTATTATTAAAATATAAGGTCTCGGATGCTTGTTCCCCTCCTAAATCCGCATTGTGTATCGTCTTTGGTCTCGTTGGTCTTATACTTTATTTTCTTCTCCATGATAGTCAGTTATTTTCCCGGTATGCTGTTAAACGTGATTGCAGTTTCTCTTGTCTCATTATATTACCAGCTTAACAATTAAAAAAAAACTGCTGCGGTAATAGCAATAAGTAGAGTGACGATAGTATATGGCCATGGTTAGTTTGTGGTAGATAGTTATAGGACTATCGATTTATTGTAGTCGCTATGGTTACACTTTCTATTGGATTGGTATATAATTATCAAGCATTGAAGGAATAAATAGACTAAAAAGGACCAACATGTACTAAAATAAACCAAAAATAGAATAAAATGAACTAGAATAGACTAAAATTAACCAAAATTCAATAAAACTTATTAAAATGGAGTAAAATGAAATGCAATGGACTAAAATGGATTAAAAGTGGTGTATAATTATCAAGCAAATCAGTAAAAAAAAAATCGTACATGTTCGGCTTTATTTTTGTCGGTGAGTTCGTGAGGTATCCACTTTCCTATACCTTTCCGAGCCTTTTGAGACGACGTGGTCCACATTGAAGTTTGAAGTTGTCAAGCATTCGTCCTCTTCCACGGCTGTTTCGTAATCCAATAGTTGACCTCTTCCTGGCTTATCTTTAGTTATTCATAATATATTACATTAGTTTTAGGTTTTCGTACTTCGGAGAACGGTCGCTTAAAATCGACCGCACTATTTTTCATCGTAATCAATTTCCTTTTTGCGTTGAGATTTTACTCTTTATGGGAAACCATATTCATTTATATACACGAAAAACTATTTTCTGACGTGAAAATTATGTCAAAAGCGGCCGCTTTTATACGACCGGTTCCGAGGTTAAATCGAAAGATACTCAAAATAATTTTAGATACCTTCATAAAATCATAACAAAATAATCTGACTTGGCACAGCGGGGCATAATCGTACCCTTTGAAAATTGCTAAGGGCCCAGGTATGAATATGAAATATAAGCCCCCAGGGGTAATAATACACGCAATCCCCATTGCTGGGTATGGCGACGACGGAGCGGTTTAATATCACCATATTCTTTCTTTATTCTTCTCTTCTTATTGTGCCTTCTCTTTACGGGGGTGGTGATCATCATGTATATTTTGGTTTTATTTACAGCGGCTCCAAATAATTTAATTTTTTCGTCTTTAGTGATTTGGGACGCTTTCTATTGCCGATATGTATTCACCTTGCTGTTGATCGTCAAATATTAGTCGGGTATATTCCTTCCATGTCTTCAGATTTTCTTCAATATCTATGATAAGGTTTCCTTTTTCATCCATGTGTCATTAAGGGGTATTTGACTTGCT
The DNA here is from genome assembly GCA_963942505.1 of Lordithon lunulatus. Taxonomy (NCBI): domain Eukaryota; kingdom Metazoa; phylum Arthropoda; class Insecta; order Coleoptera; family Staphylinidae; genus Lordithon; species Lordithon lunulatus. Next base: position 41,492,669 of record OZ012668.1, read on the forward strand.
TGTATCTGCTGGTCATTTCTTTGACTCTTTTATGCATCTTGAAGGTGCTTTTCGTATTGGCAATACGAAATTGACAGGCTGTCAATTTCGCTTTGTATCCGTTAGTATGTTTCTTTAAGTTTTTTTTTCTTCAATTAGTTTTAATATGTGGTCTGTCATCCTCTTTCTATTACTTTTCTTTAGGTGTGTCTCTCAAAAGTTACAAAACACGGACAATATCGCATCGTGGAGCTGACGTACACTCAAACCACAACCCCGTGATCACCATACTTAGATTAAAACTAAAAAAAGTAATCAGAAAAAATACCAAAACAAAAAAAAGTTAGATCTAAAGAAACTGAACGACCCTGTAAAGACAGCGTATACTAATTTTTTCTCTACGTTGGCGTTGGTTCGTTGCGTTGTGTCGTACTTCTTATTTCTTTACAGGGTCGTTCAGTTTCTTTATTTCATTGTCCTCTTTATCGGCCGTCGAAGCGTATGCTTCGCGGAGAATTTTAGTCATCAGCATCTGAAAAGTATATTTTTCCGTTTTTAGTCCGTGATATGCCGCTATTTAGTTTCGCTCATTACAAAGATTTTTATGTTTTTTTTTAACATTCTCATTTGTAGCCTGATAATCTTGCTTTCGATGTTTTTCTCCCGATGATTTCTTCTCCTATGTGGGGGGGATGACCGAGGAGGCCCTGCGTTGTGTTTTTCCTCCCCTGTCGGCTCTTGATATCCGATGTTCATGATCAGTAGTGTTATAAATTTTGTTTTTGGGATTCATGATAGCTAAGGAGCCCTCAATGCAGTGGTCTTCCATTGCCTTCTGTATTCTGATGACGTCGATTATTCTCGAGTCAAACGTTTATGTTTTGTTAAATTAGTGGATGAATAGATACTCTTCGCACATTTCCATATGTAGTTAAAACTAGTTTTAGCGTGTTTAGCAGACATGTTGATTGAATGATTGTCAAGAAATGAGAACATTTCACACTATGAAAAACTGGATTTCCCATATGACCTTTTAAACATAATGACGAAAGAAATTAACACATCATTTTTTAAAACATAGTTAAATTGAAATACTAAAATGATACAACTAACCCCCTAGGAGGAAAGTTAAACGCAATCTGGCGGCATCAATTAGCAATGCACACCCATATAGTAATAACCGTCAACATGCTCATGCTATCAGGATCACCGGGTAGTGCCCTCTATAGAATAATATTCCAACACAGTACTTGACAGAGTGATGAGATCTAATAAGATCGATATATAACTGTGTAGATTACTAAGAGGTGGATTCGCACTTGTATATGTTTTATAAGATTGTCCTTGTACTGATATCTCAAGCACTCTGGTGGAATATGTAGTATTTTATCAATAACTTTTCATTCTTTCTAAATAAATACCGCATTGCTGCTTGAGATGCTGTAATATATTTTCAAGGAAATTCATGACGCAGTGGTTTGATTTAGTTCCTTCCCTATAAATGTATCAAAGGAACGTTTTATAATTTGTATACCTCTCATTTTTAGGTCCATGATTGGAGAACCAACAAACTTCCAACACACTGCCCACATAGGTAGCAGAGACGTAGAAATGCCAAATGATCAACTCACTGCCCTCCAAATGCAAATGCAAAGTAAAGGTGGATATGACTCATCTTATCGGGTAATTTTCATAAATTCTAAAGCATTTCTACCAACTTTTGTGTAAATCCAGGAGTTTTTTACCAACTCTGAATGCTTGCCATCAGAGGGTTATTTCGAATCTATATGTGGACAACCACAGTAAAGTAACACACAGATATTTCAATGAACGATTTATTATAACAGTAGTACTATGTAATCATTTAAATTTCAGGATCCAGACTGGTGCAACTAATTTATTTCAAACATGGGTCAACATTGGGTTATCCTTCATGGGAAACGAGGACTTATTTATTACAAGCAGACACCCCTCGTTCCAAATCAAGCATGAAAAGTGATCTTTAACGCAATTTCATCGTCTTTTTATTAACATTATTTATGGAGTAGATTTTTATCAGGGAGTTTACAACTTGATATTTCGTTTGTGCTGTATTATTTCTTTTGAATAGTGCCATGCATATTCGATAACCATATTATTTTTATTGACTGAATTAATGGCAAACAGTGTTCGTCGGAACGATCTGTAGTTATATTGTACATATTTCTTTTTGTGAATAATGTTTATTTTTTATGAAGACGGATTTTAATTTCTTCCCGGATTTTTTTTGTTGTAAATATTTTGCGTATGTGTCATATATGAGAGGTTTCTTAGGTTGTGCTCATATTTACCGTGCCAAAAGCAACCGTCGCAAGGTGTTATATTCCTATTTGTTAAATGCATTTTCATGGTTAAATCATTTTGTTGCAATTAACAATTCAACTGAACCGATTCCTTTTGTAATGGGGTTTTTAACACGGTGTTGTTCATGAATATGTGATACCTACTATTTATCAAAACTAGTAACTAATAGCAATAGTCAAGCCTTATTATACTGATCAAAAGATGTTTCGGAAAAAATGCCTTAATCGAGTAAAAAAGACTTGTTATAATAATTCGCTATTTTTGCACAATTGTAGCGGTAAGCACAAGTATTATACAAAAAATATTTATTGTACTTAAAACTGTAAGCTGAATTGCATTTGTATATTTGTATTATGTTTAAATTATATATTAAATAATTTTTAGATTGTTATTTTACTTTTCATAACTAAGATGTATTAATTATATAGACTGATTTGGAAGTTCTGTCCATGTGCATACAAAAAAAACATGGCAAAATTTACAGAATTTCAATGCTAATAATTGAAGTTTTGAAAGTTTTTTGTTCACTGTAATGCAATCAGATTTTTAATTTCCGAAAACAGCAGTACTGTTAAGGTAAGTATTGTTATCGCGAAAAAAATTGACTTTTCTTTATGTTTAATAATAATAGTCTAAATAGTATATTTTTGGAAAATGCCTGTCTGTATGTGTGTGTTTGGATATACGGATGTCTGCCAACAAAATTTCTGTATAAGGCCGAATGGATCGGAACCGAATTTGAACATCGGCTGTGAAAGCGAGCTGGGATGACCTGTGAAAATTTGAGCAAAATCGGTACACTAACAGAGAGAAAAAAACATTTCCTACTACGTCCTGTCGCCTCATTAGTGACTACTCCAAAAATGTATGCGCGCAAACCAAATGCCTTCCCGGCGGTAGCATACGCAAGGAATTATTTTATAAATAGTTGTGCATACAAGGCGTAAAAAAATTGAGATAACTAAATTTTTTTTAAAATTATTTGAATAAAAATGGAATCATACTATTAGAGGCTGAATAATTTTGTTTCCGAGACTTGTTATCCTTCAGTCAACTTATTAGACAGAAAGGGGCATCGTATTTCTATGAAATAGCGTGGATTCGCGTTACTTGATAACTCCAATTCTGTGTCTATTTTTATAGCTTATTTTGCAGTTTTCTCTCTGTAACACGTGTCGGTCGCAATGTGTAGTGTTGATTGGACGAGCCAAAAAGTCTTTATATCTTATCGTTGCGAAGAGAATTGTAGCGTTTTTACAAAATGGCCGGAGGCAATGTAAACCCGCAAAAAAAATGTTAGAGTGATCCTCTGTGGTGTACAAAAGGTGCTATCAGGAGATTCGTCTGATGACCAGAATACCATGATTCGGGCGAAACAAAAAGTCGAATTCATTGTAAATGTTAATTTGTTGTTTCTGATTAAATAATAAAAACCGAAAAACAATCCAATTTTGAATATAAAATTCAGCCTAGATAATACAATACAATAGTTTACATTTCGAAAATTTAAGCTCAAAAATTAATTTAAAAAACAATATTAACTTTACAATGTGACCTCATTTTTTTGCACGTCAGTGTATATACTCTCCGCCATAAATAAATAAACACCCAGTAAACGTCGATGTATTTTGATGAAAATTTCAGAAATCGTGGATTTTATTCCTTTTATTAAGAAACCATGAAAATTTCAGCAAAATACAATTAAGATTAATGAAGTTGGCGATGTCCGCTGAGATTAGCCGAGATGACTTCCACCATAATACTCCTAAATTTAGTTTTTTAAGAACAAGATAGAGCAGTTCATGGCAACTGCATCTCTATGTAGTTCTAAATCGACCAGCTGTGCCCTCTCGTGATATCTCCCAGGGCCAGAGCCCTCGTACTCTGTCCCGTTGAGAAAACCGCCAATCACCTCGTCTTTCGATGATTTCTACGACGCCTAAGGTCATACCGATGAAGAAGGCTTATAAGTCCATAGATTGATCCTCAGACAAAGTCCTTAGCGTAGTTCTTCGCCGGATAGGCCAAAAATCAAACTCTAGAGTATTTCCAATGATGATGCTAAATTTACCAATTAACCCCAGCCGAATGACAAATTTTCGAGCTACAAAATATCTGGATCTCCTACCTCGTCACGGTGGTATATAAACTCAAATCTTTAGACGTTGGACAGTGACATCGACGCCAAACGTTTGGTAACTCTGCTTTAAATTGCCTGGGAGGATCCTCTGGAAACCATGGAGTGTGATGTGTAAGGGCAGGGCTTTAAAATCGCCCTGAGACGTCTGAAAGCGTGGCCGTCACCGCGCAGACTAACTGTGGAGGAAGTAGCCGGCATAGTCTGCGAGCTATTCTCCGATACGGATGAGACCAATGATGAGCCGATAGGAGACCCCAGCTACAGACCGGGCCTTCCGGATCTGGCACCAATCACGGTAGATGAACTGGCTGCGGCTGCTAAGACGATAAACAACAACAGAGCCCCGGGATCTGATGGCATAACGCCGAAAGCGGTGAAGCTGGCGGCTGAGCGGTTCCCGAACAGGAAACGATGAACGAGACAATGAGGTATGGAAGAGGGCGAGACGCGTGTTAATCTCCACGCCAGATAGGACACAAGGTAGCCCAGTAGCAGATCTTTATGTATGCTGAACGCAATGCGCAAATTGTTAGATTACCTGGTTTTGGGGAGGACCCCCATATTAAGAAAGCTTCCGGGGGGCTGTCGTGGCAGCCCCGTATTGCTGCCAGGAAAGTCAACTATACAGACCTTGCAAGATGTCGTCAGGGATCTGTCGTGGTGGTAGCTAACCGGACCCGCGAGGGAAAAGGGAGAGGCGGATGATTTGCGCGCTGGTGACAATAGACGTTACGAATGCTTTTAATACTGTCCACTGGGGGAAAACGTTGCAAAGATGTGGAGAGATTGACGTACCTGTGGATACCAAGAGACTTATTGAAAGCTACCTGACTGATAGAAAACTGATAGTGGAGAGCGAGTCAGAGGAAAAGCGCATGCTACTGAACTGCGGCGTTCCACAGGCATCGACCCTGGGCCCACCCTGTGGAATATAATGTACGATACTATTCTGAAAATACCTCTGAGGGATCGACCCTGATAGGTTATGCGGACGACATAGCCCTAGTGGCTACGGGCAGATCCGAGGAAGCGAACAGCGACCTGGAGGGCTTGAGGCATTGTCGAAGAAAAAACGGAAATTAAAGTTGAAATTATGCCTGCTGTACGGCATCGTGCAAATTGGCATCAGTTAACCGAGTTTGACCGTGGCAGAATAATCGGTCTACGAGAAGCCGATTATCAATTCGTGATGTTGCTGCTCGCGTTGGGTGCCACAATTTCGCTGGTGGCGAAGATGGTCAGAAAATAATTAGGAACGACGAGGTTTGCGTCCAGAACGTTCTAGACGTACCACTAATCGTGGATCGTTTTTCATCATGGAGAGGATTAATTGATCATCAAATCTACTTACGATCGACGTTCGAAGAGTACGATCTTGTGGTGGACTCAGATCATACCGACCATTGCTTTGTTTACCTCTAACTCCACGCAATCGTACTGCACTGCGACAATGGTGTAACGAAACGTTGCATTGGAACATAGTCATCTTTAGTGACGACTTCCGATTTTGTTTATGGGCTCATGTTGGTCCAGGTTGGTTAGAAGACGTCCTGGAACAGACGCAATTTGCCGTTTTCTGTACAACGACATACTGCTCTCACTCAAGGTGTGATGGGCTATATGCCATGGGAACAGATCTTCTCTAGTAGTTATTCAGGGAACATTAAATGCAAATCGGTACATTAACAACGTGCTTCAACCAGTACTTCTGCCATATCTGCAAGAAATAGAAAATCCATTTTTCAGCAAGATAAGTTGCGACCGCATACTGCAAGGGATGTTATGGAGTTACTACATACTGCTAATGTTGATCTGCTTCCATGACCTTCTCGTTCGCCACTTATCACTAATCGTGGGATATGGTAGGACGGAGGATACATTGAATTACAGCCGCCCCCAAACAATGTAAATGCCATTCAACAACGGATAATAGAAGCAGACTAGCATAGATTCGCTCATTTCAAGCATGCCTAATTGGCTAGCTGAATGTGTAAGAAACAGAGGAGGGTAGACGCATTATTAATGTTAACAATAATTGTATCTTGGTGAAATTTCCATCGGTTCTTACTAGAAATAAAATACACGTTTTCATTTCATCAAAATATATCAGCGTTTACTGGGTGTTCATTTATTTCTAATGGCGACTATATAATATAATATATAATTTAACGAAATATTGTTAGATATTGATAAGATAATTGGCAAGCATCACAACACCCAGACCTAATTTTTTACCTGAAATTAAAAAAAGTTAAGGCTTAGTTTACTTCTATTAGTTGCTAAACATGCACATAAACATTAATATCGTATTTTAGATTTTTGTAAAAAGAAAAATGTCGTTTAGTGTCTGGATAACTAAACTAGATAGAGGGTTGCTGTTTGTTGCATTAAGTTGCTTCAGCTGGTTTCTATACGACTAACAACAGTATCGGTGGTGAAAGTCATTTTCCATCAACCACGTAAAATATATCGGGTTTTTCCTCAACAACTGATGCTCCCTGTATAGAAACCACCGAACTGAAGCGAATACAATAAACCGGAAGCCTTATCTCCTTCAGCTATCGAGTTACAGTTCAAATAGGCGGTTTCAACACGATTTATCGAGATACACATAAAAAACTAGGGTCAGGGCATAGGTGGTGAACGTCATATTTCTTCAATAATGCAAAATCTAACGGTGTTTACCACAACTACTGATGCTCCCCGTGCAGAAACCACCCAACTGCAACCCCCTGTGTCTTATCGAGACAGTGCAAAATAAGGAAAATGACATTCACCACCTATGCCCTGATACGAAAAACCCGCCAAGTTTTGCATGGTTGAAGAAAAATATCGTTGCATGGTTGAAGGAAAATGACGTTTGACTCCTTTGCCCTGACCCTATTTTTTCTGTACTCGATAAGTCGTTTTGTAAACTGTATCTCGATAACTAAGAGGTAGATGGTTGCATTCGCTTCAAAATGTTAACAATTTTATAAAAAGTTTAAAATTAAATTACGCACAAATTTATTTAAAACAAATGATTTGTGAGAAATATCTCAAATTTTTATTCAATATTAATTAACTAATTCATTCGAAAAGACGTGTGGTGGCCACACCAGATATTTTACATACAATTCGGGACGCCAGAACTGTGTCACCCAGTTGCTCTGAAATCATTCCCTGTTCCGAACAAAGCCTGGAGCACTTGATACCCATCAGGAGTGATTTCAGAACAGTGTAGCCGGTCACAACTGCGTCTATAGAGTTCCGTATATTTTGTTCATCTATGGTTCATGTTTTGCCAACAAATAAAGCATCTGCCGACTTGTTTTATGGAATAGAATTACTACTAATCAAGTAGTAGTAAATATTAATTGCCTATAGGTGAGTAAATAAAAGCCCTTCTGCTATCATTTACTTTAATCACAAATAAAATAAATATATGAAATATAGGACGAAGGTTTATATGAATAAGCATCACTTTTGTATTTTTATTAGAAATATTTTGTTTCACCTATCCACAAGGGATTTATTAAATTCAAAATAATGTCATTAAGACTAAAGGTGGTTTTATGCTGACATACAATAGGACATGAGGTATCCGTAGAAAAAAGAAATACTTTACACCGTTTATAATATAAGAATAAACACTTCAAGATAAGTCATAAATTTGAAATTTTACATGTTTGTAGAGTTTAAGTCTAACAATAGAAATGTACAGCGGTTACAACGTCAAAATTCGCAAAAAAATATAATGGAAAATATCCCTCTATAATTAGATAATTCCTTATTTAATTTCAACATATACCCACCTTTATTCCGGACATGAAATTACTATTTGCGCAACTGTTTAGTTAAACAAATAAATAACTATTAACAACTGAATCGTACATAAATATAATTTAAAAATATTGTACACTTTTCTAAATTCATAAATAATATAAATGGTCAGTCATAAATATATATATAATCAATACATGTGTAAAGTTATGCGTCACTTTTCTGAATTCAACCCAAAGCAAAATATCTTGTAAAAAGAAGTCTGAAATTTCATCCACTTTCTCACATTTAAGAATAAATTAAGTCGCTGCAGACAAAAACAAAACGCGGGCTGAATCAAATACAGCAGATTCCGCTTATTTTGGAACAAATCGGGAAGATATATTATTAATTAGGATCAGGACTTTACGGTTTGTTGGAAGAAAAGAGGTCTTCCAATTAACCAGAATCCACTGTAATTTAATTCCGTTCTGGATGGTAGTACAGCTACAAACACTTACCATAGGATAGATCCATTGTTACCATAGGATAGATCCATTGTGAAACATCCCTTTCATTCGCCCCAAACTATTAAATCAGGCTTATTGCAATACTCCTACTGATGTGACCAACTTTAAGAGTTTCGGAATACGCCAAATAGTCTACAGATATATTCTAAATATAAATGGGACATTTGTTAAAACAGGCCCATAGTAAAGAAGCATTTATATGTATTTGATATACAGAATATTTCTGGATTACTGCCTAGAATTTTATTTTAAATTGTAACTCTAATAAAAAGTTTTACTTCATATAGAAATCCTATTGCAATAGAGAAATTAGATTTCTGGGTTGTAGAATTTAAGGAACTATGAAAATAGGCAGAGAACAGTAGTTTTCACTTTAGACCAAATATGTTATAAGAAAAACTTGTTAGTAGCAAAAAGTCTATATCCAAAATTTCAACATCCTATTAGTCATGTTTTAAATAGATCAACTTGTTTTAAAATTCTAGGAATCTGCATAAATGCCTAGGCGTAGTACAATAAGCCTTATTTTACATTTCACCTACGACATATTTTAGACATAAAAAGTGACGCAATTGTTTTAAACGCATATAAGAAAATATAAATCACTCCAGTTCCATTCACCATTACAAGTGATGTGTCAGATTTAGCATATTTTCGTAGATTAAGTTGAAAATTGTATATTGATGTTGAAGACTCTGCTCCCAATAATCTCATAATATTACTACAATACAATATAACATGATCAAAGTTCAATTGTCTGCGGAACTATTCATTATTTTATTTTCATTCCAAATTATTAGTTTAAAATTTACCGGCACAACGGGGTTTCATTTCGAAGACGCAAGGTACTTAAAAATGTGTACTCCCCAGAAAAAGAATTGATTGTTGTTGACATTACTTGATTAATTCGACTGCCTGTTGTAATTTTGAAATTTTAATTGAGTAGTGATAGGCGCTATTCAATGCTCTGTACTATTGATAGTTATCACACTATAGATAACAATCAACTAGATACTATCGGATCTAAAAAGTATCGATGGTCCAATATGGAATAAAAACTATTTGTAGTTCGATACCATGACTAAAATTTTCCACAACGCTATATAAAAGTAAACTTTTTACCTGCAAAAGTAGTGTTGTTCTAAGATAAGATTTTCTTCATTTCTTATCTCCGCGCCGGGCGCCACCCTCATGACAATGGTGCTCCTCTTCAGTTAAGCTGGCAATTAGACTTATTACCTCATAACCTGTTCTCAACATTTTCTTTTGATGGGTTTTCGACAATTGATAGTCGCCATCACTAAAGGTGAATTTATACTGAGTAAAAATAATAACTTAGACAAAACAAATCAGTGGAATAAGGAATATTTTTAATTATTTATGCTCATAAAATAAAAATATTCACTTGCCATTTTGTTCTTAGTACCTATTTTGTCACAATAAACAATATTATAGGAAATAACCTTCCGATATTAACTCCTTATATATTATTTTGTCAGCATATAAATACATATAATTGATTTGAATGTGATTGTGGCTATTTATTATTTATAGCCATTTGAGGCTTGTGCCCTACATACAGTGGGGTCCCTGGGATTCATGTGCCCCCCTTTAAGATGGCACTGACTTAGCCTCTTTATGGTATACAGATCAGGAATGATTTATATTTCATAGTAGTCTAACTTCTCTTACTTAAAAACTAAAACATAATCTCAATATAACATTTAAATCCCAAATCTGTTTAATATAAACGAATTGTTAAGGGAACCGAGATGATTTTATAAAAATCAGGAACATTTGGAAACATATTAATTTTTATGCATTTTTAAATGCCTAACCAGATGGGCTTTCTGTGAAAACCTCTTGTTACAAAATTCGCACAAAAACGCTTTTTCGCCCGTATGTACCAACATGTGTTGGTACAGTTGTCCTTTTGTTGAAAATGCTTTTCCACATTGATCACAGTGGTAGTTTTTAACACCTGTATGTATTTTAATATGTGTATTTAGATTACTAGAGCTAGCAAAACGTTTAGGACAGTACGTGCAACCATAAGGTCGCTCAGACGTGTGTATTGCTATCGTATGTTTGGTGAGTTGTTGGGCAGTTGCAAAGGCTTTACTGCAAGCAGCACATACATGATTCTTTTCGCCAGTGTGTGTCCTCATGTGTGTATGCAAGTGGCCCCCATTAATAAACCGTTTATCACATAAATGGCAGACGTAAGGCCGTTCTCCTGTGTGTATCCTGATGTGGTGTACTAGGCCTGGTTTGGTGCGGAATACTTTTCCGCATGTATCACATTGGTGATCCTTGGGTGGCTTTTTCGGTTTCGGATGATCACTGCTCTCGCTTATCACCAATGCAATATCCTCAACTTTTAAATCGTGGATATCGCCACTTTTCAAATCACTTAATTCAAGTTCAGTTAAGTCATTCTTATCAATTGCCTGCATGGATGTGCCTGCTTCTAGTTGCACCGTTTCTAAAGCTTGCAACTGTGCTTCTGATATTTGTTGGGAAGTCTGCAGGACGTTCTCGTCCGGTATTTCTACACCTTCCAATTCATTGCTGTCGATTACCATTGCGTTGTCTTCAATCAGTTCACCGGAATGAGTTGTCTGTTCGTAGGTGATGCCCGAGTTTGGATCCTTTTTAATTTCGATGTACCTGGAGAGATCTTCGGATTGAGAAATTTGCTCGAAACATTGCCGTAGTTTGCTGTCTGCACTTTCACATTGTGATTTGAATTGGAATGCAATGTTTAGTTTTGATATGCATTTGTGGCATATGAAGGGCGGTAAACCATCTCCATCCATTACCTGAAAATTATATTATTTAACAACTTTGTTGTAGATCTACATAACAATATAAGCAACATAATTATTATCCTGTTATACTAATATTATTTATTATTATTATTAAATTGTTAGGATTTCAGGTAATGCATTGCATTTGCATCATTTATATATTGATCTAAAATAAGTAACTTGTATAATATAATAATATTATCCTATTTTCTATTATCCGAAGTTACTTATTACAGGATGGAGAAGCTTGTATATCCAATCTTGTTACTAACATAATTATAAATAATAAGAAAAGAGAGAGTACAGCTATGTATCTGGTACTGCTATAGTACTGTATGGAGTAGACCAGGCACGGCGAACCATACGATACATATACACATATGATAAAAAAATTGGCGCGTGGTCCATTTTTTTGTATTTGAAAGGCGATACGCTTTCCATAACCAAAAAACGAACGATAATTATAAAACAAAAATATCCAATTAACATTTTTTGAGGAAATGACAAGCTTATCCACAAGAATAAAAGATCTACCTTTGGCCAGAAATTCTGAGAAAGTTAGAATCTAACTTGGCTACAAATCTAACTTCACAGCAATATGGATATACGTTCTTCTGAATTGGTTCTCTGTCTTGATGAGTACAGACATAACTGGATCAGCCCATTTGGCGATTTGCATTCGTTTTTGTGTTGGGAATAATATTAAAAGAATATATAAAAAATATTTGTATTGTGATGGTATTAAGGAGAAGGAAGTTGAGTTTCGTAAAATTGTACTTTTATTGATGGAGCAGATGGTTTGAGAGGCGAATGCAATCATAAGGCTATTAAAAATATTAATCGGTGACTCAGTCAGGTTTCCATTATTCATCAACAGTTTTTTGTTCAAAATCGAATTTAAGTATTGAAAAATCTTGTGACCAAAATAGTGAAGTTTATATATGCTCACACTTTAAATAAGAGGAGTTGCTAGCTAAAGTAATCTCAGTTTGTACTGTTCGATGGTTAAGTAGTGGAAAATTCAACAAATAGTCGTTGACGAGATGATATTAATCTTTTTTGCAGACTGAGAAAACGATAAAAAAATTTCTTGAGTTGTTGGATATTGAATGGCTTTCCAAATTGATCTTTTTCACAGATTCGTGGTCACATTTGAATGATTTAAATTTAAAACCGCAATTTGCTAACAAAACAATTATTGTTACGTTTGATTTGATGGAAGCATTCACAGGTAAATTGCATATTTTCAAACGTGGATTTTTAGTCAAATGCATTCAAGTATTTTCTAAATAATAATAATATAAAAATTATAATAATATATAAACATATTTGCGAAACACATGAAAAATCCGATCACACAATTAACAAATTTATTTTGTGCAGTTATCGCTGGATTAAGAATTTTCCACACGAGTTCAAGATTTTCTATTTCTAAACCTTAAAAAAACGTAATAATTTATTTTGTATCATAAATTTGGAGAATTGAATTGCATTTATTGATTTTCAAGGTAGCACTATTTGTAAAGAAACGTTTGCAGACTTAAGACAAGAACTGCAAATTGTTGAAAATGATAGATTGTATATATAATATATTGTTTACAAATAATGCAGAAGAAGACATAATAAAAAATACTAGCACGTAAAGTTAAATGGTCTAGAATTAATATTTTTTAGCTTTCGGAATGCAACCCTAATAAGGTTCGCCATCTCTGAAGTAGACGCATGGGGTAGTCTGAAAGAGGGATGATAGAAATAACACAAGAGCAATTTCTAAGAAAAGTCACATTGTGTTACAGAGATGGTATTGGTACCAAGGAAAACATAAGATGAGAATGCGAGAAGAAACAGAAAGAAAAAACATTAAATAGAAAGGGATTAAACAATTAATACTAGCCAGGAAGAGATGGGGGAGATATAAACATAAAATAAATAGACACAATCTAGACAAGGAATAGAAGGATGGAAAGGATACAAAAAAGAGAGTAACAACATGAACAAACAACACAGAATAGGATGCCATGAAACGTACAAAATGAAATAAATGTAGAAATGTACATAATGTATATAATATATAAAAGTAACCCAGCTCAGTGGCCGAGTGGTTAGAGGCGTCGTCCGTCTCGTACTGAGTCTGAGTTCGATCCCCAGCGGGGCGAATTTTCGCGAATCACCTTTCTCAGTTTTTCTGTGAAGTGAAGGTAAATACCGGGTGATTAAACTCCTCTGAGGCTTTCCCTTGACCGGCAGAAAAACCTCACGGCTGATAGCCCTATTAAAATAAAAGTTTTTTATATAAAAGTAGACCCTTACACAAATAATACGGTAGATAGGCATTCGATTAAATAAATAAAATATAGATACCAGTATTTGAGGATAAAAATAGAGAAAGATAAAATGAAGAAACCAAAAACAAGTAGTAAAGAGTAAAGAAATTACGAAAATAATAAAGTATAAGATATACAACATGGTTATCCAAAGTATTGTACTCTACGGAGCAAAGCATGAGGATGGACAGAAGGTGACAAAAGAAGACTGGAGGCTGTAGAGATGGATGCCCTAAGAAGATCCTATATCTGAACAGTGTTTCCCAGAGTGGGCGATACCACCGTTACAGGACGTTTCAAGGGGGTAATAGCAGCTAGTGGAATTAGGAAGACCTGAATACAAATAGTGAACAAACTTGGAAATGTATGCTGCAGAATATGAAGGTTGTATAGGGCACACAACACAAGGATTAAGGAATTAATCGTCTTGAAGGAATATTTTATTCAGGAAGCAGAATAACGCCAACTTATCTGGTATGGACACGTGAAAAGAATAACAGATCATCAAATGCCAAAAATTGCGCTTGATCCTTCCAGAAAGCGGGAAATCCTTTGACATAAATTAATTAAATATATATATATATAAAATAAATATGAGAATACTGCCTGTTGGCTGCACAAACTAGAGAACAGGTAATGTAAATATTTATATGTAATATATGAGTTTGATTGTAAACTGTTTTTATTTCTCAACTTAAAGAACTAAGATCTGTAGCAGAATATGATTTGACTGGTGCATCATAATGAACCTAGTTTTTAGTTTGTAGTTCTCTCTATAGAGGTTCATTATCAACATGCACCACCCTCAAGAGCTACTGTATTTGATTTCAATGAAAACCATAACAAAATTGCTTGGTATAAACTTGATTTAGATGTCTTTTGAGATGTGTTCCTCTTAATTATGCTTGGAATAATGAAGTTAGCTTGGGCAAGAGAGCATATAGACTGGAAACTTTAGAGTCCTGGTGTGGTCAATATTCATATAATCAGTATCTACAAATATTGACACTTAACAGTACCAATAATCTCAAAAACACTTCCATCAATTTAAAGAATTCTAGTCATTTCATGGTAGCTTTGTAAACCATATTGTCATATCTTTTAATGGATTAACCAATTATTTGACATAGTAATTTGAGTGGTCAGCTATACCAAGATGATGTTATTAGCAATATTGTTCCAAATGTGTATGCCATCTCTTATATATGTATATATGTTTTATTTTGTATGTAATGTAAGTAGATACAACAGAGTAATTCAAGGGCACATATTCATTTAGAAGAAAGAAGTTTTTATAGGAACTTTATTTATATTTATATATGTGTTCTGGAATAATAATGTCCTTATTTTCCTTGGGAATTTGAATGAGTAGTGATTTCTCCCAATGTATATATAGTAATGATTGTACAAATTACAACAGCACCATTAGAGATTACTTTGATTTTATAGTCTGATAATGTTAGACCTTGTAGAGGTCATGCAGTAATACATAATTTAAGGTCACTTGTTCAATAGTCAGTTAAACTAGCTCAAACTCAGTTTAACACTAAATCCAGTTTAAAGCATCACATATGCTTTAAACTATGTTTAGCATTAAACTCAGTTTAACTAGTTTAACTGACTATTACTAACATGCACTATTAATAACTGGCTGTTAGAAATTAATGGGTTTTTATAAGGGCCATTTGTTCAATAGTCAGTTAAACTAGTTAAATGTACTTTTGAACAACTGGCCCTTACACATTAATGGGATTTCACATTTACAACTACCAGCAATCACTGTTCTGAATTGTGTAGAGGAGTGTTTCTGATGTGGGCTATATTTCCCCCCAGATGAAAGAGGGACTACAGTACCTGCTTGTGCATTTGGAGAGATACTAACTAAAAATTGGTGTGGTGAAAAAATGAAGAAATAAAAATTGTTTGCATTCATAAGGCTCTTAAAAATATATATTGGTGACTAAGTTGTAGGTTTCCATCATTCATCAGCAGTTTTTTTTTGTGAACTTTTACTTTGCATTGGAAAATCTTAAGAAACGTTGTGACCAAGATGGTGAAGTTTATATCTGCTCGCACTTTAAATAAGAGGAGTTGCTAGCTAAAGTAATCTCAGTTTGTACTGTTCGATGGTCAAGTAGTGGAAAATTCTACAAATAGTCGTTGACGAGATGATATTAATCTTTTTTGCAGAATGAGTAAATGATCGAAAAATTTCTTGAGTTGTTGGATATTGAATAGCTTTCCAAATTGATCTTTTTCACAGATTTGTGCTCACATTTGAATGATTTAAATTTAAAACTGCAATGTGCTAACAAAACAGTTATTGTTACGTATGATTTGATCGAAGCATTTACAGCTAAATTGCATATTTTCAAACGTGGATTTTAAGTCAAATGCATTCAAGTATATTCTAAATATTATAATAATATAAATATTCTAATAATATAAATAAAAATTGTTAAATTTCATGTTATATATGCTGTCTAAAAAGAATGGCTTTAAAACTTTGGATAATATCCTTCCAAGAAACTATAGATGTTTGCCATATTAATGTCTGGCCATATCAATTATTAGATGGTTCTTTACTTTATTTATGTAAAAAATATTAATAATTTCTTTCTTTAAATAATTATCTGTATCTTAGCAAATAGTAAATATTAGCTATATTTATTTTATTACATTTGTTACTTTTTTTGCCCCATGTTGTCTATTTATATAGAGCAGTTCAGTTCTAACAAAAAGATTATACATATAAACAATTATATTTATATTAGCTGTCAAAAAATATAAATACATGTAGCATTTGTTATTTTCCTGTGCACTTTGCCAACAGAAATTACTCTGCTGCAAATTAAGTCCGCGTTCAAAAACTTAATTTTATAAATATTTGTAGCTGTATACAGTAGAAAATTGACATGGAAATTATTGAAAAAAATGTAAATAAACAAGATTACCTGCACGGAGGCACAAGCCATGATTAGTATCGAGAAGTGTGGCGGTTTAATGGGGTCAAATATCGGCATCAGTTTGGATCCCTTCTCCAAACAAATCCGGCAAATGTTGTTTATGTTCACAGACAAGTAGTAATTAAGAAGGTCACTTGTTTGCATATTTTTAGAATTATTGTACGCCATGTCTGATAAAACTTATTTCCGACACTAAATCAAATCAAAACCTACTCGCCACGGTTTAATTCCACACTAATGACATTTCGTATTGTCAGTTTTCAATTGAGATTAGCTATTAGACAATAGATGGGGCTACTTGAAATATACAATTGGTTTGAATCATAACTATTCATGGGAAATAAAACTCGATAGATGGCGCTTTATTTACATCATGCATAGACAACTATTGACCTCTATCCGACTCTAAAGCGACACCTGGTGTCTAAAAATTGAGGTCCTGAAATGGTGTAAAATTCAAATTTACATTGATTTTGTATGGTGTTTCAGATTAGATTACAGTTCACTCGATTAATGATTCTTCACGTGTATGGTCTTGTCGTGTTTGTCTCACTTTCCGCTATCAGATTCTAGTCGGTTTCTGAATCTCACTACTCGTTACAAGCTGCAAATACTACATTTTCATGGACACATTTTGATGTTTATTCGTTACTTTATACGGTACTGCCAATCAACCTATCGCATGCGATGTTGCCACTGTTCCTGCTATCGCTCTAAGAGTTTTAGTATCAGTTCAGTAAAACGATATATATTCCAATTCCAAGTTTGAATCAAAATAAAAAGAGATGATGAAATGTAAAAGTCATCATTAAACTCAGGATCGTCATATTCACTGGAATCCACAAATTTAATTTCAATGCCCATAATTATAGTAAACACTAGAAACATAAAATAATTAAATACGGCAACAGTGTATATATTCAAATGTTGGTATAGCTTCAAAATGTGTATGCAACCACATATAAAATAACCTAAAATGAGACAGATTGACAATAATTTGGCAAAAAGTGCTGTATGAAAATTAATGTTTTTCTATTAGTAAAGGCAATATTGGACAATAATTGTAGAGTCTCAGTATAGCCAAATGTGGGACGAACACGTTGGGTACCATCTGTGCAAATTCATTATTGCGAGAAAGTTTAAAACGACCATTGAATAAAATTCCATGTAAAATGTGTCGGCGGCAATTACCAACGAAATAAATAAACCATCAGATTTTATGGTAGTGGATTCTTACATATTAAGACCATACTATTAGAAAACAATACTCTTACAACAAATAATCAACGGAAATTTAAATGATTCAATAACGAAAACTTGGCGCCAAAAGTATATGTCACCTTTACACCATTTCGGGCCGGCGCGGTGGCGCCCCCATCGGTCATTCTATAGGTCAATTGACCTCTATCCGACTCTAAAGCGACACCTGGTGTCTAAAAATTGAGGTCCTGAAATGGTGTAAAATTCAAATTTACATTGATTTTGTATGGTGTTTCAGATTAGATTACAGTTCACTCGATTAATGATTCTTCACGTGTATGGTCTCGTCGTGTTTGTCTCACTTTCCGCTATCAGATTCTAGTTGGTTTCTGAATCTCACTACTCGTTACAAGCTGCAAATACCAAATTTTCATGAACACATTTTGATGTTTATTCGGTGACGTTGTACCTAAAAATACGGTACTGCCAATCAACCTATCGCATGCGATGTTGCCACTGTTCCTACTATTGCTCTAAGAGTATTAGTATCAGTTCAGTACAACGATATATATTTCAATTCCAAGTGTGAATCAAAATAAAAAGAGATGAAGAAATGTAAAAGTCAGTCATCAAACTCAGGATCGTCATCTTCACTGCAATCCACAACTTTAATTTCAATGCCCACAATTATAGTAAACACTAGGAACATAAAACAATTAAATACGGCAACAATGTATATATTCTGAATGTTGGTATAGCTTCTAATTGTGTATGCAACCACACATAAAATAACCTTAAATAAGATAGATTGACAATAATTTAGCAAAAAGTGCTGTATGGAAATTGATGTTTTTCTATTAGTAAAGGCAATATCGGACAAGAATTGTAGATTCTTAGTATAGCCAAATGTGAGACGAACACGTTGGGCACCATATGTACAAATTCATTATTGCGAGAAAGTGTAAAACGACCATTGAATAAAATTCCATGTAAAATGTGTCGGCGGCAATTACCAACGAAATAAATAAACCATCAGATTTTATGGTAGTGGATTCTTACATATTAAGACCATACTATAAGAAAACAATATTCTTACAACAAATAATCAACGGAAATTTAAATGATTCAATAACGAAAACTTGGCGCCAAAAGTGTATGTCACCTTTACACCATTTCGGGCCGGGGCGGTGGCGCCCCCATCGGTCATTCTATAGGTCAATAGATGGGAATGTCAAATGATTAGGCTCTGGTGCCATCTTACGAAGGGCACCTGAAACGTTGGTTCGCGTCTGAGCTAATAAGCTGAGACGCGAACCACATTCCACTGAAAATTCAATAACAAGAGTATTTTGAAACTGCAGTTGAAATTTGAGTACTGTTTCATTAAATATCTTAATGTTTTATATTAAGTGTTTTTGTAAAGCATTCAATGATATGTATTTAAATTATTTAAATACATTAAGTTCTTGTTACCCATTAAAATGTACAACAAAAAACATTTAAAAACATTCAAATATTTAGTAAACAGTTTTTCAAATTCCAATGCAGTTCCTTTTAAATATATATTTATATTTGGGACACTAATAAAAGAAAACACAACATGTAACAGGAAAAAATAACTATTGTAGTACATTACATAGCATGTTTATTTTATGATAGTAAGAATAGTAAGCTAATATAGTTGTGGGCAAACGCTGTAGTATAGATGATCATGAAGTGTTATCCTTGAAAATTGATTAGATTCTACCCTAAAGAAACAGTATTAGAATGATATTTGATTTTATTGTTTATACACTTAGTATTTTGAATGAGAAGGCAGCTCGTATGTTACAGAATCACAATCCAATTCTATTGCTAGATTTGCATATGGTTGAGCAGCCACAGTTAGTTGGTATAATCATCATAATTATCATATGTATCAGTAGCAACAACAATAATACTTGGTTACAATCATCGATATACTCTACCTGGCAAAAATAAGGTAGGTATCATCAAGTCCTGTGTTTAATAATCCCTTCAAAATGGACAGCGAGAGTTAGCAGTAATTTTGCCTGAATTTCCAATTACTGCAACCCATTGTAAATACTGCAGGCTGTTCTTAGGAGGTAGGTTACACAAGTAGTGTTGTGAGGTATTATTGCAAGCTTCAACAATACACCTTCTGTAGCCCATTCTACTAAACAATAACATTATATACAGAATTACGAATAATCTTACTAAATTTCATAATTACTTTAAAAACAAAAAGGCACTTCTCAGAAACTACACACTATACAGCAAACTAAAACAAGTTTTAAAATATTAATAACACACATATTCAATAAACACTGATACGGCACTAGGAAGGCAATCGTATTAAAAATACGTTCAGAACTTTCGTACGGTTGTGCATGCTTTCGCATAACCAAAAATGAAATGTGTCCAAATGTGTCAAAGATGATAGTGCCAACCAAAGAACTAACACATTTTAACCTGGAAAACCCTATAAAAATTAATAAAATCTTAATACACTAGCGCCATCTGTTGAAGGGCACCGTAAATAAAGGCTCCACTTCCATGGCCCTGACATCATGGTCTATGACATCATGGTTGACCAAACTGTAGAAGAGTACTTTTTGTTATTTAGAGCAGTGTTTCTCAAACTATTTGCTCCGCGTCTCCCTTTGTACTTAATTATTAATTTCAAAGGACCCCCTGATCATAAATTGTTTTTGTTTCAGTCAGTCAATCAGAGACCAAATTTGGATCAGATATATCATTATATATTGCATCGCAACGTCTGAGGGCCCTAATTTAAACAAAAATAAATATTGCTTACAAAGCAAAAAATGAAGCAATGAACAACAAAGAAGAGACACCTGAGAACCCTCAACACCAGGGACTCAATTTTGACAACTTGACACATAATGTCATATATAAAAAAAGTACATGAAGTTATAAAATGGACAGTTAACAATATATGCAACATGTAACAATATAATCACGGGTTATAGATATATCGCCTTCATACAACTTAGCCTTCTTAAATATGAATGTTTTTATTATATAATAACAATATAATAAAAACATTATCCAATAATAATAAGGACAAAACAAGGAAAGAAATGTCCGTGTTTGACGAAATTTCAAAGGTTCTTTGTTTGGCTGATGTCTTATTAGCTATCCTCTCTAGTTTATATTCCTTATTCTCATTTCAAACTTGACCACGGATTGGATAACGGAGATGCGGAAGATAGGAGTATGGGCTTAAGATCGATAAGATCCTTGTTTGTTGTTTATTCAGGGTCGCGCCAACCTCATGAACACATGCGGCCAAAATTATATTCAGATAGCTGAGTAAATCAAATCAAATATTCACAATGAAAACATAATGATAAGTACCAAGGCTTTACCCAAACATTAATCAGGCTAAGCATAATAATAACCGGAATCTAGTTATTAAATATTATTGTTGTACCATTTATTTGCATGTATACAATTATATATAAAGTTGCGCTTTCGATACAGTCGGGACTTTAAACCTGTCAAGCTTGAAATCAACTTAAGTATAACATAATTAACACATGCATATAATGCTTACATTGGTTTGTACAAAAAGTATGCTTAAAATTAAATAGGTAATGTAGAAAAAAGAATTCGAATAATTTTTTATTTAATACAAGCTAATATAACCATTTTTTAAGGCCACTTAAAATGACCTTAAAATACGGTTATATGGCTCGTTTGTATAAAAGAAGATTAGTTCAGAGGCAATTTCAAACCCGTGATTCAAAACATTAGTTTTCACAACTTTAGACACCTTAGGCGACGTTGTTATATGTAAAGAGAAGAACATGAGGCTATAAAATGCAAAGTTAACAAGAATTTATGCAACATCTTTCAGTGGTTTACCTGTAACCACGGGCTACAGGTAACTCGCCTTTATACAACTGAGCCTAAGCCTAAATGTATACAAACCAAACACGTTTATAAACTGATAATTGTATTTCCTACAAGCTCTGCTCTAGAGGTAGTTGTATGTACAAACAGTTTAAGGCTGGGTTGTATAAACACAAATTTATAATCCGTGATTCACGCGTCACTTTTGACATAAATCGATGTGGTCATATCGCACAGAGTTATATGTTGGTATGAAATACGATAAGAACAATTTATGTAACTACGGGCTACATATAATTCAACATTATACAGTCAAGCCTAAAATTTATAAAAATAATTAATTTAAATTTAAAAAAAAACAGGGATGCTCCTGAATTTATTTTTACTTCACAGAAAAAATCTGATAACTTAATAATCATAATAATAATAATAATAAAGCGTCTTTATTTCCTTTTCAATTACAATTTCAAAACAGTTTGACATTAGAACAATACAACATTGAAAAAGAAAACGACGGTTTTCAGGTGATTTTACATCTTATACAAGATGGACAATTTCTGCTTTTCAAAACATATAAATCTCATGTGATTAATGCACATTACTTTATCATAATATGTATCATAAATATATAATAATTAAAATAAAAAGTTATTTAAAGAAATATAATCTTTCATTTTCCATTATTTTTATAAATTTTCTCAATGCTTTAACAATAAACACATAGTACCCATAAAATGTTTATTTTTGAAAAATTTATACAGGTCAGTCACTTCAGTCAGAGACAATTTTTGTAATATCTAATAATAATATACACGAAATAATTAATAAGAATTTTATACAAAATTTCGTAATCGTCGTGACAATTTTATTTTGAAAAACGAAAAATCGTAGTAGGTAACCATTGACTTTCCCCTAGCCGATCTCCACCAAAAAGACGGAATTTCTTGAGATAATAGACACATGCAAAATTTGGTTTGAAAATATACAGTTTTTCTTGCCAAAACGCGAAGGAAACATTTATCAAAGACGACATTTTCCACAGATTGAGAATGATGACATTTAGAGAATTTACGCAATATTTTCTTTCTACACGATTACAATATTTCGTATGATAAAGTAAAAAGGAAGCAGTACATTAGCACCCCCTTACAGGGCTCTAAATAGAACATACAATGTTCAATAGGATATATTAATATGCAATATTCCTAATGTAGGATATAGGCTGCACCTCTAATCACAGAGCTTGGCATTCATAAATATATCTCTGTAAATCAATAAATGGCCTCATTGAAAGCAAAAGTGGATGAATTCTCGAATATTAAAAAGCTAGATTTATGTTATTATTATTATTATTATGTTTAGTACTCACATAAAAATAGATTTGAATTTTTTAATTTTGAGAGTAGTCCACTTTTGCCCTTAATGCCTCAAATATATCTCTTTTATATTATTTGTTTATTATATTAGCTTGATTTTGAGGACAAGAATTTAAATGCCTTACCAGGTGAGCTTTCTGTGAAAACCTCTTATTGCAAAATTCACACAAAAACGCCTTTTCACCTGTATGTACTAAATTGTGTTGAAGAAGCTGTCCGTTTGTTGAAAACGCTTTTCCACACTCAAGACAATGGAAGTTCTTAACACCTGAATGTACTCTTAAATGTGAGTTGAGATTACTAGTGCAGGAAAACCGTTTAGGACAGTACTTACAGCTATATGGTCGCTCAGATGTGTGTATTGAAATTGTATGTTTATTGAGATGTTGGGCAGTTGCAAATGCTTTATTGCAAGCACCACATATATGATTTTTTTCGCCGGTGTGTGTCCGCATATGTGAATTCAAGTGCCCCCAATTAATAAACCTTTTGTCGCATAAATGGCAGGCATAACGACGTTCTCCTGTATGTATCCTATAGTGGCGTACCAATCCTGGTCTGTTACTAAGTATTTTGCCGCATCTAACACATTGGTGTTCCTTGAGTGGCTGTTTCGGTTTTTGATTATCAGTGCCCTTGCTAATCACCACCTCGACGTCGACATCGCGAATATCGCTAGGTTCCGAATCACTTAATTCAAGTGCAGTTAATTCTTCTTCATCATTTTCCTGTGTGGATGTGCTTGACTTCAGGTTTTCAGTTTTTAAACTCTGTTGTAATGCCTTCTTGTTCAGTAATGGTTCACACCCCAATTCATTAGAGTCATTCTCTTCACTCAGTTCGTCGGATTGAGTTGTTTGTTCGCAAGTGATTTCCGAATTTAGTTCCTTATTGCAATTGATGTATTTGGCTAGGTCGTCGGGCTGGGAAAATAGTTTGAAGCATTGTCTCAGCTTGGCGTCTGCACTTTCGCATTGTGATTTTAATTGGAATGCAGTGTTTAGTTTTGACATGCATTTGTGACATATGAACTGTGGTAAGGCATCTCCATCCTCTACCTGCAACTTAAGTTACTTAAACACTTCGTTAGAGTTATATGTAAGCAACGCAAATACAAAAACGATACAATGATATGGACTCAAAGCAAATATACTAAAAAAGGTGGAAAACAGGGTTGTTCTAAAGCCCCACACTCTTCAATATTTATAGCTATGACCTGGATCAAACATTTCATAAAATATAAATCCATAGATCCAGATCAGAGCTATAAATATTGAATGTTGAGTGTTGGGCTTAAGTGCATTAAATCTAGTGCTATTGGGCAAACTCATAGGGCAAGATGAAGAATATGATTAATAGATTGGAGAGTTACCTGGATAAAAGGGGATTTAGTTTGAGTATGGAGAAAAGCAATATAATGACACACATACAAACACTTGGTAATGGAAATATGAAGAGCTTGAAAGGACGAATGAATAAAAATACTTGATATAAAACATGGATAGTAGAAATAATCATCAAAAACATTTTACATACACATACTTCATTAGCAATGAAAGAGCTATGGGGAAATCGAAAAAGTGTGCGTAATAATCTTGAATGGTAATGTACATATCAGAGATATGGGATTGGAAGGAGCAACATCTACAAGTATTACAAACAAAATATGTTAAATGGGTACTTGATTATTGTACATGCAATCCCCAGTGGAGAAGAGGGGAGGAATACCTGTCAGATATGACTAGTACCGTAATAATAAAATAAAACGTTAAAAGTAATCCATGAACAGAATAGAAATCTTTGAGATGTGGCTCTACCGCAAAATCTCGTAGACTGCTAGAATAAGCAGAAGTTGTGATAATGTCACTGTAATAAAAAGAAGGAACACTGTTTATCTAGGATACGTGATACGACATCAGAAGTATGATGTACTGCAACTGATCATTAAAGGTAAAATTGAAGGAAAAAGAGGAGTTGGTTGAGAAACATAAGGATGGGATTAAGGACTGTAGGAAGTCTTGTTCATTCATTCAGCAAGGAATCGCGAAGAGATGAATCTTATCTTATCTAATATCCATTAATGGATATATGCATAAGATGAAGATATAAACTAGTCTTTCAATCAACCAATCCTGAGCACCTGTGGATCTTTTTGCCCGTATTGGTTTACCAGCTATCGAGAAAAACGTTACTGTGGCACACTGTTAAATACACAGCAATAACGTATGACTTTTATATATAAATTGGTAGAGCCGATAACGACTTCTTGTGTAGTTACCCCCGAAAATATTAATTGGATGTAAAATAATTGCATCAAGAATTGCTCGTGTACTCAGATGGGATTTTGATAGGACTAGTTCCGAAAGAGTACACGTTCGAAAAGAGCATTGTTAGGAATCACATCCCTGGCCGGTGATTGGCTGATGCGAGTAACGGAAGATATAAATATAGGCCCTATATAGAACAAAGTAGGCACCTCGTATAAAACAGAAATGTAGGCTTAATTATTAGGATTGCTTTGATTCGTCAATTACATTGCACTTTTATGTTACCCATCAGTTATAGTTCATTGTACCGCCACCAGATAGAGTGTAACCAACATACGTCACGTATACTATAAAAATGACGTGCGAATCATTATCAAAAATTTAAATAAACAAAATTACCTGCACGGAGGCACACGCCATGATTAGAACCGAGAAGTGAGGTGGCTTAATGGGGTCAAATATTGGTATGAGTTTCGATCCCTTCTCCAAACAAATACGACAAATGTTGTTTTGTTTCACATACAAGTAGTAATTCAGGTCATCTGTTCGCATATTTTTAGGATTTTCCGCCATATCCAATTAAATTTAATTCCGACACTAAATCAAAACAAAACAAACTCATTACGGTTTAATTCTGTACTAATGACATTTCGTCATGTCACTTGTCAATCAACGACTGCTACTAGTCAATAGATGGCAAAGCTTCAGTTATGAAATTACTAATTCTTCCATTTTTGGGATAACGTTCTAATTTCTATCTTTTAATTGTTTAAGAAATAGATCAGGTTTAAATATAAGCTATCCAGTAGAATTACTACTAATAGATGGCATGGTATTTTACTAATAATATTAGTAGCAATTAGTAGTAGTAGTGATTCAAAAATAAATTGCATATCTAATCCAAAAATTAAGATCACAAATGTCTTACTAAATAATAATCAATCAAAATCAAATAGTAATAATAATTTTCGGATTTTTTAATAAAATGTTGAGTACCAATGATTAATGTCAAAAGAAGTGACAACAACAACGTCAACAATGGAAACAAATTTAAAGATAGAGGAAAACCTACTTAACTTCTATTGCGATTTCAATGTAAATTCCATATGCAGACTATGCCTAGAAAAAAGCCAAGGTACCAGAAAAATGTACAATATATTTGATGTTAAAGTGCAGGTACACTTGTGCAATATGATCATGTCCTGTAGCTCAGTGCAGGTAAATATATATATAAAGTCTTCCAGGAGTTTTTTTTTATATAAATGTGTTTATTAATAGATCCATGAGGGGGATGGAATGCCCAGTGTGATTTGTCAGAAGTGCATGGCTAAGTTGAATGTGGCCTGGCAGTTTAAGAATCAGTGTGAGATGTCTGATTCAAAGCTGAGGCATTTTTATAACAGCACTCAAATACCACATGCACCCACAATAGAAGATTTCAGTTTTAGTGTAAAAGAGCAAATAAATAAAAAACAGCTGGAGCAGAGTCATATTGAATATACTTTTGATGATATTATTGAATCTTCTTCTGAACTGGTAAATATATTTAACTCTATTACTTCTTAGATGGTTCAGCTTAGTCCCAAACTAGAGCATGCATGGCATAGTACACAGTATATTCACCCATACAACTACTAGCAACAATAGCCCATTGTAGTAACCTATTGGACATAAAGGCACCTTACATGGTCAATAATACTGTCAGTCCTAGTACTGTCAGTATTTACTTCAATCCTCCTTTTATATTTATCAAGTATTAAGTATTATCAATTATCTGGACAAACATTGTTATTCTCTTCATTCCAGCATTACTATACCTTATACCATAAGTAATACTGTCAATATTTTAGAATAAAGAATATTTTAAACATGTTATCATACAGTAATACTGTCATTATTCTAAAATATTGACAGTATTATTGACTGTGTAAGGTTCCTTATATAGCTGTGTTCAATTTAATAGTTATTGGTGCAAATTATTAAGTTCACAGCTATATGTATCTGGAAAGTCTAATGTTCAATCTGGATATCTAAGAAAAAGGTAATTAACTAGGAGTTGTTTCTTAGTCTATTGTTTCATAAGTGTTAATTGACTTAAGCATCCAAAAAAGTAACTATATTGTGTATGCTTGTTACAATCAGATTAATTGTATTGTTAATGGAATATCCTTGAGTTTTTTCTCTACCATAGAAGAATGATTAAACAATATAGTGATGTAGTTATTTGTTATGAATTAATAATTTACTTATTCATAATTGAACTTTTATAAACAATGTGTATATACATACATACATATATATATATATATATATATATATATATATATATATATATATATATAAATTTCAATTCTTATTTTTATTGAAATAAATTTTCTCAAACTGAACATTTTTCTATTTTTTTAAATTTAATAATTGTATATTATTTCAGAGGCAACTAATTCAATTAACAGTATCAATTATAAAAATAATCTCTATTTTGTAATAGTGGTTTACTGTATTTATCACAGTTTGAAACTGGCTATCAACCTACAGGTCCCTCTTCCATGTGTTAGTGTATGTGTATGTGAGTGTTATGACTTGCTACTGCATCAAATCATCCCCAAGTTATCTGAACTGTCATTAAATGTAACCCAATGGCAAATGGTACTGACTACCAGGGCTGTTATTCGAACCTGGGCTGTAGTAACTAATATTTAAGTTTATTCATTTGTTTGAAAATTTCTTGGTCATATGATACACAACTCAGAAGATTTAGAGTACTCCAATTAAATTAAATAATGCAAATGTAATGCAGTTGGAGGGTTCAACTGTTGTGACAAAGAAAAAAATCATTCTTAGTCACAACAGTTAAACAACATTGGCATTATGAATTAGAAAATAACATATGTAGTGGAGGGTTACATTCAGTCCTTGGCTAGTACTCTAAGTTAAACATACAACATCTGTCTTTGCAGTTTAATATTAGTTTAGATTCCTTAGCCATTCCATTCTATTAGACTGCAGCAGTCCAAATATTTCTAGTGCTGGTTTCATATGTCTCCCTTGCCCCTGGCTCTTGCATCTTATTTCTTCTTCTTGATGTAGGACAAGTCCTGTTAATTTCCAACTAATGTGTGTCCTGTGATGTGGACATCCAGCTGTCTTTCCATATTTTGGGCAGTCATCCAAGAGGGATCCTTGTATTCACTATTGATGTTTGCCATCGCCCATTCGTAGTGCATGCTGTTTCCACTCTCATCTTGTTCTTGTCCATTGTATGATATACACTCCGCAGTCTCGTCGTATTCGCTCGCTATCTTTGCTTTCTCTGTCTCTGAGGCTGATACCCTATTTGGTTCTCAGGGTCTTCATTTCCGTTGTTCGTAGACGCCCTTTTGTCTTTTTTGTGCCTGCTCTGGTCTCAACTGCATACGTCATAATTAGCCTAACACAGGTGTTATATATGCGCACTTTGTGTTCTTTTTGTGTTACTTGAAGCTGCGTGGTGCTTCCGTGAGAGTATGGCGAATTTCTATTCTAGAGGCTTTAATTTATGAATTTGAGCATCATTGCATTAATCTTCTATATACTGGATAGTTCAACGTCCCATCAATATTTATGTCTCCGACAAGTTAAGAAATACTTGTCTTTTTTTGTGCCGTCGCTGTTCCCCGTATATAGTTATATTGACTGAAGAGGCATTTCTTCTTTCGTTGTTTTTTTTATGTATTTATGGAATCTCCTAAAAATATATGGAGCTCCTTAGAGATGCAGATGCAGGAATGCAGATATAATATTGGGCTATGCTATCAAACGAGTGAAAAACAACAAAGCTCCGGGAACCAGAGCAAGTAAAAAATGCTGAATACAGTTTTCAACACAATCTACATAGGCGGCCATATACCAAATGACTGGCAAATATCAACATTCGTCCCATTTTCAAAAAAACTAACGCAGTGAAATGCTCTGATCACAAATCAATCAGCTTGATGATAATGTTAGTAATAGTATAGAATAATAAAGGGAGTCCGCCAGGGGTGTTTACGCCGATATTATTTAACGCTTACTTCGAACACCTATTTAAAGAGGCACTAGACAACGTCGAGGTAGGCTTTATAATAAATGTCGAAATAATAAACCATCGTTCTTTTTTTGACAAGGAAGCACAATTTCTGATTTTTCTAGATAATGGTCTGTACCACAACATGGTCCTCTAATGCTCTTACATCTTTGATTTGTAGTAGGGTTCTCTGTTTTACTATTACTTAATCTATAATCAATAGGAAGTTCTCAAGTTGGTTGTGTCCATATTACTTGTGAATATATTTGTGTTGAAAGTTCTGGCCACATAGGTCAATTAGTCTTTGACCATTTTCCTTTATATTTGGCTTGTCGGGCATTGAAGCCGGTAATAATGGAAACATTGAAGTCTTATAATTGTGATTCTATTAATCTAATATATTAGGATTAATACTCTCCTCGCAGCTCATCTATCTTTTCCGACACTACTGTACAGATGTATGAAATTTCCTTGTTGCTCAGACCCTGTTCCTTTTTCTTTGTTTTTGTTTGCGATATCATTATCATCAGCTATGTCATCCATCGTTGGATGTAAGCCTCACCTAGCCTTCCATTCTTCTCTATCTTCTGCTTTTCGCAATCAATCATGTCCTGCCAGTCGTTGTATGTCGTCTATCCATCTGGTCTGCCGTCTTACCTGAGGTCTGTTATGTGACCGAGGTCTCCACTCCACTAGTCGGCGTGTCCATCTGTTGTCCTTCATTCTGGTGTATCACATCCATATTTGTGATTGCTGACGTATGCATTCCTTGGGGTTTCGGCCGGGTAGCGAATATCCCAGCATTCTCCTTTCCACCCCCGGTATATGACTTTCATTTAATGTATTATTTGTTTGTTTAATAACCATGTTTCTGTTCCGTATGTCAGCACTGGAAGGACGCACTGATCGCATATGCGTGTTTTTAGAGTATTGGATATTTCCGCTTTGAAGATATTTATCAACTTACCAAATGCTGCCCAACTCATCGATATCCTTCGCTGCACTTCTGCACCTTGCTTTTATTTCGATATTTTGAGTTTTTGATCGAGATAAATGAATGAATCTACACGTCCGACTATTTGGTAGTCTTTTGTGTTTATCTTTAACCTACTTTTTTTAAATTTATGTTCGTTGTCAGTGAAGTCAAATACAACGTCGTCTGCGAAGGTGATTTTGATTTTTACTATCCTATTTCGTTTCTTTGAAGACTAGTTTACATGGCAACAATATCCAAATACTGTAAATCAAAAACGAATTAGTCTTCTAGTGATAACGTTAGTAGTTTTGGGGGAAAATGCGTCTCTTTGCTGTACTTCCCTCTCGATAATTATTTTATATATATATATATATATATATATATATATATATATATATATAAATTTGGTTTTCTAGAGTTACACTGACATTCCCCCTTTCTGCCGTGTACTCTTCATATGTTATGGATAAGGGTTGTGTACTGTAGGCGATTCTGCATTTTTTTAATGCGTTCAGGACTGACCAGATTCACTCTTCTCTATTTCTATTAGCCCTCTAATTGTAGGTGATAAAGGACACTAAAGTCTTTCCTGAATATAGCCTGTTCTCGTGGTTGGTACAGGTCTAGCTTACTTGTTAGTCGTGCGGTTATTACTTCGAGGTGACATGTAAACATTTGTTATATAGGTTTTCCATGAGTTTTAGCGCCGATTTTCCGCCATACTTTACCATTTATGAGGCTATGTTGCCCTCTCCTATCGCCCAACCGTTTTCCATCTTACATAGATTCGGCGATTTCTTGTATTGTTATACCGGATTTGCCTGGGTCTAGGTCCGCAACACTCTCATATAATTTTTTGTAGAATAGTTCTGCTTCTTCTGTTAAGGTTGTTACTTGGTTTATATCTATGTTGTCTGCGTTTGTGAGTTTGATAATTTTTGCTTTTTTAGATTCTTTGATCTCCATAGTTGTTTTAGACTTTTGTTGTCTTCCAGTGTTTCTTTTACCTTTCTGTTTCTGTACCGCTTGATATCCGCTCTCATCCTTTTGGGTATAGTATTGTTTAATTCTGCTATTTCTATGGCTCTTCTGTTTTGATCTTGTAGTATGTGTTTTCGTTGCTGTATTAGATTTAGGGCTTGCTTCGTGATCCATTGTTCTTTTTGAGTATTCTTCCCCGCCAATGATGAACATACCTTATATTAATTTGTTATTTAGATCTTGTAGTGACATGTCGTCTTTTATTGTGCTAACTAGTTTCTGCAAATAGCAAGTGAGGAATACCAGAGCGAATTTTGTTATTCCACAATTGCTATTTTCAAGTTTTTGAGGTTGATCTTATTGTTTTGCCTGAATTAGCTTTGCTCTGTCTAGTTTTGTGTTAATTAAAACGTTTGCTCTTACCATTCGGTGCTCACTTTCAAAACTTATAGTGTTTATGACATTTACATCCTGTATAATGTATTTCTTATTTCTAATTGACATGTAGTGCGTTTGGGTTCTTCTGCTCTTTTTCTTATGTCCTTGTTGTTGTTCTGATCTGGTTTCTCTTGTTCTAAGTTGTGCCTCCCCCATACTCCTTGAGGCTGACTGAGTTATCAGTGCGAGATTCTAGTGTAGTCTACTCGCCTGGGGTACTTCGCCATTTCATGATTTAGGCGGGGTGTTAGCCTTGACTGAACCGACATATCGAGAGTTTTCCTGGTTCTTCCGCTCTATCTGCCATTGAAACATTTTATTTCCAACTGCCTTCTACACCGATAACCTGTTTTCACTTGTTCCCGTACAGCGTGCTATCATCCGAACCATATGAACCTTGGGTTTTGCGAGGTTGTTATTACAACCTCCCCTCTTCCTTATCTCACGATAAGGCCCCAGGCTTGTTACTGGAATGGCCGAGTTAGTATTATTATATCGACATTAACTGTTTTATCTTCTATGGCTTCCACTTTTCTTCTACAGCTTTGGACAATCCGCATTCCTATACTCATTTTCTATTATACATCCCGTGCTTAAATTTAGTTTTATTTAAAGATATCATTGGACAAAGTTGAAGAAAGTGAACATGAGGACAAAAGTAAATTATCCAAAAAGCCACCAAGACAGAAACCAGAGCGGTCAAAAGATCAAAAAATCCACCAATGTGATACATGCGGTAAAATATTTAATCGCAAGGAGTACCTTACACAGCATATTAGGATACACACAGGTTGTATGTGGATAATGTTTTCTAAAATCGTTGCAATTTATTGTATTTGTTAGGAGAGAAACCATATCATTGTCATCTGTGTGAGAAGAGGTTTGTAAATTCGGGACATCTGACAACACACATGCGGACTCATACTGGGGAGAAGCCTCATGCCTGCTCATTATGCCCAAAAGCTTTCTCCACGCGACAAGAGCTACAAAAACATACGATGGTAAGTTAATAAGTTAAATATCCGGGTTTAAAATAATTGGCTAGCAGTTATGTTTCATGTTTATTTGTTTGGGGTTTAAACATTTAAATTTACATATAACTGTGTAAGTATTACATCCCAGTAAATATATAAGTGTCGGCCAATAGTTGGTAAAGTTTCTGATGGCCATAATGATGCCGGGCGTCGGATAATTACGCCATATTTTAAACATACAAAATCGTATTTTTGCGACATACGGACTGTCATTAAATAGCATAGCAAAACATTCGAAGAGAGCCGTTGAATACATGTGCACGGCTCTTCAGAAATAAAATTGGATGTGAAAATTAAAAAAAAATATATCATCCGAAAGCCTTTTCCTCTAGTAAAGAAAGAAGCTCATTTACCATAACTTCACAGAAAATCTGTATAAGGTGATAAGTCTAGTTCTTCTAACTATTATGGTACTGAGCTGTGTTGAAGATAATATATGTTTAATATAAAAATATGACTGAAATGAAAGTTAATTTGTTTGTTACGGGGTATTTCTTCCTCCTCAGAAGTTTTTCGACACCTGACCTATGCCGTAGTTTATTGGTGCATTAATGTGATCTCATATTGGTGATCGTGGCCCTTATTTTTGGTATAAGAAGAAATTAGTTCATACCCGTAATTAGTATTTGAATTTCAGGTACATAATGGTGATCGACCGTTCATCTGTAAAATGTGCGGCAAGAGATTCGGCAGTTCCAGCAATCTGTACTCCCACCTGAAACATCACACAGGCGAAAAGAACTTTACCTGTGAGCACTGCGGTAAAGCATTTTACACCAAACAAGAACTGAAACAGCATTTAGTAGTACATACTGGAGAGAAGGCTTTTTTATGTGAATTTTGTAATAAAAGGTTTTCCCAAATCGCACATCTTCGTAGACATTCGAAACTACACAAAAGTAGCACATAACCCAACACTAGAAGTTTGATTTGAAATTAACGTTTGCAACTTTTTTGTTGTCATGTGATAAATTGGTCATACAGGTCGGGAATAATGAAAATTGTGCAAAAAAAACTAGCCATTCCGTATAAAAGGCTGAAGAGTTCTGAAAACTGGAGTGGGATATTACATAGAAAAGTGTAAGATGAAAAAAATACGATTTGCTATATACATTATTCAAGATTAGCCATATTATAAAGCTCCCTACAGATGATGTAGTCAATATGAGCGAATACATTTGTTGTTACTTTGATCTACCAAGCGAACGTCCACGAACCCTAATATTTCTGTAGGTTTGTCATGCGAAAAGGTATGGCAAATCAACAAATGCGCCTACGTTCGTCACATCATCTGCAGGGAGCTAAGAGTTATACGTGATTAAAATAGGAAATTCATGTATCTAGATCTTTGTTCTTTTGAATCACTCGTTGGCTGTGAAATCAATACACGATTCCACACAAATGAATCAAACGTAAATAGACGAATAGTCTATTTTAAAACATGTATCTATTAGGAAATGGCTTCCCTTGATTTGAGAATAGGAACAAAAAGACACCGCCCCGTCAATTTTTAATCAATATTTTGAATTAGAATTGAATGAATAATGATCATAAATTTGGTAAAACACGTTGTTATTTGATGTGACGGTGTCGTTTCCTATAGTGCAAATTGGCCCTAAAGACTATATTCAGATCAAAAATATATTAAGAAATAATTTGTTGTCGCCTTTATCATCGCAACGATATTTTATCGCCTACCACCGCATTACACCTTAATATAATTTCCGATGTCCCGCTATGTGAAAAGGCTTTATTTCATCAACTAGTAGAGGCATAAGGTTTAGTACAAATATTTGAATCTGACAAAACTCATTGCATTGGCATGCAACCAATATAAAGTTTACTTATTTATTATGAAAGAAGACTACCGTACTATTATATTTTACATTTATTTATATACCTTGATAACGAATAAAATTATACATTCTAAATATCGTTTTAGTTACCTACGTCAGCATTAGGATTATTTTGTAAATATTAAAGCCAATTCGTACTATGGAGAACATGGCTCTCACGGAAGATTTCAAGCATCTGACGTAATTACGTATAGTGATTTAAATTACTAACAAACAATATTGGAGCATATGATTGCCACGTTGCCAATAGTGCGAATGGGCATTTAGGTGTTTGGATGATCACCACGAGCAATAAGGACGGTACGTGTATTTTTTTTAAATAAGACATATTTATTACAGATCATTTAGTTACATATCTTCATATAATTTCATATTTATCATTTATTTATATATATTTATAGATGGGAGATTCACCTCAGGCAGTTTAGAAACAGCACTTGCAATGAATCTCAGTATGTTCACATATACAATTGAATATTGGCAAAAACTAAAACAAAACAAGTAAAACAAAAAGAATACTGTTTTTATTTTCTTTAGATTAGCTCACAACGATTAGTCATTCATGCTTACATCCATTCTTCACCTAAAGAGAATTGCTTTTGACCGCATTTGTGCAGATGCGACACTGCACCCGTTCGGAGGTCGCGCAGGCAGCCACAGTGTCCCAAAAAGAAATTGTGCACACATTCACGCTTATGAATACACATTGTATGTAAAGTATGAAATGAACAGTAACAAATGGATAGATGGAGATGGATGAGACCACAGCAGCATGTGGCTAACCTGCAGGGCTTATAACAAATATAACATTCAGTAAAGATTGAGGGTTACCAGGACGGAGTTGACCGTGGCAGCTAGAGGGGAGATTGATAGCAATGTCTGTTACCAAGGTGCAACCTCGTCCCATAATTTATTAGACTAGCGGCACATATATATTTATTTAATAATTAGTCACTACTGAACTAATAAAAGCATGAATGAATCAGAGTGGCTGTGCCCCTTTTTCACTTAATACCCCTATATTATTTACAATCCATAAATGCAATATTGCAAGTAACACAGAGGCATTCAATTTGTATGTTTTGGAGCAGAAGGGAAGGTACTAACGCCGAGTCAGTTCAAATAATGCGACACTAATACAGTACTAAAAAGTAAATCGAATTGACTTAGTTTAGTGATGTGAGCGGTGGTGGTGGGTGATTTCGAACCATCGTCGCATTGGTACCCTTACTATTCTGCCGACAATTTCACACGCACACACACACTTGTGCATCTACTGCAATGTCTCAAAAACAGTAGTAAAAATAGAGTCTCCATTCTAGCTCAATCGCAGCGCTTCTTCATCAAGTAGTTAATTTTCACTTTTTTTTAAATTTATTCGTTTTTTTTTTACAATGAACGAAAATCGTATTTTTACCATCCAAGAAATATAATCTTTTTTTTGTGCTATAATTTATGCTTACAATAGTTTTCATTTTTGTTTAATCAATATACACTACATTCAACATAAAATAAATATAGAGATAAATTCTTCCTCTGAAACATCCTCAAACAACATATAAATAAAATGATATAAAATATAAGTAATCATAAAATCATCAACATATAAAAGTTCTAAACTTTCACAGCGAAAAATTAATATTTCATTTGTATATTGTACACATAGCTGCAGATATTTTAAAATCGGACAAATTTCAATAGAACACAATTGCATTGTATATTATTATAATAGCACCGGTTATGTTTATTCATACATATTAAATCTTTGAGTGAACTAATTTTGTTAAAAGTATAATAAAAAATAGTCCCACCTAAAATATATGCAAACATGTATAAATATAGTATAAAATATATCTACAAACAGTAATATATAGCTTAGATTTTTTTCTTGCTCAAAATTAAACATTAAATGTTGCAAGAAAATCACAAAATCTCCAAGAGGTCATTGCACATTTACATTATCCTAACACAATATTACACCTTTACATTTTTTTTTGTCTGGAGCGTAATTAGATTACGTTCACTGAACAATTTCGCATCGACAGGTTTATGCGGCTCGATTGTGAGATGAAAGTCGAATTAATTCGGGACTAACTTAGATAATTGCTCCGGCTGTAATATCAGCAAACGATTAAGGTGTGAGGGATATGGAATGACACACGATAAACACCTAAACACGACATATACCTGCGCAATGTGAAATTAATTGAAATTTTTTAAATTAATTAATCCAAATTTGATTTGGATAGGATTTTTTGGTTGTTTGTTTGTTGAAAGATTGTTTCGCGGGTAGGAGCAAATTGTAACATTAAAATAAACTCACCTAGTATAATTCGAAAACAATATTCGAGAATGGTTGTGAATGCTCCAATTACAATCATAAATCTCTTTTGGAATTACTCTTCAACTGGTTGAATAAAAACACATACATCTCTATGTGGCGATACATGCTTAATTTGTTTGATCTAAAATAAATCACTATGCGTTGTCTTCATTTTGGTCCTATAGTTCTTTTTTTAAATAAATTTAGTTTTAACAGCGTTTTTATAATATTTTCCTGAAACCGTGTTTTTGATGTATGTGTTTTCGTTTTGTTTGTTTCATCGACGACACAAAATTAAATAACGAAGTGAGAGAACATAAACTATTTTAAAAACAGAGTGGTGACAACTATGAACTGTTACTGTTGTTTTTTTTCCTTAAGAAGAGATCATGATACGATAATATACCTAAGTTTATAAATATATATATCTGGGAAATACATTACGTTCAATTGTTGCTTGGTAAGTTGGCTCTGAACGTGCAGTACTGTTAGTAAGATATAGCGCTGGAGACAGAAGCAGGCTAGATATATTTGTTATATAGTTATAAGAGTTCGTATTGACGCAGATGCATACGTTGAATGATGTCCCGGCAATCATTGAACACACGTTTTATGTTTTCTGTGTCTACAGCGCAGGTGAAATGTGGATAGCAGAAGTGTTTGCCCTCCCCTGTTGCCGTACTTATACGCTGTAACAATAACACACATACACAAATAATATTAGAAAATTGATATAAATAATGCATTTAGATAATTCAAGTAGACACTTTTAGTATTAATTAAAAAAAACAATGTGTTTTATATATAAGTGAAATGACCTAACACTTTCACATTTCACTTCATCACACCATAATTTTATGTTTATATTTAATTTTTAAGAAATATATAGATTGATAATAACTGTGGCCAATAGAATAAAATTCAAGAACAATTCTTTGCACATATCAATATTCCTTATTATTGCTCTTATTCATTTAAAATTATAAGATAGAATGATTAGAAATATTAAACAGAAGAGGGAAAAGGTAGAGACATTAATAGCTAAGGCAGTACTGAACTAAAAATAGGCATGTTCAAAACCATTTGATATTATACTAAATTCTAAACAAAATTCATATCCTCACAACTGTCCTGTAATACATACAGGGTGCCCGTTTTCGATCATAAGCATGGGGATCTCGCTTATCTTCTTATTTAAGAGGAAGGTAAAATAAGGGAAAAGTTGGGCACTTTTGTACTGATATATAATCTGAAAATTGGGCCTGGCATTGTTACTTTTTAAAATATAGGAAAAATCAAATGAAAAAATATTTCCTCCACCAACTTAGATACCATTGTAAGTGCGGTCGATTCCTCGTAGAAAAGTGCTTTAATAATGTGGAATCAACGAATACAACAATTTAGTTCGAATTTTTAAATATCGTCAACATAAATTTCTTTTTTGATTGTTGATCAGTAAAAACTTTGCACTAATTTAACTGATCCCGTATCAATAAGTCAATAAGCAAGATCCCAATGCTTAAGCTCGAAAAACACTGTTGGCTGGATGTATTACAATAAGCCTGAATTTACATTTCACCTACTACAAATGAATATTTGTCAGCTGTATGACATATGATCTCAGACCAAATATATATATATAATATATCAATAAAAGAAATTATAACTATATCCGCGTATTTTTTATTAGAACATATTTACTTCACCTGACTTTTAAAACTTATTTTCTTAATTCTCACAAATTGTTGCTGACCTGATACTTATATTCCGAATTATTTCAGCGATTCTCCGAACAAAACTTCTAAACAAAGCTCCATTCAGAATAGATAATATACTATCATTTACCATTGCTGGTAAATCATTTAAAAACTCTCTTATCGCGTCGTAAGTCGTGTAAGGACGTCATATGGCAACATTATTTACAAAAAAAAAGTACAAAAAAGGTTTTACGCTATCAATTTCAATTCCCGTCTTAATGATTAAAATTTTAAATGTACTTACCAGGAACTCATCACGTATGAAGTACTTGGCTCTTATCACTTCTGGCGGTTCATTAGCATCGTTCGCTGCATCCACCGGTATTTGGTATCTCTTAAAGTCTGGAAAATAATCTTCTAACTTGCTCTTTCCTGAAAATAACAAAAGGACAACAAGTGTTATAATTAATCTCAAAGACGAATGTAATCCAAAATAATGTAATAAAAATAATACTTGTTTATTAGTGCTTTCCTAAATTATTTACACAAGTTAACACTGATGATGATGAAGTAATTGGTTATCAAATCTTAGAACATTGCTGTGTAATAACTAAATAATTATTTAACTAGCATACTAATTTATTACATGTTCTTGTAGTTAGCTCAAAGAAGAAAGTTTTTCAAGATAGGTTGAAGGAGGTGTATTGGAGCTGTGTCAAATACATACATCACGTGCTGGAGGTATTAAAAGCGGCGCTGTCAAAGGAAGCAAGGGGAAAAGACAACAACGGAAAGGACGACTGGATTAATCAAGCGTGCACAGAAGAAAAAAATACTGATAAGAACGTGAAGGAATTAAGAGGAGTTAAAGAAACTTAGTAAAGCGAAGCAGAGGTGGAAAGTGGAGAAAACAACAATGTAGAACAAGAACGGCGGGAATGGACGGAGGTACAGAGTCTAAAGAGCGAGTCCGAAATATTAGGAAATTGCACCGATGCTACGGAAGGTATTGGCGGAGAGCATTACGATACATTAATGGAAGAAGCATTCCAGGGTAATTGTATAAATAATAGGGTAGAGACAGACCAAACATCCCATTACAACTCATAACAGTTTCAAGAGGAAGAAGTACGAAAAGTAATTTCGGCGATGAAGAATGGGAAGGCACCAGAACCGGATGAGATACGCGAAGATATGTGGACAGAAAGAGAAGAATTGATATGTGAGCATCTCACGAAAGGGCTAAATGAGGTATGGGTAGACAGAATACAACTCCCGGAAAACTGGAGAGAGGGTACAATTGTTCCGGTGTACAAAAAGAAGACAAAAACAGCGTCGCAAATTACATAGGCGTAACACTGATGGATACAAGTTATAAAATCTACACAATATTCATAACAGAATAGCTAGAAGGGCTTATACAAGAGAAGAGACTACTAACTGATACTCAAATTGGTTTTAGGAAGGGCAAGTCCACAACTGAAAATCTGATAACACTCAAAAACATAATTGACAATGAGCTACAGAGGAAGGGCGCGAAACTGTTTGCGGCGTTTGTCGATTTAAAAGCCGCAATACTGTGGACAGACAACTGTTGGTATAGGGTATGTATAGAGTAGGGGTGCCATGACAGCTGTGCTAGAGTATACAGGGTGCCCCTACTAAAGTATGGAATAAATTCTATAAAACCTTTATTTATGATTTTTGTAAAAATCTCTTGGACACGTCGATTTTTAATTATGAATAAACATAGCAAAGGAAGATTGAAGTCGCGAGCAGTTTATGAAAATCCAGAGACACAACAGACACATGACATAAACAACATCCTAAAACGTAACGATATCTATATGGGCATTATATTATGTTCTAGCACCAGAAGAGAGACAACATGTATGGGAAAGTTATGTTTTGGATCTGTTTTACGAAAACAGGCCTGAATTGAAACATTGAAATCGAATCTGCTGTCAGCAGAACAAAATCCGGAAGGACCTGTTAAACAAACGATATACCGGTAATATTGTTCAAACTGACGGACGATGAAAACAAACATAGATAGGTGAGTACATATCTTCAATTTTGAAAAATGTACGTTTCCCACAGAATGGTTAAAATCGACCTTTGAATCACTACTGAAAAAGCCCAATATGAAAATGTGTGCAGATTTCCGTAATTAGAATAATATACTTATATCCTTGAAATATTCCTTATAATAATATATACTCGTATCT
This sequence comes from Lordithon lunulatus, assembly GCA_963942505.1. Lineage (NCBI taxonomy): Eukaryota > Metazoa > Arthropoda > Insecta > Coleoptera > Staphylinidae > Lordithon > Lordithon lunulatus. The sequence goes on from OZ012668.1 coordinate 41,533,799, forward strand.
TCATAAAATGTAAAGAGAATAGAGAATAATGTACAATTTGACTTCTGGAATGGTCTAGCTACCAGACATGCAAGTTCTAGCCCAAAACCGCTTGAACCACAGAAAATACCTAAACTTTTACTAAAGTGTTTGATACAGTCAAACACCCAAAAGTAACAAGTCTACTACGTGAAATTGAAGTAGATGAAGAAAAGTTACACTAATTTCTACTAACAACATACAGCAGACATAAGTCAACACCCAGACATATAATGTGGTAAATTCAGAATATATAAAGGGCCTGACCGGGATGCGTACTTTCCCCACCATTATTCAATGTATATTCAGAGCATAAGAGCAGAGCACTATACTATAGTAGCCAGATATGGTAAAAAGACAGGGTGGTCAATAAATATCGCTGAGGTCGGACAGCAGGGCCATCAGTACTGGCACAAGGCAAAAGACAATATAGGTCGAAATGGCTTGTGCATAGATTTGAACGAACAGTATTGGGTATAACAATACGGCGAGCTAAGAAACCACCGCCCTTCAACTCCGCCAGGACAAATGATCATTTACGCAGGCGTTCCTTCCATGACCTACGGTCCTCAGGAACAGGTTGGCCTTAAATGGTAGGAGGGTGCTAAGAATCTCCCAGTTACAGCTAAAAGAGAATATAAAAAATCGCAACCTGGAATGTGAACAGCATCTACGAAACAGGTAAAATCAAAAATCTTACACAAGAAATAAAAGACCACAAGTCAATATCATGCGCGTCAGTGAAGTAAGATGGCCTAACAATGAGACACACACAATGCCTAACCACACCATGTACTACCCAGGCATCGGCGGATCAAGACAAAATCAGACATGGAATGGCGATTATAATAGACAACAATACTCGGACAACAGTATCAATTTCCTGTTAGTCATGCTCCTACAACTTAACACCCAACTCATCACACTAACTATAAATCAAGTGTATGCCCCCACAGCAGAGAAACCGGACGCGATGAATTCTAGAGATGCAATGTAAAGTGTCCCTCTAAGGCCCTAAAGTGCCTCTCTAAGGCCCTAAGCATTCTCCATGCATTTGTTGAATAGATGCATATTATCACCAGTTATTTAACCACTATGTTCAACATATATTTCCTTATTCTCGATGACTTGGAAGTAGGCATAAAGGTAAACGGAACCACAATATCAGATACGGTAATCGAGCGAGTAACCATCAAGACCTACAACTAATGATGAACAGCATAAACAAAAAAGAACAAAATTTGGGTTAAAAATTAATAGACTAAAACAAAATTAATGGTGATAAGTTAAAATAGCTATCCAAGAGTGTCCATCACGCTAGAGGGGGGAAACGATTGAAAAACGAATGCACGAAATACCTAGACACACTAGTGAACGACAGATGGGACCCCCACCAATAGATCAAGAGCAAAGTAGAGCACTGCCAGACAATCGTTCAACAAACTACTGCCCCCCGCTATGTGATGAAAATCTTAAGACTTGGTTGTATAAAGGTGAGGTAACTATATCCGTGATTATATTGTTAGATGTTGCATAAGTTATTGTTAACATTCAATTTGATAGCATCATGTACCTCTCTTTATACATGGCAACGTCGCATTATGTGTCAAAGTTGTCAAAAGTGATGAATTGGAAATTAACTCAAGAGTTATCTGCTTTATAGAACAGAGCCTTAGAGTTAGAAATCCGCCACAGAATGGTCAAATATTACGCCTGGCTAGTTCTACTGTATGGTGCTGAAACTTGGACAATAAAAACAGCATCCACCGACAAAATCGAGGCGTTCGAAATGTGGACGCTGTGAAGAATGCTACGAATACCATAGTTGGACCACGAATGAAGAGGTGATAACATAAAAAAGTGTTTTTGATTTATTACTTGGGTCAATAGAAGGTAGAAGTGGACTCGGACACAGACTGCTATCAATGTTCACGAGCATAAGGAACTGGACTGGAAACTACAAACTTTGAAGAACTATGCCAAGCAGCTATAAAAAACTATTATACAATAAACGACAATTTGCCAACGTACATGGGTGTCGGGCAACAGAAGAAGGGATTGATACACATATATGTTACTAAAGAGCAATCACCTGACTATGCAGAGCATACAATACATACGCCTGGATACTACACCCTCATGGACTAGAATAAAAAAACACAGGATTTATGAAAACAGAACTAAAAGAAAAAGAAGCAAATTATACGCATTCTTGATAAATATAAAAGCGACTTTCGACACAGACAGAAATCAATAAATGCAAAACAAGTTGCAGACAAGGAAGTAACGTACTATATCACACATATATGCATTGAGATGAATACGGCGATGGAACCTGTGATTTTGGATGCGCGGAGGAATTATGCAAGCTTGCCCACTATTTTTAAAGATACAAGCATATTGTAGGTAATAGGAGAAAACAAATAATGTACCATACACTATAGAATAGTTTTGACAAAGAACGAAACGAATTAAAATAAAAGCAACGATGACAATAATGGAGAAATATCTTGACAGGAAGAAAACACTCAACAAAATAAAAAATAATGACATTTAAAGGTGGGTTATGCGCAAATAAAATAATAAATAAGAAATAAGGATTATTTAAGACCGTTCATAGTCACAAATATCATCAGCAGCATACTCTCAGAATGCACACCTATATGGGAAAAATAACAGGGGTTCAGGAACAATATGTCGGCACCACAGACGGCATATTCATCATTCAACAAACAGTAGGGAAATCAATTGAATATGAGGGTGTATATTTGCTTCATTGATTTAAGAAACGAGTTCGGCCAAGTGAGGCTAAATGATATCACAACCATATTGATACAGGGTTATAATACGGAAGAAATCTTCTGAACTATTGAAAATATGAACAGCAACATAACAACCACTATCAAACACACCTACAGCAAAAGCTTGACCAAGGAATTGCCCCTCTCAACACGAATATGACAGGGAGACTACTCTTAAACCTAATTTTGGACAAAGACGTAAAAATAATAATAATAAAGAAGAAATAACAACATTGTGCTATGCAGATGACGCAGTAATTATGCCCGAGAACAAATATGAACTACAGAGGCTATTATATTAATTTTACCGAAGATAAAAATGCTACATCCTGACTGCGGTAGAGAAGACAGGTGTAGCAAAAGAACCCACAAGGTGCAAACTAGCTATTAACAATAAAATAGTAGAACAGGTGATGCGCTCTAGGTACTTAGGTGTAGAAATAACTGTCCATTAATCTCAAGTACTGAGGTAATAAATCAAACGAATAAATTATCTAGACTATGACTAGACTTCTGCCGGATGCATGAAAAACATAATATGGAACCGGTTTCTTAAACGACTAGCAGAGACCCGAATATACAAATCATGAGTTAGGCCAATAATCACTGCCACACGCCGCAGAAATTAGCAGAACCAAGAGCATAGCTCGAACAACAGAGATAAAAACACTATCACGGGATACACACTACGTGGAAGAATATTCAACCAAGAAATAGGAAAAATGTGAGACCCACACAACACAGTAAGATGGACGCGACAGAGACGGTGAGAATATAACCAATATATCAACAGAATGCAAGACAAAAAAATGGCGGGATGACAAACCACATAATAGAAGACTGGCCACCAAAGAGGTAAAAGGACAGCTGGATGTCGACATTGCAAGAAACTCCTCAGCTTTAAAACAGGCTATAAGCCTATTTCAAGCAGAAAAGCATATTTCAGGATAAACCCACTTTTATTCTAGATGTTTGAGTCACTCACAAATGACCAACCTAAAAGGTGTCCCACTTTTGGCATTTTCTTCACCCTAACGTAGAGGTTCTAGGTTTCGACTGTGCATACGTACATCGCAGATGGATGAAATCCTGCGAGTTACTGCAGTGAGTGTAACAAAACAGAGAAGTGAATTAGACTGAATTCCTGCAAAAGCACAGAAAACTTCTAAACCTCAATGGGCGAACACTTGTAAAATAAATACTTAGTTATTTGAAATATGAGATTTAAATTGATGGTTGATCACATGACCAGTTTCAATAGAATACACCCAGGTATAAAAAAATCTCTTATTATGCATCCCAAATGAAAATAATATAAATATTTAATATCACTTTTGTACATGATCATTGATCTTAGATGAACAAGAAGTTAACCTTTAAACACTTAAAGTGAATGAATAACTATTCAATTGTGAGTTACAACATTGAGGGTATCTCAAGATATTTTCTCTTTTTATTACTGGAGCAAATATTTTAAGGTTTTTAAATATACATTTAAAGACTACCAGAACATAAATCAGGATCTTCTTTGGTCGTCTTCCAAAACTAAATAATAAACTGTTTCAAGCACCCATATTATCTATTCTTAGCATTTGTGAGTGCAGCCGAGAGCGACGTTTTCTTATTGTCTTTTTTTATGATTGATTAAATATGAAACTGAATATAAGAACAATTGGAAAAAACATCCTTTTATGTTTTATCTGCTGCTAAGGAAGAGGTAAGAAGTTACGTAGGTACTCAAGTTTCCAAATAAACACACACAATTCAAGCTCAAGTAGCAAGTCAGATGACACCAAGTATTTAATTTTATTTAAGAACGAGTTGCTAGGGCCCACTATTTGCCCTGAACCTCTGATCTATAGGTAGTATATTGACCGTATGAACAGGCGGTATTAAATATAAATATCAGCATTTAACTCTCAAGATACAAAGTAATTTTATTTAAAAACAGGGTAGTAGTGCAAATAGTGGGAACCTCTGATTCCTACAGGAAGTATATTGATAGTATGAACAGATGGTTTTAAATATAAATATCAGCATTTAATTTTCATGATACAAATCTGTAAATGAAATGTATATAAATATAGCAAATTTTGAATTTCATTCTTTTTTCTGTTGTTGCAAAATCGAAAATACTTTAATCGACCTTCACACGTCACGCAACGCAACGTGGGCGGTCGTTTGGCCCGCCACCAGCCCGATTTTTTTTTTGCACCGACGCGCGCTATTTTTTACGAGAAATATTTTTAGTTATATTGCTTACCAGCAAGAATTTTATCTGCAAGCAGATCCTGCTTGTTGAGGAATAGGATTACGGAAATGGTGCGCAGCCACCGGTTGTTCCAGATGGACTTGAACAGGTCGAGGCTCTCCCGCAGTCTGTTCTGTGATGGGTCCTCTCTCAATACCATATTGTACGAACTACATGCCGTCACGAATATGATCGCTGTCACATCGTTAAAACACTGGATCCACTTGCGTCTCTCGTCCCTCTGGCCGCCCACATCAAACATGCTAAAGAAAAAAAAGACAAAGATTAATTTAAAAACTATTTGTCATGCATCTCAAGAAAATAGTAGTTTTGGAATATCCAGCTATGTGGTAACTATGCAGAGTTACAACCATGACATACATACAAGTTGAGAGATTTCATTTAATGACCGCTATGTCCAATATCTCATTAAATCTATTAGTCGTTTTGGACAACACAATTTCTTGACTCAAAAGTTGGTCAAGATACGAGACAATCTAAATTGTCTCGTATCATACAGCAAATTGTTTGAAATATTAAATTGGATTGTAGATTGAATAGACAAATTGTAACGGAGTTACGCTGAACGTTAGTTTTCATTCAGAGTTATGTTACTTTGTTTACGTTTCTCGAGTTTATTTTAGTTAATACCTCTTTTTTTAGGGCAGATAAATTAATCTCTTTTATCAGCCAAGAAATTATCTATGGCAAATTCAAAATATTGCCATCAATTATTTTGATTACAATAAACAAAACAAATATGTAAGCTCTAATATCATCACAACAAGCGAAATGCGCATGATCGGGGACCAAATCGTATTCCAGAAAAATTGTTTCGTTTCATACAGATGTTTCAAGTAAACAAGACGAGTGAATTCTTAGTTTATATATAAATTCATTTCACAACTTTTGAGCCAAGAAATTGTCTTGTCTAAAACAACCTTTAGTAGTTATTATAACTATACAGTTTATTGTAGTGAATGTTATTTATTTCATATGGCTTCTATCGTAAGGTGTACGCGTTTTTATCCTTTGTATTTGTATTTTTCTTTCTATTTTATTCTATCCTGTGTTAGTTGTTTTATTCCTCTTCATGGAATATGTTTACTTTCTACTTCTTCTCATATACTGTCCTCCCATGCTTTACTTGCGCTTCTTGCCCTGTAGTTTTTCCCTTGTGTTCCATATGCCCCTTATGTCAATCGTTCCTCATTCATCTGGCACATATGTCCAAACCGCAACAATTAGCCCTCCGCTATTTTTTGATTTACTGGTTTTATGTTTAAATTCTGTCTATACATTCTATCTATACATTCTATCACTTCTCGTCCTACTTTCAATTTTCCTTAGGAATCTCATTTCAATAGCTTTGATTTTGAATTACTGCTTTTCCGTCATTGTCTATGAATCACTGCTGTCGGTCTTATAACTTTTTCACTATTTCTCTTCTTCCGAAGAATGACGTTTTCATCATGTTGAAGATTTTCCCTATTTTTCCTACTCTCATTTATATTATTATATATTATATTCGATTATTGACCCTAGGTATCTAATATGTTCTACCTGTTCAATCCTTTTTCCATAATTTTTTTTCCTTTACCCGATAGATTATCATAGTTTTTGTTTTTTATACTTATTTTCATCTTTTTTTATCCAGGTTCATCTCCATACCTGGATAAAAGAAAGATGAAAATAAGTATAAAAAACAAAAACCATGATAATCTATCAGATAATGAAAAAAAAACTCCTCTGGGTTATGCTGTAGGTCTTCGTCCATCTCTGTAACTATTGCCATGTCATCTAAGAACATTATTTCCGTTAAATGTGTTATTTTCATTCTCCAATAACCCATTTTTAGCAGCTTCATATTTTTCTTCGATTCTTTCATGGCTTCATCAGGTACTAGAGAGAATAGTAATGGGCTTATTATGCATCCTATTTCACTTCTATTTTTGTTTTCAATTCTCTCGACTCTTCGTTGTTTGTCCTTACTATATGTTTGTTCTCTTTGTACATTTCTTTTATTATCTCTATTATTATTTTCTGCATTCCTCTTGTTTCCAGTACTTTCAAAATGTCTTTTCTAGTCACCCGATCAAATGCGTTTTCTAGGTCTAAGCAGATTCTTCCTTATTATTACTTATTTGTCATATTATGAAGATTAGGTCCTAGGTGCTTCTTCCTCTTCTGACACCTCGCTGTATGCTTTTGATTGTTTTTTATATCTTCTCCCTGATTCTTGTTTCTATTATTCTTGTTATCTTTCCTGAGATACAAGTAAACGTTATCTCTCGATAATTATATCATTCATAAGCTCTTACTACTAATACTTTATCATCTCAGGTGTTATGTTATTTCTCCAGGGTGCTTTCCCTTATTGTATAATTTTTATGGTTTCTATTATTTTTTTGTCTTGTATTTCCTCCATTTATATTACCCCTATCCTTTCTTCCAAATCTTCTGTTGTCTCCTCTTGTTTTGTCAGTTCTTCAAAGTTTTGTATCCATCTTTCCATTATTAGGTCGGCTTTGCTTTTCGTAGTGAATGTAATTATTTTAATTTGTCTTTTGTAGAGAACTGAAAAAATAGTTCCTCAGCAAAAACACACTATGCATTGTAAGGAACTAGACTAAAGTTGCACCTAGGGTTTGCAAAACTGCAATCTCGAGATCCCGGACCAATTTTACTAGTATTTGAAAACCTGTATCGATGACAGATTCCGGTATTTCGGTATTGGTCGTAGTTTTTAATTTTAAATCCAATTAAATCTATTATGTGAGAAAATAATATCGAATAATTCAGGTGCAACATTTAATTTTCGAAGTTAGTGAGTGTTGTGATAATTATAAACAAAATAATACTAATTTCTTTTCCCTCTTATGGTGCTACATCCCAAGTTGGACTTTGGCCTCTTGCAACTTCAGTCACCACAACACTCTTGTCTGCCACTGCTCTCCTCCAGACTCGGATTCCCATAAGATCACGCGCATTCGTATTTCGTCCTCCCATCGTTTTCAGGGTCTCCCGACTGGTCTTTTCCCGTACATTCGACTACTTAAAGTTCTCTTTGGCAGCCTATCATTCTCCATTCTTATCACATGGCTGGCCCACCGTAGCAGTTGTAGCTTAATGCAATATGACAGATGGGATTCTTGATAGTGTATACAGCTCGTTGTAGAATCTGGGCCTCATGATGTTGCCTTCTGATGGATCCTGGTATTTTTCTTAGTACTCTACTTGGAATATGATAAGTATGTTTTTTCCTGTCATTACCTAAGCTTCACATCAATAAATCGCTATGGGTCTTATTATTATCTTATATGTATTGTTGCGGTGTACTTCCTTTGACTTTAACACATGTGACAATGCGTAGTACGCTCTATTGGCTATATTTGTTCGTTTGCAGATATATCCCTATTCGGTGTTGAGTTAGCTTAGTTCTATCCACAGGTATACGAAACTGTTCCCCGTTATTATCTCCCAGCTCGTGTCTCGCTGTTATCTCTTTTGTATGGTAACATCTTTGTTTTTGTCCTGTTGATCTCCAGACCAATGCATTTTGCATGTAGTTTTATCTAAGTAAACTTGCTATGCTGCTCATGTCGAAAGCGTTTGCAGATCGGCAGCTTTCTTACAGTAAATACTCAACAATCTGCTAATAATGACTACGAAGAAGATTAAAGTTTAACAAACGAAACAATTTCCTCAAAAATGTTGACGTTTAAATTTAAGTTATATTGAACTATTCATTTCAAAAGAAACGGTCGAATGTTTGAAAATATATTATATTAATTAAATACCGATTTAATCTAAGGATCGGTATTTCGAGATTTAAATACCGGTAATAAAATTTTTCCGGTATTACAATCATTAGTTGCAACAATTATATTGAAAATTATACAACTAACTCCCTAGGAGGAAAGTTAAACGTCATCTGACGCACTACTCGAGATATTGTGTGAATTCATCCTCACTAGCTGAGCTACACTGATGAGATCTAATAAGATCGAAATCTAGATATGTAGATTGCTAAGAGGTGGATTCACACTTATATACATTATATTAAATATACTTTCTTCCTGCTAACAGTTACAAAATAAGCTCGCATTATTATGATTTTTGATACCAATTCCTATAAAAATTCAACTACAATTAATGAGATATTTAGGATAATTATTACCGTAACCGAATTAATTGAATTATATAGTATACACATGAACAACCTCATCACATCAAAATTATGAATAAAATTAGACTGTTCTCACCTGTTAGTAATATGTCATAATAATAAACATGTAAAAATAAACTTGGCACGCAAACGGCGAATCAGAATGTGAAAAAAACGTGTTGGTGGTATACTCACTGGAAGTTAACTTTGTCGACCTGGAAGCGCGTCTCGAAAATGCCACTGGTGAGAACACGACATCTGAGTATGTCCTGTTCCGTGGGTGTGTAGTCAGGCTGCTTGATGATGTCCACCTGATCTAAGAAGTATTTAGCACAGTCTATCAGTTGGTACTCGTTACTCCTCTCGTATGTCGTCTGGATGCCCTTGTCCTTCCACAGCGCCTCGGTGTGCTCGTAGAACTCGGAGGGGTAGTCGAAGTCCGGCCCCGTCGCACAGTCTTGGATCCAGTCCACTCTAGTCTGATTCTCGGGACGTTGCAGCTGAACGGGGGGCGAGAGCGTCGACATCGCCCCCGATACAGTCTGGAAAAAATAATAAGTATTATTTTTTACTATATTACAATACCACTTATGGAACATTATACACCAAGGTTGTGAATATTATTTTTATCATAGGCGAAATCTAAAATCAGTCATATTGTATATTTCGCCTAATTAGTCATGAAACCTAAAGAAAAGTCAAAATTAGCAATTCGAAATTTTTCGCGATAACCATACTTTCCTTATACAGCAGTGCTGTATTCCGAAAGTAAAAATACTGATGCCTCAATGATGGGCGAGAGAAAAAATGATCCCAATGCACCAATTTGGCTTATATAGTGTTTTTTAAGGCTAGTAAACCGAAATTCAATAATTTTACGAGTTCACATCGTGAATTGTCCGATTTTGAGAATTAAACGAATACTTTCGAAACAAGTGGTTTCAAGAATCGCTGATCTATAGCCAAGTGCTAAAGCCCACTTGGGCATAGGGTGTCCAACTCTAGGGAGGTGCCAAAGCATACCATATTGAAAGCATTCAAAATTCCAAAAATAAAGTTCTATGTATCATTGTCAACGCTCCGGGATTTGTCGGTACCAATAAAGACATTCACAGACACTGAACAATTAAGGATATGGGGAATTAAAGCCAGCAGATACTCAATCTGGTGGTAGAATATGAACTATAAACTAGTGGGTGATTCTTATACATACACTTTATTTCTACATTGAATGTATGACTATATACCAAAGCTATTAGTATTTATATGTGAGAAATATATAGTAATCACATATTATTGTATAACTGATCAAAATCATATAATTTCTATCAAACAATAATAAAGATCAACTGTTCACAAAAACCGCTTGCGTTTGAATCGCCAATAGCCCTTGATGCAGGACGGGCTGCGCCCAAACATGAAGCCAGATCAAATAAAAATGAATAATACAAAGTAATGACGATTACAAAGGAAATAGAAACAGAGGATAACAGAACAAGTGAACACATACTAATACTGCTAATACTTAGCAGGGGCCCTGTAAATACAGGGAAACAATAGATAGAGATAATTACTAGAATTGAAAAAGTAATTTACATAATTAGTGCAGGAAGGCAAGTTACTCAAATGAGCGAATGAGTTTAAAGTACTATTTGAAGTAGAAGAGGTGTACGCTGTCCTTGCATGCATTCTCATATTTATAAATACACATTTACATTGTACCGAATTTTAAGTTAGCAACACTGGCTACTTCTGGCACTAGTGCGGGAAGTAGTATTTCCCGCACCCAAATCAATGCGGGAAATGACTTGTCTTAAGACATGAATACAAAAAGAAAATTAGAACATACTTTGCCGTGAGTCGGGACCATCGAAACAAGCACACATGTCTTAAAACTATATACAGATTAATACTCATGTATGTGAAATATGAATGTTAAAACAGCAAGACAAGAATAAGATGCAAGCCATGGAAATTAACTTTTACTAAGAGTGTAAGTATCAGGTGACATGAAAAGAGAAAATAGGAAACGAAAAAATAAAAAAAGAACTAATAATATAATCTACACTGAACTACATAGAGCTGAGATAATTATGCTGGTGGAAACCATAAACCATATGAACATCTAAGTACGAGTTTATCGATATTTATAACATTTATGTTCAGTATATTATGGCAAATCATGATGACTGGCGCTTTGAAATCACTGTTAGAGTACTCAAATTCAATTTGAAAGTAGGTCGTCGATTCGCGAAACGTATAGACAAATTTTACAGCGCACATCACATCATCCATTTGAGTAAGCATAAGTCGTTCTGTGGATAGATTTTGTGCCACCCAGTTTCTACATTATGTAAGAATAGCAATACTATCGGGAATATCGCCGTTGTACGCGAAAGTGTGCAAAAAACTAATAGCATCGATTCGTCGCCGATCGCAGCTACTGGGGGTCTGTCCGTCCACGTGAACAATTAAGCAGAAATGTCTAGGCCTATACGGATATAAGATCCAGTTAGTGCAGGAATTAAACTCACAAGACCATTGCTTGTGTCGTTCATTTGATGATCGGGCTTTAGAGCAGTTTAGCAAGTTTACCTTGCAAACCCGTTGCATCTAGATTATTCCTTGGGGCTACGTGAAGGTATTTGTTTATACTAACAAACCAGCAACAATCGGTTGGTTTTGTAAGAGAACAAAATTCATGAGAATGGGCTATCGTTAATCGAAAAGTGGTCCAAGATTGGACTTAAGAATGTGCTTTGTAGGCCCATATGCGCTATAATTTTCAAATATGAATGCCATATAATAAACTCAAATAAAACTAGATTTATGGCCAAAAGTTAATGTTTGTGTTCTTTATTCGAGTAAAGCTTTATCGGGCTTAAAAAACCCATTGGTATATAAAATATCTGGTGTGGGCACCACGTATTGACATTTTTTTAAATCAGTTTTGACTTTTACACCAAATTTGTATTTAAAATTTTGGTACAAATGGACCGCTAAAAAATTCAGATGCAAATAACTTTCAGCTTAGATTTCAGATTGTACTCAAATTTCCACAGGGTTTTCCTAGCTTCCAGCTGAGAACTCATATACCCACATACATACCCACAAATATTTTTCAAAAATAGTCTATTTCGACTATATTAGTCATGAAACGTCAAGAAACGTCAACATTAGCAACTTTTTCTCATAACAATACCATCCTTGTATAGCAGAGCTGTATTCGGTAAGTAAAAATACTATCAAATAAAACCTATCATTATTAAGTAGTATTAGTACTTAATGCATGCATAGGTCATCAATTATTTAAATGAACATTCCCTAATTCTAATAATCCATAATTAATAGTTTTAGGTTTTTATTCGATAGTCTTTATTCACTAGTGTAACAACTATCGATAGTATAAAATAGCTATGGATAGCGAAACTATTTCATACATCTAATTCATTCGATAGTGCTCATCACTGCCGTCAAATTTAACAAATTGAACCCAGTAAGTGATACCATTTGTAGAAGTCAATAATCACTAAAATCAAGTAAAAAATCGCATAGTAAAAGTGATTAACTATAATACAAAATAGTTATTTAAAGTTGTGACAAATCGGTCTTTTTGAATGCTATTTGAAGTATAAGAGATGTACGCTGTGCTTGCATGCATTCTCATATCTATAAATACACATTTATATTGGTACCGAATTTTAAGTAAGTTAGCAACACTGGCTATTTCCCGCACTAGTGCAGGAAGTAGTATCTGCCGCATTCACATCATTGCGGGAATTGACTTGTCTTAGGACATGAGTACAAAAAAGTTATTATTAAGTGTTTTCTCATATGATATATAGCAGTGATTCTCATAGTGGGGGTCGCGAAAAACATTTGGGGGATCGCAAAAATTGATTATAGATCATTTTATTTTTCAAATATTTTATAAATTTTCTATGCATTCATGTTTTGAATAAAATAAATCTGCGAGTGTTTCAATGCATTTAAACAAAATAAATTAACTCCTTCTGAATTTAAAATACCCCCTCTCTATGATGTTTTTATCTATACATAAGTATTATTCGAAGGGTCCTTTAAAATTAAGTGTATTAAGGGGATCGTGGATCGAACAATTTGAGAAACACTCATATAAAGCATCATTTATCTGTTGAGCTTATACTGCGTGAAATGCGTGTGAGTTTTGATGAAACGTAATTTTTATGTTAGGATTATTTAAATAGTTATTGTTCCATTTATACTTATTTATTATTCATAGGAAATTTTATGTAATGAAGATTTGGATAGAATAACGCATATTGTTTAGTAGTAACATTTACACAATGAAAATGTCACATTATTATAATTCCTTAATATCAGTTAACGTTCGACATGTGATGTAAATGTAAATCCAATGAATGGCGATTTGAGTGAATAATTTACATATTGAAATCGAGTAATAAAATTTAATAAACGGATATTTGAAAATTTCGATAGTATTGATGTTAAACGGCCGATATGTTAAGCAGCAATATAATTTTATTTAATATGAAAATATATTAAAAAATATAAATTATTTAATATCACAAATAGATAAACGATATAGAACAAATGTGGAGTGCCACAAACACATAACAAACGAGGCATCAATACAGTTCTGCGTAACATTAATTAGAAACTCTCATGATGAACACTTTGGCGGGACTAAGAACTAAAGTAATAAAAATTTGATGTGATCAGTGCACATTACTTTATCACGCATATCGTAATAAATAAAATTTATTTTTTTGTTAAATAGAATATTTTTTAACGAAATTAATGATCGTAGTGTGTTATAAATAAAATTCGTTTAATGCAAAATAGATCTTTCAATATTGTCAACTGATTTTATGGTTATCTGCAAGAACGTTTAATTTTTTTACTCCCCTTCTCACAATGGCCGTTAAATGTACTAATCGCCGGTTATTTAGTTGCACCATAATTTTAATCATTGGTTAAACACTAATACTGGTTAAAACTAGTATCTTCCCATTTCGGACAGATAATGATGAGACAACAACAATTCTTCAGTTTTCAAATTTCTTCAAATTAGATAGTCTATGTACATATATTAAGTGATTCCAAAATTTTCTTGAGCTACAAAAAACTCTAAAGCAGTTTTTTGTAGTGAATTCGTCGCCAGTAGTTCTCTAATTTGTCTTATATTTTGAGCAACATGATAGTAAAATAATTAATTGCCTTTCTTTCTACAAATTAACGAAAGTGCAAGTGACTTAGTTCACTGTCAACATAAACATGACTCAATTTTGTTTAATGAACTACCAACTACCAACTAAATCTAACGATTAAATGTTTACAATTTTGCAAATCAGATTACGGTAAGATAAACAAATGCAATGCGAGATAATTGACCTTATCTTTAGTTTTTGACAAGGCCACAATCACCGGCAGATTTTTATTTTCGAAGATAAACAAAAAATCTGAAATTATTTTTAGTTTTCGAAAAAAAAAGATACGTTGTGCATGATTAAACTTACAATTTAGAGTCTACATAGTTAAAACGGACCAGTGCAAAGTTATTTGCAAACAAATAAATGTAATGGTACTTTCCCAATAAGGATGGTATTATTATCGCGAACAATTTTGAATTGGTAATTTAGACTTTTGTTTCATGAGTAATATAGTCGAAATACACTTGAATCGGGATCAAATTTGGAAATCGGCTGAGAAAGCGAGTAAAAGACTTAACAAAACCATTTCCTATTACGTATAAGGCACGGGACCGTTCCAAAAAATGAACGTGCGGCGCAGTCAACATGTGAACAAATGTGTCATCGGCGGTGACGTAAATCACACAAGGAATTAGCGAAAATGGTCGCATATTAAATGTAGTGATGAAAATGACAAAATAAGACTAAATAGAACGACACAAGACTAAATACAACGACTCAAGACTAAATAGAACGACACAAGACTAAATAAGATACAATTGGATACAATTAGGCAAACTGATCTAAAACAAATTATGACAAATTGGTGCCAAATGAGGCCAAATGAGACAAAATAGGACAAATTATGACAAACTGATGCCAAATAAAGCAAAATGAGGCAAACTAAAACAAAATGAGGCAAACTAAAACAAATTGAGACAAACTTTTCACAATTAGGCAAAATATGACAACTTAAGATACAATGAGTAAAACCGATACAAATAAGGACAAAATAAAGATAGATTAAGATAAAATTAAATAAAACAACGAATTATTCTGAATCGAACCAAACTGAATCAAACTAATCCGACAACTCAAATCAAATGAAATTTTTGAGAAATATCTTAAATTTTGATTTGAAAGGCATGTGGTTCCTACACCAGATATATTTTATAGTAGAGGGAACAAGCAGATCGGTTTGCTCGGGAGGAAGTTCTAGAATCAGCTTTGCTAAAAGAGGTTTTATGACCTTTAAGTGACATCTAAATGAGGAGGAATGACTCGGCTTTAGAAAGATATATGAATAATAGTAACTGTCTCCTCTAATTTATTGTTACATGATGAAGCAACTAGTCAACAATTTCTTCAAACAATTACAAAATTGTGAAAAATCAACTGATTCATAATACAAAAATGAAAAAAAGGCATGTTGGACTAATGGACATTGTGGATACTTTTGCCATTGAAAAACTTGAGATAGAAAAAATGTACAAAGCCAGTTTGCTGGAGTGAGCAATAAGGAGAACGAGTCGAGAAAAACTGCGACTGGTGCTGGCTTCCAACAACTTCAATGATAATTATAGCCTCTGCCACTGTAGTATCTTCTGAATTACTCACAAAGGAAATTAAATTAAAACAAGGTATTTAAATTCTCTATATACCGATGTGTGTCGGTCGACTGGTCCATACATACCGAGGTAATGTAGACAAGTCGAAAGTCGATCGATACAGTCGGTCGGCCTTGTCGATCGGCATAGTGTGGACGTGGCTTTAGAAGTACCACTTACAGTAAAACTGCACCTCTAGAACGAAGCAAATCAATTCACCAAGCAACTTCAAGAAACAACTAAAAAACACCCCTGAATTAAGTAAACTTTCAGGCTAAAACTATTCTTTGGAAATAATGAAACTGATCAAAACAAAAAAAAACGCAAAGCGCGGAAAAAGTGGCAAGCAACTGGAAATCCCGAACGAAAATATATATAATCGCCTAAGCCAACAACTAAATAGACAAAAATATGAAGTCGCCAAAAATGATGGAATCTTAAATTGTGTACAAGAACTAACAACTGAAAGGAATACCAATTATTCCTTATGCAAGTCAACATAGACCCAACGCGAATACTCCAATTCATAAACCTGATAAACCATGGGCTAGAAGGGGTCAAGAAAAAGTTGATACTCACGTCGGCCACCTTCCAATCCCATACAAGCACTGCCTCAGCCAAGAGCTTGTTCTAGAAAGCAATACTGATTATACTCCCATTAAACTTGTAAATACGAAACCGGTAAAGAAAGAAATAGAACACCTAAACTTGCAGAAGTCACCAGGATTTGATCTCATAACTATACAGATGCTCAAAGAGCTACCGAAAAGAGGAATACTAAAATCTACTCAATGCCGCGCTCAGACTTAAACATGTACCGAACAATGGAAGACAGCTCTTCTTAAACCCAGTAAACTAGCAGAACAAGTGACGTCCTATAGATCCACCTCCCTTCTTCCCAGTTCTTCAACAGTTTGAGAAATTGATTTTAAAACAGCACAAGGTTATCATTGAGAAGAGACATCTAATTATCTCACACCAATTTGGATTTAGGGACTACTATTGATAAGTGCACAACCAGCATTGAAATAGCTTCAGAGGAGAAAAAAGTCTGCTTAGCTGTCTTCTTGGATATGCGCCAACCTAAACTAGGAACTCAATAAGCACCTCCTGAAATCATTCTGGCTTCTTCTCAAGTCATATGTGGAACATAGATATTCCGCGTTGGCTATGAACAATTATACTCGAGCTTTCGTAAAATCTCAGTTTGTGTATCTCCAGTGTTCTCGGGCATACTTTATACCTCCTTTATGGCGCAGAAATCCAATGTCCAGATATGGAAATAGGAATTCTCGCCAATGATACAGTATTCTCAGCTACCAGTTTTAATACTTCATATGTGACAAATAAGCTACAAAATGCTATAAATAAGGTTAATCACTGGACAAAGTGGTGGCACATCCAACTAAATGGATATAAATCACAACATATACCAACTGCAAAGAAAACTTGATAAGAGTTTCAATTAACCAACAATACCCTATACAAACTCAGCCAAATATCTAGGCATCATATTATATCCCAAGTTGCATGGATAGAACACATCAAAACAAAAAAGAATAGCTAATTGGAATAAAAACAAAACTCTCATCACTTCACAGCAAACTACTCCTGTACAAGCAAATCATAAAACCCATTTGAACATATGGCATCCAGCTTTGGGAATTCAGTAGTGTGTCGAATATCAAGATAATTCAAGTATTTCAAAATGAAGTACTTTGAAGTGTCACAAATGCACCATGGTATGCTTATAATACAGATATTCATCATGTTTCATATAGCCACAGTTTCCAAAGTAAAAACTAATATATGCAAAAAACATGAACAACACAAAAATACGCCTCCTTTACATCAAAGGCATGATAATATGCTTGAAAGAAAAAAGTCCATCAAACATCCCTATCCCTATAATATAAAATGAAGACAATGTTTTGAATCTCATTGACCTGTTATTTACGACTTTTGTGCTGTAAGTGAATGTCGCGACAAATATTTTGATTACTGACAGTTCGTAAAATGAGGACAAAAACAACGCGATAGTAGGATAGTTGCATCTATTGTTATTTTAGATATTGCAACTGCATAGTTAGAGGGAAAATAAGCAGGGCACACAATATTACATTTGATCATATTTTGAGAGAAAAAGTATACAAATAGTCACACAAGTTTAGAGGAATTGGCAAGATAGTTGATTCATCATATGCCATCAAACAATGGAAATTTCAACCTAGTAACACTGTATTAATTTGTTAAGCCTTGTAAACAAAAGTGTAAAATGGTCTCTTTAGACTAGATCAATAAAAATACATTTAAAAAAACTGTGTGTGCCCCCTACCAAACAGTAACTATACCAGCTCTAAGGCAGTAAAAAAGCAGTTACTTAGAAGTAGTTACTGTAGGTTCATCATTTTTGGCTAAGAAAGATATGTAGGATATATAAACAAAGATGAAAATTGTGAAAATTAAATAAAATCAACCAACTCAGTAGCCTAGTGGTTAGAGATGCCAGCATTTTCATACAGAGGATTTGAGAGTAAACGTTCAAACCCCACTGACATTTTTTTTATCAGAGGTTTTCTATAATATTAAGGTAAATACCAGGTGATAAAACTCCTCCAAGCTTTTCCCTTTATCAGCAGAAAAGCCTTTCAGCTGAAAATCATAGATTTCTTTTTAATAAAATTGTAGAGTCTGAGAAGAATTACGATTATTTAATGTTTTGTTATATTCATGTAAGTGAAGGGTGAAAGACCACAGTTGATGGCCTCTTGTAAATGTATGTATGTATGTTACATTAAATATATCTTTTTCTTCTTCTCATGTAAGTGAGCATGGCCATTTCTATGCTTAATAGACTAAATATGATTGTGATTTTAAAAATTTGGCACCAGTTTAGTTGAAACTGAGAGAAAATACAGCAGGCAGGCAACAGGCCAGTAATAATCACCTTAGATGATAAAAGAAACGTGTTTAATCATATAAACATGATTGTGGATAGTTTCTTATTGCATGTTCATATACAGGTGGTCATCTGAAAAAGATAAATCTTATGACCTCAAAGTCATCTTAAGTTTTTATTACCTGGCCACTAATAAGTTAGTCCCCTACAATTTTATTGTAACAAAAACAGTGAGTTCATATTATGTATTTGCAGTCCCTTAACAATACAAGAAGAAATATTTATTACAGCATTGTTTTATTGCATTGTTTATCAAAATTGTTATAACAAATGAAGCCTCCAAGTAATTGAGAGCTATTAGCTATTAGTCATGTCAAGACTAACAAAACTATGCCCATTCATGGTTTCATGACAACTTGACCTCTGCACTATAATATTTTCACAATTTCCTATAAATAAAAACTTACTTCATCAATTATAGATAATTGTGGAAAACAGTGTAGTGCAGAGTTCAAGTTGTTTGAAATCAGGAATGGACATAGTTTGGTTGGTCTTGAGATGACTAATAACTAATAGCTGTCAAATACTTGGATGGTTGATTTGTTATGACCTTTTTAATTTAAAATGCAATAAAACCTAGCTACAATAAATATTTAATTTTGAAATTAAATAATGTTTTAATTCGTTAATATCTAGAAAATATACTTACAATGATGGCATCACGAATATTTTTCTTAATGTCCTCAATCTTTTGGTGTTTCTCCCGGTCACTGAAGCCATTGACATGGAGGATTTTCATTTGCTTCACGATTGTCGATTTGCCAGATTCACCAGCACCCAAGAGGAGTAGCCGGTGTGTGGCCCTGTACACCTGCTTATCCTTCTGCAACTGCCTGTTGATTTGGTCACTAATTCTCTTCTGTGAGCGACTGTCATCGGCACCACCAGCAGCTTGCTGGGAGTCTCTGTTTCCGAAGCAGCCCATGGCTGCCAGGGAGGACCACCAGCAGCCAGCGCCCTTTTCGGCGGCCCCAGGGCCGCACTCCGGGCCCGTCGCCACCGTGGCTGTCGTCTTGCACAAACCACTCACACTCTGAACACTTTCATAACTACACCACTATCCACACACAGATTGGCTGGGCTGTTTAAAATCCCGCACAAGAGTCCTGATTAGATGTCTGTGGTGCACACAACACAAAGGAATGGATTGCACAAGCCTATGAGCCCCTCATTGAAAATTCGAAATTCGCGAAAATGGCTCCACAGTTGACTATGTTTAGATACAACCAACACACTCACAGGTTATTAATACTTTATGTTCATCAAAAATAGTCTAGACTACTCAGGCAGATATGCATCGTTCTCCTACACAACAAAAAAGTCTATTTAAAAATAGAACCTGGCCGATTTTTCTCTTTTTTTTCGTTCTGTTTTATCGCCGTTCCTCTGTCGGTGTTCCGAAAAACTACTTGATACACCCTGACAGCAAATCGACTATCCCCGCACCCGGGCGCACTGCACGGCACGTTGTTATTAATCCCGATGGTAGGGCGTCGCACTGGGGGCCAATTCGCGCCCGCGGGGAACCCAAAACACCACTCGCGAATTCACCAAACGAATTATTTTACATCGAAGGCTCGATGACAGCGGACAGGAGAATTGAACATGTCCGTCCCGAAACTGCTGCGTTCGTGACGTATCGGTTGTTTACGTACATGTCGGCGCACACCACTTTTCAGACGTTGCCGGCTTGCATCATTTTTACCCGAAATCAAGTATTTTCACTTAAAACTACATTGCATAGACAACTGCTACATTGCACATTCGTTTGGAATTTATTTAGTTTTCTTGCTTACTCTAGAAGTAATTAGTATACAATGTATTTATTAGATTGCTCAGCTACATCTCATAAGTCATTCATATTCACGAAAACATAAAATATCGCATATCAAATATCGAACAGGAATGATTTATCGTTATACTATTTGTTAAACTTTAAGTTATTTTAATCCTAATCCGTTAAGATGCTATTCCTGCTATTCTTTTCTACGTTAGCTGTTCAGTATTGGAGAATTTGTTGCTAATTAGTTATCCTAAAACTAATTTTGTTGTGCTTGCTTCATATTGAGCTGGCAAACCAATCGGCAACTACTTGAATACATTTGTGAATTTTGATATTTATTGATATGAGACAATTTCTGTTAGAAATATGATATGGTGTGCATTCCTGTTGGACGCTAACTAGAAATGATTAAATCTAATCGTACACATTATATATGAACATTTGTTGCTATGCCCGCAAAGGTCTCTAGACCGATGCATATTATATACCCCAAAAAAAGTATATGCAACGCACTGGTTTTAATCTTTTCCCGAAAAACACATCGCAGTTGACGCCCAGCTATCCTTCTATCTCTTTGGTGGTCTGCCTGGGGCCTTCTAGAGAGTGGTTGTCCGTCTCTCGCGACTTTTACAATTCTGGTATCTTGCATTCGGTTGATGTGTTGGTTCTATTCTCGTCGTCTCTTTTTTGTCCATCTGACTGTGTCATGAGTTTCGCACATTTGTCTTTTTTCTTGGTTGTATATTCTGTCGCGCATTGTGTGTCCCGTGATACTTCGAAGCGTCCTCATCTCTACCGTTCGGACTATATTCTTGATTCTGTTGTGTCTTCTCTGGTTATGTGATTATTGGCATGATTTATATATTCGGGTCTTTGCTTCTCGTTTTAGGAATCGGTTCTTCCATATGATGTCTCTCAAGCACCCGGCTATTCTAGATCTTTGTCGGTCTGGTTCTTTACTTCAGACCTCCTTTCTTGATGGGCCGTTATTTCTACTCCTATGTACCTACAGGACATCATCTGCGCTATTATTTCGTCGTTAAGAGCTAGTTTGCATTTTATGGGTTCTTTTGCCACAACTAGTGCTTTTAACTGCTGTACCGCAATCGACATGTTGTAACATTTCGATGTTAGGTAAGATTGATGCAGTAATCTTTGTAGTTCATCTTCGGACTCAGTGATTACTGCATCATCTACGTAGCACAGTTTTGTTGATTCTCCTTTATTAGTTCTGAATCCATACTCCGTGTTTTGAAGTCAACTATTATTTGTTCATAATAAGGTTAATGAGTGTTGGGCTTGGTGGGCCCTATCTTATTTCTTTTGAGATGGGCACTTCGATGGTCAAGCAGTTGTTAACAAGTATGCTAATTGTTGTGTTGGTATTCATTTTTTCGATAGTTTTTCGCGTTGGTAAAATCTGGTACATATACGCTAAAATTTGGTTCATATACGGTGGTTGCTTGTATTCGATAGTTTTCTCGACTATTTGTAAAGCAACGAATATAGCATCCGTGGTAGATCTTATATTTTTCCAAAATCCCCGTTGTTTTTCACTATTCTGAGATGATACTGCATATGATTTACGTGAATAGTTTCATCACGGCACTTATGACGGTTATTCCTCTGTAGTTTTCTGGTTGCTTTTTGTCGTGTTTTTTGAATACAGGAATGGTGACGCTTTTCTTACAGTACATTTTCTTCATGGTACAGTTATCTCATTTAGGATCTTCTGATAAATCACCATCTTCTTCAAGAATTTTCTTATTCTAATTCTATAGAGGCTGATTGTTGAAAATAAATGTTCCATTATTCGTCTATCGCGATCGTCTATGCCTCTGTTTCTCAGTAGTTTCAGATGGCATACTATATCAAAAGCCTTCTAGTAATCGATATAGCAGGTGTATACATCCTTACTTACATCCAGGAAGCGTTGTGCAATGATTTTGACAATAAATAAGGCTTCTCTTGAGACAACTACGTTTCTGAACCCAAATTGTGTTGCGCTTATATCGTCATTTAGTGTTGCATCGATTCTTGAGTGAATCACTCGAAGTAGCAGTGTTAGTTATAGCTTCTTATGAGGCGGATTTATCTTCACACTTTTTCTTTGGGTGTCGTAGGAATAATTATAATGTCGTTGCACGCTATTATGTAATTAATCAGGTTCCATTGCTTAGGCCCGGGGTATTGCCTTTGTGTTTGTTTCGGAATAAGATTCGTGCACTAGGTGTAGAAGCAGGATGCCGTTGTTATTTACGTTTCCCATTCCATTGATCCCTAAGACCCCCGGCCAAAGCTCCGCCTCTCTTCCGACTCTGGCGTTAAAGTCGCCCAAGACTAAGATGCGCTCATTGCTTTTTATTTTCGTTAAGATTGAAATTCCCACTTTTTACGAACGGCTAATGCTTTCGTATAAAAGCAATAGCATTATTGTCTCCGGAACTTTAAGTAGCTAGCCAAACATATCAAAACATAATTGTACTAGATCAAGGCAATGCACTACTAGACACGATCGCCAAGAACGGATCATCCTCTAAAATATAATAAAATTCTTTTTGCAATTAGTCCAAAAAATATTGCACAATATGTGAACATACAAGACCATAGGGGACGACCCCAATATTTAAAAATGGTTGGACAACAATGAATTATTTATAGATATGTTTAGATGCCGCAGCAAGGAAGGCCAAATAATATATTGGGTGAAAGATGAGGGAACAAGTGTAGACGGTGCAAGTTGTCATTCCCTCTGTAATAAATGTCGATTCCAGCAGGTAAAGTGACCGAACAAGGAAGCAAGCACAATCGTTTCACTAGCGCTGTTAAGTAGCTATTTCTAGAACTGTAACAAATAAGGCAATCTGAGCACATATCGAGTATTTCACAATATAAATTATAAGCAATGTGGCAATCAATTAATTATAATTTAATAATTAGTTCTTCTTTCAGCATCCTCTCCCGGGCCTCCCCTATTTCCTACCACTCTTTTCTGTCTTGTGCCTGTCGGTACCACAATCTGCTTGCCTTTTTTCTAATATCCAGTGTATAATTTGTTTGGTCCATTTGCTGCTTTCTTGGCGGGCATTGTGACCAGGCCAGTTCCATTTGTATATTGCTATGGTGCATAACATCATCCACTCTTGTTCTTAGCCTTATTTCGTCATTGGAGATGTGGTCTCTGAAGCTTATTCCCAGCATCATCCGTTCTATTGCGCTTTAATGTCTTTGCTACAGTTTCCATACCATAGGTCCATTACAGCAATGTTACAAGTGTAAGTATCTTTTTAGGTTGAACGGTTTAATTATATGATTTAATTTTCCTGTCGCCGCCCATGTCTTCCTAATTCGTCGGGTTATTTCAGCTGTTTGATTGTTTGTATAGTTTGTCTCTATCTCGAAACTATCCCTGCGTTGTTCATTGCTCTGAATATTTCCCATTGTTCTATTGAGTCCAAAGCTTTGTTATAGTCGACGAAGACGAAGTGAAGTGGGATGCATTTTTCTATCAGTTACTTTACTGCCTGTATATGTTCTTTAGTACTGTATCCTTTGCTGAAGCCATCTTGCCCAGGTGGTTGATATTAATCGAAGTTGCTCATTAGCCTGTTTGTGATGATCAGCAATTCATATGGGTGTGGCAGTAGACATAACTACAGTTCCATAGTTTTCGATATCTACTCGTTACGGCATTACCGTCGCTAGGAGACGCAGAGTGAAGAACCAGGTCCTGAAACCACCAAAGAGGGGGTTGCGCGCGCAATAAAAGTGCAGAAAAATTGAGTCAAGGGCAAAACCTACGCTGAAGTACGTAGCAGTATATAAAGCGACATGCCTAAACATCCTAACTTCTCTTTTAAGCTAAATATACAAACTGGTATGATGCCCTCCGAAAAGCTGAAATCAACTTTGGTAAGAATACTAAAGAATACCTCACGCTGTACTACAAGTATTTCTCAGAATAATACACACGAATTTTCACAAAATGTGAGGATCAACTAGACCACACACAATTCGGCTTTCGTAAACGACGACATGAATGTATACTCATGTTTTATAGACTATCACATAGCGCGTGACTACGTTTTAAACAAGAAAAGATGATTAAAATACTAACGGCCACAGGCTTGGACAGAAGGGACCTGAATATCATCGGCAATATCTCTTGGAATCAGAGGGCTAAAGTCAGAATAAAACAGCGGAAACAATAAATATTAAGAAGGAGGTCCGTCAAGGCTGCATCTTATCGCCGCTCTTATTCAACTTTTACTCTGAAACGATATTCAGAAATGGACTCGAGGAAACAACTAGCGGTGTCAAGTTGAATGGGAAGAAAATGACCAACTTAAGATATGCCGATGACACAGTGGTTATAGAAAATGGTCTTCCAGAGCTACAGCAGATAGATCGACTACATAATACAACACAGCGAGAGTTTTGGCCTACACATGAACATTCTTAAGACCAAATCAATAGTATTTCCCAAATCACCAAGGAATCGCTCTAAGAATAAACGGAACATCGTCGAACACTAGGTACCATTGCAACACAATAAGACAATTTAATATTAAAAAGAAAACAAATCACGAATAAAACAAGCCGATAGAACCTTCGTAGACATAAAAAAGCTCTTTATCAGGTCCGAGTTAAACATACGCCTAAAGACTAAGATATTGAGATGTTATGTGTTCCGGTGCTGTTATATGTGTGCGAAAGGTATAGACCCGGCTAAAAGAATCGAAGCTTTCGAAATGTAGATTGATATCCTGCGAAAATCATGGGGATTTTTTTCAAGACTTATCAAAGGAAAAATATAGGGGAGAGGTTCGTCGGAGGACGTTAAAACTCATGGCTGAAGGATCTGAGATGGTTGGGATGCACCTCAATAAATATCTTTAGAGCGGCAGTATCGAAGATAATATTAGCCACATGGATCGCCAACATTAAGGAAGCGCATTACGAAGAATGTATTAGTTCCACCCGTCGTTCTATATGGAATGGAGGCGTGGACATTGACAGAAACAACTCAAATGAAGAATTTAATAGACTGTTTACTAGATTTTTTTTCTTGGAATCGACATCCAACAGGAACGGAGTGGTACATTTCAAAAATGCTACATAGATAATCCAAATATTAATATTCTCAGAAAAAGACAATATTACACTATTAATGATAAAGAAAATTAATTTAATGCAAAAAAAAACAAAGAATTATGGTGTAATTAAGTTGATTCTACTTAAAACGATTTTGGTGATCGTCACAAACAACCACTTTTACATTAACAGGGCTTGAGTTATTTAGATAAATGACAAGGATTGTCCCCAGCGCCAGTACAATATTACAAACACGTTTTTTAATTAGTTCCAATAATGACTTTATTTTTTAAATTAAGGAATGAGTTAAAGCTTGCACCATGTTTTCACTACCATAACAAAACATCAAATATACGCAATTTTAATTCAAATCATAGCAATGCATTAAAACCCATTATCATTAAATAACCTTGGCACTTTATTTTTGATTGAATACGAGAGTAAAATTTAGTATATATAGGATGTGAAGTGCAAGGGCATAGTATGGTTGGTCTACCACTCACTCCACCTTAGTCCTCTTTGTTATTATACCGTAATCTATATAACGGTACAATTCTACTATAAAGGTCCTTATTACCAGGGTGATACCACAATAATATTACGCACTCTCTAATTTATTATTTCCACATTAATACTATAATAATATAACATTTATACTTCAAAGATTATTGCCACACAACAACAACAACAACAACACAATCTTATACAGTTAATTTACAAATAAAAGGGGGAATTTTATCACAAACACTTATTTTCTATACCGATTTTTTTTACCTCCCAGGAAAATATTTAATAACTTGCGTTTATACATATACATACATACATGTTTAAATAGGATGAAAACAACAATAATTCAAAATATTTTATAATTGCCGGCAAGTATAAAATGTTGAACGCATTAAACATTTTTCAATAATAACATTTTTCTCTCTCTCCATATAATTCAATAAATACTTTTCAATAAATAATTTGAATATTTGCAACTTAACAACAAAAAACAACGTAATATTTGCAACTATTTTCTTTAGAGGCAATTTATTATAACTGTGGGAAACAACAAAAGCGCTTTATTGTTCCCAATTTATATAAATGTAAATATTGCAACACATCAAAATATTTTGATTTATTCAGGGATCACTATGCAGGCGCAACCGTCATTGGTTAAGGGCAAATTCAGTTTTAACTCTCTCAGCAGTAGTTACACAATATTTTTTACCATTAATTATACAAGGTAGTATTTTCATAAACAAACTACATTACAATCATTGGCCATTTTTGATATCACTTTCAATTTCTACTGCATATTGGTATTCTTACTACATACATACAGGGGCGGGTGGGGGTACTGATATTTCAGGTGCGTCAGTATATAATGACACCTGTTGGAACGGAACGATGCGGTGTTTCGTTCCAGCAGGTGCCGGTTTGATTCAATCTTAAATCTGCGCGGCGGCAGCCCTATATTCATATATCCCACATATCCCTGTACATTGTTTAATACTGTAAATTCTCCCATACATCGTTTTGACTTCTTCATTTATTACTAAGCTAGTCATTATAGGCAGAACTTCAAACACTAAACTCGCTTCAACGATTAAGCATTGGACGATCTCGATAGTGGGTCGATTGTGTGCAAGTTCATACACGAGATTTCAGGAAATTTCCCGGTGTGTCGGTATATTCCTCTTGGAACGGAACGATGCGGTGTTCCGCAACCTCAATCGTTGTTAATTATATTGCTCTATGGTTGTTACTGCCAAATTGTTGAATGTGTGGACAGCTTAAACGTTCATGCGCGCCTAATCCTATTGCACACGGGGGTTATTACGTCAGCCGGTTAATAAAAATTAATTATCATTGGATTAGGTCAAAGAAAATGATATAGTTCTCACTAGGCTGGCTAGTTCGGTTGCTATAATGTGTATCACTACCTGAAGTGATAATAATTAATTTTATTTTTACGGGCCGGCAATATGAAAATATGAACGGTTATCCCTGCGACTTTTCATAACATCACAAAAAACCTTTTATTAATATATAAATTAATTTCATAGAGAACGATATACTTCAATAGAAATAAATGTAGACACATGGTGACTTAGACCCATACTTTCTAAGAAAATGGTGCCATTAATGAGGCTATTTTCGCAACTTTAACTTTGTGTATATACACGATTACAGTTTCTTGGATAGCGATATGTCTCTACGTAATATTAAAAGGCGTTGAATTACATAGTAACGGTGGGGTATTTATTTACACGTACTTAAAATGTTGCCGTGGTATGTAAATGACGTAACAAACGGCCGACTTTACAGCATCACTTCTATGAGGGTTTTTAGCTCCTGTCTCCCAGAAAAGTCATTTGTAACGTCATAACACCCCATCTGACAATGTAAATAAATTATATTACTGAAATCCAGTGCTATTTTACTGTACGAAGTATACACATTGCTAGGACACATTTATAATATACACACAACTTCCTTCTGACGCGTAAATGACGTCAAAAATGTCCGCTTTTTATGACACCTTTCCTAAGAGAGTAGGGTAATAGTAAATTTAGACGAGGTATATCGTTCTCGGGGGAACCGAATTCTTTTAAGTAGTATATGTCCCCCTTGTTTGCACTGATCCCTCAGAAAACAATAGTTAGTTAAAAATTCCATTTCACTCTCACATCTGAGGTTGTAGTTAATCAAGACATCTTAGCTACAATGAATTATTAATATATTATATTCAATTTTATCAATTTCAATTGTAGATTTATATATATTTTTCAATTACGGTAATTTTATGAAAATGCCACTACTCTTGAAAAAGTTGTAATTACTTGTTGAATCGAAGAAAAATCGGACTTCAACGCTTTACACAATGACGCTTGCGCAATCTATGAAAATGAAAATATTCGAGTTCGTAAGGCCTATACGGGCATAATGTAATGGGTTATTTATAATGAAAGGAATGATATAAGGAATGTTCTTCCGCAAACTAACTAAATATCGAATGTTTTTGATTTACAGCATTTGCGACTTTCGACAATTGCACAGCCATTTGATTATACGCGCGTTCCGCTCGACTATGGAAGGTGGCTCGCTGAGCCGGAACGCGACCGGGCAGTACTCAACGTTGTCGATCGGCCGACTCGAGTCCACGGTGGACACGTCGGAGAAGTACACGGGGCTCTCTGACGACCGACTGTTGCTCAGCATATCCTCGAAACTGTCACTGGTCAAGCCCAAGTGTTCGAAAAACTGTTCTAAATGGCTGATCGGTGGTTCGGGCGGGCGCCAGTATCTGTCACTAATGTCCGATTTTGATCGCAGTATAGGTCTGTCCCTTTTGTACCGCAAGCATTTCTGACGCTTGAAGGTGGTTGGCGGTGGTGGAGCGTAGCCGGTTCGAGTTCTGCATTCGGGCTCCTGGCAGCAGTAGTACGAGCTGCCACCGCTGTGCTGAGTACTGGACCCGGAGTCTCGTCGCGTCTCCTGAATACAATTGAAATTGTTCTCGAACTATAAACAGAATTTTTTGTAGTCAAATAATTTAAGCTTCTATTTCTTCAGTTTGGACTCTAAAGCTTGATTTACATTAATGATACGACGAGCATACAGTTTCACAGTTCATCAAGTACTTTAGGCTAAGTTGTATAAAGATGAGGTAACTATAAGCCGTGATTATATTGTTAGATGTCGCATCAATTATTGTTAACTTACTATTTCATGGCATCATGTACCTCTGTTTATATATGACAACGTCGCATTATATGCCAAAGTTGTCAAAAGTGATGGTTTTTAAATTAACTAGAGAGTAATCTGCTTTATACAACCTAGCCTTAGTGTTTTTATCAACTAATGTTCATCTATATGTTTGTGTCTCATTTTAGCTAATTGGACGCCAATACCCGTTAGTTAAAATATAATGATTTCACATAAAATATATTTAAATATTAAGTAGTTTTATCATATTGTAACCCAAATAATATGATTGTAAACCAATCACCTCTTTATATAGTAGCTATTATAAATTATATGGGTTTCTTTACCTGTCTTGGAGGTGGTGGTGGTTCACTCCTCTGCGTATAATGTCCACTGGAACCGCCGCTGTCTCGGTTTGAAAGACTTTTATTACTGCTTTTATTCGAGCTTGGCTCCACCCGACAGTGCAAGTCTGGAAGACTTTTATGGCAACGTTGCGCGTACTCCGCCGGTGGACTAAGCGGCCCCAGCTGCTCCACACTTAGCTCCTCTGCGCTATCACAAACCAGCAGTTGCCGAAGTTTGTTCTGCAAAAGGTCACTGCTTCCGGAATGCATTGACCTCCTGTGTGATAGCGGTGGCAAGGATCTCGATGGTGATACAGCCATATCTAATAGAACAGATTATTACAATGCAATCAATTGTGATTGATTTATAAATTAAAGCAATCTTTATTCTGTAAATATAAACAGAACAATTATACAAATATAACACAATTATTTCTAATGTAACGTGTATTTTACAAATAGTTTTTTTCGTGCCCCTGTCGTTGCCGCGAGATTTGTGGATTTGGTTCCTATCTCGGGTTGCTAGTATTTAGAAAGAATTAGATGGGATTTATGTTGGTTTATTCGAAATTTATTTTCACTTATTTGTTGAGTAAATTCTTCCTATTTTCGATTTTATTTTATACTAGGTGAACTTCCCATCCAGGGAAGCTTTATAATTGCGTTGTACTAAGAACATAATTTTCTATGAATTTTTTAAATTGCAGCTTACAATTTTCATATATTATTTGTGTAATACCGCCATAATTCGAGGTATAATAAAGCGAATGCGATGAAAATCGCCAAAATAGTTCAAAACACATACATTTGTGTATTAAAAACATTTGAAATAGTTCCGCACACACATGTATTTTTGGTACATTTTTTAAATTGCACCTAACAATTTTCAAACATTATTTGTATGGTGTTGAGGTCTATTTTGGTCAATTTCATTGCATTCGATAAATAATGCGATGAAATTGGCCAAAATAGACCAAAATACATACATTTATGTATTAACTAAATTTGCAACAAAAGCACATCCCCTTGATTATATCATATTATGCCATATCCCAAATATTAATAAAACGAATACGATGAAAATACCCAACATAGTTTAAAATACATGAATTTTTATCCATTAGCCAAATTTGAAACAGTGCCCCTTAAAAATGAATCTTACAATTTAAAAAAAATAATATTTGATGATTTTTTTAAATTGCAGCTTATAATTTTCAAACATTATTTATATAATGCCGGCATAACTCGAGTATTAATAAAGAGAATGCGACGATAATATTAAGTTTAAATAAATTTCATTGATTTTTTTAAATTACAGCTTGCAGTACTCAAACATTTGTGTAATACTGCCATAGTCAAGTTATAATAAAGTGAATGAGATGAATATAGCCAAAATGGTTCAAAATGCATACGTTCATGCATACATCAAAATTGAAACAGTTGCCCCTAAACATGTTGTTTAAAGTACGGTTTAAAATGTTCAAACATTCGTTATGTGTGTACTACCGTCATAAATTGAGTTATAGTACCGCGAATGCCACAATGATGGCAAAAATAGTTCATTTATGTATTAACTAAATATCAAACAGTTACCCCCAAAAAATAATATTTTAAATCATAGCTTACAATTTTCAAACATTATTTGTGAAATACCGCCATAACTCGGCCTTCTCACTTTTCTTCGCCTAGTTTCGTAATGTATAACACGATTCTTTTAGTTGTTGAAACAATTCGGTAGTTGCATGTAAAGTTAGTGCTTAATAGAATGAAATGGTGAAATTTCAAAAACAAAATCTCTAAAACTTCAATTGAGGCAGTATTGTTTTTGAAAATTGTAAAGAGTCTTTACCATAACACTTTCGAATTTGGTCGGTTTAAATGCATTACAACTTGAGTTGTATACACAAGAATATTCTTGAAATGATAAAAATTTGCAATAATAAAAATTCGTCAAAACATTACTTAAGGTTGCATAATTTTCGAAATATGTAGGTTAATTGTTACATGTGGTATGTGACCCACCGGTGTGAAGATATCCTCTAAGATCCCAGCCTCTATACCGCGCGGCTCCGCGGACTGCGCGCATGGCGGATTGTTTGCGGGTCTGTAGTGACCAATTGGGGTGACCAATAAAATCCAAATTTTGAGGAATCTTTTATATATGTCTTGCTGACCATAATAGATAGTTATATATTTTTATAGGGGTTGTTGTATAATATATGTTGTTACGTCAATTATTATTTTAACCAGCCCGCAATCATACAATTGATTTGAAAAAATTACACAATGTTTATAACAAAATGACAATGGAAAATCTCAACCTGGAAAACTTATTCCTTCTATTCATTTTCTATTTTAACTTTTCCGCTCCTATCTGGACAAAATCAAAGTCAAAATTATTTAATTTTCCATCATAGCCCACGGAGTTTTTTTTTTTTAAATTTTCACCATTTGTTGCTAACCCAATAGTGGTTACAAAAAGTATTTTTTTTTAGATTGACACGGATCCACTTTTATATATTTTTAAAGGCCTTTTACGTAGTTTGATCATTTATACTTATAAATCAACTACCTACTTTAAGGATTAAAATTCATTCAAAATACTTATTATACCAATAGTATTCTGAGTGACAATATGTAAAAATGCTACACCCTCGACGGTGATTCGAACCTTCGACTCCGAGTTTTATAATGACAGCAGAAGAATTAAACAAACGATAGGTCGGTCGGTCTAAAAACATTGACTACGATTTTATACAGTTTTTTATGCAATAGAGATATTCTGGATGCGTATGTTATGATTATATAGGGTAATTGTGCACTACAACTTATATTGGAATGAAATGTGCCTAAATTAATGACCTAGAAAGCCTGCCTTACAAATAAAAAGGATCAATTACAAATTCCCATGTCTCCCTACTTTAAGGATTACAATTTATTCAAAATACTTATTATACCAATAGTATCACGAGTTACAATATGTAAAAAGGCTACACCCTCGACGGTGATTGGAACCTTCGATTCCGAGTTTTATAATGACATAAATTAAGATAAATTAAATAAACATGAACAAATAAATGAATAAGAAACGATTGCACTCAAGTAATGGGCTAGCGAGTAGCTAACGCTTTTAACGCTTTGGTAACTAATATTGGGCGATTGCTAAGTAACCAATATACACGTAACATGTCCCTTTAAATACGTGATTCCTAACTAAGATCCAGTTAGTTAGAAATTAAAAATATATTTTCGAACATAATTACCACTAAAATTGCTTTACATCAAACTAATCATCATCCCGTATGGCGATTAGTATGATTATAATTATAATTAATATTATTTATATGCCAATAAATATTTTATTGCTAGTACCATAATAAAATAGCCATTAACAGCAAAACAAGAATCATCAAACTTTATTTACAGTGCTCTTAATACGTAAACAAAATGATCATTACAAACCCATTTATCACAATAACAAAGCAATTTAGGCAATAAAATCAAATCTGTTTCAATGTCAATAATGATTACTGTTAATAATCTCGTTCCAACATCGTTGGCCGGCTTGCTGAGTATAATAAACTAATTGTGTCGGTATGCGATGCAAATATACGTAAAACTTTCAAAAACTTGTTACTTGACCGCTAATTGCAATAAATGAAAATATGTTTTGCATGATTTACATCTGTGTTTAGCACTAATAAACTGATGTGGTTATTATATAACACTATTATACATTTTGAATTTGAAATGAATTTTATAAATTTCTATTATTATTTATAAGTTGCACACCACTGTCCATCCAGGGAAAAGGGCAAGCCAAGATTATAGGAAGAAATAAGATTGGAAGAATAATTGTATTTAAAATTGCTTTTGATGTGGCCAATGCACATTACTTTATCATACATACAGGGCCGTAACTAGCTTTTTAGGGGCCCTGGGAAAGACCTCGTCACTGCCCCCCCTACACTAAATTATATGAATTAAATAAAGCTACTTATTTCCCCCAAAATCATAGTTATAATCAGTAGTATCAGAAAAACAAATTTCTGAGGGAGAGAAATTTTTTTAGGTTTAACATTGTCAGTGAATTGTCAGAAATTCGAATTATTCGTAGAAATCAGTGGAAACATTCCTAAATGTTTTTAAATTTACGTGTATTCTTCATGTTTTTTAGACGGAAAGGGCGTGCCCTATAGGCCAATGATATCCTGCAGATTAACTATTTATTTGAAAACGAATAAAATATATGATTAATATAAGATGCGTACAAAAAAATAGTCTTTGTATTTATTATTGTAATTGTTTTTAATTGTTCTAATAATTTATAATATTTAATTATTTATAAATTTAAAATGTATCTAATTGTACACTTCTTTTCATCATTTCGGCGAATTCATCAATCTATTTTATGATTTTCATGAAAGTTAATACTTATAAGCAATATTATAGCAATATTATACATTTGATATTATTGAAAGATTGGATAGTTTCTCTTGAGCTAGGGTTGATCTTAGTTTATTTTTAATTTTCTCTCACACGAAGCAGTCGAAATGGGAAGGGTCAGAAATATTCATATGGCAACTACTATATTTTGGTATGACTCAACTAATTCAGTCATAAATGGTTTTTCTGTGGCCTTTCTGCCCCCAGACTGGGCCCCCGACACGTACGACACGTAACCCCATTGCCCATACCTAATTCCGGTCCTGTATACATATCATAAAAATGAAAGAAGATATTAATTTAAAAAGTAATATATCTTTTAATATTTTTATAATATTCGCGTGGTTGTTATTAAATCTCATAACAATCGCGTAGAAATGATAAAAATAATAAAATTAACAAAAATAAAAGATAGATATAATATTACTTTTATTAAGTTTGTTGTTCACACACACACACTTGCAGCACTCCTCACACTCACACTCCTCACACTCCTCACACTCATCACACTCACTCCTCACACTCATCACACTCACACTGTTAAAATGGGTTGAAATCGAAAATTTCGTACTTGGAGTACATGATATGACAGAAGGTGTTTCTGATTTCCCGCGCTTTTTACTTCCCGCGCAAATATATCGCAGTGTAATGTAAAAACTGGTCAAACTAAAAAATTTCGTACCAGGAGTACATTATATGACCGATTCTTCCCGCACAAATATGTCGCTGTGTAATATAAAAATGGGTTGAAATCGAAAATTTCGTACCAGGAGCACATGATATGACAGGAGGTGTTGGTGATTTCTCGCGCAAACATATCGATGTGACAGTAGGTATGTACTTACTGGTTTCCCGCGTAAAATCGTGTTTGGGAACGTCTAAATGAGTGGATATTTATAGGATTTTCGTCAAAAACTAAAAGCTGTTAAGATAACTTAAATTGCTGAAAAATAAAATTAGGTAGAAAAGGTTCAAAGAAATCGACGTGTGGTTTCAATCCCCCCTATGTTGAGTTTACTAGCCCTGCGGCTTAATGCACTGGGCTACGGTGGATATGGAATTTGTAGTATGAAATGTGTGTAATGAGCCTGATCAAATTAATTTAATAATAGTTAAAAAATCGACTAATGTGTGATTTCGATCCTCCTATGTTGAGTTTACTAGCCCTGCGGCTTAGCGCATTGGGCTACGGCGGTTATGGTAGGTATTCTATGAAATATTTGTAATGAGCCTGAATTAAATGAATTTAATAATAGTTACAAAAAATCGACGTGTGGTTTCGATTCTCCTCTGTTGACTTTATTAGTCCTGCGGCTTAGTGCACTGGGCTACGGTGGTTATGGAATTTGTAGTATGAAATGTGTGTAATGAAACTGAATTAAATTAATAATAGTTTAAAAAATTCCGTCATTATAAATAGAGGTGGTTATAATCCAACCCCAATTATTCACTGTGGCGAAACAGCGATGGAAATAGAATTCTACCTGGCGACACAAAAACTGCTAGCGTTACGCATCTTCTCAGACTTCTCAATTAACGCTAGGACCCATCACAAGAGGAGAAAAATACCACCTACTCCAAATAATAATACAGGGAAAGATACAGGGAAGTAGGTAGGGATACGGCACTTTTCATAATACACACATGAACATTTTCTATAAATAGTCTATTTCGTTTATATTAGTCACGAAACGTAAAGAAGTCAAAATTAAGAATTCGCAATTACAATACTTTCCTTGTTCTTTCTGCTTGTACAGCCGTGCAGTATTCAGAAAGTAAAATGTGAGATTTTGACATTTTCACGTTTTGACTTTTTAACTTTTTGGCATTCTGACATTTTGACATTTCAACATTTTGGCATTCTGACATTTTTACATTTTGGAATTTTGACATATCTACATTTAGGCATTTTCGTATTATCTAATTTTTCACATGAAAATGTAATGTAGTTATTAATGTATATATTGTCATTATCTTACTACATTTAACATGCGACCATTTTCGCGCTTGATTCACGTCACGCCCGCTGACGTCACGTATTATGACGCGGCGCGCGTCTCATATTTATAATTTGTCATATGCGCAATACGAAATCGAAATTATTGAGAAATCTTCTGTTTTAGTGAACCGATTTCCAAATTTGGTCGCGATCTGTTGTGCCGTTTCCCCGCCGTGAACGTTAAATGGTCCGCCACCGCGTTTAATTATGCTCCACGCCTCGTTGTGATTCCTTCGCTGTTAGTGAACCGATTGTGCTCAAATGTTTACTGCATCGTCTCCGATACTATCCGCACATATTTGCCAAATTTGATCGTGATCTGGTGTGCCGTTTTCCCGGAATTTTGTTCACAGACAGGCATACAGACATACATGCATACAGACATGCCACACAGAGACATCTCAAAAATCGGTTCTATTTCGTCGATTTTGGGCATAAAACGTGAACACGTTTTCGGTAAAACAATACCTTCCTTTATATCAGTGATGTATTCGGAAAGTAATAATAAATATATGATAAGAATGAATAAATGAAACTCGAAATTAGTTTCTTAGATAAATCTAGTAGTAGTTTTTGGATGATCATAGGTGAATTGTATCCTTACTATGATTATCTATGACTTAAGTAAAAGATGTTTCTCTTGTTACTTGTTATGTATTGCATATCATAACATCACATAAATAAAAAACGTGGGCATTATAAAATATTGGCGTTTTATATTAATATTGTGTAGCCCCTAAGATAAATTAAGCAAATAGAAACATATTTCGAAACAAAACCTGCCATAAATGATTTTTTCACTCTTCATCAAAGGTAGCCCTTACTTTTTGCCGCCATCAGATTATCGCACTTATTATTCTTTCTTAATAGCATAATAACAATCTTCAATATGGATGCAATTTTTTGTTATACAAACAATCCCGTAATATTACCCAGTACACGTAAATCTGGATTGGATTCAATCCTGATCATCTCTTACCAACTAGCTTGACAAAAACCGTTGCTTATTATTATCGTTGTAATCCAAAATAACTTACATTGTGGAAGTGTCGTTGGTCTATAATTGGTGCTGGGTCCAGTGACATTAACCGACTTGCTTCTCGTGTAAGTCCCATATCCAACAGCGAAATTTGGAGCCGGGCGCACTGGTAGAACTTGCGTGTTGTCTCTGACGATTTCGGATTTGACATAGAACGGCTTGCTTTCGGCCAGGAGCTCCACGGCCGATTTACGTTTCGACCGCATACTCTGCGACTTGGTCAGCGTCGGGTACATCATGGTGGCCATTGTATTCCCTCAGCGCTTATTATTTGATTTAGGCAGTGGTTGGTATTTTTTTTAGGAATGAGGTGTTCTTGTTTTGTGCATGATTGATTCGGTCCGGTTGAGGTCCATCCCTAAATAAAAACAGTTTAAGAATTAATATTTTGATCATTGTTATCTATCTCAATTTTAAAGATTTTAAATAAAATCCACACGAGCAGTAAATCATGCAGGTCAGGGGTTTCCCAAAGTGAGCGATATCGCCCACCTGAGGGCGCTGGGACGTATCAGCTACTAGTGTAAGGGAGCCCTAAGTAATAATAGGAGGCAGTGAAATAATAAAGATGTATGAGGAAAAAAAGACGAGAAAGACATCAGAATCTTCGAAAGACGAATAATGAGAACGACTCTAGGAGGAAAAAAGTAAATGAGCTACAATGGATAACGATTACGGAACAATATGGAGGAATAGACAGATATAAGGCGCGTCCTTCTTCCTTACATGTCCATTGTAGATTGGACATGTAAGGAGGAAGGACAAAAATACAACAGTAAGAGGAATGATGCAATAGAAACTAAGAGAAACCAGAAGAAAAGGTGAAGATCAAGGGCAAGGTGAGCGGATAATGTAGAAAAGGACAGAAAAGGTATATAACAAAAAAGAACAGAGGAGATCGTATAAGGGCTGTAGAGCGAACTGAAGACGAAAGAAACTCATAATTTGACTGGTACATTAAATATTTTGAATTGTTATCCTTAAAGTAAGAATTTATATTTATGTGTAATTTGAAATCAGTACCGTCCGTCCACTGACATTTAAAGCAAATTAATGAATAAATACAACAAAATGTACGCTTTACCAATGCATGCATGCATTAATATAACGAATGAATGTGCAAAAATATTATTAGTCATAGTAATTATGTGCAATTTACATTTAATTGGAGTGAACCTTCTATATATGCAAAGATCTAAAAATTAAAATAGTCAAATAATCGGCTAAATTAATAAATACTACCATAGTACAATAATTACTATTCGATTGTTTTCAATTGATAGTTTTTATTGGATAGTGCCCATCACTAGTTATCAACTACAATTTTCCCATTTTGAAACACAAAAATTGATTTGGAAATGATCCCAACATATATTTGAAATCAGAAAAACTCTGACTCTGTGACTAATAATGTAGTCACACAAATTTTGAGCGACCGCTTTTGACATCATTTTTACGTGTATATAAACGAATATCGTTTCCCATAAAGAGTAATATCTTTAACGTACTGCAAAAACGCAATAAAACACGATGAACAATTGTGAGTTTTTCGAATACATATACTTAAAACGATTTTTGTTATGTGTAAATGACGTCAAAAGCGGCCGCTTTTAAGCGACCGCTTTCCTAGGAAAATAGGGCTTTATTGAAAAATAAAAAAATTTCTAATTATATTAACTTGTATACCGACATTTTTGAGTCGCTTGTTAATTATAAAAATAATAGAAAATTGAACAGCTAAATTATTTAATTAATATAAAACTTACGA
Organism: Lordithon lunulatus; assembly: GCA_963942505.1. Classification (NCBI taxonomy): domain Eukaryota; kingdom Metazoa; phylum Arthropoda; class Insecta; order Coleoptera; family Staphylinidae; genus Lordithon; species Lordithon lunulatus. The sequence continues at coordinate 41,572,967 of OZ012668.1, forward strand.
TAAAGTAAAGTGGAATGGCCACCATTTTTAAATAACGCTCACTTGTCAGTAGACCATACTAATATTTAGATAAAATAAAATTTATAGTTTTAAGAAAATGTTATTTGTTATATATTATATGAATGCATTAATAAATCTAAGAAATATTTGAAGTAAAGGTCATATGGAGGGATTGCAATACCGGGATCCCGGTTTTTGAATTTTTGCACACTTTTAGAAACAGGTATTAATCGATAAATACCGGTATTTCGGTATTAAATATTTTACATATTTTTAATATCAATATAATTCTGGTTTGTCAGAATTACACACTACTAAAATCAAATGAAGAGAAATCTATAAAACGTATTTGCGCATTGTGTATTTTTTCTGTATAAAAAATCGTTCCCGCCTCTATCACCAGACGTTGGATTGTTGGATATTGATACTTAATAGCTTCCATTATCTAATATTTGTAGTTTTTAATGTCAATGTAACAAAGTAGTGATCTAATTCTGTTTTTTATATAAGTCGCGCAGTGAAACTTGAGTGAACGGACGTGCTATGCAGAGAGTGCTATCGCTTTGTGTATTATCAGCCAGTGACCGCGACATAAAAATAGATCCAAAAAACAGAACATACAACAATAGCCCGGCTGGCAGACTGGACTCGGGTTAAAACTCATATACCATTATGATTATAATAATAATAATAATAATAATACACTATGCCGCTTTCCCAGCAGCCTGTGCTATGGCGTGCGCTACCCACTGCTACAAACTAATCAGAGCCAAAATCTACTGATACCATCGAACTAACCTATACTTAAAGTTATGCAAGAACGCAAAAAGAAGATATTATATACGCCATGGCAAATTGCCGCCAAAGAAAATAAATAAATTAAAATGACACAATTGGCAATGCAATTAAATACTTTGCATCAAAGAGAGTTGGGGAATAAAGCCAATTAACCAGAAACACAAAACAAAAACGCTGTTGCGTACTCTACCAATGAGGAAGAGTTAACAAAGGAGACGGGGTGGATACGTAAAAAAAACAAAGAGAAATTTGAAGAGAAAAATGAACACATATCTTTCACCGCTGCAGTAGCCACGGCTGAATCAGCCTCGGCAGAAGAAAAAGACAAAACAAAGAAAGCATAAGCACCACCGACAATAATCATGAATGGAATCAAAGATTTTAATAAATTACATAAAGAAATTGATAATAATAAAGCATCCTTCCAAATACAAATAATAAACAAGGAAAACATCAAAGTTAACGCAAATGATGGAGAGAGCTACAGAGCTATAGCTACATTGATGCATGATAAAGACTACCCATATCATAGCAATGAAAATAAACAAGACAGGCCAATTAAAGTTATAGCCAAAGAATTACACCACACATGTAATGTAACAAGAATTGCACAGGACTCAAGGGGTACAAAAAAAACGAGGCCTCACCGAAACTAAAATACAAAACAAAGGAGCCATTAAACATGTGTATGCTATCATTCAGTGAAGAAGACGACAACAAAATATATGGCATCTTAAGATATAATGGGCATGACAGTGAAAATCGCCCCACTACAGAAAAGTAAATTAATACCACAGTACAAAAATTGCCAACCTACGGACTTTAAGGAAAAACTGCAGCAAGCAGTCCAGATGCGTAAAATGCACTGGAAACCATCTAACTAGCCAGTGCATCGAACCAAAAGACGCTGTCCCCAAGTGTATACATTACGGAGGAAGCCAACCAGCAAGTTATCGCGGGGTGTGTGGTAGCTAAGGAGCTCCAAAGAATAAAAACAACTGAAAAACCGAGCTTGTCTAATCGCCCAACAAGAGCAGCACAACTACCTATAAATCTTAATCTCGCCCAAGGAAATAACAACACAGACAACAAGCAGGCGACTAGACCGTATAATGTAGTAGTAGCTAGTACCAATAATGACAATAAAAAGAAGATCCGAATACATATAACGCAGACAACGAACAAAGCTTACATACAAACAAAGCTGCACCTCATACTGGAGAAGCTTAACGCATGGACACAAGAATAACAAACCTTGAAAAACACAGCCAGGGGGGCAATACCTAGAGTCAGAAATGGCTAAGCAACTACGAATAATGGTAAAATGGTAGTAGTGGCAAAGAATTCTTGGGTTTCATTGGTAATACATTCGTGGCAGATGGAGATTACCAAGAAACTAAAGGAAAACAATATACACGCAAATGGTACTTGGGCCAGAAAAAATGAACAGAAAGCTACACGCTTCGCAGAACACCTAGTGCACACCTTCCGGCCAAACGAGGGAGATGACATTGAGGAATGGAACGATATCTACCAAGATGAAATGAAATGAAAAAAAATTAAAGCTGTTACACTAAAAAAGGTCCGAAAGGAGATATAAGAAAATATTAATCCTAGAAAAGCTACTGGATTCGTTCTAGTGAAAGAAGATATAAGAAAATATTAATCCTAGAAAAGCTACTGGATTCGTTCTAGTGAAAGGAGATATATTAAAACAACTACCAAAAATCGTTTGTAGTATGTGCTACTTAACTGAAAAGTGGCAGAAGTCATAATGATAGCAAAACCAGGTAGTCCGCCAAATCAAGTTTCATCGTACCGGCCCATATCTATGCTGCCTGTATTATCGAAACTATATGAGACGTTGCTGATAAAAAGATTAGAACCAACAACAAAAGAAAGGAACCTCGTCCCTAATCATCAGTATGGCTTCAGAAAATGCCACTCGATCAAATACATAGAATAACAAATGTAATAGAGAAGGTACTGAAGAGAGGAAAAACCTGCTCAGCCGTACTTTTTGATATGTAGCCCAAGCCTTCGACAAAGTATGGCATGATGGACTCGTCATGAAACTAAAAAAGTACTCCCAGCTCAATACGTTCAGCTATTGGAATCCTACATTACAAACAGATACTTTAGAATTAAACTAGAATAGGTATATTCAGAGCTTAAAGAAATTAAGGCAGGTGTACCGGGGCCGCTACTCTACCTCATATACACCAATGACATACCGGACCTAGAAGGAGACATGATAGAGACACCGTTGCTGATGATGCCGTTTTAGCAATCGGAGAAGACCATGAAGAAGCTGCAGAATTAAATCAATCATTGCACACTCAAAAATAAAGAATAAAACTCAACAGTACAAAATCGGTGCATGTTAATTTTACCTACAAACAAGAGCGATATCAACCCTATTACAATAAAAAACGCGTAGGTCCCTCATGCAGATTCCGCAAAATATCTTACACCAAGACAAGAGACTCCGTTGGAAAGTACATATTAAAAAGAAGAGACAATAACTAAATCTAAAATTCAGAAATCTGTACTGGATGCTCAGCAGATATTCAAAGCTATCCATCCACAACAAACTATTGATTTATAATCAAATACTAAGACCGGTATGGACATATGCCGCGCAGCTCTGGGGATGCGCCAGTAAGTGCAGCATTGATGTGATCCAGAGGTTTTAGAATAAAAAAACTAATAAGCAGCAATGACGCACCATAGTACATAAGGAACAGCTCAATCCAGTGCGATCTGAAGATTGTGCAACTGATAATCTCCAAATGTGCCAGTAGGCACGAACAACGCCTGTTACAGCATGTGAACGCTGAGGTCATTCAACTCTTCGACAATAGAGCTATACAAAGAAGGTTCAAGAGGACGAAACCCTTTGAACTAGTAAAGTAACAAAAAAGTGTAATAGCAGAGTATGTGCGGCATAGTGAAATGCTATTAGTTAGTACAAAAGCAGAGTTTAGTGTACATGTACAACGAGTAGAACCTACAGGATCATTATTGAATAAAACTATAGACTTAATACAAATACTAGTAATTTAAGTTAGAATAGAACTGCGGATTGATCATCTTTCTGACCAGATTGTAGTAGCATAAATTCACCCTCGGAGGTCTTTAATTATAATACAAACAAACAAAATTTATATATGTTTAGAGAGAGAACATACAAATACATAGAAACACGATAATATACTTTATTTGAGCCTTTTCAATGATATAAAAATAAAATAAGCCTTCTGAAAAGGTGAGAAATTTTATCACTATTAGATAATATTATGCAATATTTAAAGAAAAATATTAGCAGAATAAATTAGTTATACATTTTGAGAATATGTGTTAATATTAAGTAATGTAATATTAAAATGAAACATAAATTACACCTCCTGGCATTTATTAATATCAATATATTTTATTTATTAAATACCGAGATCCCGGTATCACGAAAATAACAAAATACTAATCATATCTCAGTTAACTATACTATGTATAACTTATATCGAATAATTAGTATGATTAACTGAGATATGATTAGGGATTGCAATACTGTTGCCAATGAATAAACTGCATTGACAAATATATGAAATAGATTAAAATTGTATTATTTTTCCCTTCATGATCACTTCGTGAGTTGTGGGTGTTGATTCCCATCTCAGACTAATAATATTGAGGGATATGTGTTTTTACTTTCTTTATTTTATTTTGTTGCTTAGTATTAAGTTTTGAATTTGTAAGTGGCTAATTTAGTATATACTATCGTCTACATGGTGCATGAGACTTTTGTGAAATTGTATTTTTTTCTCTTCTTGGATTCAACTTATTGGATAATTGAGTATTTGTTTATAAGGGTTAAGTATGATACTACTATTTTTTTTATTCGCGTATTTTGGATTTTGACTATTATTAGTAGGTTATTTAAAGTAATAATAGTTTCTATATTAATTTCCTGCTTTTGTTTTAATTTGTATCTAATATGTACAATATTTTTATTGAATTGAGAGCTAAGCGTCATTTTCAACAAGAAAAAAGTGTTTATTAATTATTAAGCAATTAAATTTCGAAAAATTCACGGTTGTGAGTAACTATGTAAAGTAATGATTAAATTACATCCTTATAGGATATTGTCCGTACTCTCACTTTAATTCATTAATTAATTGCATATTTAAGAAAATAACGCTTAAAAAAGTAATATAACCTGATTAATTAGCTGCGTTAACGTTACAATGGGTACTTCATTTATACGATAATGCGTTTTTTAGCTGTCCGGAATCCTCGATTAAGCAAAAATTACTTGAGAGAAACCTTTGTCAGCAGAAGGCGATTTTTAACAATTTCACTTTATTATAAGTATGATACCACACAAGTTTATATAAAATTTATTTTAGATTTCGTGAAATTATAGTAATATCGGAAAATTTAGTTTTATTCTTAAGGGGAAAGTTACTTGATCTCCTCAAAATAACATGGAAGTATTTATGATATACTTTGTACAATAAAGTAGTTTACTAAACACACATTTGTTTAAACTTTTAAGCCAATCAAATTAACCATTAGAAATGTTGAAGAAGGTGATTTTAAATGTATATTCCTCTTTGCAGACTGCGTTTTGAGGATGAGAAATTAAAGACACAAATATTAAAATATCTATACTTCGTTTGATGAAAGTAATTTATAGATTTCACCCCACCCAGCAGTCGAAAATAAAATGTTTTATGTCATATGTTCATATCATTATCATTTTAAGACCATATCTGTAAAATGTCTGTGTCGCCCGACTAATTGAATTCCTCCAAGTTTTTGGGGAAAAAAGTACATATTATTTTCATGATTCGTTTTTTTGTGTGTAGAAATCGTCGGGGAACGTCCATGCTTACTGCGATTTTCCAAAATTCTTATTATTACGAGCTTATTATATCGAGTATTTTATAAATAAAAAATAAATACAGCATGTCAGACAGAAATTAACTTTTTGCAAAAATACATTCCATTGAGGTAGTGTTTTTGTAAAAAAATAACGAGAATATTTATAAAATAAATAAATTAGAAGTTTTACGGAAAAAATATCACGATAATGGAAAACTGATAATCTACAATATTTTATTTCTTAAAGTACTCTAATATGTACATAATATAAGAGTTTATTTTCTGATTATAAAAGTATATAACAGTTTAGAACAAGCTTGTAACAGGCCACCTTAGGGTGCACAATCAGCTATCTCCCCCTACTTTTAAAAACAACTATTTTAATTATAATGATACGTTTGATAAAGTAATGTGCACTGGATTTTGCTTAAAAATACCTTTCATATGAGGCGCTTCATTTCTGCACGCAAGTATAGAGGATGTTCTATTATGGTATATTAAGTTTAATATTTTCGTATTTTAGAACCAATTACACTAATTTTATGATATAAGGATCCCGAAACTGAAAATGTCTAACTGAATAAAAAGATAATCCTATGTATAGAGAAATTATTATTTTAAAGTCGGATATATATGATATGATAATAACAAAATAAAGAAACTTCCCCGCTTCCGTCCCTTAATCCGCCACTAAAACATTGACTACTTTCATTTAGATGTTCTATTTACTATGTTTCGTAATTTACTCTACTTATCACTGGCTAATTGATTATTAAGACTAATTTAGTGAAATCTACTTTTACGTACCCACGGATTTATTAATTTACCATAATTATCGTAAAACTGTCGCCTGTGGTGTGAATGCGTTGGCGTTTGAAATCAAACTGACCTGTGTATAACATCTGTTATTCTCCCAAAAATTATACCTTTGGGTTTTATGGAAATACCAGATGTGGCCAAAATAACAAATATTATTAGAGATCGTTCACAGTGATTTAGTTAGAGCCACTACAAATATTATATAGAAAAAAAAAATTATAAGCCAAATTATTGTTTATTATACATCGCACCAGAGCGAAAAATAATAATATATTAATCTATATTTCCTTAATATTGTAAATATTATATATACTGTTTATATTGAAAAAATCTGATGTGGCCAGTGCACATTATTTTAGCATACGTGTCAATCATTAAAATAGTTTTTTTTAAGCAATAGAATATTTAAAAAAATAATATTTTAAACAAATACAATTACTACTAATACTAATTATTTTAGATTTTCAATTGAATTGGTAGTTTAAAGAAGGGAACAAGCGTCAAAATAATTAAAAAAATATATTAATTAATAATAATTAATTCCCCACAACCTGTAATATATTTAGTCAATACAACAACGGAATATGGTTACTGCGATACCAAACTTAAATAATAATGTTGTTAATCTTTAATTGATCCATATAGAAATTCTAGCTCTATTGAAGGAAACTTCAAATTCCCACAAATTAAATTTTTGGATTCGTTTCGTACTTCCTACTACCGATTTAATTGTCCATTATGTTCATATTTTATTCTCGATTCTTATGGAAATCATTCCTATTTGTTAAATTTTAAATTTTAAAGTTATAACTACTCTTGGTATATTAACAAAACAAACGAATCGAATTTATATTATTGAAAAAGTAAAGTGCCATTTATGTCAGATATAATTTTGTTACTTTCTAATAAAATACTGTAAATAATAAATATGAATGATGTATAAAATGTCATAAACGACATGATATTTTTATTCTTTAAAAATACGTAAATCGCAGTTATCAAGATGGAGTTACGTGAAATAATAGCAACATGCAAAATTAGGTTTGAAAATGTGTAGCTCTTCCGTAAACATGGAGAAAAATGTATGACAGATGGACAGACAACGGACGGACGGACATTTTCTAGAGATGTGTCAATTTTTGTAAATGTATGGTAATGGAATATGTCTACGCAGTAACCTCGCAAACACGTTTTATTATTATTTTCCGCATCAAAATTGTAAAATTAGTTACGAGAACGCTACTAGACTATTTTACTTTTGACTTTCTTAAGTTGGCCTATCTAGGAAAGAATCGAAGGTCGTCTACCCAATATCAAAATAAACGCATGTGATGTAGATTCTAGTTACACCCTATCCGGGATATAATTTTAAAACTTATTTTACATCCCGAGTTTCACTTCTTAATTAAGATTTAAAGTTCGTGAGGAATTCCGCAACGATAATATTATTTGTATATGAAGCACTAAAACTGGTAATGTGCGAATTATTGTCTCTTTATGGGTATTTAAGTAAACGTTATTTAAAATCAATGAAATATATAAGATAAAATCATCTATTTCAGGCATCTCCGTAAAAGATAAGGAACAAAAATATCGAATAAACAACTTAAAAAGGTGGAGCAAAAGAGGAACCAAAATTAAAGACTAAAAAGACAAATGATAAGGATGTATATAGCAACGAAAAAAAAAAGTACATGATTACAATACTTGATAAATCGTATTATCGTACGTATGTTAAACTAAGAGTAAAGGTAAAAGTTTTTTATATTTGACTCTTAATTAATAGATATCGCTGAAATATGGTTATTGAATTAATTAGTATTTTGTGATATCTTCTTAATAATAAATTTTATTATTTGGATAGTCTCTAAGCTCTGTTAGCTTGTTGAGAAAATCATTTTGTACTCATAAACTTAATAACCATTCCGAAGAGGATAAAGTATTTCTATACATAACAAAGTAGAAATTAGATTTAAAAATTAAAACGCTTTTACATACCCAGAAAATGCATGTGTATGTATATGAATATCAAATGTTAAAACAATGTAAACAAATATAATAAGATAGGGTAGTCGGTACTATTTGTCAAGAAACAATTAACGACACTTTAGAAAACTCGAGGACGATTTTGTAACAAAGTAACAAATTCTAACACCCACTAACACACGGCATACGGACCTGAAGGTCGATATAGCCAGTTACAAAATTGTAACAAATACAGTAATTACTACTATAATAAGGTGATTTGGAAAACTGGAAACACGGAACGCTTACCGCAGTATCTGGGCAATAAAACAACCCCTATACAAAGTACAAAACAATGAGAGTCTGCGCAAGGATACGAGATCTCAAACGGAATACTGCGTCTATTTTCCTGGGAACGTGATATGTACGGTTCCCAACAAAATAGGGGGATGCTGAGATGTAGGAAACAGGAAACCAATTAATACGCACATTCAAGAGAGAGAATTCGAGATGTCTGAGTCGAACTTTTCTGAAAGCTGTATCGAAAGGACTAGGGCAGGATAGAAGATAGATACTCTTACCATCACGGTCGAAGGACCCGAAATAGACACATCCATGATATATGAAACAATCAAAAAGCTAAAAAATAGAAAAGCACTTGGTTTGAATGAAATACCCAACGAATTGCTTAAGTAAGGAGATCAGGAACTAATCAGAAAACTGACAACCCTATTCCAAAAAATCATCGGCACTGGAATTGTCCTCGTCCAATGGAAACAGAGCATAAGAATTCTACTCTTTAAGAAAAAAAAGACAAAAGCATCGGAAAACTACAGCTGATAACTCGGCAGTATTCACAACCACCCTCCTGGGTGTGATTCCTGACGCTACTCATTACAAATGTATTCGTTTAACTGTCGCGCCGAAACTGACGATCAAAAACGACAATGCAAGGTGTAAGTTCGTAAAATTATGGAATTTCGGCTTACTAGCCTTAAGAAAACTATAATAAACCGAAATACCATAATTGAGCGACCGCAATCCGCGAATTGTCCGTAAACGATTACTGGTGGCAGCGATTGCACCCCGGATCACGAGCGATGAACAACAGGACTTCAAGAAAAACGATCCATCAAGAATGCAATATTTGTTGTTCAAAAAATAGCGGAAAATCAATAGAATTTAATAAAACGGCGTACATGTGCTTTATTGACCTAACTAAATCATATGACCGCATCAAAATGAAGGATGTGATACAAACTCTTAAAAAATTACCAGAAATAACTAGTGATCGATGAATTAAACACGGAAACTACAACACAGATATCAGTCAACAACAAACTGACCGAAGAAGTACATATCTCAATAGAAAACCGAGGAGCGAACATAGGAAGTCCTCCTTTTACTATGTGCGCTCCTACGTCAATATCATCATGGACAGAATAATAATGACAAGAAGAGGGGAAAATAGTTTATGATGAACAGAGCAGTGAATATAGTAGTATAGAATGCTACGCTGATGTCGCAATACTAGCGTAAAACGAGGACGACCCACAAAAAAACGCAAGAAGCCTTCTACCTGGCATCGATAAATTATAACATGGAAATATTGACCCAGAAGACAAGCTAGCCCTAAACAATCATATAATGGAACACATCATGTGCTTCAAATACCTATGGAATTAACGAAAACCCAAGATCGGTCTAGTGAAGTGAAAGAACAAGCAACAAGTGCAGCAAGAGTTGGAGCAAATGCCACAGGGATATGATCTGGACCAACAGATATATGAATCTTGAGACAAAGGTACGAATCTACAAGATATGTGTGCAACCCATCATGACATACGCGATAGAAGCAGAAACCGTGAGAACAAAAGCCATTCTTATATAAACAGAGATGCGGCTACTAAGAAATATTACTGATCACACAATCAGGGATAGAATACCAAGCGCTGCAATAAGACAACCATGCAATATACGAGACATCGTGAGATGGTCAAGACAAAGAAGGAGAGCATGGAATGATCACATGGTTCGAATGGAAGGATAAAAAAAATAGCGAGCGATTGAAACCGGAGATGTGCAGACCACCAAAACGTTGAAGGGAGTGTTGGAGTCCAAAGAAAATCCAGGTTGAACGCTGTTAAAAACAAGCCATATGACAACAAGAGGAAGCAGAATAAGATTAATTGTAATTACCATTTGATATACTTCTAAACATTTTATTTTGAAAATGGAGTTCAACTGGGATGTTCCAGCTTTATATATATTTCTCTTTATTTTGCTGCATAGGTTTTATTAAATTTTATTAATTAGATTCTTCCCTCTGTCCTCGAGGTTTGAGGTTGTCATTCCTCCTCGGACTGTGGGTATTGAACGTTCGTGTTTTCTATTTTCTGTGTCCGTGTCTTTATTTGTTGTGCTGTTTTATTCTTCTTCTATTCTATTTTGATTTTATTGTTTAGTAGTAGGTTTTTAATTTTTAGTTTGAAGGGAATGTATGCCTGTGATTTGATTTTTTTGTTTAGTTTATTGCACTTCTTTGTTCTTAATTTCGATATTCTTCTTGTTTGTTGTTCATGGATTTCTTAATTTATCTTTAGTGTTATGTTCGTTTTAATTTTTTTGTTTTGAATTTTGTATAGGATTAGTAATTTATTTAGTATTATCGTGTTTTTTATATTTAGTTCCCGTATCGGTTGACATTGTTCTCTGGTGTTGGGTTTCCTGTCAAGTTTGTATAGTATTTTCAGTATTGTTTTATTGTATTTGTAATTTTATTTTGCTTGTGTTTCTCCAGATGTGGGTTAGGAAATTATTTTGTGCTGTAAATAATGCGTGGTATATTTGTTTTTAGTCTGTCAGGTATACATTGTTTGAGTTTCTTTATTGAAGCGATTGTTTTGCTGTTTATTTTTGTACTTGTTTGTTTATTTGGTTGTCCCATTTAAGGTTGTCTTATATCTTTAGACCTAAGTAATGGTTTTGTGTTCTTGTTTCAGTGCTGTTTCATTGGATCATGTATATTTCTATTATCTATTGAATATCATAAATTCTGTTTTTGTTTCGTTTATTGTTAATAGGTTACTATTGTACCATGTTTGTAGTAGTTTTATACATTGTACTTTTGTTTTTATTCGTTGTGTTTTAGTCAATTTTATTAAACAATTATTAAAATCTTATTTTAACTTCTTCTGTGATCATGTTTTCACGTTCAAAACATCTTCACAGTCGAATTTTCAACGACATGTGTTCACGGTTTGTTTACATAATGTGATAGCATGGCAGTTAACAGACCACCATCGTATGCACCACCTTCCTTTAATCCTCGAATTATCAATACTATCGATATTTCGAATATACGTGATACTATACTGTTGGTATTTTGGGTGTCGCTATTTTGAATTTCGAAATTATGATATAGGCCCCTTCCATTTACATACGGCAATGCAGCTTAACATGACAAAGTCGTGAAACATGTGTGAATCACGAATTAGATATTGATTCGCAGACATCAAAGTAGCTTTTATACAATCCAATCTGTATGAATTATATTGTTATCAAATGTATGTATGGTTCGTGTATGTGTATCACTAAAACAATTCTGATCATTTAATTATAATTCATATCACCGAGGTGGGAAGTTTGTGGGCCGATTGTGAAAACATAACTCATATTCGAATGCAACAGTTGTTTAATTTAAATAATTTTATGGGAAAATGAATTACTTAACAATTATTTGAACGCCTGAGTCTATTAGACATTTGTATTTATCACATGCAGAACTCTAAATTTATTAACTCCATCTCATCCAGTACTATTTTTTATAATAAGTATAAGTATGGAATGGTAATTTCTTTTTTCTTTGAAGTTAAATACCAGGTGATTATACCCCACTGAGCTTCTCCATTTACCAGCGAAAAAGCCCTCGGAGAGATAGAAGTTAATAAGACTTATATATAAGTATTTTTGTTTCTTGCTCTAGCTGTTATGAGCATTGAGGTCTTTTTTTATATATAAGTACTAAACTTATATTTTGAGATTTGTGTCAAAAATATAATAGCACCCAATGAACTAAATAATGTTAATCGACGGTTAAAACGTATTAGTATACAGTTGTTAGTCAGTCATTATCACTTTAACCGTCGAATAACATCGACATTATGAGAACAGGCGATAGCATAAGCAACAACATTAGGAAAAGGTATTGGCATATTTTTTTACTGTGCAACACTTCCTCTTTCAATCGGACTATATTTGCATGTGACAACCTTATATATTTAATTTTTGTGTAAACAAATTTTAATTAAATTATTGCGATATGGTCTACATATAGACTTGACCTGCTTATATTAAAAAAATGTATGTATGTATGTATTCACTGAATACTAACAGGACATTGCCTAACATATTTTCATTTCCTTGTGCCATAAATAAAGAGTAGACATATTATTAATCTTCTCTATACTGGTATAAAAGTATATATTCTATATAATCTTTTGATACCATAGTGACGTATAATTTATAATCCAGATTCTGGATAAAAATATCTGTCCACACTAATTTATCATACGTAACACAATAATTTAGATTTTTTTTAAAGTGAATAGAAAGTATTTTGTACAATTTTGTTCATTTCGTTTAACATTCTATTATTTTTTCAAAATCTGAATTCCACGTAAATACAAATGTGTTTACCTATGTAGGGTTGATATATCCTGGGCGCCTCCACAGGTGGCTGGTAGAGATTGGGCGATACCGGGGATATTAAATACCCTGGGAGGACCAAAACTAACAAGCAGCGTCTGTACCCAGAGACGACTGCAAACGGCGTCTCATAAATATTATTCGACCATTCTCTAATCGGTCGAATAAAATTTTGAAGCCAAATGCCTTACACAAATTTCACACACTAAACATTGCACATAGAACACTAACAACTGAGGAAAGACTGGTTTAAATAGAAGAATTAATTGCTTCTCTGCAGACAAATCGCTCACATGTAAAAAGAGTGTACCCACGAGGCATCAAAATCATAGAAGCTTAGACAACTACTACCGAATATGAAGACGAGGAGGTGGACAGTTTCTAAGAAGACATCTCATGACTATGAGCGAATTATCATCTACTCACTTTGCATTCGTAAGTGGCGACTTTGAGGCTAAGATAGGCAAAAAGCTATATACATACAAACCATGGAACAGGGGACCGGAATGATACGGGAGAAATGCTAATCAACTACAAAAAGATTCTAAATGAAAACACGAAATATGAAATTTACTTTATTCTAATCAACAAAAAACTTATCGTCAGAGACATCACTGTACTAAATAGCTGTTCGCAAGCGACCATAGAACGGTACGAGCAAAAATCATTCTAAACCTAAGTGGGGAAAAACGTAATAAGTTGAAATAACAGCAAATTTAGAAAATACAAAGTTCAAACATCTGCTGTGTAAAACAACATCCTGGAAGCTATAAATTAAGCAACAAAGAAATACTGTAAGCCAAATAAAGAACAAACCAATAAAATCAGCAAACATACCAGACAGTGATGAGGAAAACGGCGAAACCAACTCGAAACAGCATGGAGATTTAAACAAGGAAATTATAAAAGGGATAAAAATTGACGCCGCTACAGCACATAACAGACGCTACTATCCAGAACTACAGGAGTATGAAAGTATTAAGAAGATCAGTAATATTCAACCTTAGAGATAACAGGGGTAAATAACCACAAAAAGACGATATACTGAAAAAAGAATTTTGCGCAACCCTATACAAGAGAACAACCATAAATAAATGCCAGGAAGGTAACAAATCAGGGTTCAGAAGACATGCCAAGTATATCGGTTGTCGATATCGAAAATTCAACAAGGAGATGAACAACAACAACTACTACAAGCCTTTACAAAAACAATCACAAAACAGTTAGAAGCCAAACTGGACTACTATCAATCCAGAGAACAGGCTGAGTTTAGAACAGAAACGAATGACGACCTTCAGGCAATAAAAACATTCATTGAAAAGTGTAACTAATACAATAAGCCTTTAGTTCTGATATTCATATTCATATTTCGTAGACTTAGAAAAGACTTTCGATACAGTCGAAATACCCTCTATAAGAGCTGCTCTAGATCAGGTAGAAATAGACTATCGATACACAAAGCTAATTAATTATATTTATCTAAACGCTACAGAAAGTATAAGCCCCAATTCACACATAAGCGGCGTCGGGCGCAGGCGCGACGTAGACAAGGCGCAGGCGCGACGTTGCACAGACGATTGTGATGTCCATATGCAGTGAAGGGGTGCACCTTATGTTTACATAGAGGCGGCGTGGAAGAGTTTCGCCTCTTCGTCTATCGTGTCTTAGGCGAAGAGGCGAAGACGCGGTGCCAGCGCGGCTAGAAGTACGAGGCAAATGCCCACGTCTCGTCACCTAAGTGAGTATTGCACCACATGTTTATATAGAGGGGCACCGCGTCTTCGCCTCTTCGCCTAAGACACGGTAGGCGAAGAGGCGAAAGGCATCACAATCGCCTGTGCGACGTCGCGCCTGCGCCTCGTCTACGCCGCGCCTGCGCCCGACGCCGCTTAAGTGTGAATTGGGCCTAAGGCTACAAGAAAATGTCAACAAATTTAAAATCTTCTCTAATAGGGGAATTGCCAAGGGGACACCATCCTCCAAAACTATTTACTACCGCTCTCGAATTTGCATTAAAAGTATCTTGGGAAAACCTACGAGCGACGGTGGTCATCGTGCGGGCGATATAAAGGCAAAGTCCCCAGCATGGGGTTCCCCAACCGCAGACATTAGGGGGGAAGTGATAGTGCAGATGGGTTCAGGATTCAACCTGACAGTCTGCAAAGAGGGAAGGATGCCGACCTTTGAAAGAAGGAACTTGGCATCCTTCATTGACATTGACAAAATGGGGACAGTGAAGACCGATGATTGAGATTTGACTGTTGCCATTTTGCAAAACAGACGGGACGGAACAGCGAACGAGGTGTGGACCAGGACTCTTTTTCCACTAGCAAGACCGGTAGTGGAAAGGAGCCGTCGGCCATGGCTGACTACTGGACGACGCAAATACTGACAAGAGACGGGACATTCCAATCCTACTTGTACACCGGTTGGAAAGACGGACGCAGACAGTCGCCTCTACTGCAGCGGGACGTACAACGTGACGTACACACTCTAGAGGTGCTAACCCCGCAGCGACTAGGAAGCCTCATGTTCGAACTTCCCGAACACTTGGAGGCAGTGCCCGAATAAGTCAGAGTTCATAAGGTCCAAATTTCAAGATGACCTGCGGGGATGAGACATGTACAGCGACGACTATGAACTGACACAATGCCGAACAAGAAAAAGCAAGACAAGAGACAAGAATGACAAACTGACGGGAGACGGTACTAAGGAGCTTAGAGTGACACCTATTAAGGCGGACAAGCCCCGGACAGAACGCGAGGTGCACTACTCATGCATTCCACCTAGTGGTAGTAACGGAGGCATGGGTGTCTTTCGAAGATTCTACCTCACATTACAAAAAAAGAGCCACGGTGGATAGAGAGCGTTTTAACCACCTGAGATTCGAGGATCATAACAAAGATGTGAAAATGTTTATTAATGGACCTGAATATGCTCAAGACAAAGATTATAAAATATATAAGTGTGAGTTTACTTCTTGACAATCTACATATTTAGATTTCGATCTTGTTAGATCTTATCAGTCAAGCTCAGCTAGTGAGGATAAATTCACACAATAGCTCGAGTGGTAATATACAAAGTAATAGTTCATTATGAGTACTTAGTACTAAAGCATCAAATAAAAATAGACGATTATCATCTCACACATCTGATTATCACGGCCTATGTGTATCTGGTGTATCAGGTACATATAGGAATACCTGGGACATCAGATACGCATAAGCCGTGATAATCAAATGTGTGAGATAGTGCGATGCATAGGCCTAGGATGGGCTGAAAATCTTGAAGAGCAAACTTCCAATGTGCTTAAAAAGAAAAGTGTTTGAACAGTGTGTGATATCGGTAATGACGTATGGGTCAAAGTTTTAACACTAAAAAAAGATTCTGTAGTCAAATTACAGATAACACAGAGGTCAATGGAACGGCCCATGCTGCTACCATTTCCTTACGAAACGTAGGTAAGAAACGACGATGCGTACAACGTAATAACCAGCACGTCTAGCTACAAATTAAGATGGGCAGGCCACGTTGCAAGATTTACTGAAGGCCGTTAGTTCAAACGGTTTCTGAACTGGTGACCCCGTGTGGACGAAGCTCGGTGGTCCGACTATATCAAGAGAATATCACAAAACTGGGTGCTAAAAGCGCTGAACCGAGCTGCATGGAAAGAATTAGAGGAGGCTTATGTCCAGCAGTGGACGCAAGCTACTAGAAAACGATTATGTTGATGATGAAACATGGTGTTTCCTCTGGCCGATTTGCACCAAAAACTAATCAAGACGTGAGATAATAGCTACATGCAAAATTTGTAGTAGTTTTTTCGAAAATGTCGAGGAAATAATTATCACACACGAACAACGGAATTTTGAATAATAAAAAAACATTTTTGCAGAGATCCACTTTGATTTCCGCAAAAATGTCTTTGCGCATGCTTACAATACTCTATCCATACTTTGTGTGATGAAGTAAAAATATTGACATTCTATTTTTAGCTTACTATATTTAAAAACTTTCAATTGATCCTGTATCACTGCTAAATAGTATATCTAAAATGCTTTAAAAAAACTAACTGATTTTTTAAATTCAAAATAATATGCATAAATCAGCAGGGATTTCTCAAGAATCAGTTTTAGGTTCCTTACTATTTGGGTCATTGTCTATTAAGGAGGGTAAACTAATTATGTTTGATGATACCTCAATCATTTTAGAAGCAAGTACAGAGGAAGAAATGACAACTGAAAAACAGTACTGGTGAACTTTTATTACAGAAAACATCGGAACAAGATTACTTTAAATTGTAACAACTTCAATTTCAAATGATCAGATTGTCTAAAATTCTTGGGAACAACAATCAATAGTAATTTAAGCTTTGACAAACATATAGACAGCAACTGTATAAAACTAAACATGGGGGTGTTTCACATTATTACAAATGAGGCAATGAGTTAATGTTACTATCAATTTATTCTACTCTTGTCTCCTACTCTTAATTTCAATAATGTTGCATGGGGTCTTGCTAAGAAGAGTATTCATCCATCAATCCATATAGTTGACTAATTTTTAACAGAATGTCACTGGACAGTTTTCCAACTCAATACAGTGTATGTATATACATTTAAAGCATTGGATGCAAATGTGAACTAACCCCAATCTATATCAAAATGAGCAATGAACAATTAAAAATAATAAATTGAAATAGCATTTAATATTGTATGAGTTATAGCTTTCGCATTATTGCCAGTAGCTTTAATACTAAATAAAATTCAGTTATTTTAAAAGACATTTTTACAAGCAATTGAATAATTTTTTGTGACTTAATCCACTTTTGAATTTTACTATTTGTCATTTCTATAGAACAGTCCACTACAAATTTAAAAAAAAATATGACACAACTGTATTATAAATCTTCTCTACAATAATTCACACAATTTTCTGACACACTTATTGGTACCTCTCCTAATTCCTTTATAATAATCATGAAAAATAGGTGGAACATAATCTAGCTAATTAAATCTTCCTTTTTTATGTGGATTTATACAATTTCCATTGGAATGCAGTAGATCTAGTGATCAATTCCTCTTTTCAATATCAACTTCCTTAAATAAATCTATCTTTTGAATATTCAGCAGCACTTTTTCTATATTTAATATTTTTCTCTAATTTTCTTTTTTTGAGAAGGAAACATATTTATTCATTAAATAACATAAACAGTTTTCTATTTTGGGTGGCTTAAATGACTTTTGTCTTGATTATAAATCTATGGAAAATACTTTTTCTGCTTTTCTACTAAAGCAAAGTCCTGGTCACATAGTAAGTAAGAATAACCACTAACCAAGAATTTATGATCAATTCCATTTACTCTGAAATCAGGATTAGAAAGAAAGTATTGGCTAAAAATAACATTAGTCCACTACTGCTGCATGTCTGAAGTTACATAAAAGTAATATAAACCTCATTTTACACTGCCATTACTTATCAGAACAAGATATATTTTAGAAAAATAAAATGAATGGAGAGATTTTTCTTAAATACACCATTTTTGGATATAATGAATATAACATAAAACTAGATTTTAAAATGTTGAGGGTTAGTGCACTTTTTTGCTCAATGCCTCATTTATAGAATGCTGTTATATATCAAAAACAATATTCAGCTGAATGCATATTTTGAAAATACACACAATACTAAGAACATGAACATCATATGCTATTCAGAACATATCACATTGAAGTTTAAGCTATCTCCACTATATTCAGGTATCTGCTTATATAAGCTCTCCAAAAAGATAAAATACTTACAGAGTTGAAACTCTTTCACAACAGGGCTAAGTCACTATTAGCATCGAAATGTTAATACTCTCTTAGAAAATACATTGAGTACAATTTCCTGGATTTTTAATATTTTATTTTTGATTTAAATATTTTTATATTTATATTATATTAACATAAAATATATACTTTCATTAATTTATTTTATTCTGTTATTCTATATGCTGTGTGAAATTGAAAATGTAATCTACAATACACATACAGTGACATCAATTATGATACACATATTTCTTGATTGAAGTTAATTGATGTGAATGTGTGTATTGTATATGTATGTTTTAAGTTTTTTTTTTTAAATGCCTTATATTATTTGTAAGGTGAGACAACATCTATCTGTAATTGTATGCAGGTTCAGAAAAATAAACAAACTATTCTATATACATTGTCTGTATTAGATTGAATATGTAACATGCTTTAGATATACATTAGATACACAGGTTAAAGCTGTGATGTATTTAATCACACTATATATTAGCAGGGATCATTAGCTTGTACCTAGCAAATAAACAATTTCACCATAGACACATTTTCAATTTCAAGCAGGTTATAGAATACAGTATAAAATAAATTAAAGAAAGTATATATTTTATGTTAATATAAATATAAGAAACCTTTTAATGCTAATTAGGAATTAAACTTGTGCAACTTTTTACTAAATAAAACAAACAATGATTGACTATTTCACAGCAAGAACAATACCATCACTAACCCAGTAAACAAGTATATCTCACCCTATATTTTTAGCCACATAATACAGCAATGACATACAATTCTTCTTCAACATTTGTAATAAAAGTCAATGCAATTCTGTGTGGATGCACACATAAAATAAAGCAAATGACACAAGCTTCCTGCTTTCCAACCTAAACACTCGCCCATCTAGCTAACAACACTGTGATCACTTTGTTTACAGTCGCGATTAAAAGTATTGCCCACGCAAACAAACAAATGCCTGTTTTGTCGCGACTCCCCCGCGTCGTCGGGCGGGTTAAAAATAACTAGCGAATTGTATCAAAACAAAATGTAAAAAGGGTAGGCCACAATTAGCACTTACTCAGGTCAGCGCGTGCTACGAAAGCATCCTCGGCGATTTGTATTGTGTGCAGGTTGTCGGGGGGGCGCATGCACCGGTTTGTTTCACATTTTACTGGCGATTTTCGGCCGCCTTATTTATGCTGCGCGTATAAACACTACTGACCGACTGACAGCAGCCATTTCATATTTGGCCAGCTGATTGCGTGTCAGGCCCGCACGCATGTCAACGGCGCGGCGGCTGTCAAAGGCGAGTGGGAGGGGATTTGGCGATAGTTTTGAACAGCGGGGTCGCGAAATTGGGCAATATTGCGAATAATTTTCTCAGTGCCCAAGGTAATATTATGGTACATTAGGAGAGCCATGATGTATGAAAGGTTAACGCTTAAAATAGTATGTACGGGGAGCAGTTTAATTAAAATCCCAAGTAAATCGCCACATTCAAATTACTGACATTCAATAACCAAAAGGGTTGAAATGCCGATATTCAAAATCATGATATGGTTGAAACCCCGATGTCTGCAATTAGGCTCGAAATAAAGGTCTCTGCGTTTATCTTATTGTTGATTCTCAAGCGTGGTAAACAAATTTTGTTTTAAAGAAATAATAGTTAGCGTCTTCTTGTGTATTGACCCCCGATTATAATACTTCGTATGGTAAACTAAGAGACAAAACGAAACGAGACTTAACAATTAGAGCAAACACAAAATGTTGTATGTAATCAGAAAATAAACGTTCGGCATTTCAAATTCAGAACAAACTTGTGTTTTAGTTTTACCATGATACCAGCAATTAACAAAATAATCAAATATATAGCCTCAATAAAATAGTTGTCATAATATCAGAATGATTTTCAGTAGAAACAAAAATTATAATTACCTAAGAAAATGCTGACTTTGAGGCAGATGATTTGTATTGTGTGTTGCTATGGTTTGGAAAAACAATATTCATATTAGGCTCCGACAGATATATACCGTAAAAATCTACCATTACTGGATTTTGTTTTTACAAATCGCAGACAAATAATTTGTATATATTATGAACGAGAAAGAAAAAACATCGGGGTGGGGAGTTTCAACCCCCAAACTCCCTAAAAATATAACCCTCTTCCCTTATACTTCTCCCTGTTCTCTCCCACGCTAGCCTTTTGCAAATTTCCACGCCCTATCAATCCTCTCTTAACCATTCATTCACCTTTCTTGTGGTTTGTTGCATTCGCTGCAGCGTGGTGGTTTCTATACGGGGAGCAATAGTAGTTGAGGGAAAATCGCTAGATTATGCGGAATTAAAGGAAAATAACGTTTACCACCTATGCCCGGATACGAAAAACCTGCTAGATTTTGCATGGTTGAAGGAAAATGACGTTCACCTCTCATGCCCTGATACGAAAAACCCTCTAGATTGTGCATGGTTGAAGGAAAATCACGTTTACCACCAATGCCCTGATAGAAAAACATGCTAGATTTTGCATAGTTGAAGGAAAATAACATTAGCCACATATAACATACAATAAAT
The DNA here is from genome assembly GCA_963942505.1 of Lordithon lunulatus. Taxonomy (NCBI): domain Eukaryota; kingdom Metazoa; phylum Arthropoda; class Insecta; order Coleoptera; family Staphylinidae; genus Lordithon; species Lordithon lunulatus. The sequence goes on from OZ012668.1 coordinate 41,594,518, forward strand.
GAAAAAAATGAACATTCTAGGGATCAATGACACCAGATAGCCCGCCAAACGGCGGCCAATACAACACAAAGAATAGTACCATTTACAACTCAGGGAGCGACGACATTCATCATAGATACGGAGTGGCAGTGATGATATCAAAAGACACAAATAAATCAGTACTAGACTATCCCAATGTCAGAATGCATAATGCTACTACAAGCAGCAAGCTCACAACGCAACATGCAGAGACTGCGCTCGGCCTTTCGTACTGGGGCTCTAAAGGATTAGCAGCGCGTACAGCTCGGTCAGACGGACAGGGTCGAAGTCATTGCTTCGGTCATACCAGCGGACCAACATGCAACTGAAAGATAGAAGGTATATGACTTACACCGACCAAGGACGCAAGGGAACAGGCCAGAAAGACGACCGCAGAACAGTGGCAGGAGGAACTAGAGGGTAGTGTACCTGGTTCGGATCGGGATAGCGACCAGTGGGGTAAGTCAGCACTGTGAGAGAGGTGCAGACGATAACGTGGAACCCAATCTGGAGACCTGCGAGAAGTGGACCAGGGAGAGACAAAAGTAGGGTTGGCAGCTATTCTTCTTTCAGAAGTAAGACAGGTCGGGAACAGGGGGCTAGATTAGAGATAGTTGTGCAGGAACGGCAAGGAGAAGGGGGAAACACCAACAACGCCAACACCCAGACAATTCCTGAGGCGTGAAGAAGGACGGCTGGCACACCAGGTCTGGCCGGGACGGTCGCTTCACTCAAACGACCGCGTGCCCCGCCGTGTCGCAACACCACCAGTCGACCACGAGGAGACGCCGATCCCATGAGAGGACTACTTACTACCAACCTATCCAGGAAAATCCAATAACTGAAACATGTGACTAAGAGCCCAAACTTGTATAAAGAGAAGGAGAGTGGAGGCAACCACTGAGTGAAATAACGACAATGACAACCAAGGAAGGGCACTACATTTACCCTGAAAAATAGCGAATGGACAAGGTCAAAAATAATGATTTGTTTACTGTGCAGAGGAGGAAAACCTCAGCAACATCGAATCGCGTGGGTGACCCCCGACCGTCATCCGACTACTGCCTAGTAGAAGAATAGACCATGGAATCAGAGCCTGTAGAAGTCATCAACCCATTTGGAGGAAGCGGCGTAACGCCCAGGACCCCAATGAACTAAGCAGAAACCCCTGGAAAAACAGCTGGGAATCGCTAGTCCTGTGATAATAGCGAAGGCTGACAATCCGGACACAGAAGAAGAAAATCACTCAGCTCTGTCAGCCAAGAGGAGATGGGAAGGCAGAACCAAGAGACAAAGAAGAAGCTGCCGAGACACTACAAAAACACCCATTGGTAGACCAAGGACCACCAAGCAAGACCCTGCAAGAGGCAGACTGCCTTCTGCGCCCTGTACACAGCAGAAGGACACGCCGCAGAAGGCTTCTGATGCCCAATTAAGAGGAAGGCTCAGAACGAGGCGATAGCCAACCCAATGCAAAATGACCGAGACCACGACCGTACAGAAGGCCGACCTGGGTAGAAAGACACCCAAATTGCTATCCGCCCTCCAAGATCCAACCGGACAGGACATAGACGAGATATGAAGGAAGGAAATGACACATACCAACAACTACAGCCAGAACACTAGGCAGGCGACAAACAACCCTGACAACGCGGTATCCCAGCCACCAAATATTCCAAAGACGAAATAATTACTAATAAATAATGATATTTTAATTTTAATTTTAGGGAGGATGATTGACTTCCCAAAAGGAGGACGGTTAGTAACCCTTGACAGGAGCTTGTGGAGTTGTTTGGCGGAAGGCCTGCCTGGGGCCCAACATGCTAGTGTCGCCCGAAAAATTGGACGCGGTGGCGCGCTTCGCTAAAGCGGTGCTAATCACCAGCACAGTTTGACACTCAATCCGCCGGGCAAGAAATAGGTAAAATCAGACGTCGGACAACGCCCAGCGCTGAGGATATGTCTCTGAGGCGGGCCAGGGCAATGGCCGTGAGTACGGGTTGAGGGTTTAGTGGGTATGACCTCTATTGACCTGGACGAGTACTACATCTCCCGACGAGAAAGTCGAGTGTGCGTAAACGTATTATCCCCGACTGCAAAAAAAGCGGTGCTGTGTCCGCCGACCAAGAAATTTGTGCGAATTAAAAAAAAACACAAAAATAGCTTGCTTGGTAGAATAACGGCTTCGAGTTTAGAAAGGAGCCCCAAAAACGAAAAGCAAGTGAGACTGGGACACCTACTAAGAAAAGTTACCATAGTACAAGGAATGAGATCCAAGGATGTGGTAAAGTCTTCGCGAAGGAAGGTATTGCAACTCATAGATAGGATAGAACACGGATGCAGCGAAGGAAAGTCTAACATTCTCAATGAGACGCAATGATTCTAGGGGGAAACCAGAAATCCGGAGGAAGCAAAGGGTCACAATTCCCTTTGCGAAGTAATGGATGCTCCCTTTAAAAATAACGAAACCAACCAGAATAACGAAGGTTTTGTACAAATTACAGCCGTTTAAATGGATACATCTACAAAAGTGTAGGCTATAGTCTTTCACGCCTAGCATAGCCAGGAAATACTTACTTCAAAAGAGGCAAAAGGCCAAATATATCTTTGTACCGAAGCTTGGAATAATCAACGACCACAGACACCCATCATACAGACTCATCAGACTTACTGGGGCTCTTCTCAGGATGACGAATTGTCTGCAATCACTAATCCCATGCCCCTTCACCAAAATTTGCCGTGGAACTGCACACATACTCAAAACCACAAAGCTACAATAACCCTAGGTAAGTGCCGACTAATGTACAGGAAACGCGGATCCGAAAATAATCCTAATAATAGGCGATTCAAATGTTAACGGTTTACGGGCGGGGCCAACCAACTCGTAGGTAACGATCAGCTGTTGTCTGTATTTACTATGTTCAATTACATAATTCGGTTCGCTGGCGGGTCTTGTTTTCGTGTATTTTAATTGTCTTCCCGTGTTATTATTGGCTTGTCCTGTGTGCCGCCTTGCTTAATATTATAAATATCTATGGATCGGTTAAATGTATCGCTGTTTTAGTATTGTCGACGTGACAGACGTTAAATTTGGTTAGGTTATGTTTACAACAAGTAATTTATCGTAGGCCCCAAATCAAATTAAAGGTCTGCTTATAAAAATGACTTGGCAATTACTGCACTGTCAAAAAGATGGTTTTTAGTTGTACATCTGGACTCTTAGTTTAATTTTTACAACGTTCAACGTTACAACGTTCTATCTACGCAAATCAAGCATATTTTATGATTGTGTGTATTCACTTTCATCTCCAATCATCTAATTCTTATCCCCGAATTTGTTTAATATTTCCACTTTACAAAATCCGGGCCGGGGAAAATGACGGAACAGCAAATTCTGGCTCCGCTTTGCAGTAATTTTAACACTGACACTGCCAATGACATTTAGTTCGTTGTTCCGCCACCAGTTGGAATCAAGCCGCTTTAGATGGCGAATACCCATAATAGCTTATGATGGACAAGGACCAAACAAACTCAAGCAACCAGGCCTCTGCACAGCACCCACATAATTGCTAAATCTGACAATATCGAAATACTTTCTCTGAAGTTCGGGAACTCAACTGATATCAGGTAATCCATTAAAAAACTTTATAATAAATAATTATATATAACAATAATTTAATTCTCAATTCTTCAAATTGACCTCAAAGTCACACCGTGTTCACAAATAAGATGGCCCTATTACAGTCAAATTCAAATAATACTTATATATTTCGTATTTGAATATACTTAAATATTTATAATATCACATTCTTTTTTACAATTTGTACAAAATACATAAAACTGCATTCAGATTACTATTTTACGATTACACATCCAATTTAATTGGAGTACACATCGCAATAAATTGCACATATAATCTAACTTGCTATATGTACATTTAGATAGGTTATCAGTCTCTAAAACATGTTATGTAGTAAGGCGAAAACAAGAAAATATTTCTAGTTATATCTAAAACGAAAATGAGCAGTGTCAGACTGAGACAAGAAACAAGTTGCATCATAAAACAATAATAAGCAATAGAAAGTCAATACAAACCGATTCGAGTTTTAATTCGTTGTAATTCACGTAATTGTGTTTTAACAGCCCAGTTCCTACAGGATTATGTTTATGGAAACACAAAGCGCGACTTACATAGTAATTGCTGATATTAATTTTAGATACATTTGACAATTGCAATTATCAAATATAGCAGTACCGTACTTTCAAAAATCGCAGGTCACGCTATTTAAAATTAACATATGTATGTGTTTATACTTTGGCGTTTGTTCAGTCAGACACTGTAGATGAAAAAATACAAAACAAAGCAATAATTCTAGTAATGTTGAGATTAACTTATTATCAAAGGTTATGTTTAATAAAAACTTTCAATAAATAAATGTTACGAATCCCTGCTTCTATTTTCTTGTTCGTATACTCTATTGTTTATTGAAATTTTGGTTCGGGGGCCTAATCAGCGGCCGTATAGGCCCAAGATTGAGCACCGATGTGGCGCCTATTGAGTTCAAGTTACCGTACCGGTAACTGTTTGCATTTATAATCGGCAGTGCGAAGGTGGAATCGGTTCCAGACGCCGGCATAGGTATGTAATTGTGGATGCCCACACTGGCGAGACGTTGCATTATACCGGGCGTTTTGAGATCGATCAGGGGTATTCCGTATTCGGTGGTAGCACCGGTTTTGTGGAACGAGTGTCTATGTTTGTTTAAACTTAGGAAGTTGGGGTATTTCGCCGGGCACAGGTCGCACTGGAACGGAAGCACTTTGTTCGCGGGGCCTTGTTTTTGTTGCTGCTGTGGCTGTTTCGGGGCGATAGGCTGCTGCTGTGATACTGACTCCTCGGTCAGGTCAACTGTGTGTAGCTTCTCGTTCGTCTGAAAATTAAGGAGATTGCAATTGAATATTTTGCACACAAATAATCAGTATAATATAGCCAAGTATACTAACTTATAGGATAGCTCATAAGAAACGAGGGGTATGTTCAGCTTAGTACAGACTAATTCTATTGAGAATGTTTGTTTATTATGTCTAATATCTGAATGTGCTGGAGCAGATGTGACAATTCAGTCAAAACATACAACACCAAACATAAATTGCATACTATTATTATTTCAACCTCGCTTATCCCTGGTTTCGTAGGAGAGCGGTCGCTTAACAGCGGCCACCTTTGTCGTCATGTTTTCGTCACCAAAATAATTTTACTTGAATATAAAAGAATACGGTTTTCTATAGAAAGTAATACGTCAGCGTACTGTAAAATCGCAATGAACTACGAAGAAAAATTGTAAGTTAGTCAATTACATATAATTAACACAATTTTGGGATGTGTAAATGACGCCAAAACTTTAAGCGACCGCTCTTCTAGGAAACCAGGGCTTAGTGAATGAGCGGCCTGGGTAGTCATTACCGTGTGTACAATTAACGATACTTTAGAAAACTATACAAAGTATCAAGTATTAACACTCACACACACATACATAGATACAAATTGTAACTACTACTATTATTATTCCAAAATATATGTGATAATTTACTAAAATATTGACGGAACAATTAATGATGAAACAGCATTAATTGTTTGATAAAATACATGGCATACAGAGTATATTATTAGTAGTAGTTACTGGCCCTACAGCCATGTGTTAGTGTATGTGTATGGTAGTGTTAGGACCAGAGCCGGTCCTGGCGGGGGCAAACATGGGCGGCCGCGGGCACCAGAACTTGGGGTGTTTACGTTTTACAATCGAGCAACATGATAAACAGCTAATATCAACCCTACAGAATTAAACAGAGAATTGCCAACTTTTCTTAAACCTTGAAATTGTGGACTAAGTATTTTATTTACAGTAGTCTGTAGTTATTTTTAAATTTAATACAGCGGGTAAAGTAGGTTCGCACGTGGACGGCCATATACCCAGGACGTGTGATGTCCATATGCAGTGAAGGATTGGACATTGCACCATATGTTTACATAGAGGCGGCTAGGAAGAGTTTCGCCTCTTCGTCTACCGTGTCATAGGCGAATAAGCGTTGCCGGCGCGGCGATAGGCATGAGGCAAATGCCCTCGCTTCATCACCTAAGTGGGCATTGCACCACATGTTTATATAGAGGGCGTGAAAGCGTCGTGACTCTCGCCGCGCCTTCCCCTCTTCGCCTGAGACATGGTAATCGAAGAGGCGAGAGGCATAACTCTTCCACATCGCCTCTATGTAAAGACAGGCGATTGTGATGTCCATATGCAGTGAAGGGGTGGACATTGCACCATATATTTACATAGAGGCCGCGTGCAAGAGTTGTGCCTCTCTTCTCAGCCACCGTGTCTCAGGCGAAGAGGCTAAGACGCGGTGCCGGCACGGCGAGAGGAACGAGGCAAATGCCCGAGCCTCGTCACCTAAGTGGGCATTGCACCATATGATTATAAAGAGGTGGCGTGGAAGCGTTGTGCCTCTCGCCGCGCCTTCGCCTATGTGTGAATTAGGCCTAAGGCCCAATTCACACATAAGCGGCGTCGGGCCCAGCCGCGGTGCAGGCGAGGCGCAGGTGCGACATCGCACAGGCGATTGTGATGTCCATATGCAGTGAAGGGGTGGACATTGCACCTTATGTTTACATAGAGACGGCGTGGAAGAGTTATGCCTTTCGCCTTTCACCTACCGTGTCTTAGGCGAAGACGCGGTGCCGACGTTGCGAGAGGCACGACGCTTCAAGCCCCCTCTATATAAACATGTGGTGCAACGACCACTTAGGTGACGAGGCGCGGGTATTTGCCTCGTGCTTCTCGCCGCGCCGGCACCGCATCTTCGTCTCTTCGCCTAAGACACGGTAGGCGAAACTCTTCCACACCGCCTCTATGTAAAAATAAGCTGCAATGTCCACTGCATATGGACATCACAATCGCCTGTGCGACGTCGCGCCTGCGCCTCGCCTACAGTGCGCCTGCGCCCGACGTCGCTTATGTGTGAATTGGGCCTAAGGATACTAAACGCCTTGGCCGCACTTCTATAAATTACTGAACGTTGGCGGACCAGAACACGTTCTGCGAGCGTCTTTGTCTAACGTGTCTCAACAGTATTCCAAGGACCTTTCTTTACTCAGTTATCGAGCGACTTTTGAGGGATTACTGTCATCAATCGCTATGAAACGTACATGTTTCATAGCGATGGACTAATAGCATTAACAAACAAAAAATATCAAAACATAACTACTGTCAAGTGTTAAGTTTTGTTAAAGATCGCCATCGTTTTTCAAGAAGCGAAGGGTCAAAAATTGAAACCAATTGCAATAATTGCGAACGTCTCTCGATTGATATAACGATCGCTCGCCTAGTTAGTAGCATTCTTGTAATATAGAATAATATGAATTAAATTAGAATAGTCTGCAAAAACAATTACCTTATTATTTTTGTTTGTTGGAATAATGCAAACGGAGCTATTGAGATTGATAGCGACAGGTGCCGCGGGCTCGGGGCTCTTGGAGGTAGCTTTCACCACCGGTGCATCTTTGGATTTGGGGGCGGCTGTCACTGTTATGCCTCTAGTAGCTAAAATGTTAGCAACATCTTTAGCATCGGATTTCTTTGGGCTGGCCGATTTTGGAGGAGGGTTCCTCACAGAGAGCGTTATAGAGTCGGAGAGGTGCATTATACTGTTGTCGGTTGGTTCAGGCGCATTTCCCTGCAAAAAACATTTCTTTTTAAGTATTTTATTGAATCAATGTAAATACTATTTTAAATTTGTATAAAACTTTTTATGATTTTTTAGTTCTCGAATTTTATTTATATTGAGCTTTTTGTTAACAGAATTTACGATCCGTTATTGGAAAGCATATAAAATAAGACATTCTTGTTAAAATCGTATCATCTGCTTTAAAAACTTATTTATTTTGATACAGTCAAAAACTTTTCAAGCTAAAATTAATGAACCCATAGTTTAGTCATAAATTTACCTGAATACTTTGTATCTGCGGCAACCCAGTATTTTTCGGCTGCATTGAAATGACCTGGCAATCGGCGTCGTCGTGCTTGTCCGGTACCAAAACGTCCATTTTCTTTCGCTTCGCTAGCATCGCTGCCTGCATGGCAGCATCAGGCGATCGCTTGATCATACGCGGTCCGTTTTGCTGATGCACTTGGCCATTTTGCATCGGCATTCTTGGCCGCATGCCCCCTCGCATGCCAATCATGTTTCCACCTCGCCCCCGCATCATGGGCGCTCGCTGCCGCACTCCTATGGGTTGTCGCGGACCGTACCTGGGGCCCATCTGGCCTCCACCGCGGGCCTGCATGGGAGCCCTTTGTCCCTGAATTGGTTGACGGGGGGCGGCCATTGGCTGTTGTTGTCTTGGAGCTTGTTGTTGCTGTTGTTGCTGCTGCTGTTGTTGTTGGCGATATTGATTTTGTTGTACGTTTTGTATGGATTGTTGGTGCTGTGACTGTGATTGGTTCATTTGTTGAGTTGGGGGAGGCATTTGCGGTGGCATTTGGGGACGTGGTGGCATGTGGGGCGGATAGGCTGGTGGTGCTTGTGGGTAGTACATTGGAGCCGGTCTGAAAATTTAAATTATTCTATTTGTAGGACACTTTTATAAGCAATACCCAGATAAAGAATGCTCTTCTTTATATACATATTTATATAACCAGGTTATTTTTATAAATTATTTATAATACTTTCCTTGAGTAATTGCTAATGCCCGGTTTCTCCAACGAATCTTAACTAGTATAAGACCATCTTAATAATAAGACAGTCTTAAAGCGTTGCACCAAACAAAAATCGGATCTTAAACGATAAGACGGTCTTATATTGTAAGACAAAGTAAGGTCTACATATGTTTGGTGCAACAGAATAAAAATTTAAGACGTGGTTATATATAAGACGGGCATTAAGATTCGTTGGAGAAACCGGGCGTAAGTAATTGTTTATTGTCAATAAACATAAAAATATGTACTGATGAATTTTATCAAATCTTTTTGATGAAACAAGATTTAAAACAAATCTAATGTGAGCACCACACACTAATTAATGAATTAATAATTACCACATTGAACATGTGAACATTTTAGGGGCCCGCGCGGTCATGCTTATTACTCTTGTTTACATCCAACATACCCTAATATTTTGTTTTGAAAAGTAGGCCTGGACCAAGGACTGTATACAGAGGACATCAAAATTGCATAGCACATTGTGGAGCGCATTTTTTACCGTCAGATGCTAGCGGATCTCACATACCGTATTACCATCCACATGTTTGTTCCGATACGGGACCAACAAGTCGATCCAAAATTGACTTCACGATCGACCGGCTGATCGAGCGGCCAATTTTAGTCGATTGTCTTAAATTAGAAACCGATTAGACTACTACTACTACTATTTATCAACTAATGACAACAAGTCGATCGCGACACAGTTTTAAGATAAAAAAATCTTAGATCTTATGTACACAAACGTTGGGCCATCCTGCGAAATAGGCAATGTTGTTAATACCTAGCGACTATGTACTATAGTAGATTTAAATTTGCAGGTGTGAAAATAGCCGATCGTGTTGCAATTTGTCAAATATGCATCCTGATTTCAAAGTTGACGTATATAATTGTTAAAAGGGTAACCTGTGTAGTAGAAGTTGTTTGCATTTGTGTTCACCTTTTGTACTTTTAAAATAACGGGTTGTTAATGCTATTAAAAAGTGCTATGAAATTGCGTATGTTTAAAAGTAACATTGTGAATGTTGAGAGAAATTGTGTAATATGTGAAATAATGTGAAAAGAGTCAAAATAGAAATAATGACGAAAATTTTGTAAATGTAAAATATTTCATATTTTCAATTTGGTATCTTCTTCCTGCACTTTTGAACCAACTTTAATACATAATTATATTTTATACTTACTGGTATTGATAAGGTTGATGATACATAGGTTGTGGGGGGTAGATATGTGGTTGATAAGCGTGCGGCTGTGGTGGCGGTGCTTGTGGGAATTGCTGAATGTTTATCAGCACATTCTGCTGGTGCATGCCATTGTTTCCATTGGGTTGCAATCTTGAGACTTGCTGAGCCAGTTGTTGCATAGGCAAGTTCGTTAACGAGTCAAGTGGATTCGATGATACCATAGAATTCGCTGATGAATTGTAAACTTGCTGTAAAGGAAAAAATATATTACAATATGCAAACGTTTAGGCATATTTTGATACATAATCTATCTTGATACACACGTATATCACCAGGCTGTTTTTGACATACAAGACTGCCTTTCGTTTATCACTCTGGGCTGGTTGTTTCTTGTTCTATTTGCCGCTTCCGATGCGCATAATTCTACCTCTATAGCGCCTAAGAGGACATTGCATAAGCACATCGTATACCAGTGACGCACAATTTTTTTCTTTGGGCGTTATCGGATCTCACACATACCGTGATGCCATCTCATTTATTGCCCGTATTTCTACATTGAAAACAATTCTTTCTTGTCTCTGATTGAATGTGTGGATTCTACTATGTTCTAGCACTACAGCAGATAAAATTTTCCGCTTATGCCGAGTTTGTGGAATTACGGCTATTGTTAGCGGCGCTTGCGCTTCTTTATGGTTTTAGGGCTAATAAAGCAATTTCTTGGGTTTGGGTTTCTACGACTTTTAGGGGCATGAGTGTGCGGAATATGTACAATGTTTAGTTGAGACCGTTCTGTGTATTTTTAATTTTTATTGCTTACTATATTGATACTACATTGAAGTGAACTAAGGGATTTAGGCCATAAAACAACCCATCGCATTTCGAGCGCGTTTTTGCAGACATCTGGTACCCATATTGGGCGGAATGCTTCGAGGGATGTATCTAGCTACCCCCTAAAAGACGTTATTGCCAAATGTTCGTGTCACCTCTATGTTGTGGTTGGTTGTGGGCTTTCGTCCTCTCCCAGCTCTGGCCATAAAGTGGCTCGTGCATTATACCAACTACACAAAAGCTGGTAGAATCAATATTAACGCGTTTACAAGCCGTAATAGATGTCAAAGGATATCACTCAAAATATTAATTAAATAGAAAATGCGTCCTAGGTACATTTTCTAACTAGTTCGTATTTTAATGTAATATTTATTATATGATCACTTTAAATTGTCCATGTGATACATTATAGAAATTTAAGTATTTTCTATAGTGTTCTATATTTTGTAATGTCTGTATATGTAAAAGATTTATGTGAAATAAAGCTTCGTTTTAGTTGTAAATAACTACTCAACTAGTGGCCTAGTAGCCCATCGCGTACTGAACACTAGGGAGCGTGAGTGTAAACGCACACGGACGAAATTTTACTAATCACGTTTAAGGTTTTCAGAGGTTTTCTCTGTTAAAGATAAAAATCGGGTGATTTAGCTCAGCTTCTCCAGCGGAGAAGATAGAGGTTTTTGTTTGAAAATAACTTACCAATGCATTGCTTGAATTGCTCCGGTTGTTGTCCATTGAAATAAAATCGGGATCGCTTGTTGTAAAGCCAAGATCTTTCGCCCTGTCGTTGTTGTTGGAAAAAAGGTTTGATAGTAGAGAGCTGTCATTATCTGCTCCATCAAGGCGGAGGGGGTCTTCAAGCGATGGCGTCGCCCAGTTGTTAGAGTATGTGTCCAAGCTCTGAAATTCTAGAAGAAAAATATTTATTAGTAGTAGTTAAAAGTTATTGTATTTGTTACAATTTGTAACTGACTATAGACCTTCACGCCTCCTTCTGCAGTGTGTTTTTGTTGATTCTCAAAGTGGTCGCGAAAATTATTTGCGGTGTCGTACAATAAAATAATTACAGAACATTTGGATGTTTGTGTAACACAATCTTCAGGGGGTGCTTTGATATTTTTTTAATTGCATAAGGGGGTCGCGGACGAAAACGTTTGAGAAACAATGGGTTAGTGTATGTGATATTAAGACTTACTACTTTATAAAATCGCCGAGTTTTCTAAAGCGTCGTTATGTGTACCACAACGACAAATAGTACCGACTACGCGGGTCAAATTTTAATAAGATGTCTGGGTATTGTTATTAAATGACTAATAATGATAATAATAATATCAGCATTGTATGTTTGTTGGGTTTCAGATATATTATTGGTACATAGATATATGAGACCAAAGTTTACATATTAAACCAGCATTAACAATGCATTAAACTCTAGTCTAAGAAAATGTATAAAAAATGACAAATAGAATTATGCAAGATATATAACAAATCAAATTAATAGTAAAAACAATCTGAACAAATAAAATTGAATATTTTTTTTTATATTGAGTGAATAATATTCAATATATTTATTTTAATCTCTACATTGTCCTTGATTCTTAGTAAGCATGTCTTCATTAAATTAAAATTTAATATTTTCTGTATATTGTATTTCTAGTTACTTTAATAAAAACAACCGTGAAAATATACGAATATAATGGGTCCCCAGATAGACTAAAAAAAGGGTATTGATGAAATTGTGAAACTAACATTAGTACCACTCCTTGGAGGTTTCATTTTACTCTGATTGCAACCAGTTCCACATTTAAAGGACCATCCACATTTGCAAATATATCCATTGTGCAGGGCGTTCCTCATTTATGTCAGATTGGACATGTACACTGAGATAATTTATTGCACAAACGTTAACTTGCGGCGAACGCACAACGTAAATATTTACAGATGTTGATAGAATTTAAGGTTATATTCTGACAACAGTCCAACAAAACGCGAGATCTATGGATTTACAGCATACAAATTCCAAAATTCACAAGAGCGCCCGCCTTTCAACTATGACATGTAAAATGCTTTCATAATGTTACTATTATGTAGTACAGTACTAATCACTATTTAACAATATACCCGATTATATGGGTATGTTATAGAAAAAAAATAGGTTAAACTGTAAATATAGGTTGCAAAGGACGCGCAGACTAAACATATCTATATTACAAAACAATACATTCCACGAAACGAGATATTGATTGTACCGCGAATTTGATCAGAACCACCGGCAGAGTCGATAGTTACTTTCTATACATGATGTTCAGTCATAGTAATATATGTTTTTCACTGAGATGTTTGTAATGCTTGTTATGAATTTTTGTATGCACAGTCTGAAGCACAGCATCATAGTGCTATGTGCACAGCACATCACAATCGGCGATCAACTTGTTGCGTTTAAGGCGGCTAAGTATGTACATGCATTTATCTCACATACAAGTAATACTCACGTACTTGTTTTAATAAGTAGTATATTCATATTCCAACAATAAATGTGGGGAAGCACGAACTACGTGGCTGTTAATCTAACACACTTGTCTGATCTAGCACTACTAACAAACTGCAATGAAATAAAGCAAACTTCAGGGATGACACATAAATCACAATGTGCAACTTGACAAATGAATCAGAAGCACGATTTAAACTTGACTATAAAAAATACACTGGAAGAAGTTGATGTTTGTTACTAGGGGGCGCCAAGGGTATGGGAGCGGCTGAATTTATTTCCCGCGATACAATCAAATCTATAAAAAGGTGGACTCTATTTCCGGATATTTCTTTCTCATTATTGTGCCCGTCTTTGGTTCGCGGATTTACAGCTGTCTATAAGAAATCGAATCTGTTCAGATTCAGATATTAAATTGAATTGTATGTTCACAATTAAATTTACGGGTTCGGTAAAATGATGTAATTGATGCAAATCATTCACCGTACTGATTTATTGAAAGTACTGCTGCAGGATATTCCATTGCACCTGTATTTGATTCCTAGGTACTCTGACTACTAAATAAATTAATAATACATTTATTTATTATTAATCTGAGCTTTGGTATTTCAGAATATGATTCGCATAAATATGTCAAATAAGATGTTCTCTTATAATATTAATACTCATACTAATAAATATATATTGGTATTTATTAGACTCAGTATTAATACTAAGGACTGAGGTCATGCGGTATCCAATTATTATAAGAATTTATTACTATATTTATATAAATGAATAAAGATTCTTTGTCTATCTATTAATAATGCTATATTTAATATGATCGGATTATAGTTTGTTGGACAAAAACAAATTAGAGTTTGAAAGTTATACTGATTGTTAACAGTATCCTGTGTGAAAATTCACACAGAATTATATGTTAATTAGTAATTTTCAAAAAGCACGCTTCGGTGGGACTTTGGGATGATTATTCATCAATTGTGTGGCCAATTGGTAGACGCCGAACATCTCGCATGCTATAAGCTATTAAAAGGGATTACAAAACCAAGATCGCGGGATACACCCATACCGAAACAAAGGACGAATTTTAGCGGTATTTAAATACCAGTATACCTGGGTTTAAATAAGGGGATTTATGCATATGTTATAGATATTATGCAATTATGACAAGTAACAAATCTCTTTTGTGTGAGGGATTATAAAACCATGATCGCGGGATACCCTATACCCAGACTCAGGACGAATTTTAGCGGTATTTAAATACCACTATTCATGGAGTTAAATACCGGAGTTTAAATAACGGGATTCATGTATGTGTTATAGATATGCAATTATGACAAGAAAAAATCTTTTTTGTGTGAGGGATTACAAAACAAAGATCGCGGGATACCCCTACCGGACTTAGGACGAAGTTTAGCGGTGTTTAAATACCAGTATTCATGGAGTTAAATACCTGGGTTTAAATATCGGGATTCATGGATGTGTTATAAATATTATACAATTATAACAAGAAACAAATCTATTTTGTGTGGATAAAATTTCATAATCAAACTATGTATGTCAATTAAGCCCTGGTTTCCTCGGAGAACGGTCACGTAAAGTCGTCATTTGCATATCATAAAAATCGTTTATGTAGTAATATATGTAATTCAATAACTCACCAATATCATTGGGTTTTTGCACTACTTTGAGGCATGACGCTTTATGGGAAACCATATCCGTTTATATGCACGTAAAACTATTTTTGTGACATAAAAATGACGTCAAAAGCGGCCGCTTTTAAGAGACCGCCCTCCGAGGAAACCAGGGCTAACATACATAGTTGTCTTTTGAGATTTCGTCCACGCAAAAGAGATTTGTATATTTTCAAAATTGCAATATCTATAATACATCCATGAATACCGATAATTAAATACATATAATGTACCATTTTAGTTTTCAAACTGACAAATTAATTAACATAAAACATAATGACAAAATTAAATTTGCATCAAAGATTTTCTATTGTGAAATGATTTTATAAATATAAAGGCAACAATACAGACAATTTAGCTATAACTTTGATACAACAGTGGGTAGAAATTTATCAAAGACCAGCACCCTATCGAATTACAGTATTGAAATTTTTGGTCGAAACTAAGATAAAAGCCGAAATTCGATTTCGATTACCGCTCAAAAGCTGTTTCAATCGGACACTGATTGTCTCATCCTCAAATGATGTAGATTTGGATTAGATTTTAATCGTATAGTGATTTCCAAAGATTGTATTTGGGGAGACACATTAAATACTGATTATAGATTATTCGGGATGTTTTTCTACACATATCTATTATCCAGTGTAAAACGTGGTCAAACCAAACCGATTGAAAATCACTGATTTATGGTGTATATTTTATAAATTCAAGGGTAATCATTATGAATATTTACCTGGTTGATAGTCCCCATTAGGATTATCATCCGTAATCTCAGTAATAGTCAGCGGCTCCTTCAGCAACCCGCTTTTGATCCGAATTTTGGGAAACTCCGGCGACGGTTCGGGGGGCGGCGTGGGCTCCCCACCGGGTATCGCATTGAAATCAGCGTTCTTATCGCTCTCATTGCTGATGGATGCGGGTGACGCCTCCGCCTCATCGTCGATATCATTCTCGATGGAGTCGACGAAATTGGGAGAGAAACTGATATTGGCATCGCTGTCGCTGAGCGCGTCTATATCAGTTCCTTCGACGATTTCTTCGATCGTCGCGCCGCCGCCGGCGGTGTTCTCGCAGGCGGCCGACTCGCCACCAGCCACGGCGGCCCCCTGGGCCAGGTCTCCTTGTTCCGCAATTTTCGGAGACGCCTGAGGCGAGGAGATGATCTTGAAACTGTTGTTCGTGTTCTTCAGAGTTATGCGAATGGGCGGGATGCGGCTTAGGGTTATCACGGGCTGTTTGATGTGGAAGAGCAGGTGGTTGTACAGGTAGTGCTTTGTGGTGAACGACACGTCGCAGTCGTTACATCTCAGCGGAGCCTCTTCGTCGGAGGAGTACGAATCGGATAATTCTGAAAGTTCAAATGTTTTAATTAGCATTCTTGTATCATTGAAACATTTTTTATTGTTGTCAAATATAGCCTAGGCTGAAAGTATATTTTCTAAATGAAGCTCGATCTGAATAAAAGTTATTTATTCTTTGTTGTTTAGTATTTAATTTTACATATGACAATACATTTTCTCAATTCAATTATGAAACACCCTGTATATAGTCTTTATTAATTAATTATCATACAGTTTTTATTATATTTTAATTGTTGTCATACGCATCTGTGCCCAAATTGGGGCTAAATTGACTTTACATCAGAAATATTCGGTGTTCCGGTAAAGTATGAGGAGGCGGTTTAAAATAATAATTATTCTTCTATCGCACCATCATATGATGATATTCATATGAAAGATCAATTCGTGCAGAAGAGTAATGAATGAAATATAAATGAATGTAAACCATCAGGATTTCATATTGCATGATTCCTTGTTTTATACCATCGGTGTGAAAGTGTGGCTCTTCGCTGAGTAAAGGGCGGCTCCCGTATTTTCAAGATTTTGAAATAATTATATTCTTTTCATATTTATACCTTTTATATGTATGCATATGTTCTAATATTTGACTTGGGAAAATATGCAATTATATTAAATAAATAAAAAATGTGTTTTTACGTGTGGTTTTTTATAAAATATTAAAAACCGGATCTTTGGTCTCATGTGTACACTATTAATCTTGATAAATAAAAAATTATGTATTTCAATTCGACTCGATTCCATTAACGTTTTCTTTTTTTCACTTAAAAATATGTTTTTCTTTCCCGTTATACACGTACATTTTCTAACATTTCTCACATTACATTGAGAAGCTCAGAGGAGTTTAATCACCCGGTATTTACACCTTAACTTTACAGAAAACATCTGAAAAACTGTGAAAGGTGACTTATAAATACCAAATATTTACTAACTGCCCGTTTAAAGAACATGTTTGCAGGCTTATGCTCTAGATTTGAGGAGCTAGAATCAAATATATTCCTCACAATATTTTAATAGTAAATAAATAATAAAAAATATTATTCTACCATATCTTTTATTATCCATAATATATACAATAATAATAAATTAAGAGTGAATCTTAGTTAGGAACCAACCCACAAAATATGTTTCTTTCTCTTACCTTTACCTCAGGGTAAACAATTTAACTTAACGAAATAAAAAATGTATATCTCTGAAGTCAAAAATTAATCTGAGATTTATCGATAATTTTTAATTTATATAAACCTTCGTATAAATATGTTTTCAAGTTTAAATTTAGGTGGAATGGTTCCTTTCTGCAGAAAGGCATCTAATTGTATATCTGAAGTGCGGCGTGTCACATTTTGCCAACCCCTGCACCACATCAACTCTAATGAGCTACCATTGACAATTATAGTCAAAAATAACCTCAAATATGTGTAGGCAAGATAAACTAAATGAGTACTTACGAAATAACACAATAGTCAAAATTATATTTAACTTGACGGGACCAAACTAATTTATCTTCCGTTAAAAATATGGTAGTAGTGCTTGAATCTAATTTTACTGGTGAAAGAAAAATGAACGCCTACTAATTTGAGACTTGAGAAATATTGCACAAAAATAGAGCATTCACAATAAATATATCTTAGTTTCC
Organism: Lordithon lunulatus; assembly: GCA_963942505.1. Classification (NCBI taxonomy): domain Eukaryota; kingdom Metazoa; phylum Arthropoda; class Insecta; order Coleoptera; family Staphylinidae; genus Lordithon; species Lordithon lunulatus. Next base: position 41,612,477 of record OZ012668.1, read on the forward strand.
ATCGTTACTGAAAATTTGGCATTGGATAATGTTCTATATTTGTGTTGCCATGGAGGCGTGTCTACGACATATGCCATATATTATTTTAAAGTACATTTGTTATCATTTGTTATTTTATGAAATAAAGTGTACAATCATGTAATGGTAATAATATAATAATCTACTACTTTTATGTACGTTGAAATGTGAAGACATTTATTTATGAAGATAATACGAAAGGAGTCTGTTAAGTTCACTTTATTTAGGGAGTATTATAGACAATCTGGGATGCGATTTTTGAGCGATCGCTATATATATTCGTTTGCTATTATTGGGAGCGGTATCGATTTTTGACCCTTCGCTTCGTGAAAAGTGATCGCTATCGTTATGTAGTTATGTTTTGACATTATTTTTTAAGTTAATGGTATTAGTTCTTTAGCCCAGCTGAGTGACCGAGTGGTTAGAGGCGTCGTCCGTCTCATACTGAGCATTGGAGAGTCTGAGTTCGAACCTCATCGGGGCGAATTTCCTTTCAATCAATCACCTTTCATAGATTTTCAGTGAAGTTACGGTAAATGCCGGGTGATAAACTCCTCTTCGCTTCTCTGTTGACAGGCGGAAAAGCCTCACGGTTGATAGCCCTATATAGATATAACGTTTTTTGGTATTAGTCCATCACTATGAAATGTTTAACTTGTATGACCATAGTGATCGCACTACAATCGCCACTCTTTATTATGGACTGTGCCTCTAGCCACTAGGCCACGAAGCTGGCTAACTTCATACTATTTTTCTATTTCAGCTACATTTGATTTAATTGTGATTATATTTGAGAGCAATTTCTAATAATTTCTTAAGTTTTGTTAAACTGCATTATGCGGACTATAAAAGCGTGGTAACTTTTTGGAAACAAGATTCGACAAACTGCAGACATCATAAAAATTGCACAGAATCAATTTATACGATTTTGCGAAACTACAGTTGGCGAGCAGAGATGAAGATAAGTCTGTATTTTTATAATTACGCTACAGTAGACGTTTGTATTTGTTTGTACTACTACTAACATTGCCCATTACAGCACAGTTTTTATTGGATAAACGCTGTCACAAAGTAGCCGTTGTAAATACGTATCATTAAAATTAAAATATCTCTGAATGGTAGAATGGTCAGACTAATTCTGATTGTCCTGAAGAATACATCCAGGTATCAATGCGCTAAGATAGATTATTATCTATCTTAGTTCCAAATAATACGGCTGTAATTCACGCTTAAAGGCTGCCTGAAACAAAGCCACCGCAAAAAGGTAAAAAAATGTTAAGCGAGCCTGTACATGACTTATGAAATTACATAGGATAAAAATATTGTTGCAAAATTGAAATCAAGATCCAGAATCGAAACGAACCTGGGTCTCTACTCTGAAGTTTCGGAATGATCGAAATTATTCAGATCGATTTGAAAGTCATGGCATCCCCAATTAGAAATATTTTCACAGTTGGAATGCTGGAAGTTTAACAATTTTGACAAATTACAGCAAGACAATGAAATTAAGCCGAAAGTGTATTGTTTTGCAGAATAGACCCCTGGTAAAGATTCGATTCTGGATTCATATTCAATTCAATTCATTTGTTTTATTCGCGGCATTATTTTTTTTAAATATTTTTTTGTGGCCTTATTTCCCGCAGCCCTACTTCATAGAACAGTTTTTGTTTTATTTTAGTTGAATCAAGCCCATCCCTATACTTAACCGGTGAATGTTATATTATCATTTTAACCCGGTCAACTTTGAAAGACGATTTATATGATCCCATGATAGTTATCAGAAAATATTCCATAATGACTGCTATCATGGCACAGGATGCGTGCATTTATATTCCGGAACTCATGTTTTATCAACCGGAAACGTGCATATTTCAAAATTATCTAATATAAATTAAAAGCCCGAACTATAATTTGTTCGCTTAATATAAAGCTTTCAAATCAGTTAGCTGGATATCTTATTTCTCCTTGAATGCTGCCAAAAATCGCAAAATATACAAATGTATATGTGGCTGCACTGTCGGTATATCAGTGCTGGAAGTTGGCGCCGGCGTGGACATGCTCAAGAAGGTGCTATATGGAACTGCGTATCTGCAGCCATTCATAATGAGAGGTAGTGGTGACGTTATAGTGAGTAACATGTTGCTCATGAATAAAAATATAGGCCTTTGCAGGATCTGACTGAGACTTTAGCAGTTTAGAAGCTGTTACCACTATCTTAATTCTGCTAGAAAGAAAAGATGTGTAAAATATTTGTGGCCACAACGCCCTACCTACACGCTCATTACTTTTGACTTTACTTTAGCAGTTTAGAAGCTGTTACCACTATCTTAATTCTGCTAGAAAGAAAAGATGAGTAAAATATTTCTGGCCACAACCCCCTACCTACACGCTCATTACGAAAATCATTGTTTGCATGTGCACCATGAAACTTTTTTGTTAATTTTGAAACTGACAAGAAACAAAAAGCATAACCGCGCATGTTGTTTCAAATATTCCGCCATTTCTTGACATTTTTCTTCAAGTTTATCGTTACTGGTCTAGGTCTATCGCTACAATCGACTGTTTTAAAGGTAATAAACTTTGCTGATGATAATATTGAAGGAATTTAATGCAATATTACTTAAGTAAGATGAATATACATGGATTTCTATGTTTCCATTACTTTCTTTACAGTCCTCGTAAATGTTTCGTACAAGTGGACTGTTACAAAAGTTATACATAAAAACATTTTCGTTTAAGAAAAACTATTAGATTTATATTTTCTTATATTGCTCGAAAACAATACGTCGTTAGTATGTTGAACCCAGCCCAATTTTTTAAATTTGGTCCCGGTACATAAAGCCGTTTCCGTAGATCGACAGACCGTCTGTGAACAAATGTAAATTAAGATTACTATCAAACTCTTACTAGTATCGTTGATTGATAAACCCAATAATTCAATCAACGCTAGTGTGCTATAGCGGTATGCTGGATGTTAGTTTTAGATTGTAGGCATTCACACGACAAAAGGTGTTTGAAGGCACATTTTGTCGTGTGAATGCCTACAATCTAAAACTAGCATCCAGCATACCGGTATAGCATACTGCAATGTTTTACGGAATCCAATGGAATCATCGTAATCCTGAATCGCGCCGTTGATACATGTTGTTTTGTTTGGGAAGTATTCTAGAAATTGCGGAATATACGAAATATAACTGTATACAAATTTAAAATTCAAACTTCATTGCTATATGGACACATTATTAAAGCAGACTTGTGCATATAGCAATTGACGACGAAAAAAATGCTCCATGTCAGCTTATAGATCTGTCATATGTTAGCAGTAGCAACGCTATTAAAAATTCAAACATCAGCCATTTATGAACGCACGGTATTTTGTTTTCTTTAATTTAACTCTAAAAGAAAATCTGCAGATTAGACTTATTAGTCAAAACTAAAAATAAAACACAAAACACATATATAAAGATGTTAATAAAAATGAATCCATCAACATGCAGTGGAAAGAACGGTGAGAAGAAACAGCGAGCAAACAAACTGTTAAAACTACAACACACAAAATATCGTAAGTGTAAGTCTTACTTTGTTAAAATTGCGAGGTTAGTTTCATCATAAATTCCCATTCTCCAGCTCGTTGCTGAATTTACTTCTAGAACAACATGCACAATGTTTTAAACCAAACATTTATAAGAAAAACATAAGTGCGCATTATACGCGCTACGTGGTGCATTATGATTATGAATAGTGAGTTTATTTATAGTATAATCAGTATTCAATGATTTTAATTGATTACTTGCAATATGTGGTATTGCAAGTGTTGTCATTTACGGTAAAATCACTGACAATAGTATTCATCACTTTTTCTATCTCTTGTTATTTTTATTGATTGTATAGGGTAAGCATCTCTAAAAATTCGAGTAAAAACCTTGAACTTTTCAGCTTAAAAACCGGATTCGGTATATAGACACAAAAGAATTATTCAGTAAAAAATCAATTTTATACAGTTTTTTTAACTATATAATGATATTAACATAACAATTAATAAAGTAAATAATAATGCATTTCAGTAAACTAAATAGACGAAATATACAATTTTTTAATACATGATGTCCTATTCTCAATTCTTTCACGGTTTGCTTTTGAAAATGCATAGTATGAGGAAGACCTTACAGTTCTTCGTTTATCATACTTTTGTTATCTATTTTGAAGATTCTCCGTATGTCAGCTTCAAAGTAATATAAATTGAAGAATGAAACCGGGTGAAAGTAAAAAAAAGTATCATCGGAGCGCAGTATGAATACAAGTATAAACGGGAACCGCGTAGCGTTTCAAAATCTTTTACCGGAATCTCGTTGCAGCTTACTTTTAAGCCATTTCCCATGCATAATAGATAAAAGGCAAGGATACTAAACCAGGAAAGGATGTCTCATGCCAAATGCTGCAATATATGGCATAAATTTAACCTACAACTGAGTGTGACGTCATATACACACCGTTTTTATATGTATAATGTATTAAATACTCAAATATATGACCTATTGAAAAAATAGTAATAACATTAACAAATGTTTCTATTATAAAAACTAAATAGTTGATTCCAACAATAAGGATCAATCGAGGATAAGGATCAAACAAGGAAAGGTCCTTGTTTGAGGACATTTATTTCAAACGCCATCTGATTTGCTGATAGCATATGATCTATTCTTGGGTAAAATGTATGCAACAGATCATTTTGTATTGAAACATGCCTAGTCTCCATGTGAATATTAAAGGGGAACATCATTACATGCAGGGCTGGGTAAAATGGCATTTTAGAATGAATTTAAAATACAATATGGTTCTGAAAATAATTTTAAATGCTAAAAGCTAAATCATTTGATAAAATATAATTTAATAGTGGGGCTTTTATAGTCGGGCTGAATTTTCCATATGATTGTGTAAAACAAACGTTCTAATATTTACATTTAAGAAGTAAAAAGTTTTAGGTAGTACCTCGTACCATTCTTTTGCACTCCGCCTTTTATATGTGGGTGTTATTTCGGACGCATCCTATATAATGGAAAACTGCCGTCAAGAATTGATTTTTTTATTTTATTTCAGTGGAAACACAATTTTACCATATCCGCCCATAAAACCGTATTGAAATGGAGAAAATTCAATATACAAATTGCAGCCCTAGGGGATGGCGTGAGGATAGTAGTCAATTTTGGTGTATGGTGTGAAATTTCAAGTTTTCAAGTGATAATTATATTATAATAGATTTTATAAACATTCCATTAGTCTGAATATTTTCTTATGATGCTCTGCGGTATTCCCACGAGTCGTGGCTGCTAAAATTATAACGCTTTTTCTCAATTATTATAAAGCCAATAATAGTTGGTAATATTTTCTAAATTGTAAAAAAGAACATTAAACATTTATAAATTGCAAAATGCATTAAATACCCATTTGAAATGTAAAATGTAAATGCTTTCCCTAATCATTCTATATGCAAAATGGGATTTTAAATTGGTATTTAAAATGGAAACTATTGAAATGTTACCCAGATCTGATTACAGGTACAGACAACAAAAAATAATTGTATGATCACAAATAGAATATGTTTAATTAAAAAAATCATAGAGTATCATTTTGTTTTTAGATATCTGACAAATGCATCATAAAAATTGATAAGGCAATGCGAATCTGTGAACTTTCGCCCCCTCAATGCCAACGTTCATATTTTGAATTAGGCTGCAGGGGTGGGTGAAATGTCGGTTAACAAGGGTGCAAGGGGGAACGAAATAGACTAATGCCGAGGTTATAAAGGAATTTACGAACTTTCCTGTGTTCTAAGCAAAAAAACTGTAGTCACATCCAATAAATCTTTAGCTATATAAAGATTGAAAGATTGATTATATATATATATATATATATATATATATATATATATATATATATATATACATATATATATATATATATATATATATATATATATACATATATATATATATATATATATATATATATATATATATATATATGTATACATATATGTAATTATCGAATTAGTTAAACTGTAACACGAGATGTTTAATGATGCGTTGAAATCTATCTGTATCAGTTTCTACAAAAAAAAATATATAAACATTTCTATCCTTATAGAGCTATCAGCCCAATGGTTCTCCGCCGGTAAAGGGAGAAGCAAAACTGTTGATACTTGTTGAGTTTTGTTCTTCGATAAATTAAAATTACACCCTGCAAAATATAGGTAAGACTTTAAAATCATTACTTTCTCAAAAGCAATTAAATATATTAATATTATTAATTATAAAGGCTCTTCCAATAGGGACGCTCGAAATATGTCAGGTCACTGCGATAATGTTGTGAAAGCGACATTAGCAGATTTGTTATGAATTGTTCAGTAGTGTTATGGCAAATGGACATGGACGGCTATATCGTTGAACAACGTGTGCGAATCATCAAATTTGATTACCAAAATCAGTGCTCCGTCCGAGAAACGTTCCGCGTATTAAGGCTGGTTTTACTACGCAGCGTATCTATTGTACTGCGTACGACGTAATACGTCCAGCCTAATACGCCACCAATACACAATAGGAAAGTAATGCTAGCGTTCTCCAACACAGCGCAATACGTTCTATGCCAGCTTGGTACGTCAAGCATAATTAGGCCGACTGCATGCAGAGGAGTTTATTGCAACGTACGCCGCGTACTAATACACTTGTTGTTTCCCCAGAAATGTCTAAAAAAATACAAGAAATGCCTTTTAAACTTTTCTTCGTCAACCAAATGGTTGTTGATCAATATAATAAAAGCACCCTCCTCTTGGCGTTTTAAAAAACACATTGCTGATATGTTTTCTGCTTGCGTAAGTTATCAGAATTTTTTTCTGCTTCGTCCTCATCCGCCAAATGTTTTTGAAATAGTAAAAAAGCTAATAGTTCATATTTTTCCTAACCGGCTCATCCTGACAAAATTGTATACTACTTTATACGTTCGATAGGAAAACAGAAATACGCAGCATCATAAGACATACGGTGTCACCGACGTGAAATATCACTATTCAGTTCACGCTGCGTATTAGCGTTGATTGAAGTATTATTATTATATAAATACTTCAATCAACGGTATTAGGCATACTGCTTAGAAAAGCCGGACATTACGTGATTTTTATCCACGCCATAACCGACCTGTGCGTAACCTGCCGAGTTGCCATATTGTATCAACGATATTTCAATAAACAATCACCCTACTAGTTGATCACCGAGACGCATCTGTTGAAAACATCGCAGCTATGCATGAGGATGTGAGTGAAAACCCGAGGCAGTAATTTTCTCATAATTCGCAAGATCTTGACCTTTTTGTGACTTCTGCTTGGCGAATTTTGAGTCGGGACTTGGGTTTGCATCCATATAAAATCTAACTCAGTAACTGAAGGTAAACGACCGACCATAGACAACGCCGTGTGTTGTTTGGGCTCTGGGGTAGTTGGAAGTTGACAAAAATTTCGTAAAAAAATCAGCGACGAGGACTATTTTTGGCTCAATTTCTGTGCGAACAAGCAAAATTGCCGAATTTGCGACGATACCAATACACATGTAATACACCAGCACCAAATTCATACCGAGATGCTGACTGGTGCAGATTTTGATCCGGTGGAATGATCGGACCGTATTTCTTCGAAAACGAAACTTGCATGGCAATGTAACCGTCAACGGCGAGAGCTATAGATCGACGATGAACAGCTTCTTGTGGCCTAAACTGGAGGATATGGATATCGACGACATGTGGTGCCACGATGGACATTTTGCACGAGATATTTAATGACTATATCGCGCGGTGACGACGTGAATTGGCCACTAAGATCGTGCGCCTTTAGACTTCCTGCTGTGGGGCTTTCTTAAATCGCAGGTCTGTGCGACTAAACTGCAAAGAATCGATGCCCTCAAAGTCAACATAACGAACGCCTCCGAGAAAATTCAGCCGGATTTATGCCCACAAAGCCATCGAAAATTTGACCTCCCGGCTCACCAAGCAAAGCCGCTGCGGACATTTAAACGATGTCATATTCCATACTTAAAGCCATTAAAAGTTCTTTCAAATAAAATAAAATTGAGCGGACAACACACACACAACTTGATTTATTTACATTTAAACATCGAGCGTCCTTATTGAAAAAGTCTTTATTTGCTTCGGACTTTTTTAATAACACATTTATAGTGTTAAGATTTGTTGTTATTTTTTTTTATAAAAGGTGTTTGCCCTAAATAAATGATAATCATAATTATTATTATTAATATTTCATACATAAATTAAAATTATTTAAACAATGTTTGTGTTGGTAACTCCTCAGTTCTGTCAGCAATCCACTTATTTGGACAGCCTGGTGTGAAGGAGTTGGTATTGTTGTTGGTGGTGGTGTGCTTTTATTTAGTTATCCTTGTCTCAGGATTAAGTATTCTTTTAGTTTTGTTTTAAATATTTTTAAATTAGTTTCCTTTTTTAATTCTTTAGGCAAATTATTATAGTATTTTATTCCCACGTTAAACCGTTTTGCACGTTGATGTCCACTGTTTGTGTTGCTATGTCACTTTTTCTTTTTGTGTTATGTTGATGTATGTCTCTTCTTTAATTTAAATATTTGTTGCTTATTATTAATTATAATATTATATAATTTGTTGCTTTTTAATTTTGATTTGCATTACCAATAGTATACTTGTTTGTTTAATTTTGTTTTTCAATCGTTAATTCATTGGCTTCTTTGTGGATTTGTAGTGTTTCGTATCGCAATTTTTATTTCTTTTCGTGCTGTCGTACATCTCCATATGTTCATGAACTCTCCGTAATTTTGATTTTGATTTAATGAATTAGTTAATATTGTCATACAATTATTGAATGTTTGAATCAAAAATAAAATATATAAATAATAATAACTAAAATTGCTGTAGTCTACATTCAAATGCACTGTGCATTATACACATAATATAGTAGTATAGAAATGATCCGTATATAGCAACATTGTGGAAAGGGATAAGCACTGTTATATGTGCATAGAGAGCGTGTATGTATTGCATCGTAATGGTAATGGATTGCCATAAAAACACGCAGTGTTTCTATCATTATTTTGATTAGTTTACGTACCGCAGTTTTAGTTTCACATGCAACCGCATGCACACAGGGGTTTGTAAACAGAACATTCTATATAAGTATATACCACTGCAAAGTTAACCGTTGTTTCTACTTTGATTTGTTGAATTTTATTAACAACCCAACTAATCGATATAAAATGTTTTAAATGTATAATTAGAGCTTGTCCATTTACTACGTTACATTATTTTTTACGATTCTAATTCCATTAGTAAAATATATGTTCTGATAAATTTAGATAAGTTTAGAATGATTTATGTTACATATTCGATTCTCAATAACTTTAGGCAAATAAATAACAATGGGCAATACATTTTTTGGCTTGGTGTCCTGATTCAAACAATACGTGTCTTTCTTGTAGCAGCTCTAGTTTGTTAGATACAGTCTAATTAATAGCAAATCTTAATAGCAATGTTATTATTTAAACGACTGACTTACTAGATGAAACTAAACAACCTCAGGTTAAAACTAAATAAGTTCTAATATAAGACATATCATCATATAGTTGAATTTTGAAGAATTCAATTTATTTTTAAATTTTATCTAAGGGTTATGTGTTTTGAATTTTTGCCGCATATAGACCTTATTAAATGACAATGATCATTAGAAAAACATTATTCTGATAAATATAGATACGTAATTATATATTTTATTGTTATTAACCATGCTCTAAAGAAAGTAAAAACCAACATAACGGTTGGACGGTCGAAAATATGATAAACGATTCTAATACTCATTAGTAAACAAACACATTCAGTAAAAAAAACGTGTTCCAAATTATATATGTTGCATATTTGATTGTTAATAACTTCCGTTAAATACGTAACACCAATGTTTACGATTATAATGCTAATTAAGTCAAACTATGTTCAGAACAATTCAGTTTTGTAATTATTTATTGGAGTTGCCTGCCACCCATCGAACGCAACACTCGGTGGCGAATAGGGGGATGCCCTCACCGCCTTGGCTCGCGAGTAGGTAAAAATAAAATATCGCCCGCGGACCATCACGGGGGGTTCTAGAGCGGGACGCTGCAGCTGGAAGCAACCACTATAGAAGATGGAAAAGTTCGCCTAAAAGAAGCTGGCCCTCCAAGATGGGGGATGAAGCATCAGACTAATAAACGATACATATAGAATGTTAAATAGCCAAACGATCATTCACGGAATAGGATGGATGAACAACAAGGAACTAATCGAAAAAAATGGAAAACGATTATGGGAATATGGAATGTACAAGGCCTCGCAACCAAACTGAATGACGTAATAAATCAACTTAACAACATTACAAGTGGATATATCGGTACTTACCGAGATGAAACAGAAGGGTAGAAAGCTTAAAGAAATATGACCACTTCTACAGCGACGTCTCAAAAACGAGCACAACCAGGTATGTTCCGAAGAAAACTTAGGAGATATATAACAAAATGGGAAGCAACCGCGAGATAATAAACAGGGTTAATAGTATATACCCCTGTCACTGTCATGGGAATATATGCTATCCATGATAATGCAATAGTAACTACTAAAGATTTCTCTGAACAGCTGATTGAAGATATTACAAAAATTAGGGGATCGCGTAGACTACTCGGAGACTTTAATAGCAGAGTAGAACAAAGAGATGCTGATGAGGTAGTAGAAGTGCAGCGAAGAAACAACTAACTACAACGGAGAAAGAATAATAGATAATAGATATGATATAGATAGATTGAAAATAGAAAATGGTATGCAACCAATACAAGTTCACAATATTCAAAGGATTCTACTAACATAAATACAACTCAAGTAAGAGAAACAAGGAAACTCAAATCAATAATCAATAACAAATAAGAACCCCAGTTGTAAGACTCTATAGAGGTGCAACGTGAGAAAAAAACAATGTAGCACTACTATAAAAAATTATATCAGGATAGACTTGATAATTAATTGAAATGAAAAGATTTCAATAACCTAGAACAACAATATGAATATATTAAACACGAAGCAGCCTTTGAAGCGATAGGACTACTCCAACGAATAGGAAAAGAAATACCAAATTGGTGGGATGAAGAAATCGAGAAAAAATAACAGAAATACTTAAATTGGAAATGCATAAGATGAACAAGAATATAAAGTAGCCCAAGTAAAGGTGAGTCAAGAAATATGTGAAAAGTCAAATAAAACCTGGGAAAGAAACTATCAAGAGTAAACATGTACATAGAAAGAAGCAAAATCTCTGAGAGCTGAAAAGAATTAAAAACTATAAGATACATAAAATGTAAAGATATTATATTAACTATAAAACCAGAAGAATGGGAAGATTACTTCAAACGGTTACTAACAGAACAACGAGAAGAATTCAAAAGCCGTACCGACACAACTGGCTTAATATCAATGTTATAGCATCACCAATCAGACACACTGAAAAACGGAAAATCTGCAGTGCCTGGAGATATCCCCGGGGAACGCCTCAAACAATCAATGCAATCAACTCAAAATACTATTCCAAAAATGCATCACACTCCAAAAGAATGTTTAGAATACATAAAACTTTGTTTTTTATTATTTATTAACAATCATCCACTGCTGGATGATGGGTATTTCCTGTAGTATATACATACATGCCATTTAATAATGAAATATTTTAATAAATGGTAATGATATTCTAATAATATACTATGAATCCATGATGATTTATATGGTTATATCCATTAAAAGACATAAACATAGCATTTGTGCTTACCTGTAAAATCTTCCGTATGGAATTCACGCCCAACCTCGAATTCCACCATGGCTAGCCTGTAACAAACAAAAAATGGTTATGAATCGTAATGATAATGACATGACCTTAATTTTGAGTATGATTATAGGGGATATTAGCTCCGTTTCCTAATAATATTAACCAAGATTCCAAATGTACTGAAACATACGAACTTCCGGTTCGTGAAATTATAACAAAAAATGGTTCCGTTTAGAATTGTAAATGGTATATATGAACATATCGCATGTTCGGAAGAAAAACGACACAACTCAAAATACCTGTTTTTCAGGAGCGACAGTTGTGTCATTCTTCTTGAGAAGCGGGAATACAACTACCTCTAATGGAGAAACGACACTAGGCGATCATGTGGCGTTCACTTGAGCTAGAATTACGACACTTTTCGAACAAAAATAATAAGATGCAATATGATGATATGATAAGATGTAATAACCGAAAAACAGGTGTTTCTGCCGAACAATCGACACGTCTTGGGTGAAATGTAAAATCAGTTGAAAAACGGCTAGTCATTTATTAAGTGACTGGGCGAATTGTACAACGATATATCACTTTATTGAGGCGAAAATGAGTGATTTGCAACACAAAAGCGTCACATGTTTTATCCCACAAAATAAGAGTCCATAAGGAGACCCATAATGGGCTCATACGGGCTTTCTACTACCCGACAAAGAAAGACGCAATACTCTGTGTGAAAAGTGATGGCCACAGTTTTCTGGGGTACTGAGGGGATTCTCTAAATTGAGTATATGCCAAAAGGGACTACAATAACGGGGAATGTCTACAAGGACACAATTAAGAACCGGAAATCAGGACTCCGCAATTCGGCTCAGAAACCCCTGCTTCTGTATAGCAACTGCAGTATGCATAAAGCACGAATTGTTTAAGTCGTCTGTGAATGCAGGTTTTCTTTCCAAAACTCAAAAAACTCTTGAAAAGCCCTCGCTTTTTATCGAATGACACCGTAGAAAATACTGTGGAGTTATATTTTCCATAATTCCCATAAGATATAAAATGTATTATAAGCATAATGTTATTAGAAAAACGTTGGAAGTATACTATATTTTTTTTATGATTCTTAGGTTGAAAACAAAAATTGTTTGTCCTCTTACACCTTGTTTTCGTACTTTCGTATAATATCAACAATTTTTAATTACTTGCCCTTACGTTGTTATGAATTTTGTTCAAATTCTCGAGGGATGCTGGGCAAAATATAATAAACTGCACTGTCCTTAAATATACGTTTGTATTAAATAAAATCTAGCAACGTACTGCAGATAAAGTGACCGTTTAGGTATAGGCTGCAAAGCAAGGGGGCGGACAAGCATCTTCCTCTCTCAGTAACCAAGATTCTTGGAAATACCTGCATTTGATAGGTTGGAAAGTACAGCTGTTTGTAAATCAATTTGCATAATGCATATAATCTTAGATATACATAAGGGATATGCTTTGAAGCTAGATATAACTTCGGATAGGATTCACTGTTAAACAGAAGTATGAATCTGCATGTTTATATTCATTATAGTGTGACAATAATTTCATATGTGAATGTTTCTGAAAATAACATTCTTGTAGGGGATGAACAAACGAAAATTATAAATAAACAAACGATCCCAATGCTAATTAGAAAAAAAAAATTAAGAAAAAATCAGAGGCGTAATATTTTAGTTTTTTATTTTCAAAAAATATAATAACAGTCAACAAGTTATTTTATATCTACATTCCTTTATTGCAAATTGTTCGCAAGGGCGCAACCAGAAAGAGAGCGCCGATAACTATGGCAAATTTATGAATGGAATATTGTCTGAATGTATATTAAAATTTGGCATATTGGTATCCATCAATATTTCGGAACGTTTTTGGTTTTATTAATTTCATATTTTGCCTCCTTAAACATGTTAGAATTACATCTGCGGAATTATGATTGTACAATTGTATGATTTAAATAAATAACAATTGTTATAATTGTTTTGGTGAAAACAAACATAATGGGTGGACAAATGAAAATTATAAATGGACAAATCATGATTCCAACGATAATTATTAGATAAATACCTTTAGAAAAATTCAGGGCCGTAATAATTTCTTTTTAATTGTTAATAACCTTTTTGGGAAGGGTGAACAAATGAAAATAATAGCTGGCCAAACGAAAATAATAAATAGACAAACGATTTCAATAATAATTAGTAGAAAAATGCATTGAGAAAAATTCAGGTCCGTCTTTATTTATTTTACATATTAAATTGTTAATATCTTTTTGTGGAGCACGGTTAAATGAAAATAATGGACGATTTTCTGAAGTAACAAGCTTCACTCACATACACTAACATACGGCCGAAGGACCCGAAGGACGATAGCCAGTTACATAATTGTAACAAATACAAAAACTACTACTGAACATAATGGCTTAACAATAAACAAAATGAAAAGACAAACGATTGTAGTTCTTATTTACATGATTATGTGGTTAGAGATGTAAATACATACATATCCATTGCTATTTTAATTTATTTCTATCTCCTTTATGAGGGGTGGACAACCGAACATTTTGGATGGACACACGTTGTATCCGGGACAAACGTATTCCGCTTAAATATTTCATGGGGTTGCTGACTGACTGACTGAAATTTGATTTTGGATTCTTTTAAGGCTGAACCAACAAAAAATGTTTGTTGGACAAACGTAGACTAATCGTGGACAAACGAATGACGAATAATAATTTTTCGAAAATTCAAACGTTGAGTTAGCAACTTCATAGGGTTGAAACCTTTTGTATTATAGTACCTACAATAGAACTATTTAGCTATATTTCCACATAATTCATAGATACGTAAGATTACTAAACTATCGATTTCTGCTTGCTAAAACGTTAACACTAATACAGCAAAACTGACCAAATATAAGTTTCCAAGTCCGTATTCCCAGGTATACGACCCTTTGCAATAAAACCAAGTAAAGCCACGGGAGGCTGGAGGGTTGGGATCTTCCAGCGTCCCGTGGTTGCCGTGGTGGCCGCTCAGGGGTGTTATAGTAGGGATTACTAGGGGGCCGCCCAGGCATGGCAAGTCGCTTAATTCATTTTATAAGGCCTTACATTTATTTCGTTCTAATTGCAATTTTTATCACGGTAGAGATGATTGTGATCATTTTCTTGATAAGTATATTTGTAAACTTTTTCATTTATAATGTGAACATTATAAATATACAAACCAAAACGGTACCCCTAATCATTTTCAACTTTCTATTTCTATAATAAAATATATACTAATAAAAGTAAATATTTTTTCTAAGATGCATTAAATTTTACTAAATAACATGTGTATCAGCAATAATATATATATAGCAACTAAAATAGTAAATTTACATTCAGACCATACAATGTTTGTTTCCTTTAGTCCCGGAAAACGAAAAAAGTATTAATCAACAAAAATATCCTATACAAGAAAGTGTTTTTAATTCAAACCACTTCAAATCAAAAAATCACCACGAGCGTTCGCGTTTCATGCAGTATTACCACATTACGATAAACTGTCAACCAAAATGTACCATCGTTTGAAAACATTACTTACCAACGGTAGCCTCACTTTCCACCCACAACACGCAACGAAATAAGTCAATAATAATACATAATTGTTTTTAAATTGCACGATATTTAAAATCCATTGTACGTTCTCCTTTATTAGCAAACAAGTCAATCACCCTTTTATTAAAATTCTCAATGTTATTAAGAAAGGCCTTTTCAACAGATAGCATTCCTAACGCACTAAGCTTGTCCTCCTTAATTGTGTTTCTTAAAAACGCCTTAATCCTATTCAATATCGAAAAACATCGCTCCGCTTCAGGTGTTGACATAGGTATCGTCACTAACACTTTCAAAAGTTTGAGCGTTTCTTGAAAAGCCTCACACATTTCGTCCTGTGAAATTAATGCCAAAAGCGAAACAGCTCCAGACAAGTCCAGCAATTCTTTTCTATCATAAATCACTTGCAATTCAGTACTTAATCGACTTTTATCCAAAAACGGATAAACGTTCACGATTTCTCCAAGAAGATTCAACGGAAATTTATTACGGTATAAAACAAAGCTTTCCACCGCAAATAAATGTGTAGCTACCAAATGTCCAGTAAAACTAAACCTCGTTCGTATTTGCTGCACAACAGAGTCGCAAATTTCTAACGCCTCTCTTTTTTTATTTGCTGGATAGCATGTACGCGCACGTTTATTTTGAGGGGCTTCCTTCTCCACATTAAGGTCTTCTATAATTTCATCTATTCCCTCGCGGATATTCTGTATTGAATTTTCGAAATTCTGTAAAACTTGACTAACCTTGCCGGGATCAGTATTTTTCATTTGTACATGATTGAAAATTATATCAACATGCGGCATTATTTTCTGAAAAACTGACAACCAAAAAACAAAATCCTTATCTTTTAGTCTAAGCTTGTAGGCACCGGCTTGTTCAATTGTGGAATCCAACATAGTACTTTCATTGTTCTCTAAATGTTCCATAACGCTTATCAATTCTTCTCGGTATTTATGAATGATGTTGACTCCACGTGAGTGGAAGTTCCATTTTGTGTCTGCTGATCCTGGTAATCGTTTCTGAACAATTTCTTCTAATAGTATTGTTCTTTGTGGGGATGTGGAGAAAAATGAACACAGTCCGGATAAGTGGGCTAAAAATATTCGAGCTGATCGATTTACGGACGCCGCACTGCTCATTATTAGGTTAACTGGATGAGCGTAGTAGTGAACATAGTTGGCTAAAGGATATTTATTTTTTATCAATTTTTGAACCCCATTTAAACCTTTGCTCATAAGTGATGCCCCATCATAACTCTGTGAGATTAGCTTATTGGGTGTGTTACTAATTAAAGGATTGATCTGTTTCAAAATACATTCAGAGATTGATACAGCATCATTAGCAGTAGGATTTATAAAATTCCAAAACCTTTCAACTGGTTTACCACCAACAATGTAACGTAAAATTACTACAAGTTGAAATTCACTTGAGACATTTGTAGTTTCTTCCACAATAAGTGCTACAAAATCGGCTGTGTTTAGTTCTTCAGTCACTTCTTCATGATACACGTCAAGCATTAATTCTAGTAGTTCATTTTGTGTTGTTTTAATGGTACCTTTAAATATCGGTGATTTGCTAAAATGATCTTTTAAATCATTATCCAACTGGGATCCAAAATTTATCAATTCTCTAAAGATTCCCTTGTTTTGGGATTCATCGTTTTCATCGTGGCCCCGTATTGCCAATTCTAGTGCACCGCAAAATCGAATACAGTTGATTATGATATTTAAGATATCTCTGTTTTTATCAACTTTCTCATTATGTGCTGTTATCGTTTGTCTGTAAGCTGGATTTAATTGCGTTAATATATTAGATTTGCCAAGCAAAGACAAACTAAAAATGTTATTTACGTGCACTTTCGTTTTTTCGTGATTTTTTATTTTCTCCCAAATGTGTACTAAATCGGTAACACCTATTTCGGTCCACGCCTCATCGCCTCCAAATAAAACACAAGGAAAACAAAAGAATGCGTTAATCTCATCGCATCCACAGAGCCAATTGTTTTTTAAATATATACCCCTGTTGAATTTCCTTGTCCGTCCTTTAGAATTCGGACCAGTGGCTGTAGTCTGGGTTTTTGAAATATCTAAATCCGGCAGCGGCCTGCCTAACTCTTTTATTAACAGCTTCTCCTCCAGTGAATAAGAAGAAAACGGTTTGATTAGAAGTTTGTATATATTCATATTGCAACTTGTTTAGTTCACGGCCTCAGTATGGATTTCTAATATGTAATAATAAATGACTCACTCAGAACGCGAATTGTTTTGTCACACACACCATAACAGACCCCGATGTTACGTAGACACTGAATTGCCGTGCCAGCAATCGTCTGGCTCTACTAATTCTCGCGATCTCCCTCCACGCGCTGCGACCAACGTTGAAACCGGTGGGTGACTGATAGGCGGCCCCCCACCCAGCACAAGCAAGATACTATAAAATTCGGAATAGTATGTTTTTATTAAAAATTGTTAGCTGTTATAGTTTAAGCGGTCACCTTTATGTTATCGCAGTGAATATTTACGTAATAAAAGTTGCCTATGATTTGTTATAAAATTAAAATTTAATGTTTAAAATGAGAAAATCTAGTTATAAACTGCATTGAAGATGATTTTTGAGAATTAAAAAACAGGACATAGAATGCATGGTGTCTGGTAGTGGTGGTATCGATCCTTGGCTCGTAGCAAGTTACTAGCATAGCGACTACAAACTGCAAACATTACGGGCACGAAATCAATTTAACAGTAGAGCAATTGCCCCTTTAAATATCAAAACCTGATGTGGTCATGCCTTATTATTTTAGGCTTGTTAAAATGTACGCAACGGAATGAATTTAAATGTATTAATATATCTAGGGTTGATTATTTCCGAAAAATGTGCCTGTTAGCAAATGTTTTGGTTGTTTTAGAACTCATGAAGATTATGTAATACGAAAAACATAAGTTAAAGCGAGAAAAACATCAACATACAAAGCATGTAAGTAAATTCGGCAATAACATCAAACTCTTATACTAAAAAGTATTTGAGACTTTAAGAGAAATTCAATATTGTTCTAATGTACGCTTTTCGCACGAATTAATAATTATGACCTGTAATTTTGAGAGAACTGGAAAGTTGCATTAGTGCAACTTTCGGTCATATGGGAATTATTGAAATAACGTTAAATAATTAAAGAGCAATGTTAATCAATGTATTATAACAATTGAAGACCATAGCTTTAATACGTGGATAGTTTTTTTATATCTAATTAGCTATGAAAACAATGAGTTAGAGAACAAACAAAATTTATTTATCAACGTAAGAACCATTAAAAGTAATACACTTTTTCCAAATTTTTCTTATAACCCTTTTCATTCGAAAAAAAATTCTTTTGTTGATTTGCAAAATATGACGCCACGGCATTTTTCAAGTAGTCATTTGATAAAAAAAACACCCACTCAAGTGTTTTTTGAGATTCCGAAGTTCTTCAGCGCAACAGTCCGATGCCTTACGGCGCCAGGCTGGAGTAATCGTTTTTAATAAATCAAAATAACTATCTTCATCCATACGAATTATATTCGCCAATCTGTTGGCTCCATAGAAAGTTCTTTTACTAGGTACACATGAGAGAACTGCTTCCTCTTCAGTAACCAATCTTTTGACCATTTAGTCCAAGCGGCCAAAACGGATTCTTCCTCGTCCATAGAAAGTGGAAACTAGAGATGATTGGTTTTTAGATGTTACCCATTCGGATGCCATCCAAATAGTTGAGCGATAGTGTATGGCCAACTTTATAATTGATACATTCAAGAGCATCTATTCTGTTTCGCCACACGGATGCGACTCGGTTCTTGAGTACCTAATTCCGCCTGGCGCGAGGAATCCTGATTATATTATGAAAAACACGAGACTCTCATGCGCACGAGATAGGCCCGCCGGAACTTATGCGACACACGCACACGGAATGGAAGATACAGAATAGACGACCATGTCCATCCATTCTATTTTTTCCCTATGTTTCCTTTTTCATCTAACTGTTATCACCCTCTTTAATGTTTCTATCATTTCTTCAAAAGAATTCACCGAGCCAAAATCTATTTGGTTCAATATGCCGCAATCATTGACTACTTCTTTCAGTTGTCGTGCAGAATCAGGGATTTCTGACAATAATTATGGGGTATGTATATTTTTATGCATAGCCGCTTTCCAGTTTTTAATTGTGCCTTTGTAGACATTGCCCGTTATTATAGTGCCTTTTGGAACATATTCAATTCATAGAATCTCCTCAGCGCCCAAGTAAACTGTTTTCGTGTATAAAGTTACCACTTACCACCTACCCCATTTATTGTTGTTTGAATTAAAAATAACTTATTATCATAAGATGTAAACTATGCAACTAAATAGGGGTGGGTGGTCGGTCGCTACACAACAAAGACTATGCAACTGTCTTCATTTTATTTCAAAACAATGCGCAGAAACTAATCAACGATAAATGAAAGTGTACGTCAAATTGTGTTTTCAAGGTACAATAATTAAACGCGTTGTTTTAATACATTGAAACAATTGAAGAGCATAGTTTCAATATGTTCAAACAATTAGTGACTAATTATCTATGCTTATCAAGGTTGGGATCTATACTATAGTATTTACGTTTATCTAAATGCATTGGCAATATAATGATGATACGGCATAAATATGTAATTATGTAATATGTAAACTAGTAAAAATTGCTACCAACTAATTATTTTCTTAATATAATAAGATAAAGAAATACATGAAACGTTGGCAATGGGGGGAATCCGCCTTTAGAGGGTTCAATATATTTAGAAATTAATTAGAGCATGATAAATTATCACTAAACTAGCAAAAACTACTACTACACGTATAGCTGCAAATCTATCAAACATTTTTTTTTCAATATAGACTTGGTAAAAGATAAATAATTAAATGAAGTCTCTCAAATTATATTCTTTGGAATTATGGCCAATAAACAGTTAAAGTGGGAACAGGGCGTACATTTCTAGCTATTTCCGAAAATATAATTGCAATATTTCCAATTAGTATACAGTTATTTTGATACAAATTGGATAGTCGAGGTATGTTTGTTAGTACAAAGTGTTATTAACATTTGACGTCGTTGTTGCCAATTATTTAAGCTTAAGTATTTTTTTCTTTAAACGGGGCCCGTCAGACTAATTGTGTGTTTCATATATATATATATATATATATATATATATCTGTATTGTTTTTAATTTAAATGGGGAATCTGGAAGCACGAACTGATTGAATCATCAAGAAAGATGATGATGGTTGGTGTTGATTACCTAATGACTAAAAGTTTCGGTTCTTCTTCTTATACATACATCCATTAATGGATGTGAATGACAACTCTTCGCGATTACTGGCTATATGAATAAAACTTCCGATTAAAGACCATCGCTCAGTACCTTATGTTAGTCAGCCACGACATATATTTTCTTCTAACTACTCATTTTTCATTAAATTGTTCCTTCAATTTCCCTGATTATCTCAAGTGTCCTAGATTAGCATTTTTCTTTCTTTTTAATGCAGTCAAATGTTCACACCTTCTGACTACCTGTCATAGGTCCACAAGATCCTGAGCATACTGTAGTAGAGCCAGTTCTGACTTCTACTCTGTTCATTGGTGCTACTTTCATCGCCTATCCTTCCGTACCATATAGAATATCCATGATAACGGCGGGACAGTTTTATAGAGAAAATATCCCGTCTTATTTCCAAGCCAAATAATGGTGCAAGCAGTTCAAGTGAGGTAGGGAGTCCTTTAATGGACTGATTAACTGATTGCATTATTAAGAAAGTTGATAATTTGGTGTTTATTGCCGGCCGACTCAAAGATTCAGTTTTTCTTCTTATGCATACAACCATATGATTCATCTCCTCGCGATTCTATACAAAATACCCGATTAAAGACCATCGTCCATTGTCTTATGTTTCTCAGCCACAAAATCTTTTTTCTTCCAACTTCTCTTTATCATTCAATTTTCCTTTCAATGATAAGTTATAGCATATCATACTTCTGATTTCGAATCACGTGCCCCAGATATGTAGTCTTCTTTCTTTTTATTGCAGTCAAATGTTTACAACTTCTGTCTACCTTCCTCATTAGTTATTGTTGCATTCTAAGAGATCCTGAGCATTCTGCACTAGAACCACATCCTAAAAGCTTCTATTCTGTACATTAATGCTAGTTTCATGGCCCATCCTTCTATACCGTAGAGGAGCACCATATGTAGAATCTTACAAATCTTATTCTAAGGTTTAGATTAAGCTCGGTGTTGGTAATGTCAATTTTCAATTTCATGAATGCATCTACATCTAACCTCGGTATCTGATGACCAGTCCTCGGTTAGCCATGTTCCCAGATACCTGAATTTGTTGACGTATTGGCCAAACGTTAGTAACGTAACTGTATATTACTGTTAATTTTTCTTACGTTAAAAAGACAAACTGTTTGTCCTCTAAAGAGTCATTCATAATAAGCGTTGTAGTGTTAGTGTGATAGGAGACATTTTACAGATGTATACAAAGGGCGTTTATAGCAGTGCGGTAGAACTATGACAGAACAAGAACAAGAATAATTACCACTACCTTAATTATCCCACACCATTACTGCACAATTCTGAACGTCTGGATTTTTATAGACATGACCAACAACCTTACCGCTACGGCGCTTATTGTGAATGGCACTTGCCTTCTTGTTTTCATAATTAGGTAGATAACATAAAAAAACCTTGTACATCACTTGTCTACGGTGATAGGGCATTAGACAGCATCAGACAGCATTGATAATACAAATATTAACAGTGACTGAAGCAATTTAATTAATAGTTGTAACTGGATAAATTAAAACGAGCTCCATTGTCTGGCGATTCCTTTTGTGCATGATTTTTTAAAAATGTATAAGGCTCTGTTGTATAAAGCAAATAATTTCGATTCTTGGAAATTGAATTCGCGATTCAAACTCACTTTCTCAAAAGTTTGACACATAACACCACGTTGAAATACATACGACATTATTATTTACATAAATAGGGACACATCAGGTTATGAAATGCAAAACTAATAACAATTTATGCTACATCTTTCAGGCTCGATTCTATAATGGCGAGTTAACCATAGACCGTGATTATATTGTAAGATGTTGCATAAATTACTGTTCACTTCCCATTTCATGGCCTAATGTACCTCTGTTTATATATGGCAACATCGCATAATGTGTCAAAGTTATCAAAAGTGACGTTTGTATATGATTCTTGCTTTATTATTATTGATTACACTATTAGTTGCAATGGTGCTATAATTATTTGATGATTTTTAAAAATTTTAAAATATATTTATAGCTATCAGCCCGAGGGCTTTTCCGTTGTTAAGGGTAGAAGCTAATCACCCGGTATTTCCCTTACCAACAGAGAAAAGCTCTGATACAAATTAATATTAGCAGAAAATAGTAATAAATAAGTTTAATTCACAATAATAACTAAATCGTTAATCATATATTCCGGCTAAATTTTATCAAACTAGTAATAAGTGGTGTAGTATCATACAACCCATATATTTCTTTAAATAGTGATGATCTATAAATAAAATAAATAATTATGTTAAGAATTAAGGTTGGTTTATGCTAACATATAATAATAAATAAGATAAGAAATAAAAAATCAATTTCAGATGAATATTTTCCATTATTTTACTTATTGTGATAAAATCAGTAATCGGAATTTTGTCATCATAAATATTCCAAAACAATCTTTATTTCCATAAAATTGGGTCGTGGTCTTACTTTATATTTTACCATTAAATTTTCATAAAAACATCTGATATGGCCGTCACACAATTGTCATATTAATTAAAAAGATTTGATGCTATCCTTGCGTGTATTTCAGAATGTAGCGAGAGCATGTTGTATCACAGGGTTTATATTGTATTGTAAAGTGAGTATTCTATTGTAAATGAGAATATGTCAATCAAGTTTTTTTTTCTAAGTAAAAACAAGATTTTGTCTAAGAAAAATATTTTATCATTTAAAATCCATTTATTTTTATAATTTTCACACGATAGCTGCGATCTGTATACAATCCTATTGTTTTTATAACTATTCTCGATATTGTTAAGAAAAAACAAACTTTGTCCGAATTAAATGTATATTTTTTATAAAGCTACTGATAAAGGTAAAGTATTATGCCTGTTAGACAAATTAGAATTTAGAACAAATTTTCGTAAACATTGCATTTTTGTTTAGTTTGTTTCCTTTAAACGGGCTATCGATGGTTTTGATTATGTGTTATTTTAATATTAATTAAATATTGAAATAACAAATAATCAAAACCATTGGGGCCGAAAGACTTCTGGCTCGTTTACAGGAAACTAAATAAAATATGAAAATATTTAATTATGTTTAAACAAATGTTACTCTCTTTCAAAAACAAATATAAAGCAATGCATTTTTAGGTGATCGAACTTTGTGTACTTCCGTGTTTATTTGACATATCTCAATTAAAGTTGGATTAGGGTAGGTCATGACCTAGCGCTAAAAATTGCCTAGGGCTATTTAATTATGATGGCCAATAAATAAAATCGTTTCAATCACAATTGTGATATTTATATTTCGGTTTTCAAAGACTGTCCAATTTTTGTTTCAATAATTTTGTATGAAACCGCATTATACTATAATGTAAATATTATACCATAATTCAATATGCCAGGTCACAGTAGTTACACATTAATCGTAAACACTGTTTAATAAAGATGCATCCATATTCAAAATAATGTCCACTGCCACTTAATCCGTTTAAAATCACGGAAAATTATATGTAAATAATTATTATGAAAACGAACCCCTATCAATTTAAAAACTTTATCAACAAATCATTAATGTCACTAACGTAATGTTGTTTACAATGTCTAATTATCACTGGCAATAACTAATAACGTAAAAATCCGTATACCTAACGGTACAATAGGATTAGGCTTAAATAAATAAATAAAATAACCCTGAAAATAGTAACTTGAATTAGCGTGACATATCTTCAATAGTTTATAAACAACTATTTTGACAATGCATAAATTAGGTCACCGATTGAAGTGTCATTACTATTTCACGAAATACCAACGTACCAACCAATGTCAATTAAAATCGAAATATTGACCACGCGGAGTATTTATTTATAACCCCTCCGCTCCGAGATCAATGCCGCACTGTTTTATAAACAACAAACTTAATCGCTCCATGA
This sequence comes from Lordithon lunulatus, assembly GCA_963942505.1. Classification (NCBI taxonomy): domain Eukaryota; kingdom Metazoa; phylum Arthropoda; class Insecta; order Coleoptera; family Staphylinidae; genus Lordithon; species Lordithon lunulatus. The sequence goes on from OZ012668.1 coordinate 41,637,227, forward strand.
CCGTCTAAGTTTAAACATACACGTTTGTTTACATAGTTTTTAGTTAGAGACTGCGATAAAAAAATTAGTCGACAACAGAAACTTAAACGCCGGTAAGATAAGAAAATATTCGTGGTTGGCCGACCGCGAATAAAAATGACAGCACGCAGCGCATTCGGCGCGATAAATCCGTCGGTATCACTCCCACTCGGTTTAAACATCACTACAATTAAAACAAAAACAAACTTACATGCATGGTAAATCTTTGTGTGTGAACAGTATCACTTGTCTAATTGATCCGTAATTTGACACTCGCTGATTTAATATTAATTGCGCAATGAAATTATATGCGGATTAGTCGGTGCGCTAGCGGCAGCAGAGGCGCGCTTCAAACATACACATAGAGCCCAGAACGGACGTTCACAATACGGGTTCTAGGGTTCGAATGCGAGCGGTTTTCGTTGAAAGTGGTGGGGAGGAAAAGTGACGCTGCAATGCTTGAACCATTCGAAGAACCAACGATGGTGGGGATACAGCGATAAACATTGTGAGTCTAGTGAAACGACCATTGTTTGAGAGACGCACGCACGCATGCTAATGGAAATTGAAGCGGAAGCCTGCGAAACCTTCCCCCCACCATCACATAACCGGTTAATTACGGACAGTTCCATTTCCCCGCTTCATGATAAATACAACTTATATAAAAAGAGACAATTTGTGTCTCTATGACCACCCCCACCACCCATTCAATAAACACATGTCCTTATTGATCAAACCGTTGGGTTATTATTATCCGACTGTACTGTAGGCAATCGTGAGTCAGGCGATTTAGGCAATAGCCTCCCCTTACAAAATTGATGACGACCCCCCACCATCACATACCAAACCACGCCTTCGGCACGATCGATGAATGCGGAATTTGTAGTCTCAAAGTACTCAAAACAAATTAAGTCCAACTTTTTTTATCGCACCATCGCCCTATCTCTCTCGCGCTCAATTAAAACCTGTAATCGCTAGCGTGGCTCTTATTCCTGAACTCGAAAACGCTGCCGTGGCGCAAACAATGCATACATTACGCTTTTATAGCCTGGCAGACACAAACATGTTTATTTAATTAACGTAGAATGATTTGAATGAATATAATAGACTGGTGAATGGTAATTAGTAAGCTACAGTTTCTATTTTGACGGTGGTATTTCCATCAGTCGAATCAATGCGCTAGCTGTAGTGATACTTTTATCCCTGCTTTTACGTACTGTGGCGGCGTTTCCACTCTTCGCACGGCACGGTCTATTTTGTATTTATTATCCGGCTCGTTTCTTTCTCAACAATTTATTACCGCACAAGAATGCATTAGTTTAAGTAGAATATATTTTCTATGAAGTACTTTGCTTGCACTTTAGGACAAAAGGCAGGCAATTATTCAAAACATTGGCGTTACTACTACATACAATTTATTGATTGGGCACTGATTAGAAAGTTGAAACCGTTTAAGAATTCACGCTAATGTCAGAGAATTATAGATTTTACATTTAGATAGTATGAACAATATTCCTATATTTTAAGAATGCGTTCAGATATACTGTATTGAATATGTATATTATATGGAAAATATATGAGATATTATATAATCATAATTATATGAGGTACGTAAATCTTTGATTATAATTTGATTAGTAATATAATTAGTAATCGAATTATAATCAATGACACTTTAAACCAGGGTGGCCGCATCAGGGTGGCAAGGTTGTGGCTGGCACAAAGGCGCCTGATTATAGGAGGCGGAATTCCAAAGAAAATGTAATAGTAAATATTAAAAATATAACAACCGGGGGCGACAAAATTTAATTTTCACAAAGGCGCCTCTCACCCACGCCCTGCATATAACCGATAATTGAGGTTTTCAATACAATCATCGTAATATCTATTATACGTAAATATATAGATAATTTAAAAATGTACTACTAACAATGCATTCATGAGTTCATTTATTTATTTGTTGCTTATGAAATTTCTAGTTATCATCTAACAAAACAAAAGTAATACCAAGACTATTAGATAGTCGTACCAAGATTATATGATAGAGCTACGACATAACTGCTTATTAGATTACGCTGGAGTTCTTATTGGGAGTGTCCAAATTTTTGCAGATGCATACCAAACATGTAGAACTTACGCTAAATTCTTTAACTGACAGATACACATATACATAAATAATATACAAACATAGATAATAATATAAAGATATATCACACCAAAATGAGTACAAAAATACGGCTATTATGTATCAATGTAAATTTTGTGTGTTATCATTAGTCATATTTTGTTAATTAAATATTTTCAATCGATACTATTGTTATAAGGATTATTCTGCAGGACTTGAGTCATATACTATAGATGAATTTTGCAGGCGATTCATAATTCTTAACATTCTAATAGATGATATCTGTTCGATGTTTGGTTGCACAGTCGCAAGCATCCTCGATTAGATGGAAAGATGGTTTGTTGCATATTGGGTGGTATTATCCGTGGAGGGAGAAGCACGTCATCCGGTGCCTTTGATTTTGATTAGCTTCTTCCAGCTTTGGTTTTCAAATGCTGGTCCTTCCGTGTAATTATTTCTTACAAAATTCATGTTCTTTTCCTCTATTATAATGCAAGTATTCCCTGCAGTAAGGCTGGTATTCCTTTGCAGTTCCTATCACTTCCTCCCCCATTGTTTCTATATTCGATACCCGTATTTACCCTCAACAAGCCTAGCACTTTCTTTATATATCTAGCTTTAATTTTCAAGAGAAGAGATGGGCTATTTTGACCTGGGGCGTTCGATTTTAGAGTCTGTAAGTGACTGCTGCCCATATTTTTATACAGCTTGAGCGCCGTATTCAGACTCAGATTTTGAAGGTGTTAAGTGAGGCTATTTATTACCTCAGCTGCTTCCATGCTCTTATTTAAAATAAAGCTTTTCAAAAATGATTTTATAGCTCTATACTCAAAGGTGTGTAATCACCCCGTATTTACCTTCACAGAAACCCTCTGAAAGCTATGAAATGAGATTAGCGAAATTTCGCCCACAGCGGGGTTTGAACTCTCGTTCCCCAATGCTCAGTACGAGACGGACGGAGTTAATGCGTTTTTTTTAAATTTTACATTATTGTTTTTTTATGCTATTTATTTATGTTATTTTTTTCATCCCAAAATATACTTCTAAGTTGCGAAAAATTAGTCATTTAATTATAATATCATGTAGTACTGGAATTAAAAATTACTAAGTTATAAGGTTAATTTTGTTCGCGAGTTTATAAACAAATAAGACAGGAACAGATGGAGAAACGTTTACACAGGAACATATATATATACATATACTATAAGTTACTCTACTTTAATATGGAAGGAATGTCTTCAAAAATCGTACATTTAAAATGTTCAGGATATTGTATGGTAGCATAATTTAATCCAGGGACGAGCAAGCGGTTTTAAATAAGCCAGCTACCAATTTAAATATATTGTGCGAGCTGGATGCAAGAAACTTATATGATAATGCAAACATTGAATGTTGAACCAATTATCTCCTTATTAAAAAAATAAATCTAATATAAAAAAACTTCAGTAATGATGGCATCAGTACTATCTGTGATGTCGGCGTCATTTCCAAAAAGTAAGTTAATACGCCTGGCGTACAATGAGGCTGCGGGATATTGTAGGAATAAAATTCAAAATGTAAAACTACAATTCCTGCGCCACACTAGGTACCGCATCCCCTGTATTTGCGCCACCGATACATATAATGTACGATGTTGTGTAATATAGCAGGGACTGGTTGTGTATTAACCACCCACCCGTGCTATCTACTATGCATATGGATAACAAAATATAATATATTATAGAAATATATGAGGAAGAAAATATAGTGCACGAAGCTTACAAACTTAGTAAACATAACACAATGCATAACTAATGTATGCACTTTCCAGACGGGCCCAGTGTGGCGGATTAGTCTAGCTGTAAGAAACCGGTTATAGATGATGGCGTAAGCAATTTTTACTTGTTCGGTATTGGTTTATATAGACTATTTGTAAGTATACATACAGTACAAAACAACAAATGTTTTGTGAAATAACATTTGGTACAAAGAAATAGTGTAATTGCAGAAATTTCAAGAAAGAGAGAGAGAGAGAGAGAGAGAGAGAGAGAGAGAGAGAGAGAGAGAGAGAGAGAGAGAGAGAGAGAGAGACAGAACAGTCAGCTAACGATTGTTCGAGCCGGGTCAGGTAACCACATATTTTACAAGAATGGGCACAGGTAATAATAATAAAAGGTAAATTGACCCGTCAGATAATAGATTGTTTCCCGTGGCAAAACACAGTAAGGACCTGCAGGTATCGGAAAGATGCCTGCCACTGTTTTATTCGGAACACCTCAGATCCTCTTTTTCGTTGTGACAAACAATGGCGAACCGACGAACTTCTAAAATGTAGTTTGTTTTATGAATACAATCTCACAGGCACCAATAATGTGCCATTTGAAATATTACCACTCGGGAACGATTCCTGAAAACTTTCTAAAAATTAAAATTTGTCCAATTGTTCCCAAACATGTTGACACTTCTCTCTTATTCTCTTAACAATAGATTTTTGGAATATTAAATAATTTTGTGTGTACAGATGTTCATTATATATATATCAGCATAAGTTGCTATGACCTGATCTGATTTTACGAGTTTTCAAGGTATTTGTTTGTAGTACCCTATGATATAAAGATATCGTCGAGATTGCAGTAATTTTTATTTTCATATTTGATGAAGCTATTAGCAAAACTGAAGGAATTGGTCGTCTAGGACGAAGGAATGCGAACAATACATAACAATAATGAAACCAACATACCTTGGGATAAATGGAAATAAATTGAAGTAAACAAGAAAATGAAGCACTTGGCACTAATATTAGCATTAAAGGACTAATAATTACAGAGAACGTTAAAGGTTACATCAAAGGTCTAATACAATAGGATTCAATAGCTCTTAATGTATTGTATAAATTAATTAAATATATACATGTATAAACCAGGCAGGCCACCGACAATCTGCCAGATGACTGCACTGAGAGATAGTGTAATATTAATAATATTAATTTAATTCTAACATAATAATTCTTCGAAAATCTAAAAATTCTGGGGTGGGACCACGCATATACTTTCCAATATGAAATTGTATCGAGTTTCTAGTAAAACGTTCGTATTAGTTACCAAGTTGTAGCAGTTTTTATCAAATAAATTGAGAGAGCTGCAATAACTGCTTAAGCAAATGATAAAATAACTAATTTAAAAAAAACGTCAATGATTTGGGAAGTAAAATTACTAGTTTTGAAACGCATAAAATGTATATATTTATCACACAAGGCTATGCAGGTATAGTATTTATATATGTACGGTGGCATTTTCGTGTTTTCTAAAATAATCTTAATTTATTCATCAATATTCATTTTGTCCCCTTCGTAGGAACGAAATTATCACTATGGCCATGTGACTCCTTTCTATTTCCGAAGCTAGAAAAAACCCTTGAAGGACGTGTTGCCAACAGTGAACAGATAAAGACAGAATCGCCAAAAGAGCTATCAGTTACCTAATGAAGACTTGACAAACGCTGAGTCATATTTTGAAGAATTGCCAAAAGAAGGCACAGCATTCTTTCGTTGAAAAATAAAATGTTTTTATCCTCTAACTTCTTGTTATGTTATATAGGTAGATAGACAACATAAAAAACTCCCCTCGTATTATATTTTTAGTATATGAACAACAACAAAATAGAACAATATAAACTCTGTGAGAAAAGTATAGAATACATAACTAATTTATGTACCCCCCTGACGTGCTCAGCCGGCACGTCTAAAGATTAGTACAGGTATAAACCGGTAATTACTATGTAGGTACTTACCTACCTAGTATTTTTTATTCAGTTGTTTGGCTTATATAAAGACTCCCTAGATCCGTAGGCATAGCATTCTGACGTTGAAAAATAAAATGTTGTTTGTCCTCTAACTTCTTGCTATGTTATATAGGTAGATAGACAACATAAAAACTCCCCTCGTATTATATATTTAGTATACGACCAACAACAAAATAGGACAATACAAACTCTGTGAGACAAGCATAGAATACATAACCTTTTTATGTACCCCCTGACGTGGTCAGCCGGCACGTCTAAATATTAGTCCAGGTATAAACCGGTAAGTACTACTGGTACTACGTAGGTACTTACCTACCTAGTAAATTAATTCAGTTGTATATATATAGAGGCCCCAGAACTGTACACCAAAGAGTATGTACCGGACCAGGTAAAGCCTAGCCTAGACCTACACGCATTAGCCCGCACACATCTGTATAAATACTGTATAAATAAAAAGTATTTGCAATCATTTGTTTAAAAACATTTAAACAAATGCACCTAGTTACTGTTTTTCGTCCAGGATGGAAAACACGTGCTATTATACTCTCAAAAAATCAAGTTTGAACACGTTCGGGCATTTGCCTCGAAGTGGCAGCGGCAATGCACAACATTTATAGTATTATTTATTGTATGCGACATGTTTTTGTCTTTGATCTGGACACAACTGCGACCTAGTTGAAGATATATACTAAATGTTTGTCGAAATAATAGCTTTCTCCGACAACGAATGTGTTCTGTTTGCAGGGAAATGTTAACAAACATTTGTTTCCGGACAAGAGAGAAAATAATAACCAAATCTGACCAAATATTATTTTTATTTAAGAAAGAAATTATTGAGATGTAGGCTAACCCTAATGACTAATCACCAGATGTCTTAACTCAATCAATTATTTATATTGTCAGTTTTTAAAAAGAGGATAGGTTTATGTTAAATTTGTAGGCGTCACATTTAAATAACACAGTGGAACAATCATCCAAATTTTGTAGAAGAAACGTAGTATCTATATACATATTTGTCTCAGTTTCATTATGAATATACGGGGGTTGTAAAGAAAGTAGTGGCGACAGATAGAAATCAATTTATATTGCATTATATTTCTTCAATATAATCTCCGGCAAAGAGTAATACCTTTGAAACAGTTGATTTAGTCGGATGGGGTTGTAGCAATGTGTGCTATGCAGTGTATAACATCTACACATGTGACGGGATTATTGGATTTATTGTTATGAACCAAAACTAAACAGTAGAAGCCACAAACCTGTTATTGCATTCAAAAACCATGTTTTGGATATACCTTCTTCGGGGTGTAAAAACTTCTATGCCAATTGAATTAGTTGTATGCAAAAATGTGTAGATCTTAGAGGACAACAATAAAGAAGGTTTTACACCCCAATAATTGTTTTTTTATTCATTCTCAATACATAAATAGCAATACTCGTATAACAAATTGCCGAGTAGTATGACCGTTGAGTCAAGTATTGAATTCTTCGCCAAATCTTAAAAACTTATTTATTATTATTTACATTTTTATTATGCAAAACTAAATTATATTATTTGTAGACTTATTGTATGTTAAAATTGTCATGTCAAATGTTTCTAACAATTTTCCAAGACACCCTGCATTGTAGCTACGTATAGGCCATGTCCGTTTGGCTACTATTAGTGACTAGTAGTAGCACATGCTGACGTCACGCTGTACTATTAGTATGAACGTGACGTCATCATGTGTCACTACTAGTCACTAGTAGTAACCAAACGAACAGGGCAATAGTATGCAATTTTGAATATAATTTTCTTTTTAGTTATTATTTAATAATTTTACCATCCACTTTTGCTAACATTAATGTTATTAAAATATTTGAGTATGAAGTTGTTTTATAATCAGGTTTCATCCTGTTAAGCGATTAGATATGGGCTTGTTAACCACACCATGTACTTATTTGTTTGCTTTTCTACTTAAACTAGTTATGCTAATAAATATGTTTTATATAAAGTATTAGTATTTCACGACATTTACAAAGTTATATATATAATTTGATTCGTGTTACATTGTAGATGATATATTTCCAAGTCAGATAAAGTCATGCGAGTTGGTGATTTATTGTTATCTCGTTATACATATTTCCTCCCGTACTAATTTATCTTCACTGACTTTATAAAATGTCAGTTCTTATCACAGTAGGGCGATACTAGTTGAAAGGTTACTTAAAGATAATAATTGATAACCACAAAATATACTAGATAAGATCAGAATGTATTTAAGCAGTTTTTATCTGCGGAACAGATATGCTATGCAAACATCGTAAGAAATATGTTTTTGTTTTATTTAATTGTTTGATAATAAAAACGCATCTGTTTTTTATATTATTTGATGACAAATAAAGGTACATTTTATATATATATATATATATATATATATATATATTATTTTTGAACAATAATTTCTATATTTTAATTTAAACTTATATACAACAGAGTTGTTGTTACAATGTTTCTAGATTTCTATTTTAATCAACATTATTTCTTAATTTTTTGTGGTAAAGCTTTTGTTTTTCTCTAGAAGTAGAGCAATTGTATGACATAATGCAGTTATTTTCAATCTTTTATTCAACACGGTACACGGAATAATTAAATAATGTAGTGGCACGATTTTTTTTTTCCTTTTCATGACCCCATTTATTTAACATACTAAATTATATTTTATTGAAAGAAATCGTAAAATTTGAAGCATAATTCAAGAATCTCGGCACGTAGTTGAGAATCCTGACATAATTGAATGAATAATAATCATACATACATTAATACATACATAATATATACAATAAAATAAGATTATAATAGATACATCATTCACAAATAATGTCTGCAAAATAATAAGTGATTTAGTATTATTTAGTATTTATTCATTGTTGTCGGAGAATCATAAGAAGATTTAGAATAACAATTATAATTAATACTATAGAAAAGAACTTGTGGAAAGACTATGAACTAGAAACTGCTTACAAGTCCCAGGAACAATGATTTCTTCATCTGATTTAATAATTTCGATATTCTATTCTTCTTATTATCAATGATTCGCTATTCGTCTTCATTTATAGCTATCCATACTATTCACATGTTATGTAGTAGTCTGACACCAAAGAATTTATTTTATCTTTAATTAGTTTTAATTTTTTTGATAGTGCATACCATTTATTGGTGTTCATGTCGATAGTGTATACTATAATCAAAACTATATTAGTAATTAAATATTTCAATAGCCCATAAAAAAAATCGCTTCAACCGATATTACGCAACTACAACCAATTACAAATTCTAAAATGAATTCAGCACACCCAATTTACGTAATGTATTCATGAATAGCATTGCACGCCATACAAATATTGGGGTCCGCTGCCTAATCCTCAGGCATTGTATTTTTGTGCCGCGCTCAATTAAAATAGCTGCCTAAAATAGGTCGTTAGCCTCAGCGTGGGAATTATTAATGCGGGATGAAGATAAGCCGAGACGGACGGCTATTGTTGTACGCGCCGTGTGAGCACGCCAGTTGGTGCAATTTGGAAACAGAGAATTGATGACGTGTCATGTAAAGCTTAATGACTGAGCAGCGAGTTGCAGGCGGTTGCCTTGGAAACGCGCAGCAGGGGACCGAACTGTTTCTGTCTGTACAGCGGCCGTCTGTCGCCGTCCGTGAAAAATATCAAAATCTATTTCCATTTTGGTTCTGTAGCGGCAGCTGTTGTTATTGAGATAAATATATTTATAAATGTAGCTGGCAATGTGGGGTCCTTTACAGTCGGGGAGGGGGGAGGTAGAAGGTTTTGTGTAGATAGGTTGGGTTGGGCGGCCGCGGCACGTAGAGGGGTACGGTCGGCAGAGAAGTTATTTATAGTTGTAGTGGAAAGTTTGAGAGGTTCTCTAATCTATTCAGACTGTTCCATTATGTTAGCAGAGAGGGGAGGACGCACGGGTCGATTTTAGGTATTAGGCCGCCTCTATCCTTCAGTTCTATATCCGTTCGTCGCACTCGTTTTAGAACGCTAGCCGGTTCAACGAACGTGCGCTCAGCGTACAACCGCTTTGGCGAGCATGCAACATCATCAGACTCTTTCATTTCACGCTGCCCGCTCATAAAATGAATATTGCCATTTACATAACACCACATCAGTTTTGTGGCATGACAATATCGAAATGTAAATCATCCCCCAATTCCTCTATTGTGTACGATTTTGACATTTGAAATAAACCCCTGCTTTTTCATCTCACGGCGGGGGGCTTTTTTAGCAGGAGAAAAGTAAAATGAGGAGTGGGGACACATTTTCATCAGAACTCTTCTCCCCCCATTGGGTAGAATGTGGATCAATATCGGTTGACGGCCAATGCCAACATCGCAAGTATTTTCCCCATCGTCAAAATTAAACCGACGCATTACCACTAAAAAAAAGCTTAAAATTGGATTTCATTTTTTTCTTCATTTGTCAGTCTGTCTATACTTGTTTCTCGTTTTAAAATGTATGACTGCGCGCGTTCTATTTGCCCGAGCACGCGTAACTGATACATACCGGTTACCCTGCTGCTACTTTAATTGATTTGCGTGCGCATTTGAGTCATTTTTATAGCAGCGCTCTTCAGCTAATCATTTGAGAAACCTCTGAGTTTGCAAATTGGTCGCATAATTATGTTTGTTTTAATTAGTAAGCGGTGGCGGTTATTCAAGAGGACGTTTCATTCTAGCGGCAGTTGTGGTTTAAATTAGTTAGTCGAGTTTATCGGCCGCTATTTGACCTTTGCATATGAAACGTTGCAACACAATAGGACTGCAACTCCTTTTCGCTAGAGTTGCGCGATTTTAGCCACGGTAGCAGTTTCCATTACATTACTTAAGATAATTACATTTATTAAAAGCTTATTATATGGTTTGTTAGAAAATAAGGTCATGCAATTTAAAAGGGTGCTCATGTCTCGAACTACTATATAGACAAATGTCAAATCTGAGTCATGCGGGTATACAGTTATACGTCATTTCCTTTTGTTTATCGCTTTAAAAGTAGACATGAGTTCATGTGCACATATATACATGTAATTAATATTACGCATGTGGTTTACACATGTACTTGCCGACCATTTTATTACTTTCCGAATACAACAGTACTGTCATCATGAAATGCAAATTTTTATATTATTTGATGTTCCATGTCCAATTTATTAGTTTATAGACGTTTATAAACAAACATATGTGAATCAGAGTATGAGTTAAAGTTCAAAATTTAATATTGTTTTAATATTATTTCGAGAAACATTTTTAGTTCTGGTTTCACATATTTGTTCAGATTTTGCTGTGTCTAATCGAAATATTTTTTTGGGTACGATAGATAATTTTTAAATAACTATAACCATTTTAATATTTGGCATTTCACCTCACAATTAATTTTAACTACAGAAATTACTTAATTTTAATATATGTATAGTTTAGGGATAATTTGAAATAGGCACTTTTATTATCATTTATTGCTTATAGTTTCGGTACAACATATTAATGAACTATAAAACCGTATCTCATCTTGGAGCTTTTTTACCAATACCCTAAATAATTATGTAATAAAAACATACAACATTACAAGGCTAATGCAGGGAACTATTATTGTTATCAATATAAAATAACTTTAATATTGATTTATTAAGATTTTATTTTATACTATATATATCATGACGAGTTGAAAAGAGACAGTAATATGATATTTTCTTCTTCCTGTGTGTACGTCTCTCTCTCTCTCTCTCTCTCTCTCTCTCTCTCTGCTGCACAGGTAGGAGCTCTAGTAACAGATCCATCTGTAAAGGCCAACTTGAGGTTCTTAAAGTAGCACTTCGAAAAAATGCAAAACACCAGGTAGTTACCCATGTAGACATTTTTGGGTTTTGTAGTAAGATGAAATAGTCCTTGTCATGGAATGGTAGAGTTGTTAAGAGTTCTGTTTGAACATACAGGCTTCCATCCATCCCGTGAGTGTGGAAAGACTATGCCACATCACTAATATATTCTTACTGTAAGAAATATGACATAAGAGGCCGTAAGAAAGTACAATGTACAAATCTCGAAACAAGTTCTAGAAATACACAAAGGCACCTAAATATTCAGGAGAGAAACAAGATGTATAAAAAATAAATATTTAAGACTTTTATACAGATCTAAATGCATCAAAGATAAAGAGAGATATATCCGACCAAGACCAAAGAAGAACAGTGCTAAACGTGAACTCGGAAGTTTACAATAGATAAAGATTCGCAATAACAAAGGTCGAAATAAAAATGGGAGTGAAACATATGAAAAATGAAAAGTAGCAGGGGAGGATGGAATACTAACAGAAATGCTAAAACTAGGAGGAGACACGCTGGAAAATTCGCTAGAAATACTGTTCAACCGATTCTTGGAAACGGAGGATATTCTGCAATACATGACTAGTGCCCTCGTGATAATCATCCACAAGAATAGACACCGAAAATCTGGAAAAATATTGACTAAAGGTCAATACGTCTTCTATCACAAATCTATTAATTATTCACAAAAATAATAAGCAGCCAATTAACTCTAAAACTGGACTTCTACCAGTCAATTTCAATGAGACGAGTTGAGATTTGAAATGTTTCGGTAAATACGTATGTACAATAGATTCTCTTATGAAAAATGGAGCTTCAGACTATCGAAGGTGGCCTTTCTCCTGTTAATTGCATTCCAAATGGCATATGAAACTCGGAAATATATGACGCGAAAAATACTGGTTACCGCAGCAACCACTATTTTGCAAAGACAGGTTAAACACGGGATGGTGGAGTTACGAGAAATACAGAAACCAATTATAAGCAGACGAATTCAAACCCTTAATACAATCCATAAATATTATAATGTGTAAATTCTTCTCTATCATCACTATGTAATATATGTACATTGTGGTTGTATATATTTCTCCCGCTATTTCTCTTGAAATCTATGATGTATTTTGCAGCGCTATCAATTTTAAGCAACGAAATCTTATCGAAAATACAAACAAAAGACTATTGGACTTGCTCATGCCACATATGTTGATGTAACACCTGACAAGGACCTTCTTCTTCCAGAGGATAAACATTATTCAGGCTTAGGTATCACTCTATATGTGCCTAGACACCAATATTTATTTCCATTAAAGAAGACAGCAGAGTTATTAAATAAGTTTAAAATTATAATCTTCGTGGTCTTTACGCGCATTGCTATACATTGACTGGGCGGCGCTGTAATCGTTTTCCGAAGTGAATGAAACCTGTCCACTATTTTATTCCAAAATAAAACACGCATTGGATCAACACGGTTCAAGGAAGTATACATAATATCCACTTAATAAGTAGTAGGAAAGAGATCATACTCCGGATGCTATCGTTAATGCTTTTAGTCATTATTTCAATATCGTATCCACCTAAAACACAAATAACAAATATGTCTTGTATTGCTTATTAAGGCATCGTGCTTCCCGGATTGCAGAAAAATTGGGAGGAACTGCCCAATATTAAAAAGTGGCAACCCTATCATAATTAATAATAAATTTACCGACCGATTACTATTCTCTCCAATGCCGGAAAAATATTTAAAGACGTACACGCACATATATTCCTCAGTATGCAGATATATTGCTCGTTGTCATCAAATCTAGCAGTATTAACAGAGTACATTACACGAGAAATGGATCCATGTGTATAGATGTCAGTATTACGGACTTCGCAACGGTCTTTGAACGCATCAACCACGAACAACTGTTATATTAGTTGGATGGCTTTGATTTTATTAACTCTTTATTACAATTGACCAAATGATATCTCACAGACATTTGTTGTGCCGCAAGGACTCATACTGGACCGATGATTGTTCTTCTTGTTGTTTATAAACGACATTTCTGGTAACATGATATGTCAACATCTCCTATATACGGATGATCTAAAACTATAACGTGCAATTAACTCGAGTAGAGTATAGTATTACAGCAAGATGTAATCACCCTCCAAAATTGGTGCCAAGAAAACGCATTTTATCTTAATGTTAGTATATACAAGGTGTTGACGTATATGAGGAATATAAAGCGTGATACCTAGCCATATACCATTCTGAGTGATATCGTTTAGAGAGTGCACAAAATCAAAGACCTTGATTTACTGTAGAAGATGTTAGGAGTCATAAAGCGTAGATCTACAAATATTGATAACGGCTAGGCAATAACCATATTATACTATTCCTAAGTATGATCTCTAACAACGTAGCATGGTATCCTATTTAACAAACGCAAGTTGATTTGTTGGAAAAAGAAACGCCAGTTTCTAAAGTACATTGCACTAAAAACAGATATACAATAGACAATATCCGTCCAGAGGCATTTGTCAGAAGGGGCTTATACTTATATGTTTCGGCATGATATCGACGGCATATAAATATTATCAAATTTGGTTTCAAATTTCTGCATGATAGAATATCATACAGCGAACTTCTGAGACGTATTAAAATTCAAGTCCCACGGTTAGTGAGCAGAACGTTCCTCATGGGCACATGGCCGGCCCATCAACGCCATGTTCCGCTTACCCATTTACATCATTACCAGCAATCTATATAAATGCTTGAAGAACATGTGCAGATAAAACATATTCGTTTAACTTTATCCTTTTAAAACTTTATCTGTTTAATATTAATTTCCTTTTTTTGTATAGTTTAGTGTGTTAAATTAATAAAATTTTAATATATAATATAATTATTATATATTATATATTAATATTACTTTCCCAATACATCACTGATGTATAAGGAAGGTATTTTTTTAATTTGTTGTTGTCCTGTAATTGTAGTTCGGTCTGTTGGAAAAAGTCCGAACTGTACTTGTCCATAAAAATGTCATATTAATTACTAAATAAGCGTTTTTTTTTTTTAATATATCATATAAAATATAATTACAATACTATCCATGTGTTGTAATCGTACGAAAATAAAATCATTTGCTCAAATCCTCTGTATACGTTCTCTTGATCGTATTTAAACCATCTCTATCTGTCTGTCGTCTGTGAAAATTGTTGACAAAAATAATAATTGCCATGACATTTTGTTCAATACTCTCATAAATAATTTCGAGCACTTTATTATTGATGAACACCTATGTCAATCAACCATCATGCTATTATTATTTTCAATCAATGAGGTGGCATTCTGGGTTACCAGCTATCGATAACAAAGTTACTGTATATTTGCAACAGTGATAACTACACGGCAAGGCAGATTTAGTAAATTGAAGCTATAATAAGAGATGAAAGAAATAAAAAAAAGCACCAGGGTTTGAACTAATCACCTCAAAGAGTCTCCAAAAAAAGTATAGTTAAAATAACAAACTTCTTTAATGCTACCCTAAGGTTAAAAAACATTCCAAAGATATGGAAAGCTGTGGACGTAATAATGATATCGAAACCCGGAAAATCGGATACGGAAATTAAATCATACAGTTATTTACTCATTATAATATCATTATCATTATATTACGCATTATAATATCAAAAATATTCCAAAAACTCTCCTAAAAAGTAATTATAAACAAAAAAATCAATAATTCGAACACACATTCGGCTTTAGAGAAAAATACTCTACTATACAGTTGTAAAACGTATAACAGACATAATCGATTTATAATGTCATAAAAGTTTTTGCTATGGATTTCCAGAAGGGTGAATCGAATTCAGAGAGTTAATGGCAATGTTTAGAATGCAATTGAAAAAGTTTATTTGGAATGTATTCTTCTTTGTAAACGGTTCATTGGCGTCTTTTTGCTAGTCAAATTTAAGTTTTCTCCTGCTGGCAGTAACATTACATTAGTTTCGGCAGGATATTCTATACTCCATTCAAGATTCTCTAATTAGCAGAAAATTTCATCTGATTATAACCAGATTGGCTATAACTGTTCACTCTTTGTATAGTTTCTGACAACATCTTTACACAATCAAACAAATTTTTATACTCGCCTTAAATAAATGAACACCCAGTAAACGTCGATGTATTTTGATAAAAAATTCAGAAAACGAAGATTTTATTCCTATTAAAAACGATGAAAATTTCAGCAGCTAACCCCATTTCTTCAGCTTTAGTTTCTGTATCTCTGTAGATGTATTTCTATTATTTGGCAATCGTAAAAGGACCAGCTAGTAGCACTTAGTGGTTTTGGAGTTCATTGTGAAACATATTTTTTTGCACTTCTCAGTGCTTTGTAGAACCAGAGAAAAAGTTCTTGCACAATAGAACAAATGTTATTGTTTCGGAAGAAAAAGACACTCATTTACAACTAGGTTTAAAGAATGACTTGCATAGGGAACATAAAACGCCATTCAATATTTTGAAGGTAATCTAATTTGTACTATTCCTTTCATATTAGCTCCCTTGTTATAGTCTTACCTAAGATACTAAACTCAAAATCTAACTTTTCCAAATATGATAGAATAAGTTCTGGAAAACCCACTCTGGTTGAATCACTTGTTATCCACCCCATTTTCTTTATAATACGTGATTGTACACCGTATAAATCGCGCATACACATTTTGTACCTTTTGAATTCTAGTTTTCTTTGTTTTTTATATAGGGTCTATGTACCGAGTCACAGTTGGTGAGGTAGGATAGGCTATCATACAACATTTTTTTAGTCTTTTGATTCCTAACTCGGCGGTGATTATAAATCTGTTTTTCCGAAAGCTCTCTGATATGCTCTTCTACAGGCAATTGCCCCTCCTATACCAATGTGTGTTTCCGTCGTCCAAACAACATCATATCAACTTGGCTGGATTAATTAACAACTATGGTCTTTTGAAGAATATAAAAACTAATAATAAGAATACACAATTTTTTTGTTCTTTCTAAGACAGGGCCACTATTCAGGCAGCAAATTGCAGATTTAAATAAAGCTCGCATTAGACAAGACAATTTCTTCAGCCAAAAGTTAGTCAAGATATGAGTCTATCTAAATAGTATTATACAGCAAATTATTTGAAATATTAAATTGAATTGTAGATTGAATGGAAAATTAAACGCGTTCTATGTACAAAAATTGTTTTGTGTCATGCATGACCTATTCATTTGTTACAAGGTCTGTTCCATGGTATCTTCAGCATGGGGCGGTATATCCATTTACATCTCGAAAAAATAAAGCTTGTCCATATTTGTTTTCTTTAGCGTCCACGCCTCCATGCCGTATAACAGTGTCGAGAATATATAGCAGCGCACTATTCAGACTCGCAATGACGAAGGCTACTCTTGCAATTTGAATGCGCTTGTCAACTTCCATGGTTTAATCTCCACTTTCTACTAATCTTGTCTCTAAATATTGATAACTAGTCACTCTTTCTATTATGGTGTTATTTACAACAATAGCTGGGCTGTTGCTATTAGGGTTCTTTTTGATAATTATCACTTTGGTCTTTTTTAATTTCCTTTTTAGACCATAGGATTGACTGTCTGTTTATGACTAGGAACGTCTTAAATAACTCAAGAACAGCGTTAGAGTACATAATAATAGTAATAATAATAATAATATACAATATAAGAGACTAATAAATATTTATTTATTTTGGCCACAATCTTCGAAACTAACATATACCCATTGTATTTCTAAATATTGAAGGTATTAATTACTACAAAAATATAATATAAATAATACTCAAACTAAAAACAGCATCACAAAAACATTGAAGATAAGTCATTGTAATGCAATTATATAAAAAATATGATATATTTTAATGGCGGTTAGTATAGAAGTAATTTCTCAGTTATATAAATTATTCACCATACAATTATCTGTACACGCAAAGAGCAACTAATTTATTTATACTATTCACTAATACAAATAATCATAACTAAATTAATAAATACTACCATCAATATTAACTAATTTGCTGTATATTGTTATTATTATTTTTAATCGATAGTTTGTATTCACAATTTTTAATTTATAGTTTTTTTTGATAGTTTCATGGACCAATCAAGCTATGTCCATTCACCATTTCAAGAACTTGGACTTGCACCATGCAGTTTAATTGCCATTTTCGATTAACCTTTAATTACTTAATGACATTGATTGGCTCAATCAAGAAACGAGTGAGTGTGCCGCTTAAAATAGTGAACGAGCATATAACTTTATATTAGATAGTCCAATTCTTTCGATTGTGCCCATTGTCACTAGATGTGTTGTTAGTTTTATGGTATTTGTATAGGTTTTGATTATAATTACCTCATACTTAATTACGCCGTTAAGCTATAACAACAAAGGCTACAACTCGTTAACGTACTTAATGATTCGCTACCTGTCCAGCCGGTAACCATTAAAATTTCTACAAAGTAGCGAGAATTGTTTATTACCGTGCACATAAACTCATCACTAGCAGGTAACTAATGGGTAACATTAACATAAGATAGATGAATTATACCTGCTATACGCCTCAAATGGATTGAAAATCTGACATTTATTAATTACATATTGGAGACCAGTTAAATTCTTTTTTAGTGTATGAAAAAAAATAGTGGTGTGTAGTGTATTTCTTCAGTTAAATAAAGATAGAAATTGTTATGTTCGCTTTCATACAGGTTGACAATATTTTTGGTGTATTTAACACATACTGTATCATATATTATACATATCGTTTTTTCCTTTTATCGTAATTCGTACATATTTTTATATTTTTTGGCCTCATAATAAAAAATTATGTAGTAGGGATAAATCGTCCGGACTTTCCCCCCGCAAGAATATATTGAAATATTGCACATATTATATAAAGGCGTTGATTGTTGTATTTATAATACCAATACTTCAATCTAGGTTACAATATATCAACCAATACATTACCTATTAAGGTAGTTTTCTGCATCAGAGGTAATTGTTTGTAACGTCCGATTATCTGGGCAAAGTCCATCGGTCGTTAAGTAACAACGAACCCATTGTCTGCCAGTCATTACGAACCGATTAGAAGGAGTAATTAGGACTAAATCATAAAACCTCGGCGCACAGAGGAAGAACAGTGGCAACAGTACAATCAGAATAAGCCAAAAATATCGTGCAGACTTCACCCATATAACATCCATAAACTCAATAACCACATTCAACATTTAGTTTTAGTCCTCAGTTAATGAGGTGGTGGCAGCGATACTTCCCTTCCTTTCTTTCGACGTTCCAATAGATCAACTGTTGGTATCTAGCGGTAGTTCCCCTCAACATTGGCGGAATTGACTCGGCAACTGTAGCTCAACATTGGCATCATCGGAAGGGATTTTAGACTTATGCCCGTATTCACCAACATCCCCTAAACTTTATAGGTCCCATAAACTATTGAATGGATAAATTGACAACGTCATTGTGACAGAATATGCCAAAACAAATGTCAAACACCTTGAGTAGCACTTACGATTGGAGCTTTGATGACACCTTTTGTTTAATTATTCAGTGTTTCCAATAAAGAGAATCTAAAGTAACTACATTCCCTAGATAATGTATTTATTGTTGCTACAAAAACGAATACTTATGGGTTCAATAACTATTGATAGATTTATGGAACGTCGGTGAATCCGGAGGTTAGTAGGTTAATGGAAAAAGTTCTTCATTTGCGTAGCCGTTTGTTAATACGAAAAATTCCGCCAATAAACCATGCTAAGCCATGTGCCTGTGTAGACTGACTAATTCGACATTTTTAAAATCTCGCTGCTCCGTGATGAAATGGCCAAGAAACGCTGACGATGAAACGTCCTAGACCCTTTTATTTTAGGGTTCAATATTTTATATCAGCATCTTTCAGAGTGTTGTATTCTGTTCTAAATCGTCCAATCGTACAATGAACTGAAGTACAAGGTTTTCATTGTTGCAAAAAAGAAGACTATAGCAGCTTCCTTCTGCACCTAAATGACAGATTTATAGTGCGCGGAGACTTTAATGCGAAGCATTTAAACTGTCGTTCTAGACTCACGAACACCAAAGACAAAGAACTCAGACAAGCCATGATAGTCTTTCGGCTTTCAGAAAAGGTGCCTATCATGTCTCCTTCTAAGTCTGCCAAACATCGAGAAGAATCGTTGAATCTATGATTATGATACAGGAACTTATAAACCACGACGAAGAAGAAATTCTATTAGTCACTCCTAAACAAATTGAGAGTGAGTTAAAAGTCCGACAAAATCGCCCGGATATGATCTTATAACCGGAGAAATCTTCAAACAATTGCCCAAAAAGGAATAGTATAATTAGTTAATTTAATAAATGCGAAACTCATGATAAAATATGTGCCAGGTTTCTGGAAAGTGTACCCATCGCTTCAAAACGGTTCAAGTATCTGGTTGTCAGGAGACTAACACTAATAATAGAAAGAAAAGATCTGATTTCCAATCACCAATTCGATTTTAGAAAAGAAAGAGGTTTTGTTTAATTGTCGATGTTAACTTGATTACTCTTTCTTGTATCTTGCTTACTTACTTAATAGAAATGAAATCCACGTTTTCTGAAATTTTCATCAAAATTTTCATCGATTGTATTCAAATTTTCCAGAATAAAGGGCTGAGGAACATGGTTAAAGCTCCGTGGTATGTGCGTAATAGCAACCTACATCGAAATCTTGTGATGCCAGAGTCGCCAGCGAGATTAGAAGATATGCGGCCGAACATGAAATCCTTCTACATCGACACCCACATGTGGCAGCGATGCAGTGATCAACGCAAATAAGTCAAGAAAACTGAAACGGAAAAAACCTTTAGACCTGGCGACATAGTATAGTGTGCATCGTGCATAAAAAAATGAAATAATGAACATATGCGGGTGAACATCATTAGAAAAAAATAATGGTTGGTGATATGGCAAGATAAAATGATATTGATCTACTATAAAATGTATTTGTAGAATTATATAATAACAATAAATAAAAAATATCCTAACTGGCCAAAACCTGAAAACAACATATTTTAAACTAACTCTTAGGAATGCTTTGGTTTGCTAGGAAAACGATGCCGTAAAGCGGTTCCTAAACTAAACTTTATAAACTCCATTCACCCTAAAATTAAATTCACCGTTGAAATAGAAAAGAACAATACAATAAACTTCCTAGATCTAGCAATCACAAGAACGCCATCAACATTCGCATTTAACATATATCGAAAGCCCACATACTCTGGAATTACTATACCTAATAATTCCCACCATCCATTATCTCACAAACTAGCGGCATATAATTCAATGGTTCATAGAGCCCTAACAGTACCACTTTCCGAAACAGATCTCGAGTCTGAAATTAAAAATATCAAAACCATCGCCGTGAATAACGGATTCTACACAAACCAAATTGACAAAATCATTCATCGGAAATATAGACAGTTAGCAATTAAAATGATCTACCCCGTTATACCCGCACCAACACCTATCTTTGCCTCGTTAACCTTTTTCGGACCAATTTCAGTAAAAATAGGAAATATTCTCACATCAAACAATCTTAAAGTAGCCTTCCGAGCCCCCTCAAAATTATCTACTATATTGTTCAACTCTAAAGACCACCAGCCCTCTTCTTCAAAATCAGGAGTTTATCAATTGAAATGTTCCGAGTGTACTGGTGTATATGTGGGTCAAACTGGTCGTAATTTTGAAAAACGATATAACGAACATTATTCCTCATTTAGACTCGGCAACACTTCCTCAACTTTCGCGAACCATTGTTTAAATACCGACCACCCGTTTCCAAATTTTGATTCTCTTCAGATCTTGCACATCGCAGAGAAAGGGAGAAAATTAACACTATTAGAATCACTGGAAATTTATAAATTACGTCAGCAAAACAATTTGGAGATTCTTAATGACCAGCTCGACCTAGTATATACACCACTATTTAAATGTATCCCGTCAGTATAGAATTGTAATCAGCTATAAATTATTACTATTGTTATTATAAAAAAAAAAAAAAAAAAAAATGTTCATTAATTTATTTCCCGCTTTTCTTATATCACTGTTTGATTTGTATATATATATATGTGTATATGTGTATGTGTGTGTGTATGTGTGTATGTGTGTATGTATGTGTGTATATGTATATATATATATATATATATATATATATGTATGTATGTATATATATATATATATATATATATATATATATATATATATATATATATATATATCCATATATATATATATATATATATATATATATATATATATATATATATATATCAGGTATCATATATTTTTTGTTTGTTTTGTTTTTTATAGCATCTTGTGTTCTTTTATATATTGGTATTTCATTTTTATATAGTCTTTTAAACCTTAAAAGTTGGAAAATCCGCTGCGGGAATTAGTTTGTAACCATTAGTGTTTACAGGGTAATCCCCGAGGGTGGGTTTTCCTCCTTCTTTGGTCTTACATGTGTATATATTTTTTCTTTTAGGTTATTTTTATTTTTTTTAATTTTATTTTTTTATTGCTGTTCAATTGTATACTGTTTATTGATGTTTGTAAACTTATATAAGCGCGCTCGTTCATTTTTACCTTCAGTCATCGGGTAAAACTTGACAATGCCTAGAGCTTAGGCGAAACTAGTTGTTTTAAACAATTAAATAAGTGGTAAAAAACATAGTAGTTTTATTCATCTCCTTTATTGAAAAATTATTTATCTCACAGAAGTGACTTTACCGGTGTCAATTTTCAAAAATACACTTTCGATCCAGGTAAACTGCATTTTTTTATTAAAAATATTGAATAGAATAGTTATATTTATAATAATAAATAATAACGATAGCACAAACAACAAAGGAATCCGGGAACAGGGAAAGATGGCGGGATATTGTACGAAGAGCGACAGCAAAAGAGTAAACCATAATCAAGACCTCGCTGAAAAGAGAGAAAACGAAGAAGAAGAAGATAATAATAAATAATTCAGGTTTAATAATTAGGAATTATTTGCATATTAATGGAGTAAAAAATAAAAATAATGGAAATTTTAAAAGCTAAAATAGTTTATTTCCTTAAAAAACATCTATTTATGATAGTCTGAGAAAGTAATCTGCAGTGGCCATTTTTTAATTAGTATTATTTCGTACTAATAACATTTTCGAGTATTCTATGATTTAATTTGGACCCCTACAGTTCCGCCCCCGCAGTACAGGGTTCAACGCATTGGAGCTCTACCACTGGCTTTGCTAAAGAATAAAACAAATTACGGTTGATGTGGTGTATTTAAAAATACTTGATTTTCTTCAAATAAATACCTACTTTTTTTTTCTTACCACCTATAGTTTGAGTTATACATAATGTATATAATACTTCAAAAAATAATGAAAAAATATACGCGAGCCCTGCCATTCTTCTAATGTAAATATGCAATTAATATGTCTTTCTTTAACTGCTATAAATTTATTCTGTTAAAATAATGATTCAAAAAAAATATTACTCTGTGATGCACAAAAGACAATTCAAACAAAAATTCCTGCCAACCACTCACTCATCATCCGTGATAATTAAAAAACCCCTCTGAATTTGTAAGTTGCCAATCGGATTTCTGGCGCCGATACACATCTAAAACCCCATTCGGCCGGCCCCAAAAGTGCTCGTTAAGAGCATAATGGGCCCTTAGAGCGTTCATATTATACCCAGCGGTAAGTTTCGACCGGGCTGAACGAGCGCTGCAGACAAGAAAACGAAGCACCACACGGCTTTAGAAACTTGGCAGTGAAGCAAGAGCGGATTCGATGGGAAGTAAGTTTTGGTATGCGGGAACTGTAGTATGACTTGGCAACCTAAAACGGAGGCCTGGCAGGCGTGTGGAACAAGAAACGAACGGCAAAAATCGATCGTACTTGAGAAATCGGAACGAACTTCCATCAGCGTTCGTACGGAAAAAAAAGTTCGTGCTGTAACTTGATACTGGGAGTAGAATTACACTTTGCAGGCTATTTCACTTACTTAAAATTACTTATTTCCGAGCGTTTTATTGCACGTTTGTATAATTTACTGTTCATTTTTATATATCGGTACAACTTTGAAAAAGTTCTGCTAAACTTTAATATTTATTACA
The DNA here is from genome assembly GCA_963942505.1 of Lordithon lunulatus. Taxonomy (NCBI): domain Eukaryota; kingdom Metazoa; phylum Arthropoda; class Insecta; order Coleoptera; family Staphylinidae; genus Lordithon; species Lordithon lunulatus. Next base: position 41,661,226 of record OZ012668.1, read on the forward strand.
TTCTGAGTGAAATAAACTTTCTATTATGGGATTAATCAGAACAACGGTACTGCTATATAATTTATGTATGCCGTGACTTTCTCGGTACTTAATTATAAATTACTAATTTACGACTAAGCTAATTTCCAAACGATGTTATTGACATCCAAATATTTCATAAAAATATTACTAATTGTAAAATAATGCTAGTAACTGACAAATAATGCTAGTAATTGCCTAATCCTATTTACGTATTCTATAATGTAATCAATATCTATTGAGAAAAAATATCTAAGAGGATTAAAAGCAATATATTTCTAATTATCATCTTACAAAGAGAATTAAAAATTGAGATTCTAGAGCTAGATAGGTACACGTTCAGAAACATTTTGTGATTATCGACAGTGGCCTAGATTAAATCAATATGTTATATTAAATACAGGTCGTTTCGCGCGTACTACATTAAATTTTAGCTACATCTGCAGCAAGCGTAAAGAATGCAAATGCGAAAATCTATATTTAAATAATAAAAATTAATAAAGTACTTATGTATCAATTTGTTACATACATACAGTGTCCCAAAAGTATGAAATAAATTCAATAAAACCTTAATTTATCATTTTTGAAAAAAAAATCTCCGACACTTTTAATTTTAAATGCCCAACTTTTAAGGTGTAATGTTTTCCACCCATTTTTGATTGAGCAATGACGTCATCGACACTTTTTTCAAATTACAACCCCATATTATATTGCGTATTCTGAAAGGTAATGACACTTTCATTCAAAATTTGCAATTTAAAAGAGGGGAGGGGACAAAGTAGGTCAATTCGGCCCTGGTTGCTCCTAAATATTAATACAGAGGTAACTCTAAGTAACGGTTAACCGGATGTAGAACACTTGGGGACCTCGACGCTAAACTTATTTGTAGTCCAATATTTTTATCTTAGCTAATCAATTTTTAAGATATTGGTACTTACTTTGATGTTCCTGCTTGAATTTTTACCTTTTCCCACAAAAAAATATTTTCTTCCCTTTATTTGAAGCCGTTGAGAGAAAACCCAACTTAGAATAGGATGTTGGAACTCAACTGCAGAGAGCAAGGAATCCTAACGGAACTACATGAACATTAAATAGACATCTGTGTACTCTCAGAGAAGAAGATAGGTGAGGGCGCAACGCAATACACAAAGCATGTCCTGATATCTTCAGGTAAAACGAAAACCAACGAGCAGCATCTGGCACTGGAGTACTAATAATCAACAAACTAGATAATCACACACATTAAGTACCAGAACGATAGAACACAAGCAATTGGATAATCTGAACTGCAGGAATAATAGACACAATAACACAAACGTTTGGTGTTTGAATCGCGTATACCGGTAGTATGAATAAAATAAGTAAATCATCATTCAAAAAATCAGAGTTGCGCTCCTTATATAGGGTTTTTCAATAAGGACGGGTCGATGTTGAAATCGAATAAAGCAAGCTGTGTGCGAGGTATGAACGAAATTATTTTTTTATTTGAAAGGTCCATGTATGCTATTATACTTAGAATATAACATCGTTGAGACTTCTCGCGGTGGCTCGGATCCGAGTGTTCAAATTTTTAATCACTCTGCCGTATAGACCCGACTGAATTTGAGCGATGGCATTGCTTATGTTGGACATCGTTCGATTGGCATAGACCTGCGACTTCAGAAAACCCCACAAGAAAAGTCTATCGAGGTCAAATCGCAGGATAGCTAATTCACGTCACATTTACGAGAAATAACCATACCCCCAAATCGTTCATGCATAATGTCCATCGTGGCGTCTGCTGTGTGGCATGTAGCCACGTCCTGCGGGAACCACATGTCGTCTCCCTCCATATCGTTCAATTTGGGCCAAACTAAATCGTTTAGCATCGTTATGTAGCGCTTGTCGTTAGTGATGGCCTCTCCAACGTCATTATCTAAAACGTATGGACCAATACCCGCGCCAGCCCAAAATCGCAAATAACAGTAACCTTTTTATTTTGTCTTGAGGGTTTTCCTGAAGTGGCAGGTATATGCCGATAGGCCGCAAACGGTTTTAAATACATTTTAAAATTAGCAATAAAAGTAAATCATACAAAATAATATCAGATGTTTTAATTTAACGACCAATTAAGAAAGATAATAACTTACATACATAATGAAATTGTACATTTTAGCTGTTATTAATGATATGAGATTTGTCCTTAAAACGTACATTAAACATTATAATTGTGATTAATGAGATTTGTGTAGCTGTAACTTTCCATTGACAATTGTTTGTTTGTCAGTTGATTTGGATCTGCAAATATTTTTTGGATATTTCATTTTGGAGAATGTTTTTTTCACAGATACGTGGTACAACTGAACAAACTGTGTGAGTGAAAGACTCCTGTAAGGAAACCTTTAAATATTATTCTTTAAAAATATCGATATATTGCAAATTAATCATTTCCATTTGAAACTATGGGGTAAGGGTTTTATATAGACGTTGACATCTTGATATCGTTTGCAAATTGCGTCAATATCTGAAAAACGTGACTCAAAAATTAATTTTAAAGCACCCAAAGCTATAATTGTGAAATCTACCGGAAATGGAGTCTCAGTTTGCATGAGTGAGTGTTTGGGATGTATTAAAATGCGTGAAACATTTTTTGTTCAATTGAGATTGAAACAAAATACTTTTCGTCGAAAGGACCTAATATGTATGTATAAATGAAGCAGAAGCTGGTTTTCTCCTTATAATTTTAAATTAAGACCATTCATATTTTCACAATTTCTATAACTTCTCATCGTATTGTAACTCAGCAGAAGAAAAAATTTCGATTATTATTCGGAGTTCAAAAAACACTTTAGAACTTTTCCGTAGCTAAGCGAGCGTACTACAGTATTAGATAGCCAGTTTTCTACAATCTCTTCAATAAACTGACTATCGAAGAATTTCCCAAAGAAAGACTGTTGATGAATGATGCAATGTTCGATTAATGGTTTTGAACCACCGTCATTTTCTATAGCCTTTGATATGAAAGCAACGACACCTTATTTTTTTCCACTCATGTTTTTGCCTCCATCTATAGTAACACACTTCATTCCATTAAAGATTGTTTTTCTAAACAACATTTTCAACTAAACAGTAGTCGTGCCGTGTATGCTATATATATATATTCATACACTTAATTGTATCTATCCCTCGAAAAAAACACCTGAGAATATCTGAAACATCTGTTGCCTCATCTAAGGCCAAAGAGAACCGAACCAGTCTAAGATTCGGTTGTGTAAACACCATTATATTGTTAGATGCTGCATATATTGTTGTTACCTTTCCATTTCATAGCCTCATGTACCATTTTTTATATATAGCAACTTCGGATTATGTGTAAAAGTAAGAAGAATGAAGTTTCAATTACGGATTTAAATGTTATCTGCTTTATACAAGCGAGCCTAAATGTCGATTCGTCAGACAATTGACTTAATATATTTTCAACACTGATAAACTGATGTTATTAAATAAAATAGCTTTTTATGGGCACATTTCTTTTGCTGCTGCAATTATGCAATCCTTGATCAATTCGTCGTTAGTAAATGGTTTCCCAAGTTTCGCCATTGAATGAGCCACACAGAAATTAGAATGCATTTCAGCTTCTTGTTCAGCATTTGCATTCTTAAACAATATTGTTGAGATTTCAAACCGTGTTTCAAAGATATTTTTCTTAACTTAATTCTGAGAATGTTCAGTCTCATAATGACGATTTAAATTATATTCTATGAGGACTTATATTGTTTCATTGCAAATTATACGCATTGCTTCTTCTTATAGTGCCTATCCATTTTGGATGTTAGCGATCATCATTGGTATTCGGACTTTATCGGCCCTGGCTCTGAAGAGACTCAATGTTGGTGTGTTCTACTCCTCCCTGGTCCTCTGTTTCCTTCCATTCTACGCTGCAAGATCAATTGCAACAATCCGTATCATTGATTGCTCCTCATTATGTGTTCCAGAAGTTCTAGTTATCGAGATTTTATCGTTAAGAGCAGTTCTCTCTCTTTGCCAATTCTTTCGAGAACATCATTGTTTGTCACGTGCTCTGTCCAAGGGATTTTCAAGATGTGTCGGTATAGCCACATTTTGAATCCTTCCAGTTTTTTTTTGCAACTGCCTTCGTCCATGATACTACCCCATACATGAGTTCACTAACAGTTGGCCAGGATGGTTCGCGTTTTTGGATATTATCATTTATTTTGTTTTCTAGATATCTCTATATCTTTGACTGGTTTCCGCTATTCTGGTCATCACCACCCGAAGGTTTTCGAGACTGTCAGCAAATACTCCTGTATCAACAGCGTACCTTATATTGTTTATGTACTCTCTGTTTATCTTGATTCCCGGGTCTATATATATACGTATATTCTAATGAGTCTTGAAAAATTTATGTTGAATAGTATTAATGATATCATACATCCCTGTCGGACTCCTTTCTTGATATTTATGTCATATGAGATTCCGTCCTAGACACGTATTGAGACTGAGTCGCCGATAACTCTTACGATCGCTGCTTTCTAGTCCTATTTTTTAAATATTTCCATAAGCTTGTCGTGATATGCGTTATCGAAAGCCTTCTGATCATTGATAAAGCATGTGTGGCGATCGCAATCGAAGCCTCTTCATTTTTGGACAAGGTCGCTGAACAGGGCATCCTTTGTACCTAACGCGTTTCTGAATACTAATTGTGTGCGACTAATGTGTTCTTCGTATATCCTGACTATTCTTTGATGAATTATTTTCAAAAACAGTTTCAGGAGGTGGCTCATTATGCTGATCGTGCGGTAGTCGGCGCAATATTTGGCACTCGGGTTTTTGTAGATTTTGAACGTAGTTGTTTTAACCATGGGTTTGGTATTTCTCCTGTTGAGTAAATGTAATTAAATATCATCGTTAACCGCTTAATACCTATACTTCAAATAATTTGAGAAGCTCACTGTATTGATTTGCCGTTCTTGATTTGTGTTATTGCTTTTGTGACTTCATCCACTGTTATCGTCATACCTACAGGATTACTGGGTTCTGAAGATTGTTCTGTTCTAGTGTCTACGAAAAGATCGGTCATCGAATTCTTCCAGGTGTCCGTCATACATTCAGGATTACTGGGTTCTGAAGATTGTTCTGTTCTAGAGTCTGCGAAGAGATCGGTTATCTAATCCTTCCAGGCCATTCCTCCGTCTTGTCGATAATGATCTTGCCATCCATGTTGCGTTGATTATATATATATATTCCTGCTGTTTCTCTGATTTTTTTGTGCATGTTAAAAGAGTCGTTTTTCTTCTTTTCTAGGGCCTCTATATCTGCGCATTCTGTTTTCATCGAGTTTTCCTTTGTTTTTATCTCTTCTCTTATTTGTCTTTGAACGGTCCTGTATTTTCTGGCGTTGTTTTCTGACTTTTTTCTTTCTTCAATTAGTTTTAATATTTTATCTGTCATCCAGCTTTTCCTATTAACTTTTGTGTGTTAAATGTCTCCGATCTCGTTGAGAACCTTAGATAGTTTTTCAAGAGTCGCCTCTATGTTGTTCGACGTTTCTATCTTCTTACATCGTTGAGTTATTAAGCTTGTTATTGTTTCTTTTATGTTAGATTGTTTCAATCTCCTCAAGTTCCACCTTTTCCTGTTTACTTTTCGAGCAACTTTTTTTTAGATTTAATCTGAATCTACCGACTAGCATGTTGTGGTTTGATGTTATTTCAGCACTAGGGTAGGGTTTAACTGACTGGCAGCTATTGCGGAATCGTTTATTCATAAGTACATAATCGATCTGCTTGACGTTGTTGGGCGGTCTTGAGACCAAATCCATGTATATAGGCGCCGTGGTGGAAGTTTGAAGATGGTGTTTAATATTATGTATTCTTCTTCCTTTGCGAATCGTTTGCGTGCATCTCCGGGTTAATTTCTTACTCCCTGTTCATATTCACCAATATATTCACAGCTTTTTCCCATTCCAATTTTGGCGTTTACGTATATCCGACTTTTCTTCATCAGGTTTGTCGCAGGTGGGGCCATACACCCGAAACGGCTGATGATGATGATGATGATGGATGATACACGCATAATGTTTATTTTCACTGGGGGCTGTTTAATTGGATGAGTAACTTTCTTTTGATATTAGCGTGAAGTCTGCCATTGACCATTTCCTCGATTCATCCGCCTTTAGAGCCAGTTTCCCAGCTCAAGGACAAAAGACTGCCATTCTCTTGTTGGCTCCTTCACCCGAAGCAGTTGTTCACAATAGTTAAATTGCTTATTCCAGCAATCATTGCCTCGTCTGGGCCCATCAACTTGTAGGTGACGTTGACATTTGCATGGTGAGGCTATATATTCGCATCACATACCATGCCTTATTACGCCTTATTACTTGACTCAATCACGAACTATTGATATCCTCATTGCTCTTTAAATGGACGCACTGTTTGTAGACCTTTTTCTTCGGGCATATGGGTATATTATTATTTAGGACACATCTAAGATTTCCGATGGCTGTCCAGCCAAGTCCAATGCGTCGTTGACTTTTGCTGGTTTGGTTATCTCCTCAAATCTTGTTCATGCCCTAGGTATCATAACTTTTGTTTTTCCAGGTTTATCTTTAATCCAGTTTTCCGTGATTCTGTATTTTGTTCCTGCAGAATTATGCGCACTTCGTCGATTCTGTTACATATAATGACAATGTCGTCGGCAAATCTTAGGCGGGTGAGTCTTTCGACGTATATGTTTATTCCTTTCGTATTCCAGTTCAGATTTTTGAATGACGAACACCTTGTTTTATATTGAATATTAAGGGTTTTTCGTGGAGTTTTACCTATAAGACAATATTCGAAAAATGTTCTGTTGCGGATTTATATTGTTATGACATAATCGGTCCCAACTTCCTTTTACGGAAATTTTACATTAAAATCACAATTCTTATTTGGAATTGCAGCAAATTAATTTTAATTGTCAGAATGCATATGAATGAAAGAATTATTTTCAACATGATCGTTGTACGACAGGGCGCAATGTTCTTATACCAAAACTGTTCTGCCTAAAGCATAATACGTTGCAAAAAACATACTCCTACATTTTGGAACGAATGAGAAACATATAAATAACAAGCGCAATAACACATATGATAAATAACAGTTATCTATAGCACAGTTATTGATCCTGCTGTTTGGGTATAAAGCAGTACGCCATTTTATACTCGAAAACATAATTGTTATCCCTAAAACAGATTAAGTAGCGACCCTACAAACCAAGGGCGCCCAATATTAAAACAGAGGAGGGGAAAATGAAAAACAAGAAAGCAATAACACCTCAATAACACTAGTTATTCTCTAAGCAACATTCAACAACATATTAACTACTACTTTGTATTTTGTCTGCAAAATAAAGATATGCGATACATTTATTTTAGACACATAAAATATTTCAAGATTAAGTAATTAAAACTAATTTCGGAAACACTGTTGCTTTTTTGGCACAGCGTACCAGGTGCTCTAATTCGATCGACGCAGCCAACCGCGCCCAAGCAGTAGACACACATAGAGTAGCTGCCGCCAACGTATGCTGAAACTCGCGTCACCGCATAACTATGTCAAGTAGTAATGACAACAATTGGATATAACTGAATTCTAATTGATTCCCCGTAAAAGGCGTGCGCAACTGTCAAGAACATACATATATCTTGGTAATTGCGTATACCAACTTTTGACCTTAGCGGCGAGAATAAAAATTCATCAGCGTCAGTCGAAGTTGGAGGGAAACAAGTTTTAGGCTATAGCAGGCAGGAAACCGAGCCGGCTGCCAACGCGGCATGTATTGAATTAGCTAACAACTGATGGCCTTCGGATTCTGTTAACGTAGTCGTGTCTACATTTTTTATGACGAAGCTGGCGGAATTTCAGTAAACATGCAAGCTACAGTCGCGCAGCGCTACGTAATTATGACCGCGGCATTGAAATGGTAATTAAGTCGGTTGATTTTTAGGCACAATTAAATACCAAGGCCTCGTTAGGCAGTTGCGCGTTTAAATATGCATTAGTTTCAAAAATAATAGTTAATATCTATTTAACTTGTGTATTTATATATTTAAGTATGACTTAGTACTTAAATACATTAATGTAAGAGTAATGAAAAATAATAAACATTTTAGGCTAATGATAAAAAACGTTAATAATGAGATTTGATATATAAGAATTAAATATTACATGATTATTTTATAAATCGTTCATAGGTATAAATATTTATATACCAATAAAATCGCTTATCATGTCGTGATGAATGTCGTGACATAAGCAGTGGCGTAACTATACATATTATTATCATAAGCGAATGACAATTAAAATGTTTTAGATTTTGTTTATTAATTAAAATGAAATTATATACGGGGCCATTGCTAGCTTATAACTAGAGGACAATAAGAAAAGTCATTTAAAACAGTGTTTCTCAAACTTTTGGTCCGCGACCCCCTATTTCTACCTAAAAATTTCAAAGGACCCCTTGAAGGATGGGCATCTGTCATTCATTTTTATGTTCACTTTGAGAATCATTGAAGAATCATAATGTAATGAATTATAATCTAAAAACACAAAATAATGTTTATCCGCACGCGCTCTTGTTAGGAGATATTTAAGATCAGCGAATAAATAAATTATTAACGGAAACAGGTAATCAAAAATAAACAGCGACTCTATTCCTACGAAGATAAAGAACTACTACATAATGCGACAACAATAATAGGCAAAACCAGTCCGCGCTAGAAATAGTAACAACTAAAGATGTTGAAGCAATACTAGGTAGACGACTGAAAACGGCAAAGTGCCCGGTTCGTTTTTAACGTTGTTAAACACGAGCTACTGAAATACAGAGCACAGCCAATTTCAAAGCAATTGGCAGAGCAATAGGACATAGTACTGTCTACAATGAGAACACCACAGGATTGGAAAGAGCACGCTCTCGTATTCAATATACAAAAAAGAAGGAGAGACCATTCCAAACACTACAGATTAATCCCTGCTGCATATATCAATGATAACATTCACAACACATATTGCGGACATTATATCCGAGAAGACCCCTATACGAGAACAACAGGGCCGAAAAAATCAGTCAACCACAGGCGACATCTACGTGGTACGAGAAATCTCGGAGGAAGCGCTGGAATTTAAAAAACCCGCTTATCTCTGTTTCGTGGACCCGAGTCCGGCTTCCAGCCGTACAAAGAACACTCACTGATAAAAACCTACACCCCAAAATAATAGAGACAATAAAACAACTACACACAAATAACATAAATCAAACTGGGAGCAATGAATGGGGAGAAAAGATCCAAATCAGAACTGGGATACCGCAAGAAGATAGTTTAAGTTCATTATTGTTTAACCTCCTAATGGATAATCTAATAGAAGCTCTCGACCTAATACAACATAGCAAGAGACTGGGGCCTAGTGTGTGCCCCAGTCTCTTGCTATGTTGTGCTACCCACACGTCTCCAAGTTAATTGTAGACTCAGATGACAATGACTACTCAACGACTTGCAAAATGCCCAACTACACCTGGTTGGTTAGTCTTGAACAATACCAATGTCGATCAAATCTCGGAATTTCAATATTTAAGGATTCAGATAAGCGCATATGGAGACCTAAAAGCCAGGATTAGGAATCAAATTAACAAAGCATCCAGTATATCAGGAGCAATACGAAATGCTTTTTGAAGCGTTAACATAACAACAGCAATCACATCAAGAATTTGCAATGCATGCGTAATACCCATTCTAACATACTCAGCAAAAACAAGACCCGATACCGCAGAGACGAAACAAAGACTAAGGAGCATGGAGTGAACATATATCACACATGATATTTGATTGCCAAAATCGTGCGAGACGGCAAGACAAACACTACACGGCCGCTCGGTGGAAAGAGAGTTAGGCATCAATATCACGGGACGAATAGTTTAGACAAAGGAATTTTCTGATTCGAAGAATAAATCTATAAAAAATACAACAACAAATACATTAAATGTTTAAAAATATCTCGTTATACTTACAAGCATGGCATAACTACGATCTCGCTAAGATTTGATTAACAAGCGTGGTAACAAAAAATTCGTAAAAAAAAATAGCTAGGACCTGAGCTGTTATTGCCTACTGGACAGACCAAGCCTATCCCAGATAATGTAATAATAATAATAAATATAATTACTGTGGTAAACTCACTATCAAATATACTCTAGCAAATATCTGTATGACATATTATTCAATATTACAGCCCTACTTAACATTTCATTACATAACTTTTTGAATTATTTTTACTTTTTTAATAATTTTTAAAAAAGATGCAGAAATTTTTATTCCCAGCATATTATTATCGACACAAAATTTTATTAAATATCGATACAAATTTTAGCGCCGTTCTGCATAAACGAATTTGCGCGCGATGAAAATTAAATTAGACTAATAATACACAAATAACGCTTTATAATTTTTAAGTAATAATAATTAACAATTAATCTTCAACGATCAAACTATAGTCTGACCCCAGCTACGTAAAATATTTTAATAAAAATGGTTAATTTTTACTGTTTTTTTCGTATTGAATAACATATCTAGTAACATATCTAGTTTATAGTGTATGTTTTGATTTTGACCTACTATGGTAGTATCAATTACTATAATTGCAAATAATTCCTATTTAAAAAAATATATAAACACTCAATAAACCCCTCACTGACGAGGAAGTAGTGTGCAGGATTAAACATTTGAGATGGATTGTAAGCATTATGATAATTACTTGTTATCTTCACTAATCAATCAAATTCAAGCTCTAGTGGTAATGGAAATGGAAAAGTATTTGATTACGGCAAAATGTACTTGGGTACACAGAAAGTACAGCAAAAGTACTCGAGTGTAGTTTCCCAGATCAAAAGGCAATAAGTACAAATACAAGTACATTTAGAAAAAAGTACTCGTACCGAGTACTGAGTACCGAGTACAGCAAACGAGTATTAAGTACCGCCCAGCCCTGGCTAGGGCCGATCAAAAGCCTACATTTTGTGTATTTACCCCCGATAACAATACTTTCCAGCTGTATGCTGTAGTAATAATATGAGCATATTCTTCATTGGTATACTGCATTTTACACAAACACAACGAGCAGAGTAAAACCAAAATGTATGAAAGTGTCAAACGCAATATAACGTTTTAGTATAGAATAACAGCTTATTAATTTATTAGATTTCTAAACCCCGCGAAGAAGATTAAAGAAGAAAAGAAGCTTATTTCATGCTTTCAGTTTAGAATACCATGCTGTATATTTATATTAAATTTCATGTTTGTCCTCTAATTATAAATCACCCTATAAATCAGTACCGCTACCCGCTCGCGCAGCGTATTCCGCCACTGTTGGTGGAAATACTTTCTTATAGAGATTAGTCATAAAAGCTAAAGAATATCGCCAAAGCAAAAACAACCATCTGGTTAATATTTCAGGTGAGAACGGTCGCGTTTGAACTCATAAAGTGGTTTTATACAAAAGGTTTCTTCTACCTGCGGTCGTCTTTGTCCATTCAACCGCACCTGCATGTAAGCAGGTGTAATTACACTTATTTATAGGATATTACTTTATGGTAAAAGTATTGGTCAAGTATTTTACTCGTTAATCCATTATACGTCATATCTCGAAGATATATGTAAAGTATTATATTCATAAAATTATACATAAACAGGATGTGTATATATTGGCGAAGGAATTTCAGGTAGCGATGTTGGTCATCAAATTCGAACATCTTAATACAAAAATATCTGTACAATTTAAAACAATTTCTGAAAAAGGAATGTGTATGGTCTTCAATGGGAACTCTATGTTGCTGGAAATTTGTCAAGGGAAACTCCCACCTATTCTAATCGCCTAAAATATAAAATATACATTTGCTGCTGCGCAAAAAAATGCAAATGAAAACAAAAACTTAAAAAGTGATCATTACAAAATTATTAACAGCGGAATTCAGTTCACTGAGCGACCATCAGAATAATTTAGTTTATAAAATCAGCTTGGAACTTTGATCGGTCGGTTCCTTTGTACCGTATACTGGTAAAAGCTTTAGATGTTGTGCCTAAATTTTACCTAATCCATTAGGGCTAATGTATATTTTACTAATTCAGCCATTAGCATGTGTAGGTTTATTTGATTTATTTTAAATATCAACACGATGTTTATTATTGAGCCGTATTTTAAATAATAGACTAAACTTTAATTATAACTAAAAAAACAACGGGTTGACATATCAATTTGGCATATATATTGTAGCTTAGACAATGCCGTATTCGGAAAATAACTTCTTCAAATATCAAGCTAGATCTATAAAGGTGGAATTCACATTAATGTTTAAAAACAAATATCATCCCGTATGTATGAATATGTCAATTAGTACAGAGTAGAAATGAATTGTTGAACGTTAACTAACATTTATAAACGCTCGCTATACAGGATGTTCTATAACAGGGATGGCGAACCTATAGCACGCGGGCCATAAGTGGCACGTATGGTAAAAATGTTGAGATGTGTTCAATGTCTTCGTTATTCGAAAAAAGCTCAAGCAATTAAATACAAAAATATCCACTCAACATTTTGCCAATAATATGTTAAATAAAATGTTCTATGATTTTGCAAAACACGTTCAATTATTTAAAATTATTTTGTTGAGCTTTGAGCCTAAAAAGACTTGCCATCCCTGTTCTATAACATGTTTGAAAAAATATAACGTATCCGTACATATGATTTCATTTGCCTTTTCCATAAGGTGTTTTTTGCATGCAAGTTATAGAAGTCCCTGATAGCTTGGCGTCAGACGTGTTTATCTATTGTTGTGAAATTCTGGCGGAATTAGTATTGGAATTTTTAAATAAATACAAAGACTACGAGTGAAAATAAGAAATTAAAAGAGGAAAATTCGAACCTGAGTGAGACGACACTCGTTTTACCAGAAATTTCTCATTTCAGAGCTACAAGAGCAACAATAAGAACTATCTAATGTTATGGTGTATAATGTCTCCGGATTTGATAAAGAGGATGCAAAAAGCAAACAAGAAGAAGATAAAGAAATATTTTTATACATCATTACAGAAGAGTTACAATTAAATAGCTTTAACAATTTTAACATACGATATAGTAGTTATTTATTTAGTCTAAGCCAATTTATATAAATTTCTCAATTATTTACAAAAAAACAAAAATCATAAAGGGCCGCCTGCTTTCGCCCCATGAGAACAAAGTAAAGATATAAATTAATTTTACACAATAAATTGATACAAATTTAGACATTAGAACTTCTAACGTAAGCTAGGATTAATTTACATAAATTATAGTATATTTTCTATATAGACCGGGTGCTTATTATGCGTCCTTTTTTGCTGACTGCTTTCATATATTCTAATCCTCTTCCATTCCTCATGCAATACTACCTCACTACATTTACTACTTTCTTTCATTTCTAGACGTTCATGCAGTAGGTGATCTCTCTTTACATCCAATCCTCGTATTGACATCACCCCCTGTTATTAACATTCTTCTCCCACTTTTATATGTTATGCGAAATATTTTTCTTGTATTGGAGATATTCTAGTTATATGTCGTTGCTATTCTCCATCCCTGTCTCCAATCTTTACTTTTCCTTCCATTATGACTACTTTTACGTGCCTATCTTCCTCCAAGTTAATATTGAGACCGGTTAGTGCTTTAACATTATGTGTGTAGGCAATAAATTGGTGAAACCGTGTCCTATGAAACTATATTTGCTAGCACAAAATATCCTTTGCTAAAGAGTCAAATGTCATTTTTAGGTTTTTCGATTAATCTCGGAAATTGGTTTTCGAGAGACGTTATATAAGAAAATCGATAATTTTCGAAAAAAATAATTGTTGCCTCACTTTTTGTCAAACATTTGCTTCTAGTGGCTCCCACGATCGTTTCTCAGAAAAATTGTCACAAACAAAGTTGTAGAGCATTAAATTTGATTCAATTTTATATGAGTGTGTGATAATTAAAGTGAAAGTCACATTTAAATTGTTTTGATACGGAGAAGAGTTTGCGTTTGGTATTTTTGTAAATTGACATGCGCAGTTACAGACTTGAAATCAATTTATTCATAAATAACAATGTAACTGATTTACATAAATACCAAACGCAAACTCTTCTCCGTATCAAAACAATTTAAATGTGACTTACGCCACTTTCATTCTCACAGACTATATATTATACTTTTGCTGCTTTATTTTCAACTGGATAAAAAGTTCATCTTTTATTTATAATTACAACTTAAAATATTTTAACAATACCTTGTATATACATTTATACAACGCTCTAATATATCAACCACAATATTCAGCTACAGGAAAACTTTGAAATTCCATACAGTACTATATATATATATAGCTACGATCACGAACATCTTACGTTATTCAGCTTATAACGCATCAAAGTTTGAACTAAATCCAGTAGGTTCAGGTATTTCCTTGCATAATAAGCTCCACCCAAAATCATACTTATAGTCGAAACTTTTTCATAATAGAGCTTAATTCGATATTAGCACCCAATTGTTACTACTCTGTTAAGGAATACCAGGGGAATACGTTGATGGTAGCTGACTAAATTTTAATATTTTATTGTATGGATTTAAAATTTTAGTAACGTGTATGAAGTATATATACGAGGGGTATTTTATATTATCTACCTAGCTATGAAAACAAGGACAATTAAAATATTAATTTTCAATATAAGAACCATTAACGGTAATACACTTACGTCAACGTTTTTCTAATAACGATATGCCCTGGAAAACAATTATTTTGATAATTCTTCAAAATATGACAGATAATTACGTCTTCACTTTCTTGGGTGGTGGAGAGCCCTTATGAACTTATTGCATGGACTCTTGTTGCGTGGCAGCATACCAGTGGTGTACCCAGGACTCATCTACAGTATATCCCCATAGTTTCTAGGCTACTGCCTTTCGATAACAATTTCAGGACAAGTTAAAAATCACTCATTTTCGTCTATTTAAATAATATAAAAATGACAAATGTTAATTGATAGGAACCAAACTTGGAGATGACACTATAAAATATCGCAGACACTTAACTTTAAATTGTTTTCATAGCTAGGTAGATAATTTAATAAATTTCCCATGTAGGTTTTTAATTTGTAGATGTATGTTTTAGTTGCAAGTGTAAGTTTTAAAGGTTGTAAATGCTGTAATTGTATGCAGCTTCAGAAAAATAAATATATACTATTATATTCTTCAAATAGTTTAATTACCACTCTCATGATTATCTCATGCTTGTTCTTCCTCCATTCCTAAGCATAACATTCAGCATCCTCTATAAATGTTCTTCGTTATGTTAAAAATGTTTTCTTTGTTTCAGCTAATTTCATTATTCCAATTTTTGTTTTACATTTCTTCTACTATTTCATCTTTTTCCCCCATTTTCCCCATATACGCATTCATAATTTTCCTCTTATTTCATTACCGTCCCTTGTCTATCATTTTTGTCTTCGTAAATCAGCCCTTTGGAAATTACCTTTCACAGTTTACTAGAGGTTTTCTGTGAAGTTCAGGGAAATGCCGGATGATTAAACTTCTCTTAGCTTTAAAACGCGCATTAGTGATACTTTTTTCATTGTAATGCATTACTGCAAATAAATAAGGAGCTGTATTAAAAAAAACACACACACAACGTAACCCCGACGATGAACAAGGATGACGACGTCATTTTCGTCGTCTAAAAATGATTTGTGTATATTTAAACTATTTAAATTACATCTTAGTTAATTATTTTTAATTATTAAAATAAACAATTATCTATTTAGTTAGATTAAATTGAAAACTATCAAATTAAAAAAACACACAATCTAGTAGTACTATTATATTTAAACTTATTGAGAATTTATATTGGCATGTTTCTATATAAAAGACATCCCAAATGAGGGCGCCGCATGAAAATGTGTTCCTCGTCGTAGAAAGGCCATGCCAGACGCAATGTGCGCGGGCTTATTGGAGCCAACGAGTTATTTAATTTTAAATCGCTTATTTGGGACACCAGTCCGGCTAATTGGGGCAGCAAAATAAAAATCATTATATGCAACCCAATTATATAGTTTCTATAAACAATTGTTTGAATAGCGTATTATCTACCGAACATCACATCTGTTTGCTGCTGGCACGGCGCCGGTGTTTCTGCCGCTGATCGTCGGGTATTCACGGGTAGATATCGTTAGGCGTGGTGGAGTCAACGTACATTCAGTAACCGCCCGTATGCGACGTATCTGTAGACTCGCCTTTCCACCATTCTATACAAAATAACCCTTGGCAAGATGCCAAGAAATGATTTGACAATTTCAAGTAAAATTGCTTTGCTAGATAAAATTAAAAACCAGCCACCTAACACAAGTCAACGTCGACTCGCTGATTTATTTGGTGTGCCAAAATCTACCATATCGCGTATCATACAGCAAGAAAATCAGCTTCGTCACGATTGGGCGTCAAGTGGTGAAGGACAAGCAGGAACATCCAAAAGAAAACGTGATGGGAAAGATCCAGACGTTGAGGATGCTCTAGATCAATGGTTTTCTATAGTTATTGGACGAGGTGTAAGTATCAGCGGACCAGTATTGAAGGCGAAGTCAGAAGAGTTCGCTAAAATGTTGGGTCACAACGATTTTAAAGCAACTGATGGTTGGCTGTCTCGATGGAAAGCAAGACGCAACATCACATTTAAAAAAGCAGTCGTTGAAAGGGGCGTTGTTGAAATAGCAAGCAGCGAACAATCGAGTAGTAATACGAAACAGCCTACTTTCCTAAATAATTTTCATGCAGATGATATTTACAGTGCCCATGAAACTGGGCTCTATTATCGTGCAACGCCAGACGGTTCCTTATGTTATAGAAACAATACACTATCAGAATCTAAAACTGCAATGAACCGCATTACTGTATTATGCTGTGCAAATATGTCAGGTTCTGACAAACGAAAGCTGCTGATCATAGGAAAACGTTCTAAGCCACGATGCTTTCATGGAATGAGAATGGAGGGTTTACCGGTGGACTACCATGCTAACAAATATGCATGGATGACTTCTCAAATTTTTCGGAATTGGCTTACGAGTTGGGATTTAGAATTACAACATAAACAAAGAAAAATCTTGCTGATTATTAATGAATGTTCTGCGCACCCTCATTTAGATAACCTAATAAACATACAGCTGGATTTTTTACTGCCCAACACCACATCATATATGCAGCCAATGGACATGGGAATCATTCAAAATTTGAAAATGCTGTACCGAGGAAAATTGGTTAATTACATACTGGAATCTATTCAAGACAATGTATTATCAATCTCCTCAACAGCTAAAGAGATTAGTGCAAAAATTAACCTTTTGCAAGCAATGCAATTTGTTTCCGATAGTTGGCGAGAAGTTAAAACTAATACCATACGGAATTGCTTTGCGATTTATGGTTTAAAACCTTTACTAATTCCAGAAAATTCAAGTGACATGGAAACTGAGGACATTTCACAAATGCTTAATTATCAGGAATTTTTAACTATAGATGACAATTTACAATGTTACGAAGATACTAATGATTGCGAGGACGCAATTGTTGAAAATATCAAAGCAAAACATATAAAATTAGAGGAATATGACGACAGTGATAACGACAGTGACGATGCGAATCCTGCGGCTGTGACTAGCCAGGAGGCTACCAAATTTATAGCCGGTTTACAGCGTTATTTCATGCAGGTAGGTAATGACGGGAGTCCTGCGTCCGCGTTGAATATCTGTGCGGATTTTGTTCAGTTACAATATTGTAAAGAAAAACGACAGGCTACGCTTGATGCATTCTTGCAAAATTAAATTTTACTTGTATGGCGTTTCCCCTGATTACTGGGTATATTTTCGTGTTGCGTAGGGCTATATGAATATTAAGTCTTCTAGGGTTGTCAGTAATGCAAATAGCATTTGTTAGAATTACCAAATTAATGTTCATTTAATTATTTGCAGTATTACACCCAACAAACTAAAGCCTACAAAACGGTTTGGCTTAAATGAAATAAATAAATGTAATAATTTATATTGTATTTGTAAAATTACTAAAATTGATACAAATAATTATATACAGGGTTAGCTTTAAAATCTGATGAGATTTGTAATCAATATCTTGCCCTTCGTTTTAAGTACATTGAATTATTTTTCTTCTTCTACAAATTGTATAATAACTGATGAATATAGTGAAATAAAGACTTTTATTATTATATATCTTGGAATCGTATATCACCGCACCTAATTAGAATAATAAATAATTTAATTTAAAGAAATATTTTTAATTAATAAGAAATTATTAACGATATTTTACATTCCTTTTCTGAATAGTTCAACATTTGTTTGTTATTTTTGTTACAGAAAAATAGACCTTGGGACTGAATTGTAATTATTATTCAAATAAAAGAAAAGTGTTGGTATAGATATAAAATGTCTACTGTTATACAGGCCATAAGCTTTTAAGTTAGTTTTAACCTTACTATAAAATGTTTTTCTTAATAAAATATACCGATCAACCCAGCTCAGTTGTTAGAGACGTCGTCCGCCTCGTACTGAACGAAAGTTTAAACCCCGTTGTGGGCGAAATTTCGCTAATAACGTTTCACAGTTTTTGCAGAGGAACCTCACCATGTAATTACACTTCTCTGAGCTTCTGCCTTTGCCAGCAGAAAAGCTCGGGTTATAAAAATAGAAGTTATCTTTTATACCGAACAATATTCAGATACAGTTAGTTTTCCCTTGGTATTCTTTATGAAAACAATCAAAAACGACTGATTTTCGAAGTGAAATTCAGATAACACTGATAATTAGGTGGATTGGGGAATTATCAAATGCTACTCTACTACAATTTATTATTACTTTATCATAGGAAGTATGGACAAAGTATTGTAAAGTAAAAGAACACGCTTATCGAAAGTGGTGTAAGTCAATTAATTTTTGTCGAATTTCCTAGTGCACTATTTATTTTTATTTTCAATGAAAATCGGTGTTTAACATCTGACAACTCGAGTTGTAGCCGGCATAAAATGAGCATCTCAGTATTATTTCCAGATTATTCATGACTTTCAATACTACCTGAACATATTAAATAAATACCGCAATTTCATCGATAACAGGCTCTAATCGCATGGATGAATTGCTTCAATATATTCTCTTACAATTGGATAAAAGACATATTATTATTATTATTATTATTTTAATATAATAAGTTTCTTTATTTGTTGTCAATATAAATAACATAAGTATAATTATAAAGACAGTGATATTAAAATTATATTTACATCTAAAGTATTAAAAAAATATCGGGCACCACACGACTTTCCGAATAACATTGATATTTTGACACGTTTCACATTTTCTCCCTTTTTCTCACAGTTCCTCAAATATTTTCCTATTTGCCAACATTTTCCCACATTTTTCAGCAGTTTCACATTATCTCACACTTTGCCACGTTTTCCACATTTTCTTACATGTTTCCACATTTTCATTTTCATTACTGCATTTAACATTTAACCATTTTTCGCATTAACAACCATGCATTATTCTAATTGATCAAAATTGTGTCATTATTATCTAATCAGCTGATCAACTATAACAAAGATCAGCTGTTTACCCAGTAGTTTCACGGAAACCGTTGAAACCATTTGAATCGCGAATTATGATTACATTTTGAGCAAAACTATATTAGGATTTTTATCTAAAACTATCATCCTCATGTGTCATTTAACTCGATTTTCCAACGTTCGTAGGACCTAAGAAATAAAATTAAACAATGTCTATTGTCTCCTCGTAATACAAACTATATATATATATATATATATATATATATATATATATATATATATATATAATTTGGATTTGATTTGATTTTTACTTCTTTATCGCAGCAATGGTAAATATTTTATAACAATACAGACTGACAGACTTTGGAATTACAAAATGATACCAATAAAGAGTTTTCATGAATTTTATTTTATAAGAATCTCGATATTCCTCCCGCCATCTAGAATCTAGACCATATTTTCAATTACATAACTATCAGTATTTATCAAAAAAGACCTTTATTTGGCATAACCCCTCTAAAATACAAAGTTCCCCCAATAAACAATGCTCATAACAAAAAACAATACATAAAAATAAAAATAAAAAGTAACAATATATATATAACTTTTACAATTTATCACGTAACTGGTTTGTCTATTGTTGTTTTAAGGTAAACTTATATTTATATTATTTATTTGGTCTATTTAATACAATAAGCTTAAGTTTGTTTTTATAGGGAACATTTTGATTTTATTTCTCTTCACTTTATCGGCTGTACCGCCAGTACATTTTTTATAACAATATTATGATAGACTTTTCTTTGGAATTAAAAGCCCTTATAATTAAAAGAACACGCTTTCTATCGCGAATTAAAATTTACGCTTTAAGTTTCAAAAATTTCCCAAGGCCAAGCTTTTCTGGTTCAAGTTAATACAATCTCGATATTTTCCCCACCATCAAATATATTACTATGTTTCCAATGAAATGACATGAGTGTTGGTGCCAGGCCAATTCTAGGGCGGCCCCAATTTTGACGCAACGAAAAGTTTATGCATTGTTACTGATTTCTTGCACTTGTATTGTATTAAGATTATTTATTTGTTTCGAAATTGTCTATCCAACAGACTTAGAGTATTTATTTTATTTTTCTTCACTTCTTCGTCTTCATGGCAGCAACGGTACACATATAACAATATTTTTGTGAACTTTTCATTGGAATTAAAAGTAATAAACTTTTCCAACTTTCAAAAAGTTGCCAATTCCGATATTTTTCCCGCCATTTAGACTATATTTCAAATCAAACGATATGAGTTTTAGTGGCAGCCTGGCTGGGACGGCCCCAATTTTGACGAAAATACTAAGATATTTACATTTCTTTTAAAATGATATTCCATGTTTATAATGTTATGTTAAGCATATATTCGTCAAATTTACACATGATGTCAAAAGTATGATCAGATTATGTTATAAAAGATTTTAAACTGGTACGAATGATATAACTAACCCCTAGGAGGAAAGTTAAACGCCATCTGGTGGCACCACATTAATTAGCAATGCACACCCACATGGTAATAACCGTCAACATGCTCATCTATATAACCACTCGAGATATTGTGTGAATTCATCCTCACTAGCTGAGCTACACTGATGAGATCTAATAAGATGGAAGAGATCTTATTCTTCGTTTAACTTTCCTCATAGGGGTTTAGTTGTATTAATATAACAGGCATTTTTAACAAGCGATTGAGACCTTAGTCTATTTATTTTGGTGCCGCCAGATGGCGTTTAACTTTCCTCTTCGAGGGTAAGTTGTACTATTTTTGTATATAACTACTCGAGATATTGTGTGAATTCATCCTCACTATCTGAGCTACACTGACGAGATCTAATAAGATCGAAATCTAGATATGTAGATTGCTAAGAGGTGGATTCACACTTATATATGTAATAGAAAATATTTTAAACTCATACGTACCTATCATCAAATTAATTTTTAACGAATTATTTATGTTTGTACTATATGAAGTATGGATAAACTATTGTGATCGAGTAAAAAAACAATGTTCTAATTCTTCCTGAACGTTTCTTTTGTTTGAAAAATATCTATTAAGTGTTATTTGAAATATTTACATATTTACGATTAAAACATACAAAATTGTATTTTCAAGAATTACTGACTTTGGTATTAAATATCATGAAAATAATCATCATCTTAATTTTCTAGTATGACTTAAGTCCACTGATTATTTTAAGATCATCTCTGAAAAATGCCTATCCGTGTACCCGTTTCCTCTAGAAACTACTGTATATTTTCAAACTAAATTTTGCATGTGGCTATTAGCTCAGGATTAGGACTAGGATTTGGTGAAAATCGGTCGGAGGAAAACCCAAATTTAAAACCGCGAGTTTCCCATTTAAAGTTTTTGAATCAGGGTATAGGTAATCGTCATTTTGCTTCAACTTTGCAAAATCTAGTAGGTTTTTTTCAGACCATAGGCGGTGAACGTCATTTCGTTTCAACCATAATATTACTCAAAAATTTGTTTTAATTGTTCGGTTCGGTTCGATTCAATTCAATTTGATTTCGTTTAATTCAGTTCGACTCAGTTATTATATTTTCATTTCATTATCATTCTTATAATCTCATCCTTCATTTTCATATAATATACATTCAACATGTGACCTTTTTGGTTAATTCCTCGCGCGATTTACGCATGGTATAGTTGGTATAGTCACAGCTGATGGCGCAATTGTTCACAGCGCGCGTTCGTTGTTTGGAGCCATATCAATAGGAAATATTTTTTTCATGTTTTTGTCTCTGTTAGTGGTTTTGCTCAAATTTTGACGAGATCATCCCAGCTCGCTTTCTCAGCCGATTTGGTCCCGATTCATTCAACGGTTTTCATGCAATTTTGTTCACATATATACATACATACGCATAAACACACAAACAGGCATTTTTCAAAAACAGTCTATTTCGACTAGAAGAGTAAAAAATAGCAATTGTTGCTATAACAATACCTTCCTTATAAAGCTTCCGAACACAGCACATTCGGAAAGATTCTTCTGCCCTAAATATTTACTAAATGACCAAAAACAAAATGGTATTATCAGCGGTGTGTGAATGATGTTAATGTTAAGAAATTTTCGTTGATGGAAAGAAACGATTTTCTAAATTATAATAAAAAGGAAATAAAGTCATTGTTACACTCTATTATGTTGGAACAAATAAAAATTGCGTTCTGTAAACAGAAATCAAGAAGATAAGTAATTTGAACTTTAGCTGCTCATATCCAAAGAGCCGTTTGTCGGGCTTGACAATCTCTACAATTTGAATCATCCTTCTAACCCTAATAAGAAAACTGTTATGGTCGAAATACGGTGAAAAGGCTTAAAAATAACATTTTTACTAAAACTTCTATCTTTTATAGGGCTATCAGCCGTGAGACTTTTCCGCCGGTCAAGAAGCTCATAGGAGTTTAATCACCCGGTATTTACCTTAACTTCACAGAAAACCTCTGAAAAACTGTGAAAGGTGATTCGCGAAAATTCTCTCCCCGCTGGGGATCGAACTTAGGCTCCCCAATGCTCAGTACGAGGCGGACGACGCCTCTAACCACTCGGCCACTGAGCTGGGTCATTTTTACTATTTTCCGAGAAAACGGTAAGAGATAGAGGAAATCATGCAAAGGGCCGTTTGTCGGACTTGAAATTCTCTATAAATTTGCAATTTTAATCGCCCTTCTAGCTTTAAAAATATAAGAGTTACGGCAGAAAAAAACGTCTAAAGGTTCAAGAACAAATTTTTCACAAACATCCGGGAACACAGTAAGAGATAGTGGAAAACATCCAACGCCGTTTTTAGGGCTTGAAATTCTCTAAACTTCACGATTTGAATCATCCTTGAGCTTTAAAAAGACAAAAGTTGGACCAAAAAAACCAAAACGCCCAAAGATCGCTATATTTTTCTTAAAATTTGATTTTATTTGTTTCGATTCGAATCGGTTCAATTCGTCATTCTCGCCATTTTCATCATACTCGCCCTCATCCATTTTTATTTTCATATACATTTAATAAGCGACCATTTTCGTTAATTCCGTACGCGATATACGTATGGTACAGTCACCGCTGATGACGCAGTTGTTAACTGCCCGAATTCATTGTTAGTGGTCTAATTTTGACCAAATTTCCACGGGATCACCCCATCTCGCTTTCTCGATTTCCAAATTTGATTTCGGGACCAAGGTTACAAAATTACAAAATAACAAAGTTAGAAAGATTCAGAAGCAAAGAATGTTTTTGCTAGATATTAGATTTTGCTCAAATTTTCACGAGATCACCTCAGCTCGAGTTTGCAGCCGATTTCCAAATTTGGTCGAGATCAATAGGACCGTTTTCCCGGAATTTTGTTCACAGACGACGGACTGACGGGCACACACAGTCATTTTACAAAATGTCTATTTCGACTATAGATTGATAGATATATTCATTGATATCAATATGCTATATAGCAAGTCATTACATAGATTAATTAAACTATAATATGGCATCCAATTACAATTACAAACAATAAGATAAGATAGTTGAGGTATATAGTTATAAGATACATGGAGAGTACACATTATAATTTACAGTAATAAATACAAACTGGGAAACACACTCATTAAAACAGTGTGCTACGCTGACGACGCCGTACTAATCGCAGAATCAGAAGACGGTTTACAATGGCTACTGAACACGTTCAGAAAGGAGTGTGAAACAATAAATATGACAATAGCCACAGCTAAAACCAAAAGCCTAGTCATTGCAAAGAATCCAATCAGATGCAAGCTAGCCGTGAAGAACATCATCATTGAGCAAGTCTCAGAATTCCAGTACCTGGGAATAACTATAAATTCCTACGGAGACCTAAAAACCAGTGTCTTAAACCAGGTAAGAGGAGCGTCCAGAATATCAGGAGCACTGCGAAATCCTGTCTGGAAGAATAAAAACATAACAACTGAGAGCAAAGTAAGGATTTACAAAGCATGCGTGAGACCCATTCTTACTTACTCCGCTGAAACCAGAGCCGATACGGCAGAGACAAAACGTCGATTAAGATGTGCAGAAATGAATACCCTCAGATCCATCACTGGCTATTCACTTGCAGATCGAAAAACCAACAAGGGAATACGGGAACAATGCAACACACCGGACATTATAAGATGGGTGCGGAGCAGAAGAAGACAGTGGAACGAGCACGTAACACGCATGCAGGACGATAGAATCGCCAAGATAGTCCGAGACGGTAAAACATACACCAAACGCCCTCTCGGCAGGCCACCGAAGAGGTGGAAGGACAGCTGGTCGTCGATATCACAGGAGCTGGACCCGGGATAAGAGTTTGGTCAAAACAAGCCACATGGCTTCCGAAAAGAAGAAGAAGAAGAAGAAGTAATAAATAATAACTTTAAAGTACCTAATTAACATTGCAACATATTGAAATCGTAATATTGAATAAAAGTATAAATACATTGATTAATTATAATTAGTATATAATTCATTTACAAATACTCCAGTACGGAGTGAGTTGCAGAAAACGGTAAAAACTAAATATCCAAACTGCCAGGAGAATTATTTAATATTGACAAAGATTTAAGAACGATAGCAATCACATAATCATACCAATAATAATGTGTGTTTGCTACTATAGTTAAGTATAATTGATATATGTAAGTGTAATTATTTAATAAAAAATACGGAAGAGCTGAAACGCTGAGTGCTATTTTAGGTAACTAGAATTTTATATATTCTGCTTTTTTATGTTTCTATTCGTTTTTTCACGTTTTAGTGAATAATTATTGAATTCGTATGTGCTAGGACGTGAATTCATGTTTTTTACGTTATGTGATAATTTGGTAATTCGCAGACCGCCACCGTATGCGCCACCTTTCACCCTTCACTTGTCAATACAATTCTGCGGTACTAATAAGTTGAGATTTGTGTGGTTTGACAGGGTCCTCTAAAACCTTAAAGGCTCCGAAAAGACGTAAAGTACATCTGTTTCCAATTAGAATAACTATGTTGTCTTTATCGCATGTTTCTAACGCCTGATTAGTGAATTTTATATAGAATTTAATGATGGTCGCTCCTACCACTCGGGCAAAATACGCTAGTATAATAAACTATTAAAAACTGATTAATTTTGAACATTAAAAATGTAGGAAACTTTATAGACAGATAATAAAACTGTAAAAAACAGCTCATGGAATTAGACATAAATAAATTCATTGCACGGAATAATAACGGAATCCTGATAATAAATGTATACTCATAAATCTACCGACTATAAATTTTAGAATGTAAACAACATTTACGACTTAATGGTATCAGTATAACTACAGCTTAATTACCGCTGCCTAAGTTTCGAAAGCGCGATTGCCTATTATATTAGTTCTATACCAATGCGCATAAAATATTAATTCGTTGCGCGACGAATGCCAAGTGGGGTTGAAAAGAGAGGCTAAACCGCAGGAAACGGATTTCGAAATAAAGAACAACTTTGTAGTTCCAGCAAGACCGGTTTTCACTGAATTAGAAAAGAGGGGCGGCGTGACAAGTCCCTGTGCGATCTGACAGTCTTGGGCGGGGGGCCCTATTTCTGACCTTGGAACGGTCACGGATCGATAAGACCATAGCACTGTCGCATGACATCACCAAGCACTCAGCAAGTTATAGCACCAGCGCGAGAGAGCGTCGACCAAACTCGAGTTCCCCTCGGAGCAACATGAACTTTTCACCGGCCGCCTCTCGCCGCGCCACCCCCCGTGCGGCCCCACACTTGTAAGCATGCCATGACCATAATTTAGCTAGAGAGAATTACCACATGAAACGAGGACGAGGAAAACAGTATTGGCATTGCGCGCACCGAACTTAACTAGAGATAGCGTTTCTCGTGAGGCACCCTGAAAACATGAGTACCAGATAAACACAGCCCGGCCGGAATTTATAATTCAAACAGACACGGACGCCGCGTCGAGTTTCTCTTTTTATCTTTCACCAAACAACTGAACTCAATTAGAAGATACATCTAGAACGAAGTTGATATAATTTGTTTTTTATAATTTTTACCAAAAGCAAACACGTGTATTAATTTACGTAATAAATTAACGCATTATTATTCTAACATACAAATATTCAAGCATAAACAAGTTTATTAGCATTATCGTTTTAAAAATGGTATAATCTTAATTCGTGACGTAGCACTTCATTATTAAAAAATATAATATAAGCAAATGAGCAATAAAGTTAACAACAAACATAAACAAACATATTATTACTTTTACTGTAAAATTGCATTACAATTACCGCGATAATGTTAATGTTTATTATTTCCCTAGGGCTCTAGGCAATAATCTGGTGCGCAGTAACCAAGCGCACGACTATATAATCCCCGCCTATATTTTAGTTCATGTATAACGGATTTTTTGTGTTTGCGAATTTTATTTATATAATATTTGTATAAAAACATCCTTCATGTCATTACGAATATTATAAAAACAGATTCGAAAATATTTGTAGTCGATCTTTTACATATTTTTAGGTCCTGGAGCATTTGTAAAATTGTTGTCCGAGTTGTTGCCTTCTTGTAGAACTCGGAAATATGTTTAATTTCTGTGTTCAAATCATAGGATCAGAGCCGAGAGTCGCTCACTGATTCAAATGATTTTAATTGATAAAAATGGAATATTAGAAACCATTTTAACCTTCCGTCTGGCGCATTTGATCTCTCAAGCACAGGGCATATTTATTATGCTGTCTAGGTTCGATTTGTTTGAAACATGCAGTTTTTATTGTAATCCATGTTCAGCTATGGCCTCTTATGATGTTGTATAATAGTTTTGAAAAAAAATATTATATATTTTGATAAAATTATTGGTATAATTAATTAGCCGTGGCCTTTCCCTGTTAAAATAATATTGGCCCGTCCCTGTTAAAATAATATTGCGCCTGACGGAAGGTTAAGCAAGCAAGCAAGCTGATTTTATATGTGTGGACAACCTAAACATAAATTATATATGGAATTACCTATAATTGGAAATTTTATCATACAATTATATTAAAGTTTCAATCACCATCATGTATTTCCTATAATTAATATTCATTTGACATACATTATTATATAAATTAATCTGTATTTAACATTCGCGAGCAAATTTCCCTGACGATATGAAGACGATAAATTTACAGAAATAAAAATGTAATAAATCCCAATAATACACATGAGAATAGAAAACACATGAGATTAGAATTCATATCCCTCAGTTTTATAGATTCCAATTTATCACTAAGTCAGATGATTAAATTTATAGAATCATCCATCTCTACTTTTTAACACTAAATTGAAAAATACGTAGAGCAAATTGAATAAAATAATTTGTTTTTAAAGTACTAATATGTAGGGATTGCAAAACCGAGATGGAACAAATTTATCGGTACTTGAGTCATGGAGAAATATCTGTATTTTGGTATCATACAATTGTTTTCATTTTGAATCATAATATTTATATATTTTATGTGAATGAAGCATTAGATGCACAACGGTTGTATTTTGTAAAAATTGCCCGCATCTTTTTTGATCGGTTATTATATTGTACGGAATCCAAAACAATTTTTTCTGTCGGCTAAATGTTAATAAAAAAACTTATGTATGCATGTCATACTAATGCCCAGGGATGCCTCAATATGTGGATAGGTCATATGACGGTCTTGCATTATCAGTTCGTAGACAGCATCAATGTTTTCTGGCACAACAACCGATTTTTGGCCACTTTATTTAAATTCGTCCCCGAGCGAAGTACGGCCACGTTTGAATTCACTTCACGCTTTCGTCTGTCGTTCCGGACCTGTCCTGGGCTGGTCTTTGCTGGCTTAGAACAGCCCCCGAACAATAAACGAATGCGGCTATTGTGGCCTTGGATGGTGCTTCACCAAAAGTTGTAGTAAGTAGTTCGGGACACTACTGTTGAGATCATCCACGTCGAAAATCGTACAAATCATCGCACGAAAATGATCACGATTCAAATCCATTTTTGGCTAAGGTACAATTTTCAATTCACTGCTAACAATACAAATTCGGGATTCAAACGTTAACGGTTTTCTTCAAAGTAGTAGGTAAACAGCTGATCGTTATTATTGTTTGGTCAGCTGATTGCATTAAAATCATATGATTTCAGTCACTTCTACAATAATGCGCGATTGTTAATGTACTTTTAAGGTATAAATAGTATATAACCTTGGCTCTATAGTCATGTAGAAGATGAAAAAACAAATGTTATCCAAACAAATTCTCTACTAAATGTAGTTCATTTCGTGCCACCAGATGGAATATCAGCCGGCTTGAATCGCCAATAGCGTCTCTATGACAAAACGTTCTGATTACGTATTCTGTCAAAAATGTCAAACTTTGGGATAGCGCAAACGGGTCGCACCCGTCGCACCTAGCAACACTGTTGCCAATTCTCAATACATAGGTATTCGTCATCATTATGAAATATATTTATAGATTTTACCGCTACTATAGAGAATAGTTAAATAACACAGTAGTCAAGTTAACGTGAATATACGAATAGCATGTTTATGTAATCAGGATCCTATTTGTAATCTAAACTAAAAATATACCACTGCTCTGATTGTAAAAAGTATAGCTATCTACGAAGTAATTTTTTACGACTTAATCATAAATGATATAAGCATGAGTAATGAGATTATAACAATTATAAACCTATAGTCAGAAAATACCATTATAGATAATATACTTAATCACTATATGTCAAGTTGACAGCAATGTTATCTAAAATTGAATCGTACACATTAATTTCAAACAATCGATTTAAGTTTGGTGTATTATATAGGCCATATAAATCTGTATCATACCGTTGAGTGAAGAATCATGATTCCGCACTCAACGAGTCATACATAGTTATGTTCTTGGAGGGAACTAGTTAGTTTATAGCTTACTGAAAAAAAAGAAGAAAATTATCACTGCAAATCTTCTAAAATCATGAAATTATTTCTAAACATATTACGTATAGATTTTTTTTTAGAAAATCAAATTTTATATTCGTATTCTATGTACCAAAATAAATGTCATATGAGTATTTCAGCAAAAAAAATCGATAATCTTTTTCCTAAAAAACCTTAGAAAATCTTGCTTGTCGTTTTCAGTGGATATCGTAAAATATTATGCAAATACTCAGCTCAGTGGCCGAGTGGTTAGAGGCGTCGTCCGTCTCGTACTGAGCATTGGGGAAGAGTTTTCGCGAATCACCTTTCACAGTTTCTCAGAGGTTTTCTGTGAAGGTAAGGTAAATACCGGGTGATTAAACTCCTCTGAGCTTCTCCCTTGACCGGCGGAAAAGCCTCACGGCTGATGATAAGGATAGAAGTTTCTTTATTAGGGCCAGTAGTATATTTTACGATATCGATATTTGTCATCATTATCTAAAAGTATACTGATGAGTCCATCCAAAACTGTATCACACATAGTTATTTTCATTTCAGAAACTAGCTCAGTGGGACGAATTCATGCGTCAATATCTGAACAATTCGTGGCGGAAATTTTTCAATGTTTGTATAAAATGTATTGAACGGGAGCGTAGTCAAGAACCAATACAACATGTCAACATTTTACCATAAGCCGCATCATATAAATTCAAAATTGGGGCCGAACAAAGATGAAAAAGATCTAAATACTACGTGATTCGATGAAAATATAATCTATATACCGTGAATATTATAGAGATTACATTAAATTCAACTGGACAAGCTACAGGCCTGACAGCGTTTAGAAAATTAGCAAATTTTAACCTGACAACATGCAAAGCTGTGTTTCGTATCATTTATTTAATGCAAAAGATAGTACTGTTATAGAAAGAGTACCATTGTGCGGTGCAGCTGGAGAATTGAAAGGAAATAAATTGTACATTTTCAAATAAAATGAAACTTGAGCTTATTAAATAAACAATTTTAACCGAAATATGAATATTATTATTTTTGTATCCAAAGGAAGAGACATTGTTCAAAACTTATCCTAATTTCTTCAAAATTTGAGCAATCTCCGGCCCAGGGTTAGTGACCATTAATTGAAATCAATACAATTCCATTGAAAATACAGTCTATTTAGCGTAAATATATAGAGATTGGATCAAATTAAAAAGAGAAAACTACAGAGGTTTGGAAACTTGGAATTTTTTAAGAACTAGAAGTACAACAAGTGAGCTAGTAAAAATATCTATGAATCCTAATATATAGCTATGAAGAATTAATAGCGTTAATAGTAAGAGAACAAACGAAGAAATCGAACAGCAGCACGATTTGGGCTAACATATACTAAGGAAGCAAAGAGTAGATTATACAAAGCTGTTATCAGGCCCACCCTTACATACATAAACGACTTACACCGACTCATTAAAATAACAGATGAAAGTACTTCGATGCATCGCGGAAAGCGATACTGAATGACGAAATAACATCATGCGGAGTGAACAACATCAGTGAGTGGACAAGAATCAGGAGGGTGAAATTGAACGTACACATTCAGAGGATGGAAACGACAGAATAGTGATAGTAGCAAGAGACAAGAGGGAGGAGGTCTCCAGGACGATCAAGGAAAAGATGGCACGCCAATATTAGAGGGTCGTATTGAAGGAAAAGCCAAATTGCCTACGTAATAGAAGAAAACGAAATTTGTCTAAAAAATATTTACATGCTAGTCTTTGGTATAATAGTATAATCAGCTCGAAGAAGTTAGAAATGTTGAACTAGTTTCGGCTAAGCTCTAGCCATTTTCGAGCTTAGCCGAAACTAGTTGCAAAGTGTAACTGAAGAGTGATAAAAATAAAGTAAAAAATCGTTTTATTTATCCTTTAAAATGAATTATCACAAAGTAGACGCCTTAACAATCCAATATTAGAAATGTAAATGTTAGTGACTGGACTGTGAGAAGAAGGCTTCATGTTGCTGGATTGTCTTGTAGAAAAATGACTAATGGTCCACCATTGCACCACCAGCATCGAAATTAAGGATTGGATTTTGCCCAAAATTACCGGGCATGGAATAATGAGGAATGGAGCAGGGTACGCTTCAATTTTTATTAAAGAGCGACTTTTGGCGGTGGGTCGGGTATGATTTGGACGGGAATAACTTCAGAAGCACGTACATAGTTGGTCTTTATAGAGAATGGCTCCCTGACATCTCAGAGGTACATTACGGAGGTTCTAGAACATCATGTTATACCTTTCACCACTATGGGCTAGCGTGGCATTTTTATACAAGATAATGCTACACCTCAAGTAGCCAGAGTAGTGACGTGGGCTCGTAGTTCAGAGCTGAATCACATGGACCATGCCTGGGATGAGCTGGGATGACGTATCCGAAGGCATACGCCAGCTCAGGAGTTGAAAGACATGTTATTGCTTGTTTATAAAGTGGGAGAACGTCGGCCAGATTGTGATCATTAACTTAATTGTTAGTATGCCTCAGCTACTTCAATTAGTCATCAATGCAAGAGGAATAAACACACGTTATTAGTGATTAGTTGTTTTCGATTTGTTTAGTTCTATATTAGCCATAAGAACAAAAAGTCGAACTTATAAATGTTAATCTGTAGCCATTTCTAAAGTATTGTAATCCTGCCAAACAATAATGAAAATGTAGCTCCTTCATAAAGTCCCTGATAATTTTAAGACCACCTCTGTAAAGTCTGCCGTACATCGTCTGTGACCAATTTCTATGCCATGTGCATGAGTCTATATATATTACGTAACAAATTACGCAGGGAACGTAATAAAGAGAATTTATGCAAAATTAAACTATAGATAGCTAGGTGGCCTAGTGGTTAGGTGCAGCCCATTACGCCTGAGCATTGGGGAGTGAGAGTTCGAACCCCGTTGTGGGCGACATTTCGAAAATCACCGTTAAGTTTTTCAGAGGTTTTCTGTGAATGTAGATTACACTACAATCTGAACTTCACCAACTAAAAAATTTTTTAGCATTGGAGCAACTCTGCATTTTTTGAGATAGCGTTACACATTAATTTATTAGTGGCAACACCTAATTAAACGAAAAACAAAAGCAACTATTTAAAATGTAATAATATAAAAATCCTACACAGTGACAAAAAAAATCCTCCAACTTCTAACAAATTCATCAAACACTCTGATTTGATTCTGCCATAATACCTGGTACCTACATGAAAATAAGATAAGCCACATTAACTTCATTAGAATACTCAAGAATCTTCTTTTATACATATGATATTTTTTAGATACGTTAGGCAGCCAAAATATCATAGCAGAACATCCACAATGCGTTATAACCAGGATCTCAGGATCTCATATTGAATAATTTAAATATTACATGAGATTATCAATTCGTTTTCATAGGAAATCGAAAATTATAAGTTATTCGGGAATATTTATGAAACTATACGGGACGATTGCAATAACCACCTTGGTATTCTTCGAGATATTAACTGGGAATGTTGAGTTATATTTCTTTCTACACCCTAATCGTTCAGTAATATTCAGTAAATACTCAGACAATTGCCACGGGAGTTTTTCCCGTGACAATTGTCCCTTGTGGACCTCAAAATTGCATCGAATCGAGATATATCCCTCAATTTGGCAACACTTATAAAATGACACCATTAATCAAAAATGAAACATGGTTAAATATGAGCAAAGTAAAGTGTTTCCATCTATACGTGACATATTAAAGTAGGTGCTGATATATTAAAACAATGGCGCCAGAATGAGAACCAACTTCATTTTAGATGAAGACTTACATATGATAAGAGAAAGAATTCAGGAAGCGTACAAGAAAATTATCTACATATCGGACAATGACTTCTTGCAAGATTCTTCCTACAAACGGGCGAACCAGGTAGGATGCGAATCAAACCGCATACCGCAAAATAATTTAATTGTCAATGTGACAGCTTTTATATAGTAGAATAAGGAAATTGGAGAACCAGGAGTCCAAGCGGCCTATTCGCGTTTCGGATAAGATACCAAATAGTAATCTAGCCAAATACGGTGAGTTTGAGTATGATGAGGAGCGCGAGAGAGGCTATACTACAGGAGTGAGTAGCGTGGAGTTGCGGTCCATTCTGGGGCCGGACGAAGGGGAGGATGCTGAGTCGTGGATGTTGCCCGCGGTGGAGCAAATATTCGTCCACACCATTCTTATGGATACTAATAATTTTAAACTATACGAACAAGATATCTACCAGTTGGAGAAGACTGAAGCCACGGAGGCAGATCAGACTGATGATAAGATAAAACGGAATCGGGCGCCGTTTTTTGAACGCGCACCTAGCAAGCCGCCGATGGCGAAACCTGTTGACGCGGACGATGTGCGTTTACCTTACTATTTTAATGTTCAGCACTGCGATGAAATGTTGCTACGAAAGCGACTTTTATTAGGTGAGATATTTTTAGAGGAAAGCACATTTCAGTTAAAATTTAACTTAATCGAATAAGATTTGACAGCTACCTAAATATTAAACTAGTGTTTTAGATCATTAATTAAGACATTCGGTCTGGGTTGTATAAAGACGATTTAACTGTAGCTCGTAATTATAGGTATATAATAGATATTGCATTAATTCTCGTTCATTTTCTATTTAGACCCTCATGTACCTAATAACACATAGCACGTTACTTTATGTGTCATAGTTATCAAATGTGACGTTTGAATCACGGAGTACATATTGCACTAGTATTTCAAAAGTAACACAACCCAATATCCTGAATTTCTGAAAAAAAAAACGAGGTAGGGGGAGGTAGCTTTGGGACAGTAAGAGTGACACTAGAGCGCTCTGGCGGGCATGCTCTGAAGCTAGGTTAATACACTTTTGATTATAAATTGGTGGATAATTTCCCTATTCTTACATGGATACAATGTTAAAACACATGATATTGAGTTGTGTTACTTTGGAAATACTAGTGCGACGTCTGAGTCATAAAAGTCATATCATACCTTCATGCCATTGTTATGCTCTATTGTTTGTTGGATCTTCGTGCTTCGATAGCTTCTGATATCCCGTTTGACGGTTTTATATATCTCTCTGCCTTAGTTAGTTAGTTTAGTTACGCTTTTCACTATTGTGTGGTCACTTCCGGTTCTGCAGTTGTTGAGTACTGTTACGATTTTGATTACATGTGGTTATTAGGAGATTATGTAGAGAATTTCATTCCGAGTGTTTTTCTCTCTGGGTTATCCTATGTCCATCTTGTAATTGTTTTTTGTTTTGTAGAAAAATCGGTTCATTATGTAGAGATTGTTTTGGTGGAGAAAGTCTAACAATGTTTCTCTGCGAGCATTTCTTCCTTCCGTTCTGAATTTCCCCATGCATTTTTCGAAATTGTTTAATTTATTGGCGTTGATAATTTAAACATATTCTACGATGACATATCATTCACTCAGCCGATAAAGTCACAATTGATTTCAATTTCCAATTCCATCAGTCTTTCTTCGTATAAAAGTGTTCTTGTGTTATATGTTGCAATTTGTAACTTTCTGTTTTTTGTTTGATTTTGGTCTTAGAGCATGATGAAAAAAGAATGTTTGCCTACCCCAGAATCCTTGAGACAGACCTTTTTAAAGGTAGGGTACTTTAGACTCAATGTTACACCCACTTGGGGTCTTTTTCCTACAGTTTTCGGATTCAGCATGTTAGGGTGTTAAAGTCATAATCTTCCACGCAGACTAGGCGGATTGGAAAATGGTTAGGGTATGGATGTAGGATAAATAGGTGCATATATTAGGAACATTGAATGTCAGGACATGGTTCCCCCCGGTACAAGGAGATGGGAGAAGCATGGCTCGCGTGGGCAGGGTCGCATCCCTGAAGTAGGCTTGTTCTTTTCCGGGTTCGAAAAGAAGTGCCTACCCGCTACCCTAGGGCGTGTTAAGAGTGGGTTAATTTTGACGGTAAAATGATCGATCATTCATCTAATCATTTTGTAATATAATTTGTCAATACCTTCAGGTTTTTTTACATTCCCCGATACTCTATTTGTTATGGATCTACCGTAGCTTCTTTGGCTTTTTGTGCATATTAAGATCATTCGCAGCTACTGGTCAGGCGTTTAGATTTCGCGTCTCAGATTCTACATGCTCGTGCATGCTTGTTTATTTATTTATGGTCTCTGAAAATAGTACACAAGTATATTTGTGCGGATGAATCACAAATTGTACACAAGTCATAAAAAAATTTATATAGTTATAAAATTAAACATGTCATCCGCGACGGCAATGGCTGTTGCGAATGGATACTCATAGGGTATCGTCATACGCAATGTTTCACGGTAGGGGCCCTAGGACTGAGCCCGGGGGACCCCTCCCGTCACGTCGTGTCGTCTGGTCCTGCGTACGCTACCTCTCTGGTGTTTAGATAGTCTCCTACCAATGGGCCTCTTCCGTAGCGCCTGCATGATGGTCCCTCATGGAATAGAGTTTACGACATCGTGACCATCACGCAGTACCTTCTCGTCCTCCAGGTCCCGGTGTTAGCTTCCCCAACCAGCCCCCTTGCCGCTAGGATGGCGTCGGTGATGGACCTGCCCTTCCTAAATCCAAACTGCCGGTGGTGAAGGCCGTCGGAAGTCTCAAGGGCCTCGGTCAGGCGGTCCACAATAAGCCGCTCCATCGTCTTTCTCGGACCATCGAGGAGGCACAATGGTCTGTACACCGTCGGTTCAATCGGCGGTTTCCCAGGTTTCGGAAGTAGAATAAGAGGGCTTTCTTCCATCTTCTTGTGAAAGTGCCCTTTGCCATGCAGCCGTAAGCAATTGCTTTCACGTATTCTGCTATTGCTGGAGCAGCTGCCCGGACGACCTCATTTGGCAGGCCGCCGCGGGTCCCGGTGCCTTCCCGGTCAGCAGTTTGCTGATGGTCTCGAGTACTTCGTCCGATTTCCATCGTCTCATCGTCTGCGGTTGCATGTCCTATTGTAACTGTGGGTCACTGATTTCGTCTTGGGTGGGTGGGAAGAGTGGAAAGAAGGCTGTTGTCAGCATCCTCACGCCTCCAGAAACTGTCGTTTCCGTGACAGGTGGGCGTGCCTTGATCTTCATCATCACCAGCCTGTAGGGTAGGCTCCACGGGTCCTTATCAATCTTCCTACAGAGCTGGCGCCAGCACACGTTTTGACTGCGATCTATTGCCCACCTGTACTCCCTCCGCATTGCGCGATAAGTGTCCTGTAGTCGCTCCGTTGGAGCGCCGGTCGCTCTGGCTCACTGGGTCTGCCTCCTTGCCCTGTTGATTTCCCGCCTTGTGTCAGAGACTTCCTGGCACTACCAGTAGCTCCTGCGCGTTCTTGTCGAATTCGTTCTGGTCCAGGAGCAAGGCATGCCTACTGCATGTAGGTGTTAAGGCTATCGGCCATGTGTTCTGGAGTACCGTTTGGATGGATGGTCATACCCTCGAGTGAGGCTCTAAGCAGCTCGGTGTCCATCCGGGCCGTTACCCATTTCCTCAGGCTAGTGTTCGCTGGGGGGCCTTATCTTCGGGGTTGGACAAATTCCACCGTGTACGTGATGTAACGGTGGTCGTTCAGGGTTTCGTCTTCCAATGTTGTCCAGCCCCTCACTCTCCCCATCCGCTTCAAGGATGCGAGGGTGACGTCGATGTAGGATGTCTATTCCCCCTGTTCCAAGGCATCCCAGCCTCGTTGCAGAGTGACAGGTTAAGCGTCGAGGCCAGTTCCACAATGTCTTCCCCTCGGGAGTCCGTAGTGGGCGATCCCCACACTACCGTCTTGGCATTTAGATCGCCCACCACGACGTTCGTTCCACCAGCCTCTCTTGCTGTTGTTTCAAGTATAATCAGCTATTCCCTCGCGTGTTCCCTTTCACAGCTGGGCGAGAGGTATCCGATGATGGTGATGTCCATCAGTTGACCCACGCGATCCCTCTCATGGGTCAACCGTAGGACACGATGTGTTTATGGTGTTCGCCGAGGATCTTAATAGCTTCATCCCCCATGGGCACATCCACCCACGAGCAGTCGAGCTTTGCGATGTTCGGCTCACTGAATAGGACACTTCCTCTGGTGAGCGTGCCTTCCCCCTCTCTAGCTGTGGGAGGCTTGGGCGGGTCTGATGGCGTTGTGTCTCGCACTACAAGGACCGCTGTTGCTGGGGTTCCGGTGAGCTGGTATTCCAACAGCTTCCTGCAGTCGTCCGCTGGTATCAATGGGGCCTCCACTGTGAGGACTTGGGGACCTCCCTTCCGGAATATCTGCCTAATTTTCCCCATCCCTTCAAACGGGCAGTTTCTAGCCTTGTTTTTGGTTGTGGTGTCACACACCTTATAGTGCGGCTTCCGTTGTCGGTTCGTTTTCAATTTGGACCTCCGTTCTGAGGGTGACCGTGGCTACCTCCCCGGGAGTCTTCTTCCTTCTCAGTTCAGCATCATACATCTGGTATCTTTATTACACTTTCCTGTGTCAAACTACCTCATTTAACTAATTCCTAGTACGTCTATCTGCAATATCTTTATTTCTTTTATGGTCTTATGCACTTTGTCTACTTCAAACATGCTTCTGACGTTCCATGTAGCTATCTTCATTTGGCAGTGTCGTTGCACTTCTGTTTGCCCCTCTTTTGTATTATTTCGTCTTCATTCAAGACCTTCCTTCAATCAGGGGAATTACTCCGGTACTTAATTTTGTATTGAACATAAGCCATGTGTATAATACTAGGAATAGCCTTAAGGACCTTTAATACAGTGGTTCCCCGTTGTTCTCTGTATCCTTATGTCATTGACCTTTTAGATGGTTCTTCAAGCTTTTACGGCCACTGAGTGCCTTGTGTGCGGGGGTCCATTATGGGCGCCGTGCTTTAATCTAAGAATAGGTTGTTAATATAATCTTTCAATATCTCTTTTTTCTGGTGAGTGTCTAGAAATCGTTGGCTATTCTAATTAGTTATTATTGACAAAACTACCACCCTTACTCAGAGGGTTATGGTTTGGGGAGTGCTAGCATATGGTAGCCTGTCTCCTCTAGTTTTTGTAGAAGTTTTATACACGATTTGGTATACTGAGAACATGATGTAGCTATTGCTGTGTCATATGCAATGTAAATGGCTTGCAGAAACCCACTATTCAGCAATATAATGCGTGCCCTCACCCTTAGAATAGGCAACTATTAACACCATCCACTGTAATAGAACATTAGACATGAAATTCACAAAACGGGCTTGAAATACCTCAGGCAGATATTGTTAAGCTTCTTTCCCTTGAGAATTATGTCGGTCCCTCAGATTATTGATTGTTCGTTTATATTTGTGATTATCAAAAATTCAAATAATTGAATTAAGTGTCATACATGCATGTAAAATATAGATTTGTCGTAGAAACTAAGTATATTATTATCATTTCAGAAGTTGTTAAAGATTTATGGGATAAACCATTTTTGGAAAACTGCGAGAAGTTACTAAAAGTCTATAAATCATCCTTGGATAATATATTTGTTGAGGGTAGTGTTTTTAAATATATACGCTGTCCGGATACTGAACGTAATTTGCAGGTATAATACTGTCCAAAACTGTTTAATCTATATAAATGCTGAGCTTTTTCTATAGATATTGGCTGATTCAATAGTGAGTCTGAATGAGAAGTTGCCCCAAAAAGTTGAAACGGTGTCTACCACGAAAGTCTCGGATCTCCCACCTGTAAAACGACTGTACTCGGACGTTGTGCAAGGAAATAAGTCGCCAACAAAAACACTGGAACCGTCTGAAGATATTAGTCTTACATTTTCTAAGGAGTCTTCTGAAGAACTATTTTCACCAAGCGTGAATTGTGACTTCTTAGAAACGACGCCACAATTAGAGTTTACTGATACTGAAGATAATTCGGGTTCATTAGAGTATAAAACGTCTTCACCGGAACAATCAAATGATTATTCGGACGTTGTAAATACCAATTTTCCAAATGACAATATATTGTTAAATGACTACCCTATATACGATAGTTTGAGAAACTCCACCACTAGCTTTCAAAATTTCTATACTCCAGTTCCTTACATTCCGAATACTACTGCGTATAACGCTAATTACAGATTAGGCTACTCTAATACATTCACTAGTACATTTGCTGCAAGCCAACAAGTACCTAATAGACCTAATGTTAGTACCACAAGTACTTGTCAGCAACACCCATGGTTCTTCAGTTCTTATAGGCCACCGAGTCTTTGTAGTTATGGAAATTTCCTTGGGCAACTATTAGTACCACAAATGCCTACTAAACATAGATGGGGTGGTCAACACTATACACGTCCACTAACACCCCAAAGTGTTTATCAACCGATCAATCAAAATTGGAGCATGCAGAACGTCTACCGAACAAGTTCGGGACAAACACCTACATATCCCCCAGCATACGAAGCTCAAAAGGTAAAAGCAACCAAGAAACCCCAACCTACAGCCACCTGCAGCAGCAAATTTGTACGAAGCAAAACCCCGGAATCAGTTCAACCAAAAACGTCAAAAACGCTAGGAAAATCACAAAAAGTGATATACCCAGGGAAAATCCTTTCAAAACCTAACTCAGACTACAAATTAATGACTCGTCCAGAAGGTTTACCCAACTTCGACCCGGACTCACTCATCCCAATAGGCTGCAGTGCATCGGATGAGCTTCAGAAAATTGCGCTGCGCGAGTACCAGTCTTCAAACGAGCTGTTCTTCAACGAAATCGAACGTCAGGCGGAGGAACAGTACGATGGTAATCCGGAAAACTCATGCTGCCCCCCGAATAAACGTCTTTTTCTCGGGGGGCATATTGCTATTTACTACGTAACGTGCGTTTTGGAAATATAGACCCTCCGCCGCTTAAACATAAACGACGAAACAGAAATCTAAAATAGACTCTTCTCCAATCTTAGAATAGTATGTAAGTTTACATTTTTAACGCCAGAAGAATTGCTATGGTTGCCAATTTCTAGAAACTCATTTTTTATATAATTTGCGCCTTGAATTAATATTTATAATTCAAAAATCTTATGTACATTTAATTTAATAATATTCTTGCTTACTTAATTTAAATGCTTGCTTTTTTTAATAATCCTAATTAATTAGTAATGACTTGCAAATATATGTAAGTCCTACCCTGCATGCTTGATCATATGATCGTCGCCTCAAGGCCAACACAATGTAAATAGTAAACAAACCAACATAGTGCCTTATAAAACATGTTGCAATGGAAATGTTTAATAATTTGAAAACGTTACTCAATGGAAAACCGACGACTGTTGCCAACACAGAAGATTCCACATTGGATTATGATGCAGGTGCACAGATTTTAGCACACTACCAAAATGAATGGGAGCAACTCCACATGAACAACGAGGTGAATGCAGATAATGCTAATAAAGTAGCTGATATAATAACCAAATTACATAATGATGTACTTACACAACACCAGCATTTTGCTAAAATAAATCAAATACTGTCTGCAAGTCCTGGTATAAAAGATAGCATTCAATCATGTGTGAAACAATTGGGACAGTTACATGAGTCATTTGAAACTGTTGAGAAAGAGTTGATACTGTTTGAAGATCTAATCGAGCAGTGTGAGATGGAAAGAATGAAGAATGATCATAGATATCAGTTAGGGATGTACCAAGAGAAAAAGCTAGGTAATAAGTATAAGTTATATATATATGTACACACTAATAATGAAATTGAATTGAAGCTCAATTGGAGGAAGTTCGAGTCAATTTGTCTGCACTGCATGCTGAAAATGTTGTTAATCATGAAAAGAAAGAAAATAAGAATTTGCAGGAGAGACAAGAGGTCTTTCAGGAGGCATTCAAGAGTGATTTGGAGACATATAAAAACCTAGGGACAATACCAAGTATGTACAGAGTTGGGTTATAATGTATGTGCTGATTAAATTTTTGTTTGTTTAGAAATTTCTGTCAATAGTCAACCCAGTGCCTTATTAGAAGAGATACAGTTGGATATGGATGAAAAAGACCTTCTTGACTTTTTAGAAGAGCAATAATTTCTATTTATATTGTTAATATGTATGTTACTTGTATATGATAAATATTTTATGACTGTTGCAAAAAAAACTTCTTTCTGGTTTTCCTCACTACAAGGCATATTTTTTTAAGCTTTTTGCATTTTATAAGGAATGTATTGTTACCATGAAACCAATTACTAATTTTGACACTACTCAACACTTCATTCTTATTGAATATAATATTTTATTATTATTTAAAACATTCAAACTGCTAATATTGATTTGATTTTACTATTAATATAGACTATTTTTGGAAAATGTGTGATCAATTGTGGGAAAAGAACTATAAGAATAGGGACCTGCTGTATTTTTCAGGATGGACCCTGTAGAGTTCAACAAAATTGGATAGTTACAACTGATAATTTACAATAAACAACTATCTTATTTATAACAGTCCAAATATTTTAGATTCAGAATCAGTGTATAATTTGATTCTGATCAATACTTATTAACATAAAAAATTAAAAAATATCCTTTAAAATAACTGCAACATTCTCTAAGAATTTTTTATAGATTCATAATAATATGCAGTTTTTATGAAAAAGGTTGAGACATGCATACAAATTAGGTAGCAAGAAGTTGAGATCATATGAACATGCTTGGCAGATGATGTAGTCTCAAAATAATAGAGCAAATAGGGGATTCCTATTCAATTGAGAATTCTTCTAAATATAATTTTTTTAAATATTGTGTGAAGTGAAGCCAATAAAGGTCTTTATGTATGTATAAAAACTTTAACTATACACATTAATTTAATGTGAATATTTTTCAAAATATAGTTTTAATTCATATTTAATATTAAGTAAATTATGAATTTATTCAGTGCAACCAGACTTATTTTTATATGAATGACTGTCAGTTGACTAGACTAGACAAGACTTCTTTTACATTCCTTCCTAAATTAGAATTAACAATTGCAGTCTCAGACCAGCATTACACAACCAAATGCAGTATTTTATACATACCTGAAGGAAATATCTTAAAATTGGAATCTCAGACCAGTATTACATGAGTAGAAAGAGGAAGTTTTTTGTAATATACCTTGTACATTTTAGTCCAAATTCATTGATTTTTACCTATTTTATAAATTCTCAGGACACATGTACATTAAATCACTCCAACTACCATGACAGGTACAATCAATGACTATAATGAAGAAAACTAACATTAAAAATAAAATAATAGGTGGTTCAGTGGGTAGAAGCTGTGTGTGTCTCATCCTTTCTAGAATGAAATTTTGCCTCATCACCTTTAAATAACAATTAACCTTATTTCTCATAAATTCTAGCATAAAAAACATTTAAAATGGACACAATAAAGCAGAGGTCAATATAAAAAATAAAATAAAAATCACCTATTTCCATTGTTGAGATGTTTTCTATAAATTTAAAGTAAACTTCTCTCAGCTTTTCCTTTTATCCTCGAAAAAGTCCTTGGACTTACCCCCAATAAAGAGCTCCAAGTTTTTTTTTTA
This sequence comes from Lordithon lunulatus, assembly GCA_963942505.1. Classification (NCBI taxonomy): domain Eukaryota; kingdom Metazoa; phylum Arthropoda; class Insecta; order Coleoptera; family Staphylinidae; genus Lordithon; species Lordithon lunulatus. Next base: position 41,704,434 of record OZ012668.1, read on the forward strand.
AGAATAGTCATAACAATTATACACAGACTTAAATATTTTTATTGAGGTTTTTGGATCACAATGTTAAAATATTATTTGAATTTCATATTCTATAATGATAATATATACAACAAACGGATTTAATATGAGATCTAAATGATCCGCGCATTCTTCACTTTTTTATGTTCCATATCTAATATTATTATACATACAAAAATAATCATTTTTAAACATTTTGCGCTTGAGAGAAAAACTAATAATACAGTAACAACTAAACAGGGTTTAAATCTCACTATAATTAAAGATGTAGAATTATTGTAAAGAGAAGAAATTAAATTAAATTTCGATGGAGAGAAAAAATACTAGTTACATAAATCTATTTTAAAGTGGCTGTGAATTATATTATCTCACCACTGTGTTTTGGTTTAGAAAAATACTATTTTAATCCAAGATGGTCTTTTTTGGTTATTCGATTTGAAGCACACTATTAAGAATTTTTTGACCTGGTATATTCTCCCTTTCGAAAATGTTTTTTTTTTTGAGGAAAATATGGCAGTTTAATTTTTTAAATTTACTATCCTATTAATAATTTTGATACAAAAAATATATTAATGCATTTGAAAAATAATAAATAACATAAATTAGCGTGAACTTGTGGCACAACTTGTGCCATTTTATCATTATACCCATGTTGATTATACGCAATATAGTGCTAAATTGAAGCACATATACAAATATATTCAATACATTTATAGTGATGATCACAACAATCACCACCGCATATTAGTAAAAATATTACGAACTACATACTTTATATTAATATAAGTGTGTATTTGGTACATGTTTTTAATTTTATTTTCTGCTTGCCAAATTTTAGCTTAACTTCTTTATTGGTAATGTCAAGTGAATAGATAAATGCCACCCTTATTATTAAATACTTTTTAACTTAAAACATAATGGGCACAGAACCTACATACTAACGAAAAAAAACATTTTACTAGAGCAATCAATTTTTTTTTGTTTGCAAAACATAATTATTTTTAAAACGACACTTCAATCCTTGCACATAAATAACAAATGAGGTAACTTCCACAAACAAAACTTAATCCCTTAAAACAAATAAATTAAAAACTATTTGCTAGTATATTAAAGTGTATCACAATTTTTTATTTTTCAACTCAAAACTTAATCCGAGTCGTCACTTTTATTTTAATCCGAAGATTAAATCTTATATTACTTTTTTTGCAAGGGTAGCATTGATCCTTACAATATTAGTAGTCTGGAGGTTCAACGTGGTGGCTGGTTCCGAGAATTTTCACAGATATTTTTTGTAGTTTTTTTTTGTCGATTTTTCCCTTTTTAAGTGTGTGTGAGAGAGGTTTATGGTTGCCAGTACCTGTTAGCAAGTATGAGGTAAGTGGCAGAGAGCCTCTGTCACGCTAGCTGAGTCTCCCCCTCCACAGGCTTACCATCTCCATAAATACTTAGAGATGCTATGTAGTTATTCGGCATTACCTTAAATATTAATTAGAGTTGACATGAACTAAGTATTAAAGAGATCAAGAGTCATGTTCAAGGTTGATTTATGCAAGAACTCAGTAAAAGGGTGGCTCACACTGAAATAGGGTGGAATATAAGTTATGAATATTTACAAATTTGAGCACTCCCACTATAGTACAACATTTTGATCAAGGGTAGTATTTCGTCGCCTAAGCACCAATACCTCACATCTAAAATTTTATTTGAGGTTGACAGCAGAGAGAAAAACATTATAAAATGTTTAGTGCCTCTCGCACTCGCAGCGCCGGCACCGCGTCTTCGTCCTTTCGCCTAAGACACGGTAGGCGAAGAGGCGAGCGGCATAACTCTTCCACGCCGCCTCTATGTAAACTTAAGGTGCAATGTTCACCCCTTCACTGCATATGGACATCACAATCGCCCGTGCGACGTCGCGCCTGCACCTCGCCTACATCGCACCCGCGCCCGACGCCGCTTATGTGTAAATTTTACCGCCTACATGTTCCCATAGGCACCTTACACGGTCAATAATACTGTCAATCCTAGTACTGTCAGTATTTGCTTGAATACTCTTTTAATATATATTAAGTAATCAATTATCCGGATAAACATCAGTATTCTATTCACTCCATCATTACTATACCTTACACAATCAGTTATACTGTCTTTTTTTCTTTTTTTTTAGAATAATGAAAATTTTAAACATATTATCGTACAGTAATACTGTCATATTGACAGTATTATTGACCGTGTAAGGTGCCTTTATGGCAACATCTAAGCGGTTATTCAAAAATACAATTAAAAGTGTATATAATAATGTGTAGTATGGTATACATGTAATAATAACTGTTAGTTGAGACATACATTTGGCACTTCTGCCTCAAAAATTTTACGACCCCTGGACTTGGATATTTTCATGTATTAGCAAGTTTGAAATATATCCATCCAGGGAGCTTTGAATGTTATGCAGAAATCGCTCAAATACGGAGCACATGCATACGAAATGAGGAGGGCGACAATGGCGAGGAAAAGGCCGGGAGATCCTCGACAGGAAGGACTGGACACCGTCTACAAACTAGCCAAACGTACCCTTAAAGCGGCCATATGGGGAGCTGAAACGCGAAAATGGGAAGAAGTCCCAGGGGCATTGGACGAAGATGTCTGGGGCCAGGGGTACTGATTGCGTTCAGGCAACTGAGGGCAAGACCGATACGCCCAGCCTGTAATATATATGGATAATAAGCTGTGGTAGAGGACCTCTTCCCAGAAGGGGAAGAACAGAGGTAATCAACGGCGGATGAGAACGGCGACGAGGTAACATAGTCCACGACGTGTCTGTTCTAAATGGATTTCGAACCGGTAGTGACTACAGTGTAGCTCGCACTGACACTTTCAATTCACACCAAACTAGAAAGAAACATAATGATCCATAACTCAACAAACGGCGGAGAACTAAAGACAGAAAGTCCACAATTTTCAAGCAAAGCTACATAAGAAATTCACTCGTCCACTGAAAAACCTTTCCCTAAACCAAATATCAAATATGATCTGGACAATATTCATTAAAAAGGTGTCTACACAATCAAAACTTCATAAGAATAAACGAATAAGTGAAAGTACGATTAAACTTATAGAACAAAGATATGTAACCAGACACAGACGTATATAAACACTCAAATAAATACATCGGAAAAGAAGTTAGAAGCGACATAAGGAACTACAAAACTAACCTCATTCAAGGAACTATAGGAACCTTGCCGCGGCGAGATTTAGAGAATAGAAAAGTTAGGTATTGCTTCACACCTGTATTTTGCCCAGCCCTGTTCATAACAGAGGAGCATATTAAGCATATTTAGATAATTAATTTTATAATCTATATAGCTTAATGAGTGATAAGGGTAACTACAGTTGGGGACATATGATTTACTTAAATCTCCTGAACATGGACTTTGAGAATTTTTTAATCTACATCTAAAAAATTAGTAATTAAGGTTATAAGAAAATCCAGAGTTTTGAATGACGTCAATAAAATAGGACATGGAATGTCAGAAGTTTACATCAATCAGGAAAAATTCATAATGTTATTAGCTGAAATGCAACGGATGAACGTTGAGATACTTGGTATTAGTGACATACAATGGCCAGATCAGGGAGAATACTCCACTAATAACTACCATATGTATTACCCAGGAGGATACGACGCTCGTCACAGATACGGCGCGCTATAGTAGTCTCACAAAAATCAAATCAGTTTTGAACGTTGTGAACCTATCTAACAGGATTATAATACTACAACTCAGATGCCAAACAGGAAAAATAATATTATATTATTCAAATATATGCACCCACAGCGGACAAGAGCGATGAGGAAATAGAAGAATTTTACAACCAACTAGACGAAATCATGAAGATACAAATGCAAATGTTACTATTTTTCTAGGAGACTTTAATGCTAAAATAGGAAACGGAAGTGTAGAAGATTGTGTTGGGCCATTTATTGAATTCGATCAGATTAGAAATCTAGTAATAACTAACACTTGGTTCAAACTACCAAAAAGAAGGATATACACCTGGACATCCCCAAGGCATAGATCAGATAATATAGTACGAAACCAGATAGACTATATTCTAATTAACAAAAGATATAGGAACACCATTCGCACAGTCAAAACATACCCGGGAGCAGATATCGAGTCGGATCACAATCCCCTTATCGCCACCCTGCAAATCAAACTGAAAAAAGTCCAAATAAAATCGAAACCAGAAATTAAAAACCACTATGCTTCGAGATGAAGAAATAAGACAAAGCGTGAAGACGAACATCATCGAAAATCTCGGACAAATCATGCAACAAGTTATAGGCACCAATGTGGATGTGGATGAGACATGGGGCACCATAAAAGGGGCTCTGTACCACGGTAGTAAGCATACATTGAAACAGAAAAACAACTCCCAGCCCCCGAAAGAACAACGGATGACAGATGAAATTTTCGCAAAAATAGAAAAGAGAAACAATACAAAGACAAGGATAGAAATAAATACAAAGAAATACGACAAGAAATACAAAAAAAAATATAGAAGCCAAAGAAACATTTATGAGAAACCAATGTGAGGAGATAGAATCGCTTCAGCTGAGGTATGATTAATTCAACTTACATAAAAGGATCAAATAATTCACTGACATGGGAAAGAAGAAACAGACTGGTATAATAAAAGATAACAACGGTAATATTATAGTGGAAATAGAGAAAAACAGCTATTTGAAGACACCAGAAATAAAATAGAGATAAAAGAAACGTCGCAAGGACCAAGAGTAACAGTCGAAAAAGTAATGTATGCTATCAAGAACTCAAAAGATAGAAAGGCAATAGGACCAGACGAAATACCAGTCGATATTCTTAAACTAATTGAGGAAGACAATATTAGCATCTTGGTAAATCTATATAATACCATCTATACGACTGGAATCATATCACAAGAATGGTTAAAATCTACATTCTTTTTATTACCAAAAAAACAGAACGCAAGGGAGTGCTCAGAATAATAAATAAATAAAACAATAAGCGTGATGAGTCACACATTAAAGGTTTTTCTAAAAATCATTTACCGCCGCATTTACAAGAAATTAGAAACAGATATCAGTGAGACACAGTTCGGAACAAGAAATGAGCTATTTGGAATGAATGTCATAATCCAAGGATGTCTCGATATGAACGTAGATCTATTTATAAGCTTCATCGAGTTGATGATCGGTTAATGGCAATAGTACAGCAGAAAGGCCTAGACTACAATGACGTCCGAATAATAAAAACTTTGTCTGGAATCAGAAAGCACAAATAAATGTTGAAGGACATAACGCATGCATACTATCACCGGTCCTATTTAATATTTACTCAGAATGCTTATTCAAAGAAGCCATCAATGATGACGGGTGGAGTAATCATAAACGGCCAAGTTATCAATAACGATACGCAGACGACACTGCGATAATAGCAACATCCATCTGCCAGCTTCAGAAAATGATGCAAAACATATATACGCCTAGCCAATCCTATGGGCTCAAAATTAATTTGAAGATAACTAAATTTATGGTTGTAATAAAACCAATGTTAATAATATACCAGCAATACTAGTAAACAACACTACAATCGAAAGAGTTATAAGCTACCAATACTTGGGAACACGTATTGAAGACAATAACGACCAAACCATAGAAGTGAACAAACGTATAGAAATAGCAAGAGCAATTTTCGTCTAAATGAAAAATCTTTTCTCAAATAGAAATCTCAATCTAGCCTTGAGAGTCCGAATAATTCGCTGTTAAATTTTTTCAACACTACTGTATGGGATGGATGCATGGACATAAATAACATAAAAAACTAGTCGTTTGAGATGTGGATCTATCGCCGCATGATCAAGATATCCTGGACGGACCTAGTAAACAACGAAGAAGTCATGCGAAGAATGCCTAAAGAAAAGGAACTGATCCTTACGATCAAACTACGAAAGCTAGAGTACTTGGGACACATCACCCAGGGAGAGAGATACTCTATTCTCCAACTGATTACGCAGGGAAAATACGAGGAAGAAGAAGCATGGGGCGTCGCAGAAGCTCATGGTTAAAGAACCTTAGAGAATGCTACAAACATCGGTCGGACTATTTAGAGCTGCAGCGTTAAAGATTAGAATCGCCATGATAATTGCCAACCTCCGATAGCAGACGGCACCACAAGAAGAAGCCTTAATTGTATAAATCGGTCATAAAAACCTAACATTTGGCATCGACGTTGCCATATATAAACGGAGCTACTTGATGCTATGAAATGCAAAGTTAAAAACAATTTATGCAATCATCAATAATGGATTACATGTAATCTCAAGCTACTGTTAATGAACCTTTATACTACAAACCTTAGAGCTCTGGATCAAAATCAATAAAATTTAATAACCTTGAACATGCTCCTGTCTTTATAATATAATTATTGTACAACAATCATCTTTTTTCTCAACAATTAAAAATCTTCAGATGTGCCATAGCCAATCTTACCTCGAATATAATATCCTGGTAACCATAACAGAAGGTACTCCCAAACGGGTTTGTGGTATTGGTCGAGCTGGCTCTGTTTAAAACAACAGGCCGCTCACTAGGTGTTAACTTTTTACACAGATCGTCCCATCGGCAGTACGCCGTGACCAGTGTATTGTTCAAAGAAGCACTAAACTCACACCTTTGGTACATATTAAAATTATAATGTCCTGGATAGTTTGTATGTAGAACCAGTTTCTTAACTAAATTTGTTCGTGCATCAAACAACACATCCTGAAATCAAGTAAATAATCAAAATTACATTTGAGGTTTTCTATTATCTACTAAAACCGTGCATTGTTGTAATGTCATATTAGTTAATTAGTAGGATTTGATTTTGTAGTTGATATTAAATATCAGTATAAGCTAGGTATTCATCACACGTGCAAGATTTTTAGCGCAAAGCGTATTATATGGACTATAAACGATGGGTGTAAAATAGCGCATTTACTTTGCAGGGTGTTGTAGAGGTACTATTCAGTCTAGGAAAAATACTACGAAAATCCGATCGTTTAATTAGCCAGATATGAACAGGTGCTTGAGAATTCGAGTTCTAGTTTTCTTAAATTATAACAAAACGTAATTTTTAATTGTTATGTTCTTTATTGTTCCAATAGAAAACAAATTCAACAATTATTTTATTTCCTTTTTATTTTTATTTAGAAAATCGATTTTTTCCCTATCAAGGTGCTCTGAAAACTGATTGTTTCATTAAAAATCAACTGTTCATGACTACTTTATGACTAACATGGTGGATAATATATTTTTGGTGTACAGGGGTATGATTCCTAACACTATTAGTTTGGAACGACTTTGTTTATCTGTCAAAGTCGTTCTCCAAAATACGGACAAATCCACAATTTGAGTTCATTCAATGATGACTATCGCTTTATTAGTGTGTTGATTCCAATCTAAGAACATGGGCTGCAAGGTATATTTTCCAACCGGGTCGGTCAGACGCTAGTTTCTTAGCTAATACTAATATTGTAAAATGTCTTTTTCGGAGAGACTTTGACAGTTTAACGAATACGTTTGGATCGAGTGGTGTCTCGCACTCCTGGTCACATTTACGATTTTCTTTTGGTCATTTAGCAAATATTTAGGATAGATGATTTATTTTACGGTTTTTGCCAGACTCTATGACCGTTCCCCTACAACATACTGAAAAGAAAATGCGCCATTCTATACTCCGTATATAGGTCCTATCGATTTACTGATCGATATTCGCATTTTGAAGGTGGATCTGACGCCACTGTTGGACATTAACAATCGCTAAAGAACACATATACCAGCCAAACAAATTACTTGGTGTAACGGCTGTTATAATGCGCTGCATATTAATATAAATAACCCGGAATGTTTAGCGTATAGGGACGTTTTCATGTGGCGCCTTTGCCCGGGATATCTCTTCTGCTGTTACATAAATTATTTGAATTCTCCATAAGACTAAATAGTAATTTAAAGTGTTTATATAAAATCTGTATATTGATCCAGTTTGAAAGTATTGTTCGCCAACAGGACTTATTATAACGGCCTTGGAGTGTAGGCCCTTCCGTGAAGAAATAAGTTTAATGTCAGCATAATATAACAATTATTTATAATAAAATTTCCTTATATGAATAGTTTTCAAAAGTGTTCATAGATTACGTTTCTGACCTCTTTCATGGGATCGCCCCAGCTCGCTTTCTCAGCTGATTTTCAATTAAATACACCAGTTTTCCCGCAATTATGTTCACAGACAAATACGCACATACGTCCTGGTTTACTCGGAAACTATAATTTAAACGCGGCCGATTTGACGTCATTTTCACATCACAAAACTAGTTTTTCGTGTATGTAAATGAATATGGATTCCCATTAAGAGTAATACCTCAACGTTATACAAAAAGGCAATGAATCACAATGAAAAATGACGAGTTATTCAATTACATATACTTAAAACGACGTTTATGATGTGTAAATGAAGTCAAAGCGACCGATTCCGAGGAAAGCAGGGCTTTGCAGCAGAAATTACTGTTGATACATGTCTGCAATATTATACCAGAAATGCTTCGGCAATTAGAGAAAACAATGTTGGCTGCTAATTAAACAGTGAATTAAATTCACAATTTCTTATGATCATATGTAAACTGAGCACGCAATTTGAAAATGTTTCTTTTGTTACTTGTTATGTGTTCCATATCACCATACGTTCACACAAATTAAAGACATAGGCATTATAAAATAATCACCTATTTAAAACATCTCCGAGATTTTATGTTGATAGTGTAAAGCCCCAAAGCCAAATTAAGCAACTAATATCATATTATATAAGAAAATCCGTAATATATTAATCCTTTCAGCCCTGGATTTTTTTCTTTGTTAATTAATTATTACGCTTATTCACACAACCGAATTCAAAAGTTTCTAAAACTGCACATGGATTTTCTTTAAAATACCTTAAATACCTTGTTGGAATTAAATCTAGTGATAAAAAGCGAACATATGGATAGGTACAGCAAGTAAATGTTATGGTAGCAAATACCACCGGCAGGGCCGAAAGGGTTAATATATTTTATTATTTATCTCCTTTAAAAGTATTCATTTATTTTTGCCGCCATCAGATGAATGCACTTATTATTCATACGGTGCGGATAACACTGCTTATGCATAATAATAAACACGTGCTCTGTTAGATAAGGATATTTTCATAATGCAAAACAAAAGTACAAATTTTAAATAAATTAGAATTTACCAATCGTATGGAGAATTCAAATCAGTCAACAATTGGAAACATTCCGTTTAGGTTTGTCTTACCTCCCTATACAGAGGCTAATTCTTGACTATCGTTGTATAATAATGTAATCAAAAAACGTTATTTGTTAGTAAAAATAACAATGTTTTCGACAGTTCTATGTCGTTTTACTTGCAAAACTCCCAAGTGCAAACTTGAAATATACTTTTCTAGAACTTACCAAACCAAGTGTAAAATAATTGAAAAAATAATCGCTACGACTGGCAGTGACCCTGCGATGTGCATTTGGACTGTGAATCCGCATCTTATCCTCACTCTTATAAAACACCCTACAGGGAGCGCCTAGCGCTGAAGAAACATCCTGCGCCGAATGCCCCAACAGCACAACCCGCTCCAGTTGCAACTTCGATGCATCCATTCTCCTCACATTAGCACTGGCCAACAGGCTCAATTGGATGCCCTTCGTGTAACTATCGCCACGCAACACCTCCGCCTTCCGAAGGTACATCTGTCCATGATAACAAGACAGTGGAAGCTCCGGGGCGGTCGCTTGCTCCACGCTAGCACCACAATAGATAGCCATGCGGGACACAAGCGGCGACGAACCTGGAGGAAAATGTAACGCACCTGGAATATTTGAAGCTAAAAGCATACTTTTAGAACGACTTCTAGAATAAACTACTCAACTTATTAATTAAAACATGTTATAATATCCAATTTTGCTGATTAGATTATTATAACCGTGCTTACCTAAATTATGTGTACTACTTGTTTGGCATTTCGACTCCACGGGGAAATAAAAGGATAAACCCCGAAAGTTCAGCACAAACAGCTGCTTCTCGGAGTCGTAAACGCCGGGGTGGGTGGCACCGAAAGAGTGCTCGATTTGTTCGATTGAAGGCAGCACCTCTGGTGAATTAAACGCCATACCACTAGACAAACATTGCAACAAAAATGAATTATTATACAATATAAAACGTGAAGTAAGCATTTCATCATAGATTACCACTCATATTAGGGTGGATCATATAAAATTCGACAATAGACATATCGCACCCCCACTTGAAGAATGGTACATCTCTAAATTCGTGAATTTTGGCAATCAACGTTTGAAATTTAAGCGTTCATAAAATACTTCTCTGCAACAGTGATCATAGTATATACTCATTATACATCAACATGTACTTAATGAACTACCAATGCAACCCCCCTTGGTGGAAAAAGATAAAAAAAATTTCAACTAAATAGCAGGATTATATTTTTTAGATGTAACACTCTTCTAATGGATCGATATTGTGACACTTAGAAGAACAAGAAACATCGAAACAGTGTCATAAAAATGGCTGTTTAAGGCCCAATTCACACATAAGCGGCGTCGGGCGCAGGCGAGGCTCAGGCGCGACGTCGCACAGGCGATTGTGATGTCCATATGCAGTGAAGGGGTGGACATTTCACCTTATGTTTACATAGAGGCGGAGTGGAAGAGTTATGCCTCTCGCCTCTTCGCCTACCGTGTGCAGCCGCGGCGTCGCACAGGCGATTGTGATATCCATATGCAGTGAAGGGGTGGACATTGAAGCATATGTTATGTAGAGGCGGCGTGGAGAAGTTTCGCCTCTTCGCCTACCGTGTCTTAAGCGAAGAGGCGAAGACGCGGTGCCGGCGCTGCGAGAGGCACGACGCTTCAAGCCCCCTCTATATAAACATGCGGTGCAATGCCCACTTAGGTGACGAGGCGCGGGCATTTGCCTCGTGCCTCTCGCCGCGCCGGCACCGCGTCTTCGCCTAAGACACGGTAGGCGAGGAGGCGAAACTCTTCCACGCCGCCTCTATGTAAACATATGGTTCAATGTCCACCCCTTCACTGCATATGGATATCACAATCGTCTGTGCGACGCCGCGGCTGCTCCTCGCCTAAACCGCGCCGTTGCCGCTTATGTGTGAATTGGGCGTCATTTGTATAAACGTTTCGAAAAAAATAAATTCCCATCAATCATAACACAGAAAACAAAAAACTATATGAATGTTTGTTCGGCAACTAATTGATATCACAAACGACCACTTTGCGGCACCGTTTCCCTAGGGAAACCAGGGCTTTAGTAAATTCTATGTAAATCGCAGCCGTGTGCTCCTTCAGATGAGGTCTATTTAGTAATATGAGCGATATAAATTTCTTAAAATTCGTTATTGTTTCTATTTGTGACATCGAATTAGTGTCTTATCATATTAAATGGAGGCATGCAGGGAACCAACTTCCGTAAAACTTATAGAAGAAACGAAGAGAAAGGTCAAAGGAAGAGCGGCAGAAATGGGTAGAAGAAAGGATGGCATATCAAAAAATAGAGATTGTGGATGAGTGGTGGATATGGCAGGGAGACTGTTTAATAAAAAAAAAGGGCTAAAGGGGTCCATGAAGGTGAGGCAGGGCGCAGAAGTGGCTAGTACAGGGAAGAAGCACAACGAATTCAGGGTGGGATATTGTAAAATATCGGGACTGAAGAACAAAATATTGGAGGGAATGTGGGGACAAGAGCTGATAGAGTAGATAGACCACTAACGACATAATGGGTTTCCTGGAGACTTGACAGAGGAGGAGGAAGTGCAAGTGGCAAGCAATATGCCGGAAGGATGGGACTGGGTAATGCAGGAGATGAAGAAAAAAGATGGAGAGGGCCAAAAGAGGTATTGTGATGGGAGTGAGATAGTGTGGAAAGAAAGAGGGAGTTGAGTTACGGGGTTAATAGTAGGGAAAGTACCAATGGATAGAGGGAGTCGTTGACGAGACGAGGTTGGTAGTAAGGACAGTAGCAATAGGTAGAAGGATTCTTTGGGTGGGTGATGACAGTATTGCAACAAATAAAAAGATAAAAATCGATGGATAACACTTGTAATGTTTTTAAAATTGTGTTTTACATTTACATTTAGTAGCATTTTCCAAAATGGGGCACGTTTTAAAATACGTTATGTTATGTATATACATCGCAAAATCTGAGGATTCCAATATAAAATTATATCTAAGTAGATATAATTTTATATTGTATATTCACAAGTATGCATTTTATTGCCAAAAAAGTAATTATAAATGTATATATGCCACAGTATATCCAGTTTGATAAATAAATTATTATTATATATTATAAGTTTATCAGGTGCTTATGTGCAGTAATGATTTACCTTCATCTTTCAGAGAAACGTAGTTTTATTTCACTGTAATTGTGTTCAGTTTCATATGATTTGTGACATGACACTTATTACTTAATGCAATGACAATACCAATGTATCATATAATAAAACTAATTTAAATTTACTATTAAAAAATAAAACATAACTCATGCAAACATTCAACATATGATGTCACTGTTTACTGTGGTGTTATTAAATAATGTGCAACAATTGTTTGTGAGGAACTTACCAATACTTTAATTTGACCAACTTCATGTTGCAAATCTCAATTATCTTCAACCTCTGAAGAATTGGGTCAAAAAATAGTCTAATACCATCCTGTGGTAGGTTTATTATTAGGTCTACTTCCAGGGGATTCTGCAAAAAAAAAATAGATTTCAATTGTAAATAATTATCTGGCTACCATTTGGTGTTAATTACCGCATCATTGTATAGAACTTGCACGCCTTTTATATGTCCGACTTGTGATTGAATGATTGCAACTGACTGGGAAAAATGCATTCCTGTAAAAAAATTAAGTTTTATAGAGGTGTATACAATAAAATATGTTTTATTCTATATGTTCACCAAGATACTTCTTATTTCTTTCACACAATCGCGCTGCTGAATTACAATTATATTATGTACCAAGTGAAATATTCTCTAATATTTCACTTGGTACATAATATAATTGTAATTCGGCAGCGCGATTGTGTGAAGTTCATACATATTTATAGTGTGGAGAGGGGATTCCATCGCTACTGTCACCTCTACTAGGTGGTGGACCCTAAAACATTGCACGATATGATGGGCCTGCGAGCTCGCGCGATGGCTAAATAGACTAAAGTGGCCAGGCGACGGCACGGGGAGACCTCAGTCGCAGTCTGGTTAACACTGGCCACACACAAGTGTCCTCACCCAAGTCAAGGTGTAAGGTAACGTGTCAAGGTCTGAATGGTTGCAGGGTGTGTAATGAGGTCCCTAACGTTCCCCTGGAGCCACCAGTGGACCATCGCTGACTACAAGGGGAGTATCGTCCCCCTTGTAGTCAGGGATGGTCCACCGGGGCCGCAGGTCTCTGCCCGGATGGACCTAGCGTATCGTGGGTATAATATGCACAAAACAAAACAATCATCAAACAAAAACAAACAAAATCCGACCCAGATGGCCAGGGTTCGGGAAAGGTTACAAGACCACTAGAAGACCGCGGTGTGCAAGGCCCCTGTAGCAATAAGTAGGCAAAAAGAGGTAACAGAGACTAATATGCCATATACTACGCAACACGGCTGCAGAGGAGGCGCATCTGATATCGGACGAGGCCGTTCGCCTCTCAGACGCTACAAATAAAAGGCTAAACGTCCTGTTAGAAAGTGGGAAGGAGTATCTGCACGTCAAAAGAATGACACTCAATGGACACTTTCTGAAAGCGGAGCAAAGGAAGCACACATGATCTCAAAAAGACCAGGTCGTCGAAACCCAGAAAAGGCCACGCTCCGAAACCACCACTAACAACACTATGTAAGAAACAATCCCGATTTGCAATTTGAACACAGAAACGTCATGAAATGTTTATCAAAAAAGGCAATAGCCTGAAGGAGATTCATAGGTATATACTGGGGACATTGATTCATCATCACATAGGGTTCAACGGCTGTCAACGTCCTGCTGTTTGCGGTGGCAACCTACAGATAGTGACACTGACATTGGCATTAAACTTCCAAAACATACAAATAAAATATAAAATTGTGGAAACCGCCTACGGAACGTCGATTGGTAATTAGTTGCCCAATTCTACACGCCTAGCCCCTTTTATTAATCACAATTATAATAGGTACGACATAGATTGACCGACAGAGCCATCGGTAGGTCGCCACCGCAAACAGCAGGACGTTGACAGACGTTGAACATCTAGGTCATGATTAATCAATGCTGGGGATAATACCTGGGAGTCTATTCTGTAAGTTTAGACTGGTCGGTTACACATAGCAACCAAATAAAGAACTGTTTCTCCGCGAACGCTAGTGTAAGTTATTGAAATAGATAGGATTATAACCATCACCATCTAAACGTCAGTCTTGACAAACTTGTGACATTTGACGCCAGTATTACACTAGCTTCTTTAATTGGTTGCCATGAGCAACAGACAGCTCTGATATTTTACCAGATCAGTCTGAACTTACAGAATAAACCACTAAGTACACTACTGGGATCCATCTTTGAAACAAGAGTTCATGAAATGGGTTCATAAGGGCTCACCACAACCCAAGAAGGTGAAAAGTGATGGCCATTTTTTTTGTTATGTTGAGAGGATTAGACCAACCAAACTATGCCCATTCAGTGTTTCAAAATATATCACTATACCCTTCAATTGTTTTAACCAATGAAACTAAGTCCATTCATGATATCAAATGACTTGAACTATGCCCATTCATTGAATATATACCAAAAAGGACTATAATAATGAGGAATGTCTACAAATACACAATTAAGAACTTAAAAGTGCCTATACAAGATAAAAGACCCCACAATTATGTTCAGAAAATCCTGCTTTGACAGGACAACTGTATGGTGCATAAAGCACAAATTGTCAATGAATATGACTTTAAGAACTAATAACATCCACCAACCACCATACAGTTCTGATGTCACCCTGTGTGACTATTATCTTGTTCCAAAACTCAAAAAACATTTGAAGGTGTTACTTTTATGAGAATTTTTGTGTGTGAAGGTATGGCTTTATTAGAAATTCATTAGAATAGACTTATTACTGTTAATGGTTCTTGCATTGAAAAATAAAATTTTGTTTGTCTCCTTGTTTTAATAGCCAAGTAAATTACATAAAACAAATTGTATAAGGGATGGTAGTGGGCCAAAGTAATGCAATTTATTCTTTAATTAAAGGAAGTATAACAAGGGAAGAAACAACTAAGGGCAATAGTGTGGGAGTGGGATATCAGAAACTCAGTATAAATGATCAAGAATTTATATGGGACAGGAAAGAGAAGGAACTGATAGCATCACAAGCAGTGAAAGCACAAAACCAGTAGGACAAGGCCAGGACAACATTAGAAGAAGTTGAAAGCATATAACTACAGTCACAAGTAAGGAAGTGGGCACATCAGAGATGGAAAGGCAAAAGGAAAGAGGGATAAGCAAAGTAGGTGGAAAAAGAATTGGACAAAAATAGAAATTGACACAATGGTGAGGAAGTGGATGGAGTAGCATGTCAAGATGTTTCTTCTGTAGATACTGAAAAAAAGAATGAAGAAGAGAGAGAAATTAGTAGAGCAGATGTTAGAGGGTTAGAATCATGTAGATGGCTAATTAGGAAGAGCAGGTACTTTAAGAGAGAGAGCTCTGAAACTGATATTCACAATCTGTATATACCTATTTATTTAAATATTGCAATTTTGATAATATTGGTTTAGTAATTTCTACAAGACCAAGTCCATCAATAAATAAGAGAGGAAGTGTATGCATAGGGAGTATATTTTTAGTTAATATAAAAATATCATATTGATGTGATGATTTGGAAAGGTATCCCTTATAACAGTTCTTTTTGTTTGTAATTTTTAAAATGTGGTTAATCTACTACCATACCATACTACCAGTGGATATTTATTTAGGGTTGTTGTCAAGTGGGTCATTGGTTTTGTTAACCATAATATATAGTTCTTTTTACTTTATTTTGTTGTTATTGTATGTATATTAATTATGCCAATAAATGTTTTCTATATATTCTTTAATTTAATTAACCCCAACTAGAATCATCTTAACATTTTATGGGGTCCTACAATTTTATACTGACATATAAGTGTGTATAGTATCTAAAAATCATTTAATATTAACTTGTTTATAGATTTTTGCAATTGTTAGTTCTCTTTTTGTCATATTACAAACATTTCTTTTTATGACAGGCCCATGTGAAAGTAGCAGAAGTTTAAACCGAAATATTATGGGGCCCTTACAATTTTATAGTAAAAACATGATAGAGCTACCAAAGGTTTCAAACACTAAATATCCACAATTATCATTGCATAAAAAACTAGAAGATTACAGTTAGAATTTGAAAGTGTGCCCCAGGTCTGGTGGGGGAGCCCACTGGTAAATTAACACAAAGTTAAATAAAAGAGTTTATTAGAAATAAACTCTTTCATTTCTCAACAAGTGTTTACATGTATTAAAACAAGCAATGACAGCATTGATTAAAATCAAAGAGTTAATTATAGACAATTACACATTATTATAAATATTAGTATAATATTTCAATTGATATTATATTATGAATTATTTGAATATACATACATATAATGAACTAAAAATATTGAACAATTATAAAAACAGTAATTATTAATAAAGAATAGATAGTTGGCTTATCATGTACAATAAAAACAAGTTCCTTTATAAATAAACCCTACCAATAATGCATTGAAAAAGTCAATTGATTATCCCCCCTAGCAACAGCAGCAATTCTTGTGCTCTAATAAAACATTCACAAAAATAAATATCTGACAGAAAACAAAACAGAAATGGGAGTGAATTGTTTCTGCCACTGCTGAAATGCTCATATAACACAAGTGGTGCAATATGACAAACACCACAAATGACGGTGACAAGGAAACCTTCAACGCGTTTCCACGAAAACTCAATAGAGCAAAATAAAATAAAACGCATTAGTGGTAGTCTGGCTACTCTTTATACCCACCTAGAACGAATTCCCATTGTTCACAGCCTAAAGAACGTTCGGGCGCGATTTCCAGGTCCAGCATCTTACGTCTCGTCGCGGCTGCTACGTGAAACCGTCTCAAACTACAACAATCACCACCGATTCACCCCCCGAAATCACTTATAATTCATAAACACTTCTTTGTCCAAGTTCAGACGGGCGCCATCTTGGGATTCAACTGTCACTGGGAAACAGCTGATTTTATGGACGAGGCAGGCGCCGACGCCAACTGCGACCGTATTGCACGAGTACTTAAAAGCCAAATACGAAACAGTTGTTTTATAATCAAAACAAAGGAATATAAATAATTATGCGTTTGCGATTTTACAGTTTACGTACTTGTATGTAAGGGGGGACCACGTAATACACAAGTGCACAGTTGATTATAGCTTATGGCAGGGTTTTCACGTTTATAATTTTTTAAATTATTAATTGATTTTGCGTGAAATTATTGTTGTAAATTTGCGTGAGCACTTCGCGAGGATAACACAGCAACACTGTTATTTGAATTCTGAAATAAAACGCACTTGTTTGTTTTTGTTTTTTTTAACTCGCCCAAGGACGCAAATATTTTCGCCAATGTTTTTTTTTGTGGAAGGAGTGGGGGTCAATACACCGTTTGTTTTTCTACGCAACAGCGATAATCAAATGTTAGATCATTTGCGACTCGTGTAATATTTGTTCTATTTAGCGGGCGGACGTAACGCTTTTCTAATTTGAGAAAATATCGGAAAATATGCGAAATAGGTACTGTGACGAGGTTGTTACAAATTACCCGCCAGCGAGCCAAGTTCCTTCGTGCAATATTTATTTTTAGATTCAAAGCTTATAAAAAAACATAATAATAATTTCAGTCTGATAAATACACTTGTATGTATCCTTCAAAGTGTATATTCTGAAATATGTAAACGTTTATTTTAATTTTAGGGAAATTAAAAACACTAACAATTTGGACTGATATTAAGTATTCACCATTTAATATATTAATACAATATGAATGAAATTAGATTATACCAAATAGATAATTGGTATAAAAAATTAGATAATGGTACATAATTGCTCCTAAAATATTAATGATTCATTGTATAAAAAGTATTTTTATGCCACTCCTATTAGTAGCTACAATGACGTGGGTGCAACAGGAACAACTGAATGTAAATTAATGGTAACCAAATTAAATTAGCAGCAACTTTATTTGAATTCACTTGTTTAGAACATGTGTAAGATAATTGGTTACCTGTTTGATGTATGTTTTGATTGGGACCTTTAAATGTTACACCCACTTGCTTATTTATGCAATAGGAAAATATATGGTATAGAACCACACGACCTTCTGAATTAATTAATTGGCTAATTAATATTAAATCAGAATTTAAGATATTACTTAAAAATTATTTATCTTAAATAAAAGTTATGCATATTTAAATTTTAAACTTATATAATATTTTCACGACATTTATAACGACAAAAAAATATTAAACTTTGATTTTATAATAAAAAGTTGTGTGGAAACATTTATAGAATAATTATAAATGTATAATATTTTCGTAAAAATAGTCCATAATATTGTATTTTTTTATTATTAAATTGTAATCGGCCGGAAACAGATTAAATGAAAACAATCTACTTTATTCAGATACTAATATTACACTTATTCGTAAAAGAGACAGTTAACAAATAGTAATAACATAAAATGTACGCAAGTTAAAATATAAGATGATTTTTTTTTATAAAATAGACCAATATATGGTATCTCAAAATCTAGATCTAATAGACCAAATCTGGCGGCTATTTTGGATTCTGCACCCTAAAATTACCTAGAAACAGTTTGAAAATGCAGGCACCAAAACATCTGTTGGGCAATGTTATTTATAGACATTGTCATTTCAGAAGGATCGATTTTTACTTTCATTTCTTCCTGAGTAGATTCACTTTTTTGAGTAGCAATTAGTCTAATGAGGATACCCTTTATGGCTGGGAAATTTACCTTACTAAAATTGCTTTATCATATGTATTATGTTTTCCATTTTCTTTCATTTCTATAATTTCTACAAGATTATTATGAAAATTGGTATACGTTCTTAAATCAATTATAAATTATTTGTTCTTATAACTATTCTTGGTAGTTTTAGTAAAAAAAGACGATTTACCTGAATCCAGGGGAAAGTCCAATCGGTAAATTGTATTGGGGATACACTACAATTTACCAATTTCAAAAAAACAACTTATCACTGATAAAAATGACACTTTAATGTTTCAAAAATTATTGGATTTAGTTAAAGTGTGTTTTGTATTAAAAGTATCAAGAATAGTTATAAAGATAAGTAATCCCGAATTAAAAATTAGGAACATATACAAATTTTCATAACAAAACAATATCTTTAGGAAATAATTTATTAATATTAAATTATAATTCAAGATATTTATTTAAAAAAAGATTCGACTTAATCTGAAATAATCTGTTTTGATCTGATCTGTGCTGAGCTGATTTGATCTGTTCTAATTAGTTAATTAATATTCAATAACCATTTCGTTTTAAATAAATTTGTGCTTTTTTCCCAAAAATTATTTTAATAAAAGTTAGTCATAATAAAATTATAGACCTACAATGAATATATAAACTTTTCGTACTAATAAACTGTTAGAAAGATATACGCTAACGAAAATTTCAGATTCAATTAATTGACACGTTAAATGTTCCAAGTTTTTACTCAAATTCTTGCGGGATAGTCCAAGCATGTTTCCAAAGACAATTTTCAAATTTGGTTCCGATCCATTAACATACATACATACATCCACACACAATACGCACATTTTGTAAAATAATCTATTTCAACTATATTAGATATAAAACGTAAAAAAAAGTCAAAATTAGCAATTCAAAATTGTTGTTAACAACAATACCCAGCAGTGCTGATTCGGAAAGAAATAAGATTAAAATTTTAGGTGACTTTTAGTCAATGATATAAGTATTGCCACAGCAGATTTCTTTTGTTGATTTAATTAAAAATTAAATTAATAAAAGAAGTAAATTGAACTTTTTGTACAAATGAGCCATTACCAAGTTATACGCAAAAAACTATTATTTTCTTAGACAAACTCTCATATTCCAACGAGTTGATCCTATATTGTAATAACACTCAATTTCTAAAATTGGTCTCGATACATAAATCTCAAAATTAAAGTTTCGCGATTACAATATTATCCTTACACAGCACTGTTGTATTCAGAAAGTAAAAATGGTTTAAATTCAAATTTATTTTGTTTGAAGGGACAAGAGTTATAGGGGAATATAGGAAAAGTCTAGGTTGTATAAAGCAGATTAGTTTCATAACTTCAAGTCAATTTCGAATCCATGATTCAAAAGTTACTTTTAACAACTTTAACACATAAAGCAACATTGCCATATGTAAACACATACAGGATGGTATGAAATGCAAGTTAGGAGGCCGTCTTATGAATTGCAGAGCCTTTTAACGAGCTTTCGTCCCCGGAGGATGCTTGTTAAATCAAATCACAAACTTTAAAAAAAAACATTAGAAACCAGCTCAGTGGCCGAGTGGTTAGAGGCGTCGTCCATCTCGTAATGAGCATGAGCCTGAGTTCGACCCCAACGGGGCTCTGTAATTCATAAGACGGCCACCTAACTTACATTTCATACCATCGCGTTTCGCGTTTCGTGAAGCACCCTTCACAGTTTTTCTGTGAAGTTAGGTAAATACCGGGCGATTAAACTCTTCTGAGCTTCTCCCTTGACCGACGGAAAAGCCTCATGAGTTTTTTTTACAATTAGGACCGTCGGACTCATGTATAAGCCTAGCCCATGGCATCGTTCGACTAGACCGAAACTGCAAATATTAGCGAATTACTTATAAAGCCCATGATTATATACACGCGTCTGTATACAACCCAGCCTAAAAGACAGTGAAAATAAGGTGATAAATACAATAAAGTTATCGTGACTAGTATTCTCATTTCTTCTTATAATAAAACATTATAATGTTAGTCATATCCATAAGATATCATTTATAAAATTTAATTAAAAACATGTATATTGTCTAAACTAATTATTTTCCTCAATTATTATACAATACCACTAATGGGACGTCTCTGCTGGAGGTGCCATGCAGTTTCCATCCGGATACTTCTTCTTAAAGCTCTCAATCAGTTCTGGATCAATCAATCGTATCCCGTCAACTTGATTACCTAGCGTAATCCAGTTAGGTTGAATATTATGTGGCCGGCCAAACAACTCAATCTTTCTGGTACCCGGCGACAGCCTTTCAATCATCCCATAAATCTCGTCAGGTTTATGACTAGTTGCTCGCACCTCCGCTACTATAACATCAGAATCCAAACCTCTATTCAGATTCTGAGGATTACCCTTCATGCCGACCAAGCAATGCTCTTTGCCGTGATTCAACCAATGTCCAGTTCTGCCCGTTCTAATAATTCGTTGGAGTTGGTTTGTTTTCACCCATATAATTTCATCAACGCGTTCATACCCCCATAACTTAAGACACTCCCTACCCAATTCCATCGCCCGCCCAGTCACCCAAAGAAATATTAACCCTTCATCCTGCAACTGCGGGATCCCCAATTGCCTCATTTCATCATCCGACATAGTTCCGTACGGTAGTTCCATATGGATATCCCATGGTGGATCCGCCATAATCACAGCAAACTTCCCCAATGCAGTCATATCCAAATAACGCAAATCGCATTGCACCCACTGTGGGGGATACAATGTTGTACCTTCTGAATTTGCAGCAGGCTTATTATGTACCAAAGGTAATGAATCCCGGACTTGTCCTGCTCTATCAACTTCGTAATGTACATACTTGCATGTATCCATATGAAAACACGTGTTTAAAAACGAACAATCACCAAGAGCCTCATCTGTATGTTTTTGTATGATCTTTTTAAAGTGTAATTTCTTGCATGGTATAGCCCCTGCCACCCGATGGCACTCGGCTTTGGTTCCGTGTGGACAAAACTCCTTCACCTGCGCTCCGCCTTGTGATCGGAAACGTTCGGCCAGCGATCGTTCCTTGGCTGTTGGT